>OY728167.1:257935760-259324152 GCA_963277665.1 Viscum album | reverse complement strand
AATATATTTAATTTATTTTTTTATATTCATATTATTTATTTTCCATACATTATATAAGAACAACTCCAATTTTTTAAATAAAATAAGTATTTTTCAAAAAAGACAGTGTTGATGGCTTTTGATGACGTAATTGTTCTAAATTTAATTTTTGACATTGTTTTAAATTCTAACTGATTTTTTTTCTTCTTTTAAATAGAATTATAAAAATTTAATCTGGTTTAATTTTTGTTATTTTTATATTCTGTTTCATGTTTTGATGAAAAGTGAAAAAATAATTCATTTATATTAAAAACTACTTTTTCATCAAATTTATATATGGTGTTAAATTACATTTTTGAATGGTTTTAAAGAATAATTAGATAATTATATTTTAATTTAATAGAATTTTGGTCAATGGGATCAATTTTACATTGAAATTATATATAAAAACCTTATGATTTTTCAAACATTTTTACATTTAAACCTGGTTTTCTTGTTCAACCAGAGGAATTAAATTTTAATTAATTTATGAAATTTATTTGTTTTGAATTTTCAAAATTTCAAACCATATTCTAATTCAAATGGTTCTAATTTATTAAATAGGCACCTTTTATTTTTTTATGTTAAGAATTGTAACATAAGTAATATTTTTAATTATAACGGTTAAGGGTATAATAAGATAAATAAATGTAAACTATTATTATAACTAATATGAAATTACCCTAACACTTTTCCAATTTTTATTGTATGAGTTTTTTTCAACTGAAATATTCCTTTGTATTATTTTATGTCCACTTAGAGCTACTTGGAGGACATTTACCATTTTATAGTATTTTATTCAAAGAAATGTCAATTTTTCACACTTTTCTTTTTAAAAAAGTGAAATATTTATGATATGGGGTAATATAGGTGATATTTTTGAAATATAAATATTATTCTAGAAGATAAATAATTTATTTTTATTATGATAATTTATTTGTAATTTTTAGAGAATAAATAATTTAAATAAATGTTTCTAGAATAATGATGTAATAATTTATTAACTAAAATAAATATCAAGTAAATGTTAATAATAATACTGTAATAAAAATAATTTGAAATAATTGATAGAATAAGAAAAAATTATGGATAGATTTGACATTTTAGGGATTCTATAATTGAGTTTTTTTTGAATATATCACTTCGTTGCGATATTTTTAAAAATTCAAATACTCTATAGTGTCAAAATTAACATTAGTTATATTTTAAAATAAATTATATTTTAATAAATGATTTAAAATTAATAAAAATATAAAAATCATCAAAATGATTGGTATAAGTCACAAAATTTCATCAATGACTCATACATTAGACTTTCTTCATTTTATTGTAATTATATTAACCCTAAAATTATAAATTTCATAATATAACAGTATGAATTAATAAGTGTTAAAAACATAAGGATTGAAAAATAGTCAAAATAATAACAATTTTCATTGGTTTAATGGATTTAGACCCCAAATAATCCTATACACTAAATAAAATAGTTTTTAATCATTTGTATTACAAAATTAATTTATATTAATTTAATAATTAGATTAACTCCAAGAGTGCCCCTTTGATTTCATATAAAAAGGAAATTACTATTCTCTTTTATTCACACCTCAAAACCAGTTTGGTAGGTCTAAGATCTACCCAAATCCCTTACTATAAAATCTAAAGACATTATATCTCTCTCAAATTAGGTATAACACATTTTTTAGTGGTGTTATGGAGTTAATAAAAGGAAATCACCCGATGAAGAGGTTCCAGTTTTTATTAAGTGTTTATATTTTATTTCTTCTTCCAATTCCTTCAAATCTACTTAAAACATGATGAAATAATAACTCCAATATCCTAAAAATACTGATATTTTATTATATTTATATAATCAACTAAATCCAACACCACTTCTATCATATGAGAAAATAATTAATCATTTGAACATACATGTGAATTATCACCTCCACAAACTAATCTAATTCATTTTCCATTATCGTCCCTCAAGACATGTTGTAATGATGGAATTAATTTTTATATAGGTTATTAATGAAATATTTATTATTATAAAAGATTAATATATTAATTAAATTCTTACTTTTCATGCACATAAAAATAATAACGACATTCAGGCATATATTTGAAATATCAACACCATGAAGCGGTGTGATTCATTTTTTTCATCACCACATCACATTAATGTTATATATAATTATATTAAAATGATTAATAAGATATTTATATCATTCTAGATATATAAAATAATACTTAACCTCATTACATAATGATGATTGAAAAATGAAAATGTTGTTGATGCGTTTGTATGGATTAACATGTCCATGATTGTATTGTCGTTCATTTTTCATATACATAATTAAGGAATATATTTAAATGTAAAATTTTAATACATAATTTATTATCATGTCATAAATATTATTCATGATATGATTTACCTAGGACCACATTGACTGAATTCATCATACTAAAGTAATTTTGTATTTATGTACCGAATACCATAAAACATCCTACATGAACTTAAATAATTAAGTAATTTTTATAATGAGGTAAAATGTCACGATCCATCCCCTGGGGACCGTGCCATGACTACCCAGAACCCGCCTTCCAGTAGCCAGGTGATGTTGACTATCACTGAAAGGCATATTCCCTAAAATTGGGAAGGCAATTCCTTTATAACCTGTAAACTCACACAACCGAGCACAATGACGGATATGAGAACAAAGTGAACTGTATAGTAAAAAGAGTGCGTAAAGTAAGTAAAGTGGGGTCAGAATACAAGCCCAACTGGAAAGCATAAGTAAAACTTAAAACAGCTCCCGTGAACACCCACCAAGGATCCTACCTGAAGGGTAGGTACAGTTCTCAAACGGTCGTCTCTGAGGTACGCCACGTCTAATGTTCACCTTCGAGCAGCCTCCAGTCCTATTACCCTCATCCTCAGTCAGTGTTGTGCATCATCAGTACAAGACACAATAAGGTGAGGGCGAAGCCCGTTCAGGGGTGAGTATAACGATACTCAGTAGGGACCCCGAGACCCCCGAAGGTCTCTCAAAATCCAAAAAGGTTATAAAAAAAGAATGGAAACAACAGTCAAACCTATATAGGTATATTATCATAAACATACCTAAGATATAAAGTATACTCATCTCATCCATGAGGAAACACAAATCACAACTCTTTATCCCAAAGCTCAAGTATTCCACGAAGGAATGGAATACCATGAAGGTTACACCACAAAGGTAAGTACCACAAAGGTAAAGCCACACAGAAGAATACCACAAAGGTAAGGACTCATCTCACAACAGGTATAACATAGGTTTGGTAGTAAAGATGATTAGATGCAATTACTGAATCATCTTACTATGTTGAGAGGCAGACCCACGTAGGATCCTAAATAATTAGACACACGTAAGATCCTAGATCATCAGACCCACATAGGATCCTAGTACAGCAGACCCATATAGGATCCTAGAGTATCCCCATTTGGATTCCTAGAGCAGATCCAAGAGGGATACTGGAACACAGACCCATGTAGGATCCCATAACACAGACCCACATATGATCCCTTTCTCATGATACAACCAGCTACAAGGTTCCTGTACTAAACTCGCTTGATTCTGGGAGGGTCTTCTCCTCAAGACATAGGTTGATACTCCAACTACCACGAAGTCCCACGAAGAAGTATCCCAAATAACCACCACGTAATAGGGGTCTCAATGCAATAGACGACGTGTCAATCGGACTCCCAGTCTGTAAGTTATTGGCCTTTTAGTCCTAAGGTCCTGGTTGGATTCATGTTCGATCCAACCCGGCCATACCCCAACTTTATCCAAAACTCATGTGGGGTATACCAAAAGTACTGTCTCAATATAAGGTTTCCGTCACTGTAGATGGTTCATCAAACGGACAACCGTAGCTCAAGACATGGTCAAAAGAGTGGAAAGTGGTTGAAGATTGTCTGGGTCCGGTCTGACTTGGTCGGGCTGACCCGAACTAGTTTGGGTCCACTTGGCTCGACCCAGGTCCAGCCCTGGGTCTGACCCAGCCCACTGGGTGGCCTGCGATGGCGAACCGCGATGGGCGGCCTGCTGGGCCATGGCTGGCCTGATAGTCGGTCCTCCTCCGCGGCGAGGTCACGCACCACGCCACCCCCGGTGGATGTTAGCGAGTCGGCCACCCCTCCATCGCTGTTGCGGCCTCGCGCCGTGGCCCCTACACATCAGGCTTCACAGACGCACTCCACCACCACCGTCTCATGGCGGGCTGTGCACTGGCTATCGCCCTCGCTCCACCATGGCCGGCGAGTCGCGACCCTTCTCTGGCGGCGTAGTTGCGCCACCACCATCTTCACAGTCGTCCGGTGGGCCGGTCGCCACTCTTGAGCCCTACTGGTGCCGGCCATCAGATTACCGGTAACGTTCCTTGGGTCATTGGGCATGCCCCGGTGGCCCGTTCTTCATTTCTTAGACTTCTGCACCCGTCTCAGGACATATCCATTGATTTAAAACCACCAAAATCCTCAAAGGTTGCAGAGAGGTCGGGTTGTGTTCATTTGGCCCGAACCCTCCGCGTTAGAATAGTAACAAGCGGCTTATTTGTTCTTGAATCATGAAGAACGTCAAGAACGAGTAAGGGATTTAAAAAAACAATCCCTACCTCGATTTCTCATTGGAGGAGTAGCGAGATGAAGTCCATCAAGGCGGTGAGGGTGCCAACAATTGTCGCTTGCACAACAAGCTTCTAAAGTCAGGCTCAAGTGTCGTCCTCCTTCTCGATTCTGAAGTATATTCTTCGTTGGAGAGGGCATTCTTTGTTGGAGGAATAGTTTCTCTAAACATCTCCCCAAGCCTCCCTTTTCCAACAATTTACCCAAGTAAATGAGGAGCCAACAAATTAAAATAGGTTTATCAAATTAATTCACATTGTCACAATTAAAGTTGTTACAATTAAATGGAACCATTAAATGGCACAATTAAATGGCACCATTAAATGGAACAATTAATTAATTGGAGAGTTGAAAGGTTTTCCCCCATTAAGAGGGGTTCGGGTGGTCCCCACCACCATGAATTTAAATTTGGGGGTTTTCTAGATCGGGTGGTCCCCACCTCCATAACTCAAAAATAAGGGTTTCTAGAAAAATAATAATGTTAAATGTTTTATTTTTATTCTTCCTTGAAAAATTTAAAAACTAACTTCCACCCTCGACCAACTGCGGTCAAGGTGAAGGTCTCTTTAAGCGAAAATCGGCGCTGCGAGTTCAATGGTGTCCTAGGATTTCAATTCTGAGAACCGATTCAAAAGTTAAAAAAACTCACTCGCACACTTACTAAACGTACTTAAAAAAAGTTCCGAAATTCATTCTGAGCACACCGGGCCTCAAAATCATGCCCCGTAAATTTTCACGGACTCGTAAAATTCCCATATAGTTAAAAATATTACATATAATATCTGGGTCTTTACATTCTCCCCACCTCAAGGCTTTTCATCCCTGAAAGACACATCACAAAAACTAGGAAATCAAGTGGGGGTATTGCGCATGAATCTGAGCCTCTGAATCCCATGTGTTCTCCTAGAGGTTCCTGTGCTTTCAATGAACGCGCACCAGAGGTATCAACCTCCCATGAACGACCTGCTCATGTCGATCCTCAATCTCTAATGGACCCTCTGTAAATGTCGCCCCATCGTCGATGTCCATCTCTCCATGGTTGATGACGTTAGATGGGTCATGCACATCTCTCCTCAGCTGGGATATGTGGAAGACGCCGTGCACCCGGTGCAGTTGAGGTGGAAGAGCTAAGCGGTAAGCCACCTCTCCAACTCTACTAAGAAACTGAAAGGGTCTTATGAACCTTGGAGATAACTTGATTCCCCAGCCAAATCACCTCAATCCTCGTCAGGTTGAGACCCATAGAAAGACGTGGTCACTATCCTCAAACTCTAGAGGTCTCCATCTCCTATCGATATAAGACTTCTGCCTGCTCTGTGCAGTATTCATTCACTTATAGATGATCTACACCTTCTCCATGGTAGCTTGTACCATCTCTATCCCCATAAGTGCTGACTCCCCTGGATCAGTTTAGCACAAAGGCGATCTTCAAGGTCAGCCGTATAGAGCCTCGAATGGTGCCATCCCAATGGTGGAGTGATAGTGGTTGTTGAAAGAAAACTCTACCAAGGGAAAGTGATCCTCCCAGTTGAGACCGAAGTCGATGTTGAAATCATGCATGTAGTACCCCCGGTTTGAGGTATGTGGCCTTTTTAATGCATTTTTATGTGTTTAAAGTGCATGTGATGACTTGGGAAGAGGTTGGGAGAGTTTGGAATGGTTTTGGATGAGTTTGGAGGATTTTAAAGAGGTGCACAGTTTGAGCACGGTTAGTGGAAATCGTGCAGATTCTCCAGAAAACTATTCAAGGGAGACAGTAGGCTTCTCAAGGCCTACACACGGTTTTCCAAACCGTGCGAGGAAAATGTTCAAACCCTTGCTCTTGAGGTAGTAGCGTGCGCATGGTTAGTGCACGGTTTTCCAAACCGTGCAAACTAACCGTGTAACCACTTAAAAATAGGTTTATAAGTTCCAGGATCCCTCGGGCTTAACCTATTTCACTCCAATCTTCCTCCCACTCAAGCCTCACCTGGGATTTTTGGTTCTCAGGGGTTGAGGGTGCTATCCCACTCGGTTTGGAAGGATTTTGAAGAGGTTTCTTGGCGGTTTGAAGGTGGTTTCTCCCGAGTAAGTCTCTCCTCTTGGTTTCCTTGTGTTTTCCTCTAGATATACATCCATATCTTTATTGGTTTTCTAGAACTACACTTTTTGTGTGTAGATCTAGGGTTGTGGTTTCCTTGGATGATGTTTTTAAGGCTTGTGAATGTTAGGGAAAGGGATCTAGAAAGGTATCGGTGGTGCGTTCGCCGGATTTGAGGTGCGATTGATTGTGGGTTGATTTCTCGGGAACCCTAAAGGTAGGTGGCTTCTCTCTCGACTCAAATTGGTTAGAGATGATGGTTTTGGTTACAATTAATTTTTTGTGCTTGAAATTAATTGTGTTTTGATGCGCAAAATTGGTTAGAAATGCCTTGGGTGATGTTTTGGGGATTTTTGGGAAAAAGTGTGTTTTGTGGTGAAATGCTATTGTTGTGGATTTTAAAATGGAGATTTTAAAATGGATTGCTGAGATTGATTTGTGAAAAATGGGTTTCAATAAAGTTGTTTTTTATTGAGATGTTGTTTGGTATGGAAAATTATTTTCAATAAATGGTGATTTATTGAAGTGGATTGTTATGCAATGGAATTGGTTGATTGCATGTTGTTGTGGCATTGGTGGGTTATATGCTTGGTTATGGATTGTTGAAAGGTCGTGTGGAAGTGGCGAGAAGTACCACTATAAAAAGAGGATGGATAGTGGATGGAAGGTCCACCATCAAGGATAAGTGGACGGGAAGTGCCGCTTGGTGTGAATGGGTGAACGGGTTGGGTGGAAGCTCCACCGTTTGGCTGTTTTGGTTGTTTTGTTGTGCATTGCTTTGCAAGATGGAATTTATGTGCTAATGTGTAAATGATGGAATGCTTTGTGGCTTGTTTGTTTTGATTTCCCTTGGTTTCTTGGTTTGGGTGTGATGGCTTGGTAAGGTCATGTTTGGCTTATGGAAATGGCCGCAGTTGTGATTATTTTATATAAACTATTTTATATAAATGTGCTAACGGTTTTATCCTAGTGGCATGTGTAGGGAAGTCATTTTGGAAAATCCTACTGAGTTTAAGTACTCACCCCCTGCTTTGGCACGTTGATGTCTTTGCAGATGTTGTGTATCATGACGTGGGAAAAGGTAAGGCATCTCCCTCCTTTAGTGGTTCATTGTGATGTCTTGGTGGAGCTTGGGGATTGGAGCTTGGTGTGGAGCTGTGGTGGTGTCATGGCTCGTAGTGTTTGTTGTTTGGTTTCCGCTTGTACTCTGATATGGTCGGTTGTATTGGTTTTGGGTTGTATTTGGGAACAACCTGGTTGTCCTTTGGGAATACATGCTTGATTTTTTGGTTGACATGCATCATATAGTGCTTGATAGTGTATGGTTTGGTTGGATTTGTCTTAAGGGAAAATCATTCCCCAATTTGTTCTCAAAGCCCTCGACATTTATTTCCAGCCTTTGGAGCCTTGGGAACGTAGCTTAAGGCCAAGTAACCCTCACCTCCTCCCTAAGTAAATGAGGTAGGGGCGGGGTGTTACAGGTGGTTTCAGCTTGTTCGGTCCTTTGGTGTTGACATTCGTTGTGGTATATTCCTTGAATCGGGATGGTAACAAGGCGTAGGAATGTCAGAACTTGTAATGTATAGCATAAAAGTACATAGATAACCCTTTTATGCTGAAATTAAAGTTACCAGGAAGTAGGGTACATAAGTGTTTTGGAGACACTTATAGGTATTGGAAATCTCATTGTCGTTGGTGTAGCCAATGAGATGTGCCTGGCATATAAGGTAGAAATGAATTCCCTCTAGGATTCATATTTCATTTGGGTATAAAGATTTATGATGTAATATTAATGTGTGAAATTGTAATGTGAATAAATTTGGTATTTTGAAAATGGTTTGGTTTTCAAAATGGTGAAACATGGCACATGTGGAAAAGGTGGAAAGCCTTGTTGTGATAGTGTTGTGTAATGTGATTTGAAATGGGATTTCGTGATGTCTACGGAAGTGAGAATCATGGTTTCTGGTTTTCTGTTTATAGAAATTTCACCGGGTAGGCATCGTAGAGACCAACTGGAGGAGGCTGTAGAGAATGTGGTAGCACCTAAGCCTCAGGTGAACCAGCATCTAGTGCAAAGCATACTGCAATCTTTCCAAGCTATGGAAATTGGAAACAAAATGGATGAACCAACGCATGTGGATCATGCAATTTAGTTTCAAAAGCAGAATCCAACCATCTTCAGGGGTGATTTAGAGCCAAAGAGGGCAGAAGCATGGTTGAAAAGAATGAACAAGATCTTTGAGTTCTTGGGAACACCGATAGAGTTAAAGGTGAAGTTGGCCACGTATATGTTAGAAGATCTTTCCCTTCAGTGGTGGGAATTGGTAGTTCAAGCACAGATAGACTAGGATATGATGTGGGAAGTCTTTGAAGAATTGTTTAATAAACAATTATACCCACATACGTTCAAAATTCAGTGTATGACTAATTTCTTCAGTTTGAAGCAAGAGTTTATGTCTGTGATGGTGTATGCAGCTAAGTTTATGAACTTAGTAAGGTTTGCACCTGAGGTGGAGGGTAGCACATCGTTGAAGTAATGGATATTTGAAGCAGGGTTAAGGCAAGAAATCCGTTCAAAGATAGCAGTACTATGTTTAGATGATTACAAAGAGATGGTGAATAGAGCCTCGATGGCTGAGCGGGATTTGTTGGGAGCTCTGGGCGAAGGAAGCATGGTGGTACCCATGGGTAATAGTAAGAACTCTAACACTGGGTTCAAGCGAAGGAGGGACACTTATTTCCAGGGCAGGAATATGGCATATAATCTGACGGCAGGATCAATAAATCTTCCTCTGAATCCCCAGAGCAAGCCGGGTTGTTTTCAGTGTGGTTCTATAAGGACCTGTCCTTAAACATTACATTATATTGAATTAAATGAATACTTATCATTGAGGATCTTTTCAGGTTCAAAGTTTTAGAGAATTAGGACATAACTATTACATCACAAAAGATTTCAAAGAAGACACTTCTACACAATTTCCATTTTTTTTCAAAACATGAACTCTTGAAAAAAAGTGTCATGTCTAGTTCCATGTTTAAGACAACATGAATTTTCCTTGATCCCATCCTTGACCCTATTCCATATTATGTCCTGTGAAAAACATTTCAAAAACTTGGGATGAGCATAAAAAGCTCAGTAAGGGATACACAAAGAAGGAAAACTGTTAGTTTTTCAAAACAACAATTAAACCATGAATAATTTAACATAAGTAATACTTTTCACCTTTATGAATTAGTAAATACTCTTCACTGAATAAAAGATCATTACTTACCCTTTTGTAACCAAAATATTACCATAAAACCTATATAAAGAACACATAACATATAAAGGTAACTTGGGACAAAAACATACATAAATGGAATAACCATATGATCGACTTCCACACATATCACTAAATGGAATAGCCATACGGCCGACTTCCTTACCCAATGCATTGGAGGTTATAACGTAACCACCCATACTGGTATTCACGACACCACCCGTCATTTGGTTTATCATGTAACCACCCATCAAATGACCATGTAAATATATAAAATCATAACACATACAAAAAATATAAAGGAAAGAAAACATTTCCACATTTCAATCACAATATATAACTTAAATATATTGAAATAAAAAATCCATTATCAAAACCATTTTCAATACCAAAATACATAAAAGATTATATGGTATTTATTTTCTTTTAAAAACATTACTGCTTATTGAGGAAGCCAAAGATCAAATAATACTCACGGCAGTGGAAAAGGTCATTATCACTACTTATATTAAAAAACCAATAATTTTTGCCATTTAGTAAAACAGTTCATAGAAAAATATTCCCTTTGAAAAGTCAGGGGTGTTTATATAACGTATAAAATAAAGTCGTGTATTGAAACAAAATATGCCTCAATGAAAGGAGATTGAGATGAAGTCCCTTAACTCGTGTCCAACTTGAATCGATCGTTCTTTAATATCCTTAATAATAAACTAAAGTTAATTTCTACATTCTTAAGAACATTTTTCAAGTTTATTATTCCTTTTATATCACTTATTACCATGTTGTAAACATTATGTAATCATTTAAGTTAATAACTTTCATTTTGTCGATATTTGGCACTTGAGTAAAAAGTGAACACCTTATATTTACAAGTTTTCCCTGTGGTCAATAGTCCATTATATCCAGAATGATATTCATGATTTAGATATCACATATATCATATATATCTAGTATATACATTTATTTATAACAGTACATAACATTTTGAGGTATGAAATGAAATGCACCGTTCATGGAGATGGTAAGCCGTACGTACGCATGAACGCTAATTCCATTTCTATTTCTTATTTTAATGGAATTAAAACATAACGAGACATAGGTATATTATAATTCCAGTACAATATCATATATAATATCATTAAATATATCCTTTATACATCCCACATAATGCATTAACGAGTCACATCACTTTAAGGGGGCGGTAGTCCGCACTTCCTCAAATGAGATTATCGTATTTACCCAATATGGAAACCATAAAGGTTTGATATAACTGGGAAGTACAGAAGCATAAGAAATCATAAACATAATATATATCGTATATAAATACAGTTCCATTATAATGGCCACCATGAGTGGCGGTAAGATGTAATTGAACAATCATCATTTCTTGAGGCGTTAGTTTTCCATCCACAAAAACTTTATGTTCTTCATCCATTAGATGGAGTTGTGTGTATGTGTAGTGCGAATATTTATCATAAAAAAATCCTAGTGTATTGAGGATACTGGTTTTATTACAAAATAAAGGAATAAAAAGAGTTTATGGGTTGGAGAAGTAAAATAAAAGAAAACAATTTAAGAGAAACTGTTACCTTTAATTTGGGTAACTCCCTTTGGTTTGAACCAAAGGACTTCTTGAAGTGACTTCTGCCTAAGGTAAGGCTTCTAGGAGGGGGAGAGGGATATAGGGAGCTTAATTGGGCAGATTTTGGACTATCCAAATGGCTTGAGAGGTTCCAGGAATTGGTTAGAAATGGTCTCCTTTTATAAGGGGGAGGAGGGGCCCTTTAGGAAAGTGTGAAAACATTATTTTATTATATAATGATATTCAGTTTCTAAAGGTAAAAAAATCATTATAGTCGAAGATAAGATGATTCATGGTCAAAATAAAATCATCCAATTGGAATTGGGTAGGTTTTGGATAATATTTTAATATTTATAATCTTATTTATTTAAATGATTTATTAATGATGTAAATACTGCATCATTATTGTGTCATAAATAATTTAATTTATTTTATGTCTAAAAATTATAAAAAAATACCATGATGTAGTAAATATTTTTATATTTCCAATGAATATTTATAGTTGAAAAGATAATTTTTATAACCCATTGTAAAAATTAATTTACTAAAAGTTATTTGCTTTTGTAATTTTTGCCTTTACTTTAAGTTAATTAATCTAAATTTTCATTTTCACTCCCAAGTGGCTCAATGGGGTCCCAAAATCGACCCAAAGATGACCATGGTCGTTAATGACTCATCCAATAAGGTTTGGACAAGTGTTAAGGTAATCTTGAATTATTATAATATTCTTTTAACCTTGAATTACCCTATTTACCTTTAATCGCGGTAAATAAAAGTCAAAAGTTACTATTCACCAAAAATTATTTTCATCTTATTGAACCACATTTTACTTCTTGATAACAACCCTGTATGTTGGATTTTCGATATTCAATTCACTTAAGTGGTAAAATTTCATTTAAATGAAAAGGTCATTTTTTTAACTACCACTAAGTGGTTTCACTATTCATCAAAAATTTAAGTTTTTCAGAAAAATACAAAAAATTCAGCCTAATAATTATTTGATATTCCGGATTCAAAATTGATATCTATTTTGAAAAATTCAAAACATAGAAGTGGAATTAATTAATTTTAAAATTAATTCCCATTGTTAAAACAAATAACGTGTTTTTAAGAAACAATAACTATCAAAAGATTGATACTTGTTTATGTCCAATTTCAAAGTGAAATTAATTCCAATGACCAACATTGGATTAAATGGTAAAAATATATTCTAATTACACTTTAAAACAAATTAAAAGGATAACCTATCCATATAAATAAATTAGATTAAAAAGAACTTTCGAATAAAAATACAATATTTTTCACTATTCATTTAAAAATGAACTTTATCTGAAAAATACCAAAAATTCACACAAAGTAAATTTTGATGTCCCCATTATAAATAATGATTTTATTTGGTCAATTAGAATGTATTAAAGTGACCAAAACTAGATTTAAAAAGGGTTCACCATTAAATGGTGATAAATCTGCCTTTTAATGTAAATTATGCTTAAAATTAGATTTATTCACATTTTAAGCCTCTAACTTTTTATTGGATAATGTAAATACATTTAAAAATCTTGTATAAACATATTGTAGTTTGTTTTGTTCATTCCCACCAATACAAAATCTAGGAGTTAACTACCATTTAAAATAATAATATTATATTATTAGTGTGCCACGTAAGATTCCAAAGAAACCCATTGTTGTGTATCGGGTACGCTATCAAACATAGCAACCCATTTAAAGGAAAATTAATATTTAATTCAAAAATATTAATAAATACGAAATATGTATTATTCTTCGTTTACCTGGGATGTTACATCCTTGCCCCCTTTTTGGAAATTTCATCCTCGCAATTTTTATTCACTTATCAAAATAAGTGGGGGTATTTATCCCTCATAGCATTTTCAGATTCCCACGTTGCCTCTTCAACCATATGGTTTTTCCAGAAGACCTTTACCTGATGAATTACCTTATTTCGAAACACTTTCTCTCTATGGTGACGAATCTGGACTGGTTGTTCTTCATAAGAGATATTCTCTTCCAACTGAACTACCTCTGGGCTCAAAACATGAGATGGATCTGGAATATACTTTCTCAACATCGAAACATGAAAAAAATTGTGTACCTGGGATAAAATTGGAGGTAAATCCACTCTATATGAAACTGATCCAACTTTCTCCAGGATTTCATAAGGTCCAATGAAACTCAGACTCAACTTTCCCTTCTTACCAAAACGCATCAAAGTTTTCCATGGAGAAACTTTGAGAAAGACATGATCACCTACCTCAAAAGAAAGATCCTTCCTTCGGTTATCTGCATAACTTTTCTGTCTGCTCTGAGATGTTCTCATGTGCTTCTGAATCAACTGAACTTTCTCTTCCATCTCTTCTACCAATTCTGGTCCCATCAGCTTCCTTTCACCTACTTCATCCCCAAAAGCTGGAGTTCGACAATGCTTTCCATATAATGCCTCAAATGAAGCCATCTGTATACTAGAATGAAAACTATTATTATATGAAAATTCAACCAAAGAAAGGTGTTGGTCCCAACTTCCCTGATAATCCATCGAACAAGCATGTAACATATCTTCCAAGGTCTGAATTGTTCATTCTGATTTCCCATCTGATTGAGGATGAAAAGCTGTACTAAAATTTAATTCAGTACCCAACGACTTCTGAAGGCCTTTCCAAAGTTAGAAGTAAACCTAGAATCATGATCAGATACAATGGAGAGGGGAACACCATGCAACCTGACTATCTCTTTAACATACAACCGAGGAAGTTGATCTAGAGACAAAGTATCTCTAATAGGAAGGAAATGAGCAGATTTAGTCAATTGATCAACTATAACTCAGATTGAATTATTACCTCAAGATGTCTTTGGTAATCCCACAAAGAAGTCCATGAATATATTTTCCAATTTCCATTCTAGCACCGTTAGAGGGTGAAGTATTCCTTTTGGTAACTATCGCTCTGCTTTAACCTGTTGACAAGTCAAACACTTTACAGTAAAATCCGCAATATCTATTTTCATTCCATCCCACTAGTGATAATCCCAAAGATCTCTATACATCTTAGTACTTCCAGGATGAACTGAAAATGGAGAACTATGAGCTTCACATAATAACTCATTCTTCAACTATGAATCACAAGGTACACATAATCTCTTTCCAAACCTCAAAACACAATCATTATCAACGGTAAAATCAGGAAACTTACCCTTCTGAACCAACTATACCTTTTTCTGTAACTCACTGTTTTCTTTTTGTGCTTGCTTTATTCTATCTGATAGAGATGATTTTACTGACACCTGAAGCAAAACAGAATAATTTCCTGCACTAACAACTTATATTCCAAAGTTCATCAAATCATAAACCAAAGGATCTCATTCCAAATGTAGAATGGATAATGAGACATTACTTTTTCGACTCAAAGCATCAGCCACTTTATTTGCTTTTCCTGGATGGTAATGGATCGTGCAATCATAATCCTTGATTAATTCTAGCCATCTCCTTTGTCTCATGTTCAATTCTTTTTGAGTGAATATATACTTTAAACTTTTGTGATCAGTATATATTTCAAATTTTACTCCATACAAATGATGCCTCAAAATTTTTAAAGCAAAAACAATAGCAGCTAATTCCAAATCATCTGTAGGGCATGTGGTTTCAACTGACGTGAAGCATAAGGAATTACCTAATCATTCTGCATTAGGACACAACCCCGTCCTTTCAAAGAAGAATCATTGTAGATAAAAAACTCACCATTTCTGGATGGAAGTGCCAAAACTGGAGCATTCACCAATCTCCTTTTCAATTCCTAAAAACAATCATCACACTCTTTTGTCCAAATAAATTTAACACCCTTTCGGGTTAACTTAGTCATTATAGTAGATAACCGTGAAAATTTTTCAACAAACCTCCAGTAATAACCTTCCAAACCAAGAAAACTACGGATCTTGGTTATATTTGTGGGTCTTGGCCATTATTCATCAGCTTTTGTTTTAGGAGGATCAACAGTTATTCCATTTTTTGACACAATGTGACCAAGGAAATAAATTTCTTGTAACCAAAACTCACACTTGCTGAATTTTCCATAAAGTTTATTTTCTTTTATGGTTTGAAAGATGACCCTTAAATTACTTTCATGTTCCTCCTTACTTTTGGAATAAACCAAAATATCATCAATGAACACAACCAAAAACTTATCCAAGAACTCATGGAAAATTCTATTCATAAGATCCATGAATATAGCAGGTGCATTGGTTAACCCAAAAGGCATAACTACAAATTCATAATGGCTAAATCTAGTACGAAACACAGCCTTCAGAATTTCTGCTTCCTTTACTTTCAACTGATGGTACCCCGACCTCAAGTCAATCTTTGAAAAATACTGATCCCCCTAGAGCTGATCAAACAAATCATCGATATGAGCCAAAGGATATTTATTCTTAACAATGATGTTATTCAATGCTCTATAATCAATGCAAATTCTCATTGAACCATCTTTATTTTTAACAAACAATACAGGAGCACCCCATGGTGATGTGCTAGGTCGAATGAAACCTTTATCTAATAACTCCTGTAATTGCTTCTTTAACTCTAAAAGTTCAATTTGATCCATTCGATAAGGGGGTTTTGAAATTGTCTTAGCATGAGGAACTAAGTCAACAGTAAATTCAATTTCCTGATCAGGTATAGTTCCAGAAAAATCATCAGGAAAAACATCAAGGTACTCATTTACCACTGGCACATCATTAATCTGAACAGTTCCTTTATTTTCAACAATATGTGCAAGGTAACATTCATTTCCATTTTCACTAGTTTCTCAGCTTCCTGATATGTTAACAAATAAAGGGTTCATTCTTGTACACAAAATGTAAATCTTTCTGAAAAGAAACATCTTTAGCTCTGCAGTCAATCATAGCATGATAAAAAAAAGTCAATCCATGCCCAAAATAATATCAAACTCTACTAGAGGAAAAACAATAAGGTTTTCAGGTAGATTCTTTCCGCACACAAGGACATGAATGTTGTTATGTTTTCTTTTTGTCTCAACATTTCCTCCAAGTGTTTTTACCATAAGTTCAGTATTCATATCATGAGATGGAATTCCAAATTTACAAGAAAACTTCTTAGAAATGAAAGAGTTTGTAGATCCTGAATCAAACAACACATTGGCATAATCTGAACAAACAAATAGTGTACCTGATACTACTTTATTTGATGACCCAAAATCTACTGAAGTAGTTGCGAAGGATTTCACCACCCATTTCTGCTTGTTTTCCGACTGCTTTCCCTCAGTTGAGTTCTTCGCTGGACACTCATTTGCATAATGACCCATTTCGTTACACTAAAAACATCTTACCGATAGCTTTTCATTGCTTTCTTGTTCATCTTCCTTACAGTTATGAGCAATATGACCATACTTACCACATCGGAAGAACTTTCCAGTCTTTGATAAACATTCTCCAGGATTCTTTTTACTACAATTCTCACAAGTTGGATATTTAGTTTTCTCACCTCCAGGATTCTTTGATGAATTCTTCCCCTTTTCCTACCAACTGGACCTCTTATTCTGTTGTTTTTCAAAGAACACTTGATCATCAACAAACTCCATTTCCACCTTCTCCTCACATCGAACATGTTTTTCATAACTTTTGAACTCATGAGAGGATAACACTCTTTGATATCATGGCTTCCGTCTTTAGTAAAATCGATTTATCTTACTGTCAAGATCTCGGATGAAATTTGGTGCATACCTTGCCAGTCGAGTGAATTTTTCTTCATAAGCAGCCACTGAGTCATCCTCTTGCCTCAATTCCAGGAATTGTTTTTCCATACTAAGATGAACCACCTAAGGAAAATATTTCTCGAGAAACATACCTTCGAATTCATACCAATCAAGAGAATCAATCTCCTCACTATCCCTGATATTTGTTTCACCATCGACCACCACTGATCAACTTCACCTTCAAAACACTAAACAACAAGACTAACCTTTTGATGTTCGGAACAACCCATGACATCAAAAATCTTCTCCAGTGCTTTAATCCACCCTTCAACAAGAACAGGGTCCGATGATCCTCTGAATGATGGGGGATGTTGCCTCATGAAATGCTCCACTACTGACATGTTCCTCTGCGGTTGATCTGGCTGATCTCATGCATGGATACCACCACCATTTATATCCTGAGTCAACTGTGCCATCACTGCAACAAACTGTTCAGTTTTGATTCCGACCATCTCAGGTTGCTGATTTGGAAGGTTTTCTTCCTCCTGATGTCATCCCAACATAGATGCCCTATTTCCTCTTCGGAAAACCATTCTGAACATAGAAATATATTAGGCGAAGTAACATGGTAATCTGTAAATGCTATATGATTTCAATATTAACATTAATTACTTTATGGATATTAATTTACAAATACCCTAACTCCTAAAGTTATCTAAACCGACCTATGATACCAACTATAAGGACCTAGCCTTAAACATTATATAATATTTAATTAAATGAATAATTCGCATTGAGGATATTTTCAGGTTTAGAGTTTTAGAGAATTAGGACATAACTATTACATCTCAAAAGATTTCAAATTAGACACTTCTACACAGTTTCCATTTTTTTTTACAAAACATGAACTCTTGAAAAAAAGAGTCATGTCTAGTTCTATGTTTAAGACAACATGACTTTTCCTTGATCCCATCCTTGACCCTATTCAACATTATGTCCTGTGAAAAACATTTCAAAAACTTGGGATGAGCATAAAAATCTCAGTAAGGGATACACAAATAAGGAAAACCATTAGTTTTTCAAAACAACAATTAAACCAGGAATACTTTTACATAATTAATAATTTTCACCTTTATGAAGTAGTAAATACTCTTCACTGAATAAAAGATCATTATTTACCCTTTTGTAACCAAAAGATTACCATAAAACCCATATAAAGAACACATAACATATAAGGGTAACTTGGGACATAAACATACATAAATGGAATAACCATTCGGTCGACTTCCACACATATCACTAAATGGAATAGCCATACGACTGACTTCCATACCCAATGCATTGGAGGTTATAACGTAACCACCCGTCCTGGTATTCATGGAACCACCTGTCATTTTGTTTATCACATAACCACCCGTCAAATGTCCAAGTACCAATATAAAAGCATAACACATACGACAAATATAAAGGAAAGAAAACATTTCCACATTTCAATAACAATATATCACTTAAATATATTGAAATAACAAATCCATTATCAAAACCATTTTCAATACCAAAATACATAAAAGAGTATATGGTATTTATTTTCTTTTAAAAACATTACAGCTTGTTGAGGAAGCCAAAGATAAAATAATACTCGCGGCGGTGGAAAATGTCGTTGTCACCTCTTACGTTAAAAAAAATAATTTTTTTCATTTAGTAAAACACTTTGTAGAAAAATATTCCCTTTGAAAAGTCAAGGGTGTTTATACATCGTATAAAATAAAGTTGTGTATTAAAACAAAATATGCCTCAATGAAAGGAGATTGAGACGAAGTCCCTTACCTCGTGTCCAACTTGATTCGATCATTATTTAATATCATTAATAATAAACTAAAGTTAATTTATACTTGATTAAGAACATTTTTCAAGTTTATTATTCATTTTATATCACTTATTACCATGTTATGAACATTATGTAATAATTTAAGTTAATAACTTTCGTTTTGTCGATATTTGGCACTTGAGTCAAAAATGAACACCTTATATTTACAAGTTGTCCATGTGGTCAATAGTCCATTATATCCAGAATTAAATTAATTATTTAGATATCATATATATCATATATATCCATTATATACATTTATTTATAATAGTACATAACATTTAGAGGTAAGAAATGAAATGCACCGTTCATGGAGACGGTAAGCCGTATGTACGCTTGAACGCTACTTCCGTTTCTATTTATTATTTTAATGGAATTAAAACATAATTATACATATTTATATTATAATTCCAATATAATATCATATATAATATCATTAAATCTATTCTTTATACATCCCACATAAGGAATTAATGAGTCACATCACTTTAAGGGTGCTGTAGTCCGCACTTCCTCAAATGAGATTATCATATTACCCACTATGGAAAGCACAAAGTATTGATATAATTGGGAAGTACAGAAGCATAAGTAAATAATAAACATAATATATATCATATATAAATTCAGTGCCATCATAATGGCCACTATGAGTGGCAGTAAGATGTAATTGAACAATCATCGTTTCGTGAGGCGTTAGTTTGCCATGCACAGAAACATTATGTTCTTCATCCATTAGATGGAGTTGTGTGTAAGTGTAGTTCGAATATTTATCATAACAACATCCTATTATATTGAGGATATTGGTGTTGTTACAAAATAAAGGAATAAAAAGATTTTAGGGGTTGGAGAAGTAAAATAAAAGAAAACAATTTAAGAGAATCTGTTACCTTTAATTTGGGTAACTCCATTTGGTTTGAACCAAAGGACTTCTTGAAGTGCCTTCTGCCTAAGGTAAGGCTTCTAAGAGGAGTATAGGGATGTAGAAAGATTAATTTTCCATATTTTGGATGAGCCAAATGGCTTTATAGGTGTGAGGAATTGGTTAGAAATGGTCTCCTTTTATAAGGGGGAGAAGGGGCTCTTTAGGAAAGTGTGAAAACATTATTTTATTATATAATGATATTCGGTTTCTAATGGTCCAAAAATCATTATAGTTGAAGATAAGATGACTCATGGTTGAAATAAATTATCCAATAGTAATTGTACAGGTTTTGGATAATATTTTAATATTTATAATCTTATTTATTTAAATGATTTATTAATGATGTAAATACTGCAACATTATTGTGTCATAAATAATTTAATTTATTTGATGTCTAAAAATTATAAAAAATATCATGATTTAGTAAATATTTATATATTTCTAATTAATATTTATAGTGGAAAAGATAATTTATATAACCCCTTGTAAAAAATAATTTACTAATAGATATTTTCTTTTGTCATTTTTGCCGTTACTTTAAGTTAATTAATCTAAATTGTCATTTTCACTCCCAAGTGGATCAATGGGGTCCCAAAATCGACCCAAAGATGCCCATGGACATTAATGACTCAAAAAATAAGGTTTGTACAAGTGTTAAGTTAATTTTGAATTATTATAATATTCTTTTAACCTTAAATTACCCTATTTACCTTTAACCACGGTAAATAAAAGTCAAACATTACTATTCACCAAAAATTATTTTCATCTTATTGAACCACATTTTACTTCTTGATAACAACCATGTATATCGTATTTTTGAAATTTAATTCACAGAAGTGGTAAAATTTCATTTAAATGAAAAGGTCGGTTTTTTAACTACCACTAAGTGGTTTCACTATTCATCAAAAAATTGAAGTTTTTCAGAAAAATATCAAAAATTCAGCCTAAGAATTATTTGATATTCTGAATTCAAAATTGATGCCTATTTTTCCGAATTAAAAACATAGAAGTGGAATTAATTAAATTTAAAATTAATTCCCGTTGTTAAAAAAATAGCGTGTTTTTAAGAAATAATAACTATCAAAAGATTGATACTTGTTTATGTCCAATTTCAAAGTGAAATTAATTTCAATAACCAACATTGGATTAAATGGTAAAAATATATTCTAATTACACTTTAAAACAAATTAAAAAGATAATATAACCATATAAATAAATTAGATTAAAAGGAACTTTTGAATTAAAATACAACATTTTTCATTATTCATTAAAAATGAACTTTATCTGAAAAATACCAAAAAATCACAAAAAGTAAATTTTTATGTCCCCATTATAAAGAAGGATTTTATTTGGTCAATTAGAATGTATTAAAGTGACCAAAACTATATTTAAAAAGGGTTCTCCATTAAAAGGCGATAAATCGGCCTTTAATGTCAATTATGATTAAAATTAGATTCATTCACATTTTAAGCCTTTAAATTTTTATTGGATAATGTAAATACATTTAAAAGTCTTATATAATCATATTGTAGTTTGTTTTGTTCATTCTCTCCAATACAACAGATAGGAGTTAACTACCATTTAAAATAATAATATTATATTATTAGTGTGCCACGTAAGATTCCAAAGAAACCCGTTGCTGCGTATCGGGTATGATATCGAACATAGAAACCCCTTTAAAGTAAAATTAATATTTAATTCACAAATATTAATAAATATGAAATATATATTATTCTTTATTTACCTGGGATGTTACAGGTTCTACGAGCCACATCAAGCGGGATTGTACGGAACAACCTAGAGCTTGTCATAATTGTAAGTAGATGAGGCATCTGCAGCGTTATTGTTGGAATGCTCCAAGGTCGGGTGCGCGTGACACTCTTCCAGGATCGTTGACGTCGTATGCTTCTACTGGACGGGGACAGAAACACACCCCTTGTCAGCAGAGTAAAGTGGTTCATGGTGATTCTCGGAATACCACGACGCCTCATCAAGGCAGTAAAGAGCAGAGCGTGGCCGGAAAACATGTGTTTGGAGTTGAGAAGGTTGTGGTGGATGATCATTAGATTCCATCCACAGTGCAAGGTACTATTCTTTTAAATTCTACATTGATGCAAGTGATGTTTGATACGGGTGCTTCACACTCTTTTATTGCTGTACATGTGGTTGATTTTCTAGGTTTAAGGGTAGAAATGATGCCCTTAGTTTTGAAACTTAAAACTCCTCTGGGTCTAAGAGAGTGTCAAGCCTTCATGTATCGATCATGTTGTATTGCTGTGGGTGATGTTGAACTAATGTGTAATTTCTCTATGGTTGAGATGGATGGGTATGATGTAATCCTGGGAATGGATTGGCTGGTGGATTTTAAGGCCCACATCGACTGCGATGCGTGGAAAATGGATTTTACGACACATGGTGTCATTAGACATCTCTTTAGAGGAGAGAGGCCTGAAAGGCAGGGTGAAATGGGTTTTTTGGCACCAGGAGTGGGCATGTTATCGTATCAGTTGGCGGTGCTGTTGTTGGAATCAGTAGACGGTGTTGAGCAGAGTGTTCTTCCATGAGTGGAGGATCAGTTCATGGATATTTTTCCTGAAGAATTCTCTGGGTTACCACCCTTAAGAGAAGTGGAGTTTATGATTGATCTCCTTCCGGGGACCATTCCTATCTCACTTCCATCTTATCGGATGGCACCAGCTGAATTGCGGGAATTGAAAGTCTAGTTAGAAGAGTTAGAAAACAAAGGGTTCATCTGACCTAGCACGTCTCTGTGGGTAGTGCTGGTGTTGTTTCTGAAAAATGCGGATGGAACTTTGAAACTATGTGTCGATTATCATAGAGTTAACCAAGTTACGATAAAGAATAGATATCCACTTCCATGAATTGATAATTTGTTTGACCAGTTAAGGGGAGCCCAGTGGTTCTCCAAGATTGACTTGAGGTCTGGATATCATCAATTGCAGGTGAGGAAGGACGATATTCCTAAAACAGCTTTCAGAAGTAGATATGGCCATTATGAATATGTGGTTATGCCATTTGGTCTAACGAATTCACCAAAGGTGTTCATGGAATTGATGAATCATATATTTCAGAGATATCTAGATTCATTTGTGGTGGTGTTTTTAGATGATATTCTGGTGTATTCAAAGACAAGGGTGGAGCATGAGAAGCATTTGGAGATAGTGCTGGGGATTGTGAGGGATCATCGGTTGTATGCCAAATTGTCAAAGTGTGTCTTTTGGATACAGGAAGTTCGTTTTCTTGGCCATGTGATTTCTGAAAGGGGTGTTTCTGTGGATCCAGAAAATATAGAGGCTATCATCTTGTGGCAACCGCCAAATAATGTGTTTGAGATACAAAGTTTTCTTGGTCTAGCTGGGTATTATCGGCGTTTTGTTCGTGATTTTTCGTGTTTCTCTTTTCCAATTACAGATTTGACAAGAAAGAATGTTCCATTCCAGTGGAATGAACAGTGTTAGCAGTGTTCTGAAGAGCTAAAGGGTCTCCTTACATCATCACCAATCCTGGTTTTTCCAGAACCAGGAAAAGGGTATGTGGTGTATTGTGATGCATCAGGATCAGGGATGGGGTGCGTTCTCAAGAAAGGGAATCATGTGGTTGAGTATGGCTCACGACAGTTGAGAGTGCATGAGAAGAACTACCCAACTCATGATTTAGAGTTGGAAGCAGTGGTCCATGCTTTGAAAGTGTGGCGTCATTATCTCTTCGGTGAGAAATTCACGGTATATACTGATCATAAGAGCTTGAAGCACATTTTCTCACAAATGGATTTAAACTTGAGGAAAAGGAGATAGATGGAATATCTACAGATGTTTGATTTTGACTTGATGTACACACCAGGTAAGGGAAATTTGGTGGCAGATGCATTGAGTATAAAATCATATGCTTAGGTGGTGAAACAGGCATAAGACTAGTGGTAGTTGATGTCAGTTATAGCTGATATGCAGTTGGAATGTGAGGACCAGGGTGATAGAGCAGTCTTCTTTCCAGTTTTGTTGATTCCTGATTTCATTGTCCTGGTTTGAAAGACACAGATATTTGATTCTGAGTGTGTGACCATGGGGTCGAGACTCAATGGTGGGGAGACCATTGAGGGTTGGAAACTAAATAGAGATTCAGTTTTGTGTTTTCAGAATCGGATGGTTGTACCAGTTTCTTGTTAGGAGGATCTTCTCAGGGTGTATTATCATTCCAGATGGGATTTTCATCCTAGAATTCAAAAAATGTATAAAGCATTGAAAGCGTAGTTATAGTGGGTTGGCATGAAAAGAAGTGTGGCTGAGTTTGTTTTGAGATGCATGACTTGTCAGCAGGTCAAGGTAGAGCATCAGAGGCCAATAGGAATGTTACAGTCTTTATTAATCCATTTTTGGAAGTGGGAGAAAATTGCGATTGATTTTGTCACAGGTCTCCCAAGAACGGTCAGAAAGCACGATTCCATTTGGGTGATAGTGGATCGGCTAACGAAGTCGGCCCATTTCATCCCGATTCGTGAATCTCACATGGTGGAGGATATGTCCAAAATCTATATCCATGAGTTGGTAAAGAGGCATGGTGTTCCAGTTTTGATTGTATTAGATAGAGATCCAAGGTTTACATCTTCTTTTTGGAAATCTTTACAACAAGCCCTTGGGACACAGTTGACGATGAGTACGGTGTATCACCCTCAGATGGATGGTCAATCCAAAAGGATGATAAAAACTAAAGAGGATATGTTGTGGGATTTTTTCATGGATTTTTGTGGCTTTTGGGAGGAGCACTTGTCATTGGTTGAGTTTTTGTACAATAACAGTTATCAGGAATCCATACAGATCGCTCCGTTTGAAGCATTGTATGGGTGGCCATGTTGTTCTCCACTATGTTGGGTGGAAACGAGTAAGTCCTCGATGGTTGGACCAAACCTTGTCCACGAGACTACGGAGAAGATAAAGTTGATCAAGAAGATAATGGAGATGACTCAGAGTCGTCAGAAATCGTATGCGGATCATCGTCGACAGTCGTTGTCATTCGAGGTGAGTGATCATGTTTTATTGAGGTTCTCTTCTAGGTTGGGACATCGTCGGTTTGGGAAGTAGGGAAAGTTATCTCCGAGGTATATTAGACCTTTTGAGATTCTTGAGCAGGTTGGTGAGGTGGATTATCGTTTGGATTTTCCACCTAGGTTCAGTGTGGTGCACAATGTTTTTCATGTGTCGCAGTTGAAAAAGTATCAGTTGGATCGTGACCATGTGATTCGATGGGATCGTGTTGAACTAGAACCAGATGCTTTGTTAGTGCACGTTCCGGTGCGGGTTGTGGATAGGAAATAGAAAGTCTTACGTGGTAAAATCATCGGTTTAGTTTGTGTTTTGTGGCAACATGGTCAGATTCAAGAGGAGACTTGGGAGCGAGAGAAAGAGATGGACGAACAGTGGCCTGAGCTCTTTTGGCAAAGGGTGGGTTCTCTACTTTTTGAGGATAGAAAGTCCAATGGTGGGGAGAATGTAGTACCCCCGGTTTGAGGTATGTGGCCTTTTTTATGCTTTTTTATGTGTTTAATGTGCATGTGATGAGTTGGGAAGAGGTTGGGAGAGTTTGGAATGGTTTTGGATGAGTTTGGAGGATTTTAAAGGGGTGCACAGTTTTAGCACGGTTAGTGGAAATCATGTGGATTCTCCAGAAAACCGTGAAAGGGAGATAGTATGCTTCATACGGCCTATGCACGGTTTTCCAAACCATGCGAGGAAACCATGCAAACCCTTGCTCTTGAGGTAGTAGCGTGTGCACGGTTAGCACATGGTTTTCCAAACCGTGCGGAATAACCGTGCGGCCACTTAAAAATAGGGTTATAAGTTCCAGGCTTCCTCTGGATTAACCTATTTCATTCCAATCTTCCTCCCACTCAAGCCTCACTCGGGATTTTGGGTTCTCAAGGGTTGAGGGTGCTCTCCCACTCGTTTTGGAAGGATTTTGAAGAGGTTTCTTGGCGGTTTGAAGGTGGTTTCTCCCAAGTAAGTCTCTCCTCTTGGTTTCCTTGTGTTTTCCTCTAGATCTACATCCCTATCTTTATTGGTTTCCAAGATCTACACTTTTTGTGTGTAGATATAGGGTTGTGGTTTCCTTGGATGATGTTTTTAAGGCTTGTGAATGTTATGGGAAGGGATCTAGAGAGGTTTCAGTGGTGCGTTCCCCAGATTGGAGGTGTGATTGATTGTGGGTCGATTTCTCAGGAACCCTAAAGTTAGGTGGATTCTCTCTCAACTCCACTTGGTTAGAGATAATGGTTTTGGTTACTATTGAGTTTTTGTGCTTGAAATTAATTGTGTTTTGATGTGAGAAATTGGTTAGAAATCCCTTGGGTGATGTTTTGGGGATTTTTGGGAAAAAGAGGGTTTTGTGGTGAAATGCTGTTGTTGTGGATTTTAAAATAGAGATTTTAAAATGGCTTGCTGAGATTGATTTGTGAAAAATGGTTTTCAATAAAGAGGTTGCTTTATTGAGATTTTGTTTGGTATGGAAAATCATTTTTAATAAATTATTATTTATTGAAGTGGATTGTATTGCAATGGGATTGGTTGATTGCAGATTGTTGTGTCATTGGTGGGTTATATGTTTGGTTATGGATTATTGAAATGTTGTGTGGAAGTGGCGAGAAGTACCACTATAAAAATGGGATGGATAGTGGACGGAAGGGCCACCATCAAGGATAAGTGGACGGGAAGTGCCGCTTGGTGTGAATGGGGGAACGGGTTGGATATAAGCTCCACCATTTGGTTGTTTTGGTTGTTTTGATGTGTAAGGGTTGGTGTCCTTAGAACCAATTGTTTTTTACTTTGTTTACATAAATGTTCACTTATTATATATTGTTCATTGTTCTGCATAACTATAATATAATAATGTCCTGGAATATTTGTTTCATTAATAAGGTCATAGGAGATCCCCGCTATGATGAGAACCTTGAAATGCTATAACAATATTCTTAAATAAAGTTCTGCGGTTGGATGACATACTATGATAGGAAACATAGTATACATACCGTCATGTGCGAGTACTCGTAAGAAGACGAGACTCTCTCTCATGGAGTTCGCACATGGTAATCTCCAAGATGGGAGATTATGAGAACAGACCCGCCAGTAGTAATTCCGCATGTCTTGGTGTCATCGGATATTGCTATCTACGAGCGTGTGTAATGGTACTTAGACTGGAATATTATCATTAACTCATGTCATGACTCGCACACTTAGATTTACTGACAAAAATCATCACGTAGATAGTTGGTGGGAAGTAGGGTACGTTGGGTGCGTCACGAGTGACATTTTGTTAATGGATAAGTCGAGGAAGGATTTGTCCCTTCCATTTATGGAAGTTGATATCTCGGCCCTTTGATTGAAATAGAACTGTCACATTAAATTCCATGGCCATGGTGTAAACGACGAGTTAATTTCAGGTAGTCAAAGAATGACATATCAAGCATATAGGTTTATGACACTTCCATGAAACTTGCTTGATGAGATATTGAGACAAAGGGATTAAATTACACAGTAAGCATTCGTATGAGGTGATACGTCAATGCGGCGTCAACTTATTTCTCTTGGGTGCCTTGACCCGTTGCTAGATAGTAATCTTGGACTTTAGGCAAGACTACCTAATGCCAATGAGAAAGAGGCCTAGAGGGTCACACACTAAGTGTATCCAAGTATCTCAAGTTGAATAAAGATTATTCCCGTACGTGGTTTAATAATTATTCAAGGAAGCCTAAGTTATTTTTAATGATGGAGGAAAAATAAAATAAAACAAGTACACGCCGTTTATTATTATTACACGCCGTGTAGTTTTATTTTGGAAAGGAAATGAATAAATGAAAACAAGATATACACGCCGTGTACATTTAATGTACACACCGTGTAGTTTTCAATGAAAAACAAGTACACGCCGTGTATTTATTATTACACGCTGTGTAGTTTTTCCAGTCAGGATTTTGAGGATATAATATTGTTTTAAATGATATTTATTATAATCAGCGTGGGCGCATGTCAAGGAATTATTTATTCGACATGGGGGTTTTAAATAAAGAGTCAATGAAATAAATAAAATGCGTAACGCATTTATTTATTGTCATAAATCTATAACCCCACACACCCGATTATAAATATCCTCACAACCCCAACTCTTTTCCGACACACAAGAGAATCATTGTGAACAACATCTCTGGGGAATTATTTCAAGACCGAAAGAACCTCTTCCTCCAAGAACGCTCTCAAGACCGAGAGAGATCCTCTTTCATCAGATCAAGATGATCTAAGGAGGACAAAGCAATAAAAGGATTCTCCACGCTATCAGCCTGAGAATCCTTTGGCGACGTCCAGAGATATGAGGTACACGTGTGGATCACCTCTAGAGGGAGTCTACACATGGCTTCTGCGACACAATGACGGATCACATCGATAACGTGATCTAGAACATCAACGAAGAAAGAACGCCCAAAAGGTATTTCTTTATAATTAATTAAATTAATTATAATCAACCTGTAACGATCCTTTTTTGTGGTTCCGGGACAAACCATATTCTTTGTCTTTTTCTATGATTTGATCCGTGGAGACTGGCGTTTATCGTCATATTGATCCCGGATTGATCATTGCTAATGAAAAAAAGCCAAGTGGGAACATCCACCCACGTGCTTCCGCTATGCCCGGAACCTTCAAATGGTATCAGAGCAAGGTTACAACGTTGATTATAGTTATTTAATTTTCGTTGATAATTTATGCATTCATATTTGATTCAATTAGAAATAAATCGTTCTATAAATCTGAATTAACGAGATCTATTCTTCCTCCTTCGTTTCTCGATTCATATCACAGAAATGACCTTTTAATTTTAATTTTGATTAAAATAAAAATGAGGAACTCATCCGGAGGAGCCGCCCTTTCTTTCTGTACAACACGGGATTACACGGCGTGTAATTAAAACTACACGCCGTCTACTTAGGTTCAACGAACCGGCACTGGTCCGCCAAACCACGCCGTGTGAATTGATTATGCCTAAGTTTTAATCATGCCGTGTTGACCAGAATTGAACGACACGTGGAAACCGGAATACACAGCGTGTATGTTGGAGCAACACGCCGTGTAGTCCGTTCCGAACCAGGTGAAACCGTGTACAAAGATAAGCCGCATACCACGTACACAGGATCACCAGGCCGGTTACCGCGTAACAAGGAAGTGCACGCCATGTATGATTCATCTACACGCCGTGTAGTATAAAATTTACAAAGTACAGAAAACACGCCAAAGCCCCGACATGTACTTTGGATAAACGGTGAAAAGAAAAATACACGCCGTGTAATTATAAAATACACGCCATGTAATTATAAACTACACGTCATGTACTTTACAGAAATGGAATTTCACCAGGTTTCCTCTAATGTACAAAGACCCATACAAGGGATATGGATGAGAAGAATCTCAAGGAAATTTAGAAAGGAATTTAAGATAAAGAATTGATTAATTATAAGATCATAATTAATTGAATTCGAGCGCGTCTTATCTTAAATAAAATAACAATTAAAATAATTTGAATTCTAAATATGCATAAATGTCGTTTCATACTATGGATGATCATGAGCTAGACCAAAGACCCTTTGTATGTGTATGGTTTCATTTAAATTTATTTAATTTAAATTTGTTGGCCTGCGAGCCTTCTTCCAATAAAATGTAGGGACTGCATGCCCATGGTTTCTTTAATGTAAACCCATGTAATGGAGGATCTCCCAAGCCAGAGGAGACAGTTCAAATCCCGAATCCAAGGAGAAACCGAAACAATAAGATAAAAAGGTGGACAGGTGGGAGCCGCAAAACATGAACCATCAGGTTCAAGGTGTTTTCCCTAGGTCAGGGTTAGCTTATCAAAACTGCTAGATAAGCTAACCAAATAGAAGCTCATGATCATGCCATCTTATTTTATTTCTGTCTGATTGCATGGTTTATTTATTATGCATGTGTTGTCGCGATCACATAATTAATAAAATGAACAAGCATGAAAAGATGGAATAAAATAAAAACCGGACTATGCGTAAACATTATCGGAACATGGTTAATCACTTAAGCAAGCATCACTTAATATTAACAATCATGTGATAATGAAAAGATACACATAAAGAATAAAATCCCTCAAATACCATATTAAGTCAGATCAAGCCTTCCGTTACTTGATTAAGGGCAAGACTCAATAAAACTATGTATTTGACCAACCCTTTTTGGGACACTTACTTTTATAAAGGAAGCCCTTATGAAAGGTTTCGGGTTGACTTAACCATATTACATCAAGAGAAGTAGCCCTTGCTAGACTTGACGTAATATTGGAGGCAAGAGTTGAGGAAATCCAAGTCAGGATTTCAGGATCAGGGAGTCCACTCAACAGATCAAGGAACTATAAGCTCACAGTTGGCAAAGACCCGCCTACCTAAATACCTTCAAATAGCTTGACCAACCCTTATTGGGGTTATGCGAAGGGAAATATGGATCCTTTCCACTAGAATGTCAAAGCAACTGGACATTCCAAGTTCAATGGTGAGGGCCATTGGGACTTGATAAAATAGTGGGAGACTTAATAAAATTTATTATTTCTCATAAAATGTAATCAAGAAAGTACTGATGAATCTGCTCTTTTAAATTATAGAATCAATATGACAAACACATCAACCACATTTTCTCTACGATCAATTCTGGATAAAGACAACATCCTCACCGGCAGTAACTTTTAGGAATGGTTTAGGCGCCTTTGGGTTATCCTACGCCATGAACGAAAGTTTTACTTGCTGGAGTCCTCACTTCCTGATTCTCCTGCCCCAGGGGCAAGTGATGAAGATTTCCTAGTCTATGATCAATATTTGAACGATGCTATCGATGTTCAATGTTTGATGCTGTCATCTATGTCTAGTGAGCTCATGAAGTCTCATTAAGAAATGGATTCCTACAGCATGCTCGAGCACCTCCGTGGTTTATACCAGGAGAGAGCAAGACATTAAAGGTTTGAGATCTCCAAGGCTCTGTTTCAGAGCAAGCTTGGAGAGGGTGCCCTAGATGGGCCTCATGTAGTCAAGCTCATTGGCTACATTGAGCGCTTGGAGGTTCTAGGGTTTAAAATCCCTGAAGAACTGGGTACCGATCTCATTCTCGCATCACTCCCCCAGAGCTTCTCAAACATTGTTGTTAATTTCAACATGAACAATATTGAGAAGTCTCTATCTGATCTTCTTATCCTTATTCGCCAAGTGGACAATGACATGAAGCGTGAAAAGCCTTCTGTCCTTATGGTGAATAAAAGCAAAGGGAAGGCGAAGAGATTTAAGCCCAAAGCTTCTTCAAGGCCTTCCAAGAAAAGGAAGATCAAAGGGGAGGCAAAGGAACATTATGCTATTTGTTTCGCATGTGGCAAGAAGGGCCACTGGAAGAAAAACTGCACCCAGCCAAGGAAGCAAGGGGAAGCTTCAGGTGCGTTTGTTATCGAATGCAATCTATCTGTTTCTACTAATTGGGTATTAGATACTGCTTGTGGTGCTCAAATATTTATCCAAATACAGGAACCAAGTAGATTCAAGAATATTGATCGAGGGGAGGTAGATCTACGAGCAGCCAACGGAGCGAGACTCGCTGCTGTAGCTGTCGGAGACTACCACCTCACATTGCCTATCGGGATGGTCTTGGTTTTGAAAGGTTGTTATTATGTGCCTTCTGTTACTAAAAACATTATTTCAGTATCCAGATTAGATACTGATAGATTCATATTCAAGTTTGGAAATGAATGTTGCTACTTTTATAAAGATAGCATTTGTTTTGGTAGGGCACATTTATATAACGACCTTTATGTGTTAGACTACACAAACCAAGTAATGGCAATCGATAAAAAAGTTAATTCGCATGACTCATACCACACCCAAATTTGGCATCACCGGCTAGGTCATGTCAATGAGAAACGTTTGACAAAATTACATCAAGATGGGTATTTAGATTCTTTCGAACTAAAACCACTTTGTGTATGTCATGCGTGTCTACAAGGAAAAATGACCAAAGCCCCATTTAGTGGGAAAGGTGAAAGAGCTAAAGATATTCTAGAATTAGTTCACAAAGATGTGTGTGGACCGTTTCCAGTTGATGCAAGGGGTGGGTTCTCATACTTCATTACTTTTACTAATGATTTTAGTAGATATGGATATATCTATTTAATGAGGTATAAGTCAGATTCTTTTGATCAGTTCAAAGAATACAATAATGAAGTTGAGAACCAGCTTGGTAAGAAGATTAAGAAACTCCGCTCAGACAGAGGAGGAGAATATCTTAATCAATACTCCATTGATTTCTTACTGGAGTTTGGGATTATATCTCAACTCACTCCTCCTTACACACCGCAGTGGAATGGTGTAAGTGAAAGGAGGAACCGCACCCTGTTGGACATGGTGAGATCAATGATGAGTCATGCGAGTCTTCCATTATCCTTTTGGGGATATGCATTACAAACAGTAGCGCACATACTAAACCAAGTACCAACTAAATCTATAAATGGTATTCCATACGAATTATGGAGTGGACGCAAAGACATGTTATCGAATTTACATGTGTGAGGCAGTGAAGCATTTGTTAAGGCCTCTTCAGGTAACAAACTTGCACCCCGAGGTAGAAAGTGTATCTTTATAGGATATCCCAAGGAAAAAAGGGGATATTACCTATAAAACCCCTCAGACAAAAAGGTTACAGTGGAAAGACACGCCATATTCCTTGAGAGGGATCACATCTCCAAAAGTGATAGTGGGGGAGAGATAGACTTCGATGAAGTCGAGGCTCAAGATACACATGAGTTGGTACAAGAACAGATTCCACAAAGCTTTGTGGAAGAACAATCTATTCCAGAGACACAAGAACTGCGTAGGAGCATGAGAGAGGTGAGAGAACCAGAATGATATGGTTTTCTTGTCACCGAGGATGGTGACTCATTATTGGTTGACAATGACGATCCTCTTACCTAAAAGGAAGCAGTTGAAGGCACAAACGTTGCCAAGTGGAAATAAGCCGTGAATTCTGAAATGGATTCCATGTACCAAAACCAAGTCTGGATTTTGGTAGATCCTCCAGTTGATGTAAAGCCTATTGGTAATAAATGGGTATTCAAGAAGAAAATGGAAATGGAGGGGCAAGTCAGCACCTACAAGGTACGACTGGTTGCAAAAGGTTTTAGGCAGCGTCAAGGAATTGACTATGATGAAACCTTTTCACCGGTTGTAATGCTGAAGTCCATCAGAATCCTATTGTCCATTGCTGCTTACCATGACTATGAAATTTGGAAAATAGATGTCAAAACATCTTTCCTTAACGGGAACCTCCAGGAAGATGTCTACATGACACAACCTGAAGGGTTTGTGACTCCAAAGGATGCCAAAAAGGTATGCAAGTTACAAAAATCCATTTATGGATTAAAGTAAGAATCAAGGTCATGGAACATTCGTTTTGATGAAGTTGTTACGGAATTTGGCTTTGTTAAGAACGAATGTGAGCCTTGTGTCTAAAAAAGGTTTAGTGGAAGTGCAGTCATTTTCCTAATAGTATGTGTTGATGACATATTTCTAATTGGAAACGAAGTACCTATCTTACAGTCAGTTAAGGCATGGTTTCATAAATGCTTCTCCATGATAGACTTGGGCGAGGCAGCATATATTCCTAGGATCAAGATCCATCGTGATAGATCCAAGAGAATGTTGGTCCTAAGTCAAAGTACATACATTGACAGGATACTGAAGAGATTTAGTATGGAACAGTCCAAGAGGGGATTGTTGCCAGTGTCACATGGCATTCATCTTTCCAAGAAAATGTGTCCTTAGACACATGAGGAAAGAAAGAGGATGGAAAGGATCCCTTACACATCCGCGATTGGGTCTGTCATGTATGCTATGCTATGTACGAGGCTAGATGTTTCTTACGCATTAAGTGCGGTAGACAGATATCAAGCTGATCCAGGAGACCGCCATTGGATGGCAGTCAAGACTATCCTTAAGTATCTGAGGCGTACTAAGGATATGTTCCTGGTTTATGGAGGAGATAAGGAACTAGTCATCAGAGGACATGTAGATGTTAGTTTCCAGACTGATCAAGATGACATGAAGTCGCAGACTGGATACATCTTTAGTTTGAATGGAGGTGCAGTGAGCTGGAAGAGCTCAAAACAAAGTGTGGTGGAAGATTCTATAGCAGAGTCCGAGTATATCGCAGCTTCTGAGGCAGCTAAAGAAGCAGTATGGATGCGAAGCTTCATCCAAGAGTTGGATGTTGTACCGAGCAGTAAAGATCCTATCACACTCTATTGTGATAATACTGCATCGGTGACACTTGCAAAAGAGCCAAGGTCACATCAGCAGACAAAGCACATACTTCGGAAGTATCATCTCTTGAGGGATTTTTCTCAGAGAGGTGAAGTTGCAGTGAGCAGTATTTCCATGGAAGACAACGTGGCGGACCCATTGACTAAAGCCTTGACTTAGCAGAAACATGATCATCATGTGAGGTCTAGCGGACTAAAAGTCGTAGGCAGTTGGCTCTAGTCCAAGTGGGAGTTTATAAGGGTTGGTGTCCTCAGAACCAACTGTTTTCTACTTTGGTTACATAAATGTTCACTTATTATATATATTGTTCATTGTTCTGCATGACTATAATATAATAATGTCCTGGAATATTTGTTGCATTAATAAGGTCATAGTAGATCCCCGCTATGATGAGAACCTTGAAATGCTATAACAATATTCTTAAATAAAGTTCTGCGTTTGGATGACATACTACGATAGGACACATAATATACAGACCGTCATGTGCGAGTACTCGTAAGAAGATGGGACTCCATCTCATGGAGTTCACACTTGGTAATCTCCAAGATGGGAGATTATGAGAATAGACCCGCCAGTAGTAATTCCACATGTCTTGGTGTCATCGGATATTGCTATCTACGAGCGTGTGTAATGGTCCTTAGACTGGAAGATTATCATTAACTCATGTCATGACCCACGCACTTAGATTTACTGACAAAAACCATCACGCAGAAAGTTGGCGGGGAGTAGGGTACGTTGGGTGTGTCACGAGTGACATGTTGTTAATGGATAACTCGAGGAAGGATTTGTACCTTCCATTTATGGAAGTTGATATCTCGGCCCTTTGATTGAAATAGAACTGTCGCATTAAATTCCATGGCCATGGTGTAAATGACGAGTTTATTTCAGGTATTCAAAGAACGACATATCAAGCATATAGGTTTATGACACTGCCATGAAACCTGCTTGATGAGATATTGAGAAAAGGGATTAAATTACACGGTAAGAATTCGTATGAGGTGATACGTCAATGCGGCGTCAACTTCTTTCTCTTGGGTGCCTTGAACTGTTGCTAGACAGTAATCTTGGACTTTAGGCAAGACTGCCTAATGCCAACAAGAAATAGGCCTAGAGGGTCACACACTAAGTGTATCCAAGTATCTCATATTGAATAAAGATTATCCCCGTACGTGGTTTAATAATTATTCAAGGAAGCCTAAGTTGTTTTTAATGATGGAGGAAAAATAAAATAAAACAAGTACACGCTGTGTATTATTATTACACACCGTGTAGTTTTATTTTGGAAAGGAAATGAATAAATGAAAACAAGATATACACGCAGTGTACATTTAATGTACACACCATGTAGTTTTCAATGAAAAACAAGTACACGCCATGTATTTATTATTACACGCCGTGTAGTTTTTCCAGTCGGGATTTTGAGGATATAATATTGTTTTAAATGATATTTATTATAATCTGCGTGGCCGCATGTCAAGGAATTATTTATTCGACATGGGGGTTTTAAATAAAGAGTCAATGAAATAAATAAAACGCACAACGTGTTTATTTATTGTCATAACTCTACAACCCCACACACCTGATTATAAATATCCTCACAACCCCAACTCTTTTCTGACACACAAGAGAATCGTTGTGAACAACATCTCTGGAGAATTCTTTCAAGACCAAAAGAACCTCTTCCTCCAAGAACGCTCTCAAGACCGAGAGAGATCCCCTTTCATGAGATCAAGACGATCTAAGGCGGACAACGCAAGCAAAGGCTTCTCCATGATAACACCTGGAGAATCCTTTGGCGACGTCCAGAGATACTAGGTACACGTGTGGATCACCGCTAGAGGGAGTCTACACTTGGATTCTACGATGCAATGACGGATCACATCGACAACGTGATCGAGAACATCAACGAAGAAAGAACGCCCAAAAGGTATTTCTTTATAATTAATTAAATTAATTATAATCAACCTGTAATGATCCTTGTTTGTGGTTCCGGGACAAACCATCTTGTTTTTCTTTTTCTGTGATTTGATCCATGGAGACTGGAATTTATCATCGTATTGATACCGGATTGATCATTGATAATGACAAAAATCCAAGTGGGCACATCCACCCACGCGCTTCCGCTGTGCCCGGAACCTTCATGATGTGCATTGCTTTACAAGATGGAATTGTTGTGCTAATGTGTAAATGATGGAATGGTTTGTGGCTTTTCTGTTTGGATTTATCTTTGTTGCTTGGTTTGGGTGTCATGGCATGGTAAGGGCATGTTTGGCTTATGGAAATGGTCACACTTGTGATTATTTTATATAATCTGTTTTATATAAATGTGCTAACGGTTTTATCCTAGTGGTGTGTGTAGGGAATCCATTTGGGGAAATCCTACTGAGTTTTAGTACTCAACCCCTTCTATGGCACATTGGTGTCTTTGAAAATGTTGTGTATCTTGACATGGGCAAAGGTATGAAATCTCCCTCCTTTAGTCGGGCATTGTGATGTCTTGGTGGATCTTGGAGCTTGGAGCTTGGTGTGGAGCTGTGGTGGTGTCATGGCTTGTTGTGTTTGTTGTTTGGTTTCTACTTGTACTCTGATATGGTTGGTTGTATTGGTTTTGGGTTGTATTGTGGAATAACCCGGTTGTCCTTTGGGAATACATGCTTGATTTTTTTGGTTGACATGCATCATATAGTGCTTGATAGTGGATGGTTTGGTTGGCTTTGTCTTAAGGGAAAATCGTTCCCCAATTTGTTCTCGAAGCCCTCAGCATTTATTGCCAGCCTTTGGCACCTTGGGAACGTCACTTAAGGCCATGTAACCCACACCGCCTCCCCAAGCCAATGAAGTAGGGGCAGGGTATTACAATGCAGCATGTTCTTGATGGTGTGAATGGTCTGCTCAGTCTGGCCAACCATCTGAGGATGGAAGGGAGTGCTCAAATGAGGCTGTGTGCCGAAAGCCTCCTGCAACCCCTTCCATATTCGGGAAGTGAAACATGCATCACGATCGGAGAAAATCGTCATGTTTACTCCATGTAGCCACACAATATATTAAAAATAGAGGCGTCCGAAGCTCTCTACTGAACCATACTCTCTGATCAGTAGGAAGTGGGCCAACTTGGTGAGTCGATTGACGATCACCCAGATAGAATCATGACCCCTGGATGTACGTGGAAGTCATATCACGAAGTCCATAGATATACCTTCCTAGTTCCACTATGGGACCTCCAAAGGCTGAAGTAAGCCTGCTGGTACCTGATGCTCTACCTTCACATGCTGAGAAGTGAGGCACCAAGAGACAAACTCTGCTACTGCTTTCTTCATTCCCAGACACCAATGCTGTCGTCAGAGATCCCGATACATCTTCTCCACTCCTGGATGTACCACTAGAGGGGATGTGTGGAAATCCCAAAACAATTCCTCTTGAAGTGGCACTGGTACTGTGGTACATACTCAAAAAAGTATGACGTGCTCCCCACCTTCAGAAAAACCATCAGGTGCATGTCCTGTGGATATCTGAGCACATCAAGCCTCGTAGTTAGTGTCCCTATGCTACTCCTCCCTAACTCACTAAAGAAGTGGGGAAGTGACTGTAAGAGATTGAAGAAAAGCTACTCCATCTCATTCCAAAATGGATATCTCTAAAGCAGCCAACTGCTCTATCGCTTCATCTAGCAGCTATATACCAGATCTCCTGCTGAGTGAATCTGCTACAACTTTCCCCTTCCCAAGAGTATAGACTATCTAAAAGTCATAGTACTAGAGGAACTCAAGCCAATGTCGCTATCTTAGGTTCAAGTCCATCCGAGAGAATATATACCTAAGACTCTTGTGATCAAAGTAGACTATAAAACATTTTCCCATCAATTAGTGTCGCCACATCTTAAAGGAGAAGACCACTACTACTAACTCCAAGTCATGGGTTGCGTAGTTCTGCTCATAATGTCTCAGTTATCTAGAACCATACACGATCAATTCTCTCTCCTACATCAGGACACATCCGAGCCCGGTCCTTAATGCATCTCAGTAGACTACGTACCAAATTCCCTACTATAGAAGCCTCAAGATGGGCTCACTAGTTAGTCTCTTCCTAAGATCCTAAAAACTATGCTGGCATCTCTATGACCACACAAAGGGTTTCCCCTTCTTTTTCAACACTGATAATGGTGATGAAGCTATAGAGAAATTTGGGAAAACCTTTGGTAGTATCTGGCCAAACCCATGACACTTGGTATCTCCATCACACTTCTAGGTGACTCCCAAGAAAGTACCACCTCAATATTCACTGGATCCACCGCAACTCCAGCCTCCAAGATGACATGTCCCAGAAAGTGAACCTCTCGGATCCAGAACTACCACATCGATAGCTTACCATAAAGTTGGTGCTCTTGGAGTGTGTCCATAACTACCTGCAAATGATTGGCATGCTCCTCCTCAATAGTCTAGTAGATCAGAATGTCATCAATGAAGACCACCACAAAGCGATCGAGGTATGGTTGAAAGATCCTATTCATGAGTCTCATGAACACTTCTAGAGTGGTTGTCATGCCGAACGACATTACCAAAAACTCATAATGGTTGTACCGACATTTGAAAGCCGTCTTCTGCACATCCTCATCTCGTACTCTGAGCTGATGATAGTCTGATCTGAGGTCTAACTTTGAGAACCACCATTCTCCCTTCAGCTGATCAAAGAGGTCATCAATACTTGGGAGTGGGTACTTGTTCTGCAAGGAGGTAGACCTTAAAAAACACCAGGGAAGGCATCCACGTACTTTTCTACCACTACAGGATAGCTCAGACTCTCCACATCAACTGCTCCGAGGGTAAGGCTTTCCAACTGATGAGTGATCGGGTGCACTCTCCTCTGGGTAAGTCCATCCTGTGTTAAAAAGACTCCCTTCTCACCGGTGAAGGTAAAACTAGTCCCGTCAGTGCGAACACACTTCACTTTGTGCCTAATATAGTCAATCTGAGCATGGACTGTAGATAACCAGTCCATACCCAAGATGATGTCGTAAGGCCTTGACTCCACTACTAGGATATCCCAGCCGAAGCTCTCACCTCCTAAAATAAGCTCACACTGTCAGAACCAGTGTGTAATCAACAAATCCTCTCCCGTAGAAGTCTATAGCCGTAAATATCGAGCCAACGGATCCATCCGAATGTCTGACCGCCGAACAAGGGCAGTGGAAATAAAATAATGACTGGAACCTATGTGTATAAGTACTGAAGATAAGGTGGCGTAGACACAGATCATACCTCATATCATCTCTGGAGTGCCATGGTTGTAGGCCTCAACTACCTTGAGCTGAGCTCACCACCGTCCACCTGCTACCCTATGGTCAGGTTGGAACACCTGGTGGTGGTGGCGGTAACACATTGAATCGCCGCCCACTACCAACTGCACGAAAAACTCCCCTGCCACGTCTGCCTACTCCCTACAGACCTCCTCGGTCGAACCTCTATCTATTCTTGGGCGGTCCTTCGACCGTCTGCTGATCATCCGTATGGTGTGTCGGGCAGTCTCGAGCCATGTGACCCTACCCGGTGCATGCTTAACACTGCCTGGTCCTCGCATGACTAGCTTTGTCTCCAATTCCCCACACAATCGACCCAAAATCCCGTGGTCGTCCACCTGTAGGTTTGGTCCTCTTGGACCTCTGTGACATCTATCTACATCCAGCTATGAAAGAGTCTGCTACGTGATTCCCGGTGGTTGGTCTCACTTCTAGTGACTGCTCATGAAGAAAACCCTCCACTAAGAGGGATCACTCTAACACTCCTGCCTGCGTCAGGATACAAAGAGAAATCATCGAAGCCCTGATTTCCCACCTGAGTCCCTGCTCGAATGTCTGGGCCCTGAATAATGGGTCCCGCACCATATTAATGGAGTACCGAGATAGGTTGGTGAACCTCGCTAAGTACTAAGCCACAGTCATGCTGCCCTACTGAAGATGAATAAGATCTTGTATGCGCACTGTGCGAAGGGTCTCTGGGACAAACTCTTCCCAAAATAGTCTCTCAAAGTATAACCAGAGAAGTTTTACCTCATCGTGAACCTATAGTATCAAGATCCACCAACTGCCTGTTACTGCGTGTAGAAGACTGGAGGCTTGGATTACCATGAGATCCTCTGGTGTCCCTACCAATCAGAAGACTCACCACAACCTCCAACCAATCCTCAACCACCTATGGGTCCGTATCGCCACAGAACCACAGTGGCCTCTGGCGCTGGAACACATGCAACGTACTCAAGCGGCGTGCACCATCTACTGCTGGTGCTCGTGGCATTGGTAGACGAATAGGTAATGGTACAGTTGGTGCCTCCGCTGGTTCCCCTACCGATAAAGGGCCCTACACCGAGGCCTCATCGCTCGGTGGGCTATCATCATATACTATACTTGGAACCCTAGCTGGCTATCTGCGTGGAAGAATCCTGAAAAAAACAGGTGTTCCATGGTCAATAAGTTATACCTGGTGAGCTGAATCAAAGAGATCACAAATAAAACTTTTCAAAACACTCACGCAATCAGTGTTTTCATGCACGAAGTCAGAAATTAGAAGTCAGGGTCATTGTGTATGGATACGTCGGCCACCATACCCACACTGGATTCCCTAAACTGATAAACACACTCACTACACTTAACACTATTGCCATTAAAAATATCAGATTCCAATTTTATATGGTAGAACTGACTCCTCTGATACCAATTTGTCATAACCTGTCGTCCAAGGCCCATGCCGTTACTACCCCAAGCCCGCCTTCCATAGGATAGGGGATCGTGACTAGCACCTAAAGGCATATTCCCCAAAACTGGGAAGGAATTGCATTTATAACCTGTAAAATCACACAACCGATCATAATAAAGGATAAAAGAACAAAGTAAAATTTATAGTAAAAAGAGTGTGTACAGTATATAAAGGGGTCCAAAATACAAGCCCAACTAGAAAGTACAAGTAAAACTGAAAACAACTTCTGCGAACACCTGCTAAGGATCCTACCTGAAGGGTATGTACAGTTTTCAAATGGTCGTCTCTACTGTATTCCACTTCTAATGTCCACCTCTTAGTAGCCTCCAGTCCTGGTACCCTGGTCCTCAGTCAGTGTTGTCCATCCTAGACACAAGACACAACAAGGTGCGGGCAAAGCCCATGCATGAGTGAGTATAACGATACTCAGTAGGGACCCCGAGACCCCTGATGGTCTCTCAAAATCCACAAAGGTTGTACCAAAAATCATGGAGACAACATTCAAACATACTTAGTTATATTCCCATACATATTCCTAATTTATCAAGTATACTCATATCATCCATGAGGAAACACAAAGCCCAACTCTTTATCCCAAAGCTCAACTATTCCATGAAGGAATGGAATACCACGAAGGTAACACCACAAAGTACCAAAAAGGTAAATCCACATAGAATAATACCACAGAGGTAAGGACTCAAATCACACTAGGTATAACTTAGGTACGGTAGTAAATATTATTAGATGCAATTACTGAATCATCTTACTATGTTGAGAGGCAGACCCATGCAGGATCCTAAATCATCAGACCCACGTAGGAACATAGATCCTCAGACCCACATAGGATCCTAGTACAACATACCCACGTAGGATCCTAGAGTAGCCCCACATGGATTCCTAGAGCAGATCCAAGAGGGATACTAAACACATACCCATGTAGGATCCCATAACACAGACCCACATATGATCCCTTTATCATGATACAACTAGCTACAAGGTTCCTGCACTAAGCTCGCTTGATTACGGGAGGGTCCGCTCCTCAAGCCACAGGTCGATAATCCAACTTCCAAGAAGTCCCATGAATTAGTATCCCAAAGGGCCTCCATGTAATAGGGGTCTCAACATAGTAGGCGGTGCATCAATCGGATACCCGGTCTGTAAGTTATTGGAATTTTTGTCACGAGAGCCCGGTGGGATTTGTGTTCGTTTTAACCCATTCACACACTGAAATTATCCAAAACTCAAGTGGGGTATAACAAAAGGACCATCTCGATCCAAGATTTCTGGCGGCATAGAAGGTTCGTCAAATGGACACACATAGCTCAAGATATGGCCAAAAGAGTGGAAAGTGATCAAAGTTGGTTCGGGTCCGGTCTGACCCGGTCAAACCGACCCAACCCATGCTGGGCTGCAATTGGCCAGACTGCCAGCCCTCTTCCGCCGCGCGGTCGCGCACCGCGCCCCTAGTAGCGGCCGACAGTGAGCCAGTTTCCCCTCCATCACAGAAGCGTCCTCTCACCACATCCCCTGCACACGCGGGTGGCGCAGACGCATGCCTCCACCGCCGTCTCGCGACCGGACGTGCGCGGGCTGAGACCCTTGCTCAGTCCTGGAAAACGGGCCACAACCCTTCTCTGGCAGAATGGTTACGCCGCCGCTGTCTTCATGGCCTGACGGTGTGCCGACCACCACTCCTGATCCCCACCGGTGCCAGCCACCGACACAGGTTGCCGATGAAGTTCCTCAGGCACTGGGCCCCCCAATGGCCCATTCTTCATTTCGTAGACTTTCTCACCCATCTCGGGATGTCACCATTGATTTTAAACCACAACAATCCTCAAAGGATGTGGAGAGGTCGGGTCGTGTTCGTTTGGCCCAAACCCTCCTTGTTAGAACGGTAATAAGCAGCTTATTTGTTCTTGAATCATGAAGAATATCAATAATGGGTAAGGGATATTCAAAAAAACAATCCCTACTTAGATTTCTCATTGGAGGATTCACGAGATGAATTCAGTGAAGGCAGTGAGGGTGCCAATCATTGTCGCTTCAGAAACTCGCTTCTGAAGTTGGGCTCAAGTGTCATCCTCGTTCTTGATTCTGAAGTATGTTATTTGTTGGAGAGGGAGTTCTTCATTGGAGGAAGTGTTTCTCCAAATTTTTCCCCAAGCCTCCCTTTTCCAACGATTTCCACAAGGAAATGAGGAGCCAAAAAATTAAAATAGGTTTATCAAATTAATTAACGTTGGAACAATTAAAGTTCACACAATTAAATTTCATAATTAAATGGCACTATTAAATGGAACCATTAAATGGTACAATTAATTAATTGGAGAGTTGAACGGTTTTCCCCCATTAAGAGGGGTTCAGGTTTTCCCCACCACCAAGAATTTCAATTGGGGGTTTTTCTAGCTCAGGTGGTCCCCACCTCTATAACTCAAAAAGATAGGTTTCAAGAAAAATAAAAATGTTAAATATTTTATTTTTATTCTTCCATGAAAAAGTGAAAAACCAACTTCCACCCTCGAACAACTGTGGTTGAGGTAGAGGTCCCCTTAAGCGAAAATCAGTGCTGTAATTTCAAAGGTGTCCTCAGATTTCAATTCCGAGCACCGGTTCAAAAGTTACAAAAACTCACTCACACGCTTACTGAACATACTTAAAAAAAGTTTAGAATTTCATTTCGAGCACACTGGGCCTTAGAATCACACTCCATAAATTTTTGCAGACTCATAAAATTCACATATAATTAAAAACAATTACATGGAATTTCTAGGTCTTTACATAAAATGTTACATAAAATGGGTAATAAAAATTATATAGGTTTATGATGTTTGTAAATAATTAACCAATGTTTATTATTCTGGAATATAAAGAATGTTTGTGTTGATTTGGACTCAAGGTAAGGGAAACATTAACTAAACCATCATTTTAAATTATTTAAGGAATTATTCTTCTAAATTTTTTTCATTAAATTACATGATTTCAATTGGTTTTTATGGTTTCATTTATTTGGAAATCAATTTTTTAAAATGATTTCATTTTTATCAAATGTTTCAAAGTGTTATGGGACAATCTGATCAAAAAAGCACTTTTTAAAATGTTTTTAAGTTGATTTCTAAAAACAGATTGACTGTATCAATAACATGGAATGATTTTTTAACATATATGAAATGAATTAAATGTAATGATTTAATGAAGATTTAATTATTTAATTTGTCTTAAAAGTTTTATCTCATTTCATTCCAATGAAAGGTGATTATTTAATATGTGTGTGTTTTTTAGATTTTAAATTTATTTTTACAAGAAAATTGTATTTTGATACCTGGAACTACCTTATACATGTGTTTAAAAGAGTTTTCAAGGGATTTGCTAATTATTTGGTCCTTATACACTATATTTTAATGATTGATTCCCATAATTTATCACATGTGAGCCTGATATAGCTTATATGAATGGTTGATCCCTAATATTGCTCAAGAAATATAGGTGAATACCAATATAGCTTATACGAAGGGTGATCCCCATTATAATTCTATAATGCAATGGGTACTCTCGAGATGGAAGTCGACCATATGGTTATTCTATTTGTAATGGTGAATTTAAGAGTGATATTTTAATGATTCTCCAAGCCACCTGTGTGATTTTTTATGATTAGTGATGAGGTTTTAAGAAATGGCCTTTTATGTTTTTTTATGTTTTCAATGGATTAACGATTTTCATACTTTATCTCCCATAATGAGATTTTGTGTTCATAACAAAATTTTAAAATGTATTTCATAGGGTTTAATGATTCTTAGGAGAAAGGATGAAATCACTTTTGATGAATTCTCATGAATAAATAAATCTGGTTTTATTTTAAAAGTTTTATATTTTGGATGAAATGGATAATGTTTTAGTAGAGTCTACATTGTGTAAATGCGGGATGTTATGTAAGAATTATGGCCTAATTATCTAAAACACAAAAATTAAGGTCAGGTACATATAGTATGTATCAAAGGATGGTTTAAAAAAAATTTAGATTAGTATATCTTCATAAGAGTTTGAGATATCACCATAGGTTTATAATATCATGGTTGATCATATATTTAGTGTAATATAAAACCCTTTTGAGGCTTTATGTTAGATAATTTTAAGGTAAATAAATTTATGTTTTGGAGACATTAATTTTTAAGTTAATTATTTGTTATTACATTTTGGGATTCAAAATGAAATGCATGAGATATCCTTTTAGGAAAAAACATGTTATTGTTTTTTAGGACCATAATATTTTTTGTAATTTTACAATAATTATATTGTTTTAGAAAGAGGAATGATTGTAGGATGGGTGACAACCTGTTGTGTCTAGTAAGGCTGCGAAATTTGAACCCACAACCGAAGGGAGGGAAGGGTCATCAGCTACCACTAGCCTACGTGAAGTCCCAAGATGGTATAAATTTTAATTTTTAGTAAATCAATTTGAAGGAATATGAGAAATCTGATTTTGGGAAGATTATTTTAATCATATTAGAATATTTATTTGGGAGACTAAGTGATAAATGTTGTTTTGAAAGAAGTTCACTATTTAGGAACCCTATATAATCATGGTAAATATAATACTATGGGGATTTATTTATGAAGTAAATGTTGAATTATATTGTGGATAATATATAATTTTATTTTTTCATTAGGGTGATTTAGGATATTTATCAAAATGGTTAGCATATCATGAAGATATCTAGGGAAATTACTTTTTCGTATGAGCCTTCAAGAGTAATTGATGTTATTTGGAGTTCATTCTTGAAATTTATCTTAGAGGATTATGTGATCAGATAATTTTGGGGTTTAAATCTTAGTATAAAATATTTTTTGAGGAATTTTAAGGTTTTTTATTTTTCTATGATTAACATTGGATGTCACTCTTAAATTCTGAATATTGAAGTAATTTTTCATATAAAAATTATTATTATTGGGGAATTATCATATCCAGTACTAGCCATTTTGTTTTTGTATATTTTATATGGATATGATAAATAGATATCTAATATATTTTTTGGATTATATGACTCTAAATTTTGATTATAGTGCTTCTAGTGTGAAAAATTTATCTTTAACACTCATCATTTGGAGAAAAAGTAGAGTTTTTTTTTGTGAAAATTGATTAAAGTATGAAAATATACATTTCAAGTAATTATGTTTCCTTATGTTATTAGTCTTGGTATTAAAATAATTCATCAAATCTGTTAAAATTATTTTGAAATTGAAACATTATATGTTTAATATTATTGCTGTGAAATCAATAACATTTGAACAAATCATAGATTTATGGTTTTGTGATGGTTAAAATTATAATTACCATGCTTTATATCAGCCTCCATCAGAACTTGATAGTTTTCTCCCTCCCATGTTCATGTTTTTCTACATGGAACCCAAGTCTGGGTCATCTCAGGTGACCATCATACTTCAATTTCCTTAATTTAATATGGAAGTTACATTAATCCTTTTTATGATGTGGGATTTCAACAAAGGTATTTTGAAAAGTAAAACCCATAGTTTCTTACCCAATTTCAAAATGAGAGGAAAAATATTATAAAATGGAAGAGAATGTTAAATACTGAGTTTTAAAAGGAATCATTATGTATGATAGCATACATGATACACCACATCAAGCTTAAATGAACAATTAATTACTATTATTATTTAAATCATACAATTAAAATAGCTATTAGAATGTAAGGAATGAATAATATTAACTGAATTATAAATTTATTATTTACACTTGTATATAAAATATTTTACTAATTAATTATAAATGAATTTAATACCCATTTTAAAATAGAAGGAAATGTTTTTCTGAAAAAATATTTAAATGTGCACAATTGTGTTTTATACCAATAAGTTTGTAAGTCACCTTTGATAGAATATATTAATGAAAAATATATGAAAAATATTTAATTTAGTTTTTGAAATTCATATTATTTATTTTCTATACAAGATATAAGAACAACTTTAATTTTATGAATAAAAGAACTATTTTTAAACAAAGGACGCTTTCCTTCCATTTGACGGAGAACTTGTTTTAAATATAGATTTGACACTTTTTAGGTTCTATATGAGAAAATAAACTTATTATTTGAGATTTGAGTATAAAAATATACATTAGCTGAATTGTGGGTATTTGTCTGATAACACTTTAATGTTTTGATGAATAGAGATAAAATAATGCATTTTAATTGGAAACTACTTTTCATAAAATTTATTTAAAATATTAAATTATATTTTTGAATGGTTTTAAAATTTAATTAGATCAAGTTGTTATAATGTAATAAAAATTATTCATTTTTATCATTTTCACATTGAAATTCGATATAAAAACATTATGAACTTTTGAAATTTTTTACTTTTAAAACTTTTTTTCACATTCCGTCATTGGGATTAAATATTAATAAATTTCTGAAATTTATATCATTTGAATTTTTAATATTGGATTCCATTTTGTTTATAATAAGTTCCATATTTTTAAAATAGTTCCTTTATATTTTTTTACATTATAAATACTAACTTTACTAATATTTTTTATTACCAAGGATAACGGTAAATTAAGTAATTAAATGTAAACATAATATTATAATAAATATAAAATTACCCTAAAACATTTCATAAATTAATTTTATGAGTATGTTTCAACCAAAATCATTCATGGGATGATTTTATGTCCACTGGGATTCACTTGGAGGACTTTACCCTTTTATATTACTTTTATTCAATGAAAAGTCAATTTTGTCACACTTTTGTTTTTAACAAGTGAAATATTTTAATATGGGTTTATTTAGTGGATATGTTTGACTATAAATATTATTATATAATATTAAATGTTTATTATTACCATGATAATTTATATTTAATTTTTAGAGAATAAATAAGTTAATTGAAGGCTTCCACAATGATGATGTAATATTTATTTAATTAAAGGAAATATCAAATAAATGATATAAAAAATACTAAAAAAATTATAATATTTTATAATTTATGTCTTAAAAAAAATTTATGGATGCCTTTGACATTCAAAGGATCTGATAATTTATTTTCCTAGAAGATATATAGTTGTTTTGATATTTTTAAAAATTAAAATAATGAATATTTTCAAAATTGACATTAATTATATTTCAAAATTATTAATATTTTTTTAAATGATATAATATTCATAAAATTTAAACATCAGAAAAATGATTTGGATAAATCAAAAAAATTTACCAATTTCTCACTTGTTTTTCATTTGTGACATTATAATAATTATATTAACACTTAATGTATAAATTACATGATATCGCAATAAGATTTAATAAGGGTTAAAATTAAAAGATAATGATTAAAAAATAGTAAAAAATATTTAATTTTCCTTTTATGAGTTTATTTAGACCCATCACAAACACATATTGTTATTCAATTAGTTTGGGACTATTTTGGATTATAAAATGGAATTATGTTATTTTAATAATTTGAATAATTCAAAAATTTCCCATCCCCTCTCCTATTAAAAGGAACCCATTATTATCCTTTCATAACACCTAAAAACGTTTTTGGTTCATCAAATATCAACCAAAACTACATCATATATTACCTCTCTACATTATAGATATATTATTATAGGTCCAACACCTTCCTTATCATTTTTAATTAACCGTTTCTATTTTATTTCTCCATCTATATCCTCCAAATAATCTTCTACCACGATTAAATAATAAATAAAGTATCATAAATATAATAATATTTTATTATTTTAATATCATTTCCAAAATCCATATCTAATTTCATAAAATATAGAAGGAATTATTCATTTCTGTGTACGTGTGAACTATCACCTCCATGTGCCAATATAATTCACTTTCCATTATGAAAAATATTTCTATATAAATAATACCTAAGTCATTTTTGGCTCAAGTACTGAACATCATCGAAACATCCAATGTGAACTTAAATAAGTAATTAATTGTTATAACTTGGTAACAAAAAATATTAGATGAGTATTAAAATTTAAAATGGTTATAAAGAAAGTAAACAATTAACCAAAGTTTATTATTCATGAATATAATGAATGTATGTGATGATTCAGACTCAAGGTAATGGGCTCTTTAACAAAAAAAATAATTTTATATGTTTTAAGGATTTATTCGTTAAAATATTTATCATTCATGTCCATGCTTTAAAAATGGTATTTTGGTTTTATTTGTTCAAAAATTAATATTTTAAAATGTTTTAATTTATCTCAGAGGTTTTAAGGTGGTATGAGAATATTTGATTCAAAAATCTCTTTTTATATGTTTTAAAGGGTTTTGAAAAAGGATTGACAATTTCAATAATGTGGAATGTTTTTTAACATATACAACTTGAATGGAATTTACTTATTTAATTACAATTTAAATAATAAGTATTTCCACTCTATGTTTTCTTTTTAAATTACAATGAATATGGTTTATATATTATGTGCATGATATTCATAAATGAAAGTTATTTTTACATGAAAATGGTATTTTGGTACTTGTAAGTGTTTTACATAGGGGATTAATTTTTTTTGAGGGTTTTATAATGATTTGGTCCCTATAGATTATATAAGTAGGTTTGATCCCAATTATATCTCATGGGTGATCCCTAAATAGCCTATATGAAGGTTGATCCATAATATAGCCCATGAAAATATGTTGAGCCTGATATAGCATATATGATGGATGAGACCCATTATAGCTCTCCAATGTATTGGGTACTCAGTAGATAGAAGTTGATCATATGGTTATTCCATTTGTTTGGTAGAATGTAATAGTGGCATGGAAATGATTCTCTCAAGAACCTATGAGATTTCTCTATTCTTGTTAATTAGGTTTTATGAAAATATTTTTAATGGGTTTTTATGGTTTTACATGAATAAGGATTTTCATTCTTTATATCCCTTAATGAGATTTTGTTTTATACCATGTTTTAAAATGTTTTTAACAAGGTACAAGGCTGATTAATATAACATAGGAAGTAATGTTTTATGGTTTTTTATGAATAGAGAGATAATGTTTTATTTTAAACATTTTATATTTGTGAAGAAATGGATATTGTTTCAGTAGTATCCACTTTGTATAAATGTGGGATGTTATTTATGAAATATGGACTAATATATAAAAATATTAACTAGAAAGATCCTAAAATGTATATTATAGTTTAAAAATACTAGATTAATTTATTTTTAAGTCTGGTTCATTACAAAAAAGACACCCTAGGATGGAATTTTGTGAAAACCTAAGGAGGTTATTCGAGGAAGAGGTAATCCTCTTCAATGTGGGTTTTTATTTTATTTCTTCCTCCACCTACATAATTTTTTATTAAAACATGATGATATAATAAACTCAGTATTTTCATGACACCAATATGATTTTATTTTATGTTTAGGACCAAGATTCATCTCATCTCCTATCAAATGGGATACATAATAATCATTTATGTTCCGGGGGACTACCGCCTCGTGAATCGATGTTAATAGTTTTCCATAAACACCAATCATATATGGAAATAATGATAAAATAATTATTTATATATTATATTTCTGATATTATTATACATGTGGACTAATTATATCACATATACCTCTTTAATTTTTATTTTGTGGGAATACAATATTGTTGCTCGTGTGTACAGTGGACTATCGGTTCGCGAAGTGATGTGATTTTTCCACACTTTACATGGATGGTAAAAAGGATGGTATTAATGAACATATGTGATTAATATGAAATATAAATTTTTATTTAATTTTTATATATTATTTACCTTTCTTTAATTCAATCCATTGATAAAATGGAAACACCTATCTTGCATACATTCAACCAACCATCTCCATTAATGGTGTATTTCAATTTCTACCTCTAACTGTTATAGATTTATATGAATTAAGATATACTGAATATATATGAAATTCATATCATGGTTAACATTATTGAGATGATTAATCCATGATCAAATTAATAGGACCAAAAAATTACAAATCAAATCATATGTGAAAAAATAAGTAGTTATTTCTCAAAACATGAGTTTAACAAGGAATTACTAATAAACGGGTAATAAAAAGTCATAAGTAAATCAAATACGGTATGATATATATATATATATATATATATGTCTAGGTGTGTGTTGTTGTCTGTGTGTGTGTTTCTTTAATATATATATATATATAATCTTATATTTGTTATTCATGAGTTTTGAAGATGCATAAATGATGTTGAGACATAAAGTAAGATATTTTTGTCTCAATTTTACTTCTATAAAGTATATGTTATATTATGAAACAATATTCTTTTATTGTCATGAACCGTCCTCTAGGGCCCGTGTCGTGACTACCCCATGCCCACCTTCCATAGTCCAGGGGCTGGCGACTAGCACCGAAAGGCGTATTCCCTAAAACCGGGACATCATTGCCTTTATATCCTTGAAACACATACAACCAATCACACATCAAGATACAAACACGAGTAAACTGAATAGTAAATAGAGTGAGACCAATAAGTATAAAGGGGGTTAGAATACAAGCCCAACTGGAAAGTACGAGAAACTGATAAGTACATGTAAACTGAAACAGCTCCTGTGAACACCCTCCAAGGATCCTACCTAAAGGGAAGGTATAGCTCACAAATGGTCGTCTCTATGGTATGCCTCTTCTAATTTCCACCTCAGAGCTACCACCAGTCTTGGTACTCTCGTCCACAGTCTGTGCTGTCCGTTGTCTACACCAAACACAAAAGGTTGTGGGCATATCCCGTGTAGGGGTGAGTATAATGATACTTAGTAGGGACTCAGAGACGCTCAAGGTCTCAAAAAATACACAAAGGATAAACCACACAACATGAAATCAACTGAAAACATTACTTAGGTATATGCCCATACATATACCTATGTTATCAAGTATACCCATATCAATCATGAGGAAACATAGGGTCCAACTCAAAAGCCCAAAGCTCAACTATTCCACAAAGGAAGGAATACCATGAAGGTAAGTACCACACAGGTATGCCACACTGAATAATACCACCAAGGTATTACCATGAAGGAAATTACCACACAGGTACGCCCCACAATAGAATACCACAAAGGTATCATCACGAAGGTAATGTCCACAAGGTACAGACTCAGCTCACCCCAGGTATATCTTAGATACAGTAGTAGAGATGATTAGATTTAACTATTGAATCATCTTACTCTGTTAAGAGGGAGTCCCACGATGGATCCTAAATCACAGACCCACATAAGATCCTAGTACATCATCATACCCACACGTGATCCTAGTACAGTATCAGACCCACAAAAGTTCCTAGTACATCATCAGACCCACACAGGATCCTAGTACAGTATCAGACCCACATAGGATCCTAGTACATCATCAGACGTACATAGGATCCTAGTATAGCAGACCCACATGAATTCCTAGAGAGGATCCATGTGGGAGCCTCAAAAACAGACCCACATAGGATCCCAAATCACAGACCCACATAGGATCTGTTTCTCATGTTACAACCAGCTACATGGTTCCCACACTAAGCACGCTCATATCCGGGAGGGTCTACTTCTCAAGACATGGATCGATACTCCAAATTCCATGAAGTACCATGAAGAAGTTTCATAAAGGACCACCACGTAATAGGGGTCTCAATGCAATGGACGGTGCGTCAATCGAACACCCGTTCTGTAAGTTATTAGCCTTTTAGTCCCGAGGGCCCGGTTAGATTCGTGCTCGATCCAAACCGACCATACTTCAACTTTACCCAAATTCCATGTGGTGTATACAAAAAGGACCGTCTCAGTCCAAGGTTTCTGGTGCCGCATATGGTTCTTCAAATGGACACCCGGTGCCAATGTTATGGCCAAAAGTGTGGAATGTGTCGAAACTGGTCCTGGTCCGGTCCGACCCGGTTGGACTGACCCGACCCACTTGGTCCAGCCCGACCCGCACTGGGAGGCCTAGCCTAGCCACATGCGGGGTGATTTGTGCACCCCCTGCCTCAATCACCGAATGGTCGAAGCCGTTCAGTCGCCAGGACACACGTAGGACCCGCCGCGGCTCCCGGTCGGTTCAGCTCGGCCGACCAAAATGGCCGGCCCCTTCTCCTCCCAGTGGTGCGTCATGTGCCGCCCCTCAGTGGATGGATGAATGCCAGAAACACTCCATTATCCATCCTGGCACAAAGCCACAGACCTTGCTCGCTGGGTGGCGCAGACGCGCGCCGCCGTCGTCTTCACGGTTGGCTATGGTGCTGGTAGCCGTTCCCGAGTCCCACTGGTGTCGGTTGCAGTCCTCCTCCATTATGAAGAACACACCAAGAAAAAAAATGATTTTGCGGTGAGGTAGAGCCACGTTCGTTTGGCCCGTACCTTCCGCGTTATTGTGGTAGCAACCAGCTCAATGGAGGTGATTCAACGTGAGAGAAAAATCAACGTTGATCAATAAAAAACACACCCCTACCTCAAAGGTTTGTTGACGTCGGTGGGGAGGGAAGTACAAACGTCAGTTTTTCATCGCTGAAGACTTCCCATGTTAGAGGATGTCATGATGAAGAAGTCAAAGTCATTGGAGAACATTATAGTTCTTCGTTGGAGAAGCATTCTTCATTGTAGAAGCGTTCTTCGTTGTAGAAGCTATTTGGTTTCCGGGGCCCGTAGCAGAAGCCGATGGGCCTGGGATTTTAACGACTTCATCGGCAGGATGATGGAACTTGTCTTCATCGATGAACCGGGCCCTAAAGAGGTCTAAGGATCTCACTTAAATTATAAAGAGCCTGAAATTAAAATGAAAATGTACTCATTTCAAATCTGAAGGCGCGGTCGACTGCTACTAGCCGATAGAGATCATCGCTTGAAGGATCCGAAGAAGGATCCTTCTATATCATCTACACGCACTCCAAAAATCTGCTAGAACATCGATCGTCACACTCTAGGTGTTAGCGCGACGATCCAACGATGCTTTCGACGTCCCGACGATCACCATATCGAGAAGCCTTCGATGCAGAAGAGAGATCACAATCCGAGCATCTTGGTTCAAGATCTTCTCTCCATAAGAAGCGGTAGGAGAGAGAGTCTCTTAATTTTCATTCCATATAAAAGAATGATTATTGAATTGCACACCAAAGAGAGAGAGCCTCATTTCTTATTTATAGAGACGTTGAGAAATACCCGGTTGGGTTCCCCGGCCCCCGTATATTTCAACGTCCACTAAATAAATAATTTTTGACAAACTTAACGACACCAATATTATTTATTATTTTATCAAATTATTATAATATATATGAAATATATTATGTGATAAAATCTAATCCATTTAACTGAATCCATTGTCCCGCTTAACATTAAACGAATGTTGAATATTAAAATAATATTCGTTTGATTAATATTTTCTCTTATTTACTAAAATTGTAAATACAATATATAAATTCAATCCTAAATATTCATAACTTGAATATTAATGAATTTATTTAATTCATTTGGTGATTGACAACTTGGACAACGCTCGGACCCCGTGGCAGGGCCCACTATGTCCATAAACCTATTCAGCTAAATATGGCGGATTCTTGAATACACTATTGTGTGTGACCCTCGAGGCCCTCATCTTGATTGCAGTGAATAAAATACACAGATTAAGAGCAGATTCTAGGAACTCATCATGGCCCCTAAAGAGATAAGGATAGTCATAGCAATGACTACCATCCTACGAACACTGACTGTGTACTATAATCTCTTTATCATTAAATATCTCATAAAGCAAGACGCACTCTTATGTCATCATCCTTATATTTCTTTATTATTTTTTGATCAATCTGGATGGATTTTCCTTTATACTACTTTCTCCAAAGGATTATGAAGGAGGCACCATCCTGATCAACCAGGCCCGAGATATAAAAATTCTAGAACTTGGAAGCGACAAATCCTTTCTTGACCATTCATCCAACGTCATACCACCAACGACGCTCCCAACACAAACTACGTCGCCACGACATCACTGCCATGGTTTTCATCTTGCATCAAAGTACGTAATTAAATGATATACATTGGTAATGGTCTCAAGTCAGTAGACCAATACACATGTCCGCAGATAGGAACAACCAATGACACCCAAAACATGTGGTGTTCCTACTGACGAGTCTTTCCTCATGATCTCACTACTAGAGATCACCAAGTGCAAACTTCATGAGAATAAGTACCAATGCTTATGATCCCCCAACATCTGATATTAAGATATCTACTGTGTCCAGTCAGTAAGATGTATATAGACTATAGAACATATATTTAAGATAAATGTCATTGTATCTTGAGATTCTCATTATATCCTGAGATTTGCTATAACCTCTTGAAACAAAAAATAACCTTTGGACATTACCATTATTATAGTGGACACAGAAAAGTCTGCACTATAATGGTAAGATATAATCAATCATATCTAACTGTACACATGATACAGTAATCAAAAGTACTACATAGTTGGGTCTAGGGAACCCACTATTTCAACACTCCCACCTACACTAGAGACAACTTGCTAACTAAACATGTTAGCTACTCACATGATAAATACCATGCTTCTGCTGAGTAATGGATTTAACTGATGGGCCTGCCATGTTTTCGCCATGTGGAATATCTGCTATATGCGACCTCATCAGCTTGAGTAAAACTTCTCAAGATAAGTTATCCCTGAGTATATTAATTTTTTCCATTGTCATAACTTGACAACTTGGCTAGTAAGAATATCATAATTATCATTATGATAATACTTTTCTCACTAGGTGGGAATCCAAGAATTGGAACAAATCGTGGCAATTTATAACTCCTTATTAGCTTCCTTAGAAGCTGCAACGTACTCGGTATGTGTGGGTATGGTTACAACAAGCATTTATGAGCTTGACTCGCTCATCTCCTTTGCTTAACTGCGACACTAGATCAAATTGATCTAATGATTACTATTTTTTTTCCCACCATAACTAGTATACCTTCTTCTCCATATTCCAGGTAAATATCATTTGTACTTTACAAAGTACAAGATGACAGTTCTGACTGCATCACTTGCAATGCACCTGGATATAATTGATATTTTCCTATAAAAAATTATATCATGGCAGTATCAATTATTGTGCATATTATGGAATATGTTATTGATCCATTTGTAATTAAAATGGTATCAATTCACAACTTTAATCTCTTCCTATGTTCCGAACATGTTAACTTGAAGAGATTAAGCCATGTGACATAGGCAACAATTCTGAACATGAATTGTTCCAACATGTATTTTTCAATATAATGTCACTATATGTATGATTGATTAGGACCAAGAAACCTTTGGATCTACCTCAGTGGATCCTATTCCCTAGAACATAGGTTGCTACTTGAAGTCAATCATCGGATAATTGTTTTAACCTAACCTTATCTAACTATAAGATCAAAATCTACTTTCAATATGTTGCGGAACATATTTCATTTGGAAAAAATTGGCGCTCCCACTAACCTTTGGTAGACATAAGGAAAAAATTAATTTATTATAAATGTTTTATGATATTGTCCCTTATTTTAATCCAAAACTGGATTTCAGTAACTTGCAACCCTTATTGGCATCATTTAATGTCATCATCTCTTTCTGGTTGTGTCGTATAGACACTTTCCTCGAAAGATGAACTAGAAATCCAATGACCAATAAAAAGATCTTAAAATTTTATCTATGATAAGAAAATTTCAAATGGATTTAGGCGTACCGACTTGGTATAACCAATCAAGCCTTATTGGTACCAAGATTTTACCATCCAGGAATATTATCATTAGAATACCCACCACAATATTCAATCTATAAGCCCCTTTTCAATTTGATACACGGAATCCATTATTGAATTTTAATTGATCTTTTCAATTTTAGCTTATTTCCATATACTTCTTACTTGTAGGATTTATTATTATTAATGAATAATTTATCACTGGCCGCGGTGAATATAAAACCATCACAATCGTTTCATTCTTCTTACACAGTATGTGTTTCTGGAACATGCCTATTCCACATGTACTTGTGGAACTTGTTCCTTATGAAAACCATTTGTGCATCTCGAGCATTGACTAAGTCCAAGTGAATTCATTTCCCACTATCTCTAATAGAGATGTGCACCCTTGTATAGAAATGTTGTCTAATACTTGACTACATCTTTTCTATCTTAGGGATTTAGGTAATATCTTAAGCAACTATTAGGATAATCCATCCAACGGCCTGAAGACCTTCAAATGCCCAACGTTTTTTACTTGATGCATGTTTGTTTAAATCCTAACAAACACTTTTAATCTAAACATGTCCTATGACATAATAGTTTTTCCATCATACTATGACTCGTATGATATCCATTTTTCATTTTAGTTGGCATATTGGTTATGGGTTTAATCCGTTATTTTCAAAGCACATCATGAAATATAATGGAAGTTTTTTAAGGTTGTAACATTGATATAACATACATCATAACTTTGATGAATAAAATGTGTGTTTAGGAATTGCTCCACGCTAAATTTTGTTGATCAATGTTAATATGTAAGACTCTTCATCGATCCTCCTTATGAACATCAATACGGTGATGTAGATAAGGTGACAAGAATTTAGGAATTACTCCACGCTACATTATCATGATCAATGATTGTTTGTTCAGATATTATTCGGCATGCCGATCCGAAGCAACTCATATATTCTTACTAAAAATATAATTCACTATTCCCTAATGACTTAAAGGAAACTTATGAAGTATCTATACCTCTTGATTTCTTTGGAATAGTTCACACTATCTTATTGAACTAACCTCGGAAAGCTTTGTGGAAAACCTTTATTAAAGGTTTCTTTGTCTAAGGATGTCAATATTACCTGAGGTGTTTAGCTATGCCGAGCCTAAATATCATACTGGGTATATATTTTACATCAACTTCTAGTTTTACTTGACAAAGAATCATATTTACACAACTGGGTAGGTCTTACATTTTATATTCATCATGTATTGCCATTGATTCAAGTAGAAGTGAACTATTTGTTGAGTTTGTAACCACAAACAACATTCATTCCAAAACATGGAATAATGTCTCATCATGTCCAAATAGGCACATGAAATAAATGTTTTTGGTTATACTCTACAACCAATTCAATTTAAATCAATCACTTAGCAATTAGAAGTTATGTGTTTCTCACCGCTGACTTAGGAATCACCCTTTCTCAGTTGTTTGGAGAAGACACTTTACTTATAGTAATGTTTCTCTACTTACTTGGTTACTGTACTTCAATACATATATGTGAAAAGCATGTTTTATTTTAATATACAAGAAGTATGTGAGATAACAATAATTTTACTTGATGAATATTAACTGAATGAGAAGCGGGTACTTGCTTCTAGTATTTAGGTTTTTAAACTTCCATGAATTCATTTCATTATGTGATGAAAATAACCTCCTGTTAAATAACCGACCACTTTTCATTGAAGTACATGACAAAGGTGAATTTGGAGTAAATTTTTATAAGACTTTTCCTCTTTTCATTCAATGTATTCTCCATAAGAATAAAAGATGGCATTATATCCAATATTCTTATTACTTGGAAAATGTTACCTTAAAGGCAATGAAGTGCTTACTCTATACCGTTCATTTGTATCATTAAACAAAACTAGATTAATTTGGTGTAAAAGGTATAATAATGGGATTACATGAAAGATTGTGAACCATCTTTCAATTTACACAAACCGAGTGCAAGAATCACATTTAAATCTTCCTTCACATTCTCCTCGAAAGGATCTTGGAGATGAGACTACATGTAACATCATCAATGTCTTGATGTAGCGACCATAACTAACATCAGACTTTGATGATATAATTATGACATATCCATCATATTCTTGACTCATGAGTCTCTTGTAAGCAGTTTTACACCCTCGCTTCTTAAGGTGGCTTAACAGGTTGGGACATAAGCACCTTGAATTTTCATTATTATAGTAATGTGCGCGATCGGCTATACTACTCTTTGGAAATTCATGCTTGGTTTAGACATTAAATTTTTCTAATATTTATCACAGTTTTATTGTGGTATTTCATTTCATTATCTACAAATATAATTTAGTATATTGTACTTTAATGTGATTACCACTTTAGACATAATTGATTAATTAATCATTAAATGTATCCCACTAATTTTTCGAATTCTAAGAACCATCTGTACTAGAATCAGAATACTCTTGAGTATTCTAGTGGAAAGGATCCCTGAACCTCCCTCATAGTCTATAAGCTATGGCTATTCCACTACTCGAAGGGTCCAAGGTAGGCTTTTGGCTGGCCAACCGCATTAACTTGTGGTTCCTTGATCTGTTGAGTGAAGTACCAGCTTCAAAAATCATATACTGATTTACTCAACACTTACCTATAAAATTACAACAAGCTTGATAAGGCTATTCCATTGCTCCAATTTTAGTTAAGTCGACCCACCACATGAATAAGAACTCCCTGGTAGTAAGATGCACCCTCAGCTAAGGCATGACCGGCACCTCCAACACCCAGTTTTGTTCAAACTTGAATGATGGAAGGCTGTTCGTGACATAATATTATAATTTGAGGGTTTTATTGTTTTCTCTATCGACGAATGTGATAAATTTCTATTAAACTTGTTCATCTATGTTGTCTCACTCACAACTGAACTTTAATATAAAAACATATGCAGCTTCTTTATGCATTTTATTATTTATTATTTTATGTATTTTCCCGTTGTTCTAAAACGCATAAGATAATTAAAAAATGCATAAAGGTAAACTATTAACCGAATGGTTTTGAGAATCTAAATGACCTAAGCGCATCGTACCTGAGTCCAAGATTGACTCAAAATGCATCTAACCCTTTGTCTTGTACATTCGCTTCGCATATGGAACATCGCCCGGTCTTGGCGGTGTCCCGGTCATGTCTTGGAGTACCGCCTCGTCTTGGCGTGGCCCACGTGTCATCTTGCACCATCGTGCACCACCTCATCTTGGCGGGGTCCATGTCACTCACCGTCTTCATCCAAAGTACAGAGGTACTCACACACAGATGAGGGTGACTCAGGTATAAATGTACATAATATAAATTTTGAGCGTGCAAGCCCTTATACATTTTAACTGAAAAATAAAGATGATGCATAGAACATCTATTTAAATAATTTACAAGAATCACACACATTTAAATAATTAATTAAATAAATAAATGTAGACAAATAAGATTCGATGCTCAAGACCAGACGACGGGTAAAGCACGATAAAATTATAACGCACTAATCAAGTATGAGGGTTTATTTAATTAAATTATGTGAATTAATAAATTCAAATAATTTAATTAATCATCAGACCACTAATTAATTTATTTTTAATGCTAAAATTAAATTAATCAATTAATTTAATTTAATTGAAAAATTATATTAAATTATATGCTTAAGTATTAAAATAATTAACCAAAATTAATTTTAATTAATTTAATTTTAAAAAATAAAATAAAATAAATCAATTTAATTAGTCATGATTAATTTAAAGTGGTCAACCCCCGAAAAAATGATGACTGCAGGGCCTGTGCGGGTCGGGCCATACCCATGCAGGACCCTTCTAGGCCATGCAGGGCCAAATTGGGACAGGCCGACCTACCCAGACCATTTTGGGGCCAATTTTTCCCTGTGGAAAAATAACATGCAGGAAAATTAAGGATACCTTCCGGGTGTAGACTGAGGTGGGTAGGTGGTTTGGATCCACCAATGGGGCAGCCAGGACAGGGGCACATGGGGAAGCCTAGGATGTAGTGTCGTGACCAGGTGCATGGGTGGAAACCAACTAGGGCGACAACACCGTTTTGTTGAGCGGAGGTGGCCCGGAGGGCTAGGCCAGTGCCCTGCCATTGCGGAAGGCTGGGGTTGGCCAGCCGCGGGTGTCCATGTTGGAGTGGGGTTGGCTATCGGAAGAAAGCACACCTGGTTGGTGGTGCGCTGTCGGGCATCAAGAACTCTGGGAGGTCTGTTCAGTAGCGCGGGGTGGGGCCGGGGTTTTCCTGGGTGCGGGTCACCCGAGAGGCGGCTCTAGGGAAGGTGGTTGGCATGCCTGTTGCGTCATCGAGGAGGGCTGACACGACGTGGCGTCTCCATCGGGAGCAGCATGTTGTGGTCGCTGGTTCCTCTGCTGTGGCGTGCTTCTGCATTGTGCGGGAGGCTACTGCAGGTGGGGAGATACCCACCGAGGTGTGAGAATAGTGGAGGCCGAGCGGGATCTGCATTGGGGGCAGGCAGCGGCTGGGAGGGGAGCAGGCGACGACTTCCAAGCGGGAGAGGGGGTGCGGTGCCGGTGGCCTTGGGATGTGCGTCGCATCGGGAAGGGGCGCTGTAGTGTTCTGCACGAGAGACAGGGGTCTGACGGACCTGGAAATCACTTTTTTTTTTCGTTTTTCCATGGGCCGCCCCCCTTTTCTCCTTTTTTTTGTTCTTTCCTTGCTTGAGCCGCAAAGCCAGCCCTCCCCCCTTTTTTATTACCTCTTTAAGACTTCTTTTAAGTTTTATTCCACCATATTTTTAAAAAAATAAGTCTTCCCAATATTTTCTAAAGGCTTAATTATGGACTTTTAAATTTAATATTAATATAATTTTTATAATGAAATAATAATTTATTATCATTAAATTATTATAATAATAAAATGATTATTATTATAATAATAAAATTATTATGCAAATTATATTATTTATAAAAAAATAATTTCCACAATTAATTTATTTCTAATGAACTGATTGAATTTTAATCGGTTCATCAAGATGAAATAAAATTAGAACCCGAGATCAAACTGCGAATTTGATCTAATCCGAAAATTTAAACAGACAATAACTTGGTCATTTGACATCGGATCGCCGTGCGGTTTGAACCATTGGGACCGTCTTTGAACTCTATACACAAGTTTATGAAAATTAATTTTATGTGGCTTAGAAAAGTTATGAGATCCCTCTGATACCACTGTTAGGTTTCTGGGACCCGCTGTGGAAGCTGATGGGCCGGGGATTTTAAATATTTTGTCAGTGGGATGGCGAAACTTGTCCTCGCCGATGATCCAATCCCCGAAGAGGTCCGAGGATCTCGCATAAATTGTAAAGAGCACAAAATTAAAATGAAAATGTACACGTTTCAAATATGAAGGTGCGATCGACTGCTACCAGCTGATGACGATCGTCACTTGAAGGATCCAAAGCAGGATCCCTCTAGATCATCCACACTCACTCAAAAAATCTGCTGGAATGTTGATTGTCAAACTCCGGATGCTAGCACGGAGATCCGAAGATCCCCACATCGAGAAGCCTTCGATGCAGAAGAGAGATCACGATCTGAGCATCTTGGATCGAGAGCTTCTCTCTCTAAGAAGTGAGAGGAGAGAGAGGATCTCAATTTTCATTCCATGCAAAAGAATGAATAGTGAACTACACACCAATGAGATAGATCCTCCTCTCTTATTTATAGATATGTTGAGAAATACCCTGTTGGGTTCCCCAGCCCCCGTATATTTCAATGTCCACTAAATAAATAATTATTGACAAACTTAACTGCACCAATATTATTTATTATTTTATCACACACTTGTAATATATGTGAAATATATTACGTGATAAAATCTAAGACATTTAACTCTACAAGCTATCCCGCTTAATATTAAATGAACCTTGAATATTAAAATAATATTCGTTCGATTAATATTTTCTCGTATTTACTAAAATTGTAAATAAATTAAATAAATTCAATCAAAAATATTCATAACTTGAATATTAATGAATTTATTTAATTCATTTGGTGATCGAAAACTTGGAAAATGCACGGACCCCATGGTAGGGCCCACTATATCCATATACCTATTCAAATGAATAGGGAAGATTCTTGAATACGCTATTGTGTGTGACCCTCTGGGCCCTCATCTCTATAGTAGTGAATAAAATCCACAGACCAAGAGTGGAGTTTAGCAACTCATCATGGACCCTAAAGAGGTAAGAATAGTAATAGCAACAAATACCATCCTACGAACACTGACTGTGTACTATAATCTCTTTGTCATTAAATATCTCATAAAGCAGGACGCACTCTTGTGTCATCACCCTTATCTTTCTTTATTATTTGTTGATCTATCTGGATGGATTTTACTTTCTACTACTTTGTCCAAAGACTTATGAAGGCAGAACCAACCTGATCAACCAGGCCTGAGATATACAACTTCCTGAACTTGGATGCGAAAAATCCTTTCTTGACCATGCAACCAACGTCATACCACCAATGATGCACCCAACTAAAACAACCTCACAATGATGTCACTTCCATGGTTTTCGTCTTGCATCAATGTACATAATTAAATGATATACATTGGTAATGGTCTCAAGCCAGGAGACCAATACACATGTCCATCGATATGAACAACCAATGACACCCAAAACATGTGGCGTTCCTATTGACGGGTCAGTCCTCATGATCTCACTACTAAAGATAACCAAGTGTGAACTTCATGAGAAGAAGTATCAATGCTTATGATCCCCCAGCACCTGATAGTTAGACATCTATTGTGTCTATTCAGTAAGATGTATCTAGACTATAGAACATATATTTAAGATCAATGTCATTGTATCTCGAGGTTCTGATTATAGCATGGGATCTGCTATAACCTATTGACACGAAAATTAACCATTGGACATTACCATTATTATAGTGGATGCAGAAAATTTTGAACTACAATGGTAAGATATCATCATGAATATCTAACTGTACACATGATACGGTAATCAAAATTACTACATAATTGGGTCTAGGGAACCCACTATTTCAATAGAAGCATTCTTCGTTGGAGAAGAAGAGTGCCTCCAATGATCTCCCCCAATTCCCCTTTAGCCAACACTTCCCCCAACAAAAGAATTTCCAACTAAATAAAATATGTTAATCTATTTAATTTGTTGGCACAATATTAAATGGCTCCAATAATTAATTGTATAGTAGGCATAATTAAATGTTGACACATTTAATTAATTTTAGTTGGATCAAATAATTAAATGTGGAGTTGAAAGGTTTCCCCCCATTAAAGAGGGTTTGGGTGGTCCCCACCACTAGGATTCAAAATATAGATTTCCTTTTGATGGTGGTCCCCACCTCCATAACTCAAAAGGAGTGGTTTCAAAAGAAAAATAAAATGTTAAATAATTTCATTTTTCCTCTCCCTCAAAAAAGGAAAAAATTAACTTCCACCCTCGACCTACTACGGTCGAGGTGATGGTCTCCTTAAGAGAATACTGGCGCCGTGAGTTTAATGGTGTCCTCAGATTTTAATTCTGAGCACTGGTTCAAAAGTTAAAAAGCCCCGCTCGCACATTTACTGAACGCACCCAAAAAAAGATCAGAAATTCATTCCGAGCACATCGGGTCTCAGAATCACGCGCCATCAATTTTGGTGGTCTCTTAAAATTACCATATATTAAAAAAATTAAATATAATTTCTGGGTCTTTACATTCTCCCCACCCCAGGGCTTTGCATCCCTGAAAGCCACATCACAAAACTAGGAAAAAAAGTGGGGGTACTAAGCACGAATCCGAGCCTCCCGCTCCCATGTTCTCTCTTGGAGGTTACCGTGCTGCCAGTGAACGCACACCAGAGGTATCAACCTCCCATGAAGGACCCACTCCTATCGATCCTCAATCTCTATTGGAACCTCCGTAAACGTCGCCCCATCTTCGATATCCAGCCCACTGTGGTCGATGATGTGAGATAGATCGTGCACATATATACTCAGCTGGGATACGTGGAAGACTTCGTGCACCCAATGCAACTGAGAGGGAAGTGATAGGTGGTAAGCTACCTCACAAACTCTGCTATGGATCTGAAAGGGTCCGATGAACCTCAGAGATAACTTTCTGCCTCGACCAAATCTCCACAAACCTTGTCGAGGTGAGACCCATAGAAAGACTTGGTCACCATTCTCTTACTCCAGAGGTCTGTGTCTCCTATCGGCATAAGACATCCACCTACTCTGTGCAGTCTTAATCTGCACTTGGATGATCTGCACCTTCTCTGTGGTAGCCCGTACTATATCAGGTCCCAATAGTGCTGACTCCCCAGGGTCAGTCCAACACAAAGACGATCCGTATGGTCGGCCGTACAAAGCCTCGAAAGGTGCCATCCTAATCGTGGAGTGATAACTGTTGTTTTATGTAAACACCACCAAGAGAAAGTGATCCTCCCAGCTATGACTGAAGTCGAGGATGCAAGCACGCAACATGTCCTCGAGGGTCTGAATGGTCCGTTCAGTCTGGCCATCCGTCTGTGGATGGAAGGAGGTGCTAAAACAAAGTTGCATCCCGAAAGCCTCCTACAACCCCTTCCACAGTAGGTAAGTGAAATGTGCATCATGATCGGAGACAATCTTCTAGGGTACTCCATTTAGCATCACAATCTCTTGCACATGGAGGCATCACTAGCTCTTTACTTAACCCTTCTCTGATTAGTAGGAAGTGGTCCGATTTGTTGAGTCAGTCGACGATCACCCAAATAGAATCATGACCCCTGGATTTACATGGAAGTCCTGTTATGTAGTCCATGGATATCACATCCCACTTCCACTCTGGGACCTCTAAAGGCTGAACTAAGCCTACAGGTACCGGACACTCTGCCTTCACTTGTTGACAAGTGAGGCATTGAGAGACAAACTCTGCTACTTCTTTCATTATTCTCGACCACCAGTGCTGTCGTCGGAGGTCCTAGTACATCTTTGCCACTCCTGGATGTACTGATAGAGGGGATGTGTGGAACTCCCTCAACACATCCTTCCGAAGAGACACTGGTACCATGGTACGTCCTATGAAGAGGATGACATGCTCCCCACCTTCAGAAAATCCATCAAGTGCATGTCCTATGGATATCTGAGCACATCAAGCATCACAGTCAGTGTCCCCGTGCTGCGCCTCCTGGACTGGCTGAAGAAGTGGGGGAGTGACTATAAGTGACTGAATAAAAACTGCTCCATCTCGATCAACAAAGGATATCTGCAAAGCGGCCAGCTTCTCCGTCGCCTCACCTAGAAGCTGTATACTTGATCTTTTGCTAAGTGCATCTGCTACAATGTTTCTCTTCCCAAGATTATAGACTATCTCGAAGTCATAGTCCTAGAGGAACTCAAGCCAACATTGTTGTCTCAGGTTCAAGTACTTCTGAGAGAATATATACCTGATACTCTTGTGATCTGAGTAGACTGTAAAATGATCTCCCATCAAGTAATGTCACCACATCTTCAAGGAGAAGACCACTGCTGCTAACTCCAGGTCATGGGTAGCATAGTTCTGCTTATGTTGTATCAGGTGTCAAGTACCATATGCGATCAATGCATACTCTTGAATCAATACACATCTGATCCTGGTCCATGATGCGTCGTAGTAGACTACGTACCCTACTCCCTCCTTCGGTATCCTCAAGATGAGGGCACTAGTCAACCTCTACCTCAGATCCTGAAAACTCCGTTGGCATCTCTTCAACCAAATGAAGGGTTGGACCTTCTTCTTCAATGTTGATAAAGGTGATGAAACACTAGAGAAATATGTCACAAACCTCCGGTAGTATCCAGCCAAACTCAAGAAACTCCATACCTCCGTCAGACTTATGGGTGGCTCCCAAGCAAGTACTGCCTACATCTTTGTTGGATCCACTGCAACTCCAGCCTTTGATATGACATGTCCCAGAAAGTGAACCTCTCAGATCCAGAACTGGCACTTCGAGATCTTACTATAAAGCTAGTTCTCTCAGAGTGTGTCCAGTACTACCTGCAAATGATAGGAATGCTCCTCCTCGGTAGCTGATTAGATCAGAATGTCATCAATGAATACCACCACGAAGCAATCAAGGTATGGCTGAAAGATCCTGTTCATGAGTACCGTGAATAATGTTGGGGTGTTGGTCACACCAAAAGGCATAACCAAGAAATCATAATGGTCGTACCGACATGTGATAGTAATCTTCTACACATCCTCATCTCGCACTCTGAGCTGGTGATAGCCTGATCTGAGGACTATCTTCGAGAACCACCATGCTCCCTTCAGCTGATCAAAGAGGTCTTCAATCCTCAAGAGTGGGTATTTGTTCTTCATGGTCACCTGGTTCAGGAACTGATAATCAACACAAAGCCTCAATCTCCCATCTTCCTTCTTGGTGAAGAAAATCGGGGCTGCCCAAGGAGAAACACTGGTCCGAACGAACCCTTTCCCCTGTAAGTCCTCTAGTTGTACCCGCTGCTCACGAAGCTCCACGGGAGACATCCGATATGCTGGTGTTGATATCAGTGTCGTCTTGGGGTACAAGTCAATGTAAAAGTCCACCTATCTATGAGGAGGTAGACCCGAAACATCATCAAGGAAGACATCTGCATACTGGTCCACCACTATAGGATAACTAAGACTCTCCAAATCAACCGCTCTGAGGGTAAGGCTGGACAAATGATGATTGATTGGATGCACTCTCTTTTGGGTAATTCCATAGTGTGTTTCAAAGGTTCCATTCTCACCAGTGAAGGAAAACCTGGTCCCATCCTTGAAGACACACCGCCCTTTGCGCCTAATACAGTCAATCTGAGCATTGACTATAGATAACCAATCCATACCCAATATGACATCTTAAGGCCTCGACACCGCTACTAGAAGATCCTATCCGAAGCTCTCGCCTCCTAGAGTAAGCTCACACTGCCAACACCACTGTGTAATCATTGAATCCTCCCTCGTTGGAGTCTCTATTCATAAGGATCGAGCCAACGGCTTTACCAGAATCTCTAAGATCCGAATGAGGGCCATGGAAATAAAATAGTGACTAGAAAATGTGTCTATTAGTACTACAACTAAGGTGGATTAGACATATATCGTACCTCAAATCATCTCTGGATCGCCGTGGTTGTAGGCCTCAGCTTACTGGAGCTGAGCCCATCCCTGTCCACCTGATCCCTATGGTCAGGGTGGACCACCTGGAGGTGGCGGCGGTAGAACCTCGAATCGACACCCACTTCCTGCTACACAACCAGATCCTCTAGCACGTCCGCCTTCTGCTTGCAGACCTCCCCGATCAAATCATTGCCCCTACCCTGGAAGTCCTTCGATAGTCTTCTTATCATCTCTACGGCAGGTCAGGCAGTCGCGAGCCATGTGACCCTGCCTGCTGCACGAGTAACACTGCCTGGTCCTCTCCTATCCCAATCTATCTCCAGAGCCTTGCACAACCGACCTTGTATCCTGTGGTCGTCCACCTATAGTTCTGGTCCTCTTGGAAATCTGTGTCATCTATCTACTGCCAGCTGCAGATGAATCTGCTACGTGAGGTCTGGTGGTGGGTCTTACTGACTGAGACTGCTCAGCTGGGAATCTCTCCACCAAGAGTGATCTCTCTAAAATCGCACCCTCTGTTGGGATGCTGAGAGATACCATCGAAGCTCAAATCTCCTGTTTGAGCCCCTGCCCAAAGGTTCGGGCCCTGAAGAAAGGGTCCCACACCATGTCAGTGGAGTAGCGTTAGAGGTCGATAAACCTCACTGAATACTGAGCCACAATCATGTTGCCCTACTGCAAGTGGAGAAGCTCATTTATACGCATAGAGTTTAAGGTTTTTGGGACTAACTCTACCTTGAAACGGCTCTCTAAGTCCACCCAGATGAGATTAAACTTGTCGTGAACCTGGAGCATCAAGTTCCACCATCTCCCTATTGCTGCCTATAGAAGACTGGCAGTAAGGATGACCATAAGATCAGCTAGTGTCCCTACCAGTCGTAAAACTTTGACCACAACCTCCAGCCGGTCCTCAGTCGTCTGTTGATCCATCTCGCCCCAGAACCGCGGTGGCCTCTGGCACTGGAACTCGTGCAATTCGCTCAATCGGCATGTACCCTCTGCTACTAGGGATGGTGGCATTGGCTTCCCAATGAGTATTTCTGCTGTTGGTACACCACCCGTTGGTATAACTACCGAAAAGGGGACCTGCACCGAAGACTCGTCACTCGGTGGGCTGTCATCGCATACTCTACCTGGAACCCTAGATCTCTATCTGCGTGGAGGTATATTGAAAATAAACAGGTGCGCCATGGACAATAAGTTATACCTGGTGCGATGACTCAAAGAGTTCACAAAGAAAACTTTTTGAAACACACATGCAATTAGTGTTTTCATGCACTGAGTCAGAAATCAGACATTAGGGTCTTGATGTATGGATACGTCGGCCGCCGCACCAACACTGGATTCCCTAAACTGATAACCACACTCACTACACTTAACACTATTTCCATTAAAAGATCATATTATAATGTTCAAATGGTATAAATGACTCATATTATACCAATTTGTCATGACTCGTCCCCTAGGGCCTGTGCCGTGACTACCCAAGCCCGCCTTCCATAGGCCAGGAGCGGGAGACTTGCACCAAAAGCCATATTCCCTAAAACCGGGAAGGCATTGCCTTTATATCCTATAAACACATGCAACCAAGCACACTGAAAAATACAAACAAGAGTAAACTGAATAATTAATAGATTGAGTATAGTAAGTAAAAAGGGGGCCAGAATTCAAGCCCAACTAGAAAGTACAAGAAACTGAAAAGTACAAGTAAACTGAAACAACTCTTATGAACACCCGCCAAGGATCCTACCTGAAGGGTAGGCACAGCTCACGAATGGTCGTCTCTGTGGTATGACTCATCTAATATCCACCACTGAGCTACCTTCAGTCTTGGTACTCTCGTACTCAGTCAGCTCTGTCCATCGTCTACACCAAACACAATAGGGTGCAGGCATCGCCCGTGCATGGGTGAGTATAACAATACTCAGTAGGGACCTCGAGACCCTCAAGGTCTCAAAAAATAAACAAAGGATAAACCACACAACATGAAATAAAAAAACCTTACTTAGGTATATTATCATACATATACCTAAGTTATCAAGTATACCCATCTCAATCACGAGGAAACACATGGTCCAACTCAAAATCCCAAAGATCAACTGTTCCAAAAAGGAAGGAATACCACCAAGGTAAGTACCACATAGGTACGCCACACTGAAGAATACCACCAAGGTATTACCACGAAGGAAAGTACCACATAGGTACGCCACACAGAAGAATACCACAAAGGTATCACCATGAAGGTAAAGTCCACAAGGTATAGACTCATCTCACACCAGGTATATCTTAGATATAGTAATAGAGATGATTAGATGTAACTACTGAATAATATTACTTTGTTAAGAGGTAAACCCATGAAGGACCCTAAATCACAGACCCACACAAGATCCTAGTACATCATCAGACCCACATAGGATCCCTGTACAGTATCAGACCCACACAAGATCCTAGTACATCATCAGACCCACACAGGATCCTAGTACAGTATCAGACCAACATAGGATCCTAGTACATCATTAGATCCACATAGGATCCAAGTACAGAAGACCTACATGGATTCCTAGAGAGGATCCATGTGGAAAACTCAAATATAGACCCATGTATGATCCCAAAACACAGACCCACATATGATCCCTTTCTCATTTACAACCTTCTACAGGGTTCCCGCACTAAGCTCCCTCATCTCCGAGAGGGTTTTCTCCTCAGGCCACAGATCAATACTCCAACTTCCATGATGTCCCATGAAGACGTATCCCAAAGGACCTCCATGTAATAGGGGTCTCAACGCAACATACAATGTGTCAATCAGATGCCCTGTTTTTATGTTATTAGCCTTTTAGTCCTGAGGGCCCGATTGGATTCATACTCGATCCAACCCAACTGTACTTAAAATTACCCAAATCCTAAGTGGGGTATACCAAAAGGACCATTTCTCTCCAAGGTTTTTGGCACTGCAAACGGTTCATCAAATGGACACCTGCTGCTAATGTTATGTCTAAAAGTGTGGAATGGGTCAAATCTAGTTTGGGTCCGGTCCGACCCAGCTCGCCCCAGCCCGCTGGGTCTGGCCCAACCCAATGGGTCCGGCCCGGCCTTTCGGCATAGCCTGGCCCACGCTGGGTGGCCTGACCTGGCTGCATGGGGGGGGGGGTCGTGCGCCCCCTCCTCAATCACCAAACGGTCGAAGCCGTTCCACCGCCAAGCAGCATGCGGGACCCGCTGTGGGTCCCGCTCGGTTCAGCTTGCTTGACCGAAATGGTTGGCCCCTTCTCCTCCCAGTGGTGCTTCATACGCCTCCCCTCTGTGGCCCACTAAATTTCGACCAACCTCCCTTCGCCGTTGTTGCACAAAGTTGCGACCCTTGCTCGCTGGACAGTGCAAACGTGCGCCGCCGCCATCTTCGTGGCTGACCATGGTGTGGGATGCCTTTCTCAAGCCCCACCAGTGTCAGTAGCAGTCCTCCTCCATCACTAAGAACACACCAAGAACCACATTGATTTTGCGGTGAGGTCGGGCCATGCTCGTTTGGTCCATACCTTCCGTGTTAGAGCTGTAGCTAGCGGCTCAAGGTAGGTGATTCAACATGAGAGAAAAATTAACGCTGATCAATCGAAAACAAACCCCTACCACGATGGTTTGTTGACATCAGTGGGGAGGGAAGGACGAAAGTCATTTTTTCATCTTTGAAGATGTCCCGCATTGGAGGATGTTCCAAGGAAGAAGTCAAAGTCATTAGAGAACATCGACATTCTTCGTTGGAGAAGCGTTCTTCGTTGGAGAAGAAGAGTTCCTTCAAAGTTCTCCCCAATCCACCTTTAGCCAACACTTCCCCCAACAAATGAATAACCAACTAAATAAAATATGTTTATCTATTAAATTAGTTGGCACAATATTAAGTGGTTTCAATAATTAATTGGAGTGTTGGCATAATTAAATGTTGAAACATTTAATTAATTTTAGTTGGCTCAAACAATTAAATGGGGAGTTGAAAGGTTTCCCCCCATTAAAGAGGGTTTGGGTGGTCCCTACCACCAAGATTCAAAATGGGGGTTTCCTTGCCCCGGTGGTCCCCACCTCCATAACTCAAAAGTATGGGTTTCAAAAGAAAAATAAAATGTTAAATAATTTTGTTTTTCTTCTCCCTCGAAAAAGTGATAAATTAACTTCCACCCTTGACCTACTACAGTCGAGGTGAAGGACTTCTTAAGCGAATACCAGTGACATGTGTTCAACAGTGTCCTCGTATTTAAATTCCAAGCACCGGTTTAAAATTTATAAAAACCCGCTTGCACGTTTACTGAACGTACCCGAAAAACGTTCATAAATTCATTCTAGGCACACCGGGTGTCGGAATCAGGCACCGTCAATTTTCGCCATCTCGTAAAATTCCCATATATTAAAAAAAATTACATGGAATTTCTGGGCCTTTACATTTTTTATGAGTATGAAAAACCAATTTTAAATGTAATATCTTGAATTTATTTATTTATATGATATTTTACATTTCATTTAACATTATTATTTTATGGGGATTATGATAGAAAGTTATCAATGTGGTAAGGGTTTTATGTTACAATCTTATTGTTTATTTGGATTGATCATGATTATGTTACCACTGATGAAATATTCTGATATATCTCTTAATAATTTCATTTTTTTTCTTCTAAAATATTTATTTTTTGAGAATACATGTTTTCCCATTAAATTTTTATCTTTATTTACTCAATAGTTCAAAATAATATTCTTACGGAAAATCACCTTTATTTCTTTGTTCGGTAAAAAAACCTTTTTCTTCCAAAACCATTTTTTTCAAAATATGTTTTCAAAAAAAAATTCTTAGAATTATATAAATGATTTATGAAATAAATTTTTACCATGTTTTATAATTTACAAAAAATTCTCAAATGAATCTTCTTTTTGTTTTCCAAACAAGGCCAATTGGATTTTACTGAACATGTGAAAGGAATCTTTGTTTTAATGTTTATGGAATGAATGGAAATTCACCAACTTCATGAACATTATTTTATATGAAGCTTAATTTATATTTTTCAATGTAATTTTCAAATAAAAATATTTCAAAAAAAATTATGAATTTTTAATTTTGAAAAAAATTTATTTTAAACTAAATGATATTTTCCTCAAGAAACATTTCATGTTATTTATATTTAAAAATAATTTTCTATCTATGATGAAATCCTTTTCTTCTATTTATTATATATAGGGGATATTATCTAAGGATTACTTTCTTATCTATTCTAGAAATGGTTTTTGTTTACGATGACAATATTTTTATGAAACCCATTTCTCTTCCATAGGTAATTCCATGATAAAATACTTATGAAACCTGTCTATTTTTTCCACAGGTTATGAATTGAATGAATGGTGAAATTCTTATGAAACATGTTTATTTTCCATAGGTTATGTTATGATGAAATTTTCTAGAAACCCATTTAATTTAATTGGTTCTGATATGATGATTTTTATGATCTTATATTATAAATATGTACGATTTTCATTATGTGATGGGTAGGTCCTATATATCTCTCCAAATCATTGGGACAATATTGATATCACATGAGATAAACAAGACTGAAATGGGGAGTGAACCCAGTTCATTAAGTGACACTTTCTACCATGATAGTGTTTGAAGTGAACGTTTACTACTATGATGGTTTGGGTAGTGAACCCAATAATCTATGATGGTCTTGGATATAAGTCTTCAACAACAATATAAATGATTTTACATGATTATGTTCATGACAACAGTCTATGACTTATTTAAATGTTATACTCTCAGGGTTCATTTTCATTGATTCCACAATTATAAATTTCTTATTAAATATAAATATTTATCCCATGACTCAAGATTATGATATATGATATGAAGGGTATGGCTTTAAAATATTATTCTCGTGTTATCATATCCCTATGGTCATGATTTATTGATATCTACTTTGTTTACCCTTATTGAAAACCTGAGATTACCCGTTCATATGTTTCCTTTCCCTAGGATATTATTAATTTTTATTATATATGATTTCTCTAAGAAGGGTTCTAGTTATGAAAAATATAGTAGGAGATAACTTAGAACACTTATGGACCTATTTTTTACGTGCCCATGTTTCCAAAGGCACTACAACATAATGATCCTTATGTTTGTGTTTGTGTAATATAATGAAAATTAATCAAAAAATATGTAATATTTAAGTATAATATTTTTGGTTCTTGACACCCATCTCCCCTGTAGGCTAGTGTGTGCATATTTTCACCGACTATCCTTATCTTTAGCTTCTTTGAATTTTATTACCACTCATTTTTTAAAAGGGCTTTATACCCCTTTCGAGTTAAATTGGTTAGTGGATTAGATAATAATGATAAAATCCTCAATGAAGAATATATAATATTAAACCAATTGAATAAAAACTATGTATTTTAGTTATAGTGATTAGTCTAGGCCAATTTTGAATAACTTTCATCATTGACTGATCAACTGATGTACCCTATCTTGATACTATATGACCCAAAAAACTAATCTTTCTATTTCCAACATTCACAGTTGGTATGTTTTTCATACAAATTATCCTTAGGGTATTTAGTACAATACTCAAGTGACCTTCATACTATTATGCACTCATGGAATATATAATAATATCATCTATAAAGACAATGTGAAACTGGCCAAGGTATTCAATAAATTCACTATTCATTAAATCCATGAGTATTTTTGGGGATTTAGTAAGACAAAATGGAATAACTATAAATTCCTAGTGTTCACACGGAAAAAAGAAAGTTAACTCTGACATATCATCACATTGGACCATCAAATTATTGTATCTAAATCAAAAATAAATCATGGAAAAATATTAAGATTCTTTGATTGGTCAGAAGAATCATCAATATTGGGTAGAGGATGCATTTTCTTGATCAGGATCTTGTTAAGATCCCAATGTCCAATGTAGAGTCATATTGATCCATATTTCATCTTAAAAAAGTACAAATCTACCCCATAGTGACACACTAAGACAAATGAATCCCTTATCAGGATTCCCATAGATTTTCTTCATTAATTCTTGCAACCCAATCAGGACCATTAAATATGGTTTTTTTGAAATAGATATAGATTCATGTATGAGTTCTATAGAAAACTCAACTTCGTAATTTGTTGGAATACAAGGAATATATTTTGTAAAGAGATAAAAAAACACACATACATTGGTGATATCATATATTTTTAATTTCTTCCCAGCCATATAAGATAAATAACCACAATGAATTGGAATAAATACCCATGTAATGGATGTAATTTCGAACAGAAGTTCACTTTTATACTCGTACTAATTGACAATCATAGATGAGTATAAAACATCATATATGACATACCTTCCTAAAAAATTGATATGTTATTTATATAATGAATAATAACCCATTCCCAATGTCATATAAAATTAAAATTGAGGAAGAATTAAAGTATTTCATAGAAGCATATTTCTACAAAAATCAATTGGGGGATGATTCATAGACCAGAGATGTAATCAACATACAATTAATTTTTTTTACTATTATTTCAATATCTAGTTACTCAGGTGGTGATGAGATACCCTTAAAAAATTTAAATAGAAAACAATGGGTAGATCAAAAATCAAATAAGAAATTATAAATTCTATAGTGGCATGTAAGGGTACATTTAAACACTTCATTATAGAACACCACATGGACAATAGTGATCTCATGAGAGTACCCTATATCTAGGATTAAGAGGTTTAGGAGATCTATCATCATCATTAACCCTTGGATTCACTAACTTGTGAGAATAGTGTACATACTTATTTCAATTATAGTATTAGATTGTCAGTGGTGAATTATTTAAAGACTTATCTCCATTTATATTATTTGATAACACACCCTCCCCCCCATTATATTGGAATTATATTTAATGATTAACTTCCTATATATAATTACATCATTTCTATACCCCTTATGTAAATTCTCTCCATGATTAATTCCAAACTTATAGAATAAATTAAAAATCATCTTCTTCCCTCTAAGTATTTTATTGTTATAATTTCCTTTGAGTTGTATCATTCTTTTCTTAACAAATCCTAGATATTTATGGGTGGGTACATCATACATTTCCACCTTGATATCACATCAAACAATTTCTTCATAGCTACTCAATTCTCTTAATAATAGTTCCCTTTATAGGTATGGTTTAATCCAATAGAAAAGTTAATAATTTTTTTTGTGGTTCAATAATAATACCATATGAATACCTTGGAATCCATGTAAACTTTTCCCCATATGTACCAACTTATTCCTCATCCTTTTACTTTAGATCATGGAAATTATAATCTTTCATTATATGAACAATATAGGTAATGTAATTATTGAACAATAATCTCCTAAAATAATCCCTATACATGATTTAACTTTCTTCATATTTCCTCATATTATTTATAAAAATACACCATTAATCCACATAACCTTTTAAATTATAAACAACTAAAATAACCTATTCATGTACTATGAAATGGAGAATATAAAATAATTTTTTAGTTGTATTGATTTATTTGTTAGAAATTAGTGGATTAGAATACCCAATACGATAAGATGGACATTTCCTCATGAAGGAATCGATATTACATTATTTTTTCCCTTTCCAAATTAGATTATCAATTTGATTCATGGATTGAGAAAGGTATGTAAGAACGGGAACAATATTTTTCATTATATCTACCAAATAATTTTAAAATATTGGGGGAAAATCATTTCTTTTTCCATCACATTCAGTGTTTACATAGTTACTTTTGACTTAATCCAAAAAATAGGATGGTCAACAAAAATCCTAGTGGGAAGTAATATATCTTGGAAAACATTTATAGGATACCTATATTGGTACAAAACTTTTAAATTTATGGAACACTAGGTTTAACATAATCCAACTATGGTCATTATATATTAAAATAATTCATAATTTCACTTAATTAAAATGTAAATTAACATATTAATATCCCTTGAGTGTTTCAAAATAGGTTCACAATAAAGGAAAGTTCATCATGCACCAAAATGATGGATGATATATACTCAAAAAACTCTTTTTTGGGGTTATTATAGTCCTATGAATATGTGATAAAAACCACATCCACTTATAGTATTCATATGGGGATGTATCTTCTTAAGGAACCATACTACTATAATTACCATAACATAGGTTGTTCCCCTACAATTCAGATTATCCTAATTTTTCTCACAAATTTTCCAAATCCTATATGTCAAAAGATACTAATCCTTCCCTATAATAAAAACTATAGTGATCCATAATTTTCGTACATAAAAATTACATCATTTCAAATGAATATTAAATATATTTCATAATAAAAAAAATATGATGGCCATATAGGTTTATTGTATTCGAAAACACATATACATAATCAACTCATACATAAAATATCTACATCATTTCTGAGTAACTTCCTCATAACTATCTTCCTTCAGAGATATCTACACAAAACTATTATTCATAATCTACGTAAGGGAAACAAAAAAAAGGTTGAGGTCATATTCATAGTAATTTTATACATAAGATATATCATTCAAAAATCCTAAGTGAGAATAATTTAATCATAGGGTAATGAGAACATGATCAAGACATACAATAACCATACATAATAAATAAAATATCTTCAGTTCTCAAACATGGAGTATGGTTTTTCCAAAACAAATGACATAATATATAAGTATGAGGAATCATCAATATCCAGTCATGTGGCATGAAAACATATCATAAGAATAAAATATATGTTTTTTTAATGCATATAAGAACATAAAATTATTTCCTCTGTTAAGGATCACATCCCAGATTATCATAGTAGTTTAGGTTCACTCCCCGTTCTGTCATTTCCATAATAAAGGTTCACTCTCTAGACTGTATTATTAGATAATTCCCTTGTCTATGTTGGGTTCACCCCATTCCCCCATTACCATTATTAGTATATCACAATTTATTAATTTTTATCAAATATGTTTAAGGTCTATATAATTCTAGGCCCACCCAACACTTAACTAAAACCATACTTATGTGTTCCAAATTATCATAAAAAATTCATCATATCATAAAATTGTAACCCTTGGAAAGGATAAAGGGTACATAAAAATTCCAAAATTGTAATTCAAGATAATACAAAGAAATAATAGTGATTGTAAGACTTGATCATATCCCTAGTAAATCAAAATAAACATCAATGGATGTCTTTATAGATAAGAATATCTTTAAAATAGTTGTAGAACATTTCCTATTGAAAATACACTTTTTATTTAAAATTCAATTATATAGTAACTAAAAGTTACCAAATTATTAAGGAATATTTTTTCAAAAATAAAAAAAGATAATTTTAACATAATCCTTATAAAATATTATTCATGATGGTAGTAAATTCCATTTATGCGATGTAAGTTAGAAAAAACCTTCCACATTTTAGGTAAAATTTTAAAAGTTCCACTTTGTGAAAATTATAAGAAAAATCATTTTTCTAAATTTTAATAAAAATAAAATATAGTTAAAAATGAATATAAATATTATTTTTAGAATATAAAAAACATGCATAAAAATATTTTAATGAAAACATGTACATAGAAGAAAAGATTCCTGATCGATGGAGAAAATGGTCAGTTTTCCATAAAAAATTATTTCATTCTCTAGAATAATTACAGAGATGAAAATGAAATTAAAACCCAAAATATAATGAAATAATAATATTATAATAAAATAAATAAGAATTTGGATATAATATATAATATAATTTCTTCATAAAAAAATTAATCATAAACAATCCCAGTAAAAATTTGATTATAACATAAAACCCTTACCTCAAGGACATAATGAATCGTAATAACAATAGAATAATATATAATAAATTTCAATTTCCTATAATAATACCATAATATTACCTATAATACCCTGAATTACTTACTTATAACATAATATCCCTCATTCATTAATAATCTGTTATTACCATCATCATTTCATATATTAACTGTTTGTTTTTTATGTATGTTTTGGTATGAAAGTTATGGTACATGAACAATGAACATTTATATTTGTATAAAAAAATTAATAAGTATATATATATATATCATATTTATTCTATATATATATATTTACAACCATTCTTATAAATTAGTGATGAAAAATGAATTATATCACTACATTGAGATGGTAGTCCGTACGTACGCACAAGTGATGTTACAATTTTTTGGTGGATGGAATAAAATAAAGTAAATATTAATTAAAATTAAAAAAGTCATCATGATAATATATTTATCATATATAAATATTAAATATATCTTAATAATCAACTGTGAATGACAGTAGTGATAAATGAATCATATTGCACGGTGGAGGAGGTACTCCAAACATACACACAAGCGATACTTTCATCTCTCATTAGATTGAGGAGAGGTGGTATATAGTTGTTTCACAATAATCATAACATGTATGTATATTAATTAAGTTTTAATAATCAAAATTTCTCATGTATTCAATATTTTTAGATTAATTACAATAATAAATAAAATTAAAAGAGCTTGGTTAAGATATATATCACTTCTTTGAGAGTCCTCCTTTGGATTACTCCTTAATCATTGAAGGATTATCCTTAAGGGAATAAAAAAAATATAAAATGAAGGTAATGACACTTTCAAGGTTTTGAAGTAGGTATTTTTCAATATTTATGTCCTAAATTTTGATAATAAGGGAGGAGAAAAGGCGCTATTTTATAAATGGGGGGGGAGCACACATGGAATCTCTTACAAGATTTCAATGATTTAAGGTCACTATCATGGAAATGTAGCTGAAAATGGATATTTAATTAAAGTTAGGATTATATAATATTTATATATCTTAAAAAATAACAATATTATCAGTTTCAATAATAATCCTACCTTTATCTCTTGGTTTAACCCTCAGAGAACTTATTTTAACCATAATCGTGGTAACAAAGTTTTACATTTTTTACAATTATATATGAAAAAAATTATGCTGAACATATTTAATTATATTATTTATAATTATAATTAATATGTAATCCATTTTAATGTATTCAATTTCTATATGTGGTGATATTTAATTTTAACTAATCACACAAACCACAATAAAAAAACCGTTTCCGAAAAAACAATTTTTAAGTGTAAAACATAATTTACTTCCATTACATTCCTTCTATAAACCATAATGTGAATTTTAAAATATTATATTCACTATAAAATCTATAATTTTAATTAAATCCATAGATAAATATAAAATAAATTAATTTATTATGATAAAAAACATTTCACCCTTAAAACAGTTTTTGAGGCAAATGTTATTTAAAACCCAAAAAATAAATTATACCAAAATCAAGTATAATTATGATTAATATGTAATTAATTATATTATTTAGAATTTAAAGAGTCCTAGGTTTCATTAATATCAAATTAAATACATAATATTACATTTATATAAAATTAAATTTTAATTTTTTTAAAAATATATACTTTTCCCTACTCACAACAAAATACTTTTTTGAAAAATATTAAAAATTCACCCTAAGATAATAGTAACATGATTATTTAAAAAATGACATTAATTTCCACAAATAAAAAATTTAAATATTATTAAATTAATTATAATGATAACAATAAAAATGAGGTAATATTTTTTTTGAAGAGAACACATTTTCTAGAGCATAAAATTACAATACAAAAAATTGAGTAATTTTTTATTATGAATTAATCAACACATTTTATTTAATAAGAACCTATATAATTGTTTTTCATAATGTGGTAATTAATATTCATAGCTTTCATTTATACATCTAGGTTATAATATTTTATAATATCATGGTTTGTATAGACTCGAAGTTGCATATAAAGAAATATATCAAATAAATCATGTTTTATTTTAATGAAAATGCATATAAAATATTTGCTGTTAGAACTACCATACTCATACCTAAGAACTAAAACCAAAAACAAACTTCCAGTATACACTCACAGCTCACCAGGCATAATATTATCTAATTTACAAAATATTTCTCCACACCATATGTATTTTTTACACCTATCCTAGAGCACTGACCCAAATGGGTCCTTACACCAAATGAATGTCATTCATCAACAACATTTCTTCTCCTGTAAACCTATAATACCATTCTACTATCACAATATATGCTAAGGAAAACACATGGATTTACTATACCATGGTATCCTAATCCAACATAGATTCCACCTCCCATAATTGTGGGACATCTCTAATGCACCAAACTCCTCAAACTATAATTCTAATTAGAATCAAACCACTAAACATATACCACACTACTTGGGGTTAACTATAAACTATGAAATTAGAAATATAATCACACACATCCCATTCACCAAATCAATACTCAACTAGGAATCATGCGTACCCACACAGACTTTTCCCTAAAGTACTCTCCAACTCTCACCCTCCACTTCATGGGAGAGCGATCCTCCAATAGCCCACAGAAAAATTCTTGTATACTACTAAACTAATCACAACCAAACCCAATGGTTGTATTATTTCATGTAACTATATTTTAGAATTAGAGTCATTCTTACATGATTCTCATCTCATTTTACCAAGGCACACCCACATAAACTCCTAACTATTCCCCACACACATTTTAGAAAATACCAATAATCTATGGAGTCTCATATTCCTAGGGTAGCGATATGACCACACACAACATGAGTGACATATAAAAAAAATGTGGTCCACTAATGCTCCCACTATGTTACATGAAAGGGTATCCACATAACCTTTAGGCCATGTTATCAACTATTACTACTCTCCCATCCTTCCTCAATACTAGGAATCCTCCATGTGCTTTATATCTCAAAATTTGAAGTAATTTACCATGCCTTTATACAAAAACCCATCAGGGTTTGCAAAAAACCGCCCAGTCCAGTTAAGTAGAGTGCCATCAAGAAGCTATATGAGAAAAACAATATATGTTTTTTTGAACTATTAAAATAACCACTCTTATCCCAACAACCCACAAGGGTAAATAATTTTTTTGAAACTCTTGAACATCCATAGAGAACCTATAAGGAATATCATACCATTATCAAGTCATAATAAGGGAATCAAATGCCTAAACTGATGGATGATGGGTATTTATACATCCCATAATGAATTGAATGTATTTCCATCACCAGAGAACCTCCCACTATAAGATACACATGATCATCTATAAGAAAATATTTACACTATGGCCCAAAAGAGTAGAATTCCACTAAAATTATATAAAGAAAAACAACATATAATTTGTTTTAGAGACATTAAAAAGTGGACCTCTAATTTGAATATATGACACAAAACCCCATGGATATATGTGAATCCTAAAAGCCTACTATAATGAATTTACATGGACTCTTGGAGAAGGTCGAAGATTCAAACCCTAATAAATCCTAGACCTAAAATTACGTGTGTATATCCCAAGGTGATATCATAAGAGCCTAACTTTAAAAAATAATATTATAAATCCCATCGCCCTATTGTCCTATAATTACTACTAAAATAGTTCTTTTTGGATGCACCAGTCTGGTATACATCATTGGATCGAACATATCCCTAGAACACCTTTCTACCATCTCTTAAAACCATAAAATAGATCAAAGTATCTAATACCATTTAAACACTATTGATTGGAGCTGATAAAGAATAGTGAAACATGGTCTCATGCATGCCACCCCATACACCATGGGATAATGAATAGTCGTGATGGACTAGTCCATTATATGAAAAACTATACCCTCAAAAAAGAGTCATAAAACATTATAAATAAGCAAGAATAAACCACATCATTTTCGAATACATGAAATAAATAAACTCATTTAACCACATACATGATGCTGTCACATAAAACATCCATATTCTGATATCCCACCAGACTAATTCCAAAAAAAAACTCATACACTATGGTCCTAAAACTATCCACAGACCTCATCTCTATCTCCTAATACACTTAGGATGATATATCATTATCCTCTCCATAACCCAAGATTTGATCTAAAATACAGACATAAGGCCTATGCACACTAAAATTACCATGCAGAGTGTGAAGATAAAATTCATTAGGGTCTCACCATAAACCCCTAAAATATTACATAATATCAATTTATATGATTTAAGAAAGGAAATGGAAAACATAAAAATTCTAATTATGCAATTACTCACTAACCAAGTAATCAGAACACCCAATAAGGTACACAAGAAAATCATTCCATCAGGTGTTAAACATGACACCTTGATCTTGACCACACCATCATATATGCCACCCAGAAAATCCACCCATACCCTTGATCAATCATACAAATCATGATATGTACCTATAGAATCTTGGTAGTGAGGTAGCCAAAACCTATACCCAATTCCCACAAACACTATGAATGATCATATATCCATCAAACATGACCCATACCTAATCAGTCATGGTAGGTTCATCGACCATACATCAAAATTTACCATGAACCAACCCCAAGGTTGTCCACATCCCAATCACACTCAAGGGAAGTCCCAATTCATTCACACATACATAATCCTTGCATTGAAAGGTTCTCTATTAATACCCAATGGAAGTAGGAACAATCATTCCACTAAAAAAAAAATTTTAGGAATGGAATTGGAACCATCACCCTCATCATTGAATTTTCATCATACTGACCCATCCCCATAGGCATTGGGGATGTCCTTGAGAATATGAAAGCACACTGGGTCATATACTTTTACATATCTATCAAACCTAGAACATCCAGTCCAAGAACCTGGTTATCCTCTCTTGCCTCAAAACATCACATATCACCCATCGGGGCATCCACCAGGTCCTCAATGTCTATTTTGATCTCTAATCCTCAATAAATATTCAATATCTTCACTTTTAAATTATATTAATAGCTAATGGGACACCCTGATCTAAACTCCCATTGTGGTGTAAACATTCCATACCCATCATCTTTCCCAATCCCACTACCGAGGGACCATCCCATGTAATATCATTGTACCCATCCCTATCCTCACAAGTAGGGTATATCTCATATCCAAAACCCACATGTAATCTCAAATCCATGTCTCAAAGGATTCCTCTCACTCCAATTGAAATCCATGACTTTCTTCTAACCTCATGAGGGAGTACCTTCTCACACATGATACATATGCAGCCTCCCATAGTTACTCATATGAAAACAACTCATGAATTCCCACTAACTATAAGAACCCACCCTAGGATATCAATAATATAAACGCATAGCCTCAAGACCTTCCCATGGCCCCCAATCAACATATACAATACACATTCCCCTTGGATGCATAGTCATCGACAATTCTGATTATTCTAAGTGCTCTAGAAAACATTGTTAAATTATAGGTGGCCTAATTATATACAACCTCTTCTAATAATTGAATACTTTGTCCCTAAAACCCAACCAAAACAACATTCATTATACAGTCATACAAACTCATGAAAAAACATATGGTTTTCTATTATATGGGACACCTACCTCAAACATGGTGTTGACCCTTGGTGAGCTTCATCGAGCCTCTTCAAAGACATCAAATCATCACCTAAAATCCCATGAACCTTTTTCATTGAAAGATCCATAAAAATACAATAAACAATAAAAAATTAATTATTAAATTTAATTAAAATAGGAATAATTCCTAAAAAGACACCAAGATTCAACTAGTCATCAAAATTGTGAGCAACCTAATGATTTCCACTCTTGATGCACCCTTTGATCTAGGATTCCAAATATCTTGAAAATTTATTCCTAATTTAATGGTTGATTTTACCTTAAATAACAAAAAAATATGGAGAATAATTGAGAAATTTCCTTTCACCAAAACCACTTCTTAATGTCTGATGATATTTTCCTGGATCATATTCTATGTACACCAAGAAAAATCCTCAACCATTTCGGTTGATTCCACCATGCTCCAGTGGAATTGAATATAAAACCCTAAACTGAAATGATAAAAAACCAAGGGAAAAGAATAATATAGAGGATGGAACGAATAACCATACCTACGACACAAATAAAGCACGATTTGAACGACCAATAATTTCAAAAATGAGTGGGAGGGGAGGTCCAGCCATTGGACAACCATGTGAAAACGTTTTCAAGCCAAAAGAAATTCAGTTAATGACCCTTAAAAACAAGAAACACACTTTCATGGAGTGAAAAAATAGGTCACACTATGAATATAATTGGAAGGGGAGAAAACCCATTTACCTAAAATGTTACACCATGAATCCATGACTAACAGAATGAATGGTATGAAGAAGGATATTACTGCACCTCGACCGTTCTATTCCACCTATGATAATTTCTCTAGCACCCTAGGAGTAAACTGAACATTAAAGATCATCCAAAAAAAGACCCTTTTGGATTTATAAAACCTAAATATCCCATTATGAGTCCCTTTTCTCAAAATGAACTATCCCCCCAAAAAACTATACTTCTTCTCAAAATATAATGACCCAAAATCCATAGGACCATGGATACTCTTGAAGGGTTTGTGTATAAAATACTTGGGCCTGACTAACATAGTATCATATATAGCATGAAAATGTAGTGTATGTTTATGTGACATGCTAACATGAATGAATAAATAAAATTGGAAGCATACAAAAATTACCACCATCAATCCCAATGTTCTGACGTGGAAACTAATTTCAAATATACTGGATTTTTTTTGGATGAGTTTTTATGATAACGTCGTAAAATCATTCCAACATATATTGTAAATAAAAAAATCCCAAGAGGTAATCCTAGGCAGTTAAAGACACCATTAATATATATGACCCCTATGAGATAATCTAATGTTGTGTAACAGTCATCAAGTGTCATCAATAATCCCTATGAGACAATCATAGGAAATATAATAATAATTTTGAAGCATTATTGATCCCTAGTGATATTACCATGGACACACCCTAGCATCCTAATCTATTTCCAAATATTAAGGAGATGTCCTGAGGAAATTCTGTAGCACCAGGATGCAAAGCTGATTCCTGGGGGGATTACCCAAGAAAATACATTAGCATCAGGCTCCACAAATCAACCCTTAGGGGGATGTATCATGGAAACCATGTATCATCAAACTCCATAGATGATTCATAGGGGGTGACCATTTGAAATCATGTACCATCAGGCTCCATAGGTGATTTATATGGGGATGTCCCAAGAAAATAATAATGTTGGACTCAATAACTGATTCATACAAGGATGAACATTGGGAATATAGTAGATTCCAGATTCATAGTTGATTAATAAAAGGGTGAACCTTGGAAATTAGTTATAATTCAGATCCAAATAAATTTTCTAGGTGTGTGACCCTATAAAAGCATATATTCATGCTCAATAGTTTATTTTGGGGGATGTCCCTAAGAAACCCAGTAACCAAAGGCATCATCACAGATCCCAAGGTTTAATCCTAGGAGATCCAAATTCATTACAACCTCATTTAGATTACACCATCAATCCATGTTGTAAGGTGACCCAAAAAATCATTACTACCCATTCCCACACACACCCCCTCATGGGTTATTATATAACAATGGAATCCATTGAGGCCCCCTAGCTTATGTCGATCATGGACACCCCATCTAAGTTCTTTGGTAATAATATCACCTCTTTGATCAATTCCCATGACTCATAGGGTATAGATTCCCTTGGTATAGTCACAATCATAACACGAATTCATAGGCCTCTTAGTTAAATCCACATAGTCACAACTCCATATATATGGTGTAAAGCTTGTCTCACATATCATGTCATCACTGGGTTGATCTTCATCCCCAAAATATCCATCAATATAACATGGTCTACCGACCTATGTGATCTCTTATTATAAGATAATTAATACTCAACACATAGTCATCTCACATTCCTAATGGAATTAATGAATACCAATGATCTCAAATAGCCAATCCCTAGGCTATTAATCTCAATTCATCACTCACCTCTACCTAGATGTCATTAAGGGAACCTATCACTTGGGCATCTATATCAAATTTATTTGATTTTATTTTATTGAAAACAATTAACTTCCATGTTTCACAAGGAATGCCATTGTAATCAATTCCCCTTCCATAAATGATTGAGGAATAAGATAATTGTAATGGTACCATCAGGATACTTTAAACATTATTTAGTTCATTCATGGGAATTTTATTTACATAAAATAATTTATTTGATAAAAATTATAATCAAACATAGTGGAATTGTAAATAATATTTCATTATATGTGCATATAAATGATATAAAATACCATAGTAGAATATATGAGGGGATAACTACCACATTTATGATGTTATTTACTTTTTAAAGAATGTTGGACCATCTTCACCGAGACATATCCATTTTCATATTAACACATCGAGTATCAAGACATAACCAAATTCCAAAACACCATTACAAGGTTACAGTCCACTCCTAACACACACATAAACCAAGGAATCAAAATATGATAAATTTATTATACAAATTATAATTATTTTCATAATTTACATAAATATGAATAAGTGTGAAATACTCATGGATACTCATGTTATGTTGTGTCAACTAACAAATGTACATGGAATGTCTAAATTTCACTCCTTATCTGATCCTAAGAAAACCCATAACACTCAAAAATGATTTATTTTCCAAATTAATAATATTTATGATAAAAAGCTTGAATATTTAATATTGTAATGTACCTACATCATTTTTTTTATGGTTTGAAGATGCCATCTTTATATACCCTCTATCTAATTCATATTAAATACCTTGAAATGTTGTCGGATTTCATCATTATACGGGGGAATAAAAAAACCCTAAAAAGGGATGTAAAATCATTAGTAAGGGAAGGTAATTCAATAATGGGAGAAAAAAAGGACAAACTCACATTAATATATCAAAATTTTCTACCAAAATAACCCCTCTTTGAGGGGGAATCGAAAGAGATAAAGGGGAGGGGGATCTCCAACCAATATGGACATCCCTTACAACAGTTTTAACATTAATTGAAGAGGGGTGACCTTGAAATTACATGTATTTCTATCATTATACAAGCCTCCCTTTATAATTCATTGAGTAAACTAGAGGTTGATGATGAGGAATACTTAGGAATAGGGTTCCCCACCCCCAAAACTACTCTATTGAAAGTGTATCCCATGGTTCACATTGTGAATTATTTGAGGTAGATGGACACCCCCTTGGACTACACCATTCATGTTGTGAAAACCATGGTTTATGGAATGAATGGTTGTATACACTAAATTTTTAGCTCTTGGGCCACTAGAATCTTATCTGATACTCATTGAGATCATGCATGACTAAGAAGGTTTTGAAATATGTCTAAAAGATGCCAATAGATATTCCCTAACAGTCAGAATTATTATTTGAACCTCATTTCCCAAAATTATCCTCTTGAAAAATAAAAAAAATCAAATTCCATCATGAATTAAAACCATGAAATTATACAAGGATTTAAAATTAACTTTTAAATCTATTACTTCCACCTATGAATATACTTTTAATTCAATATTTTCCTTTTTTCTTGACAACTCACCTTTGTTTAATTTTTTTTTATAATTAAACACTTTTTAGAAATTATATTTTTTATGCTGCTCTTGGGAAAAATTCCTTTGAAGAATTATTATCAATCAAGTCTAGTTCATCATTCATTTCATTAATCCACTTATAATGGTCAAAAATTTAATCTTTAAGTTTTTTTAATCTGTTATATGTTAGTGTACTTATTTTCTAGTTTCAAAATCATTATTCTTTTCACTAGAGCCTTTTGGCTACTAATAATATTTTTATCTTCAATATGATTATTTAATTTATGATATTTTGTCCTCTAATTTATAGTAGATTAATATACTTCAATGGTTTGTTTCGAATCAATATCAATTGAAATTGTGTCTCTATTAGACCATTATTCATTCAATTTTTATTAAATATTAATGATTTATAATTTATAATATCTGACACTCACTCTATCTTCCATATCTGATTTTCACTATTTATAAATAATATTCACATTAATGTAATCAAAATGTTTTTATAGCATATTATTATATCATTTATAGAATATACAATTTGAAAGGTATCCCATAATTCTCCCTTCTTATGATCTATCTACAAATTTTATTATTTATGATTTTGATAATCATGTAATAATGACTAAAACATCAAATTACATTTCTATCGGAATTCTTGGTGCCACATTTCATATGATTTTATATTTTACTCATGCATTAATAGGATGTTTACTTTATTGTGTATAAAATTACACACTCTTTCCCAATATACAATTTTGAATGTTTGTTCATAGAGAGATGAGTTATTCCCATCTCAACCAAGCCTCTATTCATTATTTCAACTATTGATTTTTTATCATGAGTGTAGGGTGCACTGTGTCAGTTCATGATTCTATGATTTATTTTATTTACTTAAAAATAACTATAGGTATACTACCTCCCATTATCATAACTCATATTTTTATATAATTTTACAACCACGCCCCTAATAGCCCAGAGTTAGTGGTTGTTTTATTATAATATAAAAGATACAAGATATCACATCCCCAAGGATCGACCAATTTAGAATTATTAAAGCAACTAGATATATATGGTTCCCTTATAAAATTGAAGAAATAATAGTAGGACATAATAAGGGAATATAAACCTCCATCTTGTCACTTATTCAATGATTTCTTCTTCAAAACCTGGAAAAGGAAAACAAATAAAAGGGTGAGCTCAAATTCTCATTAATGGTTACATATAGAAAAACCATGAATCAAAAAAAGTGAATCATAATCAATTAGGAATAATCAATATGGAATGTTGAATAATTGAAAAAAACACGCCATTAATACATTGAGAATGAAATTGCATCAATTGATTTTTTTTCATAGTGATAATACTCTAGATGATGATAATGAATGTTGAATATAGAAAATGATAAATTATTGGATGTCATGCATATGGAACATGAACCATCATACCATTAAGGTGGTTTAAGTGAATGGGTAGATATCCATATTATTATGTTTTGGAAACAAAAACATGAAGGGTTTTACGCCAACTGTTTTCCTCAAGTGACCTATTGATGCATTGAGGGGCTATAAAATCAGGCCCCACTAGTCACTGCAATTCCCAATCACTCTTCAATAGTAGATTTAGATGAATAACAATATTCCTTAAAACTTTATCCATATCGATTATAAATTACATATTTATCAATATTTCAACATTCAAAGTAAACAATGTATATAGATTTGGTATACAGATTATGCGACAATCACATCACTGATAAAATAAAATATGGAAGTTTAAGAGGAATAAAATTTTAAATGAAAAATGATCTCAAATGGGTAGTGGATACACCACATAAACCCATTAATTAATTTATTCATAAAATTATATATATATATATATATTTAATTTATTATAATTTTACTAAGTTAATTTATAGTCTATTCGATAAGTTATAAAGAACAATTTTATCATTTTGGAGCATTTGTTTCCTTGCTTTTCGTGATCGGTTTATTTGAATATACAAAAGGAATATCATGTAAAATGATAGTAGTTTTCTAGAATAGAAATAATATGTCATTAATTAACTTATATAATATTTAATGGTTATATATTTAATTTGGTTATATGGTATGAGGATGAATCATTAGATAAAATGATAGTGAGGATCGTTTCAATTATTTTTTCATTTTTCAATCACTGAAAATTAGTATTGTTTTACTAATTAATATTATATATATAGTGGTTACATAACATTAAATAGGATATGATAAATATATTATAACATATATTAACCATAAAATCTTTTAATGACCAGTATTTAAGGTGTTAATGGAAAATTATGTCTCATCATCCATGATGGTGGTAAATCGTCACATCAAGGACAATGTTTTCATTTTTGATATAAAATGGGATGGAGAAGGGGTTTGATGATGTATCTTACGTTAACATAATAAAATTAGTGTATTGAAAGAGCGCTGTCGTGGGCGCCCTCAAATGATTAGTGTAATTTGGGGTACTTAGGTGCAGCAGAGTGGCTGACCAAGGTCGTCTCTCAAAGGAGGAAGTGAATTAAAACAATTATTAGAGGTATTATAGAAGTAAAATAAAAGATAATAAAAACACTAATTGAAAGGATGGGGGTGGTTGTTTATAGTTTATGAATCTAGAATAAGTTTGCTGGAAGAAGATTGCATTTTTTTTGTTTTTAATTTTGAAATGAAGTTTCGATTAGAATGACACAACAAAAAGATGTTTGTTTAGACAATATTTAAAAGACATAATTGATCTAACTCTACCTATTCAATCATTTATTAATCATTATAATTTAAATTAATATTCACTTAATTATGATCCCTTAATTTGTTAAATCTCGAACCCTACGAGAATTAACTTTACCACGAAGATTGAAGTGAATTTAACCTTAGGCTAACTTCGGAACATGTAATCGCAACACCCTGCTTTGATTGATGTTCAAAAATTAGCTTATGATCAGTGGTAAATTAAGGCACATAACCACTCTAGAAATGATGATTAATTGAGTTTAGGGATTATATTTGAACTCTACAAATTGATCCCATGTGGTTTTGAATTACCGGTTAAGGTTTCTCTCTCAAAGTTCACACAATTCCCGACCTCGCGTGTTTTGTGTTAACTATTCAATTGCTTGCTTAGTTTCATTTAAATTAATAACTCAATTAATAGATCATAATATGTGAATTACAGTAGCTCATTGATTCAAAATAAATGAATGAATAAGGATAGAGGTCGATCGATTACTAAAAAGAACTACTCTTCCATGGCTGGTGTAGTCATCGTGGAGACGTTTTGCATAAGCAACGGATTGAAAGGGTAGAACCCAATCTTGTCTCCACTCTTGATTCCAAACCAATTAAGAAGATTAAGATAAGAAGAAATTTAAACAAAACAGAAGAAAAGTGAAGAAATAAAAGAAGAACAAAGAAGTTTATTACATAAACAAAATCATTACAACATGAAGGAGAAGAAGAAGGCTTCGTCGAAGGGATCCTTGCTTCAAGAGCTACCCTTATTGAAATGGTTGGAGAATTGAAGTGGATCCACTTATCCTCTGACCTAAACTTCCCAATGCACGTCCCAACCCCTCCAAATGAGAAAAACTCCAATTTATATAGGGGAGGGGAGGAGAGGTTACAAGTGGTTTCAAGTGTGAATGTGGAAATTAGGCCAAATATTTTATGCCAACTTGCACCGCCCATTTGACCACCAAAACGCGTGAATTGGCCGGCCTTCCAGAAGGATCAAATGTGAGGATATGTGTATTATATTTCCTCTCCAAAGTTGGGCTCAATAAAGGCCCATATTAAGGAGTTATGGCCGAAATACAGAATCTTCTCCATTCTGGCGAGCCCAGCCCAACTTTGACTTCATGGACCAATTTCAACAACCAAATGAACTCTTTAGTTCTAGTGTCATGAATAAAAGTTGTAGATAATTAAGTTAGGAACACTTTTACAAAATTTCAAATTCAAATAATAAATATAAAAATATATATCTTCGAAATACTACAGTGAACTATAAAGGGTAAAACTGGAATTTTCATCAAATATTCAAATGAATGATCTAATCCCAAATACTTTCTAATTAAACATATTTAACACAATGTGAGGAAATTATTTCATTTATTATCAATAAAATATTCAATAAAATAGTGTTTTATCATGTATATATAGGATACTTGAGTTATCATGCATGTTTGTGCAGAAGAGGTAAATATATAATAAGATGAAATAAAATTAAAAGAAATTGAAAGAGAACGAAAACGGATTTACCTCTTGAATTCTTATCCTTGAAAACATCATTAAGGTTGTAGGAAATGGTATTTTGGTGAGACCAGTAACACAATAAAATGGGGGATAGGTTTTGGAGTGGAAATGAGATTAATATAAGAAATATTAACAGTTTGGTTGTGTGAGGAGAATAGGTGGTGAGGGGTGCTATTTATAGTGGAGGATATGGGTGTTTTTTTTATTTTAATCTTTATTTTATAATTTTGGATCAAAAAAATAAATAGTGACGATTCTATGAATAAATATAGTAAATATAAAATGATACCATTAAATTCTGTTTATTACATCAGCAATGAATAGAGGAATAATGTATTTAACTCTTAAAGTATATATACCATAAATTAATGTATTAAACTATAACAATTCCACTATTTTAGAAAAATCCCCAAAATTCACCCTAATAATTTTTAGATGTGTATATTTAAAATATTATCTCCATTTTATTGAAATAATTTTTTTAATACGATAAATTTAACTTGTAACTAAAATCACCATTTACACAAAAAGTACATCTTTTAAAATTATAATTGATTTTATAACACATAAAAATGTTAATTAAAATCCCATAAAATTATATTATAATCATAAGATAAAATATATTTATTAATGATTATATTTTATGAAAATATTTTTTATGTATTTTTATTAATTTTAAAATTGAAAAAAAACATTTATCTTTTATAAATATATAAAAATTTAAATAATAATTTATAATCAAATATTATTTTCTTATTATATGATATAATTATATCATAATACATTTTTAAAAATATCCAAAATTTATTTATACATTAATAGGTGATGTTACTAATCAAATGGCCCCATTAATATTCCTAATGGTTACATTAGTAATCCAATTATCATGTTACAATTTAATAGTATATTTGAAGAAACTATGTAATAAATTGTTTTAATAATGTTTTTTTATTTATTGACAACTAAACTTTTTATACAAGAATGTTTTGTTATCCAGGAATATGGCCCAATCCATCATAGTGAGCTTTGTAAGAAAGTTGAATGTTGTTAAAATATTGAATACAAATATAAATGTGGAGAAACATTTTGTTTTAATGAATTTTAATTTTATAGACTCATGGGATCATATTGAGAAGAATAAGACTCAGAGCAACAGACCCATCTGTGCTGGATTCAAATATATATATCCAAAAGAATCAGAGGCATAAATAGGTTTTTTATGAAATTTTTTCTGGCCTATAATCAATTAAAGAAATAAGATACCGAGATTGAGTCTTCTAAGTGGATAATTCTAATTGCTTTTGAATAATTTTTAATGATGATTAGGAATTATGGAGTTAAAAATTCCAAATACATTATTAAAAAAATTTGATGATTCTTTTCTAATTATGGAGTTCTCCAAAATCATGAAAAATATCATGATATAATATTTTGATGTAATGGAGGAATATTAATGGCTATATTAGTTCCATAAATCAATAAACTATTATCTATGGTGTAATAGATGAGAATGTCATATAAATCGTAATAAGTTAAGAAATAAAAATATTCTTAATGAGATGAGAAGGAAATAGATATCATGATGAGCTGAGAATGAAAAAAAATTAATAATGTTATGATAAGGAAATAAAAATCGAAATTTATTGATGTGGAAATAGAAATCATAGTAAGATGGGAATAAAACATATTTGTATTGATATGAGAAGGAAAAAGAATCCATAATGAGCTGATAAGGAAATAAAATCGTAATTAGTTAAAATGAAAACATATTTTTAATGAGCTTAGGAGGAAATAGATTTGTAAAGAGAATATTATGAAGAAGAGTCAAAAAAATTCTAGATGTTTTATAAAGAATTTAAGAGAAAAAACATGAAATTAAATTTTTCATAAATCATGAATGGATATAATAAGGATTGAAGAAGCCAAATTTGATGTTTAAATGAGAGCTTTTTTAGATTTTTTTAAATTTGATGATGTAGGGAAAGATTTAAAGTATCCTGATTTTTTTATTAGTTTCATATTAATAATTTATTAGTTCAATTGATCATTATAATTTTTTACACAAGAGTAAAATGTGGAGTTTGAAAGAAATCAAGTGAAAGTCCTTTCCATCAAAATATATTTTTAGGATGATCAAATAGATGAATGTTTGATTACTATTTTGATCATTTGAGCAGAGTTTTAGTTTTGAAGATTGTGAATGTGTTCATTGTATTGAGTCCAATGTATTGAGAGAATCAGATCTAGACTCATCTTATTAGAAGAATCAGATCCAGAATCATTATATTGAGAAAATTGGATCTAGCCAAAACGAACTGAAGATTCAGAATGAGAAATTGTGGAGAAATTTCAACAATTACATTATTATTTTGTTTGGATCAATTGTTTAATAATAAAAAATATTAATCTTATGGGATTTAGTTAAATAATTTCTACCAAAAGAAATAAGGTTTTTAATAGGAGGTTGATCATTTTTTTACAGTTTCATAATAGTGTATTTCCACAGTCCCACAAGAATAGATTTGGAATGGATATAGGTTTTCAAATTGAGGTTGAAAATTGTAAATCTTGTGTACTTTACTTTCTTTCCTAATTTTTAATGCATGAATTTTTAATTAAACTTAAAAAGATAATAAATCTTAATAGGTTGATGGGGTTATGTTTCTAAATGATTTGAAACATACCAAATGTGAACAACTAATTTATCCCCCCTTCTTAGTTTTATTTGATCCTTTGGAACTTCAATTAGTATCATAGCCACGTAACCTTGTTGAATCTTTATCATTTATAATATTAATTCTTCAAATAGTGGAGGAATTCCTACATATGATGGTGAAAATTATTATTGGTGAAAAAATGTGATGATTTTTATCTCATATCTCTTGACATAGAAAATTTTGAGGATGCTACTATTAGTTTTCCATCTATTGAGAATGATGGTCCTATGAAGTTTCCTGATGGTAGAAATTTAGATGTCTATTAAAAGGTTGGAAATGCAACCCTTATTTCCCTATTAGAGATTTTTTTTAGAAAGTGACGAGTATCAATAATTAAAAAAGTATGTGGGATAAAATGGAATGTATTTTTGAAGGGAATACTAATGAAAATAAATGAAAGCTAAAAATATTGCATAGTAAGAATGAAGACATCAGAATGAGATATGAAGAAACTATTAATGAATATATCGCCAAAGTAAATTAAATTGTTTCAAATATTTGATGATTCATAGATGTTCTGTAAGATTCTACAATTCTGAAAAAACATATGAGAAACTCTCCAAATAGGTTTGATTTTAGAATTTCCTCTTTAGAAGATATTGATGATTTACCTCTTGATGAATTGGACAACCTTTTTACTTTGGATCTAACTTGAACTATACTCCATTATCCTTCCTCTCTCCATTGATACCACCTCTTCTTGGTGAGATTTTTCCTGTTTCTCCTCCTTGTTTTCCACAAAAAATATTCTTCATGAAAAACTACTAAAATATAATTTAATAGTATCATATCCATCAGGATATTATTTGTTTGGTTGAATATGAATTGGTCATACGAATCTGGAAAACTCTTGATTAGAACCTGCAAACATTAAATATTCACAATTTTATGGCCCAATGATATGAGATAAGTTAATAGGGTATTGAGTGTGTTGATGTGGTCATTAACTGATGATGAATCCTTTATTTGAAGAGCATACAATTTTTTATTAATGGAAATTTTATTGTGCAGTTAATGTGCCTCGTATAGCTTCATTAGTGTCTTGCATATTTCCACCACCATCATTTTCTCTAAAAAGCATCACAAGACTCTATCTTCCAAATCCAATTGGATGTTTTAAATAGAATTTCCATCCATGTTATTCTATTTCTCCTCTATCACACCCATTTTTCATCCACCAATTTGTTGTAGGCATTTATCATTTTGTAGCACTGATTCCATCTTCATTTTCTACAATGAAAAATTATCCACGTTGAATTTATCGATCTAAATTTTCACCACCATATAAACACATAACCAGTCTAGAACCATATCTATTTCACAATAGTTCATTTAATAATTTTAATATTTCCTTTTCAATGTGAGAGATCAACCAGATTTTCATATCGTAGATCATGCTCAAATTTGATGGAATTATTAATACCCAAAAATGTGAACAGAACATGGATATAACCTTTCTTTGATACCACTTGTAAGATAGAATATGATTCTCTCACTAGTTCAAAAATAATTATTAGATGAAATAACTAAATTAATTATGAAATAAATAACAATATTTATAATGTGGAAAACCCCTTAAATTAAATGGGTCAAAAACCATGGGAAAATAAGAAGGATATGAATACGGATGAAAGTGCATATGCACACCATCACTATTATAGGAAGAATAGCCTTGTAATATATCTCATGAATAATGGGGAACTAAACCTCACAAATTATTCACATATAACCGATGATTGGGATTAAATCTAAGGCTGATGATATGATCTTTGATAGATGGGATACAACCCCATTATAGGCCTATGTTAGCTCCTCTTTCACCGTTAATCCACTAGTGGGTAGGTGTGAATGTCCACCTACCACACAGTCACCCAACTTCCTCCCTTTAGAGATAATTGTGGGTGGGCACCATCCTGAATAATGAAATGATGCTGACAAAATTCTAAACAATTCCTTGATGCTCAATTTATTCCTTATGTTTAGAGTATTAGTGGGGTCAATCCCATCTCATTAGATAATATAATTGAATTCCAAGTTAAATTGTCACAACTAGTTTGTATTTACACCATATACAACTCTATAAGTACCATCACTGATAATAAAGCTATGACTCTCAAATATTGGTCCTATATTATATCCCTATGTGAGGGTGTCTTATCTATTATGATACTTGGATACATTATTTATGAGTAATATATACCTTGATGGTTTGGGTGGAAATTAGGTTTCATCTTGAAATAATTCACTCCAATTCCATCCCTTTTAAAAACTATTTATCATCCAATGGTTTCATTTTAGTTATGGTTAATGTTGTCGTGGGAAGATACAGACATGTAATTGAATTTACCGTAAAATAATTCCACCATGATGATCATAATAGATTATTATGAAACATGATTCATTCATTCCATGGAGAGAAATTATATGAGGTAGTAACAATTTTCAATGGAACATTGGTGGAAAAATGTAAAGATATAATTTTTTATCCAATGGAATTTAGAAAACCATGTAAAAAGCTCACTCTATAGCCAGTTAGAGAAACACTTCCTATGAAGAATGTTGCCTCAATAGTAGAATCATCATTCCCAATACCTAAGAATCTAGTGAATTTATTTTGAATTTCATCTCTTTAGTGTGGAGTGTCCATCCATCTCTCAACTCTTACTAATTATGTAAATCTAAAAGCTTTGATGGAGTGGGAATCATTGAGACAATCCTTATCCACCATGGAAGTCTTGGATGTGCTTCAATGGATAGAAATTATTATGATGGAATTTTTCTATGTCGTAATCCCAATTGAAAATTCTTATAAAGACAGTCCACTTGATGTCAAAGCATACAATAAAGATATTGAGGATACTATCTATTTTCTGAAGGATAAATCCTTTAATTCAAACTGATTTTCATGATAACAAACCATGATAAAGGAAATGAGGATGGTGGAAACAACCAAATCTTTTAAAAGGTATATATAAATAGAATGTTCCAAACTGAGTATCGTATCCAGATATAAAAATCATCATGAAATTTATAGTTTCCTTGATACATAGAAATGTTACAATATTCATTGTATCTTATTATGTCCTGAATATATACAGTTGGGGATTCCATGAGTGTCTTGTGTTATAAATTAGAATTTAGGGGTGATTAAGGAACATGCTATTTAGTTCATTAGAAAACATGAATGTGTGGATTTATAACCCTCACAAGGTGTTCATAACACCATAACAAATTAATCATTCTATGAGTTTTATGGATTAGGGAATCTATAAATGGAAGGTTTGAGTCATTAAAAATATATCTTATCCTAAGAAAAATAGTTAATTGTTTCATTTACCCTTACACATTCACCATCCAAGCTACTTCTTTACCATTTTATTTACTTGTGTAGATATCATTAAATTATTAATTAATTTAGACACAGTAGATACTTATAGTTCTAAATATCTTGATCATTTTTAAGGGACATTTTCTGAAGAATGGATTGGTGGGATTTAAAAAAATTCCATTTAAATCCTGAATTGAATACCTCAACTATCATTCATACAGATGGAGGACGATAATGTTCAAGTACTGTTTCTAAAAATAGGTTTTTTTCCTCTCCACATATACTACCCTTTATTATTACTACATAACAAGTTACATTAACTAAGTCTCTAGTAACCATGAAAGAAATATTTTAAAGTTACAAAGACCTTGAATCTTTATAAGAATTCAGAAACATTAATAAAGTGTTTGAAGGGAATAAATTTCTGTTATTAATGGTTATCTTGCATGCTTCTATTTATGGTAGACTAAATCATCTTTCTAACTCATTTAACTTTATATATTGAAAATATTGACAAAATACTTCATAAGTAAGAGACCCATATTCTCTCATATCTTATTAATAAGGTTTCATTGAATGGAAATTCTGAAATAGTGGATCTCTGTGGGTCACTAGAGGTCAGCCACGAGGGTCCTTAGGAGTAACTGATTCTCTAGAATTGCTCCTCCATACTAGTTATGTAACACCTGAGACTTTTATGAGAAATATTTTGTTTTTATGTTATATAAATCATCAAAGGAATCTTTCATTACACACAACACTAGCTTGGCTTGCTTTACACGCAACCGTGGCCTTCTTCGATAGCTTGCGTCGTACGTAATACCGAGTTTCACTAAACAATGATATGCTATTAAAATATTATTAAAACTAGCCGTTATGAATAGTAATAACCACTTTTTTAAATTTTGTAAATTTTATTTTTCAAAATGGGCTTCATTTTTGGATTCGGAATATCGAAATTAGCCTGGGGTGAAATTTTGGTATTTTGCTGGAAACTTTCAATTTTTGATGAATAGTGAAAACACTAGGTTACAATTTAAAAACCGAATTTTTATTTAAATAATTATTTATTTTATTTAAATTTATTTTAGGTAAAAATTGACACATAATACCTATATAAGTTCAATGTAATTCATTGGAGTAATTTTATAATAATTTTAGATATATAAAAATTTTATTGAACTTTTCACCGTCTTTTACCTATCTCCTAGGAGAATTTGCAAATTTACATAAAACTTAATTTTACCACTTTTGTGAATGAAATTTAAAAAATATGAGACACACAGTTGATGTCAGTAAGTAAAATGTGGTTCAATGAGATGAAAATAAGTTTTGGTGAATAGTAACTTTTTACTTTTATTTACCACGGTTAAAAGTAAATAGGGTAATTAAGGGTAAAAATAATATTATTATTACCCTAACACATGTACTATTTCTATTGGATAAGTGTAATTCGAAAAAAAACAACCTTAGGAATAAAATATGACCATTTAGGCCCACTTGGACTAGATTAGGACATTTATTATTAATTTATTTAAAGAAGGGTTAAAATAGTTAAAATCAAAGTTTAATAAGTAAATAATTTTTAATATAGGGTTATACATAAGATAAATTATACTATAAATATTCATTATAAAGATAAAACGATTTCCTACATAATGGTATTTTATTTTTCATTTTTAGACATTATATAATTTACTTTATTTATGACACAAAGATGATGCAGTAATTATCTTATTAATGAAATATTGACATAATTGATGTTATAAATACCCAAATAAATATAATTTGAGACTTTTTATGAATTAAAATAATTTTCTAGGTTAATATGACATGTTAGTATTGATTTAATTAACCTTTTTAGAACTAATAAGTCTTTTATGATTTTCACAAAAATCAATTAGTAAATAGTGTCAAAACTGACATAAAATAGTTTTTAAAACAAATATTATATTATTGAATGTTATTTTATTCCTAAAAATCTAAGGTTCGGCCAAGATACTTATATCATGATAGGTGTATCATTAATGTACCACTTGGTGGTCTCTTCGATGTATATGGTAAGTTTATTAACTATATAATATAAAAATACAAAGTGACATGGTAAATGTGAATCTAATTAACTAAGAGTTAAAACTAAAAGATAAGGTTAATATAATGACATAAACTTGTATAAATTATATTGGATGAGAGGATTTCGGACCATACCCACCTTAGCTTCGAAATATATCAATTTGGAGCTATTAAAAACCGATTTTGACTTTATAATAAAATAATATTTTTAGTTATTCCAAAGGTGCCCCTCTCCTCCCTTATAAAAGGGCACCTCCTCCCTCTCCTCCTCACACCAATTTGAGCCTTCAAGCTCGTCCAATTCCTACCCATTTCACTTCCCCACTTCCCTAGAAACATCCTAGAGGTCCTGGTATTCTTCAAAGACCAATTGTAGTTCCCTAAGAGGGGGTCTCAAAGAGGCGCTTCAAAGAAGAGGTAATGTCCGTTACCGATTCTTTCAACTTTATTTCTTCTTCCACTTATTCTTATTTAGTTGTTTCATTATGAATTAATAACATCAGTATCAATCATATACTGATATGTTATTATAATTATGAAACAACCCTATTTCACCATCTATCCATCCTACGGAAAATGAAATCACCGCGCGTGCGTACGTACGGAATACCGTCTCCACGCCGTGGTGTAATCTATTTTCCACCACCAACTTACTCAGATGGGTATAATGGTGTAAATAATAACTATATGTGATTATTGTAAAGTGGTATTTATTCTGAAATATTATACATACACTCCAATACAATTCCACTATCATGGGAACAATATCATCGCTCGTGCGTACGTACGGAATACCGTCTCCACGATATAATGCGACTCGTTCTACATGATCATCATTGCATAATGATTATATAAATGAATTGAATGAATGAATATGATATATATTACACTAATACTATTCTTGAAATGAGGTATCTATAACATAAAGAGAAGAATAAGAATTTATTCGACAAAACACGCATAAGAACAAAAAGTAATAAACACCCGAATAACAAGTAGTAATGAAATATTACTAAGAAGATAATAATATGACCATATATGATATCATAAAAATAATTATGATTCTAGAATAAGTCAATAACATTATTTAAATCATTATACATGAGGTTCGGACACTTACGAAGCAAATCGGACCTAAGGTAAGGGACAATCTCACAATCTCAATTTTTATCCGAGCTAGTTTATACTTCAGAATTTACTGGGGAATATTTATCATACACATCCATGGTTCCTCAATATTTAATATTATTTATATCCTCCTTCAATTTTTTAAATCCAATTTTACCCTTCGGTGAGTTTTTAGAAAAAGATATGAAAGGAATCTTTTGTCGTTTTTCGTACGAGGTACTTTTTGACTTTTCTGACAAAAGTATGAGAAGAATGTTTTTTTTAAATTATACGGAATGAATGGATTTTTAAAAAATTATTTACAAGAATCTTCCTTTACAAGTTTTCAAGTTTATTTTTAATCAACTTCTTTTAGTTTAGAATTTTATGACATGTTAAGAAAGGAAAAGTGTTTTTGAAGTAGAAAGGATATGTTCCTCAAGAATGGAGTTCAAGTGTTTTATAGAAATTATTTTCCATCTAAGATAATAAAGGGTTATGTTTCTATCCCTATTATTACATTGATTTGATTATGTTGTGATGGAATTATTTTTATGAATTCCTTTATCTTATATGAATTGTTTTATGATGTCACGATGTTTAAGATTCCCATTTTTATTACATGGGTTATGCTATGATGTATGGTTTATGATTTTGTGGCACACATAAGAATGGTATCATTATGAGATGGGTGTGACCTATATCTCCCTCCAATGCATTGGGTAAAGATTTTATATCTCATGAGATAGACATGGCTGGAACGGCAGGTTAAACCGATTTAGTGAAACATGACTGAAACGAGGAATGAACTCGATTCAGAAATGGACTTTGTCCACTAAGATAGTCTTGGAAATGAGTCTAGACTAATAAGAAATGATTATCTATGATTATGTGTGTATGGAACAAAGTTTCATGTTTTATGTTATGATTATTGGGTTTATATTTCACTTCTATGATTTATCCCATGGTATGAAATTATGATTTCTTTTGCAGGTTAAGATTTACAAAATGTTATGTTCATGATGTGATTGATTTTTCTTTTGTTTACCCTTACTGAGCACTTGAGCTCACCCTTTTGTATGTTTTCTTTCCCCAGGTCAAGAAGAAGGTTATTAAGTAAGATATGCCAAAAGCGACTATAGATATGATGAAATAAATGGGAGACAGTGTAGACGCTTTATGAAACAGTTGTTTATGTTTCCTAGTTTCTAAAGAAACTATTCCTATACAGTCCTTCCATGGTTTTGTTATATGTTGTAATAAGTATTCTTCAATTTTGAAGTATTAACAATGTATGTAAAGTATGGGTCGTTATAGTTGGTATCAGAGGAAAGGTATAGTTAACCTTTGGAAACTAGGGTGTGAAAGCCTTAGTAAGAACCCTAAGGATAAGTCTAAGCATAGAACACATTATTAGTGTTTTAGAAATGGCCATGAATAACCTAGGATAATACCTTATGTGTGAAATTTTATTCTTGATTATGTGATTTTCATATTATAATTAGTGTTGCTCACACTATTCTTCTTGGGTTTAGTCAATGACTGGAACCCGAAGGAACCGTGTTAATGCGGAATGCGACGGGAAATGCAATGATTGTCCCCCCGAGCAACCAAACGTTATGGGAGATGGAATGAAAAATCTTGTAACCATGCTCACACAACTTTCTCAAGCTATGAATCATGCAGGACATCCAAACGAGAAAAGGAAGGAGCAACATTCTGTTGAATCTTTCATGAGACATCATCCACCTTCATTCAGTGGGTCTACTGATCCATTAGTTGCTGAACAATGGATCAGTACTACTGAAAAGATATTTTCAGTTCTTCAATGTTCTGAACATGATAAAGTCATCCTAGCAATGTATCGTTTGGAAGGAGATGCTGATCAATGGTGGAATCTTATTAAGAATACGAGGAAATGGGATGAAATTGAGTCCATGGAATGGGAAGAGTTCAAGAACTTATTTTTCAATAAGTACTTCCCTCGTATTTTCTGAACAAAGATGGAGAAAGAGTTTCTTGAACTGAAGCAAAAGGATGATGAATTTGTTGGTACCTATGAAGCAAATTTTACAAGACTTGCAAGGTACGCTTCTGGTATTATTATCCAACCTGAGAGTAAGATCGATCGATTCTTTAGTGGCTTAAAACCAAGTATTCGAAGGGCCTTAGCCATAAGGGACTTCAATAACTATGAGGAAATCGTTCGATGTTCTCTCAAAGTTGAGATGGATATTGGAGTAACCCATCAGTCATATGGGTTTGATAAGAAGAGGAAAATGGAATTCAAAGGAAAATAAAAAGAGCACACTGAAAAGAAAATGAGCTTTCCCTTATGCTCAAAGTGTGGAAAGAAACATGGAGGGTGTTGTCTTAAAGGGACAAGTAAATGTTTCAAATGTGGAAAGGAAGGTCATCAGGCATTTGAATGCTGCAATGATGGGAAGAATATGTCTAATGATGCAAACAAAGGAAGGGATACACAAAATGAACCTACTACACTTCAATGTTTCAAGTTCAAGGAGATGGGGCATTATGCCAATCAATGCCCAAATCCAAGGGTTGATGATGATGATCGACGTCAACCAACTCTTAAGGATAAAGAAAAAGGAAAGTCACATGCAATTTCTATCAGCGATGTGGAGTACGATAACAATGTGGTGAAAGGTACACTTACCATCCACTCTAAAGTAGCAAATGTTTTATTTGATTCTGGATCCACCCACTCTTTTATTTCTAAAGAATTTTCTAAGATTATCACCGTATTACCTCAACAATTAGATGTTGAGTTAGCTATGACAACCCCTAATGGCACAATAGTCACATCAAAAGTTTATAATTCTTCCCCGATTGAAGTTTGTGGGAAATTGCTTCCTGAAAATCTTGTGATCCTTCCTATAGTGGAATTTGATGTGATTCTTGGAATGGATTTACTTTCTCTATATAGAGCTCATATCAATTGCCAAAGAAGGGAAGTCACATTTCATATTCCAAATAAATCTATGATCGTCTATTGATGCAAGGATGAACATAACCTTCCAGTGGAAATTTCTTCCAACTTATGGGTCTTGATTCCACTAAATGAAGGTTATTTATTTCAAATGGCTGGAGAGAAACTCATGATTAAGAATATGCCCGTTGTACGGGAGTTTGACGACGTCTTTCCGGATGAATTTCCGGGTCTTCCACCAAATCGTGAAGTTGAGTTTTCAATAGAACTCGTACCGGGTGCTTTACCTACTTCAGAGACACCTTATAGAATAGCCCCAATTGAGTTGCAGGAATTGAAGAAACAACTCCAAGAGATTCTTGATAAGGGGTTCATACGCCCTAGTGCGTCACCTTGGGGAGCACCTATTCTGTTTGTTAATAAGAAAGATGGATCAATTAGACTCTGCATTGATTATCGAGAACTTAACAAGATCACTATCAAGAAAAAATATCCTCTCCCACGCATTGATGACCTATTTGACCAACTACGCGGAGCTCAATACTTTTCCAAGATTGATCTTCGTTCAGGGTATCATCAATTAAGGGTCAAAATGGAGGATATACCAAAGACGGCTTTCCGTATAAGGTATGGACCCTATGAATTTATAGTGATGCCATTTGGTCTTACTAATGCCCCTGCTATCTTCATGGATCTGAAGAATAGAGTCTTTAGAGACTATCTTGATCAGTTTTTGGTAGTCTTTATAGATGATATTCTTGTCTATTCAAAGAGCAAGGAAGAACATGAAGATCACTTGATAATTGTGTTAAAAACTCTAAGAAAGGAGAAGCTTTATGCCAAATTTACCAAGTGTGAATTTTGGCTTCAAAAAGTTGCATTTTTGGGTCACATAATCTCAAAAGAGGGGATATCTGTGGATCTAGCAAAAACAGAGGTTACCGAAAGATGGTCGAGACCAACAACAGTAACTGAGACCGGAAGTTTTCTTGGTTTGGATGGATATTACCGATGTTTTGGGAATGATTTTTCAAGGTTATCTAACCCACTCACCAAGTTGACTCGAAAAGGAGTTAAGTTCGTGTGGACGGAGGAATGTGAAGAGAATTTGAAGGAGTTGAAAAGAAGGTTATCCAGTGCACCTGTACTCACACTTCCTTGTAGTGGAGAAAGGTTTGTGATCTATAGTGATGCATACAAGAAGGGATTGGGGTGTGTTATTATGCAAAATGATATGGTGATAGCTTATGCCTCACGACAATTGAAAATACATGAGCAAAATTACCCAACTCATGATTTGGAGTTAGCTGCGGTAATTTTTTCATTAAAGATTTGGAGGCACTATCTTTATGGTGAAGGGTGTGATATTTATACTGATCATAAAAGTTTAATGTATATTTTCACACAAAAGGAGTTGAATATGTGCCAAAGAAGATGGTTAGAACTGATTAAGGATTACGACTGCTCAATTCATTACCACCATGGGAAAGCAAACAAGGTGGCAGATTCATTAAGTCGACAAGAACATGCCAGTTTATCCATGATGAGGATCACAAAAGATCCAATATTTATGGATTTACAAAGGATGGATCTTGGAATTATAATGGAAGGGAAAAAATATTATCTTTCTCAAATGAATGTTCAACCATCTATACATGTGAAGATTAAAGAGGCACAGAAAGAAGATGTCGAGTTACAAAAGAAGGTGAAAAATGTTCCTGAATTCAACCTCGATTGTGATGGGATAATAATGTTAGGAATCGGATTTGTGTTCCTCCCATCCCCGAATTAAAGGAGTTGTTGGATGAGGCTCATAGTTCTTCATTCTCTATTCATCCGGGAAGCACGAAGATGTATCGGGATCTGAAATAGTACTTCTGGTGGGATGGAATGAAAAGAGATGTTGCTGAATATGTCTCTCGATGCTTGGTTTGTCAGCAAGTTAAAGCTGAGAGACATAAGTCTAAGGGGATGTTACAACCATTACCCATACCCGAACGGAAATGGGAAAACATCACTATGGACTTTGTCACAGGACTTCCTAAAACGTCCAAAGGCAATAATGCTATCTGGGTCATAGTTGATTGTCTTACAAAGTTTGCACACTTCATTGCTATTAGAGAGGATTTCTCTCTGGATCATCTTGCCAGGATATATGTAAAGGAAGTGGTAAGATTGCATGGAGTACCACTTTCTATTATATCTGATCGGGATCCGAGGTTTACCTCAATGTTCTGGCGAAGTCTTCAGCATACTCTGGATATAGAGTTGAGTTTCAGCACTTCTTATCATCCTCAGACAGATGGTCAGTCTGAGAGAACGATTCAAACTCTAGAAGATATGTTGAGAGCTTGCTCTATGGATTTCAAAGGTGGTTGGGATCAACACCTACCTTTGGTGGAATTTTCTTATAATAATAGATTTCACTCCAGTATTCAGATGGCTCCTTATGAAGCTCTCTATGGAAAGAAATGCGGGTCTCCAACTTGCTGGGATGAAGTTGGGGAAAGAAAGCTATTAGGACCTGATCTCATTGATGAAATGGCAGAAAAGGTCAGATCTATTCAACAATACATAAGAGAAGCTCAGAGTCGATAGAAAAGTTATGCCGACAACCGAAGAAAAGACCTAGAGTTTGAAGTGGGTGATAAAGTGTTCTTACAAATATCTCCCTGGAAGAGGGTCATGATATTTGGAAAGAAGGGGAAGTTGAGCCCTAGATATATTGGTCCTTTCGAAATACTAGATCGTGTTGGAAAGGTAGCTTACCGATTGGCGCTTCCACCGAATCTCTCTCAAGTTCACGATGTGTTCCATGTATCTCTCCTGAGAAAGTACATACCTAATCCTTCACATGTACTCAACTCAGAAGTTGTACCACTGGAGCAAGATCTTTCTTATGAAGAACAGCCGATAGAGATTCTGGATCGCAGCAAAAAAGTCCTACGAAACAAGACCACTCGATTGGTGAAAGTTTTATGGAGGAACCACCAATTAGAAGAAGCTACATGGGAGCTTTAGGATATGATGAGGGAGAGGTATCCTCATCTTTTTGTTACAAAGTGACGAATTTCAAGGGATAAATTCATTTTAAGGGGGGTGGAATGTAACACCCGAGACTTTTATGAGAAATATTTTGTTTTTATGTTATATAAATCATCAAAGGAATATTTCACTACACACAACACTAGCTTGGCTTGCTTTACACGCAACTTCGGCCTTCCTCGATTGCTTGCGTCTTACGCAATACCGAGTTTCACTAAACAACGATATGCTATTAAAATATTATTAAAACTAGCCGTTATGAATAGTAATAACCACTTTTTGAAATTTTGTAAATTTTATTTTTCAAAATGGACTTCATTTTTGGATTCAGAATATCGAAATTAGCCTAGGGTGAAATTTTGGTATTTTTCTGGAAACTTTCAATTTTTGATGAATAGTGAAAACACTAGGTTACTATTTAAAAACCGAATTTTTATTTAAATAATTATTTATTTTATTTAAATTTATTTTAGGTCAAAATTGATACATAATACCTATATAAGTTCAATGTAATTCATTGGAGTAATTTTATAATAATTTTAGATATATAAAAATTTTATTGAACTTTTCACCGTCTTTTACCCACCTCCTAGGAGAATTTGCAAATTTACATAAAACTTAATTTTACCGCTTTTTTGAATGGAATTTCAAAAATCCGAGAGACATGGTTGATTTAAGTAAGTAAAATGTGGTTCAATGAGATGAAAATAATTTTTGGTGAATAGTAACTTTTTACTTTTATTTGCCACAGTTAAAAGTAAATAGGGTAATTAAGGGTAAAAATGATATTATTATTACCCTAACACATGTCCTAATTCTATTGAATAAGTGTAATTAGACCAAAAACAACCTTAGTAATAAAATATGACCATTTAGGCCCACTTGGATTAGATTAGGACATTTATTATTAATTTATTTAAAGAAGGGTTAAAATAGTTAAAATCAAAGTTTAATAAGTAAATAATTTTTAATATAGGGTTATACATAAGATAAATTCGACTATAAATATTCATTAGAAATATAAAAATATTTCCTACATAATGTTATTTTATTTGTCATTTTTAGACATTAAATAATTTAATTTATTTATGACACAAAGATGATGCAGTAATTATCTTATTAATGAAATATTGACATAATTGATGTTATAAATACCCAAATAAATGTAATTTGAGACTTTTTATGAATTACACAAATTTTCTAGGTTAATATGACATGTTAGTATTGATTTAATTAACTTTTTTTCGAACTAATAATTCTTTTATGATTTTCAAAAAAATCAATTACTAAATAGTGTCAAAATTGACATAAAATAGTTTTTAAAACAAATATTATATTATTGATTGTTATTTTATTCCTAAAAATCTAAGGTTCGTCCAAGATAATTATATCATGATAGGTGTATCATTAATGGACCTCTTGAGGGTCGCTTGTATGTATATGGTAAGTTTATTAACTATATAATATAAAAATACAAAGTGACATGGTAAATGTCAATCTAATTAACTAAGAGTTAAAACTAAAAATAAGGTTAATATAATGACCTAAACTTGTCTAAATTCTATTGTATGAGAGTATTTCGACCCATCCCCACCTTAGCTTCGAAATATATCAATTTGGATCTATTAAAAACCGAATTTGACTTTATAATAAAATAATATTTTTAGTTATTCCAAAGGTGCCCCTCTCCTCCCTTATAAAAGAGCACCTCCTCCCTCTCCTCCTCACACCAATTTGAGCCTTCACGCTCGACCAATCCCTACCAATTTTACTTCCCCACTTCCCTAGAAACATGTTAGAGGTCCTGGTCTTCTTCAAAGACCAATGTTAGTGCCCTAAGAGGAGGTCTCAAAGAGGCGCTTCAAAGAAGAGGTAATGTCCGTTACCGATTCTTTCAACTTTATTTCTTATTCCACTTATTCTTATTTAGTTATTTCATTATGAATTAATAACATAAGTATCACTCATATACTGATATGTTATTATAAGTATTAAACAACCCTATTTCACCATCTATCCATCCTACGGAAAATGAAATCACCGCGCGTGCGTACGTACGGAATACCGTCTCCACGCCATGGTGTAATCTATTTTCCACCACCACCTTACTTGGATGGGCATAATGGTGTAAATAATAACTATATGTGATTATTGTAAAGTGTTATTGATTCTGAAATAGTATACATACACTCCAATACAATTCCACTATCATGGGAACGATATCATCGCTCGTTCGTACGTACGGAATACCGTCTCCACGATGTGATGCGACTCGTTCTACAAGATCTTCATTTCATAATGATTATATAAATGAATTTAATGAATGAATATGATATATATTACACTAATACCATTCTGGAAATGAGGTATCTATAACCTAAATAGAAGAATAAGAATTTATTCGACAAAACACGCATAAGAACAAAAAGTAATAAACACTCGAATAACAAGTAGTAATGAAATATTACTAAGAAGCTAAGAATATGACCATATATGATATCATAAAAATAATTATGATTCTGGAATAAGTCAATAACATTATTTAAATCACTATACAGAAGTTTCAGACACTTACGAAGCAAATCGGACCTAAGGTAAGGGACAATCTCGCAATCTCAATTTTTATCCAAGCTTGATTATACTTCAGAATTTACTGGGGAATATTTATCATCCGCATCCATGTTTCCTCAATATGTAATATTATTTATATCCTCCTGCAATTTTTAAATCTAATTTTAACCTTCAGTGAGTTTTTAGAAAAAGGTATGAAAGGAATCTTTTGTCGTTTTTCGTACGAGGTACTTTTTGACTTTTCTGACAAAAGTACGAGAATAATGTTTTTTTAAACTTATACGACACAAATGGATTTTTAAAACATTATTTCCAAGAAGCTTCCTTTAAAAGTTTTCAATTTTATTTTTAATCAACTTCTTTTAGTTTAGAATTGTATGACATGTTAAGAAAGGGAAAGTGTTTTTGAAGTAGAAATGATATTTTCCTCAAGAATGGAGTTCAAGTGTTTTATCAAAATTATTTTCCATCTAAGATAATAAAGGGTTGTGTTTCTATCCCTATTATTACATTGATTTGATTATGTTGTGATGGAATTATTTTTATGAATTCCTTTATCTTATATGAATTGTTTTATGATGTCACGATGTTTAAGATTCCCATTTTTATTACATGGGTTATGCCATGATGTATGGTTTATGATTTTGTGGCACACATAAGAATGGTATCATTATGAGATGGGTGGGGACTATATATCCCTCCAATGCATTGGGTAAAGATTTTATATCTCATGAGATAAACATGGTTGGAATGGCAGGTTAAACCGGTTCAGTGAAACAGGACTGAAATGAGGAATGAACTCAGTTCAGAAATGGACTTTTTCCACTAAGATAGTCTTGGAAATGAGTCTAGACTAATAAAAAATGATTATCTATGATTATGTGTGTATTCCACAATGTTTCATGTTTTATGTTATGATTATTGGGATTACATTTCACTTCTATGATTTATCCCATGGTATGAAATTACGATTTATTTTGCAGGTTAAGATTTCCAAAATGTTATGTTCATGATGTGATTGATTTTTCTTTTGTTTACCCTTACTAAGCACTTGAGCTCACCCTTTTGTGTGTTTTCTTTCCCCAGGTCAGGAAGAAGGTTATTAAGTAAGATATGCCAAAAGCGACTATAGATATGATGAAATAAATGGGAGACAATGTAGACGCTTTATGAACCAATTGTTTATGTTTCCCAGTTTCTAAAGACACTATACCTATATGGTCCTTCCATGGTTTTGTTATATGTTGTAATAATTATGCTTCAATTTTTTAGTATTAACAATGTTTGTAAATTATGGGTCGTTATATGTTAATGGGGATTTCAACATGGTATAGAGTCTAATATAACCAATTATTTATAGGGTATGTTGATATGGAAATTCTCTCATAGTTTCAGGCAAGGAGCATGAATTAGTGGTTTTGGTTTTGATAAATTTAAAGAGAAATAATATTTCTCAGGAATAGTCTCATGAGATTCATTTTCTAGGGGTAGTGGTCACCAATGAGAACCATACATTAGTATTCTTTGAGAATTTTTAACGTCCTAAATTTATAATTAGTAATTTTGGTAGCAAATAAAACCATTTATGTATTGGTACCACTAACCAAACCCAACAACATAGACCTTAAATTAGGTCCATGTTCTATTTTAGCAAGCAGAGTATGCCAAAGTTGATATTTCTTCATGACCCCCCAATTATATGGGAATAATAAAATTAGTTCCTTTATTTATTTGGTACCTATGTACATTTTATCATCCAATAGTGATTTTGAACCTAACTATGAAGTTCATGATATTTTGTGCATTGTCAGAGAAAATCATATAGAATGATATATGGAAGACGATTACTTAGTCCCCTTAGGGAGATTTACTAGGAGAACTCCACAAGCTTCATTTTATGTTTATGATTCCTGGGAATGGTTTTTTGGGTATTTCCTAGTCCACAATATCATGAAAAATCTCTACAGAGATGTGTGAATGATGAGGAATCCCAACAACTTCTTCTCAAGGAACGATTAATTCAGCATCAACCAGAATCTATGACATAGATTTCCAAGAAGTGTCCCACTATGTATATGTGGTAATAGAGAGGTGGATTTTGTAATATAAAGTAACTAAATGAATTGATTTAATTAGTAGAAGCAGTCCATTGTATGTATAAAACTATTCAAGGATAATATTCTAATTTATGAAACTATGAATGAGGAAAAGAATACATTTTTCATGGAAGAAAAATAATCACATAGCTAAAGAATCCAATGATAGAGAGATTGAAACTCCTCAATATAACATCAATGAGTCATAAAAATACTTAATTTGTATCCTAATAGATTTTATGAATAATTTTTTATTGTTTTGTTTTCATGAATAGATAAACGAGTTTGTGGATAATCCTCTTTCACTTTTACAATGGATGTAATCAACCTTATACTTAATCATTTTCTATTCTATGTTTTTTTGTTCCACTATGATTACCATATCCCACAAATCTAGGAAACATGTAAAGGAAATATTGAGAGATATGAAATCCACGTTGAACATTGATTTTTAAATGGGTCATTTAAATAATGATTTCTAATAATTTGTATAAAAATATTTCCTCTAAGGTGTGGCCCAATGATGGGTATATGCAGAAATACCATCACAGTAACACCAGAGTTAGTACATTGGATGAATAATTTTATCCTATGAATGGATCATGGATGTTATATACAAAAATACCATCATGGTGACACAAGAATTGGTCCATTTGAATTAGTTATTTCTTTTTTAGAACATCTCATGAATGGTTCTAAAAACAGAAAGCATCATCATAACACTAGATTTGGTCCATTTGGATGGATGATTTCATCATGGGAGCTTCTCATATATGAGTATCAGAACATATAATATAACTATAAAATTAGATTTGTCACACTCCGATGTGAGTGGGATTTTGACTCATTATGATGAAAATCACAATATGGGAACATTTAGAATGAGGATCTCTATGATCAAAAGGGACTCGAGTCCCCCAAAATCCTGATATTTTTATCTTTTTAATATCATCTGAACCAATATGTGATGATGTTTGGAATGTTGTAACATTATCTAGGTTTAGGGGACATGGAAAGTGTAACATGACTTTTTCAAATGATATTGTGGATCCAATGAGAATTTATTCTTTTTTATATCACTGTAAATTTTTATTAAGCCTTATAATTGGGAGACATAGGCATTGGGTAAGCTTTTTCTTAGACCTCCCATTATGGTTTTTCAGCCTAACATGTTTTGTGACTTTTATATTTAAATGGTAACTTTTTTCCTTGAACCACTATGTTTCCTGACCAATGAGAAGAGACTAAATTTTTTAATAGCATTCCCTTTCTCAGTTTTTATCTTTGCGAGTTTTATGTCTCATTACATAAGCATTTTACAAGCATTAAAGTCAAATAAACATGGTCAATGTTTTATGTCTAACATATTTCCCCAATGATAAGTTACAGATCCTCATTACACTTTATTTAATGTCATCCCAATAGTAATTAAGAACCTAATAAATCAAAAATGAAGATATACTTGAAGTATGTTCTACATATTTTATGGTTTTAGTATTTGGAAATAAGGTTAGGGATATTTTTGTTCAAACAAATTTGAATGAATGAGTAGTGATCTATGTATCATAATGAGTGAGAAAAACCCATTTTTAATTAAGCAATAGTTTTATAATAAACATTGTATACATACATGTAGTTTAATGTATTTTTTCATAGAACAAATTTTTCTAATTTGTGTGATCGGAAAAATTTAACAACATATTTTTGTAGTTTAAGCCCATATAGGTTTGATCAAAGAATCATATAGTGGGTCATCCAGTAACACAGGTGATGTAGAACTAATTTTAATGGGTTCTATATGATATTATATAACTCCCTATAAAAGAAGGAATTTAGTTTATGTTTATGAACCTATGTCCATCATGTCAGACATTTTATGATAATGTTAAGATAACTGATCAAAACCTCAAGGGTGGGATGTCAAATGTCTGCTCTACGGTGAGTATGAAACATAATTGTGTAAAACTAGGATCATAAAAACTACAATAATAGTTGTTAAATGTGGTTTAGAAAAAAATCAAGAAACTTGAATTTAAAGTAATGAAATGTGATATACTTTTTTGGTATGATCATTAACCAAAATCGAACGATGGGTTCTTAGGTAGTATTGTGTCTTCATATTTAGATTAGTGGACCATTTATTTAGGTTATAGATTCCTTCATCCATCATGACATATTGGGGGAACATATTTATATCCATATTGGTAAAATTTATTCAAAGACAAAAAGAAGTGTCTTTTAGAGTTTATTATTCCATTATTGATAACCAAGAAGATTTGTGAGGTCTCAGATTCTAATGAATTAATCTGAGCTTATGAGTAAAATGAATAAAAAAAGGGGTTTAGAACCTGAACGGTTAAACTAGAATGTATGGAACAAAAACTTGTGTGATATAGATATCATATGTCATTAATATTTTTTTCTAGAACTAGTGGGTGTAGTGAAAATTTCATGGATTTTTTATTGAGAAATGTTCGGCCCATAAGCTTGGTTCCTTTTATATTTTCACTCTAATTTTTGTATAACTCTTAAATTTTGGAATCTTAATGATAATATAATTGAATTTGTATCTAGATTACCTTCCTATTTTTTATACATGATAAGTTCAAAATCACATTTCTAAGGATTTTAAGGTCTAATGGATTGACTAATAAGTGTTATATATTAAGGTCAGACAAATTTTACTAGGGTTCACACAATTTAACTTAAAAATTATTGGACCAAAAGATGATATAGTCTTCTTAAAAAGGTAAATTAAAGACCTAATGTCAATGAGGGCCTAATTTTGATATAGACTATCTTATGGTTTAATTAACATAGTTTTATCTCAGGGTTCGTGGACCAGAGGGGTGAATATGAAAACCCAAATGGGACCTAATGGCTTAGAATGGATTAAAACCTTTCAAATTGGGAGTGGTAACATCATAAATTGAAACTCAAGGTACTTGGATAGAAAGTATATATATGGAATTTACACAAAATTTACGAACATTGATCAAATTATAATTTTGGATTATGTTTCCATGTTTTGGGGGTGTGTTTATAATAGAGGACCTTCCCCTTAGGACATAAATGTCTTTGGATAATGATCCATATCATGGGAATATATGCATAGCTATGTTGTGTGAATTTATGGATAGTCAAACATAAGTTTCTTTCAAATTAAAATACCCATGTTTCCAATAACCATGAATTATTTATTTCAATCAGATACTCTCATGGAATAAATTTTGATTTATAATAAATGATGGTCAAGAACGTTTATTGAGCCATTTCATACATGAGAATACCATGTATAGGTTGAAATTATTCCCATGAGAGGATGGATATGGATAATGAATCTTGGTAGTGTTAAGAATATTTGATTTTAAGTTCATATAATATCATGAGATAATGGGAATTAGGAAAAATATACTTCTTATATTATAAGGAAATATCTAAACATATGGATATAATATTGAGGAAATGTAATATTAACATTACTCTTATTTGTATAATAGGACTACGTTGGGAACCCTTACATGGATATGGATCTAACATAGGGATATTAGTACACATATAATATTCATCTCTAAGAATATTAAACTCCTATAGAATGGACCATGTGACCTCCAATTTAACGTCATTTGATAAGGGGTTTAGTTATATACTATTTTATGTCATGTTGTAAGGATATAAGTGAAATGAATTTTAACATCATGATGGTAGGATGTTTCCATGTGATTTTACATAATTTTATTATGATGATTATTCTATATAGTTTTAGTTTTTGGAGACCATACCTATACTATGAATTTTAACATCCTTTGATAAGGATGTGTCCATGATGTTCAACGTTGTGCAAAAATAGATAAAGAAGGGGGTTTCATGGAGATATATAGTGGGTCCTAGGATAGGAGATCCAGAAATCAATACATATCCAATAAAAGAGATAATAATCAAGAGACATTTAGTTTATATATAATACATCATATTTCATATCTATCTACTTCATGGGTGTGAACATTTGTTGTCATATGTTCATAGATGAAGAAATTTAAGGTAAAGGCTACAATGAATATTTGGATCACATGTAGTAGTGGGTAAATTTTTACAAATTGACATGAAAGATGAATCTATATATTTAGTAACTATGTAAATATATATTATACATAAAATAAATTATTTTTATCAGTCTATACATTTTTTTCTGAGGCTTCTTCTATAAAAATTAGATTCATGTACAATAGAAAAAAATTGGGCCCACCTTAGTGAAGTGCCATTGTGAAGGATAAATATTTCCAGAGATTATAATGAAATAATGTAAATGGGGTAATTTTATTTGTTATAATTGAGAGAATTTATTATTATAGGAGATCTAGGTGCCACTATTTATCCTAAAGTAACCTAAATCAAGCCACTTGTAGTTCTTAAATATAAATTCACCATATAGATCTTGCTCATATATAGGTAAAAGGGGCATTAAAGTTTTTATTAGGTTTTGGGGATGAACCTAGGATAAGAGATCCAACAATAAATATGTATCATGTGACAATATAAATTAATGAAATGAGAGTTATTTTATACCCCACCACCATATTAAAATATGGACCTTTTATGGGGGAGGAGGAATTAACGTCTTCGAGATCAGGTAATTTATTCAACTAAAACTCCTACAAATATATAGCTCTTATATATATGAATTATTCCATAAAAATTATTTCACTATAAGTAGATTAAGGTATTAAATGTTGTAATATAATTCTTTATCCTTATTCATGGTTCTTCTTATTCATTATAAATGGAATGATCACCAAATACCTCTAATCTCACCCGAGTATTGCGGAGTGTGAGAAACAATAGGGGAATTTAGGATTACTTGTACAAAACAAGAACACCATTTAGGGAAATTTAAGATTCAGGCCATGTGATTTATCAGTTTTTATTATGTAAATTTTCATAAAATTTCCCATCATGTGATTAGTATATATGTTCTATGTAGTTTTACACCATGTTATAAGGACATTTTCATTCAGTTTTACACATTATGACTAGAAAAATGGGGATATGTAGTCTATGTTCATAAATCACAGAAAATTACTAGGTAATTTATCATCTTGAAGTAAGGATGTGTCCATGTGGTTTCACACCATGCAGAAAGGATGTTTTTTTGTAGTTTAACACCATGCGACATGGATGTTTTAATGCATATTTACATATTCAACTAGGCCAGGGGAGAACCAAAATGAAATTATGAAATGTATTTATTTAGTAATGTCCCATTATTGACTATTATGATGAATTATCTATCCATTTTGATCATGTAATAAACTCTATTGGAGTAATCCATGTGTTTGAAATGAGGTCACTACCACATTGGATTGATCTTTAGAGGATTCTTCCTTGGTATCATAAGAGTCCTAAGAACCAATACCAAATATCCTTAGAGGAATTAATATAGGTGAAATTATGTATTTAAATCTAATTAAATGTGGTTTTTGATGGATTTTCAAGATGTGTGGTATGTATAATAGTTTCCCACTAAGTCATTCCAACTCATCCAGACACTTCTTGGACTGATCTACTTTAGACATTTGATTGCAGATCGAAATGTAGATTGAAGGAAACTAAAATATGATTGTACAAAATGACTCTATATTGTATATAATAAAATATGGTATCTCTTTTGTAGTGGTATAGGTTTTGGTGTGATAGGTACACAGATGATGCATTATTTTTTTGGTCTAGGATTTCTTATCTTTATCCACAATTCTCTAGAGTGAAGAGTCTTTTTGGAAGTCTTTTTTTTTATTTTCTAGAATATAATAACAGGATGAGCGGTTGGGATGAATTCTATATTCCTGATATATCATTTTCTAATTTTATGAGGATATGGTTGTTTTATTGTTTGTAAATATAGTGCGTGGGTCTCAAAATTTGGTATTTATGTTTGACTTTATGAAGTTGATGATAGACTTCATCTGGACTTATTTAAGGGATATAGCCTTGTTCTACTTTGAGATGCAGTTCATGAAAATAATAATTTAATTTCAATACCTTTTCATAGATAGGGAATATGTCTTCAAGAAATCTATTCCATAGTTTATAATCATCTAAGAATATTTAGTGGCATAAAAAAACTATGTGGTTTGATGAATGAAATTGTCATGTATCTAGAAGGAGTGACATATTTTGGTGAAATTCATACAATATTGTGTCATTTATTGAATAAAGTATCCACGTCTCATGATATACTGGGAGATATTGGTTCTTTATTGATTACCACTACAAGAACCTTTATGGGATACCTACATAATAGTGTGTGTCTCTCCCCCTACAATACATCTGAGAAGGATTCTATGAAATCCTTGTTTACAGAGGAGTTTCAAATAATTTAGACCACTCTAAATAATGATGTTAATTTTCCTCCATTAAATATTTTCATTCTTTTCTTAGTGTTATGGATGAATTTCACATTATAGTTATTTTATTATAATGTTCATCTGTCCAATGATGGTATCGATTGGATAGGATATTAACTATCCTTGTTTGGGGTTGATATTAATTTCATTTATCCCATCCAGGTCACTAGTAATTAATAATGATACAACCATGAGGTGTGTGATTATAATGATTATCTAATACTAGTCATGATATACTATATTTATAGATTATTTTTAAAATGAATCATCACAATTATTCTATGAATGTGGGATGAAAGACATTATTTTAACATAGGGAAATTTATCCTTCAATCCTTATAAATATTCATAAAATTTAATTGGTTTATTTTTTAAATACCATATTCACCATTATTATTATTTATCAATATCTATAAATCTCCCTTGATATTTAATAAGGATTTCAATATCTACAAAATAAATTCAAATACTAAAAATAACGCCAGGTATTCTACATCATTGTGGGTAAATCCAATATATACATGAAGCAATAAGGAAAAACATCCTTTATTGGAGAGATGATGATAATTCCCAAACTGACCCTATAGAGTTTTATGTTTTAAATCCTTATCCCTATTGGGATTTAGGAAGCCCCATTTAAATATATTTCCAAATTTTTAGGAGTGTTATGAATAGAAAATACTTCTTCAGAAGTTTTTTTTGTATCAACGTATATATATTTTCAGTTGGGTTGTTCTGTGAGAAAGTATTTCAATGATTTCCCTTTGACATCATTCCATAGATAAAATTGGTATCAAATTGATATAGAATGACCACCCACCATTCTAGATGTGTAATAAATATCATATAACTGATGATACTTTTGAGTTGCTCCATTTGATTGAGTAAGTAGTTTTCATGATGTTTTAGGTAGTTTCCCATCTTCTGATTAGTGAATATCAATGGAAGACAATTATTCTCAATTTTAGAGTATTGAGTTTCAGTATATAGAATAGTTATATTGATAAAGTAAATAATATTCAATTTCCTCATATCACTATTTTTTTTATAAAGAAACCAAGTTACTATTCCATGCATACCACATATAAAATGAGTTGTTATCCTTCAACTAGTGGCATCACACTGGTTGGATCGAGAGATATTTCACGAGATTTGGTGAATCATTCCTGGATAAAAAAATTCTCCATTGAAGTGTGATTACTTATTTATCAAATTATAAAAACATAGGAATTTTCCAGAGAGGTTCTGTATGAAGCATTTATGTAGGAGGGGTATCCTGGATTCCCTCTCAACTCTTCGAGATTTCAAGATGGGGACATGTTAAGGATCATCTTTCTCTTCTTGGGGTAAAACTAAATTATTTAATGATATAAAAATACATGATAAATTTTCAATATGTGACACTAAAATTATATTTCAATTGGTCCACCTTTAGGTTGTGTTTCCAAATTTTGTTGAAAAATGTTTTAAGATCGATAAGATTAGCATAGTGTTTTTTGAGATTTTCCCACCAAGTTATTGATATATAATTATTATATCATTCCCCAAATGTATTTAAGATTTTTTTCTAGAACATTGATAAGTTACACCAGTGTTATTAAAACAAAAATGGAATCACTCGATAGCATTAAACCCCATAGGGTTCTATGAAAGAAGAAACCTCTTCCTCTTCAGGAACCATTCATATTTCATTTTTGCTGAAAATATCCTCTCAAAAAGGGGAGGGCCTAAAAATGAGTAGTATCATCAATCAAAGGTAACATGATTGGGAAAGAAAAGTCAAATTTTGGGTAAATTTTCTTAAGATAAATTAAGTTGATGAAAACTCTAAACATTTGGTTTGTTTTCTTGACAAGGATAATGTTGCAATGACATTTTGGGTAATCAAACTCCTGAATGAAGTTAGATTGTTTGTCCTTTTAAAATTTTTCTTCCACCATTGTAGACTGATTCTGATAAATTAGCTTAGATTCCTATTTAAAGACACAATGATCTTCAAAAAGACCCAAATGATGTGTAGCCATTTCAAAATTTAATCGTGTCCAATCTATATAATTCCATGAAAATATATATCGATGTAACTTTAACATGGATGCATATTATGATGACCCAAAATTTTCAAAAATAAATATTACGTCTTATTGATGAATATTCATTATTAAAAATTATAATTCATGCTATAACCGTAAAGGATTTAATGTCTGTGGAAACATGGATATATAAAAAACTAGGTAATAAACTATCAATATAATCACCAACATATTCCTTCACAACTAGCACCATTAATTGACATGTTATACATAAAACCATACTTCATATCATGAGGAAAACCCTAGGAAATGGTGACCTTATATTCTCTATAATTGTAAACATTGGATATATCATTCAATGATCATAAATGAGCATAAGGGCATGATAAAATGATCATAACATATGAAATTTATACACAATAAATTAAAAATATTTAATCAAGAGTCAATGTATAAAAGCTTGTTAGATTAAAATATAATATTCATAAGAGTCTAGAATCATAAATAATCAATCATGAGTGATGATAGAATATCAAACACATCGGAATATGGAAAAAAAACTTATAATAGTGTGAACAAATATAAATATTAATAGTTTCACTGATTTTTTTAAGGACATAAAATAAGGTCCTCAAATAAACTTATGAACATGGAACTATGTTCATACATTTCCTTATGTACATGGAAATAGGTCCATGTATAAACTTATATATTTTATACCAATTCCATGCACCAACTTATAGACATGATGTATGGCTTATGAATCAACTTGTGGAAATAAAATCAAGTCTACACATAATATTATGAATAGATAATTAGGTTCAGACATATCATTGTTATATAATGAGTTATCCGTCATTACCAAATGCATCGGAGGGAGATAATTGTACCACCGATCACATAATCACAATCCATTCAAATGTAGGCAACATGATAATGATATTTTTTATCATTTCATCATAACGTATTCCATGGAAAAGAAGATAGGTTTCATTAATATTTTTTCATAATAACAATAAAACATCTATATGAAGAATAATGATGGTATATTAGAATCATATCCCATGTTGATCCTAAGTAACATCAAATGTTGTCATCAAAGATGAAAAAATCATTTAAAAGGACACATGGAACATTTCTTGAGGATAATAACTTTTTCTTCTAAAAATAAATTATTCAAAATAAAAATATATAAGAACAATTAATTAAAAAATCAATAAAATGAAACATTGAAATTTATAAATAATTCTTCAAATAAATGAGTGTTCATGATAGTAGAAAATTTCATTCAAACCATGATCAATAAAACTAAGATTTTGTTTACACATTTGGTAAAAATTACCTTGTTATGAAAATGAAAAGAAGATTACACTGTAGAATTTTTCATAAAAAATAAAACATGGGAAAAATTAATTTATTAAATAATTTAATAATATTCAATTATATTCTCAAAAACATTTCAAAAAACCTGGATATGATAAAAAATGGATTTTCAAACAAAAGAGGATAAATAAGGATGACTTTTCACAAAAAATATTATTGAACCATTTTGGGTACCGCAGAGTGGAAAATGATACTAAAAGGTAAAAATTTCGTAAATTATAAGAGTTGAAGAATAATGAATGAGATTTATTATATAGGGATCATATCATTTACCTTAATGGTAATTCAAGAATAATCTGTATGTTTCAGGCATAATAGAAGCATGAGATGGGTGGTTCACAACATTAATTTATATCATGTTTGATGACCAATATGAGATCTACATGATGAAAAACTCCATTATATATGTAATTGTATCAATGATATCATAAAACGATAATCACACTAATTCCAGAGATAGAGCACCATCACATATTATTTAGAATTAATTTAATTAAATAATAATTACATGATGGAATTATTTCTTTGTTAATGTATTTTTTAATAGATATATGGTGGACCATCTTTTAATTTTAAGAATAGACTATAGGTTCCCTGTAGATATGATTCCTATGTGTTCAAAAAATCTCGAGACATTACTAAAAGAGTATATGGGTGCTAGCTTGATAAATATGTGCACTTGCGTCATTCACCTATGATCACCATAAGAACCACTTCCAAAGTGTTCTACTTTATCTATAACGACTTTAGAGGATTTAGTATATGAAGGATTCAATCCAATCATGGGATAATTCATGGAGAGGAAATCTCTTTAGGTATTGAGAGTATTCTCTAAATCTGTTGTGAAAAACCAAAAAAAATGAATTGTCTTATTGAGAAAATAACATAACAAAGTATATATATTGCTAGGGATTAAATGAAATAATATCAAAAGTTCCCTTAATTATATAATTAATACGAGAAAAAACACAAGTCATATAAAAATAATAATATCATTATTTATAGAAATGCTCTTAACATGCGAATTATAATTAAAAATTATTTAAAAATAATAATATTCAAAATTTATTATTTTTCACCAGACCTAAATATCGATTTTCCATTTCACCAAAATATTTATCATACCACCGATAATTTTTATTTATTAAATAACTAAATTCACTTCACTATTCTCTAGTAAATAAATAAATATTATGTTCACTTAAATAGAAAATAAATATTTATTAACATATTCTACTGACATTAAATTCTCTCAAATAACTGGTGATGGAATATATGTGATCAAGAATACAAGAATGATTATTAATACACACACGGGATTATTATTTATTCAATTTGTTAAATAATAAATAATAATATATAATTTTACTAAGATTTTGGATACACTTAGTGTGTGACACTCTAGGTTTCTTTCTCAGTGGCATTAAGCAAAGAAGGCTAAAGTCCAAGGTTAGCCTCTAGCAATGTGGCAGGGCACCCATAGAGAAAGAAGTAAATTCTTCAAAGACATGTTACCACATATTCATTTTTATGATGTAATATAATCCATTTATCACAATATATGAAATCAAACAGGTTTCATGTTGATGCCAACAAACAATGTGCTCGATTTTCCATTATTTTAATTTGTGAAAAGAAAACATTCCTATATAACACCATGGTCGTTTATTTATTTTGGCTAGATCATTTCCATCAAAGGTCCTGAGATATCAACATTCATTACATAACATAAGGGAAAATTCCCTTTTCTCATTATTTATTAATGTCATATTAATCATGAAGTACCCAATATATCATACCTCATGGTGAACATATGTCATCATGGTTTTCATGATTACATCAGAGTGTGTGACTCATAATACTCATTAATAATATTGTGAAATTATAAGAACCAATACACATGTATGAAAATAAGATAATCCAATGACACATATAAATGTGGATTTCCAACTAGTGGGTATTGTTCTCATAATATCCTACTATATATTACCAAGGGTGTAAACCATAGGATGGTGCCACAAAGTCCTATGAATCTACACCAATGATATAATGTATTATTTATGTACATATAATGGTACCATTCATTTATAGAACATATATTAAAAAATAGTTTCCTAGAACATCCGAATTCACATCATAGAGGGGAACTACTACGACGTTTTATTGCAACAGCTACTCTTAAGACATTATCACATACTATGTTATATAGAAGAACAATCATCATGTGATAATGAGTTTATTAATATTAAAAACTACGTATACAAGTTATCATAAATTAAAAATATGTTAGTTATATATTACCAACTCAAACAGACTCTCACATTCACTAGAGACAACTGCTAACAACCTTCAGTCTGTTACTTCTCACATTACACTCATGCTTCTATTATAGAAGGTCTTTAGTCAAGGGATTCACAACGTTTTATTTTTTGGGTAATCTTCTCACTACAGCTTCCAAAATTTGATAAAAATCCATTAAGGGTTGATACCTTCGAATTATATGGTATGTCCAATGGTGTGACCTTGGCTCTTTTTTAAGAGCCACCACTGCAGTATTATCACAATAAACTGTAATAGTGTCTTTACTTCTAGGTACCACATCATGCTCCTTGAAAATGTTTAGACTCAAAATAACATCCTTGGTTCTATTATAATCCTCAATATACTCAAACTCTGATGTAGAATCAACGACAACTAGATGAATTCAAATCTTCCAGATCACATCTCCTCTGTTGAGGCATAAAACCTATCCTAACTCTGACTTTAGATATGTATGGTCTGTCTAATACACAGCATCAGTATAACCCCTATTGACCAGCTCCTCATCTCCTCCATACACCATGAACATACCCTTAGTTATTCTCAGATACATAAATACAACCTTAACAACATACTAATGTTGTTATTCTAGATCTACATGATATCTTCTTACCATGATCAATGTATTGGTAACATCAACACTATTACATAACATGGCATGGATGATTAATCCAATCTTATAAGAGTATTGGATCTTACACATTACCCCTTTCTCATGTTGTGTCTGAGGACACATTGTCATAGAAAGATGAAACCATGTGACACAGGAACCAATCCCGTCTTGGATTGTTCAAAAATAAATCTCTTTAGTATCTTGTCAACATATGTAAATTTAATTAGTCTAAGAAACCACTTGGATATATCTTGAATGATCTTGATCCCGAAAATGTAGGCTGGTTCAACTAAGTTTTTCATAGAGAAACGTTTTTTTTACCAGTCATTAATTGACTGTAAGACTTGTATGTATTTTCCAATACGTAATATGTCATCAACATATAATACAAGGATAATGACTGCATTCCCACTAAACCTCTTGTAAACACATGAATCACATTCATTCTTAATGAAATCAAATTCATTTATAGATTCATCAAATCAAATGTTCCATTACCTAGATTCTTACTTCAATCCATAATAGAATCTATAGTCTTATAGATCCATTTGGCATCACATGGAGTCACAAATCCTTTTGGTTATTTCTTTTAGACATCTAACTAAAGATTCCCATTATGGAATGCATTTTTAACATCCACCATCCAAATCCCATTGCCATGGAAAGCAGGTATGGAAATTAGAATTCTAATGAACATAAACATGGGAAATTTTTAAAATTTTTCATCTTAGTTAATTTTTTAATGATTATTAAACCATTTACCCACTATACATGTTTTTCTGAAATTTTTTTCTGGGTGCACGTCCGTCTGTTTTGGAGGACACAGAGCTGTTTCCCCAGACTCTCGCTTCCCAAAGGCGGGTGACATCTATCACTTATTTAGGGATGTTTACTCCCAGATCGGAACGAGATGATGGGATGTCGGTTCCTCCTTCCGAAGATTCCTCCTTAGAACTTTTCCCAACTCTGGGTCTCCATCGTAGACTAAAGACATTGTTTGTGAAACTCTTCCAAGTTCCATGTGTTCGTAGACGCTAGTTAATTAAGCTTATTCTATCAAGACATTCCGAGGGGTCTGGTATTGGTAACAAACTTTGGTAGGGGGAGTAGTCATGTTGGACATCGCAGTAATGTCTGGACACTGGAACATTGAAGCGTTTGGGTTTCATCCCCTTATGATAGGGCTTCTTGAGGGTGCAGAATCCTGAGTCATCACACGTAAAATTCATGAAATTTTATTCCATTGTATTGTCACTGAGGTTTTCCTCAGCTTCCCATGTTTGACACAGGTTATGCCACGAGTTTAACGTCTAGTAGAGACAGATCAGATTGATCAGAACACTGACAAGAGTGGATCAAATGGGTGTGAACCCTGGAGGGATTGCTGATGTTGGGGATAACATTTGGTTCATTACCCGATTACTGGTTAGAGAAGCGATAAATTGGGTGACACGATCTCACCAGGATGTGGCATCCCAAGTAAGAATCGAGATGTATATGGATAGCTGAGTGAAGTGAATGGAGAATGTGATGGGACCACCGTAAGAGGTATGGTGATGTTGGGATTCACTCTCAAAGATAATTCCTACATATCCCCGTGGTAGGTAATCAATGTCCACATAGTTCGGTGGGGCTATGTGACACCTAATGAGGTGACCTATATGTATGGGACCCATAGGAAATGGAACCTCCGGGTTGGGGTATGACCTTCCCAAAACACATAGGCTCAAGGGAAAGACCAGGATGAGACATTGGTGATGGGATTAAACCTATGGGAGGCTTCCTACGTATCCCTACGGCAGGGAATCAATGTCCACATAATTCATGTTGGGGGAATAGAGTTGGGTGTGCCTGTAGGACATCAATCTGATGACATACTAGGGATTACTCGTGGTTAGCAGCCTGGGTTGGTCTGACACCATGGGAGAGGACCAGAGATGTTGGTCCCTAAAAAGGGGACTACAACAGCTTACCGTCAATTGCGAACTACAATGGGTTACAACTAGATGGGGTACAACAGCTTACTGATGGAAGTGGTACAACGACTTACCACTGGATGGGGTAGAATGGTTCGCCACTGACTAGGGTTCTAATGGATTACTGCTGGTTGGGGTTCCAACAGCCTGCCACTGGTTGGGAATCACAACGGCTTATATTTGATTGGGATTGGACCTCAGGGAGGATTCCTACATACCCTATCTATGGGACAAGGATCAAATCCCACATAGTTCGAATGGGTACAGTTTAACGTCATGCGGTAAAAAGGGGGTGTATAGTTTAAAGTCATGCAGGATGGGGGTGGACCAACGTAGAGTTGTCCGAACCAATTTGTGTTGGGCTTAAAACATAGGGAGTATTCCTACATACCTTGACTTGGGAAGGATCAAAGTCCACGTAGTTCGTAAGTGTTTGGTGAACCGACGTGAAGGGGTCGAGACTAGTAGGTGTTGGGCGTGAACCTCAAGGTGGATTATTATGCACCTTTCCTTAGTAAGGATCAAAGTCCATGTAGTTCGGAAGTGTTTGGTGTACCGACGTGAAGGAGGTTGGGTATAGTAGGTGTTGGGCTTGAACCTCAGGTAGGCTTCTTACGTACCATGCCTTAGCAAGGATCAAAGTCCACATAGTTCAGATGTGTTTGGTGAACCAACGTGAAGGTGTTGGGATCAATATGTGTTGGTCTTGAACCTCAGTGAGGTTTCCTACGTACTATTCCCTGTAAAGGATCAACATCCACATTTTTTGGAAATGGTGTTTTGGCTTATGCGCTAAGGCATCCCAGAGAGTATGTCATGGTCGATGCTTACTCTAAGCCCACGATAGTCATGCTCGGCCTGAGAAACAAGAGGCAACAATGACTTGATGACCAGGTCACGAAAGGTGAGTCCATGGGAAGTTGAGTGGGGATTACACAAGGTTAGTCTCCCAAAGAGGAAACATGGTCTTACACATGGTTATCAGCCCAGTGAGATGGATATTGGTACTTACTTCAGGATGGAGGCCCAGTGGAGACAATGCTCAGAGGTAGAGGGATGGGATAACTATGTTCCATGTGCCCATCTCTCCTATGGTCATTGGAACCGAAAAGGAAAGGTGGAGTAGGTGTGCTGCATCCTGTAAAAAAGGAATTGAGCTTACACCAAGGTGGTTTCCCTTCCCCATGGAAAGGAACCACACCAACAAAGGGGATCTCATTTCATGTCAAGAAGATCTCACTCCCATCGAGATGAGCAGGGATAGTGAAAGTGTGAGATGGGGAACCCCACGTATGATGCATGGAGAGAGGCCATAGATTAACATAATGTGCTGGGGATGATGGTGCTTGGCAGTTTATTTTCTTACAGCTTGGATGAGGCGGGTTCACTCTGCACCCTTAGGACATACATAACCGGTACGCTTTAACCCTTGGTGAAGGGATGATACCAGAATTGTCATAGTGAGGGGGTGTTGTGGAGTGATCCAATGAGGGGTCACATTAGCGTGGTTATAAAAAGAATCAATAGCCATTTGTGTGCCTATGAAAAGAGGCATACGGCTAAGAAACTCAATGTAATTCACCGCCCAAGGGACCTTGAAATCACATCGTACAAACCTGGAGGGCCGCAGAGAAAAGGGGTGTGTAAATCCTTTAGTCTCACAAAGAGGTGCTTCGTGAAAAGGATGGGATTAGAGAAGAGGATGACCTTCATAAATATGATGGTCATCGCAAAGGGAAAAGAATACCTATAGAGGATGGGATTCACAATGGAGAAGGGACTCGCAAAGAGAGGGTTCTTTGTGAAAGGGTGAGACTTCACAAAGAGGGAGGTCTTTGCAAAAGGCCAAGGATTCATGAAGAGCCGCCCTTATGGGAATAGGGATTCACCTTAGTGAAAACCACTTTTTAGGAGGATTTCATGATGTCTATATGCTTCGTGAAACCTTGAGAGAATTTTGCGAAGGATCTACGCTTCGCGAAACCTCAGGGACCCCGAAGGGTCCCCTTCCTTTTCGAAGGGCATAGGCCTTCATAAAGGGAATATCCACCATTGGAAGAGGCTGAAAATCAAAAAAAGGTGTTTGGTTCACAAAGGTAAAGAACATTTGACAATCCATTAGAAGGTTTCGTGAAGGTCTATGAGATACGGGAGCTGGTAATTTGAATGGTTAGAGTAAAACTGGTTTGGAAGAGGGGGAGGGGGACCTTCTATTTATAGGAATCCCAGGTCAGAGGGGTGTAGAACTTTCCACAGAGGTGGGTGATGCCGCAGAACGACATCAATCTGTGGACCCACGTTGGCCTCACGAAGGGGTGTGGTGACGTGCAGAGTTTCATTGACACAACCGACTCAGAGCGTGGTGAAGAGGGGATGTGAGGCCATAGAGCGGCCTATGTCGGTATCAGAATCCTTTGATTTTGGGGCTCCGTGGAGCCGTTCACGGAGGCGTCCACATGATAATGTTATTTCTGCATAGAGTGCTTCACACAAGACCCTTTTGAATGGGCTCGAGGGCTCCTTTTCGACCCATTCAGGAGGTGGGTTCCTCCGATCACATCATAAAATCTGTGGAATGGTCCATATGCATTTTTTTCGGCACCAACAAATGCCCCCTCATAATTTGAGCCGATATAAGAAGAGGGTCGAAATATGAGTGCAATACACTGATGAAAATGATATGATTGAACTCATGGAAGATCACAATGGTTGGGGAGTAACTATTTTACTATGGGAGTCACCTTTCCCTTGTTATGAAGTGTTCTTCATGAATTTGGTGTAGTTATCGGGGTGAAGGGAACTACAAAGCAATTGGGGGTGTCACGCCAATTACGGAGCGCACCGCGAAGCCCCGAGACTCCGCGAAGAGTGCAGGGCTCACCGCAAATAGCTAGGGGATTTCCACGAAGACAGGAGCACTGCAAGGAGCACAGGGCTCGCCACAAAGCCAGGGGAGCCCTGATGGGACTGGGGAAAACCATTAAGATAGTGCCTTTTGTGCCTATATATAGTGTCTTAGAGGTGTTTTTTTCCACACCTGGATCTTCACGAATGACAGTGATCGTGTTCTCTTTGCGAACGATCCTCTCCAAAAATGCCTTAGAGAACTAGAGTCTTTAGTCCGTTGCTTTTGTGAATGCTTTCAGTGAACCAGAGCATCGTGATCTGCTACTTGCTTTGCAATGCAGGCTGAAACCCTGTCTTCTTTGCGGTGCAAAGGGGAGGTGTGATCATCTCCTCGATGGGTCTTCAGGAAGGGTCTTTACAAATTGTTCTTAATCGACTCTCGTATCTCATCCCCAATTTTATCGAAGTCTTTGCAAACCATTGCCACTTGTGAGGTTGTGCAAGAGGTTTGTGTCAATGATACTCGGAGGGAGGCCATGGAAAACGACCTAAAAATAGGCGAGTACATCCAGAGCACTTATAATCACAAATCTCTAATAGAGCGACTGATAGAGGTGGAAAGAAAATATCCACTCTACCGGCTCTTTCCATTATAAATTTTTGGCTTACAGGACGGAGTATTCATTCCTGATACTGGCAAAGATTTGCCATATTACTGGTTTAGGGTTCACCCCGAGCAATATCAGTGGAATAGGGCCACGAATGGGAAGCATCAGGAAAGATCATACCCTGGTCATAGTACACTGACTATATAATCATGTCAAATGCATCGACTACAAGGTACTGGCATAGAAGGCATCCCCATCACTATATAAGACGATCATCAAGGTTGTTCTCAGAAATCTATAAAAGGGGTGGATCACATGCTGGGAATTTCTCCATGGTGGTAACTTCATAGACGACTAGGCCCATGCCTTTTGGGAATGTGCGTCCTTTGAGGAGTTTGAGAATGTTATGAGGTGGGTTGGCCTCTATGAGGCATCCTGGGCTTCCCAATTTATCATCTCCCAACAAAATTAATTCATAATAGCGTTGTTGAACTGATGGTCTCTAGATACCAAAAAAATTCAACTACATCATGTGGAGGTTGGCAACAACATCTAGGACCTCCATCAAATTTCTGACATCCTAATCATGGGATGGATGTATGACGAGTTCCTACCTACCAGAATTCCTAGAATATACGGAGAAAATTTCACCTTTGGCGATGGCATTGCAAGGATTGTTCTCAACATGAATGAGGTCTAATAGAATACCCGAGACATCCACATAAATCAGTGTTTTGGTTACTTCATGATTTCCCCCTTAGATAAAGGAGAATTACTAAAGAAACCCCCTAGTTTCCCATGAGGATCTCCATGAGGTAATGATGGTTTTTAGTGGTGAATCTTTGAAGATAGCCAGTGGACGTTGTGGGGATACCGTACGATGTCTGAGAAGCGACTGATAGTCAGTCTTGTTGGGTTTATCTCGGTGCTGATCAGTTGATTGATATTTCCAAAAAGAGATGCCCACCTGGGGGTGATACTAATCACATTTATCATAGTAGCTCAACTATCCAGTGGGGACTGAATCAATCCAATCATACCCGTGATGGAAAAGTTGTACCGCTTGCACTGGCACGTGATGGATGGGAAAATGCCATTGCGATTGTGCGGGCCATTCCACTTTCTATACAACTGGATCATGGTGCACATGGGGGTTATGAATACCTAAACCCCATTTCTCCACTGAGGATACATTCTTTCCCATCTATATTGAACATTTTAGGGACCTCCATGTTGAAGTTGGATGTTATGACCATGCTGGGTAAGATGGGGCGACCATAGGAGTTTATCTTTTATCTATTCCACTTGCCAACCAGGGCTTATTATGATGATGGAATAGACAAGATAGAGAAATAGCCTTATCTAATATCCTTTAACAGTGGTGTGATGGTGGCACAAGTAGATTATAAACCTATATGTGATTTTTACACTCCACACCGGTTGGTTCAAAAATTTTGTTGTCTGAAGAGGTTGAATCCACAGGTGTACATGAACGTGTGCCACGAAAATCACCCTTTCATGATAAGACAACTCTGGATGATGTTTACAAGAGAGGACTATAATATGATTAATGAGATACCCCCATGTGATGCTTCATTTGCATTGGTCCACGAGAATTCATAGAGTTGAGAGGCTATATATGCTGGTGAAATGCTGAAGCAAGTGACCATCTGATCCAACAATGTGGTTCCATCGCCACGATGATAGATAGTGGTGAAGGGGAGGGGGGGGGGGGGTCAGGAAGTTAATACAGACATTCACTAGGGAAGAGAGGCTGTAACAGTAATGGAGGTAGGCCATAAACTGGTAAATACCCGTCCAGTGATGACCGAATGGGAAGAGGGTGAGGGGGTGGTTCCAAGACCGATGGATCCATCTAGGAGGTCCTAGGAGGGAGGAGAATGGTCTTGGGGATTTTACAAGATCTTCCCTCAAAATCCTTGAATGAAGCTACGTCTGGTATCAATCCCCTCAGATTTCATTTTCCCAGAGGCATGGAAAGACTAGGAAAAGAGAAAACAATACCTTGGCATCAACGGTTTATGGACAAACCTGAGAATACACTGGATGTAGCTTGGGGATATTAGCTTTGTGAAAGGTGGCTTCAATGCCACTATTGTCGAGAGAAGAAAATTTGTGATGGAGCTTGAGGAGGTAATACATTTCTGGGGCGATATTCGGCTGATGTCGCACTGGGAAAGGGTGTTGCTGAGTATGACTACTCACGCAGAACCAACGACAGCTCAACTAGCAGATCATTTCCCCTTGACTAGATATGTAGATGAATTGTGGTGGGAAGAATTCATCTTCAGAGATTCTCATTGTGTAGCATAGGGGACCTCTAGGTGAGAATCTCTTGAAGGAGGTGAGATACTATCCCCAAGGAGAATCTCCTTGGGAAAATTCACCACAACTCTGGAAGTAGGTTTCCACTCCCTTTCAGCGCACTAATTTCATCCCTATATTTTCATTCTTTCTCCACTAACACGTACCTATACAGGAGAACCTTCAAATGGGAGCTCCTTCCAATGAGGAAGAAAGAATTCAAGTCACAAAGGACCCAACACCGGTGCCCTCAACTGGGGGGGGGGGTGATGGTGGTAGAGTCCAGCGATGCTGGAGGAGTAGGGATGGCCTTCTGAGAACCCTCAGAACCCACAATCATATATGGAGGGCCTCTCACCAACCTCCCAATGATGGTAGACCTGAGGAGGAACCAAGAGGTAGAGCAGAGTAATCCTCCTACGCAAGAATTGAACACATTAACCTATTGGTCGAACTGGCTTACAAAACCATTTCATACATAGTTTCTAGGATGGTGCATAAGCTATCAATGAAAATGGATGGGGGACCCCAGGCTCCGCATCGAGTCGAGGTGTCTCCCCCTATTGCATTGAGATTCCTAGATGTCCATGCCATATTTACCTATGAATGGAAGATAAAAGCGAGTGATATTGTAGGTGGGACATGGTTTAACATTAATGAGGCAGACATCATTAAAGTGGAATCTAGTTCCAAATACCAACTTGAGAAAGACCCCATTGCTAATCTCTTGGTGGTGTTTCCTAAATATGAACCTACTGACCCACAGGATCAGGACAAAACTACATCTGACAAAGGGTTCAACAAGTCCATTCGCTGACGATCATGGAAGTGGATCAAGTGCTTTATCACATAGACCCCACAAGAATAATTTATAGATAAGATTGGGAGGCTTTGTAACCTGCTGCATAAACTATGTGTTGGAGGATTAAATAGCCAATGACAGCATGCGATTATTCAGGACTACCTTTCCATGAGGGTGTAGGAATAGGTGAGTAGTCTCAGTGTCGTCCAATATAAAAGAATATCCATCAATATTCAAAGGCTCTAGGAGGCTAAGCATGAGATCCAGAAATTGGGTGAGTGGGAAAATGGGTAGTCTTCCTTAACCAAAGTACAATCAGGGCTCATATCACAACTGATGGCCTAGATGGCTAAGGATGAAGAACAGATGAGGTGAGCCTCTGAAGAGATAGTCCTCATACGAGCTGATGAGGACCAGGCCTAGATTGAGGCTGAAGAACAATGCCTTGTCGCTGTTGAGGAGGAGCAGGAGCTCAATGGGCAACAACAGGTTCTGGATGCCATGAGTCAGCGGGTGTCAGATTTAAAACACATCATTTAAGAGGTTTACCCATCTATGGGAGGGGCCGACCCCTTAGCACTATAATTGGTATGCGCTTTATAAATTCTACTTCATGCTTTTTGTAAAAATGTTGAATAAATGAATGAATTAATTTTCCATTTTGATTGTCGCATCTCTATCACATCTATGAAATATCCAATGATCAACCCCTAAGCCCGTGTGGGCCACTCTAGATGAGAGAGAAAAGGAACAGTCGTATCGTTATGTCGTTTGAATGTGGGAGTAACAACCAATCTCTAGGCATCAAGAATAAAAATGACCTATCTGGGATTTCGGGGGAAAAGAGGCCTAACGAGAGAATGTAGTTCTCAAGACAATAGAATTTCCATCTTCCCAATGTTCTCCATTGCATGAGTGGGGTAACACTAGGGGTGTTAGATGCATTTTGAACATAGGGTAGTGGAAAGTGTAAATTATGAAATACAATATTCAGGACACTTTAAGGTGGCATGACAATGAAGGATAACTGTTGACCGTGTTCGAAACACATTAACCCTATTGTGTTAGCCTAATATGGGGATGAAAAATGAGTTCCAACCACTGAACATGTTTGAAACATGGTGTGTGACTCAAAATGTTATCCATTAGTCTTCCAGAATGTTGGTCCAAAACATTAGGCGAGCCATAGGCCGAGCATCTGTGCTGTTACGGGGGTTCATTTAGGTGTGAAAAATGAGTAGGTTTCAAATAAATGGAATGAAAATCAAGGATTTTGGACTGATGGGTTGTTCTAATGGAGTACAACACTCTTGAAATTATGAAATGGTGGTGAAGAAAGATTATGTAGGCACATCAGTATGATTAGGGATCATACAAACTTCCAATTAGGACCTCTCTAGTAAGTACCTGGAATGCTTCGTAGTTTTTTTCATCATACCAATGAGGATGAAAGACCTTTATTTTAAATGTCATACAGTAAGGATGATACAGTTTAAGGTCATGTGGGACAAAGGATGAAAGTTTAATGTCATGTTGTATAGACTATAAGCTCTTAGATTAAGGTCATAGTATCTAGACTGTAATCGAGACTGAGGGGAAAAATGGTTATTGAACCTAGGGATGGGCCTAAGGTGAGAGGCTCAGAGATCGCAATGTGTCTCATATGAATGAGAATCATGATAGATTTAGTTCTCAAGCACATTGTGGTTATAGACTAACACAGGTAGGGGAAATCCTCTCTAAAGAGGAAGCTGACGCATCCCATGATTAAAATGGGGAATACTGAACTTGGTCATGGTAGGAACATATTTTAGTGTCTTTTGTGGAGGACATATGGACTCATGTAGTTTAACATAATACGATAGGATGAACAGTGAAGTGGGAGATCCTAGAAGGGGAGTACATGATGCGGTAGGTGCCAACCGAACTAGAATGAGGACATAAGGAGTCTGTACCACACCATGTATCCCCAAGGGAAGTTTTTTTATGTCAAGAGACCAAAAGTGAATGTTGGTCTAGGCCCAGGGAGAAGTGTCTAGATGTTCCTACGTACCACATTAGGATGGGAATCAAGCCACACGTAGTTCTTAGAGTGCAATTCAGTGTCCTGTGACAAGGACAGTTGGATCTTAGTTTAATGGTCTTAGAGCTCAGAATATAGATATAATGGAAGGAGGGAGACACGTGGCACAATGATTGGAAATCCCGACATGAATGATGACATAAGCCTGTACCACACCATGTGCTCCCCATGGAGGTTTTAGGTAAAGGGATCGAAAATGAATGTTGGGTTAGGCACGAGGTAAAGTGCTTGGGAATTCCTACATACCCCATTATGATCAAGATCAAGGCATATGTAGTTCTATGAGTGGCATGGTAGGGTACCATTTCTAGGGACAATAATGTCATGTGGTTCTGGACCACACACCAATAGAATCAGCATTTGATGGATCTTGTTTGTTCTTTATTATGGATGTGTGTGTTTTTTTGAAGCAATAAACCTAGGAAGGAGATCCCAGGTGTCACTATAGGAATAAATCCACATGAAGGAATTGACAAATAGAATGGTGGGTAACTGCTACCAAATATGAATTCTGCTCGAGTGAGGACATCCAAATGAAGTGATGTTTTTCGTTGTGCAGTCAGGACGATGATGTCATAGTTTAGGGTCAAATAATTGGACCTCCCAATGCATTTTAAAATCATTCTATAAAGATCCAATAGTTTAAAGTCATGAAGGAATTGGAAGCATAATTTAATTTCATATGGTTTAGACACTTGTATAAGAAACGGGGATTCAAAAGGAATGAGATTTTCGTGATAAAACATACCTGACATGAATGAGCACATAAGCCCATACCATACCACATGCAATTCCAGGGAAGAATCCTCAGGACGAGGGGAAATAAAAGTAAACGGTATATGGGGATGGACCCGAAGAAAAAATGTCTAATAATTCCTATGTATTCCATGAGGATTACAATGAAGACATACATAGTTATGAGAGGATGAGATGAAGGAGAGAATATCTCTTAGAAAGGGAGTATACAGTGCTGCTATTGCAAACCCTATCTGAATGAGGAAATGGTCCCATACCACACCATGCAATCCTATGAAATTCAGGTCCAAAAGGCCGATCAGAAAGGGTAATTAGAGGGAACATGAGCTAGTCCCGATGACAAGATGCTCAGGCATTCCTACGTATCCCATGAGGATGGTAATCAAGTTTTACATAGTTTTGGGAATGTTGTGTAGTTTTACATCTTGCGGAAAGGATGTAGAGAGATATTTGTTTAAGGTCTTAGAGTTTGGACTGTAGAGAAACCACTCTTCCAAACTAGAGAAAACCTCGACCGAATCCCTAAGCCCACATGAGATATACTTTATGTGGGAATAAAGGGTGGAGAATTTCATCACAACACAGGGAATACACACATAGGGGAGGTCAGTATAGATCCCCGAATGATGCATCACTTTGAATTTTTCCTCCAAACATGCCAATGTGCATAGAGGGGCATTACCAAGTGTGTTGTAATTCAACTTGGACATGAGTGAGTGGAAAAGTATGTTAATCTAGCAATCAATATTCGGTGCTTAATGGGGTTGTGTGATGATGGATGATAACTGTTGATCATGTTCGAAACATAGCATCCATATCGCGTGAATTGAAATGTGAACAACAAATGAGTGTTGATCGATGACCATATTCAAAATGTGGGACTTGTATAAAAATGTCGTCTGGAATCCTAGGGGTTGTTGACCCGAGGTGGTAGTCGAGACCTGGGGCCTTGCATCCATACCATTCGGGGGTCCTTTTGGAATGGAAGATGATGGAAGCCCCAAATGAAGGGGATCATGAAGCATGTAAATGGGCGATAACATGTCCTTGTTGGATTCAACACTCTATATGATAAACTAGAGTGATCCTACGAACATTGGTGAACTACCGAAGAGGGTCGAGGGGCCCAACTTAAGAGCAGCTGACATGTGAAGATAAGTGTAGAACAAGGGGATGAAGAGATATCAGGGGAGATAGGTCCATGGCGCGGTTTTTACAAACCTGATGTGAATGTGGACATAATCCCATACCACATCGCCTACCCCACTCCTAGGAGGACTTAGGCCAGGGGGCCAGGAAGATAAGGAGGTTCGTAAGAAATGGGGCTGGACCCGAAAACTAAATTTTCGGGTGATCATATGTATCCCATAAGGATGGGAATAAAGGCACACATAGTTCTAGAGGATGTTGTGCAGTTTTACATCACGTGGAAAGGGAACAGATAGGGGAAAGGCATCTCAACATGGGACATGTATGGCATGGTGGGAAACTCGACGTTAATGAGAACATAAGCCCATTCCACACCGTATAATCCCAAATGAGGTCTTGGGCCAGGGGGAAAAAATTTTGAGGTATCTAAAATGGTAAATCCCATACAGTTCATTGTTTAACAACTTTTAGTGAGGAAAATAATGGAGGGGTGTCCCAAGGGGATGTATGTTGCATGGAAAAAATATCCCAAGGTGAACAAGGACATATAATTGAGTCCATACTGCACAATCCTGAGTGAGAACATGGGTCAAGGGAATAAAAAGGATGAGGGGCATGGGACAAGATGAGCTAGACAGTTTTCAATTTAATTTCTTGCAACAAGGACAATGGTGACCTTAGTTTAAGGTCATATAGATTAGACCATGGACACATGACCCTTCATGTGGGTATTTCATTCCAACAATTCCTAAGAACACATGATAAATGATTGGGATGGGAAACAAGGAATGAAATCCAGATATTCCCAAAAAATAAGGGTATATTATATGGAATAAAAATCATGCTTGAGGTAGACTGATGTTTTAAGGGATAACAACACAAAATGAATAACTGCAAAAAATATTTGGGACATATGGGGGTGGTGGAAACGATGAAGGATGACTATTGAACGTATTAGAAACACATCATATACACCCTATGACCTGGAATGGGAACAAAAAAATGAGTTTTTACCACTGAACGTATTCACATCGCGGGGCCTGTATCAAATTGTAATCCAGAATCCTCGGGGAGGTTGGCCCGAGATAGTAGGAGAGCCCTGAGGCCTAGAATCCATGTTGTTCGGGGGTCCTTTCACATGTAGATTATGATGTAAATCCAAATGAAGGGGTGTGTGAAGTATGAATGCGCCTGTGTAGTTTAAATTCATGCAGGATGATGAATGTGGTGGATACCTTCAAAGAGAGGGATGCATAGTGAGGTTATGATGAACACAACATGATTGAGGAAAAAATTCGGCACAACACCATGTGTTCTGACCAGAGGGGAGATCCTGATGTTTGGGGCTAGGCCGATGGATGAAATGTGTAGAGACCCAAACTTGACATACATGGAAGTTACATTAATTTTGTGAAAAACTTAATACATGAAACAAATAGACTACCAATGACTACATTAGTTTAGTGTCTTTGGAAACTTGGAACATAATTTTATAATCATGGTGAAAAATCTTCAACATGTATTATAAAGATCTTCCAATTTTATTTTCTTACCTAAAACCTTTATTTATATCCTAGGGAAATGAAAACATTAAAAAGAGTGATCTCAAATTCTTAGTAAGCGTAAGCGTGGAGAAAATAAAACAAACCATAAACATTTGAAATTAAAAACAAAAACATAATGTTTGAACATCAAAATCTTGAGTTGTGAAATCAATCCTGGCAGTACGTCAGGCATAGATGATAAATGAACATTAATCAGGATAAAATAGAATGGGAATAAAACATGTAAATGTGGAAAACCGTTAAGAACATGATATAATTTCCATAGTATCCAAGGCATTGCTTCCATGACCATCATAGTGGACAATGTCTATTACTGAACCGAGTTTTCTTTACTTTCCAACCCTATATTACTAAACCAGATTTACATGACATTCCACCCTTGTCTATCTCATGAAATATAAATCTTTACCCAATGCATTGGAGGGATATATAGGTCCCACCCATCTAATAATGAAATCATTCTAACATGGGCCACAAAATAAACATAAATCATTCATCATGACCCAAATAATAAAATGGGTTTCATAAACGTCATTCCATCATAACATAATCCATAAAAAACAAGTGGATATCATTTCATCATAAGAAAAAGCAAAACATGTAAATAATAGAGACATAATACCTGAAACATAAACATATTAAATAATGTCTTCTTATATGGAAAATAGTTTTGATAAAAACACTTGAAATGTACTCTTGAGGAAAATATCATTTCTTCTTCAAAATCATTTTATTTTCTCAAAATGCCATGCAATTTTAAAAGAAAATAATTTTGTTGAAAATAATCATGAAATATTGTAGACGAATATTCATGGAAATAAGGAGTTATGAAATCATAAAAATCCAATCATTTTGTATATGTTAAAAAATATTCTCCTCATACTTTTACCGGAAAAGTCAAAAAGTACCTCATATGGTAACCAAAAGAAATATTCCTTCCATACCACTTAGTAAAAGTAAAAAAGGGGTATACATGACCATAAAAGTAAATCGTATAATTGTAAATACTTTATGAAAACATTTTTATAAAATATGTAAATGGATGATAAATATAACCCCAGTAAAAACATACAAATATACAATCTCGGATAAGAAAAAGATTGGAATAATTATCCCTTACCTTATGTACGATATGCTTTGTACGTATCTGAACCTCCTATATAATGATTTAAATAATGACATTGATTTATTCTAGAATCATAGTCATTTTTATGATATCATATATGGTCATAATCTTATCTGATTATTAGTATTATTTCATTGTTACTCATTATTCGGGTGTTCACTGCTTTATGTTCTTATGTGTGTTTTGTCAAATAAATTCTTATTCCACTTTTTTGGTTATAGATATATAATTTAAATAATTTTATTAGTATAATATATATCTTGTTTATTCATTAAATTCATTTATATAATCATTATTCAATGAAGATCATGTAGAACGAGTCGCATCACATCGTGGAGACGGTAGGCCGTACACACGCATGGAGATTTTATTTTTCATATGATGGATAGAAGATGGAATATGGTTTTTTAATATTCATAATAACATATCAGTATACAAGTTATACTAGAGTTATTACCAAATAATTGAACAACCCATATAGTGGAAGTAGGAGAAGAAATATGTTTGAAAAAATCGATAATGGATATTACCTCTTCTTCGATGCGCCTCTTATTAACCTCCTCTTTGGGAACTAAATTTGGTCTTTGAAGAATACCAATACCTATAGTATGTATCTAGGAAAGTTTAGAATAGAAATGGTCAGGGTTTGGACAAATTTTAAAGCTCATAAATTGTTTGAAGTGGAGAGGGAGTAGGTGCCCTTTTATAAGGGAGGAGAGGGGCACCTTTGGAAACCTAAAAAATACTAATTTATAATAAATTTAAAACCCACATAAAACCCTCCAAAAATGACTCAATTATAATATGAGATGATATAGGGTTTTAATATCATCAACCAATAAAATTTAGACTTGTTTGGAATTTATTTTAAACCTTATCATTTTGATTTATCCTTATTTAATCTATTTAATTTTATTGGTGGTAATAATATTCTAAATTTTAAATTGGTATAAATACTTACTTATGTGTTTTTAATTGTCCATAATTAGATAAATTATTACATTTTAGACCATATAATTTTCAATTTGTAATTTTTATATATTTTTGTAATTTTTAAACAATTTAATAATATGCTATTTTTATAAAATACCAATAGTGTCAATTTTGACACTAATCAATTATTTGAATTTAAATAATATCCACAAATAATATATATTCCAAATAAAATATTTAATAGATTTCTAACATGTCATATTAATCTATAAAATTCGTGGATCACATTAATTCGTTCATATAATATTTATTTTAATATTTTAAATCCTTTTATTTGATTTTCTCTTAATAAAATAATTACTAAAACGTTTTTGTATAGTTATTTAATATATTTATTTGTTGAATAAAAATTACAAATAAAATACTATGATGCCAATAAATCTAATATATTACATAATAATACTTTTAGTCGAATTTATATTCTAAAACACCCAACTTTTAAAATGTTATGTTTGTTAAATTATGAAGGCGACAACTTTGACATCATTTAAAATAAAATAATATAAATGTCATAATCTGTTTATAAGGCTCCAAATGGTCCACAATTCGCCAATTGGACTATTAGGGTGTATATATACTCGAAAAATAAGTTTTAGTCATGTTCTCGGTCCTTTTATGGGTATTATTATTTGAATAAAAACAATATTATTGATTTTTCAATAAATAAATAATTTTCTGCATCATTTATGTATAAGATATTAAGATAAATATATATTTCTTAAAAATTTCAAATAAATTACCGTGATAAATAAAAACATTTTATCTTTCAAATGAGTATTTATAATATAATTTATATTATGTATATCCTTATTTTAAAAATAATTTAATTTTTAAAGTTTGAGTGAGGTATATTTCACATTCCTTTAAATAAAATAAATTAAAGGTCATAATCACTTACAAGTGGGTTATAATAGATTATATTTGAACCAAGAATTTTCTAGGATGAAATATAATCATTCAATTATATTAAGACAAGTGGTAGGGTAATTTTATAATATTATCTGTACCCTTAATTACCTGATTTACCTTTAACTATGGAAAATAAAATTTATCTTAGTTATTATTTATAATTCCCAATAATAAAAAGTATCCTATTAACATAATTTATACCTATTGATACCAAATATGGAATCCATTTTTCCAAATTAAAAACATATAAGTTGCAGAAATTAATCTAAAATTAATCCCGTTGTTGAAAAAAATTAGTTTTTGTTTAAAACATTGCAAAAGATTGAAATGATTTTACCTATGAATTCAATGTAAAATTAAGGCTAATGAAAAGACACAAACGATTCCATCATTTACACATTAGCACAACAATTCCATCTTGCAAAGCAATGCACAACAAAACAACCAAAACAACCAAATGGTGGAGCTTCCATCCAACCCGTTCCCCATTCACACCAAGCAGCACTTCCCGTCCACTTATCCTTCATGATGGACCTTCCATCCACTATCCATCCCATTTTTATAGTGGTACTTCTCTCCACTTCCACAAAACCTTTCAAAAATCCATAACCAAGCATATAAACCACAAAATTATGAACGTTATTAGAAAAAAATCAAAACATTATCCAACGTAATTTTTTTATCCTGATTCAAAAGATGAAGTTTATTTTTTGAAAAGAAAGTTTGTTGGACTGATGGGTTGTTCTAATGGATTAAAACACTGTTGAAATTATGCAATGGTGGTGAAGAAAGCTTATGCATGCACATCGGTCTGATTAGGGATCATAAAAACTTCCAATCAGGACCTCTCTGGTATGGACCTGGAATGCTTCGTAGTTTTTTTCATCATACCAATGAGGATGAAAGAAATTTAGTTTAAATTTCAAACAGTAAAAATGATACAGTTTAAGGTCATGTGGGACAAAGGATGACAGTTTAATGTCATGTTGTATAGACTTTAAGCTCTTAGATTAAGGTCATAGTAACTAGACTGTAATCGAGACCGAGGGGAAAAATGGTTAATGAACCCCGGGATGGGACTGAGGTGAGAGGCTCAGAGATCGAAATGTGTCTCATATGAATGAGAATCATGATAGATGTAGTTCTTAGGAACATCATGGTTATAGAATAACACAGGTAGGTGAAATCCTCTCTGAAGAGGAAGGTGACGCATCCCATGATTAACATGGGGAATACTGAACTTGTTCAGGGTAGGATCCAATTTTAGTGTCTTTTGTGGAGGAAATATGGACTCATGTAGTTTAACATCATACGATAGGATGAACAGTGAAGTGGGAGATCCTAGAAGGGGAGTACGTGATGCGGTAGGTGAAAACCGAACTAGAATGAGGACATAAGGAGTCTGTACCACACCATGTACCCCCAGGGGAAGTTTTTTATGTCAAGGGACCAAAAGTGAATGTCGGTCTAGGCCCAGGGAGAAGTGGCCAGATGTTCCTACATACCCCATTAGGATGGGAATCAAGCAGCACATAGTTCTTAGAGTGCAGTTCAGTGTCCTGTGACAAGGATGGTTGGATCTTAGTTTAAAGGTCTTAGAGCTCAGACTATAGATATAATGGAAGGAGGGAGACATGTGGTACAATGATTGGAAAACCCGACAAGAATGAGGACATAAGCCTATACCGCACCATGTGCTCCCCATGGATGTTTTAGGTAAAGGGATCGAAAATTGAAGTTGGGTGAGGCACGAGGCAAAGATCTTGGGAATTTTTACATACCCCATTATGATCAGGATCAAGACATATGTAGTTCTATGAGTGGCATGGTAGGGTAACATTTCTAGGGACAATAATTTCATGCGGTTTTGGCCCACACACCAACAAAATCAGCATTTGATGGATCTTGTTTGTTCTTTAGGATGGATGTGTGTGTTTTTTGAAGCAATAAACCTAGGACGGAGAGTACATGCGTCACTATAGGAATAAAGCCACATGAATTAATTGAAAAATAGAATGGTGGGTAACTCTTACCGAATATGATGTCTTCTCAAGTGAGGACATCAAAATGCAGTGATGTTTTTCGTTGTGCAGTCTGGACGATGATGTCATAGTTTAGGGTCGAATGATTGGACCTCCCAATGCATTTTAAAATCATTCTATAAAGATGCAATAGTTTAAAGTCATGTAGGAATAGGAATCATAGTTTAAGTTCATATGGATTGGACACATGTATAAGAAAATAGGTTTCAAAAGGAACGAGATTTGTGTGATAAAACATACCTGACATGAATGAGTACATAAGCCCATACCATACCACACGTGATTCCAGGGAATAATCCTTAGGCTGAGGGGAAATAAAAGTCCACAGGATATGGGGATGGACCCGAAGAAAAAATGTCTAATACTTCCTATGTATTCCTTGAGGATTACAATCAAGACATACATAGTTATGATAGGATGAGATGAAGGAGAGACTATCTCATAGAAAGGGAGTATGCAGTGCTGCTATTGCGAACCCTATGTGAATGAGGAAATGGTCCCATACAGCAACAGGAAATCCTTTGAAATTCATGTCCAAAAGGCCGATCAGAAAGGGTAATTAGAGGGAACATGTGCTAGTCCCAATAAAAAGATGCTCGGGAATTCCTACGTATCCCATGAGGATGGTAATCAAGTTTTACATAGTTTTGGGAATGTTGTGTAGTTTTACATCTTGCAGAAAGGATGTAGAGAGATCTTTGTTTAAGGTCTTAGAGTTTGGACTGTAGAGAAACCACTCTTCCAAACTAGAGAAAACCTCGACCGAATCCCTAAGCCCACATGAGATAAACTTGATGTGGGAATCAAGGGTGGAGAATTTCATCGCAACACATGGAATACACACATTGGGGAGGTCAGTACAGAGCCCCAAATGATGCATCACTTTGAATTTTTCCTCCAAACAGGCCAATGTGCATAGAGGGGCATTACCAAGTGTGTTGGAATTCAACTTGGACATGAGTGAGTGGAAAAGTATGTTAATATTGCAATCAATATTCTGGGCCTAATGGGGTTGTGTGATGATGGAGGATAACTATTGATCATGTTCTAAACATAGAATCCATATCGCGTGAATTGAAATGAAAACAACAAATGAGTGTCGATCGTTGACCATATTCACAATGTGGGACTTGTATCAAAATGTCATCTGGAATCCTCAGGGTTGTTGGCCCGAGGTGGTAGTCGAGACCTGGGGCCTTGCATCCATACCATTCGGGGGTCCTTTTGGAATGGAAGATGATAGAAGCCCCAAATAAAGGGGAACATGAAGCATGTAAATGGGCGATAACATGTCCTTGCTGGATTCAACACTCTATATGATAAACTAGAGAGATCCTAGGCACATTGGTGAACGGCCGAAGAGGGTCGAGGGGCCCAACTTAAGAGCAGCCGACATGTGAAGATAAGTGTGGAACAAGGGGATGAAGAGATATCAGGAGAGATAGTTACATGGCGCAGTTGTTACAAACCTGACGTGAATGAGGAAATAATCCCATACCACATCGCCTACCACTCTCCTAAGAGGACTCAGGCCAGGGGGCCATGAAGATAAGGAGGTTCGTAAGAAATGGGGCTGGACCTGAAAGCTAAATTTTTGGGTGATCATATGTATCCCATAAGGATGGGAATAAAGGCACACATTGTTCTGGAGGATGTTGTGCAGTTTTACATCATGTGGAAAGGGAACATATAGGGGAAAGGTATCTCAACAAGGGACATGTATGGCATTGCGAGCAACCCGAAGTGAATGATAACATAAGCCCATTCCACACCGTATAATCCCAAACGAGGTCTTGGTTTAGGGGGACAAAATTTTTGAGGTATTTAAGATGGTAAATCCCATACAGTTCATAGTTTAATGACTTTCAGTGAGGAAAATAATGGAGGGGTGTCCCAAGGGGATGTATGCGGCATGGAAAAAATATCCCAAGGTGAACAAGGACATAGAATCGAGGCCATACCGCACAATCCTGAGTGAGAACATGGGTCAAGGGAATAAAAAGGATGAGGGACATGGGACAGGATGACCGAGACAGTTTTCAATTTAATTTCATGCAACAAGGACAATGGTGACCTTAGTTTAAGGTCATATAGATCAGACCATGGAAACATGACCCTTCATGCGGGTATATCCTTCCAAAAATTCCTAAGCACGCATGATAAATGATTGGGATGGGAAAGAAGGAATGACATCTAGATCTTCCCAACATATAAGGGTACAATATATGGAATAAAACTCATGCTTGAAGTAGACTGATGTTTTCTGGGATAACAACACCAAATGAATAACTACAAAAAATATTTGGGACATATGGGGGTGGTGGAAACGATGAAGGTTGACTATTGACCATATTAGAAACACATCATCTACACCATGTGACCTGGAATGGGAACAAAAAATGAGTTTTTACCACTGAATATATTCACAACGCGGGGCCTGTATCAAATTGTCATCCAGAATCCTCGGGGATGTTGGCCCGAGATGGTAGGAGAGCCTTGAAGCCTAGAATCCATGTTGTTCGGGGGTCCTTTCATATGTAGATTATGATGGAAAACCAAATGAAGGGGTGTGTGAAGCATGAATGTGCCTGTAAAATTTAACTTCATGCAGGATGATGAATGTGGTGGAGACCTTCAAAGAGAGGGATGCATGGTGCAGTTATGATGAACACGACATGATTGAGGGAAAAAGTCGGCACAACAATATGTGTTCTGACCTGAGGGGAGATCCTGATGTTTGGGGCTAGGCCGATGGATGAAATGTGTATAGACCCAAACTTGACATAAATGGAAATGACATTACTTTTATGAAAAACTTAATACATGACACAAACAGACTACCAATGACTATATTAGTTTAGTGTCTTTGGAAACTCGGAACATAATTTTATAATCATGGTGAAAGATCTTCAACATGTCTTATAAAGATATTCCTAATTTGTTTTCTTACCTAAAACCTTTATTTATATCTTGGGGAAAATAAAACATTAAAAGGGTGATATGAAATGCTTAGTAAGGGTAAGCGTGGATAAAATAAAACAATCCATATACATTTGAAATTATAAACATAAACATAAAGTTTGAACATCAAAATCTTGAGTCGTGAAATAAATCCTGGTAGTACGTCAGGCATATATGACAAATGAACATTAATCAGGATAAAATAGAATGGGAATAAAACATGTAAATGTGGAAAACCATTAAGAACATGATATAATTTCCATAGTAGCCAAGGCATTGCTTCCATGACCATCATAGTGGACAATGCCCATTACTGAACCGAGTTTTCTTTCCTTTCTAACCCTATATTACTGAACCAGATTTACATGACATTCCACCCATGTCTATCTCATGAAATATAAATCTTTACCCAATGCATTGGAGGGATATATAGTTCTCACCCATCTCATAATGAAATCATTCAAACATGAGCCACAAAATAAACATAAATCATTCATCATGACCCAAATAATAAAATGGGTTTCAAAAACATCATTCCATCATAACATAATCCATATAAAACAAGTGGATATCATTTCATCATAAGAAAAATCAAACCATGTAAATAATAGAGACATAATACTTGAAACATAAACATATTAAATAATGTCTTCTTAGATGGAAAATAGTTTTGATAAAAACACTTTAAATGAAGTCTTGAAGAAAATATCATTTCTTCTTCAAAATCATTTTCTTTTCTCAAAATGCTATGAAATTTTAAAAGAAAAGATTTTTTTTGAAAATAATCATGAAATCTTGTAGACGAATATTCATGGAAATACGGAGTTATGAAATCGTAAATATCCAATCATTCTCTATAAGTTAAAAAAACATTATCCTCATACTTTTACCGAAAAAGTCCAAAAGTACCTCATATGGTAACCAAAGGAAATATTCCTTCCATACCACTTAGTAAAAGTCAAAAATGGGTATACATGTCTTTAAAAACACTTCGTATAATTGTAAATACTTTATGAAAACAGTTTTATAAAATATGTAAATGGATGATAAATATAACCCCAGTAAAAACATACAAATAAACAATCTAGGATAAGAACGAGATTGGAATAATTATCCCTTACCTTAGGTCCGATATGCTTTGTACGTATCTAAAACTCCAATATAATGATTTAAATTAGGACATTGATTTATTCCAGAATCATAGTCATTGTTATGATATCATATATGGTCATAATCTTATCTTCTTATTAGTACTATTTCATTGTTACTCGTTATTCGGGTATTCACTACTTTATGTTCTTATGCGTGTTTTGCAAAATAAATTCTTATTCTTCTTTTTTGGTTATAGCTATATCATTTAAATAATTTTATTAGTATAATATATATCATTTTTATTCATTAAATTCATTTATGTAACCATTATTCAATGAAGATCATGTAGAACGAGTCACATCACATAGTGGAGACGGTAGGCCGTACATACGCACGAGCGATGATATCATTCCCATGATTGTGGAATTATATTGAAGTGTATGGTGTATAAAATTTCAGAATCAATATCACTTTACAACAATCATAAATAGTTATTTATTCAATCATTATACCCATCCAAGTATGTTGGTGATGAAAAAAAATTACACCACGACGTGGAGACGGTAATTCGTACGTACGCACGTGTGGGGATTTTATTTTTCATAAGATGGATAGAAGATGAAATATGGTTGTTTAATATTCATAATAACATATCAGAATACAAGTGATACTGGAGTTACTACCACATAATGGAACAAGTCATATAGAGGATGTAGGAGAAGAAATATGTTTGAAAGAATTGGTAATGGATATTACCTCTTCTTCGACGCACCTCTTCTTAACCTCCTCTTAGGGAACTAAAGTTTGTCTTTGAAGAATACCAATACCTCTAGTATGTTTATAAGGAAGTTTATAATAGAAATGGTCAGGGTTTGGACGAATTTTAAAGCACATAAATGGTATGAAGTGGAGAGGGAGTATGTGCCCTTTTATAAGGAAGGAGAGGGGTACCTTTGGAAATCTAAAAAATAATAATTTTTAATAAATTCTAACCCCACATAAAACCATCCAAAAATGACTCAATTATAATATGTGATGATATAGGGTTGTAATATCATCAACAAATAAAATTTATACTTGTTTTGAATTTATTTTAAACCTTATCATTTTGATTTATCCTTATTTAATCTATTTAATTTTATTTGTGGTAATAATATTATAAAATTTAAATTGTTATAAAGACTTACTTATTTGTCTTTAATTTTCCATAATTAGATACATTATGACATTTTAGACCATATAATTTTCAATTTGTAATTTTTATATATTTTTGTAATTTTTAAACATTTTAATAATATGTTATTTTTATAAAATACAAATAGTGTCAATTTTGACACTAATCAATTATTTGAATTTAAATAAAATCCACACATAAGATATATTCAAAATAAAATATTTAATAGATTAATAACATGTCATATTAATCTATAAAATTCGTGTATCACATTAATTAGTTCATATAATATTTATTTTAATATTTTAAATCCATTTATTTGATATTTCTCTTAATAAAATAATTACTAAAACGTTTTTGTATAGTTATTTAATATATTTATTTGTTTCATAAAAATTAAAAATAAAATACTATGATGCTGATAAATATAATATCTTACATAATAATAATTTTATTCGAATTTATATTCTAAAACACCCAACTTTTAAAATGTTATGTTTCTTAAATTATGAAGGCGACAACTTTGACATCATTTAAAATAAAATAATATAAATGTCATAATCTGTTTATAAGGCTCCAAATGGTCCAAAATTCGCCACTTGGATGATTAGGGTGTAGATATACTCTAAAAATAAGTTTTAGTCTTGTTTTTGGTCCTTTTATGGGTATTATTATTTGAATAAAAACAATATTATTGATTTTTCAATAAATAAATAATTTCTGCATCATTAATTTATAAGCTATTAAGATAAATATATATTTCTTAAAAATTTAAAATAAATTACCATGATAAATAAAAACATTTTATCTTTCAAATTAGTATTTATAATATAATTTATATTATGTATAGCCTTATATTAAAAATAATTTAATTATTAAAGTTTGAGTGACACATATTTCACATTCCTTTAAATAAAATAAATTAAAGGTCATAATCACTTACAAGTGGGTTATAATAGATTCTATTTTAAACCAAGATTTTTCTAGGATGAAATATAATCATTCAATTATATTAAGACAAGTGTTAGGGTAATTTTATAATATTATTTGTACCCTTAATTACATGATTTACCTTTAACTATGGAAAATAAAATTTATCGTAGTTACTATTTATAATGCCCAATAATAAAAAGTAGCCTATTAACACAATTTGGACCTATTGATACCAAATATGGAATCCATTTTTCCAAATTAAAAACATATAAGTTGCAGAAATGAATTTAAAATTAATCCCGTTGTTGAAAAAAATTCGTTTTTGTTTAAAACATTGCAAAAGATTGAAATGATTTTACCAATAAATTCAATTTAAAATTAAGGCTAATGACAAGCCACAAACCATTCCATCATTTACACATTATCACAAAAATTATATCTTGCAAAGCAATGCACAACAACTAAAACAACCAAATGGTGGAGCTTCCGTCCTACCCGTTCCCCCATTCACCCCAAGCGGCACTTCCCATCCACTTATCCTTGATGGTGGCCCTTCCGTCCACTATCCATCCCATTTTTATAGTGGTACTTCTCGCCACTTCCACACAACCTTTCAAAAATCCATAACCAAGCATATAACCCACCAAATTATGAACGTTATTAGAAAATTATCAAAACTTTATCCAACGTAAATTTTTTTATCCTGATTCAAAAGATGAAGTTTATTTTTTGAAAAGAAAGGTTGTTGGAATGATGGGTTTTTCTAATGGAGTACAACACTCTTGAAATTATGAAATGGTGGTGAAGAAATATTATGCATGCACATCAATATGATTAGGGATCATACAAACTTCCAATCAGGACCTCTCTAGTAAGGACATGGAATGCTTCGTAGTTTTTTTCATCATACCAATGAGGATGAAAGACATTTAGTTTAAATGTCATACAGTAAGTATGATACAGTTTAAGGTCATGTGGGACAAAGGATGACAGTTTAATGTCATGTTGTATGGACTGTAAGCTCTTAGATTGAGGTCATAGTAACTAGACTGTAATCGAGATCAAGGGGAAAAATGGTTAATGAACCTAGGGTTGGGCCTGAGGTGAGAGGCTCAGAGATCACAATGTGTCTCATATGAATTAGAATCATGATAGATGTAGTTCTTAAGCACATCGTGGTTATAGACCAACAAAGGTAGGGGAAATCCTCTCTGAAGATGAAGCTGACGCATCCCATGATTAACATGGGGAATACTGAACTTGTTCAGAGTAGGACCATATTTTAGTGTCTTTTGTGGAGGAAATATGGACTCATGTAGTTTAACATTGTACGATAGGATGAAAAGTGAATTGGGAGATCTTAGAAGGGGAGTACGTGATGCGGTAGGTGCCAACCGAACTAGAATGAGAACATAAGGAGTCTGTACCACACCATGTAGCCCCAGGGGAAGTTTTTTATGTCAAGGGACCAAAAGTAAATGTTGGTGTAGGCCCAAGGAGAAGTGGCCAGTTGTTCCTACGTACCCCATTTTGATGGGAATCAAGCCATATGTAGTTCTTAGAGTGCAGTTCGGTATCCTGTGACAAGGACGGTTGGATCTTAGTTTAAAGGTCTTAGAGCTCAAACTATAGATATAATGGAAGGAGGGAGACATGTGGTACAATGATCAGAAAACCTGACATGAATGAGGACATAAGCCTGTACCGCACCATGTGCTCCCCATGGAGGTTTTAGGTAAAGGGATCGAAAATGAAAGTTGGGTTAGGCACGAGGCAAAGTGCTTGGGAATTCCTACATACCCCATTATGATCAGGATCAAGCCATATGTAGTTCTATGAGTGGCATGGTAGGGTACCATTTCTAAGGACAATAATGTCATGCGGTTCTGGCCCACACACCAATAGAATTAGCATTTGATGGATCTTGTTTGTTCTTTAGGATGGATGCGTGTGTTTTTTTGAAGGAATAAACCTAGGACGGAGAGTCCAGGAATCACTATAGGAATAAAGCCACATGAAGGAATTGAAAAATAGAATGGTAACTACTACCAAATATGATGTCAGCTCGAGTGATGACATCAAAATGCAGTGATGTTTTTTGTTGTGCAGTCAGGACGATGATGTCATAGTTTAGGGTCGAATGATTGGACCTCCCAATGCATTTCAAAATCATTCTACAAAGATGAAATAGTTTAAAGTCATGTAGGAAGTGGAAGCATAGTTTAAGGTCTTATGGCTTGGACACATGTATATGAAACTAGGTTTCAAAAGGGATGAACTTTGCGTGATAAAACATACCTAACGTGAATGAGTACATAAGCCCGTACCATACCACACGCGATTCCAGGGAAGAATCCTTAGGCCGAGGGGAAATAAAAGTCCATGGGATATGGGGATGGACCTGATGAAAAAATGCCTAATACATCCTATGTATTCAATGAGGATTACAATCAAGAAATACATAGTTATGAGAGGATGAGATGAAGGAGAGAATTTCTCCTAGAAAGGGAGTATGCGGTGATGCTATTGCAAACCCTATGTGAATGAGGAAATGGTACCATACCGCACCATGCAATCCCATGAAATTCAGGTCCAAAAGGCCGATCATAAAGGGTAATTTGAGGGAACATGAGCTAGTCCCGATGACAAGATGCTCGGGCATTCCTAAGTATCCCATGAGGATGGTAATAAAGTTTTACATAGTTTTGGGAATGTTGTGTAGTTTTACATCTTGCGGCAAGGACGTAGAGATATATTTGTTTAAGGTCGTAGAGTTTGGTCTGTAGAGAAACCACTCTTCCAAACTAGAGAAAACCTCAACCGAATCCCTAATCCCACATGAGATAAGCTTGATGTGGGAATCAAGGGTGGAGAATTTCACCACAACACATGGAATACACACATAAGGGAGGTCAGTACAGAGCCCCGAATGATGCATCACTTTGACTTTTTCCTCCAAACATGGCAATGTGCATAGAAGGGCATTACCAAGTGTGTTGGAATTCAACTTGGACATGAGTGAGTGAAAAAGTATGTTATTCTTGCAATCAATATTCAGGGATTAATGGGGTTGTGTGACGATGGAGGATAATTGTTGATCATGTTTGAAACATAGCATCCATATCGCGTGAATTGAAATGTGAAAAAAATGAGTGTCGATCATTGACCATATTCACAATGCGGGACTTATATCAAAATGTCGTCTGGAATCCTCAGGGTTGTTGGCCCGAGGTGGTAGTCGAGACCTGGGGCCATGCATCCATACCATTCGGGGGTCCTTTTGGAATGGAAGATGATGGAAGCCCCAAATAAAGGGGAACATGAAACATGTAAATGGGCGATAATATGTCCTTGTTGGATTCAAAACTCTATATGATAAACTATAGTGATTCTAGGCACATTGGTGAACTTCCGAAGAGGGTCGTGGGGCCCAACTTAGGAGCAGCCAACATGTGATGATAAGTGTGGAACAAGGGGATGAAGAGATATCAGGAGAGATAGGTACATGGCACAGTTTTTACAAACCCGACGTGAATGAGGAAATAATTCCATACCACATCACCTACCCCACTCCTAGGAGGACTCAGGCCAGGGGGCCAGGAAGATAAGGAGGTTTGTAAGAAATGGGGCTGGACCTGAAAGCTAAATTTTAGGGTGATCATATGTTTCCCATAGGTACAGGAATAAAGGTACACATAGTTATGGAGGATGTTGTGAAGTTTTACATCATGTGTAAAGGGAACAGATAGGGGAAAGGTATCTCAACAAGGGACGTGTATGGAATGGCGGGCAACCCGACGTGAATGAGAACATAAACCCATTCCACACCGTATAATACCAAATGAGGTCTTGGGATAGGGGGACAAAATTTTTGAGGTATCTAAGATGGTAAATCCCATATAGTTCATAGTTTAATGAATTTCAGTGAGGAAAATAATGGAGGGGTGTCCCAAGGGGATGTATGTGGCATGGAAAAAATATCCCAAGGTGAACAAGGACATAGAATCGAGGCCATACCGCACAATCCCAAGTGAGAACATGGGTCAAGGGAATAAAAAGAATGAGGGTCATGGGACAGGATGACCTGGACAGTTTTCAATTTAATTTCTTGCAACATGGACAATGGTGACCTTAGTTTAAGGTCATATAGATCAGAAAATGGAAACATGGACCTTCATTCGGGTATTTCCTTCCAAAAATTCCTAAGCACGCATGATAAATGATTGAGATGGGAAACAATGAATGACATCCAGATCTTCCCAACATATAAGGGTACAGTATGTGGAATAAAACTCATGCCCGAGGTAGACTAATGTTTTAAGGGATAAAAACACAAAATGAATAACAACAAAAAAATATTTGGTATATATGGGGGTGGTGGAAACGATGAAGGATGACTATTGACCATATTAGAAACACATCATCTACACCGTGTGACCTAGAATGGGAAAAAATGAGTTTTTACCACTGAACGTATTCACAACTCGAGGCCTGTATCAAATTGTCATCCAGAATCCTCGAGGATGTTGGCCCGAGATGGTAGGAGAGCCCTGAGGCCTAGAATCCATGTTGTTCGGGGGTCCTTTCATTTGTAGATTATAATGGAAAACCAAATTAAGGGGTGTGTGAAGCATGAATGCACCTGTGTAGTTTAACTTAATGTAGGATGATGAATGAGGTGGAGACCTTCAAAGAGAGGGATTCATGGTGCAGTTATGATGAACACGACATGATTGAGGGAAAAAGTCGGCACAACACCATGTGTTCTGACCTGATGGGAAATCCTGATGTTTGGGGCTAGGCTGATGGATGAAATGTGTAGAGACCCAAACTTGACATACATGGAAATTACATTACTTTTATGAAAAACTTAATACATGACACAAACAGACTACCAATTAATATATTAGTCTAGTGTCTTTGGAAACTCAGAACATAATTTTACAATCATGGTGAAAGATCTTCAATATGTCTTATAAAGATATTCAAATTTTGTTCTCTTACCTAAAACCTTTATTTATATCTTGGGGAAAATAGAAAATTAAAAATGGTGATCTCAAATTCTTAGCAAGGGTAAGCGTGGAGAAAATAAAATAAACCACATACATTTGAAATTAAAAACATAAACATAATGTTTGAACATCAAAATCTTGAGTCGTGAAATAAATCCTGGAAGTACGTCAGGCATAGATGACAAATGAACATTAATTAGGATAAAATAGAATGATAATAAAACATGTAAATGTGTAAAACCATTAAGAAAATGATATAATTTCCATAGTATCCAAGGCATTGCTTCCATGACCATCATAGTGGATAACGTCCATTACTGAACCGAGTTTTCTTTCCTTTCCAACCCAATATTACTGAACCAGATTTACATGAAATTCCACCCATGTCTATCTCATGAAATATAAATCTTTACCCAATGCATTGGAGGGATATATAGGTCCCACCCATCTCATAATGAAATCATTCTAACATGGGCCACAAAATAAACATAAATCATTCATCATGACCCAAATAATAAAATGGGTTTCATAAACATCATTCCATCATAACATAATCCATATAAAACAAGTGGATATCATTTCATAATAAGAAAAATCAAACCATGTAAATAATAGAGACATAATACTTTAAACATAAAAATATTAAATAATGTCTTCTTAGATGGAAAATAGTTTTGATAAAAACACTTGAAGTGAACTCTTGAGGAAAATATCATTTCTTCTTCAAAATCATTTTCTTTTCTCAAAATGCCATGAAATTTTAAAAGAAAATAATTTTGTTGAAAATAATCATGAAATCTTGTAGAAGAATATTCATGGAAAAAAGGAGTTATGAAACTGTAAAAATCCAATCATTTTGTAAAAGTTAAAAAAACATTCTCCTCATACTTTTACCGAAAAAGTCAAAAAGTACCTCATAGGGTAACCGAAATAAATATTACTTGCATACCACATAGTAAAAGTCAAAAAGGGGTATACATGACTTTAAAAATACATCGTATAATTGTAAATACTTTATGAAAACATTTTTATAAAATATGTAAATGGATGATAAATATAACCCCAGTAAAAACATACAAATAAACAATCTCGGATAAGAAGGAGATTGGAATAATTATCCCTTACCTTAGGTCAAATATGATTTGTACGTATCTGAACCTCCTATATAATGATTTAAATAAGGACATTGATTTTTTAAAGAATCATAGTCATTGTTATGATATCATATATGGTCATAATCTTATCTGCTTATTAGTACTATTTCATTGTTACTCGTTATTCGGGTGTTCACTGCTTTATGTTCTTATGCGGGTTTTGTCAAATAAATTCTTATTACTATTTTTTGGTTATAGATATATCATTTAAATAATTTTATTAGTATAATATATATAATTTTTGTTCATTAAATTCATTTATATAATCATTATTCAATGAAGATCATGTAGAATGTGTCGCATCACATCGTGGAGACGGTAGGCCGTACATACGCACGAGCGATGATATCATTCCCATGATTGTGGAATTGTATTGAAGTGTATTCTGTATAAAATTTAAGAATCAATATCACTTTAAAACAATCATAAATAGTTATTTATTCCATTATTATACCCATCCAAGTATGTTGGTGATAAAAAACAATTACACCACGGCGTGGAGATGATAATTCATACGTACGCACGCATGGGGATTTTATTTTTCATAAGATGGATAGAAGATGGAATACAGTTGTTTAATATTCATAATAACATATCAGTATACAAGTGATACTGGAGTTATTACCAAATAATGGAACAACTCATATAGAGGAAGTAGGGGAAGAAATATGTTTGAAAGAATCTGTAATTGATATTACCTCTTCTTCGACGCACCTCTTCTTAACCTCCTATTAGGGAACTAAAGTTGGTATTTGAAGAATACCAATACCTATAGTATGTTTCTAGAGAATTTTAGAATATAAATGGTCAGGGTTTGGACGAATTTGGAAGCTCATAAATGGTGTGTAGTGGAGAGGGAGTAGGTGCCCTTTTATAAGGGAGGAGAGGGGCACCTTTGGAAACCTAAAAAATACTAATTTTTAATAAATTCAAACCCCACACAAAACCCTCAAAAAATGACTCAATTATAATATGATATGATATAGGGTTGTAATATCATCAACCAATAAAATTTATACATGTTTGTAATTTATTTTAAACCTTATCATTATGATTTATCCTTATTTAATCTATTTAATTTTATTTGTGGTAATAATATTCTAAATTTTAAATTGTTATAAATACTTACTTATGTGTTTTTAGTTGTCCATTATTAGATACATTATGAAAGTTTAGACCATATAATTTTTAATTTGTAATTTTTATATATTTTTGTAAATTTTAAACAATTTAATAATATGTTATTTTTATAATATACCAATAGTGTCAATTTTGACACTAATCAATTATTTGAATTTAAATAAAATCCAAACATAATATATATTCAAAATAAAATATTTAATAGATTCCTAACATGTCATATTAATCTATAAAATTCGTGTATCACAATAATTAGTTCATATAATATTTATTTTAATATTCTAAATCCATTTATTTGATATTTCTCTTAATAAAATAATTACTAAAACGTTTTTGTATAGTTATTTAATATATTTATTTGTTGCATAAAAATTAAAAATAAAATACTACGATGACGATAAATCTAATAGATTACATAAGAATACTTTTAGTCAAATTTATATTCTAAAACACCCAACTTTTAAAATGTTATGTTTTTTAAATTATGAAGGTGACAACTTTGACATCATTTAAAATAAAATAATATAAATGTCATATCTGTTTATAAGGCTCCAAATGGTCCACAAGTCTCCACTTGGATGCTTAAGGTGTAGATATACTCGAAAAATAAGTTTTAGTCATGTTTTAGGTCCTTTTATGGGTATTATTATTTGAATTAAAACAATATTATTGATTTTTCAATAAATAAATAATTTCCGCATCATTAATGTATAAGCTATTAAGATAAATATATATTACTTAAAAATTTCAAAAAAATTACCATGATAAATAAAAACATTTTATATTTTAAATGAGTATTTATAATATAATTTATATTATATATAGCCTTATATTAAAAATAATTTAATTACTAAAGTTTGAGTGAGATATATTTCACATTCCTTTAAATAAAAGAAATTAAAGGCCATAATCACTTACAAGTGGGTTACAATAGATTTGATTTTGAAACAAGAATTTTCTAGGATGAGATATAATCATTCAATTATATTAAGACAAGTGTTAGGGTAATTTTATAATATTATTTGTACCCTTAATTACCTGATTTACCTTAAACTAAGTAAAATAAAATTTATCGTAGTTACTATTTATAATGCCCAATAATAAAAAGTAGCCTATTAACATAATTTGTACCTACTGATACCAAATATGGAATCCATTTTTCCAAATTAAAAAGATATAAGTTGCATAAATTAATTTAAAATTAATCTCGTTGTTGAAAAAAAATTAGTTTTTGTTTAAAAAATTGCAAAAGATTGAAATGATTTTACATATGAATTCAATGTAAAATTAAGGCTAATGACATAAATTAAATTAAATGGTAAAAATATATTCTATTTATTTTTTAAGATCATTCTATATTATAATTTTACCATATTAATTATCTTGATGAAAAAAGTTGTTTTTAAGTAAAATTTAGCATATTTTTACTATTCATCAAATTATGAACTTTATTAGAAAAATATAAAAACATTATCCGACATAATTTTTTTTATCCTGATTCAAAAGATGAAGTTTATTTTTTAAAATTGAACTTATAATCTTTTCAAAAATTATATTTAAAACGGGTGCGCCATCAAAAGGCGACAAAACTACATTTTTTGGAAAATACTTCTTTTATCCGAAAAATTGATTTTGTTCTCGTACCTCATTATAGAAAATGTGTAAGATGAATTATAATGTTATAAAATTAAAAATGCAGTTAATACTATTGATAACATCTAGATAATAATAACATTATAATATATCATTATTTAGTGAAACTCGGTATTGCGTATAACTGAATGAAAACATATTTCATTTATACTTTGAAAAAAATCTATACTCAATGTTGCATAAAATAATTTCTACCAAACAAACTTGAAATTGTGTGTAACACGAGACAAGAATACTATTGCGTATACTGCAAGCTAATAAGGTGTTGCATATAGGGTAAGATAATTTTGGTGTAGCGTACAAAATATGATATCAAAGAAATTAAAAGGAATATATCTCATAAAATCTTGGGGTGTTACATTCTACCACCCTTAAAATGACTTTCACCCTTGAAATTCATCGGGGTTATAAATTATTTAATTATTAAAATATTATTTCATAGACACCCACATCGTAAAAAAGAATACTAAAACTTAATTTTAAAAAGTAAATTTAGAAACATAACGGTCACCCAATGTAACTCAGCACTGGGTTTCCACATAAGAGAATATAGGTGAAAATATGGATATGGAAGAGAAATCTAACCATCATTTACTGATGAAGAGTGGTAGAGAATATGGATAAGAAAAATAAAACAATCACAAAGCCATATATTTGTGATGATCTAAGGTACCATATGATTCATTGGATATGAGGGTACTAGGACAACATTTTTGGTTTTCAAGATCATTTCCCTAAAGTTGATGAATTTTTGCATAAGGATAAATACTTAATTGATTTCAGATTAATATCATTGTTGGTCATTCCCTGAACAATTTCAACTTCATCTATTATTTAAAGAAATGAAGTTTAATTTTTCATTATTGATGTGTTAGTAGATCATTAGATAGAATGATAGGTCATTCCACCAATCACTATCACAAAAAGGTTAACACAAGTTATTAAATATACATAAGTCCATATATGGTGAGATTAATCATATATGGTTCCTAAAATGGAATTATAATTCATCTATCATACTGCTTATTAAAATAAGACTAATTTCTACTAACCATGGACTTCCTGAAGGCTAGTGGTAGGTGATAAAAGCATGTCGCACTTCGTTTTTGGGTTCGATTCCCGTAGCCTTGTCCGACACGATGGGTTATTGCTCATCCTGCAAGTTGTCCTTTTTATAAAACTATACTATTATAACATTCCAGAAATAATATCAAAAAATTTATAGCCTTAAAAAATACTATCTGATTTCAAACTTAATCCATTCTTACCATTAGGCTTATCTAAAATACTTCTATTGAATCTCACAGTACAAAGAAAACAATTACCAAAAAGGTCATATAATAAGCATGTGAATACCATCATTTATCCTCCATATATTATAAGATATATCTTGTTGGTCACATTCCAAACATGTGAATACCTTAATCATGTATTCTCTTAAAACATTAATTACCATAGAAACTTAGTGAAAACATGAATGCTATCAAAAGGTAACTCATTCCACATACCAAAATCCCAAAAATTCTATATACTTAATCCATGATATCACTTTGTCCTTATGTCAATCATGAGCTCATTAATGCTACCAAACATATTATTTTCTCTTTATCTTTTCATTATGCACATAATATCTACTTTCTAAAAATATTTCAATAACTTTTCATGGTTACCGGTACCATTTAACATATACTTTCAAATACTCATGGAAAAACAATAGTGTAACAATACTTAGATGTTTCTTTATTCCAAAGTACCATTAAATTACCCATACAACATTACTCTTGATAAACATACAATCATTCCACTACCTTCTTAAACCATTGACTGATCTTCATCATTTTATTCCTCAATTTTTTTTTCATATCATATATCATTTGTAGTCTCTTCATCATAAGCAACATAAATACTACCCATACGACCATGCAGATTCTCCTCATGAGATTTTCCCTTAGGGAATCAATTTGCATAATGCCCTTAAATTCCAAATTTAAAACATTTAACCAATTTTGTTGTCTTAGCAATACCATTTTCCCTGTCCATTATGTTAACTCAACCTTTTCCTTTGCAATTACTAGCTTTGTGTCCTTCTTTTCCACACCCAAAGCATCTTCAAGTTCTGTTGAAACATTCTCCTTGACGCCTCTTCCCACATGATTTACATGAGGGAAATTTAACATTCTTTATTCTATGATCATCACTAAACTCCATTTTCTCTTATTAGATGAGTAAGGAATCTTAACAAAGTTGAGATTATTGATCATATTGTGAGATTTATGATTATCCATAATAACAATGTTTCAGCTTCCAAATCCCGTTTCATTTTGTATCTCATGAAGAATATCATTACATTGTCCATCATATTATCGATTAACATGAATATTCCCATTTTCAGCCATTTTATAAAATCCAAAAAGATTAGTGTGAGGGGAAAAATAATACTAGGAAAACAACATAATCAAGGGGGAGTACTTTCAATATCTAACATCTTAGGTTAAATACTAGCTTATTCATGATCGTTATCATAATTCTAAGACTTTAACCAATACTTATACTTATCCTTAGGGACATCCCTAGACATACCTTAGAAATATCTCTAGGGATCTCACTAAAATTTTTGCAACCTAGTTTCCAAAGGTTGACTAAACCGTAACTCTGATACCAACTGTAGAGACCCAAACATGACGTACTTAAAAATTACATTACATTTTCCAAAAACTTAATACATGACACAAACAGATGCCCAATGACCATATTAGTTTAGTGTCTTTGGAAACTCGGAACATAATCTTCTAATCAGGGTGAAAGATCTTCAACATCTCCCGTAAATATCTTCCCCTTTGTTTTCATACCTAAAACATTTCATTATATCTTGGGGAAAATAAAACATAAAAAGGGTCATCTCAAATGCTCAGTAAGGGTAATAATGGAGAAAATAAAACAAAACATATACATTTTAACTTAAAAACATAAACATAAAGTTTAAACATCAAAATCTTGAGTTGTGAAATAAATCTTGGTGATACGTAAGGCATAGATCACAAAGGAATATTAATCATGATAAAATAACATAGGAATAAAACAAGTAATTTGGGAAAACCACTAAAAACATGATATGATTTCCATCATAGGCAAGGAATTGATGCCAAGACCATCAGAGTGCACAATGTCCATTACTGAACTGGGGTTTCATGTCATTCTCGCCCTATATTACTAAACCAGATTTACTTTCCGTTCCATCCATGTCTATCTCATGAGATAAAAATCCTTACCCAATGAATTAAAGGTAGATATAGTTCCCACCCATCTCATAATGAGATCATTCTTTCGTGTTCCACAAAATAAACATAAATCATTCATCATAAACCAAAGAAAAAAATGGGTTTCATAAACATCATTCCATAATAACATAATCCATATAAAACAAATGGATATCATTTCATAATAAGAAAAATCAAACCATGTAAATAATAGAGACATTATACTTGAAACATAAACATATTAAATAATGTCATCTTCTATGGAAAATAGTTTTGAAAAAAACACTGGAAATGAATTCATGAGGAAAATATCCTTTCTTCTTCAAAATCATTTTCTTTTCTCAAAATGCCATGTAATTTTAAATGAAAAGTAATTTGTTGAAAATAATCAGGAAATATTTTAGAGGAATATTCATGTAAATAAAGAGTTATGAAACCGTAAAAATCCAATCATTCCATATAAGTTAAAAAACATTCTCCTTGTACTTTTATCGAAAATGTCAAAAAGTACCTCATATGGTAAACAAAAGAAATATTCCTTCCATACCACATATTAAAAGTCAAAAGGGGGTATATATTAATTTAAACATACATCATATAATAGTAAATAATTTATGAAAACATTTTTATAAAACATGGAAATGGATGATAAATATAACCCCAGTAAATACTTATGAATAAACAATCTCGGATTAGAAAGAGATTTTAAAAATTATCCATTACCTTAATTCCGATATTCTTTGTACGTATCCAAACCTCATGTATAATGATTTAAATAATGTCATTGAATTATTTAATATTCATAAACATTTTTATGATATCATATATGGTCATATTCTTATCTTCTTATTGGTAATATTTCATTGTTACTCGTTATTCGAGTGTTCACTTCTTTATGTTCTTATGCGTGTTTTGTCGAATAAATTCTTATTCATCTTTTTTAGGTTATATATATTTCATTTAAATAATGGTATTAGTATAATATATATCATATTTATTCATTAAATTCATTTATATTATCATTATTCAATGAATATCATGTAGAATGAGTCGCATCACATCTTGGAGATGGTAGGACCAATGTACCCACAAGCGATGATATCATTCCCATGATTGTGGAATTGTCTCAAAGTGTATGGTGTATAAACTTTAAGACTAAATATCACTTTAAAACAATAATAAATAGTTATTTATTCCATCCTTATACCCATCCAAGTAAGTTGGTGATGAAAAAAATATTACACCACGGCGTGGAGACAATAAGTCGTACGTACGCACTCGTGAGGATTTCATTTTTCATAAGTTGGATTGAAGATGGAATATGATTGTTTCATATTCTTAATAATATATCTGTATACAAGTGATACTAGAGTTATTACTTAATAATGAAACAACTCATATAGAGGAAGTAGGAGAAGAAATATGTTTGAAAGAATCAGTAAAGGATATTACCTCTTCTTCGACGAGCCTGTTATTAACCTCCTCTTAGAGCACTAAATTTTGTCTTCAAAGAATACCAGGACCTCTAGTATGTTTCTAGGGAAGTATATAAGGGAAATGGGAAGGGTTTGGACGAATTTTAAATCTCAAAAATGGTGTGAAGTGTAGAGGGGGGAGGTTCCCTTTTATAAGGAAGGAGATGGGCACCTTTGGAAACCTAAAAAATATTAATTTATAATAAATTCAAACCCCACATAAAAACCTCAAAAAATGACTAAATTATAATATGAGATAAGATATGGTTTTAATCGCATCAACCAATAAAATTTATACATTTTTGGAATTTATTTTAAACCCTACCATTTTGATTTATCCTTATTTAATCTATTTAATTTTATTTGTGGTAATAATATTCTAAATTTTAAATTATTATAAATACTTACTTATGTGTTTTTAATTGTACATAATTAGATAAATTATGAAATTTTAGACCATATAATTTTTAATTTGTAATATATATATTTTTGTGATTTTTAAACAATTTAATAATATGTTATTTATATAAAATACCAATATTGTCAATTTTGACACTATTCAATTATTTGAATTTAAATAAAATAGACACAAAAGATATATTAAAAAAATATTTAATAGATTCCTAACATGTCATATTAATCTATAAAATTATAGTATCACATTAATTAGTTCATATAATATTTGTTTTAATATTTTAAAACAATTTATTGGATATTTCTCTTAATAAAACAAATACTACAATGTTTTTGTATATTTATTTAATATACTTATATGTTGCATAAAAATTAAAAAAAATACTATGATTCATATAAATCTAATAGATTGCATAATTATACTTTATGTTGAATTTATATTTTAAAACACCCAACTTTTAAAATGTTATGTTTATTAAATTTTGAAGGTGACAACTTTGACATCATTTAAAATAAAATAATATAAATGTCATAATATGTTTTATAGGGATCCAAATGGTCCACAGGTAACCACATGGATGCTTATGGTATAGATATACTTGACCAATAAGATTTGGTAAAGTGTTTGGACCTTTTATGGGTATTATTATTTGAATACAAATTATATTATTTATTTGTCACTAAATAAATAATTTCTCCATCATTAATGTATAAGCTTTTAAGGTAAATATATATTTTTTAAAAATTACAAATAAATTACCATGATAAAGAAAAACATTTTATATTTCAAATGAGTATTTATAATCTTATTTATATTCTGTATAACCTTATATTTAAAAAAGTAATTATTATAGTTCGAGTGAGACATATTTCACTTTCCTTTAAATAAAATAAATTAAAGGTCATAATCACTTCCAAGTGGGTTCCAATAGATTCCATTTCAACCCAAGTATATTTTAGGATGAAATATAATCATCCAATTATATGAAGACAAGTGATAGGATAATTTTATAATATTATTTTTACCCTTAATTACATGATTTACCTTTAATTGTGGTAAAACAAATTTATCATAGTTACTATTCCTAATGTCCAAAAATAAAAATTATCCTATTAAAATAATTTGGACCTACTGATTCCAAATATGGAATCCATTTTTCCAAATTATAGTCACATAAGTTGTAGAAATTATTTTAAAATTAATCCCGTTGTCGAAAAAATGTGTTTTTGGTTAAAACATTGTAAATGATTGAAATGATTTTACCTATGAATTCAATGTAAAATTAATGCTAATGAAATAAATTACATTAAATGGTAAAAATATATTCTATTTATACTTTATAACCATTCAATATTATAATTTATCCATATTAATTAACTCGATGAAAGACGTTGTTTTTAAGTAAAATTTAGCGTATTTTTAATATTCATCAAAATATGAACATTATCTGAAAAATATAAAAACCTTATACAATGTAAATTTTTATATCCTAATTCAAAAGAAGAATTTTATTTTGTAAAATTGATCTTATACACTTGTCAAAAATTATATTTAAAATGCGTGTGCCATCAAAAGGTGACAAAACTGCATTTTTTAAAATTACTTCTTTTATCCAAAAAATTGATTTTGTTCTCATAACTTATTCTCGAAAATGTGTAAGATGAATTATAATGTTATAAAATTAGAAATGCGTTTAATACTATTCATAATGGCTAGTTCATAATAATATTATAATATATCATTGTTTAGTGAAACTCTGTATTACGTATAACATAATCAAAACAAATTTCATTTATACTTTGAACAAATTCTATACTCAATGTTGTGTAGAATAACTTCTACCAAATTAACTTGAAATTGTGTGCAACACGAGCCAATAAAAGTGTTGCGTATATTGAAAAATAATAAGGTGTTTCTTATAGCACAAACTAATCTTGGTGTATTGTACAAAAGAAGATATCAAATAAATTAAAAGAAATAAATCTCATAAAATCTCAGGGTGTTAAAAAATGTCTCGGCATTCCTACATATCCCATGAGGATGGGAATCAATCCATACATAGTTCTGAAATATCCATGCAGTTTAACGTCATTCAGGGAGGAAGTTGGAGAATTGAAGAAAGAGGAGGGGAACATGGTGCGATCATCATAATCTTAACATGAGTGGGGGGAAAAGAACCCAACACTACACCATACAGGATCCTCTAAGAAAACTATACCCAAGGGGATAGTCAAAGAGGATTATGTGGGTTATACTCAAGATCGGGTGTTCGAGCGTTCCTACGTGTCCTGTGAGGATGGGAATCAATCCATACATAGTTCTTGATGGTACCACTACCACAAAACCGGGCAAGGCATGCACCTGCCTTTATCAGCACTAACGGAAAAGTGCTGATAAAGGGCTGGACCTTTATCAGCACTAAAAAAAGCGCTGATAAAGGCCTTCCACTGTATCAGCACAAGAAAAGCGCTGATAAAGGTCCACTTTATCAGCGCTTTTTACTAGCACTGATAAAGGGTCCCGCGGATTTATTAAACACCCGCGGGTCCTCTTCCTCCTCCCCGCACACAATCAAGCTCTCGCGGAAGCCCTCGTCTGCGCCGTTGCTGCCGCCGCTGCTGCCGCCGCTGCTGCCGCCGCTGCCGCCGCTGCCGCCGCTGCCGCCGCCTCCTTCTCCTCCGCCGCGGCTGCCGAAACCCCTCCCCCTTCTCTCCTTCTCTCTCCCTGCGGCCCCCTCCTCTGCGTAGCAGCCCAGCCGAAGCGCTCCCCCTCCGGCGCACTGCCCCTCCGGCGCGCTCCCCCTCCGGCGCCGCTCCCCCTTCGGCGCCGCTCCCTCGCGCGACCTCCTCCAGACCCCGCTGCTCCCGCACACCCTTCACCGCGCCGTCGGTCCCTGCCGCACCTCCTCCTTCTCCCTACATAGCCCGACCGCCACCCTTGTCGGCGTCGCGCTTGCCGGCGCCGCCCCTGCCGGTGTCGCGCCGCCCTTTCGAGTATCATCCCAGACTTTCCACACCCTGTTGGCATCGTTTCGGCTTTTTTGCGCCCTGTTGGTACCGTTCTGGCCAGCGCGCGGCCTGCCGGCGTCGTTCCAGCCAGCCCACGCCTTGCCGGCGTTGTCCTGGCCTCCCATTGCGAGTCTCGCAGCCCCGGTGAACCCCGCCCAGACCCTGCTGGTTGAGAATACCTCTGTGCCGAGGTGAGGTTTGCATTGTTTTTTTGTTTGTATAATTTTAGGTCAATATTTTATTCTATTTATGAGTCCCTAGTTTACTTCTTCTTTCATCTGCGCCAATATTCTTGTTTATGTGCCAATCTTTCTTATTAAATTAATTTGGAACAAATGTGTATTGTTTTTCAAGATGAAAAATTAGTTTTGATTTGGTTATTTGGGCATTTAATTTGTTAGTGTTATGTTTAGGTGATGTTAGTGTACGTTTTATTTTTGAAAACTCACTTTGGGCTGTTTATCAGCATCGATAGTTTGTGCATTTGTGTTTTTGAAAGTGTCGTGGTGCAGTTGACTTTTTGTTAGTGTCAAAAGCGTGTTTAGTCTTAAAAGTGGTTTTGTAAATAATGTCAATGGCGCAAGTGATGTTTTGAAAATGTATCAAGGTGGTTCTTTCACGTTGTTGCTCGTTTGGGTTGTTTTAAGGATTTGTTAGTGTAATTTCAGTTTTCGTACGTTTTTTGCAGCGTGTTTGCGAGATAACCTCGCGATATTGTGGTCGTCGAAGCTCTCGCGGAAGCCCTCGTCTGCGCCGCTGCCGCCGCTGCCGCCGCTGCCACCGCTGCCGCCGCTGCCGCCGCTGCCACCGCTGCCGCCGCTGCCGCCACCTCCTTCTCCTCCGCTGCGGCCCGCCGCCTCCTCCTCTGCTCCTCCTCCTCCTCCTCCTCCGCCGGTGCCTCCGCGGCCTCCTCCTCCTCCGCGGCCTCCTCCTACTCCATTGTGCGGTATGCTATGCCTGTAATTTGCTTTGTTTTTTGTTTTTGTTCTATATTTCAACTATCATGATTTCTGTGAATCAATTTTATTTGAAGTGGGGGGTGCAGGTGCTGCGGGTGTAGTGGGTGGGGGGGTGTTTAGGTGGGGGTGTTTAGGTGGGGGAGATGTTTAGTGGGTGAACATGTAGGTGGGGCGTATAATGGGGGGTCCAAATACCATATCTTCCTCATCCTAAAAGGTGCGATCTTTTTCAATACCATTTTATTTCACTGTCCATAAAACATAGCATTCGCCCGTTTTCTCTTTTCCCATCCAACACTATCATATCCAGTACCATTACCTATAAAATAACACATTATGCATGCGTTCTTAAAAATATAATAAGCGAGTAGTAAAACTCCGCCGCCTCCTCCTCTGCTCCTGCTCCTCCTCCTCCTCCTCCACCGGCCTCATCCTCCTCCTCCTCCGCTGCCTCCGCCGATGCCTCCTCCTCCTCCGCCAGTGCCGCCGGTGCCTCCGCGGCCTCCCCCTCCTCTGCCGGTGCCTCCGCGGCCTCCTCCTCCTTCGCTGTCACACCACGGTCAAGCTGCGGTCACACCTCGGTCACGCCGCGGTCACGCCGCGGTCACGCCGCGGTCACGCCGGTGCCTCCGCGGCCGCCGCCTCCTCCTCCTCCGCCGCGGCCTCCTCCTCCTCCTCTGCTCCTGCTCCTCCTCCTCCTCCTCCACTGACCTCATCCTCCTCCTCCTCCACTGCCTCCGCTGCCTCCGCTGCCTTCGCCCTGCCTCTGCATTGCCGCCAGTGCCTCCTCCTCCACCGCGGCCTCCTCCTCCTCCTCTGCTGCCTCTGCTGCCTCCTCCTCCTCTGCCGCGGCCGCCGCCTCCTCCTCTGCTCCTGCTCCTCCTCCCCTCCACCGGCCTCATCATCCTCCTCCTCCCCTGCCTCCGCCCTGCCTCCGCGCTGCCGCCGGTGCCTCCGGTGCCTCCTCCTCCACCACGGCCTCGTCCTCCTCCGCCGATGCCTCCTCCTCCTCCGCCGGTGCCACCAGTGCCTCCACGTCTCCTCCTCCTCCGCGCGCTGCGGTCACGCCGCGGTCACGCCGTGGTCACGCCGCGGTCACGCCGCGGTCACGCCGGTGCCTCCTCCTCCACCGCGGCCTCCTCCTCCTCCGCCGATGCCTCCTCCTCCTCCGCCGGTGCCGCCGGTGCCTCCGCGACCGCCTCCTCCTCTACGGTCCGCGGTCACGCCGGTGCCTCTACGGCCTCCTCCTCCTCCTCTGCTCCTGCTCCTCCTCCCATCCACCGGCATCATCCTCCTCCTCCTCCGCTGCCTTCGCTGCCTCCGCCCTGCCTCCGCCCTGCCTCCGCGCTGCCGCCGGTGCCTCCGGTGCCTCCTCCTCCACCGCGGCCTCCTCCTCCTCCGCCGATGCCTCCTCCTCCTCCGCCGGTGCCGCCAGTGCCTCCACGTCTCCTCCTCCTCCACGCGCTGCGGTCACGCTGTGGTCACGCCGCGGTCACGCCGCGGTCACGCCGCGGTCACGCCGCGGTCACGCCGCGGTCACGCCGCGGTCACGCCGCGGTCACGCCGCGGTCACGCCGCGGTCACGCCGCGGTCACGCCGCGGTCACGCCTCGGTCACGCCGCGGTCACGCCGCGGTCACGCCGTGGTCAGACCGCGGTCACGTCGCGGTCACGCCGCGGTCACGCCGGTGCCTCCTCCGCCACCGCGGCCTCCTCCTCCTCCACCACGGCCTCCTCCTCCTCCTTTACTGCCTCCGCTGACTCCTCCACCGCTGCGGCCGCCTCCTCCTCCTCTGCTCCTGCTCCTCCTCCCCTCCACCGGCGCCTCCTCCTCCTCCTCTGCCTACTCTGCTGCCTCCTCCTCCACCGCGGTTTGAGAGGTGCCTCAAGTGATTTCACCATCTTCCTTACCATTTTATTCTTTATATTTAGTTTCTATTGATTTTTGATTTATCTAGATTAGGTTTTATGGGTGATTCAACTGGCGCACGGTGGTATCATATTGATGTGAGGCTTGGGGATTGTAGTGGTTCCCAATATATTTTTTATTTTGGTATTTATTTATTCCTTTATTTCCTTGAAGTATCTTGTTTTTATCTAAATTATACTCATATTCCTTCTCCTTTAACCTAACACTTATCCTATGGATTTTAAATAGGATGAATATAAATAAAGAATGGATGAATGCCAATCGGTTGACAAAAGAGTATGAAGAAGGCGTGAAAGAATTTATCAAGTTTGCAATAGATCATGCATGTGACTCTTCTCAAATACTTTGTCCGTGTTTACGCTATTGTTATTCAAAACAAATTTATCCAGATGAGTTGGAAGAACACTTGATCTGTCACGGAATAGATCAAAGTTATACATGTTGGAATAAACACGGGGAAACAACGAATGTAGGTAGTGACTGGGGTGACACTGTGTTTTATGGATCATCTGATATGATTACAAACATGAACAATGAAGATGACCTTATGGAGGATGTGATTACAAATGTGAATGATGATGAAGATCATATTGAGAAAATGACAAGGACCTTCGAAGATGAACTTCGTGATTGCCCAAAATTGTTTGAGAAGTTAAAAAGTTGTGTAAAGACGCCATTGTATGCTGGTTGCACTAAATATACAGCATTGTCAGCCATACTGAAGCTGTATAATTTGAAAGCAGATAACGGGTGGAGTGACAACAGTTTTACGAAACTACTTGCCCTCTTGAATGACATTCTCCCAGAAGACAATGAGCTCCCGAGCCGAACATACGATGCCAAATGAATGCTACGCTCTATGGGTATGATCTCTAAAAGAATACACGCCTGCCCGAATGACTGTATACTGTTTCTCAAGGACCACAAATCACTTAAAGAATGCCCAAAGTGTGGTGCTTCTAGATACAAGAAAGATGAATCTAGTCCTACTAAAGTGGTATGGTACTTTCCAATCATTACAATGTTTAGACGCCTATATGGAAGTGAGGAGACTGCAGAACAATTAACATGGCATGCAGATACAAGAATTAAAGATGGGATACTACGTCACCCGGCAGACTCTCCTCAGTGGAAGATAATCGATCATGAGTATCCTGAATTTGGAAACGAGTCGAGAAACCTTCGTCTTGCGTTATCTACAGATGGAGTGAATCCTTTTGGTTTTCAAAGCAGCAGTCACAGTACATGGCCGGTTATGTTGATAAATTATAACTTACCACCGTGGTTATGCATGAAACGAAAATACATCATGTTATCTATGCTTATATCAGGACCAAAACAACCGGGTAATGATATTGATGTTTATTTAGCTCCATTGATCGAAGATTTGAAATTATTGTGGGATTTAGGTGTTACATTGTATGATGCTTACAGAAAGGAAGATTTCACTTTGAGAGTCATGTTGTATGGGACGATAAATGAATTCCCAACGTATGGAAATTTGTCAGGATATAGAATTAAAGGAACTCAAGGCTGTCCCGTTTGCGAAGAAGGTACACAATCAATTAGGTTGAAACATTCATTGAAAACCGTGTTTCTAGGACATCGCAGATTTCTACCGCGACGACATAAGTACCGTTCTTGGAAGACATCATTCGTTGGAAGTTCAGAAGAACGTACAACACATTCTCCACTAACAGGTGATCAATTGTTTGAGAAAGTTAAAAATTTGGACACTACTTTTGGTAAACCGGCTTCGAAAAACCTTACGAAAATCGGTTGAAAAAAGAGATCAATTTTTTTTTGAATTACAATACTGGAATTGTCTGTATGTAAGACATTTTATTGATGTTTTTCATGTAGAAAAAAATGTATTTGACAGTTTTATCGGCACGTTTCTAAATACATCTGGCAAAACAAAATATGGAATTAAGGCTAGGTTGGACATGGTTGAGATGGGAATACGAGAAGAGTTGGCACCAGTAAAGGGTGAAAAACGAACATTTCTTCCTCCTGCTGCTTACACTCTTTTCAGGCAGGAGAGATATCAGTTTTGCAACTTCTTGAATGACATAAAAGTTCCAGAGGGGTATTCGTCAAATATCAGTAACCTTGTGTCAATGAGCGACTTGAAGTTAAAAGGTCTGAAATCACATGACTGTCATGTTTTGATGCAAAATCTCATTCCAATTTCTTTACGTTGCATTTTGCCCAAGAATTTCCGCCATACATTAACGAAACTGTGTTTCTTCTTCAAAGCTATATGTAGCAAAGTTATAGACCCGGCGAAATTGCCAGCTATGGAAAAAGAAATTGCCGTCATATTATGTGAATTAGAAATGTTCTTCCCACCTTAAATTTTTGATATGACGGTTCATTTAATGGTCCACTTGGTGAGAGAGATTCAACTATGTGGTCCTGTACATTATAGATGGATGTACCCCATTGAACGGTATATGAAGATTTTGAAAGGGTATGTCAAAAATCGAAGTCGGCCAGAGGGTTGTATCGCAGAGCGATATATTGTTGAGGAAGCCGTTGAATTCTGTACCGAATACTTGTCTGGTGTGGAGAGCATTGGCTTACTGAAATCTCGTCACACTGGGCGGTTAGAGGGTGAAGGAATTTCTGGAAGAAAGGTTGTCACAATCAATATTACAGATCGGGAGCAGGCCCACCTTTATGTTTTTCATAACAGTTTGGACGTTGACCCATATGTTGAAATCCACAAATAAATTCTTAGGAAATTGAATCCATCAAGGGCTGAAAAATGGATATCAAATACACATAATCGACAATTTATAGGATGGTTTCGAGATCATATTTTTAAGAAATCAGATGAAAATCCAAAGTCTATTTCGGAACGACTTCGATGGCTAGCCGGAGGACCAAGTGTGTATGCATTATCTTACAATGCTTATGTAGTTAATGGTTATACATTTTATACTAATGAACATGATGAAGACAGTACCATGCAGAATAGTGGGGTTACACTTGTGGCTGAAGCGATGCATGTTTCCGGTTCTAAGGACAGAAATCCAATTTATGCGAATATGTCATACTTTGGCATCATCAAACAAATATGGGAGTTGGATTATACGGAATTTCAAGTTCCGATATTTCAATGCAAGTGGGTTGATAGCAGGAGTGCTGTTAAAATAGATGATTTGGGATTTGTGAAAGTTGATTTCAGTAAGGAAGGGGAGAAAGATGAACCATTTATAATGGCATCACAGGCAGTGCAAGTATTTTATGTTCCTGATCCCGCAAACCGAAACTGGTCTATTGTTCTGTTATCGACCAAAACAGCTGAAGGGTCAGATGAAAATTCAACGGAAGATGATCCTTTCATTGGGATTTCACAATCATTTCGCAGTGGTCTCAATGTAGATGATGTTTTGTATGTCAGAGGAGACCACAATGAAGGGATATGGATAGTTGATAGAGGGGTCAAATCCCTTCAGCCTTTTAAAAAAAAGGGAGTTCAATAATCAGGTTATTGATTTTTATTGTAATATAGATTGTGTTACATTATGTTATTATCTGTTCGCGGCTTCATTTATGTGATCTAACTTAAATTTTAAACCAGTTCTGCAGATAATGACTTCTTCACCTGCTGATGCACCCAATCCCGAGACACAACACGTCTCTCAACCTGTTGCAGCTGGTCCCATTACTGAGAGACAACAGGTCTCTCAACCTGTTGCAGCTGGTCCCACTGCTGACGTACAACAGGTCTCTCAACCTGTTGCAGCTGGTCCCACTACTGAGAGACAACATGTCTCTCAACCTGTTGTAGCTGGTCCCACTGCTGACGTACAACAGGTCTCTCAACCTATTGCAGCTGGTGTCAGTGCCGAAGCTAGTGTTTCGAAGAAACATAATGATGATGCAGAAACTGAGGAAATGGTAGGCGATGAAACCCCACCGACACAAAAAAAACAGGTGCGCCGTAGTTTGACAGTTTTAGCAAAAATCCTTAAGGCAAAAGCAAAAGGCATCAAATTTGAGGTTGGATGGAATAAGCTAGGCCAGCATGTAAACCCCAACAAAGCCATGTTTAGTAGCTACATTGGAATCGTCACTCGACAACGCGTGCCGATTGACGTAGAGTCGTGGCACCATGTTGTCAGCGGGTTGAAAACATTAATGTGGGAAGAGATTACGGTAACATTACGATATCATCTATTTAATTTATTAAAATAAAATAAAATATTGAAATATTGACTAACCCTTCATCATCTCTTGCAGAGTACATTTATAGTAGATGTTTCGCACAAAGAATATGTTTTCAGACTGGCAGGAAGGATTCATAGAGGCTTTCACACCATTTTAACGAAAAATCATCTGAAAGATGCCGAAGGGAAAATCAAGCCGCACCCGCCTCCTCTTTATGCAAACTTGATATCCCAAGGAACGTGGGATGCATTTTGCAACCGTCGTGCGGAAAAGAATTTTCAGGTACATTGTGTTTGGTTACACATTGTGTAACGTTGCTTGTATTCATCACATTGATTGATAGGTTTTTATTTATGAAACAGCAACTGAGTGCTGGAAATAAAGAACGGGCAGCAAAACCAGCATACCCCTACCGTAAAGCAAGGTTGGGGTACACTTCAATTGAAAAACAATTGGTATGTATTTTAAAAGTACTGTAATAATTTTATGTGACATAAAACAACATTGTAACCATGTTTCTCTGTTTATAAGCAGATTGATGAAGCAAAATCTCAAGTCACTTCCATTCCACGCCATGTGATATGGAAGGAGGCTCGTGTTAATAAAGAGGGGAAACTGATAGATGAAAACACACAAAAAAGTGTGGGAAACATGTGTAAGTATGATATAATATAAACTTGTTTTTCTTTAAATCACTATTACATAACGATGATTACTTATTTTTTCATATTTTCTATTTGACATAGTCACATGAAACATCAACACCCGCACCAGATGCAGACATACTTTCAACAGCCTTGAAACAACCAGAACAGTATGGCCGCGTTAGAGGTGTGGGTTTTGGGGTGTCACCCAAGACATATTTTAAGAAAAAAAAACAAGAGGATGAAGAAACTAAAGAATTTCATGTAATGAGAGATAGAGTAGGTACCCTTGAAGAACTAATCCAAACTCAGGGAGAGATGCTAAAGAGTTTGATGGAGGAGAGGCGAAGAGAACAAACAACTCAAGAACAACCCCCGTGAGAAGATCCACCCCTCACCAGCTTTGAGGCGAGCCATTCCCCTCAAAGACCTGACTTAACCGAGGTAATCAATGTTATAATATTCGTTTTTATGAGATGTGAATCACATAGACACTGATACCTTTCATTTAATGATATTCTGCAGGGTGAAAATGACTGTGATTTATATCTGTCAACTCCCACCCATCGTCTTGTAGCGAGGGCTACGATGTTCAATATGCAGAATGACACGCTACACTCCAGACCACTTCCAACCGGTCATGTAAAAGTGTCGATTAATGTAGCTAATGAGCCGAGCGCCAAGCTACCCGTGCCAAATGACGATGACGACATTCATACGGTGGAAAAATCTATTGGAACATTCGTTGCATGGTCGTCGAATCTTGTAAAAAAACACGTCGAGCAGGAGGTATTCATTTCCAGTTCATTTTTCAAGCAGAACCATTAACATTAAATTAGAAAATGGCTGAACCGATGAATGTTATTACAGAAGGATAAAATGGAGAAGCTAAAACGAAAGAGAGGCTCCAAGATTGGATCAACCAACCGATCAAAACGATCTACTGAGAGCACGTTCACCCCGCCCGTTCTATGTCCACATTTAATATCATTGCAGGCTCATGTGGATATGAAAATGAAAGATGGAAAGAATCATACAATTGTTTGTGAAAAAGATATATACGGAGAGGAAACAATGGATTTCGTTAGTGCAGACGCTGTTTCTGAGATCATCACATACGACTGGCTAGGCGCCTCAGTTATAAATGTATACATGAGGTATGTTTTCATGATTTGATTTTAAAGAAGCTGATATACTTTGATAATTATGGATAAATACATCTCATATTTTTCACAGGCGTATATATGAAAAATAGTTGAAGGGATTTTCCCATGAATACAAATTTGGACTCGTTAGTCCTCACACCATTTCTACACAACGAACAGAAATAGATTCTAATTTTCAGGCTGAATTGATGTCAAATCTGCTCAGAACGTTTCAAATAAGAATTATGACTAACAGGCTCTTTTTAATACCAATGATGCAAGGGTAAAACTCTACATTTTAATCATATCAATTATATTTTCATTTCTATCAGTACTTATTTCTTTTTGTGTTTTTAGGGAACATTGGATGCTCATTGCAGTCAATTTGGATACTCCAAAGATTTATTTTCTGGATTCACTGCATGGATATCCAACTAACCGGCCACACATGATGGCGATTGTCAATTTTTAATACACTAGATCCAACATTTTAGAACTAAATATCTAGTTATATAATTTATATTATCTTTTAATGAGGATTTTGTTATGATAGAGCAGTGTATGAATATCGTCTAAAGGCTGGAATGAATCCAGGGCATAAGGACGACAATGCCCATAAGATCTACAAATGGAGAAGTATATGGGTATATATAATTATATTTCACTATCCAAATACATATCAAAATAAATTACTTATTTTTCTCGATGTTTCTGTAGTGTCCGAAACAAACAAATGACATGGACTGCGGTTATTATGTTTGTAAATTTATGAAAGAGATCGTATTTCATGGACAAACTAGCATCCCTGAAGAGGTATTTTTGAAAATAATTACTACTTTATTTAAAATAATTATTAATCCCTTGTGTATTTATATTTTTTCAGTACTACTATGACTGTCGCAAAAAATCCTATTCAGAAGATGATATAAATGTCTTTAGAAACGAATGGGCAGTGTACCTGATCGAAGAATGTAAACAAATAGGACAATGAAGGTGAATTCCTAATACTTATGTTATCTTTATATGGTCATTGATATCTCCCTTTACACTTATTGATCATCTATGATCTCCCTTTCTTATGTTTCATATCCTTAGATTAGTGAATTCCTACTACTTAGTTTGAAAATGAGATAAACTTTGGAAAACAACACCAATGACATATGCCAAACCAAGCAAACGCGTTTGGATTGTTTTAATACTTTAGAAAAACAATCCACGAGTCATTTGTGACGCGTAAAAATCAACCACACCTCAATCCGACGCACGGTGTGACCGGTATGGCTAAAAGTGTCTGATATCAGTTTGAAAATGAGATAAACTTTGGAAAACAACACTAATGACATACGCCAAACCGAGCAAACGCCTTCAGATTGTTTTGATACTTTAGGACAACGATCCACGAGTCATTTGTGACGCGTACGAATCGCCCGCACATCAATCCGACGCACGGTGTGACCGGTATGGATAAAAGTGTCTGATATCAGTTTGAAAGTGAGATAAACTTTGGAAAACAACACCAATGACATATTCCAAACTGAGAAAACACCTTCACATTGTTTTGATACTTTAGTAAAACGATCCACGAGTCATTTGTGACGCGTACGAATCGACCGCACCTCAATCCGACGCACGGTGTGACCGGTATGGCTAAAAGTGTCTGATATCAGTTTGAAAATGAGATAAACTTTGGAAAACAACACCAATGACATACGCAAAACCGAGAAAACGCATTCGGATTGTTTTGATACTTTAGGAAAACGATCCACGAGTCATTTGTGACGCGTACGAATCGACCGCACCTCAATCCGACGCACGGTGAGACCGGTATGGCTAAAATTGTCTGATATCAGTTTGAAAATGACATGAACTTTGGAAAACAACACCAATGACATATTCCAAACTGAGAAAACGCGTTCGGATTGTTTTGATACTTTAGGACAACGATCCACGAGTCATTTGTGACGCGTACGAATCGACCGCACCTCAATCCGACGCACGGTGTGACTGGTATGGCTAAAATTGTCTGATATCAGTTTGAAAATGACATGAACTTTGGAAAACAACACCAATGACATACGCCAAACCGAGCAAACGCGTTCGGATTGTTTTGATACTTTAGGAAAACGATACACGAATCATTTGTGACACGTACTAATCGACCGCACCTCAATCCGACGCACGGTGTGACCGGTATGGCTAAAAGTGTCTGATATCAGTTTGAAAATGAGATAAACTTTGGAAAACAACAACAATGACATACGCCAAACCGAGCAAACGGCTTCATATTGTTTTGATACTTTAGGACAATGATCCACGAGTCATTTGTGACGCGTACGAATCGAACGCACCTCAATTCGACGCACGGTGTGATCGGTATGGCTAAAAGTGTCTGATATCAGTTTGAAAATGAGATAAACTTTGGAAAACAACACCAATGACATATGCCAAACCGAGAAAACGCCTTCAGATTGTTTTGATACCTTAGGAAAACGATCCACGAGTCATTTGTGACGCGTACGAATCGACCGCACCTCAATCTGACACACGGTGTGACCTGTATGGCTAAAAGTGTCTGATATCAGTTTGAAAATGAGATAAACTTTGGAAAACAACACCAATGACATACGCCAAACCGAGAAAACACGTTCGGATTGTTTTGATACTTTAGGACAACGATCCACGAGTCATTTGTGATGCGTACGAATCGACCGCACCTCAATCTGACGCACGGTGTGACCGGTATGGCTAAAATTGTCTGATATCAGTTTGAAAATGACATGAACTTTGGAAAACAACACCAATGACATATTCCAAATAGAGCAAACGCATTCGTATTGTTTTGATACTTTAGGACAACGATCCACGAGACATTTGTGACGCGTACGAATTGACCGTACCTCAATTCGACGCACGGTGTGACTGGTATGGCTAAAATTGTCTGATATCAGTTTGAAAATGACATGAACTTTGGAAAACAACACCAATGACATAATCCAAACCGAGCAAACGCATTTGGATTGTTTTTATACTTTAGTACAACGATCCACGAGTCATTTTTGACGCGTACGAATCGACCGCACCTCAATCCGACGCACGGTGTGACCGGTATGGCTAAAAGTGTCTGATATCAGTTTGAAAATGAGATAAACTTTGGAAAACAACACCAATGACATACGCCAAACCGAGAAAACGCCTTTAGATTGTTTTGATACTTTAGTAAAACGATCCAAGAGTCATTTTTGACGCGTACGAATTGACCGCACCTCAATCCGACGCACGGTGTGACCGGTATGGCTAAAAGTGTCTGATATCAGTTTGAAAATGAGATAAACTTTGGAAAACAACACCAATGACATAATCCAAACCGAGAAAATGCCTTCCGATTGTTTTGATACTTTAGGACAACGATCCACGAGTCATTTGTGACACGTAAGAATCGACCGCACCTCAATCCGACGCATGGTGTGACCGGTATGGCTAAAAGTGTCTGATATCAGTTTGAAAATGAGATAAACTTTGAAAAACAACACCAATGACATACGCCAAACCGATCAAACGCGTTCAGATTGTTTTGATACTTTAGGACAACAATCCACCAGTCATTTTTGACACGTACGAATCAACCGCACCTCAATCCGACGCACGGTGTGACCGGTATGGCTAAAATTGTCTGATATCAGTTTGAAAATGACATGAACTTTGGAAAAAAACACCAATGACATACGCCAAACCGAGCAAACGCGTTCGGATTGTTTTGATACTTTAGGAAAATGATCCACGAGTCATTTGTGACACGTAAAAATCAACCGCACCTCAATCCGACGCACGATGTGACAGGTATGGCTAAAATTGTCTGATATCAGTTTGAAAATGACATGAACTTTGGAAAACAACACCAATGACATATGCCAAACCGAGCAAAAACATTCGGATTTTTTTGATACTTTAGGAAAACGATCCACGAGTCATTTGTGACGCGTACGAACCGACCGCACCTCAATCCGACGCACGGTGTGACCGGTATGTCTAAAAGTGTCTGATATCAGTTTGAAAATGAGATAAACTTTGGAAAAAAACACCAATGACATACGCCAAACCGAGCAAACGCCTTCAGATTGTTTTGATACTTTAGGAAAACGATCCACGAGTCATTTCTGATGCGTACGAATCTACCGCACCTCAATCCGACGCACGGTGTGACCGGTATGGCTAAAATTGTCTGATATCAGTTTGAAAATGACATGAACTTTGGAAAACAACACCAATGACATACGCCAAACCAAGAAAACGCATTCGGATTGTTTTGATACTTTAGTAAAACGATCCACGAGTCATTTGTGACGCGTACGAATCGACCGTACCTCAATCCGACACACGGTGTGACCGGTATGGCTAAAAGTTTCTAATATCAGTTTGAAAATGACATGAACTTTGGAAAACAACACCAATGACATACGCCAAACCGAGCAAACACGTTCGGATTGTTTTGATACTTTAGGAAAACAATCCACGAGTCATTTGTGACGCGTACGAATTGACCGCACCTCAATCCAACACACGGTGTGACCGGTAAAGCTTTTCATTAGATAAAGAATCAGTATTTATTAAATGAGATAAATCAATCAAAAACATATTGATTTTACATTATTCCCTTTCATTGTTATGAAAATGAAAACTTTTGAGTTTAAAATTTAATATTTTAGTTTCACATTTCCATATTAATGTATTCTTTCATATTCTGTTTTAATTTCTTTCATTATTGCATTACTAACATAATATTTGTTTTCTTATATAGGTGATTTTTTTTCCTTGAGTTCGGATGCTTTGTTCGGCAACAAATACCATCGAGAGCGGATCACAGATATCAAAGTTTGAAACATGAATGTTTATAACTGTTGTTGAATAATTGTAAATGTAACCATGTAAAACAATTTTTGAAATGTATATAGCAATGTGTTTTTTTTGTATTCATGATGTTAAGTAAATGTATATACCGTTGTCAGTCAAAATATTGGGTGTGGGTGATATGCTGTGCAGGTATTCTGGTGTGCAGGTGTGCTGGTACTGTTTTTTAGGTGCAGGCGCTGGGCCCTTTATCAACGCTTTTTCAGCACTGATAAAGGAAACCTTTAACAGCGCTAAAGGAGCGCTGATAAAGGAACCTATATCAGCACTCCGAGAAGCGCTGATATAGTTGACCTTTATCAGCGCTCCACTGCGCGCTGATAAAGGACCCCTTTATCAGCGCTCCGAGAAGCGCTGATATAGGGGACCCCCCCTTTATCTACGCCGGAATTAACAACACTTTTCTAGCGCTGTTAATGATGGTTTTTAGCGCTGATAAAGGCGCAGGTTGTAGTAGTGTACCATTTAGTTTAATGTTGTGCGGTGAGGAAAAATGTAGAATTGTTTTACATATTTCAGTCCGAACAAATCACGCATATTAGCATCATATAGAGAATATGGAACAATTTGAAGTCATGAGAGACTGTATAGATCTTAGGTTATGGTTTTAGAGCTCCGACCATATTACATTTTATCGTAATGTGGGATTAAAAGGTAGTTTAATGTCATGATGGGCACAACAGTTTAAGGTCATACAGGACCATATACAGTTTAACGTCCTATGAGAAGACATGAAGTTTAATGTCATGTGGGACACAATAGTTTACAGTCATGCACAGCCATATACAGTTTAACGTCCCACGAGACGACAAAGCAGTTTAATGTTATGCTAGATGTAACAATTTAAGGTACTTCAAGACCATATATAGTTTAACGTCATGCGGGACGATATACTGTTTAATGTCATGTGGGATAACTAAGCACATTAATTTCATGATGGACCCAACTACTCAGGAAGAGTATTGTTTGAGGAATTTTGCATTGGTGGGAGGATTAAACACCCTCCATCCAAGGTAACCAGTGAGTACTCACCATTGGGGTAAACCTTATAATTATGTAAGGTCCTTCCCATTTGGGCTCCGTCTTGGTTGGTTTTCTATGAGCTCTCCTTGGTGTCCTTAGGGCCAACACAAGGTCACGATACAAGAAAGAGAAGAGGCGGGCCTTATTATTGAAAGATCAAGCTATCTTGTTATGATGCCTTTCCAGATTGTGCAGGGCACAAAGCCTGTTCTCATCAAGTGCTTCCAATTCAGCCAGATGGATTTCAGTTACCTTATCTGGTGCTTTCTGATCATAGATAGCTGTGCGTAATGAAGGTAATCGAATCTCAATGGGCAAGACGACCTCTATTCCATACACTAGGGAATATAGGGTCACCTATTTGTAATTTACATTCATTATCTGATAGGCCCAGAGGGCGCAGGGGAGTTTTTCCAGCCAACTCTTCTTGTTCTAACCAACTATATTATGCAAAATATTATAGAGGGTTTTGTTGAATGCCTTGATCTACCCATTTCCTTCTGCGTGATAATGGGCAGTATGGTACGAATGGATGTTGTACTTGGTGTACAATTTCTTCAACTTGGCTCCCCCGAAGATGGGTCTATTATCAGGGATGACATCATGAGGGACTCCAAACTGATATATGATGTTGTAGCCCACAAATTCAATGATAGATTGGGCATTGACCTCCTTGAGCGAAACTGGCTATGCCCACTTGGAAAAGAAATATGTAGCAGTTAGAATGAACTTTAACTGGTGAGCTTTCGCTGGTGGATATGGCCCCACGAAATTGAGTCCCCAGACCAAAAAGGGCCATGAGTACTTGTTAGTGTGGAGAGGCCCTGGAGGCCGATGAAAAAATTTGGCATGGATTTCGCCTGCATGGAAACTCTTGGAAAACATGATACAATCATAGATACTGGAGGGAAAAAAATACCCCAACCTCCGGATCTGGTAAGATAATTTCGAGCCAGTCTGATGAGCCCCATAGTAACCTTCCTGAACCTCCTGCATGACTTGAGAAATCTCAACTCCTTGAATGCAACAAAGTATAACCCCATCAGACCTATTCTTGTAGAGGACCTGCTCATGATTGGGACTACTCTGGATAGAAAACTACAATCCGTGGCATCAGATTTGCTAATTCTTGGCTCAATCTTCCAGGAGATTAACATGCTGGATGTACTTGATAAGGGGGGTCCTCTAGTTGGGAGTCACTTCCATCAAAAAATCTGGGGGACATGGAGTTCCTGACAAAGAGGCGCCAGTGGTAAGGTGACTAACATGCGGGCTATCATCATTGTATAGAGTGACGGGGGTGATGGATCTTCGGTGTTCCACATGGATAATCAAATCATCTGGATCAAGCTCTGCATGAGATGCAACGAGTATGGACAAGGTGTCAACTCAATAGTTCTGGCATCTAGGGACATGGGTAACTTCTTGCCAAGATGGAAACTATGCCATCTACTAGAGGGTGCGTTCCAACAGCGGTACGAGATCTGGCTTTCTGATGACATAGTCACCATTGATTTTCTTGATGACTAGTTTGGAGTCCCCTTTCACATAAATGTGGGGAACATCAATCTCGTAGGCCATCTCACGGCTAGTTATGAGAGTCTAGTACTCTGATTCTTTGCTAGTTCAACCTTCCAACAACACAAATGAGTATGATAGAATATCTTGTGCTAGAGTGATAATAAAAATACCTAGGCCCTCCCTGTTGTGTCTGGGTGTAACATCCCAGGTAAATAAAGAATAAATAATTTTCATATTTATTAATATTTATGAATTAAATATTAATTTTACTTTAAAGGGGTTGCTATGATCGATAGCGTACCCGATACGCAACGATGAGTTCCTTTGAAAACTTACGGTGCACACTAGTAATAAAATAATATTATTTTAAATGTTAGTTAACACGTAGCCGTTGTACTGGCAGGAATGGATAGAAATAACTAAAATATTATTATATATGTTTATTAAATGTTTTTACATTTATCTAATAAAGGATAAAGGCTTAAAATACGAAAAGAATTCAATTTTAGGCTTATATACTCTAATTTTCACGAAAGGTCCACTTATCACCTTTTGACGGCGAACCGTCATTAAATATAGTTTTGATCGATCTTATAAATTCTATTGGACCAAATATAAATCTTCTTTAGAATCGGGACATCAAAATTTACTTTGTGTAAATTTTTGGTATCTTTCCGATAAAGTTCATTTTTTTAATGAATAGTGTAAAATGTTGTATTTTAATTCAAAACCTCTTTTTAATCTAAAATTTTAAGATGATTAGATTATCTTTTGAATTGGTTTTAAAGTGAAATTAGAATATATTTTTACCATTTAATCCAATGGTACTCATTGGAATCAATTTCACTTTGAAATTGGACTTAAACTAGTGTCAATCTTTTGATACTTATTGTTTCATAAAAACACGCTATTTGTCATGACAATGGGAATTAATTATTAAATTAATTAATGTGACTTATATGTTTTGAGTTTTGTAAAATATAATTCATTTTTTAATTCGGAATATCAAATATAGCTTAGGGATAATTTTTGGTATTTTTCTGAAAAACTTCATTTTTTGATGAATAGTGAAACCACTAAGTGGTACTTAAAAAACTAATTTTTCGTTTAAATGAAATTTTACCACCTCTGTGTTTTGAATTTCAAAAATCCAACATACATGGTTTTCATTAAGAAGTAAAATTTGGTTCAATGAGATTAAAATAATTTTTTGGTGAATAGTAACTTTTAAGTTCTTAATCGCGATTAGAGGTAATTAGTGCAATTTAAGGCAAAAATGATATTATAATAAAATGAAAATACCTTGAAACATGTCCTACCCTTATTGGATGTGTCATGGCCGACCACGACAGGCCATGGGTCAACTTGGGGACCCCATAGAGCCACTTTGGTTGGGAAATGACATAAATAACTTTTTATTAAATGTTAAAGTAAAAATGACACAAACATGAGATGTTTTATTAAAACAATTTTTACATGGGGTTATACAAGTCATATTTTTGACTATAAATATTCATTATAAAGATAAAACTATTTCCTACATCATATTATTTTTTTTATAATTTTTAGACATTAAATAAATTAAAGTATTTATGACATCATGATGATGCAGCGATGAACTCATTATTTAACGATTTAAATAAAATGGAAAGATAATGTAACATCTAAGACCTAAACATGGACAAATCCTATTGGATGGGTGGATTTCGAACCCTTATCACCTTATCCTCGAAAAACATCAATGTGGGACCTCTTAAATCCGAATACCATTTTAAAATAAAGTGACTTTTCATTACCTTCCAAGAGTGCCCCTCTTATCCTCTTATAAAAGACCCCCACCTCTACCTCATTACCCACACTCCCAAAGCCTTTGGCTCGGCCAAAACCTGCCCATTTTGGCTCTCCACATCCCTCTATTACTCCTTGAAGCCTAACTTTGGGCAGAAGTCTTCCCAAGGAAGCCTTTGAGCTCAAATCTAAGAGAGTTACCCGATTTTAAGGTAATGTCTTCTTTTGAGTCCTTTTGTTTTATTTTGCTTCTCCAACCCCCTAACCTCTTTTTATTCTTTTCTTTTGTAAAAACTACAGTATCCTAAATATACTAGGATTTTTTTATAAGAAGGATTCAAGCTACACTTACACACACCTACATCTAATGGTTAAAGAACATACTGTTTCCGTGGATGACGAATTTCTGCCTCCCGAAACGATGATTGTTCAACATTCTTTTAACACCTTCAAAGGTGGCCATTAAGATGAAACTATATTTATATATGATATATAATATGTTTATTTTTTCCTTAAGCTTCTGTATTTTTCATTTTGGGCATACCTTTATGGTTTCCATTATGGGTAAACACGATAATTTCATTTTAGGAAGTGCGGACTACCGCCCCCTCAAAGTGATGTGATGCGTTAATGCCATATGTGGGACATATAAAGGATGGATTTAAAGCTATTATATATGATGTTATACTGGAATTATAATATACCTCTATATAATTATTATTTCTTTCCATTAAAGTATGAGATAGAAATGAAAGTAGCGTTCATGCGTACGTACGGCTTACCGTCTCCATGAACGGTGCATTTCATTTCTTATCCCCAAATGTAATGTACTATTAAACGTACATGTATATAATGGATATATATAATGAATGATACATCTAAATAATGAATATAATTCTGGAATTAGAATATACATACCTCTCATTTAGTTTTAATTCCATTAATATGACAAAGAAATGAAAGTAGCGTTCATGCATACGTACGGCTTACCGTCCCCATGAACGATGCATTTCATTTATTACCTCTAAATGATTATGTAATATTATAAATACATATATATTCTGGATATATATGATATATATGCTATCCAAAATCAGGAATTTCATTCTGGATATAAAGAACCTTTGACCACACGAACAACATGTAATTGTAAGAAGTCCACTTTCGACTTAAGAACCAAATATCGACAAAACAAACATTATTAACTTAAATGGTTACATAATGTTTATAACATGGCAATAAGTGATATAAAAGGAATAATGAACTTAAAAAAGGTTCTTAATCAAGTATAAATTAACTCAAGTTTATTATTCAGGACATTAAAGAACGATCGAGTCAAGTCGGACCCGAGGTAAGGGACTTCGTCTCAATCTCCTTTCATTGAGGCATATTTAGTTTTATACACAAATTTCTTTTATACGGCGTATAAACCCCTTTGAATTTTACTTTTATACAAAAGTAATATTTTTCTACGAAGTGTTTTACTAAACGACAAAGAGGAATGTTTTTTTAACGTACGCGGTGACAATGACCTTTTCCGCCGCCGCGAGTATTATTTGGTCTTTGGCTTCCTCAACAAGCCGTAATGTTTTTAAAATAAAATAAATACCATATACTCTTTTCTGTATTTTGGTATTGAAAATGGTTTTGATAAAGGATTCTATTATGTCAATATATTTAAATGATATATTGTGATTGAAATGTGGAAATGTTATCATTCCTTTATATTGGTTTTGTGTTTTAGGATTTTATATTAGTACTTGGACATTTGACGGGTGGTTATGTGATAAACCATATGACGGGTGGTGCCGTGAATACCAGGACATGTGGTTATGTTATAACCTCCAATGAATTGGGTATGGAAGACGGCCGTATGGCTATTCCATTATGTATGTATGGAAGTTGGCCTTATGGCTATTCCATTAAGTGATATGTGTGGAAGTCGACCGTATGGTTATTCCACTTAAGTATATTTATGTCCCAAATTACCTTTATATATGTTATGTGTTCTTTATATGGGTTTTATGGTAATCCTTTGGTTACAAAAAGGTAAGTAATGATATTTTATTCAATGAAGAGTTTTTTACTACTTCATGAAGGTGAAGGTATTACTTTGAAAAAGTATACACGGTTTACCTGATGTTTGAAAAACTAACAGTTTTCATTCTTTGTGTATACCTTACTAAGCTTTTTATGCTCACCCCAAGTTTTTTTGAAATGTTTTTCACCGGACTTAATGTGGAATAAGGTAAAGGATGGGATCAAGGGAATGTCATGCTATATAAAACATGAAACTAGACATGTTTCTTTTTAAGAGTTTTTTTAATCTATAGAAACTTGGTAGAAGTGTCTACTTTGTAAATCTTTTGAGATGTAATAGTTATGTTCTAATTCTCTAAAACTTTAAACCTGACAAGATCCTGAATGTGAATTATTCATTTAATTTAATATTAAGTAATGTTTAAGGCCGGGGCCTTATAGTTGGTATCATAGGAAGGTTTAGACAACTTTAGGAGTTAGAAAATTGTTAAATTATAAGTTAAATTATGGTATGACTGAAATGATATAGAATTTAAAGATTACCATGTTGCTTCGCCTAAGATATTTCAGTGTTAAGAATGGTTTTTCATAGAGGAAATAGAGAAGATTTTTTGGGAAGGCATACTGAGGGAAATGAACTTCCAAATCAGCATACTGAGATGGTCAGAATCAGAATTGAGCAGTTTACTGCAGTGATGGATCAATTGAATCAGGTGATAAATGGTGGTTGTGTTATTGATGATATTTTGGTGTTTTCTAAATGTAAAGAGGAGCATGAAAGTCATTTAAGGGTTATCTTCCAAACCTTAAAATAAAAGAAACTATATGTAAAATTCAGCAAGTGTGAGTTTTGGTTAGAACAAATTTCTTTCCTGGGACACATTGTTTCAAAAGATGGCATAACTCTTGATCCTGCTAAAACAAAAGTTGTTGAAGAATGGCCAAGACCCACAAATGTAACCGAGATCCATAGTTTTCTTGGTTTGGTAGGTTACTACCAAAGGTTTGTTGAAAATTTTTCACGGTTATCTAGTCCAATGACTAAGCTAACTCAGAAGGGTGTTAAGTTTATCTGGACAAAAGAATGTGATGATTGTTTTCAGGAGTTGAAAAGAAGATTGGTGAATGCTCTAGTTTTGGAACTTCCTTCCAGGAATGGTGAGTTTGTTATATACAGTGATGCTTCGTTGAAGGGACTTGGCTGTGTCTTTATGCAGAATGATCAGGTAATTTCTTATGATTCACGTCAGTTGAAAACTCATGAGGTAAATTACCCTACACATGATTTGGAATTAGCTGTTGTTGTTTTCGCTTTAAAATTTTGGAGGCATCATTTGTATGGATTAAAGTGTGAAATATATACCAATCAAAAAATTTTAAAGTATATATTCACTCAGAATGAATTGAACATGAGACAGAGGAGATAGCTAGAATTAATCAAGGATTATTATTGTACAATTCATTACCATTCGGGAAAAGCAAATAAAGTGGATGATGCTTTGAGTCGAAAAAGTGATGCTTCATTAACAATGTTGCGTTTGGAACGTGATCCTTTGGTTAAGGATTTGATGAGATTTGGCATGGAAGTTGTTGGTGCAGGAAGTTATTCAGTTTTGTTTCAGGTATCAGTGAGATCATCCCTATCAGACAGAATTAAGCAAGCACAGAGGGAATACAGTGAGTCACAGAAAAAGGTAGAGCTGGTTCAGAAGGGTAAGTTGCCTGAATTCAACATTGATAATGATTGTGTTTTGAGGTTTGGGAAGAGATTATGTGTGCCTTGTGATTCACAGTTGAAGAATGAGTTGTTATGTGAGGCTCATAGTTCCCCGTTTTCAGTTCATCATGGCAGTACTAAGATGTATAGAGATCTGCGGGAGTATTACTGGTGGGATGGAATGAAAAGGGATATTGCTGATTTTACTGTGAAGTATTTGACTTGTCAGCAGGTTAAAGCAGAGCGGCAGTTACCAAAAGGGATGCTTCAGCCTTTACCAGTGCCAGAGTGGAAATGGGAAAACATATCCATGGACTTTGTTGTGGGATTACCAAGGACATCTCAAGGTAATAATGCAATCTGGGTTATTGTTGATCACTTGACTAAATCTGCTAATTTCCTTTCTATACGAGATACTTTTTCACTAGATCAACTTTCCCGTTTGTATCTTAAAGAGATAGTCCGGTTACATGGAGTTCCTCTCTCCATTGTGTCCGATCGTGATCCCAGGTTTACTTCTAACTTTTGGAAAGGCCTTCAGAAGTCGTTGGATACTGAATTAAATTTTAGTACTACTTTTCATCCTCAATTAGATGGGAAGTCAGAACGAACAATTCAGACCTTGGAGGATATGCTACGAGCTTGTTCGATGGATTATCATGTAAGTTGGGACCAACATATTTCTTTGGCTGAGTTTTCTTATAATAACAGTTTTCATTCCAGTATACAGATGGCACCATTTGAGGCATTATATGGGAAGCAGTTTCGAACTCCAGCATTTTGGGATGAAGTGGGTGAAAGGAAGCTGATGGGACCAGAATTGGTAGAAGAGATGGCAGAAAAAGTTCAGTTGATTCAGAAACACATGAGTACAGTTTAGAGTAGGCAGAAGAGTTATGCGGATAACCGGAGGAAGGATCTATCTTTCGAGGTAGGTGATCATGTTTTCCTCAAGGTTTATCCATGGAAAAGTGTGATGAGATTTGGTAAGAAAGGAAAGCTGAGTCCAAGGTTCATTGGACCATATGAAATTCTGGAGAAAGTTGGATCAGTTGCTTATCGAGTGGCTTTACCTCCGAGTTTATCTCAGGTACACAATGTTTTTCATGTTTCAATGTTGAGGAAGTATATGCCAGATCCATCTCATGTTTTGTGCCCAGAGGTAGTTCAGTTGGAAGAGAATCTCTCTTATGAGGAACAACCGGTCCAGATTCTTGACCACAGGGAGAATGTGTTACGAAATAAGGTAATCCACCAGGTAAAGGTTTTGTGGAAAAACCATATGGTTGAAGAGGCAACGTGGGAATCTGAAAATGCTATGAGGGATAAATACCCCCACTTATTTTGATAAGTGAATAAAATTGTGAGGATGCAATTCCCAAAAGGGGGGAAGGATGTAACATCCCAGGTAAATAAAGAATAAATAATTTTCATATTTATTAATATTTACGAATTAAATATTAATTTTACTTTAAAGGGGTTGCTATGATCGATAGTGTACCCGATACGCAATGATGAGTTCCTTTGAAAACTTACGGTGCACACTAGTAATAAAATAATATTATTTTAAATGTTAGTTAACACGTAGCCGTTGTACTGGAGAGAATGGATAGAAATAACTAAAATATGATTATATATGTTTGTTAAATGTTTTTACATTTATCTAATAAAAAATAAAGGCTTAAAATACGAAAAGAATTAAATTTTAGGCTTATATACTCTAATTTTCACGAAAGGTCCACTTATCACCTTTTGACGGCGAACCGTCATTAAATATAGTTATGATCGATCTTATAAATTCTATTGGACCAAATATAACTCTTCTTTAGAATCGGGACACCAAAATTTACTTTGTGTAAATTTTTGGTATCTTTCCAATAAAGTTCATTTTTTTAATGAATAGTGTAAAATGTTGTATTTTAATTCAAAACCACCTTTTTAATCTAATTTTTTAAGATGATTATATTATCTTTTGAATTGGTTTTAAAGTGAAATTAGAATATATTGTTACCATTTAATTCAATGGTGGTCATTGGAATCAATTTCACTTTGAAATTGGACTTAAACTAGTGTCAATCTTTTGATACTTATTGTTTCATAAAAACACGCTATTTGTCATGACAATGGGAATTAATTATTAAATTAATTAATGTGACTTATATGTTTTGAATTTTGAAAAATCGACTTCATTTTTGAATTTGGAATATCAAATATAGCTTAGGGTGAATTTTTGGTATTTTTTTGAAAAACATCATTTTTTGATGAATAGTGAAACCACTAAGTGGTACTTAAAAAACTATTTTTTCGTTTAAATGAAATTTTACCACCTCTGTGTTTTGAATTTCAAAAATACGACATACATGGTTGTCATTAAGAAGTAAAATGTGGTTCAATGAGATTAAAATAATTTTTTTGGTGAATTGTAACTTTTAAGTTCTTAATCGCGATTAGAGGTAATTAGTGCAATTTAAGGCAAAAATGATATTATAATAAAATGAAAATACCTTGACACATGTCTTACCCTTATTGGATGTGTCATGGCCGACCAATAAAAGCCATGGGTCAACTTGGGGACCCCATGGAGCCACTTTGGTTGGGAAATGACATAAATAACTTTTTATTAAATGTTAAAGTAAAAATGACACAAACATGAGATGTTTTACTAAAACAATTTTTACATGGGGTTATACAAGTAAGATTTTTGACTATAAATATTCATTAGAAAGATAAAAATATTTAATACATCATAGTATTTTTTTATAATTTTTAGACATTAAATAAATTAAATTATTTATGACATCATGATGATGCAGCGATGACCTCATTATTTAACGATTTAAATAAAATGGAAAGATAATGTAAAATATAAGACCTACACATGGGCAAAACCTATTGTATGAGTGTATTTCGAACCCTTATCACCTTATCCTCGAAACACATCAATGTGGGACCTCTTAAATCCGAATACCATTTTAAAATAAAGTGACTTTTCATTACCTTCCAAGAGTGCCCCTCCTCTCCTCTTATAAAAGGCCCCCACCTCTACCTCCTTACCCACACTTCCAAAGCCTTTGGCTCGGCCAAACCCAGACCATTTTGGCTCTAAAAATCCCTCTATTACTCCTTGAAGCCTCACTTTGGGCATAAGTCTTCCCAAGGAAGCCTTTGAGATCAAATCTAAGAGAGTTACCCGATTTTAAGGTAATGTCTTCTTTTGAGTCCTTTTGTTTTATTTTGCTTCTCCAACCCCATAAACTCTTTTTATTCTTTTATTTTGTAAAAAATCCAGTATCCTCAATATACTTGGATGTTGTTATAAGAAGGATTCGAGCTACACTTACACACACCTACATCTAATGGTTAAAGAACATACTGTTTCCGTGGATGGCGAATTTCTGCCTCCCGAAACGATGATTGTTCAACATTATTTTAACACCTTCAAAGGTGGCCATTAAGATGAAAATATATTTATATATGATATATAATATGTTTATGTTTTCCTTAATATTCTGTATTTTTCATTTTGGGCATACCTTTATGGTTTCCATTATGGGTAAACACAATAATTTCATTTTAGGAAGTGCGGACTACCGCCCCCTCAAAGTGATGTGATTCGTTAATTCCATATGCGGGACGTATAAAGGATGGATTTGAAGTTATTATATATGATGTTATAATGTAATTATAATATACCTCTATATCATTATTATTTCTTTCCATTAAATTATTAGATAGAAATGAAAGTAGCGTTCATGCGTACGTACGGCTTACCGTCTCCATGAACGGTGCATTTCATTTCTTATCCCCAAATGTAATGTATTATTAAAATTACATGTATATAATGGATATATATAATTAATGATACATCTAAATGATGAATATAATTCTGGAATTAAAATATACATACCTCTCATTTAGTTTTAATTCCATTAATATGACAAAGAAATGAAAGTAGCGTTCATGCGTACGTACGGCTTACCGTCTCCATGAACGGTGCATTTAATTTCTTACCTTTAAATGATTATGTAATATTATAAATACATATATATTCTGGATATATATGATATATATGCTATCCAAAATCAGGAATGTCATTCTGGATATAAAGAACCTTTGACCCCACGAACAACATTTAATTGTAAGAAGTCCACTTTCGACTTAAGAACCAAATATCGACAAAACAAAAAGTATTAACTTAAATGGTTACATAATGTTTATAACATGGAAATAAGTGATATAAATGGAATAATGAACTTTAAAAAGGTTCTTAATCAAGTAGAAATTAACTCAAGTTTATTATTCAGGACGTTAAAGAACGATCGAGTCAAGTCGGACCCGAGGTAAGGGACTTCGTCTCAATCTCCTTTCATTGAGGCATATTTAGTTTTATACACAACATTCTTTTATATGGTGTATAAACCCCTTTGACTTTTACTTTTATACAAAAGGAATATTTTTCTACGAATAATTTTACTAAACGACAAAAAGGAATTTTTTTTTAACGTACGCGGTGACAACGACCTTTTCCGTCGCCGCGAGTATTATTTGGTCTTTGGCTTCCTCAACAAGCCGTAATGTTTTTAAAATAAAATAAATACCATATACTCTTTTCTTTATTTTGGTATTGAAAATGGTTTTGATAAAGTATTCTATTATGTCAATATATTTAAATGATATATTGTGATTGAAATGTGGAAATGTTATCATTCCTTTATATTGGTTTTATGTTTTATGATTTTATATTGGTACTTGGACATTTGACGGGTGGTTACGTGATAAACCATATGACAGGTGGTGCCGTGAATACCAGGACGGGTGGTTACGTTATAACCTCCAATGCATTGGGTATGGAAGTCAGCCGTATGGATATTCCATTAAGTATGTATGGAAGTTGGCCGTATGGCTATTCCATTAAGTGATATGTGTGGAAGTCGACCGTATGGTTATTCCACTTAAGTATGTTTATGTCCCAAGTTAATTTAATTTATGTTATGTGTTCTTTATATGGGTTTTATGGTAATCCTTTGGTTACAAAAAGGTAAGTAATGATATTTTATTCAGTGAAGAGTTTTTTACTACTTCATGAAGGTGAAGGTATTACTTTGACAAAGTATACACGATTTACTTGATGTTTGAAAAACTAACAGTTTTTATTCTTTGTGTATATCTTACTGAGATTTTTATGATAACCCCTAGTTTTTTTGAAATGTTTTTCACATGACTTAATGTGGAATAAGGTCAAGGATGGGATCAAGGGAATGTCATGCTATATAAAACATGGAACTAGAAATGTTTCTTTTTAAGAGTTTTTTTTATTCTATGGAAACTTGGTAGAAGTGTCTACTTTGTAAATCTTTTGAGATGTAATAGTTATGTTCTAATTCTATAAAAGTCTAAACCTGAAAATATCCTCAATGTGAATTATTCATTTAATTCAATATTAAGTAATGTTTAAGGCCGGGGCCTTATACTGGGTTCATTGAGTCTTCTACCTATATGGATTCTGGAAGAACCTTCATTGTGCATTTTCCATCATGGAATGTCTTGGTATACCGAGAGGATTGCCTCATCATGAAAATAAAGGTCCATAGACTTGTCCACTGGATCTAGATGGGCAGAAATGAATTTCTCCAATGTATTCCCCTTAACATCCTTCTGGGGGAAAAACAAGATGTTGAACTACTGGAGGATCACTACCCACCAAGCAAGATATACTATCAACATGGGTCAGTTCGGGATGTACTTCAGAAAATCCACTCGGGACAGCATTTGTACCTCATGGTGCTGCAAGGAATGTTGCAATTTATGCACTGTTAATACCAGTTCAATGCATCTCTTCTCGATGGAGGAGTATCTGGTCTCCAAATTTAGGAGCATGCGACTGAGATAGTAGATATTGTTCTCCATTCCCTAATTGTTATTCTCTATGAGAAGGGTGCCAATAGATCGTTCTAGGATAGTCACATAAAAGACCAGTGGATTTTCAGAAATGGGTGGAATTAGAACTAGAGGCTAGAGTAGATACTGCTTGATTTTCTCAAAAATCAATCTGAAATTCATTGTCCCACCGATAGAAATTTACTTTCTTCATGATCTGAGAAAAGGGATTACACTTACCGGCCAATTTCATGATGAATCAGCCTATGTAGGCCAAGTGGACTTGAAAGCCTTGAAGCTCCAAAATTTTTCTTGGGGGAGACATCTGGCTGATGTCATTGATCTTATCTGGGTCAATATCGAGGCCCCTATATCTGAAAATAATGCCAAGAAACATTCTAGAGGTAATCCCAAAGTCACACATCAATAGGTTCATCTTCAGGTGGCAGGAATGGTGGTATCCGATCATTTTCTCAATATATTTGAGATTGTTCTGACACTGATGAGATTTGACCACCATATCATCTACATAGAACTCCACCAATTTCTTGATGATCATCTTAAATATGAGATGAGTGGCATGCTGATAGGTGACACCTACATTCATTATACGGAAGGTCATTACCTGGTAGTAGAAAGTATCTTCCGGTTCCCTTAAGGTTGTAGAATCCTCATCCTTGGGAGACATCTAGATGTAGTTATACCTAGAATACCCATCCATGAAGGAGAGGTCTTGGAACCCAGTAGTGGCATCATTGAAAAACCCTATCATGGGAAGGGGAAAATCATCCTTTGGATAGTGATGGTTGAGATCTCGGAAATCGATTCGGACTCTGATATGACTCTTCTTCTTCCTGATAGGAAAAATGTTGGTTAGCCATATGGGGTACTAAACCTCTTTGATGAAGTTGTCTCTAATGATATTGTAAACTTCAGCAACGACAAAAAAACCCTGAGAAGTTTACATCTTTCAGGGAGGCTGTTTGAACCCATGGTGATTTTCTGGAAGACCGAGGTGGTGTACAATGACCTTAGTGTCTAGTCCTATCATTTCATCATAACTCCAGTAAAATACATCATGGTACCTCTTCAATATGTCCATGTACTATTGTTTCTCTTTGAAAGGCATAGTTGCACTGATCAATGTGTGTTTCAGATCCGTCTCACTTCTGAGATTCCACATGTACCAACTCATCGACCATGGTGGAGACACCCTCTTCGAAAGTGGGAGAAATATCCTCTAAATCCTCTTATTCACTTATAGAGGTGGGGTCCTCAGTGGGATGACTATCCTCCGAGACAATTGATCCCAATGGGAGGCTGGTTCTAGCTGAAAAGATGTGGGCACTGCATATGGGGACTCCAGTGCAGTCGAACCCATAACGATGAAAGCTAACGACCCAATCCCATATGGTCTTCAACCCAAAGGGCTATGCTTGATGATATTGAAGCAATAGTGGTGCAATAGCTTGAGATGGTTTATCTCTATCCAGTGGAACAAGAAATTGTGGAATATAACCATTCCCATGGGGTGTACATCCCGATACCTTATGGGGTTAGGAGGCTCTTAGATCACCCATGCCTCATTTGTTTATGAATACGAGGAGATATTACAATATATCTTAGACTTGGGAATGTTTTAACCCATTTTCCCAAAAACAATGAAGCATTGTAACATATTCGGGGTCATAGCCTCCCATCGGTGGATTGGAAAGATGTAGGCATCATCCATATTTGTCCACGGGTTGGTCGCTGCCATAACATGTTCAACATCGATAGCCTGAATATGCTTTTCCTTTCTCTTGTAATAGTCAACATCTAGGTATTGGGCTTCACAAGAGGGAAAAGAAGACATTTCACCTCAGATTATGACCACTCGACCATTAAGGTAGTACATAAGGCACTAGTGATATGATGAATGGACCACCGCATGTAGGTGTAGCCATGAACTTCCCATCAACACATTATTGGCAGTGTCTTGGGAGAGAAACATAAAGTCAATGTTGAAAACTAGTCCACTGAACTGGGTCTTCAAGAGAATCTTGTCGACTGGTTTCTATTCCATCATATCATAACCATGTATTTTCATGTCGTAGGTACTTGTATCATCCTCGGACAACCTCATATTCCGAAGAGTCTGGGTTGGGATTATGTTGATTCAAGAGCCTGTGTCGACAAGCCAGTGACGAACCTCCACGCCATTAAAATGGTTGGTGATGTACAATGGGAAGATGTGTCCCTGTATGGGAGAGCCTTAATATTCTATAGAGAATAAGATAATGGACTATAATTCAGTGTTATCAACTGCCTCAACATGGAAGGCTTCTGCATCTGCTACCTCCATCTCGAACTGGAGGGGAATTCTTAAAAATCGGAATGGGATTCACACATATTTTCTGATAGGCAAAGGGACTCAAGGATTGATATCCTTAACAGAATGCTGGAAAGATTCATTAAGACAATTTACATCCATGCCAATCATGAATTTTGTCTTACAGGATGTCGTTCTATGGTAGGGGGATGACTGGCCCTTTCGGATGAACTGTCGGCTGACTAGTGTTGGGGATGTCCCATTGATCTCTAGTCGAAGATCATGGAGTGACTACCAGATGTTTCTCTGATGACTAGGGTCGGTCCTAAGAATAGATTGGCTGATCAAAGCATGTATGGGGAAGCTCCTCCTGGTCAAGTAACTTGACCAGAATCAAAGGCAGACATAATGACACAAGATGAGATGGTTGCATGTGCTGAGCTCTGCACTGGGCTAGATGTCTAGTTCCGGTGGCATGCACAGCCTAGATGGAAGTACTGACTGAATCACTCTGATGACCCATATAGCCACGAATTCATCGACACTTGCAATGGTTGGGAACATTGGGAGGATCTGTCTGGTGCTCCTCCCTGTCAAAAAACATGGAGGGGTTTACCAGCTCCATGGTGTTAACCGAGGTGTACCCTTAACTGTCACTTGAAGAATCCTCCACCACTGGATAGATTATAGGGGAAATATCCATATATGGTGGCATGAAGTCTCCATGAGTATTGGATGACAATGGAATTGGTGGGGGACTTTATTTTACCCTTCGCCTCTGATGCCTTCTCTTCTGGGAATAAGATGGTTGAGCCATTGACAGAGAGGTAATGGCTGTGGGTGAAATGGAATATTATGAAGGAAAATATTGATTCAGATAATAATAGATAATACCATGCAAAAGAGAAACTATTTTATAAGACATCTAGTCATCATACTTCTAGGATCCATGGTTAGAAACCTAATGCTACCCACATCCACTGTCACTACTGTCGTCTGGCTTCACAAAGACACACACCACCTATTCCGAAGTTGGGACTAACATGACTATGTCTTTATAAAACATTTATTTAATCCATTATTTAAAAACATATCACCTTTTGAGGGTATCCCCTAAAATCTAGTGGTAGGGGTAGTAATTGGGGCCATCAATGAGATCCTCTTCTTGTGGTCTCTTACATTGAGAAAACCATAAAGGTCCATGTTCCAAGGTGCTTGGGAAATAACTGGGGACCTGATCGTCATTGAATGAGTAGGTATGGATTTTAATGACTAAGAAGGAGGCTTTGGAAGCCTGGCTATGACGCGGGGTTGGAGGAGCATGTTGAGGAGGTGGAGCCTGGTTATCTCGCCTGGGTGGTGGCTGCACGTTATGTGGGGGCGCCTACCGATTCTGAGGTGGGCACTGATCGGCTGGAGGCTGTGACTGAGGTGGAAATCCCCTAAAGGGCTGTATAGGTGGCTCCATTGGTAATAGCTCCATTTTCATGGGGGAATCTAATTGGAAAATGGCGGCGGGCTCAACCTTAGCATCCCATCTCACAGGAATTCCAAGAGGCAACAGATGTGCTTGCTTGGCCTACTTCAAGGATTCCTCTAGATGTTGGGAATTATCAGAGAAGTCTTAGAATCCCCCCGAGAAATTCTGAGTAATGAGAGAGGGGACCAGTTCAGTCTTGAAATACCTAACACAGATTTCCTGCAGCTGTTCCCATGTCAGCGGCATATCCGAGGAGTAGGTGAGTCCTTTCCACCAGGCAAAGATGTCTACGAAGTGTTCGTTAGGACTCTTTTTGCACGTGAAGAGGTCTAAAATACTCGTATTCTAGGCGGTAGAGATGAAAAGGTAGAGAAACTTCCTACAAAGATCTTCCCATCCGGCGAATGACCCGATGGGGAGCTTGTTGTACTAGACAAAAGAAGGCCCTTCCAAAGTATGTACGAAACACTGAAATTTGGAGGCCTCCTACTATGCCAAAGTTCCCAGCATGGGTCCAAACCTTTTGATAAAGTGGTCCAAAGGCTACAATGGGTCACACATCCTATTAATGAGGGAGAAGGTTGGATTTCCAAAACTCGGGGTACTAGCATATCATCCAACCACTCTGGATATGGCTTTCCATCAGGCAGGATTGTCACCTATTGAGTTTCTAATACCTTGAGGTGAGAAATGAGTGCTGCCATCGTATCATCGGGGAGGGGATTCCAATATTGACATGGATCCCTGAGCACCAATGTGTTGGGAAGTTCTTCAACATGATAAGCAGGCTTGATAGATCGTGGAGTGGTTGGGGGAACCTGAGCCGGGTCCTTGGGATTATCACGGCGCTCGATTGGATTTTGTTGACACATATCATTACCTCTTTCCATAAGTCTATGACTCTATCCTTTCTATGTGGGTAGGATGGTCAAGGTCACCCGGAGTCAATTCATTTTTGGACTTTTGTACCTACCCCTAGTGCCCCAGCTGAGGATGACCCTAGTCTGGTCATCGCTCCACGACACATTGAGAAAGGAGGTCATCAAGCATTGTTTTGTGTTCTGCGAGTTGTTGAGGCAATGTGGATTTTTTGGGATCATTATACATCTTCTATATTAAGCCAGATGGTTTAGAGGGTTTGAATACCCCAAGAGGTTCTTTTACCTTATTGGGATTCCGGATGAGGAGTAATGATTCAGTATGTATAAGGAGACCCAGTAAATTTCATTATTGGAAATTGATCCTTCCCAACAGATCTAATAGGTTAAATAATCCCTCAGGGGGTATGTCCTTTCTGAGGAGATCTTGCTTGTTCTATCCCCTTGGTAGGTCAGCCATGTTAACTGCGACTCTACCTGGAGGAATATCCTAATTATTTCCTGGAAAATCGGGCTAGTTCCAGATAGAACTAAAATAGAGGGAAGCATACGTCCCCCAACCACATACCTAAACGTGGGGGAAGCCTCCTTGATTATCCTTCGAAGTACTTTAAAGCTCTTAATGCATCATTTTTGGAGGGTCCTATGGCAGCCTGGTGACTCCAGGTGTTGGCCAACGAGGAGTGTGACCAAATCAACCAAATGAAACAGTAGACCAAGGTCTTCGCAGTGTGCCTGAATCTTGGAGTAAGATACTCGGCAATAAAAAAGATGTAAGTGATCGCCTAGAGGGTTTGGCAATGGCATATGACTTCCTATTGGGTGAGAGATTTTGGTGCAATGAAATTTGGTGTTGCGACTAGCCAAAACATCTCCAGAATATAGTTCACCACAAGAATGACCCACAAGCTCCTCGGTTCAGACTCGGGGCCTGGCTGTTGGTTTCCCAACTCATAAACTGGAGGCGGATAGGGAACTAGAATTTTTACTAAAAAAGACTACTAAGACCGGAGCCTGTCTGGTGGAGAATATGGAGAGTAGGCTTACAAGACGTTTCATCGCATGCTATCCTCCTAATAGTGATTTTATATAGCCACCACATCACGATAAGACGGGATGACAACCATCGTTTCTGGTGTAGGGACTACAATTAATGATGGTGGGTAAGGCTACTGCTCAACCATTATCAGTCCCAAGTAAAACTCACCATGATCTCTAGTCAAATCATAGAATGACCCTGTGGACAACACGAAGGATTTCTCGACCAGGCCCTGGGAAGGGGAAAAATCTCCCTCTCCCTAAATGTATTTATGGAGGGAGGCGGGAATTCGATGGACCTAAAATTCCAGAAGGATGAGGCTATCGTGCCTTGTTCCTGTCCCAAACCATGACACAATTGATCAAGGTTAGGGTTCCATTGACGATTCACATTTGGCCTCAGAATCTGAGAAGCAGACATGATTAATGGTAGTCTGAATCTTTTCAGCACTCTCATTATAGCGTCAGTGACCCACCCTCCTACACCAGGATGGCTCTTTAGAAGAGGGTATATTTCTGGCCTGGTATTGACCCATGACCAAATTGATGCTGGGGCGGATAGGTCTTCCTCCAAAGTGAGACAGGGTACAAGGATCACCTGAACATATGTCAAAGGGAACACGTGGAGGACCTTAGTGTCCACTGACTAACTCAAGGAGGTAATCTTTGTGGGAAGTGATGGAGCGGGTATGAACTCTACTGTATTTGGTAGATATAGGGTTAGGGCCTCCTTGCATATTTCCTCTGGAAGCATCAGTGTGAGGAGGGTCCTCATATAGGTGGAGTACAACACGGGTAGGAACTCTGTGCTGAATGTTTATGATGTGAGGCAAAAGCCCGCTTCTCTGGTTTCTAGGACGAGGAGGAACTTTTTTGGATACTGTAAGGACTTGGGGAAGACCCCCTTGCTAATGGTTGACCAGATTTGTTGCATCATCACACTGGAGACCTGTGAAAGGTGGGAAAACTCCATACCTAAGGTCTTGGGTGCAAGTAAGGATTCCAAACTGAACGTCACTACAGCTGGGAGGACCCTCGTTCGGATTGAAGCCGGTGTGGGGAGGACCTTAATGCTGAGCTTGGGAGTGGGATGTACCTTCACTATCATTGGGGATTGTATGAGGAGGACCTATGTACTAGGTGTCATTTCCACAGGTCAGCCCGCGGTGGGCGCTACCTGCATCGGCGAATAGGAGAGTTGACCCAGCCTACCCGTGGGGTGGTTGGGGACTCGATTTGGGATGGGTGTATGAGTGCCCCTGCTCATCACTAATAGGGGAATGATGGTATATGTTTGTAGTGTAATGAGCCACTTTAGTCATTAACTTTGAAGCCCCTCACCGGGTGTCCTCCTCAGCCTCGGCCCATCACTGGAATCGGGTTAACTGGACTGGGGTTGGTGGTGTAGGTGCAACGAATACCTACTCCTCAGCCTATGGGGGTGGGTACTGGCATTGATGCGGCCAAGTGGGACCCCTCCATCGGATCCCCTAGAATGGTATCCAGGCTGGGCTGGCCTGGATATCCCTCACCTCATTGGCGTGGGGGTGGGGTTCATCAATGAATTCTAAGGAGAGGCTCCAGAAATGGTTGTACATTAGAGCGGGGACAAGTGGTTCTCTTCGTAGCCCTTGGGGGTGCCGGTGGTGATGAGGTGCAGAATCCTATAAGTCTTGACAGGCCATATCCCAGGTTGGGATAATCCACTCCTCCTCATATGGTCGAACGAGGTCCTTTATCACCATTCTCTGAATGATTTGATAAGGGGATATCTGGTGTGGCTTCCCAGAAACCATGGACACAGAGGCTTCAATGGAAGTTATAAGGACATGCGGGGTTGTCACGTTGACGTTGCCCCTGCCCCTGCATCGGTAGGTGGGCGATGATTGATTTCCTATCTAAGAAACTTGGGTCCTGCAAAGTAGGGAGATTTTACCATTAGTGATGAAAAAAGGAAACCGACGTCCATTTCCCGAGTTCCATTCTATCTTACAGGGTTGATAAGAATGATTAATGCTGACAACCTCATAGACCAGGATTTCCAACGTTCAACTACTCTAATTTCTACTGAGTTTCATGCTAGTCGTACTATTTTATTGGATGGACTGGGCACCAGATTCAAAGATCTGGTGACCTGCTTATCCACTGATGTATCAAGCACTAATAATCTCCACATTTAGGAGAAGAACTTCATGTCAGGTTCCCCATTTCAATTTCTAAATCTTTTTTCGGGGCGCACATTGGTTTGTTTTGGAGGACGCATAGTTGTTTCCAAGCATTTCAAAGGCAGATGGTATCCATCGCCTATTTAGGGATGTTTTCTCCTTGATCGAGATGGGATGATGGGATGTTGGTTCCACCTTCCACTAATTCCTCCTCAGAACTCGATTACTAGTCCGAGACTCCCTCATAGACTTAATATTTTGTTTGTGAAACTCTTCCCAGTGCCATGTATTCAAGGATGCCGGTTTGTTACACTACTTTTGCTAGGAAATTCCAAGGGGTCTGATCACGGAAGCAACCTTCAGTTGGGGGAGTACCACGTTAGACATCACTGGTATGTCAAGATGCTGGAACACTGATGTCCCTATGTTTCTTCCCCCTATGATAGGGCTTATCGAGGGTGCGAAATCCTAAGGCATCCCACATCGAATTTGGGGAATTTTATGCCATAGGCATGTCTCTAAGGTTTTCCTCATCTACTCATGTTTAACACTGGGTATGCCGCAAGTTTAATGTATAGCTGAGGCAGATCAGACTGATCAGAACACTGAAAGTAGTGGATATGATGGGTATCACCCCTAGAGGGATCAATGATGCAAGGGCTAACATGTGGTTAGTTACCCGATTACTGCTAGTAGTAGTGAGAATGTTGGTGACATGATCTCACCAGGATGTGGCAGACCAAGTAACAATCAGGATTGATATGGATAGCTGAGTGAAGTGAATGGATAATGTGATGGGACCATCATAAGAGAAATGATGATGTTGGGCTTGAGTCTCAAAGAGACTTCATACATATCCCCGTGGTAGGGAATCAAAATCCACATAGTTTGTTGGGGAGATGGGACACCTAAGGAGGCGACCCGTATGGATGGGACCCAAAGGAAGTGGAACCTCCTGGTTGGGGTATGACATTCCAAAAACACATAGGCTCGAGGGAAAAACTAGGATGAGACATGGGTGATGGGATTGAACATTAGGGAGGCTTCCAACGTAACCCCATGGTAGGGAATAAAAGTCCATGTAATTATCGTTTAGGGGTATAGAGTCAGGGTGTGCACATAGGAAAACGACCTAATGACATACTGGGGCATACACATGGTTATCTGTCTAGGTTGGTCTGACGCCACTAGGGAAGACCAAAGATGTGGGTCCTAGAAAAGAGGACTACAAAATCTTACCATTGATTGCAGACTATAACGGCTTACCACTGGAAGGGGGAAAATAGCTTATAGCTGGATTTGGTACAATAGATTACCACTGGATGGGGAGAAATGACTTTCCGCTGACTAGGGTTCCAATGGATTATCACTTTTTGGGGTTCCACATGCATACCAATTGTTGGGAATCACAACGGATTACTGTTGATTGGTATTGGACCTCAGGGGGGATTACTATGTGTAATGCCCCGACCCCAGAAGTCCAAAGTCAGTGTATTATTTTAATACATTGGAATTATTACGAGGAATCATGTCCTGAAGGATCGATCAGTTTTGCAGTCTTGGAAAATAGATAAAATACATTAAAATTACATTATAATTTCTAACATAAAATACAACATAGAAAATCATTTTATAATTCCATTATTCTTATAGCTTAAAACTGCATATAAATCATAATACACTTATTATAATCCTGTGAAAATAAAACATATGAATGGGGTGATCATAGGTGCTCAGTAAAGGTTAATAATTTAGTGGAAGCAAAAACAATTTAAGGTAATATGTGAAATAAAAACAAAAGCCTTTTAAACATAAAAATGAACATAATATGTAGAAAATAAATCATACATTACCATATAAACATGAACATGGATATTCTAATAGTCCAATAATCACATGTAATAATTAATTTCAAAATGAGGGAGTGCCTAATGCCGTACATCATTACCACATAGTCAAGGCCCTGTGCCAAGACTAGAAATAAAATTCTTTCAAGGCCTTGTGCCAGGACACTAGTTTGTCTCATGAGACCTACCGATGCATCTAGGAGATATAAAGGGCTCCACTTGTCACTTATTATGTACAATACAATCATCATATTAAAATTTTTGAACATAACACAAATATTCATATTAAAACTAGCATACGAAATGTTAATACTTTATCTATAAACCATGAATGGTATAAAAATAACACATCCACATCCAAACATATCACAAAACCTTCGATACAATATGGATTATTTTATCATAATAAATCAACTTAAAACAATTGTAAAATCCATCAAAGGATGTTGACATAGATAAAATCAATACTATTTGAGAGAAATATATCTTTCTAATTGATATCATTTAAAAGTAACACAATTATAAAATAAAAAATTTATCTAGAAAATACTCTTATATGATTTTAAGGGAAGCTTATAAGGTGTTATGATGGTGGAAAATATCCGCACCCACCGTATAAGTTAAAAAACATTATTACCTTAATTCGTCGAAAAGGTCATAAAGTACCTTATTTTTAAAACGACGGAAAGATTTATTTCAAAATATTTTATAAAAAGTAAATAAAGGGTATAAATGAATTTAAAATATATATATTAAATAGTTAAAATGTTTTGAAAAACATTTTTTAGAAACACGGATGTGGATGATAAATATGTCCTAGTAGATACTTACATATAAACAAACTCAGATAAGTAAAGAGATTGTGAAATTAATCCTTACCTTGTACTATTCCTTGGTTGAGGGTATGTTAACCTCCTGTATACTAGTTAAATAATTTTCATTAAATTATACAGGAACAACACACATAAATATGATATCATATAGGATCTTATAATATTTCATGGTTAATAATATTTCTATAGTATCATTATTTCAGGTGTTAACTGATTCATTTTCACTTATATGTTTCGTTATGTAAGTCGTGTTTTTTATGGATAGGATATATTGGATTCATATCCAGAATTATATTATGTTTTTAAATATTAGTATTTTTTAAATCATAAAATGAATTTTTTTCATGAATGGTTATGATGGGGAAAGAATCTCATCGTGTTGGTGGAGACGATAATCCGTACTTATGCACAAGCGACAATAACATTATATTGATGGTAGAATCATATTTAATTGGATAGTATATCATATATACAGAATCATTAACATGTTATATTTATTATTTACATAAATTATTCTCATTATTATACCCATCCAAATAATTAAATGTTGAATAAAAAAATACACCACAACATGGAGATAGTAAACCATACATACACACTTAGGGTGACTTTGTCATTCATAGGATGGATAGAATAATGAATACATTTTTACCATATTTATAATAACATAACATTACGTATAAGGTTTTGGAGTTATTATTTTGGTATAGAAACAACAAAGAATGAGGTAGTGGAAGAAGAAAAGAACTTAGAAAGAGGTGATGGAATTATTACCTTTTCTTGAGGATCTTTCTTTTTTTTTGATCAAAAGGGCTCATTAGATTGGATTTATGATCAATTTAAGGCCACTAATATGAAGTGAGGGTAGTTGGGAGGATATTTGAGAAGGCTTTGTTCAAGAAAAATGGATTTGGAAGTGTGATTTTGAGAGGATAAGTTTCCTTTTATAAGATAAGTAAGGGTCACTTTAAGAAAAGTTTGAAATATTATTTTATTATAAAATAATTTTCAGGTTCTAATTAATTTAAATGGGTTTATTTCAAGGATAAGTTGAGTTTAAGTCTCAATACTCTCAACCTATAGGCTTTATATATGTTTAGATCACCATATTAGAATTATCATTTATATTTATCTCTTAGTTAAATAGTTTAATTTTTACCATGTCTTCATGTATTATTATAATAAATGGTTAATAAATATACTATAAAATTCCAAGAGAAACCCGTGTGGTTAATTAATGACATATCTATTATTATATAAGTCCTTTGGGTGAACCTTATATTTTTATGACTTTTATATCTTTTAATAACTTAGTATTTCTTTCAAAAACTCATTTATGTCAATTTTGACATTATTTAGTATTTGGTTTGTGTGAAAGTCATAAAAACATTATTAATTAGAAAAAAATACATTTAATCAATAATAAAATGTCATATTAACCTAGAAAATTCGTTGGTGGCATCAAAAATTTCAAATTATATTTATTTTAATATTTAAAATATCATTTATTTGATTCATTCATTAATAAGGAAAATACAATATCATTATTTTGCCATAAATAAATATATTTATTTTATGACTAAAAATTATAAATAAAATATCATGATGTATGAAATAATATTAGGATTCAAAATAATATTTATAGTAGAATATTTCAATTATATAACCTCATTTAAAAATGTTTTACTAAAAGATACATGCTTTTGTTATTTTTTTCTTTACTTTAGATTATTTAATAAAAAATTCCATTATCACTCCCAAGTGTCTCCATGTGTTCCCAAAAACGACCCAAGGATGACCATGGTTGTAAATGTATCAGAAAATAGGGTTAGGATACATGTTAGGGTAATTTAAAATTATTATAATATTATTTTTACACTTATTTACCGGATTTACCCTTTATCCATGGTAAATAAAATATTTACCGAAGTAATTATTAATAATGTAAAAAAATTAAAGAAACCTTTTAAAATTTTTTGGAACTACTAATTCCAAATATTAAATCCATTTTTCTGAATTCAAAACACAGAAGTTACTGAAATTAATTTAAGATTAATTCCTGTTGTCGAAACCAAAAAGATGGGTTTAAGAAGTAAAAACTATCAAATGATTGACACGTGTTTATATACAATTTAAATGTAGAATTACATAAAATGACCTAAATTAAAATAAATGATAAAAATATAATCTAATTATAATCTCAAAGTACTCAAATTTATAATTTAACGCTATAAATAATTTCGATTAAAAAAATTGTTTTTAAATAAAATTTAGTGTTTTTCACTATTCATCTAAATATGAAAGTAGTCATAAAAGTACCAAAAATTTAACCAAAATAAATTTTTATTTCATTCTTATAAATAAGAATTTAATATCGTCAAATTGGATATATAAAAATGTCAAATATTGCATTTAAAAAGGGTTCGTCATTAAAATGCATAAAAACTGCATTTTTGAAAAAAATTACTTCTTTTATCTGAAAATTGAAATTATCCTTATATTATGTCTAATAAACACAAAATTTTAATGTTAAAATTAAATGGTATATATATATATAAAATTCAAAATTTGGTTATTACTATTCATAACTGCTTTTTAAACGGCTAGTTTGATAGGTCGTGGTGCGCTTGGACTCGATGTTGCGTACATCGCACACTATTGTGTTATTAAAAGATAAATGTATTATGAAAGAATGGGGTGTTACATTATTCCCTCATTAAATAAATTGCATCCTCGCAATTTAAAATTGCTGTTCGAAAATAAAAGGTTAAAAAAATAGAAAATACCTTTGTGGAAACCCACATCAGAAATAGGGTTAATAAAATTTAGTCTTAATAAGAGGGAAAGGGAACTGAAAAGTTACCACCATATTAGGAATTTGAATATAAGAACATTGGTGGAAATTATAATTGGAGTAAAAACCTAAATATTTATAGGGAGTTATTGAGTTCATCAATCACAAAAAAGTATAAAATTGACGGCCACAAATCCATCAATCTATGATGATTTAAAATATCATCAGTTTGAAATAACATAAAGTATTAGGATAACACATTTTTGGTTTTAAGATCACTTACCTAAAGTTTAATAATTAATTTCATCAAATAATTAAAAAAATACATGACAAGTAGAGCTTCATCCTTCAAGTAATTCTTTCCACAAACTCATCTTTCACTCCAAAAGATAATAGAATTAAAAAATATTCTATTTATCCTAATCATATAGGGTTATAAAAATAATGAATTTATATTTTTTTCATCATACTATTTAAAAAATACTACATTATACAAACCTGGACATCAGGTAGGCCAGTGGTAGGTGATTCACCCTTGTCACCCTTCGGTTGCAGGTTCAAGTATCACTGCCTTGCCGAATGCGACAGGTTGTTGCCCGACCTCAAGGATGTCCTTTTTATAACAATAAAAAAATAATACTAAGAAATGTTTTAAAATTAAACAATAGTATCCAATTTCCAACATAATTAATTCCAACCTTTAGACTTATGCAAAATACTTTTGCCTAAATTCACAGTTTAAAATTTATAAGGAATGTAAACATAATGAAGATCTTTTTTGACACATAATAATATGTGAATACCTTCATCATGTATTATTTTAAAACAAGGTAACACCTTGAATTATTATAAAACCTTATTTATTACATTAATTCTCCCTTATTACTTATAGAATACCTGATATAATCCTTATATCCAAAAAAGTTGTAAACTCCAAAAATGAAGGAATATAATAACCATTAATTAGTTTCAAGGTAGTAAAAAATATCGAATATAATATATCCAAATCAATAATTTATTATTTCTAAATTACTTCCTTAGTATCAAAAGCATATTAAGGTTTATCTATTCTTCAACCATGTATTTTCCAAAAATATTAACTTACTATTGAGCCACATTTCTTAGAACCATATAATCTCAAATCCTTAATGAAATAGTACTACTGTACAATCCTTATTTATTTCCATAATTCATATAACCAACACATCATTGATATAGCTATTGAATGACATTATTATTTAATAACAACATAAGAACACTAGTCATTCCTCTTCATCTATGGTTGTATCATAATTTTATTATTATCCAATAACATCATTTGGGGCATACTCTGATGATTTGGACATTGATTCACATAGTGTCCCAACTCTTTGAAGATGAAGCATTGTACATTTTAATCCTTTTTCTTACCCTTGAAATCACGTACATAGTGTCCAATTTCTCCACACTTATAACAAACTCCCATTCCCTTCAATCATTTTCCATTGTGATTATTTCCACAATTATCACATAGGGGAAAATACTTCTTTCCCTTCTTCACTTAATCCATCTTTCTCTCTACCATCCTTTTATTCTCTATCTTCCCTTCAAAGACATAAGACTCTTAGAATTCTTTACATATCTTATTAACACATGATACAATTTCTTCATATGATGAGAATACGTGGGAGATCATTTCTCTTCTAAATGTTGGTTTAAGACCTTGAAATATATAACCCTTCTTACTCTTTGGATCATTCGTATTGTATTAGTTCTCATTCCATATACTGGGAACCATTTCTAAACAATGGAAAACAATAAATTAGTTTATGAATTTAAATTCATAATACCAAACTTGTAAAATACCTAACATAAATAGTTTATGCATATATTCCATAATCATAGAAAAAATGTTTTCCACGAGGAGGTATTTACTCATAATTCCTTCATAATGATGTGTAATGAAAATTTCAATTATCATAAGCATATCCCCTGAGAGTGTCATAACGAAGAATGCAGCAAGGCACGTTGTCGTGTACCAGGATAACATAGGTCAAGCCTGAAACTCCATGTTGGAGTTTTTACTCCTAGGTACATCTGTACCAGAGCTTCCTCTACCTTCTCGTATCCAGACAGGGATGTATTACATCGAAAATACACAAAATCTCTACATTACCAAAATTCTAAGAAGTTATTCTATACTAATCCTCAATGTCTTTCTTTGGGCAATGTTCTCTAATTAGAGTTTTTATAAATCTAGCTTCCAAGGTCTGTACTAAATTTCCTCTGATACCAACTGTAATGCCCCGACCCCAGAAGCCCAGAGTTGGTGCATTATTTTAATAAATTGGTTTGATTACAATGAATCAAGTCCCAAATGACCGATTAGTTTTACAGAATTGGAAAATAGATTACATATATGAACTTTACATTTCAATTTATAACATAAAATACAACATAGATAATCCTATAATAATTCTATTATTATTCTTGCTTAAACCTGAATAAAAATCATAATACACTTCTTAGAATCCTGTGAAAATAAAACATTAGATCTGGGTGAGCTTAGATGCTCAGTAAGGGTAAATAATTTAGCAGAAGCTATAATATTTCAAGGAAATATGTGTAATAAAAACAACAACCTTTTAAACACAAACATGAACATAATATGTAAAAAATAAATCAAACATTACAATATAAACATGCACATGGATATTATACTAGTTGAATAATCACATGTAATAATAAATTTCATAATGAGGGAATGCCTACCCTCAGACATCATTAGCACATAGTCAAGTCCTCATGCCAAGACTAAAACTAATATTTTTTTCAAGGCCTTATGCCAAGACACTAGTTTGTCTCATGAGACCTACTGATGTATCGAGGGGATATAGCGGGCTCAACCCATCACTTACTAAGTCCAATGCATTCCTCATATGAAAAGGTTTAAACATAATATAAACATTCGTATTAAAACTAACATACAAAATGTTAATATTTTAACCACAAACCATGAATGGTATAAAAATAACACATCCACATTCAAGCATATCATAAAACCTTCAATACCCTATTTAAGATTTTATGATAATAAATAAACTTCAAACAAGTGTACAATCCATCAAAGGATGTTGACATAAATGAAATCAAAACTATTAAAGAGAAATATCTCTCTCAAATTGAAATCATTTAAAAGTAACATAATTATACATGAAAAAATTTATCTTTAAAATAGTCTTATAAGCTTGTAAGGGAAGCTTCTAAGGTGTTATAATGGCAAAAAATAGGTGCACCCACCATATAAGTTAAAAAACATTCTTACCTTAATTCGTCGAAAAGGTCATAAAGTACCTTGTTATGAAAACAACGGAAATATTAATTTCAAAACATTTTATAAAAAGTAAAACAAGGGTATAAATTACATTAAACCATATTATAGGAAATAGTAAAAAGGTTTTGAAATACATATTTTAGAAACACATATGTAGATGATAAGGATGTCCTAGTAGATACATACATATAAATAACATCGTATAAGTAATGAGATTGTGAAATTAACCCTTACCTTATACTTTTTCTTGGTCAAGGGTACGTTAACCTCCTGTATAATAGTTAAATAATTGTTATTGAATTATAAAATAACAACATACATAAATACGATATCATATATGATCTTCTAATATTGCTTTGTTAATAATAATTCAGTAGTATCATCATTTAGGGAGTTAACTGATTCATTTTTATTTATATGTTTTGTTGCATATGTCATGTTTTTTATTGATTGGATATATTTGATTTATATCCAGATTGATATTATGTTCTTAATCTTTATTTTTTAATCATAAAATGAAATTTATTCTTGAATGTTTATGATGGGGAATGAATCTCATCATGTTCGTGGAGACAGTAATCTGTACGTACGTACGAGCGACGTTACCATTATATTGATGGTGGAATCATATGTAATTGAATGGTATATCATATATATATAGAATCATTAACATGTGATATTTATTATTTATATCAATTATACTCATCATTTGTCACGACCCACCCCTCGAGGCATGTGCTGTGACTACCCCAAGTCCACCTTCCATAGGCTAGGGGATGGCAACTAGCAGCAAAGGTGTAATTCCCTAAAACTAGGAAGGTATTATATTTAAAACCTGTAAATGAACACAAAATAGCACACATATTGATACAAAACACTAGGTAAACTATATAAAAAAAGAGTTCTCAAAAGGAAAAGGGGTCGGAAATACATGCCCAACTGTAAAGTACATGGAACTGGAAGTACAACTACAACTAAAGAGAGGAAAATAGCTACTGGGTCGTCCTCCAAGATTCCTACCAGAAGGGTAGGTACAGATAACCTCCTCAACACTCCACAACCATCAGTCTCCTCAGTGTACCGACTCGTCGTAAGGTCTACCCCCGGGTACCATCCAGTCCTGGCACACTCAGCCCCAATCAGCGATGTTCATCATCTGCATCCAACACAACGAGGTGTGGGCATAGGCCATGCAAGGGTGAGTATAAAGATACTCAGTAGGGACCCCGAGACCCTCAAGTTCTCCCAAAATCCAACAAGGATAAACCACAAAGTATGAAATCAATAGATAACCCCACTTAGGTATATGCCCATACATATACCTAAGTTATCAAATCATCCATCTCAATCATGAGGAAAAAAAAGATATTGATCTAGCTGAACCAGGATTTTATTCACATTATTGAAACCATGACTGCTGGGGAACTCCTCCTCTGTCGAGTACAGTGGGCCTGCCGTGACACCAAGAGTGCTTCCCACTAACCTTGGACTGCCTAGGTAATCCTCTTGTCGAGTACCGTGGGTCTGCTTCCAGAACCAGGTGCTCCCCACCGTGGGTCTGCTGCCACAACCAGACACTCCCCCTACTAGCCTGAAGAGGTACTCCTCCTATCGAGTACCGCAGGTCTGCCGCCGCAACCAGGTGTTCCTCCGTCGTGGGACTACCTCCACAACCAGGCGCTCCCCACTGGGCTAGTCGTGTCACTCTTAGTCAATCTGTCAGCAATCATCAAGTCTTAGCAAGCTACTAGGTTTCTTCACTCTATTAGCTCATCATTGGAAGGATCCACTCCACGAGAAACTGGTTGATACTCAAACCATCACGATGTCCCATGAAGAAGTATCTCAAAGTTCTATGACGTTATAGGGGTCTCAACACACTAGACGACACGTCAATCGGACGCCCGATCTGTGAGTTATTATCCTTTTTGACCTGGGGGCCCAGTTGGATTGGTGGATGATCCAAACTGACCGTATCTCAAATATACCCCAAACTCCAGTGAGGTTTTCTCAAAGAGGCCGTCAAGCTCAAAGAATACAATTCGCCACTGACTGTTCGTCAAATGGTTGTTCGGTTCCAATGATATGGCCAAAAGAAAGTAAAGGGCCGTAGTGGGCCCGGGTCCGGTCCGACACGGTCGGACCGACCCGATTCGGGTCGCCCCAGCCTATTGGGTGGGCCAGCCCATTAGGATCGGCCTAGCCCGCTTGGCCCAGCCCAGTAGGAAATGAGGGTTTCTTAGCTCAGAGGGTTCCGTGTGGGCGACTCGTCCCGAAGGGCGCCGCGAGGGCGCGTCTGGGATCGGATGGGGCGTCGCGATGGGCACGAGAGGCCGGATCGGCCAGGGCGCCATGAGTCCGGGGTTGCCGGGGACGGCGCGGACGGGGCGTCCTGAGGCAAGGGTGGTTGGGGCTGATTGTTCCGGTGGCGGCACGGGGCAGGTTCAGCCAGGGCGCCGTGAGAGGGGGGGTGTATCCAGTTCGGCTGGGGCACCGAGAGAGGGGCACGTAGGGCCGATTCGGCTAATGACAGTGTGGGACGCCGCAGGAGTGGCGTGGGTTGCGAAGGCCATGGGTTGCGCGACCATATCCTTTGTCACCTTCGTCGCCATTGTCGCCTTCCACCGTTTCAAATAACACTGCAAAAGAAAACTACAGAGGGGTCAGGCCATGTTGGTTTGGTCTGTACCCTCTGTGTTTAGGGTGGTAGTATTTGGATCACAAGAACGAAGCAAAACAACCCTCCCACAAAGATTAATCCCATATCCCGTAAAAGGAAAACATATGCGGATCAACTAATTAGAAGTTGATCCGCGTTCTTTGTTCTAGAAGGGAAGAACTTGGATATATAAATCAATCACAGTAATCAGCTACCTTGTACGTTGTTCGTTGACGTTGGCATAAGAAATTGGATGTTGATTCATTTTAGATGAACAAGTCCTACGTTGAAGGAGGTTTTGAGGAAGAAATTCGAAGTCGATGTCATTCTTCGTTGGTGGAGAGTTCTTCGTCAGGAGAGAATTCTTTATTGGGAGATGAAGTTCTTCATTGGAGAACTTTATTTCTCCCAAGATCTCCTCTCCCCAATCCTCCTTTTCCAAACCAATGAAATGGTGGCCCAAGATAATAGATAAAATATCTTATTAAGTCATTGGCACCAATTTCAAATTAGCCTAATTAAACACCTAGGTTGGCAAGATTAATTATGGTGGAATGGAATAATTAAATTAAGGGAGGTGGTGGAACCATTAATGGAAGAGGAGGTCAAGAGGATCTCCCTCATTAATGAGGGGAGTTGAGAGGATTTCCTCTCCCACCATTTTTATTGGGGTTTAGTTCCGTATGGTGTCCACACTGTAACCTCTCGTGGGAGGTTAGGTTCACATGGGCCCCACCACGATAACCTCTCATGGGAGGTTATGGTGTGGTGGTTCCCAAATCCAACTTCCACATGGATTTTTATAATAGATAAAATAATATAAGACATGCCTTTATTTTATTTTATTAGTTACACAGAAAACCCAAAAACTATCTTCCACCCTCGACCAACTGTCATCGAGGTAAAAGTCTTCTTAAGAGAATACCGGCGCTACGAGTTCAGTGGTGCACTCGTATTTCAATTCCGAGCACCGGTTCAAAAGTTATAAAAACCCTCTTGCATGTTTACTGAATGTACCCGAAAAAAAAAATTCAAAAATCGATTCTAGGCACACCGGGCCTCGGAATCACGTGCCGTCAATTTTTGCGGACTCATAAAATTATCATATATTTAGAAAAATTTACATGGAAATTCTGGGTCTTTAAATTCTCCTCACCTCAGGGTTCTATGTCCCCGTAATCCGCAACTCAACTTGGTAAACAAGTTGGTGTACTGAGCACGCATCTAAGGCTCCTGATCCCATGTGCTCTCTTGGAGGTTCCCGTGATTCCAGCGAACACAAACCATAGGTAACGACCATCCATGAAGGACTCACTCCTGTCAATCCTCAATCTCTACCAGAACCTTCGTAAAAGTCATCCCATCATAAACATCCTACTCACCATGGTCGATGATGTGAGAAGGATCATGCACGCATCTCCTCAGCTGGGATACGTGGAAGACGTCATGCACCCGGTGAAACAGAGGTAGAAGAGCTAAGCGGTATGCCACCTCGCCAACTCTACTGAGGACCTGAAAAGGTCCAATGAACCTCGGAGATAACTTGATGCCTCGGCCAAATCTCCGCAAACCTCATCGTGGTGTGACCCATAGAAATACGTGGTCGCCATCTTGAAACTCTAGAGGTCTCTGTCTCCTGTCAGCATACAATTCCTGCCTACTCTGTGCAGTCTTCATCTGCTCCTGGATGATCTAAACCTTCTCTGTGGTAGCTCGTACCATCTTTGGTCCCACTAGTGGTGACTCCCCTGTGTCAGCCCAGCACAAAGGTGATCTGCAAGGTCACCCGTATAACGCCTCGAATGGTACCATCCCTATGGGGGAGTGATAACTGTATTTTTATGAAAACTCCACCAAGAGTAAGTGATCCTCCTAGATGCAACCGAAGTCGAGGACACAAGCACACAACATGTCCTTGAGGGTTTGAATGGTACGCTCAGTCTGACCATCAGTCTGCTGATGGAAGGCAGTGCTCAGACAAAGCTGTGTTATGAAATCCTCCTGCAACCCCTTCCATAGTCGGGAAGTAAAATGTAAATCACGATCAGATACAATTTTCATGGGTACTCTATGTAGCCGCACAATCTCCCACACATAGAGGTGTCACAAGCTCTCTACTGAACCCTACTCTATGATCGGTAGAAAGGGGTCCGACTTGGTTAGTCGATCAATGATCACCCATATAGATTCTATACCCCTGGATTTACGTGGAAGTACTATCAATAATTACATGGATATCACATCCCACTTCCACTCTGGGACCTCTAAAGTCCGAACCAATCCTGCTGGTACCTGATGCTCCACCTTCACTTGCTGACAAGTGCGATATCGTGAGACAAACTCTGCTATTTCCTTCTTCATTCCCGGACACCAGTGCTGTCGTTAGAGTTCCTGGTACATCTTTTCAACTCTTGGATGTACTTCTAGAGGGGATGTGTGGAACTCCCTCATCACTTCCTCCTAAAGTGATACTGGTACCATAGAACGTCCTCTGAAGAGGATGAAGTGCTCCCCACCTTCAGAAAATCCATCAGGTGCCTGCCCTATGGATATCTGAGCATGAAATGTCTCGCAGTCAGTGTCCCCACACTATGCCTCCCTGACTCACTGAAGAAGTGGGGGAGTGACTGTATGAGACTAAAGGAAATCTGCTCCATCTCTATCCACAAAGGATATCTGTAAATTAGCCATCTGCTTTGTCACCTTTCCTAGTAGTTGTATACCAGAACTCCTAATGTGTGCATCTGCAACAAAGTTCCCCTTCCCAAGAGTATAGACAATCTGAAAGTCATAGTCCTGAAGGAACTCAAGCCAATATCGTTGTCTCAGGTTTAGGTCCTTCTGAGAGAAGATATAACTGAGACTCTTGTGATCAGAGTACATGGAAAAACCCTCGCCCATTAGATAGTGTTGCAACATATTCAAGGCAAGGACCACTACTACTAACCCTAGGTCATGGGTAGCATAATTATGCTCATTATTTCTCAGGTGTCGTGAACCATAAGCAATCACTACTCGCTCTGGTATCAGGACACATCCGATCCCGGTCTATGATGCGTCGCAGTAGACTACGAACCCTACGCCTTCCTCTGGAAGCCTAAATATGAGAGCACTAGTCAGTCTCTGCCTCAACTCCTTAAAGCTCGGATGACATCTCTCCGACCACACAAAGGGTTTCCCCTTCTTCGACAAGGCTGATAGTGGTGCTGCAACTCTGGAGAAGTTTGGTACAAACCTCCGGTAATAACCATCCAATCCCAGGAAAATACGTTCCTCTGTCACACTCCGGGGTGGATCCCAAGAAAGTACCACCTCAATCTTCACTGGATATACTGAAACTCCATCCTCTGAGATGACATATCCCAGAAAGTGAACCTCTCGGATCCAAAACTGGCACTTTGAGAGCTTACCATAATGATGGTGCTCTAGGAGCGTGTCCAGAACTACCCGCAAATGATAAGCATGCGCCTCCTCAGTAGTCGAGTAGAGCAGAATGTCTTCGATAAAGACTATGACAAAGCGATAAAGGTATGGCTGAAATATCCTATTCATGAGTCCCATGAACACTATTGTAGTGTTGGTTAGGCCAAATGGAATAACCAAGAACTCATAGTGTCCATGCCGACATCTGAAGGCCGTCTTCTGCATATCCTCGTCTCGAAATCTGAGCTGGTGATAACCTGATCTGAGGTCTATTTTTGAGAAACACTGTTCTCCCTTCAGCTGATCAAAGGGGTCGCCAATCCTCGGGAGTGGAAACCTTTTTATCACGGTCACCTAGTTCAGGAGACGGTAGTCGACACAAATCCTCAAGCTCCCATATTCATTCTTGGAGAATAGAATCGGGGCTACCCAAGGTGAAACACTAGGCCGGATGAATCCATTCCCCTACAAGTCCTCCAACTGTACCAGCAGCTCAAGAAGCTCTGCGGGAGCCATCTAATATGCTAGTGAGCTGACCTGGTTGAGATGACTTAAGAAAATCACAAAGAAAACACACACACAATCATTGTATTCGTATACTGAGTCGAAAATCAGATGTCAGGGTCCTGGTGTATGGATACGTCAGCCGCCACACCAACACAAGACTCCCTAAACTGAAAACTGCACTCACTACACTTAACACTATTGCTTCACAAAACATATTAGAGTCCTACGTTCTGTGGTAGAACCAACTTATTTGATACCAATTTGTCATAACCCATCCCTCGGGGACCGTTCTGTGACTACCCCAAGCCCACCTTCCATAGGCTAGTGGCTGGCGACTAGCACCAAAGGTTTAATTCCCTAAAACTATGAAGGCATTACCTTTAAAACCTAAAAACACACACAACATAGCATAGATCTGGATAAAAAAACTAGGTAAACTGTATAAAAAAAGAGTGATGAAAAGTAAAAGGGGGTGGAAATACAAGAACAACTGTAAAGTACATGGAATTGGAAGTAAAAGTACAACTGAAGAAAGGAAAACATGCTATTGGGTCATCCTCCAGGATTCCTAACTAAAGGTTAGGTAAAGATATCCTCCTCAGCACTCCACGTTCGTTAGTCTCCTCTCTGTACTGACTCATCGTAAGGTCCACCTTCGGGTACCATCCAGTCCTGGCACTCTCAGCCTCAATCAGCACTGTCTGTCTACATCCAACACAACGAGGTGAAGGCATAACACGTGTAACACCCCGACCCCAGCTACCCAGAGTCGGTGCATTACTTCGTAACATTGGCATGATCACAAAAGATCAAGTCTCGAAAGACTGATTAGTTTAGTAGCCTTGGAAACACTAGATACATTCGTAAACGTTACATTACATCATAAAGTGAAAAACAACAATAAAAAAGTCTCTATAGTCCACACTCATATCCTCTTCTCACAATCCCTGCAGGTCATTCATAAAATACTTCTTCACATCCTGGAAAATATTAAAACATTGAAAGGGGTGAGCTCAGATACTCAGTAAGGACAACAATATTGCGGAAGCTTTCATAAATAAACGTAAAAATTTAAGGCAATGTATAACTAAAACAAAAGCCTTTTAAACTTGAACATCAACATAATATGGAAAAAGTAAAATGAGATAATGCCATTCACTTCTTCACATGGATATTCTACTGGTCGAATAATCACATGAAATATAAATAACCACTTTCATAATGATGGAATGCATAATACCATACTATCATAACCACGTAGTCAAGGCCTCATGCCAAGACCACAAAAAAGATTTTGTCAAGGCCTCTTTCCAAGACACTAGTTTGTCTCATGAGACCTGCCGATGCATTGAGGATCTATAGCGGGCTCCACCCGTCACTTATTAAGTCCAATGCATTCCTCATATGAATAGGTTTAAACATATCATAAACCATAACATAATCGTATCACATAAAACATGCATAAAGGAAACATAACATTTCCACATTTCAATCACAAGATATCAATACAACACATTGATATAATAAAAATGCTTTCAAAACCATTTTCAATACCAAAATAAAAGAAAGTTAAAACTTTGTATTTATTTTTCATTAAAAAAAATGATGGCTTGTAGAGGAAGCCGAAACTCAAGTAATGGTCACGACGGCAGAGAAGTCGTTGTCGCCGCATAAGTACGGAAAGAAAAACATTCCCTTTTGTCGTTTAGCAAATCGCTTCGTATAAAAAAGATTCCTTTTGAATAAATGTAAAAGTCAAAGGGGTTTATACACCGTATAATAAAAAGTTGTGTATAAAACGAAATATGCCTCAATGAAAGGAGATTGAGACGAAGTACATACAAAGATCATTTTTAAAATAAAATAGATCTATTATGTGTATTCACTATAAGTACACTTAAAGAAAGTACAAATACAAGATAGTACATAATAATATCATGACATAATTTGAAAGTAGGAGATTAACCCAAAGAATGGAAGTTGGGTTAGGAAGTTCCCTTACCATGCGTTCTGTCCTGACTCGACCTTTCTTTAACCTCCTGAATAATAAACTGGAGTTAATTTATATTTACTTAAGAACCTTTTTCATGTTCATTATTCCATTTATATCACTTATTACCATGTTATGAACATTATTTAATTATTTAAGTTAATAATGGTCGTTTTTTCGATCTTTGGTACTTGAGTCAAAAATAAACTTCTTATAATTACAAGTTGTTCATGTGGTGAAATATCCATTATATCCAGAATTATATTCATTATGTAGATATCATATATATCATATATATACATTATATACATTCATTCATAATTTCACGTAACATTTAGAGGTAAGAAATGAAATGCACCGTTCATGGAGACGGTAAGCCGTACGTACGCATGAACGCTACTTTCATTTCTATTTCGTATTTAATGGAATGAAATCATAATGATATAAATTCATAATATAATTACAGTATAATATAGTGTATAATACCATTTAATCCATCCTTTATACATCCCACATATGGCATTAACGATTCAAATCACTTTGAGGGGGCGGTAGTCCGCACTTCCTAAAATGAAATTATCGTGTTTTACCCATAATGGAAATCATAAAGTATTCCATAAATGAGAAATACATAAGCATAAGTAAAACATAAACATATTATATATCATATATAAATATATTGACATCTTAATGGCCACCTTTTAAGGTGTTATATGAGTGTTGAACAATCATCGTTTCGTGAGGCAGAAATTCTCCATCCAGAGAGACCGTATGTTCTTTAACCATTAGATGTAGGTGTGTGTAAGTGTAGCTCGAATCCTTCTTATAAAAACATACTAGTATATTTAGTATACTGGTGTTGTTACAAAATAAATGAATAAAAAGAGTTTAGGGGGTTGGAGAAGAAAAATAAAACAAAACAACATTAGAGAAGACATTACCTCAAAATCGGGTAACTCTTTTTGATTTGAGCCAAAGGATTCCTTGGGAAGAGTTATGCCCAAAGTGAGGCTTCTAGGATTAAGAGGGGGAAGTTTGGAGAGTATTTGGGCAGAGGTTGGCCGAGCCAAATGGCTTGAAAGTGTGAATGAGGTGGTAGTGGTGGGGGCCTTTTATAAGTGGAGAGGAGGGGCACTTTTGGAAAGTAAAGAAATGTTATTCTATTATACAATGCTTTTCGTATTCTAAAGGTCCCACACTTGTATAATTCTAGGATAAGGTGATAAGGGTTCGAAATATCCTCATCCAATAGGTTTTGGACATGTGTAGGTCTTAGATATTACATTATCTTTCCATTTTATTTAAATCGTTAAACAATGAGGTCATCGCTGCATCATCATGATGTCATAAATAATTTAATTTATTTAATGTCTAAAAATTATAAAAAAATACTATGATGTAGGAAATATGTTTAGCTTTCTAATGAATATTTATAGTCAAAATTTGGACTTGTTTAACCCCACTTAAAAACTGTTTTAGTAGAACAACTCAAGTTTGTGTCAATTTAATTTTAACATTAAATAAATATATATTAATGTCATTTTCCAACCAAAGTGGCTCCATGGGGTCCCCAAGTTGACCCATGGGTTGTATTGGTCGGCCATGACTCATCAAATATGAGTAGGACAAGTGTCAAGCTCATCTCATATTATTAAAACATTATTTTTACCTTAAACTACACTAATTACCCCTAATCGCGATTAAGAACTTAAAAGTTACTATTCACCAAAAAATTATTTTAATATTATTGAACCACATTTTACTTCTTAATGAAAACCATGTATGTCGGATTTTTGAAAATCAAATCACAGAAGTGGTAATATTTCATTTAAACGAAAAATCAGTTATTTAACTACCACTTAGTGGTTTCACTATTCATCAAAAATTGAAGTTTTTCGGAACAATGCCAAAATTTCACCCTAAGCTATAATTGATATTCTGAATTCAAAAATTATTTCTATTTTACAAAATTTCAAACATATAAGTTGCATTAATTAATTTTATAATTAATTCCCGCTGTCACAACAATAGCGTGTTTTTAAGAAACAATTTATATCAAAAGATTGGCAATTGTTTATGTCCAATTTCAATGTTAAATTAATTCTAATGACCACCATTGTATAAAATGGTAAAAATATATTCTTATTATACTTTAAAACCACTAAATAGTATAATTTATCACTATAAATTATTTTTATTAAAAAAGTTGTTTCTAAGTAATTTTCACTATTCATAAAAAATTGGAAGTTCTCAGAAAATTACAAAAAAATCAACTTTGGATAATTTCGATATTACGAATACAAAAATGAAGTCCATTTTGAAATATAAAATTTCTATAATTTTAAAAAGTGGTTATTACTATTCATAACGACTACTTTGATTAGTCGCGGTGTTTTAGAACTCGATGTTGCGTACAATGCAAGCTATTGCATTATTGAATGAGAAGCGTATCGTGGAAGCTCGGGGTGTTACATTAACCTTAGGAACTAAATGGGTGTTTAGGAATAAAGTAGATGAATCTTGAAATATAGTTAGAAACCAATCCTACTGGTACCTGATGCTCCACCTTCACTTGCTGACAAGTGCGACATCGTGAGACAAACTCTGCTATTTCCTTCTTCATTCCCGGACACCAGTGCTGTCGTTAGAGTTCCTGGTACATCTTTTCAACTCTTGGATGTACTTCTAGAGGGGATGTGTGGAACTCCCTCATCACTTCCTCCTAAAGTGATACTGGTACCATAGAACGTCCTCTGAAGAGGATGAAGTGCTCCCCACCTTCAGAAAATCCATCAGGTGCCTGCCCTATGGATATCTGAGCATGAAATGTCTCGCAGTCAGTGTCCCCACACTATGCCTCCCTGACTCACTGAAGAAGTGGGGGAGTGACTGTATGAGACTAAAGGAAAGCTGCTCCATCTCTATCCACAAAGGATATCTGTAAAGTAGCCATCTGCTTTGTCACCTTTCCTAGTAGTTGTATACCAGAACTCCTAATGTGTGCATCTGCAACAAAGTTCCCCTTCCCAAGAGTATAGACTATCTGAAAGTCATAGTCCTGAAGGAACTCAAGCCAATATCGTTGTCTCAGGTTTAGGTCCTTCTGAGAGAAGATATAACTGAGACTCTTGTGATCAGAGTACATGGTAAAACCCCCGCCCATTAGATAGTGTTGCAACATATTCAAGGCAAGGACCACTACTACTAACCCTAGGTCATGGGTAGCATAGTTATGCTCATTATTTCTCAGGTGTCGTGAACCATAAGCAATCACTACTCGCTCTGGTATCAGGACACATCCGATCCCGGTCTATGATGCGTCGCAGTAGACTACGAACCCTACGCCTTCCTCTGGAAGCCTAAATATGAGAGCACTAGTCAGTCTCTGCCTCAACTCCTTAAAGCTCGGATGACATCTCTCCGACCACACAAAGGGTTTCCCCTTCTTCGACAAGGCTGATAGTGGTGCTGCAACTCTGGAGAAGTTTGGTACAAACCTCCGGTAATAACCATCCAATCCCAGGAAAATACGTTCCTCTGTCACACTCCGGGGTGGATCCCAAGAAAGTACCACCTCAATCTTCACTGGATATACTGAAACTCCATCCTCTGAGATGACATATCCCAGAAAGTGAACCTCTCGGATCCAAAACTGGCACTTTGAGAGCTTACCATAATGATGGTGCTCTAGGAGCGTGTCCAGAACTACCCGCAAATGATAAGCATGCGCCTCCTCAGTAGTCGAGTAGAGCAGAATGTCTTCGATAAAGACTATGACAAAGCGATAAAGGTATGGCTGAAATATCCTATTCATGAGTCCCATGAACACTATTGTAGTGTTGGTTGGGCCAAATGGAATAACCAAGAACTCATAGTGTCCATGCCGACATCTGAAGGCCGTCTTCTGCATATCCTCATCTCGAAATCTGAGCTGGTGATAACCTGATCTGAGGTCTATTTTTGAGAAACACTGTTCTCCCTTCAGCTGATCAAAGGGGTCGCCAATCCTCGGGAGTGGAAACCTTTTTATCACGGTCACCTAGTTCAGGAGATGGTAGTCGACACAAATCCTCAAGCTCCCATATTCATTCTTGGAGAATAGAATCGGGGCTACCCAAGGTGAAACACTAGGCCGGATGAATCCATTCCCCTACAAGTCCTCCAACTGTACCAGCAGCTCAAGAAGCTCTGCGGGAGCCATCTAATATGCTAGTGAGCTGACCTGGTTGAGATGACTTAAGAAAATCACAAAGAAAACACACACACAATCATTGTATTCGTATACTGAGTCGAAAATCAGATGTCAGGGTCTTGGTGTATGGATACGTCAGCCGCCACACCAACACAAGACTCCCTAAACTGAAAACTGCACTCACTACACTTAACACTATTGTTTCACAAAACATATTAGAGTCCTACGTTCTGTGGTAGAACCAACTTATTTGATACCAATTTGTCATAACCCATCCCTCGGGGACCGTTCTATGACTACCCCAAGCCCACCTTCCATAGGCTAGTGGCTGGCGACTAGCACCAAAGGTTTAATTCCCTAAAACTATGAAGGCATTACCTTTAAAACCTAAAAACACACACAACATAGCATAGAGCTGGATAAAAAAACTAGGTAAACTGTATAAAAAAAGAGTGATGAAAAGTAAAAGGGGGTGGAAATACAAGAACAACTGTAAAGTACATGGAATTGGAAGTAAAAGTACAACTGAAGAAAGGAAAACATGCTATTGGGTCATCCTCCAGGATTCCAAACTAAAGGTTAGGTAAAGATATCCTCCTCAGCACTCCACGTTCGTTAGTCTCCTCTCTGTACTGACTCATCATAAGGTCCACCTTCGGGTACCATCCAGTCCTGGCACTCTCAGCCTCAATCAGCACTGTCTGTCTACATCCAACACAACGAGGTGAAGGCATAACACGTGTAACACCCCGACCCCAGCTACCCAGAGTCGGTGCATTACTTCGTAACATTGGCATGATCACAAAAGATCAAGTCTCGAAAGACTGATTAGTTTAGTAGCCTTGGAAACACTAGATACATTCGTAAACGTTACATTACATCATAAAGTGAAAAACAACAATAACAAAGTCTCCATAGTCCACACTCATATCCTCTTCTCACAATCCCTGCAGGTCATTCATAAAATACTTCTTCACATCCTGGAAAATATTAAAACATTGAAAGGGGTGAGCTCAGATGCTCAGTAAGGATAACAATATTGCGGAAGCTTTCATAAATAAACGTAAAAATTTAAGGCAATGTATAACTAAAACAAAAGCCTTTTAAACTTGAACATCAACATAATATGGCAAAAGTAAAATGAGATAATGCCATTCACTTCTTCACATGGATATTCTACTGGTCGAATAATCACATGAAATATAAATAACCACTTTCATAATGATGGAATGCATAATGCCAGACTATCATAACCACGTAGTCAAGGCCTCATGCCAAGACCACAAAAAAGATTTTGTCAAGGCCTCTTTCCAAGACACTAGTTTGTCTCATGAGACCTGCCGATGCATCGAGGAGCTATAGCGGGCTCCACCCGTCACTTATTAAGTCCAATGCATTCCTCATATGAATAGGTTTAAACATATCATAAACCATAACATAATCGTATCACATAAAACATGAATAAAGGAAACATAACATTTCCACATTTCAATCACAAGATATCAATACAACACATTGATATAATAAAAATGCTTTCAAAACCATTTTCAATACCAAAATAAAAGAAAGTTAAAACTTTGTATTTATTTTTCATTAAAAAAAATGATGGCTTGTAGAGGAAGCCGAAACTCAAATAATGGTCACGGCGGCAGAGAAGTCGTTGTCGCCGCATAAGTACGGAAAGAAAAACATTCCCTTTTTTCGTTTAGCAAATCGCTTCGTATAAAAAAGATTCCTTTTGAATAAATGTAAAAGTCAAAGGGGTTTATACACCGTATAATAAAAAGTTGTGTATAAAACGAAATATGCCTCAATGAAAGGAGATTGAGACGAAGTACATACAAAGATCATTTTTAAAATAAAATAGATCTATTATGTGTATTCACTATCAGTACACTTAAAGAAAGTAAAAATACAAGATAGTACATAATAATATCATGACATAATTTGAAAGTAGGAGATTAACCCAAAGAATGGAAGTTGGGTTAGGAAGTTCCCTTACCATGCGTTCTGTCCTGACTCGACCGTTCTTTAACCTCCTGAATAATAAACTGGAGTTAATTTATATTTACTTAAGAACCTTTTTCATGTTCATTATTCCATTTATATCACTTATTACCATGTTATGAACATTATTTAATTATTTAAGTTAATAATGGTCGTTTTTTCGATCTTTGGTACTTGAGTCAAAAATAAACTTCTTATAATTACAAGTTGTTCATGTGGTGAAATATCCATTATATCCAGAATTATATTCATTATGTAGATATCATATATATCATATATATACATTATATACATTCATTCCTAATTTCACGTAACATTTAGAGGTAAGAAATGAAATGCACCGTTCATGGAGACGGTAAGCCGTACGTACGCATGAACGCTACTTTCATTTCTATTTCGTATTTAATGGAATGAAATCATAATGATATAAATTCATAATATAATTAAAGTATAATATAGTGTATAATACCATTTAATCCATACTTTATACATCCCACATATGGCATTAACGATTCAAATCACTTTGAGGGGGCGGTAGTCCGCACTTCCTAAAATGAAATTATCGCGTTTCACCCATAATGGAAATCATAAAGTATGCCATAAATTAGAAATAAAGAAGCATAAGTAAAACATAAACATATTATATATCATATATAAAAATAGTGACATCTTAATGGCCACCTTTGAAGGTGTTATATGAGTGTTGAACAATCATCGTTTCGTGAGGCAGAAATTCGCCATCCACAGAAACCGTATGTTCTTTAACCATTAGATGTAGGTGTGTGTAAGTGTAGCTCGAATCCTTCTTATAAAAACGTCCTAGTATATTGAGGATACTGGTTTTGTTACAAAAGAAATGAATAAAAAGAGTTTAGGGGGTTGGAGAAGAAAAATAAAACAAAACAACATTAGAGAAGACATTACCTCAAAATCGGGTAACTCTTTTTGATTTGATCCAAAGGCTTCCTTGAGAAGAGTTCTTCCCAAAGTGAGGCTTCTAGTAGTAATATAGGGATGTTGGGAGAGTATTTGGGCAGAGGTTGGCCGAGCCAAATGGCTTGATGGTGTGAATAAGGTGGGAGAGGTGGGGTCCTTTTATAAGTGGAGAGGAGGGGCTCTTTTGGAAAGATTGAAATGTTACATTATTACAAAATGATTTTCGGATTATAAAGGTCCCACACTTATATAATTCGAGGCTAAGGTGATAAGGGTTCGAAATCTTCTCATCCAATTGGCTTTGGACAAGTGTAACCCTTAGATTTTGCATTATCTTCTCATTTTATTTAAATCGTTAAATAATGATGTCATCGCTGCATCATAATAATGTCATAAATAATTTAATTTATTTAATGTCTAAAAATTATAAAAAACTACTATGATGTAGGAAATATTTTTATCTTTCTAATGAATATTTATAGTCAAAATTTGGACTTGTGTAACCCCACTTAGAGTCTGTTTTAGTAAAACAACTCATGTTTGTGTCAATTTAATTTTAACATTAAATAAATATATATTAATGTCATTTTCCAACCAAAGTGGCTCCATGGGGTCCCCAAGTTGACTCATGGGTTGTCTTGGTCGGCCATGACTCATCCAATAGGAGTAGGACAAGTGTCAAGCTCATATCATATTATTAAAACATTGTTTTTACCTTAAACTACACTAATTATCTCTAATCGCGATTAAGAACTTAAAAGTTACTATTCACCAAAAAATTATTTTAATCTCATTGAACCACATTTTACTTCTTAATGACAACCATGTATGTCGGATTTTTGAAAATCAAATCACAGAAGTGGTAATATTTCATTTAAACGAAAAATCAGTTATTTAACTACCACTTAGTGGTTTCACTATTCATCAAAAATTGAAGTTTTTCAGAACAATGCCAAAATTTCACCCTAAGATATAATTGATATTACGAATTCAAAAATGATGTCTATTTTAAAAAATTCCAAAAATATAAGTTGCATTAAATAATTTTATAATTAATTCCCGCTGTCACAACAAATAGCGTGTTTTTTAAGAAACAATTTATATCAAAAGATTGGCAATTGTTTATGTCCAATTTCAATGTTAAATTAATTCTAATGACCACCATTGGATAAAATGGTAAAAATATATTCTAATTATACTTTAAAATCACTAAATATTATAATTTATCACTATAAATTATTTTTATTAAAAAAGTTGTTTTTAAGTAATTTTCACTATTCATAAAAAATTAGAAGTTCTCAGAAAAATACCAAAAATTCAACATAGGCTAATTTCGATATTACGGATAAAAAAATGAAGTCCATTTTGAAATATAAAATTTCTATAATTTTAAAAAGTGGTTATTACTATTCATAACGGCTACTTTGATTAGTCGCGGTATTTTAGAACTCGAAGTTGCGTACAATGCAAGCTATTGCATTATTGAATGAGAAGCGTATTGTGGAAGCTCGGGGTGATACATTCTACCCTCCTTCAATAAATTGCGTCCTCGCAATTTGAAATTTTTCTTTGAAAATAAAAGGTTGAAAATAAAAAAATACCTTTGAGGAAAACCCACATCGGAAATAAGATTAATAAAACTTTGCCTTAATAAGAGGGAAAGGGAAATGAAAAAGTCACCACCCAATTATGATCTCGATTAGGAGAACATTGGTGGCAATTAGAGACATATAATTGGAGGGAAAACGTTAATATTTGTAGGGAGTGATTGAGGTTATCAATCACAATCAACTGTCAAATTGAGGGCCTCAAAGCCTTCAATCTATGTTGATTTAAAATATCATCAGTTCAACAAGACATAAGGTATTAGGATAACACATTTTTTTGTTTTAATATCCCTTTACTAAAGTTTAAGAATTAATTTATTCATTGAATAAGAGATAGTTATATATATATTTATGCTTGACAATTAGAGTTTCAACCTTCAACTCATCTTTCACTCAAAAAGATAATAGAACTCAAAAATATTATACTTATCCTAGTTGTATAAGGTTCCAAATGTTAACACATACCATTTATATTAGTAAAATTATTTTGTAATAACCAGGGACTTCCTGTAGGCTAGTGGTAGGAAATAAAGGCCTGTCGTACTATGGTTGTGGGTTCGATTCCTACAGCTTTGTCCGACGCGACGGTTATGCCCCACCCTGCAGGTTGTCCTTTTCTTAAAACTATAGTATTATAATATTCCAAAAATAATCTTCATGAATTTTTTAACCTTTAACAATACTATCCAAAGATCAACTTAATCCACTCCAACCATTATAGTTATCCAAAATACCTCCGTCCAGAATTTCTCTAAAAGGTCTCTTAATTCCAAAATCAATTGTAACATCAGATTCCCCAAACAATGTAAAGTTTCTCTTATTGTCACATACTAAAAATATGATTACCTTAATCATATTAAAACCTTAATGAAATCAAAAGTACTGCAGTACAATCCTTATATATATATCACATTATTCTAATAACCAGAATATAATCCATGAGTCCAAAAGCACCAATACATTAGTTATTCTGCTTCAACTATAGTAACAGCATAAGATTGTCCTTGATCCCTTGGCCTTTTCTGAGGTAAGTTTCCCTGACGCTGAGGACATTCATTTGCATAATGCCCTATTTCCCTACAATTGTAGCATTCAACTTTGACAGCCTCTTTCTTTCCCTTGCAATCACGAGCCTGGTGACCCTTTTCTCCACATTTATAACAAACTCCCATTCCTTTTAGGCACGTACCAGGGTGATTCTTCCCACAATTATCACATAATGGAAAATCCTTATTTCCCTTTTCCCCTTTATCTGTCTCTTGTTCCCCCGTTCTCTTCTTCTCTTGCTTTACTTTGTTGTCATAAGACTTAGAGAATTTCTTTTCTGTCATGATAGCACACGAGACAATATCTTCGTATGATGAGAAGGATTGTGATACTAAAGCTCGACGGAGAAATGGTTTTAACCCATAAAAGAAACGATCAATCTTACTCCTTGGGTTACGTATATAATCGGTAGCATGCCTCTCTAACCTTGTAAAGTTAGCCTCATACTTTGCGACATTATCATCCTCCTTCTGCCTCAGACTCAGAAATTGCCTTTCCATATCTGCTCGATGGTCACGAGGAAAGTATTTTTCTAAGAAAAGCTCTTTGAACTCCCTCCATTCCATATTCGATACGTCATCATCTTCCTTTGTGTTTTGAATCAGTGACCACCACTGATCGACATCTCCAGTGAGGCGGTAAACTGCCATGACAACCTTCTCCCTTTCACTACTCCCCAAGGAATGGAATATTTTCTCTAAGGAATTTATCCATTGCTCAGCTACTATAGGATTTGTACTCCCATTGAAGGTTGGTGGTTGTTGCCTCATGAAGCGGTCTAACATTGATCCTCCACATTGCGGATCAGGGTGCTCCATACGAGTAAGGTTATTATTCATAACCTGAGTGAGTTGTCCCAGTATGGTAATAAGTTGATCAGCACCAGTTGTATCTCCAGATCCACAATAATTATCTTGAGCAGGAGGGCAATCCGTACACGGAGTTCGTGCATTGATACGGTTTCCATTCCTTCCACTAGGCGCCATTTCTAAACAATGGCATAAACTAGATTAGTTTATGAATCAAAATACATAATTCCATACTTGTAAAACACTTTACATAAATTGAACTATTTATGGATATAATCCATAATCATAAAAAGAAATGTTTTCTTTGAGGAAGTATATACTCATAACCCTTCATAGTGGTTTGTAAATAAAATGAGAATTATCCTAAGCATATCCCCCGGGAGTGTCATAACCAAGAGTGCAGCAAGGCCCGTTGTCGTGCACCAGTTCCCGTTCGAGTGTAGCTCAAAGCGGTGTTTTCGGGTTTTACCCCTAGGTACATCTGTGCCAGAGCCGCCTCTACTTGCTCGTATCCAGACATGGATGTATTGCTCGGAAAACTCATAACATCTCTATAATACCAAAATTCTAGGAAGTTCTTCTATACTAATCCTCAAAGTCTATCTTCAGGCTATGTGCTCTAATCAGAGTTTATCTAAATCTAGCTTCCAAGGTTAGTACTAAACTGCCTCTGATACCAACTGTAACGCCCCGACCCCAGCTACCCAGAGTCGGTGCATTACTTCGTAACATTGCCATGATCACAAAAGATCAAGTCTCGAAAGACCGATTAGTTTAGTAGCCTTGGAAACACTAGATACATTCGTAAATGTAACATTACATCATAAAGTGAAAAACAACAATAACAAAGTATCCATAGTCCACACTCATATCCTCTTCTCACAATCCCTGCAGGTCATTCATAAAATACTTCTTCACATCCTGGAAAATATTAAAACATTGAAAGGGGTGAGCTCAGATGCTCAGTAAGGATAACAATATTGCGGAAGCTTTCATAAATAAATGTAAAAATTTAAGGCAATTTATAACTAAAACAAAATCCTTTTAAACTTGAACATCAACATAATATGGCAAAAGTAAAATGAGATAATGCCATTCACTTCTTCACATGGATATTCTACTGGTCGAATAATCACATGAAATATCAATAACCACTTTCATAATGATGGAATGCATAATGCCAGACTATCATAACCACGTAGTCAAGGCCTCGTGCCAAGACCACAAATAAGATTTTGTCAAGGCCTCGTGCCAAGACACTAGTTTGTCTCATGAGACCTGCCGATGCATCGAGGAGCTATAGCGGGCTCCACCCGTCACTTATTAAGTCCAATGCATTCCTCATATGAATAGGTTTAAACATATCATAAACCATAACATAATCGTATCACATAAAACATGCATAAAGGAAACATAACATTTCCACATTTCAATCACAAGATATCAATACAACACATTGATATAATAAAAATGCTTTCAAAACCATTTTCAATACCAAAATAAAAGAAAGTTAAAACTTTGTATTTATTTTTCATTAAAAAATGATGGCTTGTAGAGGAAGCCGAAACTCAAATAATGGTCACGGCGGCGGAGAAGTCGTTGTCGCCGCATAAGTACGGAAATAAAAACATTCCCTTTTGTCGTTTAGCAAATCGCTTCGTATAAAAAATATTCCTTTTGAATAAATGTAAAAGTCAAAGGGGTTTATACACCGTATAAGAAAAAGTTGTGTATAAAACGAAATATGCCTCAATGAAAGGAGATTGAGACGAAGTCCATACAAAGATCATTTTTAAAATAAAATAGATCTATTATGTGTATTCACTATAATTACACTTAAAGAAAGTACAAATACAAGATAGTACATAATAATATCATGACATAATTTGAAAGTAGGAGATTAACCCAAAGAATGGAAGTTGGGTTATGAAGTTCCCTTACCATGCGTTCTGTCCTGACTCGACCGTTCTTTAACCTCATGAATAATAAACTAGAGTTAATTTCTATTTACTTAAGAACCTTTTTCATGTTCATTATTCCATTTATATCACTTATTACCATGTTATGAACATTATTTAATTATTTAAGTTAATAATGGTCGTTTTGTCGATCTTTGGTACTTGAGTCAAAAATAAACTTCTTATAATTACAAGTTGTTCATGTGGTGAAATATCCATTATATCCAGAATTATATTCATTATGTAGATATCATATATATCATATATATATATATTATATACATTCATTCATAATTTCACGTAACATTTAGAGGTAAGAAATGAAATGCACCGTTCATGGAGACGGTAAGCCGTACGTACGCATGAACGCTACTTTCATTTCTATTTCGTATTTAATGGAATGAAATCATAATGATATAAATTCATAATATAATTAAAGTATAATATAGTGTATAATACCATTTAATCCATCCTTTATACATCCCACATATGGCATTAACGATTCAAATCACTTTGAGGGGGCGGTAGTCCGCACTTCCTAAAATGAAATTATCGCGTTTTACCCATAATGGAAATCATAAAGTATGCCATAAATGAGAAATACAGAAGCATAAGTAAAACATAAACATATTATATATCATATATAAAAATAGTTACATCTTAATGGCCACCTTTGAAGGTGTTATATGAGTGTTGAACAATCATCGTTTCGTGAGGCAGAAATTCGCCATCCACAGAAACCGTATGTTCTTTAACCATTAGATGTAGGTGTGTGTAAGTGTAGCTCGAATCCTTCTTATAACAACATCCTAGTATATTGAGGATACTGGTGTTGTTACAAAAGAAATGAATAAAAAGAGTTTAGGGGGTTGGAGAAGAAAAATAAAACAAAACAACATTAGAGAAGACATTACCTCAAAACCGGGTAACTCTTTTTGATTTGAGCCAAAGGCTTCCTTGAGAAGAGTTCTGCCCAAAGTGAGGCTTCTAGGAGTAAGAGAGGGATGTTGGGAGAGTATTTGGGCAGAGGTTAGCCGAGCCAAATGGCTTGAAGGTGTGAATAAGGTGGGAGAGGTGGGGGCCTTTTATAAGTGGAGAGGAGGGGCTCTTTTGGAAAGATTGAAATGTTACATTATTACACAATGATTTTCGGATTCTTAAGGTCCCACACTTATATAATTCTAGGCTAAGGTGATAAGGGTTCGAAATATCCTCATCCAATTGGCTGTGGACAACTGTAACCCTTGTATTTTGCATTATCTTCTCATTTTATTTAAATCGTTAAATAATGATGTCATCGCGGCATCATAATAATATCATAAATAATTTAATTTATTTAATGTCTAAAAATTATAAAAAAACTAATATGATGTAGGAAATCATTTTATATTTCTAATGAATATTTATAGTCAAAATTTGGACTTGTGTAACCCCACTTAAATTCTGTTTTAGTAAAACAACTCATGTTTGTGTCAATTTAATTTTAACATTAAATAAATATATATTAATGTCATTTTCCAACCAAAGTGGCTCCATGGGGTCCCCAAGTTGACCCATGGGTTGTCTTGGTCGGCCATGACTCATCCAATAGGAGTAGGACAAGTGTCAAGCTCATATCATATTATTAAAACATTGTTTTTACCTTAAACTACACTAATTACCTCTAATCGCGATTAAGAACTTAAAAGTTACTATTCACCAAAAAATTATTTTAATCTCATTGAACCACATTTTACTTCTTAATGACAACCATGTATGTCGGATTTTTGAAAATCAAATCACAGAAGTGGTAATATTTCATTTAAACGAAAAATCAGTTATTTAACTACCACTTAGTGGTTTCACTATTCATCAAAAATTGAAGTTTTTCAGAACAATGCCAAAATTTAACCCTAAGCTATAATTGATATTCCAAATTCAAAAATGATGTCTATTTTAAAAAATTCCAAACATATAAGTTGCATTAAATAATTTTATAATTAATTCCCGCAGTCACAACAAATAGCGTGTTTTTTAAGAAACAATTTATATCAAAAGATTGGCAATTGTTTATGTCCAATTTCAATGTTAAATTAATTCTAATGACCACCATTGGATAAAATGGTAAAAATATATTCTAATTATACTTTAAAATAACTAAATAGTATAATTTATCATTATAAATTATTTTGATTAAAAAAGTTGTTTTTAAGTAATTTTCACTATTCATAAAAAATTAGAAGTTCTCAGAAAAATACCAAAAATTCAACATAGGCTAATTTCGATATTACGAATACAAAAATGAAGTCGATTTTGAAATATAAAATTTCTATAATTTTAAAAAGTGGTTATTACTATTCATAACAGCTACTTTGATTAGTCGCGGTATTTTAGAACTCGAAGTTGCGTACAATGCAAGCTATTGCATTATTGAATGAGAAGCGTATTGTGGAAGCTCGGGGTGTTACAAAACGTGTAGGGGTGAGTATAAATATACTCAGTAGGGACCCCGAGACCCTCAAGGTCTCAAAAAATCCCACAAGGATAAACTAAAATTTATGAAATCAACAGATAACCCCACTTAGGTATATGCCCTTATATATACCTAAGTTATCAAGTAATCCATCTCAATCATGAGGAAAACAAAAAATTCATTGAATTAGCTCAACCAGGATTTTATTCTCATTATCGAAACCACCACTGTTGCAGAACTCCACCTCTGTCGAGTATAGTGGGCCTACCATGACACCAAGAGCACTTCCCAATAACATTGGACTACCGAGGTACTCCTCCTTTCAAGTACTATGGGTCTGCTGCCCCAACCAGGCGCTCCCCTCTGTGGGTCTCCCACCATAACCAGGCGCTCCCCCTCATAGCCTGCAGAGGTACTCCTCTTGTAAAGCACCACGGGTCTCCCCAGGTCTATGGAAGGCGGGATTGGGGTAGTCACGACATGGGCCCCAGGGGACGGGTCGTGACAAATTGGCATCAAAGGCGTAATTCCCTAAAACTGGGAAGGCATTACCTTTAAAACCTGTAAACGGACACAACAGAGCACAAAACTGGATAAAAAACACTAGGTAAACTATATTACAAAAGTGTGCTGAAAAGTAAAAGGCGACAGAAATAAAATCCCAACTATGAAGTACAAACAACTGGAAGTACAAGTACAACTGAAGAAAAGAAAAAAAGCTACTGGGTCATCCTCCAGGATTCCTACCCGAAGGGTAGGTAAAGATAGCCTCATCAGCACTCCACGTGCGTCAGTCTCCTCCATACACCGAATCGTCATAGGGTCCACCTCTGGGTACTATCTAGTCCTAGCACTCTCATCCTCAATCAGAGTTGTCTGTCGTCTGCATCCAACACAAGGAGGTGCGGGCATAGCCCGTGCAGGGGTGAGTATAATGATACTTAGTAGGGATCTCGAGACCCTCAAGGTCTCACAAAATCCAACAAGGATAAACCAAAAATTATGAAATCATCAGATAACCCCACATAGGTATATGCCTATACATATACCTAAGTTATCAAGTAATCCATCTCAATCATGAGGAAAACACAAAATTTACTGACTCAGCTCAACCAGGATTTTATTCACATTATCGAAACCATGACTGCTGGGGAACTCCTCCTCTGTCGAGTACAATGGACCTACCGTGACACCAAGCACACTACCCACTAACTATGGACTGCCGAGGTACTCCTTCTGTCATGTACCATGGGTATGCTGCCACAACCAGGCGCTCCGCACCAAGGGTCTACCACAACAACCAGGTGCTCCCCCTCATAGCCTGCAGAGGTACTCATCCTGTTGAGTACTGCAGGTCTGCCACAATAACCAGGAACTCCTCTGCCGTGGGTCTACTGCCAAAACTAGGTGCTCCCTACTGGGCCAGTCGAGTCACTCCAAGTCAATCAGTCAGCAGTCGTCAAGTCTCAGCCAACTACTAGGTTTGCGTACCCTGCTCGCTCGTCATTGGAAGGATCTGCTCCACAAGCTACTAGTAGATACTCCAACCATCATGAAGTTCCACGAAAAAGTATCTCAATGGTCCACCATGTCATAGGGGTCTCAACGCAATAAACAACGTGACAATTAGATGCCCGATCTGTGAGTTATTAGCCTTTTTGTCCCAAGGTCCCGGTTGGATCCGTGCATGATCCAACCCGACCGTATCTCAAATATACCCCAAACTCTAGTGGGGTATTCTCAATGGGACCGTCATGCTCGAATATTACCAGCGGCGCTTACATTTCATCAAACGGACATCTGGTGCCAAAGATATGGCCAAAAGAAAGTAAAGGGCCATAGTGGGCCCGCGTCCGGTCCGACCTGGTCGGACCGACTCAGCCCGACCCAGTTTGGGCCGAACCAGTTTGGGTCATCCTGGCCCGTTGGGCGGGCCAGCCCATTAGGTTCAGCCTAGAAGGCCATGAGGACGGTTCGGCCCGGAGTACGCCGCATGGGTGACTCGGCCTGGAAGGCGCCGCGAGGGCAGGGGCCAGTTCGGCTGGGGCGTCGCGAGGGGCATAGGAGGCCGTCTCGGCCGGGGCACTGCAAAGGGCGTGGGAGGGTGGCTTGTCCAGGGAGACGTGACGTCGGGGTGGCCGGGGCTGGCTCAGCCGGGGCACTGCGACACAGGGGTGGCTGGGGTCGGCTCGGCCGAGGTTGGTTCGACTGGCTGCGACGTGGGGCCGATTCAGCTGGGGTGCCGCGAGAGGGGTGCGCGGGGCCAGTTTAGCTGATGACGGTGAGGGACGCCGTGGGGGTAGCAGGGGTTGTCGAGGCCGCATGTGGCGCGACTGTAACCTTTGTCTTCTTCATCACCGTTTCCGCCTTCACCGTTTCAAAGAACATCGCAATAGAAATCAACGAAGGGGTCGGGCCATGTAGGTTTGGTCCGTTCCCTCTGCGTTTAGGGGGGTAGCATTTGGCTCAAAAGAATAAAGCACTACAACCCTCCTGCAAAAATTAATCCCAAAACCCGCAATAGGAAAACATATGCAGATCAACTAATTTGAAGTTGATCCATGTTCTTTGTTCTAGAAGTGAAGATCATGGATATATAAATCAATCACAATAATCCCATAACTTGTACATTGTTTGTCGACGTTGGCACAAGAAAGCAGATGTCAATTCTTTGTAGATGAACACATCCTACATCGAAGGAGGTTCCGAGGAATAATGTCAAAGTCAAGGTCATTCTTCGTCGATGGAGCGTTCTTCGTCGGGAGATCATTCTTCGTTGGGAGATGAAGTTCTTCATTGAAGAACTTTATTTCTCCCAAGCTCTCCTCTCCCCAATCCTCTTTTTCCAAACAAATGAAATGGTGGCCAAAGATAATAGACAAAATATCTTATTAAGTCGTTGGAACTAATTTCAAATTAGCCTAATTAAATACCTTGGTTGAGAAGATTAATTAGGGTGGATTGGCAGAATTAAATTAAGGGAGGTGGTGGAACCATTAATGGTAATGTAGGTCAAGAGGCTCTCCCTCATTAATGAGGGGAGTTGAGAGGTTTTCCTCTCCAACCTTTATTAGGGGGTTTAGTCTTGGGTGGTGCCCACACCATAACCTATCGTGGGAGATTAGGTTCGTGTGGGCCCCACCACTATAACCTCTCATGGGTAGTTAAGGTGCGGTGGTTCCCACCTCCAACATCCACATGGTTGGTTATAAAAGATAAAATAAAATAAAACATGTGTTTATTTTATTTTATTATTTCAAAAAAAATCCAAAAACAATCTTCCACCCTTGACCAACTGCCATCGAGGTGAAAGTATTCTTAAGAGAATACTAGTGCTGCGAGATCAACAAAGCCCTCAGATTTCAATTCTGAGCACTGGTTCAAACATTATAAAAACCCGCTCGTACGTTTACTAAACATACCCGAACAAAACTTCAAAAATTTATTCCGGGCACACCGGGACTCGAAACCACGTACCGTAAATTTTTGCGGACTCGTATAAATTCCATATATTTAAAAAATATTACACAAAAATTCCAGGTCCTTACATTATTATACCCATCCAAATAATTATGTGTCTAATAAAAAAATAAACCATGACTTGGAGACGATAAACCGTACATACGCACATATGGTGACATTGTCATTCATAGAGTGGATAGAATAATGAATATGGTTGTACCATATTTATAATAACATAAAATTATGTAAAAGGTACTGGAATTATTATTTTGGTATGGAAAAAACAAAAAAAGAGGTAGTGGAAGAAGAAAAGAACATTGAAAGAGGTGATGGAATTATTACCTCTTCTTCGAGTGCTTTCTTTTTATTTGATCGAAAGGGATCACTAGGTTGAATTTATTATCAAAGTAATGACTCTAATATGTAATGAGGGTAGTTGGGAGGATATTTTAGTAGGTTTTTTCCAAGAAAAATGGCTTTGGAGGTGTGCTTTTGAGAGAAGGGGAAGTGCCCTTTTATAAGAGAAGTGAGAGTCACTTTAGGAAAAGCATAAAATATTATTTTATTATAAAATTATTTTCGGTTTCTAACGTCTAGAAATGGGTATATTTAGAGGATAAGGTGGGGATAAGTCGAAATACTCTCAACCAATAGGTTTTATACAGGTTTAGGTCACCATATTAACCTTATCTTTTAGATTTAACTCTTAGTAAAATAGTTTAATTTTTACAATGTCTTCTTGTATTATTATAATAAATGGTTAAGAAACATAATATAAAATTAAAAGAGAACACCAAGTGGTTTATTAATTACATATATATTATTATATAAGTCCTTTTTCTAAACCTTAGATTTTTTGGACTATTATATATTTTAGTAATATTGTTTTTGTTTTGAAAACTCATTTATGTCAAATTTGACATTTTTTAGTATTTTATTTTTGTGAAAGTCATATAAACTTGATTACTTCTAAAAAATACATTGAATCTACACTAACATTTCATATTCACATATAAACTTTGTTTATGGAATAAAAACATTCAAATTATATTTATTTTAATATTTATAATATCATTTATTTGACTCTTTCATTAATAAGGAAAATACTGCATCATTATTGTGTCATAAATAAATATATTAATTTTATGTCTAAAAATTATACATAAAATATCATGATGTAAGAAATACTATTAGATTTAAAATTAATAGTTATAGTATAATATATCAACTATATAACTCTTGATAAAAATTATTTACTAAAAGATACATGATTTTGTTATTTTTGTCTTTGCTTTAGATTAAGTAATATAAAATGTCACTATTACTCCCAAGTGGCTCCATGGGGTCCCAAAATCAACCCTATGATTCCCATGGTCAGAAATGTATCATAATATAGGGGTAGGACGCATGTTAGGTTAATTTAATGTTATTATAATTTTATTTTTACCCATATTTACCGGATTATCCCTTGAACCATGGTAAATAAAATATTTACCGAAATATTTATTCATAATGTATAAAATTACAAGTTACCTATTTAAAAAATTTGGACCTCCTAATTAAAAATATGATATCAATTTTTCCAAATTCAAAACATAGAAGTTGTAGAAATTAATTTAAAATTAATTCCTGTTGTCGAAACCAAAAAGCGGGTTTTTAAGAAGTCAAAACTATCAAAAGATTGATATATATTTATGTAATATTTAATTGTGTAATTACATCAAATGATAGAAATTATATTAAATGATAAAAATATAATCTAATGATACTTTAAAACCACTCAAATCTATAATTTAACACTGCAAATTATTTCGATTAGAAAAGTTGTTTTTAATTAAAATTTAGGATTTTTCACTATTCATCAAAATATGAAAGTTATCATAAAAGTATCAAAAAATTTTCCAAAATAAATTTTTATGTCCCGATTCTAAATAAAATTTAATTTCATAAAATTAAATATATAAAAGTGTCAAATATTGGATATTAAAAGGGTTCTTCATTAAAAGGTGGAAAAAATACATATTTCAAAATAAAAATTCTTTTATCTGAAAATTGAAATTATCCATATATTATGTCTTAGAAACAAAAAATTTGAATATTAATATTATATGGGATATATATATATAATTTAAAATGTAGTAATTACTATTCATAATCGCTTTTTTAAACGGCTAGTTTGATAGGTCGTGGTACGCTTCAACTCGGTGTTGTGTACATCACACACTATAATATTACTCAAAGGGAAATGTACCATGGAATATTGGGGTGTTACATTCTTCCATCCTTAAATAAATTGCATCCTCACAATTTAAAATTGTTCTTTGTAAATAAAAGGTTACAAAAATAGAAATTACCTTTGTGGAAACCCACATCAGAAATAGGGTTAATAAAATTTAGGTTTAATTAGAGGGAAATGGAAATGAGAAAGTCAACACCAAATTAGGATTTCGAATAAGAGATCATTGGTGGATATTATAATTGGAGGAAAAATATAAATATTTATAGGGAGTGATTGAGTTCATCAATCACAAACAAGTGTAAAATTGAGGGCCATAAAGCTATAAATCTATGATGGTTTAAAATATCATCAGTTCAATAAAACATAAGGTATTAGGATAACACATTTTTGGATTTATGAACACTTCCCTAAAGTTTATGAATTAATTTCTTAATATAATTAAAAAAATACTTGACAAGTAGAGCTTCATCCTTCAACTAATTCCTACCACAAACTCATCTTTCACTTCAAAAGATAATAGAATTCAAAAATAGTCTATTTATGTTAATCGTATAGGGTTCCAAAAAAAATGAATTTATAATTCATTTATCATAATATTTTAAAAATACTACATTATACAAACCAAGAAATCACATAGGCCAGTGGTTGTTGATACACCCTCTTCACCCTTCAGTTGCGGGTTCAAGTATTGCAGCCTTGTCGGACGCGATGGGTTGTCGCCCGACCTCCAGGTTTTCAGTTTTATAACAGTAAAAAAATATTAGGAAATGTTTTAAAATTAAACAATAGTATCTAATGTCTATATTAATTCATTGCATCCACTGGACTTATCCAAAATACTTCTGTCCAAATTTACAGTCCAAAATTTATAAGGATGGTAAACATAATGAAGATCTCTTTTTCCACGTAATAACATGTGAATACCATCATCATGTATTCTTATAAAACATGGTAACACCTTGAATTATTATAAAATCTTATTTATTACATTCATTCTCCCTTATTCCTTATAGAATACTGGATATACTCCTTATATCAAAAAACATTGTAAACTCCAACAATAATGGAATAAACAAACAATTAATTAGTTTCATGGTAGTCAAGAATATCGAATATAATCTATCCAAATCAATCATATTTTATTCCAAAATTACTACCTCAGTATCAGAACTATATTAATGTTTATCTTTCCTTCAACCATGTATTCTTCAAAAACTATAACTTGCTATTGAGTCACTTTTCATAGAAGCATATAATCTCAAATTCTCAATGAAATAGTATTGCAGTAAAATCCTTATTTATTTGCATAATTCAAATAACCAGTTCATCATTGACACAAAACTAGAATGACATTATTCTTTAATAACAACCTAAAAACACTTGTCATTCCACTTCATCTGTGGTAGTATCACAACTTGATTATTATCCAATAGAATCATTTGGGGAAAACTCTGATGATTTGGAAATTGATTCACGTAGTGTCCCAACTCTTTGAAGATGAAGTATTGTACATTTGAAAACTTTTTCTTACCATTGAAATCATGTACTGAGTGTCCATTTCCTCCACACATATAAATAACTCCCATTCCCTTCAAAATATTCCACGGCGATTCTTTCCACAATTTTCACATATGGGAAAATCCTTCTTTCCCATCTTCCCTTTATCCATATTTCACTCGACCATCCCTTTCTTCTCTTGCTTCCCTTAAAATCCATAGGACTCCGAGAATTCTTAACTTATCTTATTAACACATGATTCTATTTCTTCATATAATGAGAAGACGTGGGTGACTATTTCCCTTCTAAATGTTGGCTTAATACGTTGAAAGATATGATCCTTCTTACTCATTGGATCATTCGTATTGCTGTAGCAATCATTCCTTCTACTGGGCACCATTTCTAAATAATGGCATTCATTATGTTAGTTTATGAATTTTAATGCATAATTACAAAAATGTAAAATACCTAACAAAAATAGTTTATGAATATATTCTATAATCATAAAACAATGTTTTTATTGTGGAGGTATTTACCTATAATTCCTTGATAATAGTTTTTAATGAAAATATTAATTATCCTAAGCATATCCCCCAGGCGTGTCATAACTAAGAGTGCAGCAAGGCACATTGTTGTGTACCAGGATACCCCATGTCAATCTCGAAACTCATTATTGGAGTTTTTCACTCCTAGGTACATCTTTTCCAGAGCCTCCTCTACCTTCTCATATCTAGATAGGGATATATTGCTTGGAAAATACACAAAAATCTATACATTACCAAAATTCTAGGAAGTTCTTCTATACTAATACTCGAAATATTTCTTAGGGTAATGTTCTATAATAAGATTTTTTCTAAATCTAGCATCCATGGTTTGTAATAAACATCCTCTGGTACCAACTATTATACCTCAACCCCAGAAGCCGATATTCAGTGCATTATATTAATACATTGGAATGATTATAAGGAATCAAGTCCTTAAGGACCAATCAGTTTAGCAATCTTGGAAAATAGATTTTATACATGAACATTACATTAAAATTTCTAACATCAAAAACAACATACATAATCGTTTGATAATTCCATTAATATTCTAACTTAAACCTACATGTAAATCATAATACACTTCTTGGCATCCTAGAATAATAAAATATAAGAAATGGGTGAGCTTAGATGCTCAGTAAGGGTAAATAACTTAGCAGAAGCTATAATATTTTAAGGAAAGATGTTTAATAAAAACAAAAAACTTTGAAATATAAACTTGAATAGAATATGTAGAAAATAAGTAAAACATTAAAATATAAATATGCACATGGATATTCTACTAGTCGAATAATCACATGTAATAATTATTTTCACAATGAGGGAATGCCAAACTCCGGACATCATTACCACATAGTCAAGGCCTCGTGCCAAGACTAGAAATAAAATTTTGTCAAGGCCTTGTTCCAAGACACTAGTTTGTCTCACAAGACCTACTGATAAATCAAGGATCTATAGTGGGATCCACCTGTCACTTACTAAGTCCAATGCATTACTCTTATGAAAATGCTTAAACATAACATAAACATAATTATCAAAACTAGAATACGAAATGTTAATACTTTAACCATAAACCATGATTGATATAAAAATAACGCATCCTCAGAAAAACAAATCACAAAATATTCAATACAATATGGAGGATTTTATCATAATAAATCAACTTCAAAACAGTGTAAAATCCATCAAAAGATGTTGACATAGATGAAATCAAAACTATTTTGAGAGAAACATCTATTTCTAATTGAAATCGTTTAAAAGTAACATAATTATAAAAGAAAAAATTTATCTTGAAAAAAATCTTATAATCATGTAAGGGAAGATTCAAATGTGTTATAATGGAAGAAAATAGCCTCACCCACCATATAAGTTAAAAAAATATTCTTAGCTTAATTCGTCAAAAAGGTCATAAAGTACCTTGTTTTGAAAAACGACAGAAAGATTCCTTTAAAAACATTTTATAAAAAGTAAAAAAAGGGTATAAATGACTTTAAAATATATTATAGGAAATTAAAAAATGTTTTGAAATATATTTTTATAAATCACGGATGCGGATGATAAAGAAGTCCCAGTAGATACTTACATATAAACAACCTCGTATAAGTAAAGAGATTGTGAAATTAACCATTACCATGTAATTTTACTTGGTAGAGGGTACGTTAACCTCCTGTATAATAGTTAAATAATTGTTATTATATTATTCAAGAACCAAATATATTAATATGATATCATATATGATCTTCTAATATTGCTTTGTTAATAATATTTCAATAGTATCATCGTTTCGGGTGTTAACTGATTTGTTTTCCTTTATATGAATTGTTACATGAGTCATGCTTGCTATTGATAGGATATATTTAATTAATATACAGAAATATATTAAGTTCTAAAACATTATTGTTATTTTAATAATAATATGAAATTTATTATTGAATAGTTATGATGGAGAATGAATCTCATCGCGTTCGGGGAGACGGAAATCCGTACGTACGCACGAGAGACAATACCATTATATTGATGGTGGAATATTATGTAATTGGATGTTATATCATATATATAGAATCATTATAATTTTATATTTATTATTTACATCAATTATACTCATTATTATACCCATCCAAATAATTAAGCATCGAATAAAAAAATACACCACAACGTGGAGACGTTAAGCCGTACAGACGCACGTATGGTGACATTGTCATTCATAGGATTGATAGAATAATGAATATGGTTGTACCATATTTATAATAACATCAATGAATTTATAAGTTACGGGAGTTATTGTTTTGTCCTGGAAACAACAATGAAAGAGGATGTGGAAGAAGAAAAGAACTTAGAAAGAGGTGATGAAATTATTATCTCATCTTCGAGTGAATTCTTTTGATTTGTTCAAAAGGGATCATTAGGTCGGTTTTTTGATCAAATTAATGCCTCTAGGTTAAATTTAGGGTAGTTGGGAGGATATTTTATTCAGGTTTGGTCAAGAAAAATGGCTTTGTAGGTGTGATATTGAGAGAAGGGGAAGTTCCCTTTTATAAGAGAAGTGAGGGTCACTTTAAAAAAACTTTGAAATATTATTTTATTATAAAATAATTTTCGGTTTCTAATGGATAAAAATGTGTTTTTTGCTAGGATAATATGGGGTTATGTCTAAATAATTTCATCTAATAGGTTTTAGATAGTTTTAGGTCACCATATTAACCTTATCTTTTAACTGTAAGTTAAATAGTTTTTTACCATGTCTTCTTGTATTATTATAATAAATGGTTAATAAAATTAATATAAAATTTCAAGTGACCCCCAAGTGGTTAAGTAATGAAATATATTATTATATAAGTCCTTTTGAATAACCATTTATTTTTAGGACTATTATATCTTTTAATAATATAGTATTTGTTTTTAAAAACTCATTTATGTCAATTCTGACATTATTAAATACTTGGTCTTTTTTAAAGTCATAAAAGATGATTAATTATAAAAATATACATTTAATAAATCCTATAAAGTCATATTCACCTAAAAAATTCGTTCATGGCATCAAAACTGTCAAATTATATTAATTTTAATATATATAAAATTATTTATTTGACTCTTTCACTAATAAGGAAAATAGTACATTATTATTGTGTCATAAATAAATAAATTTATTTTATGTCTAAAAATTATAAATAAAATATAATTATGTTTGAAATAATTTTTGATTTCAAATTAATATTTATTGTATAATATATCAATTATATAACTCCATATAAAAATGTTTTACTAAAAGATACATGGTTTTTTATTTTTGTCTTTACATTAGATTATATATTATAAAATGTCATTATCACTACCAAGTGGATCCATGGGGTCCCTAAATAGACCCAAGGATGACCATGGTCAGAAATGTATCAGAAAATAGGGTTAGGACACATGTAAAGGTAATTTAATAATATTAAAATATTATTTTTTACCCTTATTTACCGGATTTATCCTTTAACCATGGTAAATAAAATATTTATCGAAGTAGTTATTTATATTGTCTAAAAATAAATGTTACCCATTTACACAATTTGGAACTCATAATTACAAATATTAAATCCATTTTTCCAAATTCAAAACATAGAAGTTACAGAAATTAATTTAAAATTAATTCTCGTTGTCGATACCAAAAAGTGGGGTTTTAAGTAGTAAACACTATCAAAATATTGACATGTTTTTATGCAACATTTAAATGTGAAATTATATAAAATGAACTAAATTACAATAAATGATAAAAATATAATATTATTATACTTTAAAACCACTCAAATTTATAATTTAACATTATAAATTATTTCGATTAAAAAGTTGTTTTTAATTAAAACTTGGTGTTTTCATTGTTCATCAAAATATGAAAGTCATCAGAAAAGTACCAAAAATTTATCCAAACAAAATTTTTATGTCCTAATTAAAAATAAAAATTTAATTTCATCAAATTTAATATATAAAATATTCAAATATTGGATTTAAAAAGGGTTCGTCATTAAAATGTGGGAAAACTGCATTTTTGAAAAAAATAATTCTTTTATATAAAAATTGAAATTTTCATTATATTATGTCTAAGAAACAAAAAACATGAATGTTCAAATTATATGAGAGATATATATAAAATTAAAAATGTGGTTATTACTATTCAAAACCACTTTTTAAATGGCTAGTTTGATAGGTCGTGGTGCGCTTGAACTCAGTGTTAAGTACATCGCACACTATTGTATTATTAGAAGATAAATGTACCATGGTAGCTTGGGGTGTTACACTACGTTCCTTATCTAGTAAAAAAGGATCAAAGACCGCATAGTTTGAATGGGTACAGTTTAATACCATGCGGGACAAAAAGGGGGTGTACAGTTTAATGTCATGCAGGACATGGGTGGACCGACATATAGTTTTTGGGACCGATAGGTGTTGGAATTGAACCTTAGGGAGGCTTACTACATACCATGACTTGGAAAGGATCAAATTACACATTGTTAGGAAGTGTTTGGGGAACCAACGTGAAGGGGTTGGGAATAGTAGGTGTTGGGAATGATCCTCATGGAGGCTTCCTACTTACCTTACCTTGGAAAGGATCAAAGTCCACATAGTTCGGATGTCTTTGGTGAACCGACATGAAGGGGTAGGGACCAATAGGTGTTGGTATTAAACCTCAAGGAGGCTTCCTAGGTACCTTTCCTCAGAAAGGATCAAATTCCACGTATTTCGGATGTGTTTGGTGATCCGACGTGAAGGGGTCGGGACTAGTAGGTATAGGGCTTGATCCTCAAGGAGGCTTCCTACGTACCATTCCTTGGAAAGGAAAAATGTCCACAAATTTCAGAATGGTGTTGGGGATTACGTTTTATGGTGGGACAGAGAGGATTTTAGGGCCAAATAGGATGTCAAAGTCGATGCTTACTCTAAGACCACATGAGTTGTGCTCAGTTTGATAAATAAGAGGCCGCAAAGACCTAACGATCTCATCGCGAAAGATGCGTCTGTGTGAAGTGGAGTGGGGATTACACATGGATTGTAGACCAAAGATGAAATAGGGGCTTAAGCATGGTTAGCATCCCTGGAAGATGGATATTGGGACTTACTCTAAGATGGAGGCCTAATGGTGACACCTCTTTGAGGGAGAGGGACTGGATAACGAATTTCTATGGGCCTATCTCTCCTCTAGTCTTTGGAACTGAAGAAGAAAGGAGGAGAATGGGTGATGCCTCCTATATAAAAGGCTAATGAATTACACCAATGTGGTTTCCCTTCCCCATGGACAGGCACCGCTCCAACAAATGGGATCTCATTCAATGTGAGAAAGATCTCACACCTGTGGAGACGAGCGACCATAGAGAATGTCTGAGATGGGGAACCGTAGGTATGATGCATGAGGTGAGTCCATAGTTTAATGTCATGTGTTGGGGACGATGGTACTTGAAATTTTATCATCCTGCATCTCAGATTAGGTGGGTTCACTTCACACCCTTAGGACTTACATAATCGGCACACTTTAACCCTTGGTGAAGTGAAGGCAATGACAATGCCGTAGTGAGGGGGTGTTGTGGAGTGATTCACTGATGGGGGCCACGTTAGAGTGGCTATACGAAGAAGAAATAGTGATTATCATTCCTATGTGAAGAATCATAAGGCTATGAAATGAAATGTAAATCACAATCCAAGGGTCCTTGATATCACCTTGTACCATCCTGGAGGGCCACACGAAAAAGGGGTGTGTAAAGAATTAATTCTCACATGAAGGTTCTTCGTGAAGGGGATGAGATTCGTGAAGAGGATGATCTTTACGAAGATTATTTCCTAAACGAATGTAAATGACTACCTAGAAAGGATGGGATTCACAAAGGAAAAGGACCTCGTGAATAGGGGGTTCTTTTTGAAAGGGTGAGACTTCACGAAGAGGGAAGTCATTGAAAAAGGCCAAGTATTTTAGAAGACCCTCCCATATGGGAGCAGTGATTCATCTTAGCGAACACCTCTTTGTTTTGGGAGGATTTTGCGAAGGCTCTACGCTTTGCGAAACATTGAGAGAATTTTGTGAAGGCTCTACACTTTGTGAGACCTCAGGTACCATAAAGGTGACACTTACTCTACAGATGGAATATGCCTTCACGAATGGAATCTCCGCCATAGGCAGATGCAGAAAAGAACACAAAGTGGGATGGTTCTATAAGGGGAAGAACCTTTGACAATTAATGGATGGTCTCAAGAAGGTTTATACGAAACGGGTGCCGGTATTTTGAATGGTTAGAGGAACAATGGTTTGGAAGTGGAGGGACCTTCTATTTATAGGCATCCCCTGTCATAGGGGCGCATAACTCTTTGTAGAGTCAGGCGACACCACAAAAAGGCGTCATTCTGTCAGCTCCCATTTTCCACATGGAGTGGTGTGACGTCATCTGTGTTTCTTCAACTTGACCGTCACGGAGCACGACATAGAGGGGACGTGACGACACGAGGGGGCCTCTATCAGCGTCGGAATCATATGAATTCGGGGTGCTGTGGAGCCATTCTCGGAGGCATCCACACGAAAATGTGATTTCCATGTAGAGTGATTCATGCATGACCATTTTGAAAGGGCTAAGAGGATCCTTTTCTACCCATTCAGGAGGAAACATCCTCTGATCGCAGCATCAAAACTGTGGAATAGGCCAGATGCATTTTTTCGGTGCCAAAAGCATGATTTATTGGTATTTTACATACCTTCCATGACATATTTTCTCTTGAATACCCATTTGAACCCAATGGGCTTTACCTCATATGGTTTATGAACTAGAACCCAAACAATGTTCTAATATATGGAATCTATTTCAGAAATCATGGATTCTTTCCATCATTCATCATCTGAGATCACTACTACCTCCATGAATGAGAGTGTTTCATTATTATCAATCAATAACGAGTCACCATATTCAGGTATGATTAAACCATATCTCTCTAGTTCTCATTAATCACTTATGATCCAATACTATACTTTTTTAGGAACTACTTCTTCCATAAGGACTTGTAGAACATATTCCTACTATAACTCTTGTGTATCTTGGGGATAAACTTCATCGAGTTCAATCTTTCTCCCAATATACTTTTTGAGGATGTTCTCCATCTTATGAAATACATCTTTCTGGGTGATAGTCACATTCTTTTCTGAGTGGTTGTATAGGTAGTATCCCTTTGTTTCCTTGGGATACATATAATGTCACATTTTGTGCCAATGGGTGCTAGTCTATTTCATGATAAGGCCTTACCAAATGCCTCACAACCCCATACAGTTGTATGCGACAAAAAAAGTTTTCTTCAACTTCATAACTTGAATTTAATTTTGGTTTCCTCTTTAGTCGGAACTCAATTCATTGTGTATATAATAGTTATTAATGGATATCCATAAAATAATAAAGGATGATATTCAAAAAACATCATCTAACTTATCATGTATTACAAGGTATGGTTCCTCATTTCACTAACACCATTACTTTTTGGTGTGTATGGTGGAGTGAGTTAATAAAAAAATCCCAAACACCCATACAATGTCAATGAACTATTGGTTAAGATATTCACCACCTCGATCCGATAAAAGCCTTCTTTATATTTTTACCTATTTTATTCTATAAATCCTTCAAGAATTCCATGAATTTCTCATAGGACTTTGAATTATTCCTCATAAAGTAGATATATCCATATCTACTCAAGTCATTATAAAAAGTTACTAAGTAAGAATATACACCTCTAGATTCTACTAAATATTTTCCACACACATCAGTGTATACCAATCCAAGAATTTTTGTGGAACTTTAATATTTTCCAATAAATGGTTGTTTGGTCATATTTCATTGAAAATAATCATGACATTATTCATGTAGTTTTATCTCATAAGATTATAAATAATCATCTTGACCGAACTTTGTCAAATGCTTCTCATTTACATGACCAAGAAAGTGATTCCATATATTGGTGTTATATAAGTCATTTGAATATGATTCACTATCAATTTACAACTCTTGGTTTTTATCATATAATACATAAAGAGTGTTATTTAAATATTCCATACCAAAAAATATGATGTCCTTATAGAAGAAAAAACATTTACTTCCAAATGTCAAAATAAAACCATCTATATCTTCGAATGATACAAAAATTATGTTCATGGTAATTGTAGGTACATATTAAATATATGTTAACTATAAAATAATTACTTTTGTAAATGAGCGGGGTAGAACCAATGGCTAGAGCATCCATCCTTACACCATTACCATCTCTTAGATACACTTCTACTCTACCAATCATTTTAAATATATGTTATTTATTCATTTGGACATATATATAAGCACCACAAGCTGTATATAATACCCAATTTGTAGATATTTAATTATTAAACTTGATAATTAATGAAACATTAGGTTCCTCATGATTCTGGGTGTAGTTTCTCTTCTAGTTTCTAGACATTCCACATATAAAACATACAACCTCCCTTTCCTTTCACTTCCTTTGGATCATCCTCTTTTTGGAAAGAGGCTACTTGGGAGGATTAGATTACTTATATTTCTTGGGACCATTTTCCATCTTCTTCCTTTTCTTATTCTTTATAAGAACAATGGGTTTATCACTCCCCATGTTCTTATGTAGTTGGAGAATTAAAGTAATATGTTTTAAAATACTCTTCTCATTATTGTTTATATTGTAGTTTACAATAAAACTAGATAATGTATTGGGAAGCGATAAAAGTATGATATATTTACTCAAATAATCCATATGTTTAATCCCAAATATGTTTAAGCATTTAATGTATCCAATAAACATGATTATATATGGCCCACCTGGAGAAAACTCTCCAACCATAGTTGTTAAAAAATCATTGGAGATCTTATAACTCTCTTGTCTTTCCTTATCTTGATAGAGATCCCAAAGGTGAATCATCAAGATATATGAATCCATGTCCTCATATTTCGTTAAAATATTATCGGACATGGATGATAACATGAAGCATTGAACATATGTAACATCATTTGGATACTTGTCATAGAGATATTGATCTATATCACTTCCCAGATTACTAAGAAAAACTGGAAATGATCCTTCCATCACATATAATTTGATTCCATGGTGAAGGATAATGTGCATCACATTTTCCACTCTTTTAAATTTGTGGGGTGATAAGGTTATAATTATAATGTATATATCACAATGATTTGTTTGAATTCATTTTAATTTCATTTATAAAAAATCAGATGATTATAATTTTAGTAATTTATTAGATAAAATGTAGACAAATAAAAAATATTATATTTATTTGTCTCCCCACTTTTTATTGAAACCCAATGGCCCCCACCATTGGTTTCATAGTATCCTATTTTTTGGATATTTTTGTAGAAGGGATCTATATTCCCCATCTCATTAACCCAAATTTAGTTCTCCAAGCTACTTGAATGGTTTAAGGTAGGAATTCCAAATTACATATACATTAATTCACGATTCCTTAATCTGTGGAGTGGACTCCTCAATCTTGAAAACCATAACTATATTTCCACAACCATCACCTCTCTATTACACCATGTCCTACTTTGAAATTCAACCCTTGATGTCAACTAAGTTATGTCAAACAATTAATTCAGGTTATAATTCCCCATTAATAGAAATCACCCAATCTTTGGATGGTCAAGCACATTGAACTATGGTTCTATTTTAGCAAAAGTAATGAAAGGCTACACCGACATAATTTATATAATTGAGGGATTTTATAAATTATTCCTAAATTTAAAATTATTAAATTTATAAAAGTCATATTAAAATTAATTATATTTACTTAAGTGATTAACCATGTCTTAGATAATATTTACACATAAGCTAAATTTTTTTTCTATCATTAAAGCTCAGTAATTCATTAATTATATGATCGCGACAAGAACATTCATAATGAAATAACCATGAAACTTGAAAGAACTAAAATAATAATATAGAATGATAATGAGATTTATAAATTATTAGTTTATCTAGTAGTTGATAATATTACCATTGACCTAGGGGAAAAAACCTTGAACCAATTAAGGTTATTGTTACAACTTTCCACTTGCCTATATATGAATCTCCTTTGATTAGATTCTCCTTAGCTCCAAACATGAACCGCCTCCACTTGCTTGGGGGCTCCATCCATTACATATTCCCGTACTCACACATAGGTGTGGGGAAAATGGTTTCCATTAATGAAACCATGGGAAACACAGACCATACATAATAATAGGAGATGAGGCATGCATTCCAACAATTTAATTAAATAATAAATTAAATGCAAAAAACCACATACAAAGTTCTGGACTAACTATTGATCATCCACATGCATGAAACAAAATAAGAATTTAATAAAAATACAATTCAATTCATAATAATTAATAATTAATTTATTTCAAAATCTATGTAATTAACTATCTCCATTAATTAGTCAATTATTTTATCTTAATTATCGTCTAAACTTCCTTGAAATTCTCACCCATTATTATTTTAACCAAATTAAATAATTTCATTTAAAATTAAATCCATACATAAATTTACCTTGGAGAAAATACAGTGAATACCTATTTGATTCAACCCAATATGTATTATACTTGTACACTGTTTTACTATTGTGACATTTTTCACACATGATTGATCACATACTTTCCAGATGTGTATTTCATGAATGATTTCATTAATTACATATTTTTTGGTCACATGTTATGCTTCAATTCATGTAGAGTAAAAATTTATAGCGCGACTCATACATGATATAAAGATATGAAGATTACAATAATATTAATTAGATAAATTTATATATATTAAAATGTAACACCTGGGATGTCCAATTTCTATGAGCACACACAAGTACATGTCACATGGTTTACAAAGAATGATAACGAAATTTTAAGTCTGTGTCATTTGATATAAGTATAAAGTGTTTTCATCCAAGCATCACGATGTGTATATCTCACATCATTTATCCGAGGTACATGCCTAGGGACTCATCATGTAAATCATACCTTGGAAACTGTAGTACATGCAAGTCCAATGGGATACACATCAAGTGATATCTAATTTACACGGTCAGTAGTCATGTTGGTTGTGTATGGTAATACATGTCCCGTATGTGACTCAAAAGGAAAACACATTATGTACATTGGATACATGGAATTTAATTTGGTTGACTGTGTTCCACCTTACGCCAATAAACATGTGATGTGAGGAAATAACTACACCACGTGTCATCAATTCATATGACTAAATTAATTTTTGAATTAATTATTAATGTGTTGAACACAACTACATGAAATGTAACTCCAGTTACATGGTGTTTTATGCTGTGTTATTTATCCAGAATCTTAGGCACATTTGATTGAGATATTTGATATTATTTTAATCATAAAATTAATCATTTCGATTATATCTACTATAAACGAAGGAGGAGGGAATAGATCTTGAAACTTAGATTATAATAATTATTGAACTCGAATTGAAAGAATAAATTAGAAAACTACATAAATCACTAATGATCATTAGATAATTATAAATAATTATGTGACTTCTCAAATACCACTTTTAGGTTTTGGGAACTGGGGAAATGTGTGATGGGTGGTGCCCAACAATTCTTTTTTTCATGATTGATGACAAATCTGAGATCTACATGATGATAAATTTCATGATCTATGGATTTGGATCAATAAAATATGAAAAGGGTAATCAAGATGGAACAAGAGAGAGAGGATCATCACATATTATTTATAATTAATTTAACTAAATAATAATTACCTAGATGGAATTAAATCTTCATTTATTGATGTGGTAATAGATCGGTTATGCACCATCGTTGCATTGTAGTAATAAAGTGCATATTCCATACATTGGTGATCCACATGTGTTCCACGAATCTTAAGATAATGTCGAAAGATTATTTGGTTTCTACAATGGAAAATAATTGCGCTTGCATTGTATGCATATGAACACCACAAGAATAAATTCCGAAATGTCCTTCATGATCTCTCTTGACTAGAGAGGATTCATTTGAGGAATATTTATCTTCATTCATGGGAGAATGTTAGAGAGGAGAGATATCAACGGCTTGGGAGGATTCTTAAAATCTATTACGCAAAACAAAAAATATGAATATTATTATTGGGAAAATAACATAATTGTGTGTATATATTTTTATGTTTAAAATAAAAAAATCACAAAGTAAACATAATTATTTATTTAATCAAATAAAAACTCCATTTATAATAATAATAATAATATCATTATTTCTCGACATGCACTTTACTTTCAGATTATAATTACACTTTATTTAAAGAAGTATGTTTCAATAGCCCACGAACCTGTACCCTAGTGGTACAGGCTCCTTCTTGGCATCCAAAAGACCCAGGATCAAATCCAGGTAGGGGTGAATTTCTGGGTTACTGTAGCAGGGCACTGTAGCAGCTACTGTACTCTAGCAGGAACTGTAGCAGCACGATTACTGTAGCTGTACTGTTCACTGAGGGGTCCTTTGGGTCAAAAAATGGGCTTTTAAGCCCTGTATTCAGGCCACTTGGGCTTGGGGCCTTCGGTCTATGTAATGGGTATCCCTCTACCCAGTCTAAAGAGGTCTTTACTTTAAATAATAAATTGAGGCTTCTGCCCCAACCATTAAAAAAAGTTTGTTTCAATATTTATTATTTCTCACTGGACCTAAAACCTCAGCCATTAATTCCTCCATAATATTTATTGAACGTCTAATAATTACTATTTATTTATTAAATTAATTCATTTCATTATTATCCAATAAATAAACAGATATTATATTAACTTAAATAGAAAATAAATATTTATTAAATATTCTGCTCACATTATATTCCCCCGAATAAATGGTGAAGAGATACATGAGATCAAGAATACCTGAATAATTATTAAAATAGAATGGGGATTAAAATTTATTCATCTTTTTCAGTAAAAAATAATAATACATTTTTTCAATATGATTCTGGATACACTTAGTGTGTGACCCTCATGGCCTCTTTCTTAGTGGCATTAGGTGAAGTATCCTAATGTCCAAATTTAGAATCTAGAAACTCATAATGTAACTCATAGAGAAATATGTTCATTCTACAATGAAATATTACCTCATATAGACACTTACTGTGTAATATAATCCCTTTATCTCAATATGTCAAATCCAGTATGTTGCAAGCTGGTACCATCAACCTATGTGCTCGATTTATCTTTCTTGGACATTCCGACTACAAAACTTTCCTACAGAAAACCATGGACATGGACTTAATTTTGCTATATAATTTCCATAAAAGGTCCTCATATATAAACATCTATTGAAAAAATGACATATCCTTTCTCTCATTATTCATTAATTCAATATTAATCATGATGTACCCAACATATCCTTCATCGCTGCGAACATCTACTGTCATTATTTTCATCAATACATCAAAGTTCATTACTAATAATACTCATTATTAAAAGTATTAATGTCTAAAGAAAAATACACACATATAAAGATAGGAACATAAAATGACACATATAAATGTTTATTTCCAACTGGCGGGTACCGTTCTCATAGTATCCTACTAGATATTACAAATGGTGTACACCATGAGAAGGTGTCTAATAGTCCAGTGAGTCTCCAACCCTGATAACATTTTTTATTTTTCTCTATAAAATTATATTATCCAGATATAGAACATCATCATCATAAAAAATTATATATTTATTCAAGGGTGAGAGTACAGAAACAAGTTGGTTGAAGTAGTAGAGGACCTCGGGTCATGGGGGGTCTAAAATAGTGAAGACTCTGGGCGTCCCCTCGAATAAGATTAACCCCCTACTGCTTAAGGGAGAATGCATTGGGATTACAAGTGACAGAGGATCCCGGGGCTATGAGAGATGCGAGGAAGTCTGAAACTTTGTTCCCCTCTCTCCTGGTAAGTGTGTATCGAGGCTGATTTTTGAGGAGATTTTTGCATTGTCTAATAATTTATTGAACTGATCATGGAGTAGCACCTCTTCCCAGCAAGGAATCACGAATAATCATTGAGTCTGTTTCCACCTCAGATAGAAAAATATTCTTATGTTGGTATAGATTTAGCCCCGTGAGAACTACATTCGCCTCCATGTGAAGAGCACCGCCATCACCATAGTGCACCATGAATGCAAGGAAAACACTCCCTCCTGGATTGATAACCACTCCACCACCTCACTGGGCTCCAACGATGAATGATCCATTTGTGTTTAGTTAAAACCCATTTGTTGGCAGAGCCCATTTAATCCAATGTCCTCACACTCTGTCTATGGGGGGATTGGACGAAGGGGATCACATCTACAAGATATGAAAGGAGGGAGCTTTATGCCAATTTTCAAAAAGAGTGGCCATATAAACCAATAAGCTTCTAGTTCTCATATTGAAAAACCATCCTGTGGAGGAGGACCCCTCAAATCTAGCCTTGTTCCGAGCCTTCCTGTGACACCAACATCCAGCACTGAGGATAATTGACCTCGCTGCTCTCTCAGGTCCTTTATTCGCAGTCCCCTGAAACCACCTATCCAAGAATGCCATATCCTGATGGTGAGGCGAATGGATCTCTATGAAATATCCAATGGAATTCCATACATCTTGCACCCACTCCCCTACAAAGAAGATTTGGCTTGTGGTTTCTTCCCTCTAGTTTTTGTATCACTGGAAGCACGAGGAATGTGTGACACGGATTTTCCGGATGCCTTCATTTAATGGAATCACAGAGTTTCTTATGCTTCAAAATAGGAATGTATATTTACTCAGGAGTTTATTATACCACACTATACCATTCCAGCTATCCTGTTAATCTTAGGGGGTTGAGATCCTTTGGAAATCCTTGGTATTGATCTTACCAGACTGAGAGGGGGTGAACATACATTGGTCCGGCTCAGAGTTCATGAGGATAGAATCAAATACCTCATGTTGTTCCTTGTCCAGAACCACCTTAATGAAAATTGGATGAGTGATATCCTCCTTAAAGGTAATCATTGGGGCCAAAAACCTCAGGAAGCCATGCTCTGATCACACCCAGTTCTGTTTCCATAAACGTATACTGCCTTCTCCCACAACCCACCGGAAGTGCTGTTGGAGGCTCGGGATGAGGGGAAATACCGATTTACAAAGAGGGGATCCCTGTATGTGGTTGGCATCCATGTTACTATCGTAGCTGTAGGAAATAAACCTCCCTAGAGGGACCAGTCCTCCACGACCTTTCAAGTGAGTTTGGCATGCATTCCCTGAAGCGTGTCCCTCAAACATCTAACATTAATACCCCCTACCTGAATGGGATGAGCCATTCTTTTCCATGCGACCTAGTTCCTCTTCCCTTCTGCCAGCACATCCAATAAAAAATTAGCCAAGACCCTATCAATTTCTTTGATCACCCCCTTTGGCACCGAAGTGGAAGCCATCGCATGAACTGGTATAGTATCCAGGAAACTATTAACTAGATAAATATGCCCTACAATGGATAAGAAGTGTCTCTTCCAGTTGATGATGCGATCTGTAATCCTACTCACTACCTGGTCAAAGTCCCGAATATGTGTTCTGCCTGGAGAAAGAGAAGTCCCATGACATTAAAGCAGGAAGTAACCAGGCTGCATGTCCATGATGTTGCAATGAATATTCGTACGTTGTGATCCACACTTGTTTGAGAAATATAATTTATTTTTGAGTGGCTGATCACCTGACCACTCTAATGGTAGTATTCTTCAAGGATCCTCTTAAAGTCACGCGTGGATCTCTTTCATGCATTTGGAAAAATAATCGTATCATATGCAAACATCAAATGTGAGATGGTAGGAAGGTTCATTTTCCTTCGATAAGGAAGTATACTACCAGTGAGGATTCCTCTGTTCAAAGGTCAGATAAGCGCATCCTGCATCAGGATGAATTGGGTCGGGGATATCAGGTCACCTTTTCATATGCCGCAGGTGGCCTTAAAGAAGCCATGCGATTTCCCCATGAATGATACATCCATACATGGAGAGCTAAAACATCTAAAGAGGATGTTTGAGGCCTTGGAAGAAAGACCCATGCAACCTAAGTCCCTATTCAAAAAACCCCATTCAAGTCTATCATATTCCTTGCTCATATCCAACTTGATGATCATGTTGGATCCATGATTTTTAACATTTATGTCCCTCATCATCTCATGCGCCAGGGCTATAGACCCCTATATTTAAATCCCTCTCACAAAACCCTGTTTTTCCATGGATGTCCAGTGGGGTAAATGCATGTCCATCCTCATGTTAATAATATTGGCAAAGATTTTTAGGTGATGTTGCACATACTCACATGCCAGTGGTGGAGAAGGGAGGAGGGGTCCTTGACCTTCGGTATTAGCACCAAGGTCATGGTGGCTTGAAACCATGGGAGAGATCCTACTCTAAAAAAGTCACGTACTTCTGCAACAATGTCTCTTTTAACCACTTCCCACACAGATCTGTAGAACAAACCATGAAAGCAATCAGGTCCCGGTGCACTCTCCAGTTTGAGACACATCATGGATTGGTTTATCTATGACTCATCTTGAACCCCCTCCATTCGTGCATTTTCAGTGGAGGATACACTGTTTTGAATTCCCCCCAAGGCTCTGCATTTCCACTCGGGTACCCGTTGGCCATCATAACGTTAGGCCCTTCTAGGATGTATTTGAATAAGGAGTAGGACATCCCACCCATGACATCTCTATCATCCGTGTAACTACCGTGGGGTGCCTTTTCTCCCTGATGCAAGCGTGAAGGTAGATCATGTTCTTATCTCCCTCATGCGACCATTTTATCCATGATTCCCCCCAAGCCATCCGTTCCTGTCTAATGAACAATTCCTAAAAACTAATCTTCTTGATAGACACCTCCTCGAAAGTATCATCATTCCAGCCTTCCTCGACACTAGCTTCCAAGAGTTCGATCTCCTGTTTGAGATCCTCCATCCCATGGTCGATGGAATCGAGATCCCCTGCCCAATCCTTTAACATCATTTTAATCCGCCTTAGTTTATTGTGGAAAGCCACCAAGGAGAACCGTTGTACCAGTTCCCCCCCAAGAGTCCCTCACCCAGTGAATAAAATAAGGATTCCGTATCCGTTGACCATAGAACCTGAACCTACTTTTATGGATATGCCTTGAGGACATAGAGAACAACAATAGTGAGTGATCCGATATAACACACACCAGATGACCCACCTTGGAATTCAGGAACATATTTATGGCATGGATATTGGCAAGACAACATTCAAGACGACTATAGAAATGCCTATACCATATTTGGTTGTTTAACCATGTGAATCAATCTCCAGTATACCCAAAATCCATTAACCCCTTGGTTTCCATGAATTGAACGAAATCTATGGTAGCGCAATACAGGAAAGCCCCACTTCCTTTGTTCTTCAATGGTTTTGTGATGATGCTGATTTCCCTACTAGCAATCCATGGTTCACTTCCTGGATCGAATGTGCTGAGCTCCTGCCATAGAGATTCCCTTCTTCTAGTGTCGCAACTTCCATAGACAAAGGATACGCCGATGGTGATAGAGCCCTTAGTCACCCTCGTCATGATGAACTGGACCCCCTCCTGTAGCAGGTCCACTAAGATGTATTTCCTCTAAAATATCCATATATGATGGTTAGTTGGATCCTCTTTCTTGGACGCATGCATATTGATCTTATAGGAGAACTCCTGCAGCTTGGATGGGTCCTGCTTGGGTTCCAGAACAACAACAATGAGCACTATATTTTTCTTGATCTACGAAGCTATGAATATTGACTTCACCCTATATCTAAGCCCACGATAGTTCCAAATGAATATGTTAATCATTGGTCAAACTTTGGCATGGCTTTGGCCCCAAGAATCGTGGTCTCAAGTTGGAAGTATGATAGGCATTCCCTAATATGTGACCTTTCTTGTTTGAAATTCGCATGAGTACACACACCCAAGCTGTTGTCCAGAAGGTTTGGAGGTGATGACTGAAAGAGAGAGAGGATCTTGATTGTCTTCCATGTCACAACACTTGGGGGATATAATTTAATTTCCCACTTACCCTTCTCCAGAAATACTTGAGAACACAGATCTCCATGCCCATCCAACCCAGCCACCCCAAGTGCACCGTCTACTCTCGAATGAGGGAGGGAAGCATAAAGCTTACCTCTGAAATCGATCATCCCGACCTCTTTAGGGTTCACATTATAATCTGGGCGAAGCAAAGACAAGGGCTCCCAAAAACTAGCAGAGGATCGCACCGAGTATTCCAGTAACCCGCCCGCAGAACAGATTTGGTGGGGACCGTTAGCCCAACCAGCGTGCATAGCCATCCAAGAATGAGGGTCCCTTCGAGCAAGGGGGGCCAGTGCTCTTCTAGGGGCATCGACACCTGCCGGAACACTCGAATAGCCAGGGTTTCAAGAATGATCTTCCAAATTTGTAAGCAACCCATCAAACCGATGAACCTCCAAAACCAAGGAGGAGGATGAACCAATCGACCTATAAGGAGAGGATTTTCACCCCGATGCTGAACCTCCCTCACCCCATATATTTCTGTGATGATGCCTATTGAACATTTGTTTAGAATGAAATTGGAGAAGACATGAGGAACATAACCTGGGAAACACTAGATACACAATGTCCTGGTTCCACAAATCTAAGGCCTGGACCTTTAGAGATAGATGCTCCAGGATGGGATATGACAGATCAAGCTCAATGCACATCCTCACAATCGACATATCCGCACCATACCTGGTACACCCATCCACAAAGATAAAACCTCCTAGTGAATCTCCAATGGCTTTAAGAAAGGAACCATTCTAAAAGGGAAACAAAATCCCTAGAAGACTGATCCAAACTACTGCTTTTGAGATCTTCTTCCCTTTGTGAGTGTCCAATGACCACTGTGCCAGACTAAATCGCCACCGCCACATACATTGGGGGGCACTGCACCACACTTGGATGAATTCAGCTTCCAAGGAGAAGACCAGACATAAGGAGATATAGTGAACCACGGAGATACGAACCAGAGCCTGCAGTTCCATGGAGTCCACATAGCATTTGAACAATGGCATGGGGGGATTCCCATCCCCAAACCTGGACACAAGAGTCTATTTCAGGACATGAACAGTTTCATAGAAATACGCCGCTGATACATTGAAAGAGAGGTAAATCTAGCCCTAGAAACCGACAGAGTGTAGATGGTAATGTGCACATACACACGAGTGATGTTTGAGTTTTTTTTTCAGTGGATGAAAAAAAGTTAAATTGTAATTAAGATTTTCTGTTGAAATTATAATAAATTATATATCATATATACTGTTTAAATATATCCTTATTACCATAAATTCAAAGTGAAAATGAACAACGAATCACATCACCTAATGGAGGTGGCAGTCCACAGGTATGCACAAACAACATTATCATTTTCAAATAGAAGGAAATGTAATAATGTTGAAATGATATTATAATTAAATAAGTAAATTTATTTCATTAATATAATGTAATAAAATTAAATCCATCATAATAACAAACCATGAATTTTTGTGATGTAGAATGTATTATATCTCTATGTGGAGTAGTACACAGGTATGCAAGACCAATACATTATTTCCCCATTTGATAAAAAAGAGGGTGGGAAAGGAGGATGAAAAATATTATTCACATATATGTATATTTAGGATATTGAATATATTATTTAATGATGAATAATATATATTTATATGAGTTATAAGATAAACTAAATTGAAATGGGGTGGGTAGGATGGTTAGCTCGTTTTCTGTAGTCCCTAATTAGATCCCTTCACAAGGACCTTTGGAATTGTTTTTTATGAATAAATTAACCATCAATTTGTTTATATGAAAGTTCATAAGATAATTGGTAAGATTTTGGTTGGGATAGATGGCTCAAGGTGGTGTAATAAGATTGAGAGAAGGTGTCTTATTATAAAGGTGGGAAGGGGAATTCCTATAATAATTCAAAACCTTAAAATATTATAAAGTTACATTCATGGACATGTGGATAAAAAATTGGATTAATTTATAATTAATTAATATATAAGATCAAAATAAGCTGTTAAATTGGTTTTATTAAAAAAATTAGGCCATTTTAACTCATATACATTTTCTATAATCACAATCAACCCTTTTTATCCTCAACCATGGTAACACATTTTTCAATAATTAAGGGATTTAAATTTACTTATAAGGTAAAAAATGGCACAAAAATGGTAATGGAAATGAATTTTTGACCATATCACATCCCCTTGTACTATTTTAGTATTTTTATAAATTATAAATCATTTAATAAAATATTATATAATTTAATATACCATTAATGTCATTTTTAGTAAAATTCATTTAATTAGACTTTAGAGTTAGGAAGAAAACAATATATATATAATTTATAACCTTTCACCTTTAATTATAAATTATAATTACCAATATAATCTTGGTAATTCCATAAACAATCCAAAACATATTTATTTTATGTATGTTAATATTTTTAGTAATTTTTCCTACTCCTTGCTCAAGAACTGTGTCAATGTTGTGTATAAATTTATGGTAATTATACAACCACAAAAAATTTAAAATAAGCTAAAATAATTTAAATAATTTATTAATTTTGAAAATAATCATTTATAATTTATCATAAAATCCTTTTATACCCATTATAAAATATTAGATTTTTCTAAAGAAATTAGAGTGAAATTTTGTATTTTTCTTCACTTAAAATAATGTATAGGTCATTATGAAAGAAAAATTGGAAAAAATTGTGATAAATTAGAATATTTGATGATTATGGTCAAACCACACTCACAATATATATTAAATTCAAGAATTAGAGTTATTTTAAAGACTAGTCCCATGTATTTAACCTTGTTTTACACCTTTTACCCTTACCGAGGTGAAAAATATTGACCATGATTACTTTTCATAATTTCCAGAAATAAAAGGGTTCTATTTTAAAAAAAATATTATAATTAGTGAAAATATGGATTATATTTTTTCAATATTCTATTTATATTAGTAGTGGAATTAATTTTAATATATTTACATAAAATTTATAGAAAAAATATTTACTAGAATAATGTGTTATTAAGACAAAATATTATTATATATAAAAATAATAAATATTTCTAATTAAAATGGAATTAATTAGAATATTATATATATAATATAATATATTTTAATTTAAGAAAAAATCCATTATACAATTTTAATTTTAAATTAAATGTTTTTATTAAAAGAGATAACAATATTTGGAAAAAAATCGGTAGTTCTCACAACTCACTTAAAAATCAATCATTTCAGAGAAATCCCAAAACCCCACCTTATGATAATTTTGATATAATGATTTAAAAATTTAATTTCTTTTCAAGATATAAAATTTCTTTAAGATTCATAAAGTTATTAAAATATTTAATCATAAAAAGAAAAAAACTATTTTTTGAAGAAAACTTATTTTTGATGCATAAACAGACTTTACTAATTTTTTTTAGTTATTTAGTAAGTATTGATCAATAAATTTTTATTCAGAAAAACCATTATACATAAAATTAATAATAAATTTACTCGTATTCATACCTTAAAATTCAACTGCTAGGTTATAATTATCACATTTAAATATTAATATTTACATAGAATATCACAATTAACTTAAAGATCAGTGTTGGGTGTTAAAGAATCTATCAAGATTATTATTTTTTATATTTTAATTTTAGGGGTGTAAATCCCCCCATGTACATTACATCCTTATAGTTTTATCTTGTTCATCACTGGTTCAATATTTGAAAATACCGTTGTTGAAAAACCCACATCATACAAAGAGATAATAAAACTTCCAGAAAAGGGGGATTGAAAAGCATAATAGTAACTTGAAATTACACATGATAGGGTTCCCAAATTAGGAGATCATTGGATGGAAGTTAAAATATACATATGGACATGATAAATAGTTCCCAATGACTAATATAGATTTATAGATATCCTGGATTAGTGAATGTTAATGATCGCAGATCCGCAAATTAATGAGAGGTTAGAAGACCGTAAATTCAACATGAATGAAGGTAAAATAATATAATTTATATTTAAAGATTCTTTTCTAAAATTTAAGGTATTCTTATAATATCGTTATATATAATATGAAAAAATGTACATTCATGATATAATTCCATTTCATAATCATAATTTCATCTTTTGGTTGTGCTTTGATCAATTTTCACTTCATCTCTAACTTCATGAAATGAATATCCATGTTGATTTTTTCACACCTAAACAACTAAAATTATCTTTTTTCAGATTATTAGATCCTTAAAATAATGGAAACCCATTTATTCTATCTCTTATTATTTTAAAAAACCCAAATGGTTATAATAAGTTACCCAATATGGATTAATATAATACATTAATCTCTTAAAACTCAATAACAACACTCAAAGTTAAACATACCAAATTCTTAAATAATTAATCTTATAACTCCTCCCAAATAAATATGACCATATTTTATAACATAAAAGACAAAATCATTTGTTTACATTTTATTTTCAAGATCAACTTCAACATTTATCCTCATACAAAATGATGTATCTCATAATGGCACATACCAAATAGGTGAATACCTTGATCATATATTCTCCTAGAACATGCTAATAACCCAAATCATCATAAAACACAATTAGAACATATATTATCTAAAAAAATAAATCAATCCATTTTCCTTTAAAAAATTTAGACAAATTAATGTATTCCATGAATCCAAAAATTTAATAAAATTCATCATAAATCACATTTTCATCAAATCACTGATCTTTTTCAAGGTAACCAATATTATAAAATTTAAATTATCAATATCAATAATGTATTTATCCCAACATAACATTATCATGTCAACATAATGTACATGTTAAGGGTTATATACCCTTCAATCATGTGTTATCCAAAAAAAATCACCTTTCCACTAAATCACTTTTCTAGGTTATCAATGCCATTCAATATATACATTCAAATCCAGAAACAAATATTGTATAACAAACCATAGTTGATTCATGATTCTTCTACCTATAATAACATTGATAAATAACTTCTATAATTTAATTCATAATTCCCAAAACAAAAACACTTTAATAATTTCACTTGAATGAGTGGAATAACATAGGCCCTTATCCAATATAGTAGTTAACACCTAGATTAGGGAATTGACTTGATTAATGCCCATATTCCCCAAAAATTAGAAATTATACTAAAAAAGGTACATTAAAATTTATATTATTTCTCTCATACAAATAAATCATTTTTAATTGAAAATTACTTGACCTTTTCCCTTATTTTCCACACGTATAACATTTTCCTATTCCTTTTAGACATTTTTCATAGGTGTTTATTCCCAAATTCATGAAATTTCAGAAGCTGAATCATCTTTCAGTCTTGGTATTAATCAACAAAAATCCTATGAAACACCAATTTAACTTATTATGCTTTTATTCTTATCACCCATGTTTAGATTGTTAATCATACTATGTGATCTCTATTTGAGAATTATCACAAGGTTTCTTATTCCATATCCCATTTCATTTGGATTCTCATGAGGACAATCATTTAATTGTCCATCAAATTCATAATGAACATAATTATTTATGGTTCTAGTCAGTTACTAAATCAAAAATGAATAATGGATTAATAATAATAATTGTAAGGAACTATATAATCATGAATAATCATTCATTTGAGGTCTAAAAATTGAATCCTTGTTTTCAATCAATGAAACTATATGTCAAACCTAGTCTATAAATGATAATAATCAATTCAAATTATTCATAATTATTTATAAAGAAAATATGAATTTACCCATTCATATACCATAAGAGTGTCAAACCTAGTAAACAATATGGGTCACTCACCATTAAATTGAATGAAGGTTGATATATATATTCAAACAATGGTTTTTTTGGGTTATTACTCAAATATGAATCAATGAAAAACCCACGTTTACTTGAAGTATCCAAATAAAGATGTATTTATAGGAAAACCAAATAATATCCTCCTTACCCCAACAATTGGATGTTGGATTATACATAGGATAATCCTTAGTGTTTTCAACAAAGTTATCTAATCCTAATCTCCAAAAATAACTAAACCCTCTTTGGATACTAATTTTAGAGACCCAAAATGTTTATATACAAATTATACATCATATTGGATGAATGTAGATTCACTACTATAGTGGGTCATGGTAAAAAATATTTCAATTACCTATGTATAGTATATCAGTTGATCCCACGTAGTCTCGTAAAGGGGAGTTCACACAAAACTAAGTTGTCACTTTTTTTAGGTTTCGCTAAAATTATTATTATTAATTAATTTGAATTATTGTTAGATAAATAAACATCAGGAATTGATTTTTGTTAAAAAATGATAAAGATAAAGATTAGATTGGGTTAGACTAGACCTAGTGTTGTGCTATCATGGTTTTCAAATTTATCCATTTTGCTTCCATTAACTGATAAAAGAGAGATTCGTCTACCAAGTCCTCTCTCTCCCTTGTCCAGATGGTTATGATGAGAATTTTCCTATCCAAAACCATATATTGGTCTCTACTCCTTCTAATGTGTGTAGGGTTGTTGAAGGTTTTGTGATTAATTAGAGTAATCCCTAACCCGAAATTCTTATTCTCTAATAAACCAATATTCCACATGAAATCATACACACGTGTTGACTACCATCAATCACTCACCACCCAACCCTAATATTATTCCATCATATACAGATTAGAATTGGGTGGAGGGATATAAGATCATTGACCAAAGAAATTTATAATAAAAAAATCAAAACCTAACACAACCACATTCGGAATTTAAAACTGAATTAATAATTGAGACCAGAATAAGAAAGAATAAGAAATTGGATTCATTGCAAGCATGAGAACTCAAGCATACAAATAGCTCTATCCACCCTCTTCCCAATCATTCAAATGATGCTACCCCTCCATGGATGGGGTAAGCGAGATGATTCAAGTGACTAGATACATTTTAAAGTATGGAATAAAAGAAATAAAATAAATAATTCTCAAGGAGGTCATCATAGAGAATCCCTTGGCTTCCTCCTGGATCTATCTATGTTGGATGGTTATTGGAGGTTGGTATTTATAGGCCGTCTCATAAAAAAACTGCGACTATTGCATTTAGTTATTTTTCTATGCATCTCCTTGTACACGATGTATATTTGGGTGACACAACATGCAGTTCTCCTTGTTTTTCGCCACCATGTTCCATGAATCCATTGTGAATCTCATACACTGTTTTGACTGTTTGATACAGGTCATATAGTTCACTAATGGTACACGATGCATGCTGTCATTTCAAAACATGTTTCTTTGTCCTGACTTGTTCAGTGCAGATATGATTCACTTGATATGATCACAACGTGTACTGAAGGTACATGACTTGTAGGCTGTTTTCGTCATATTTTTAGCCCTGATTCTCTCTTAAAAATCTGGTGTTGCCCCGCTTCGCTTTGCTCACTGCGTGAAGGGTCCTTGGGCACATAATTTATCCTCGTATTTCTTCTTTTTCATGTGTTCTTTAATTCCATCCATACCACATAAAACAAATCTAATCATTCCAAAAATGGAGAGATTATTCATTTCATTTCACAAATTAATACATAAAATATGAACATAAATGTTCTCTGTCAAATATTCATTACATATCATTACAATATATGTCATAACTATAACATTTTAGTTTCTTTGTAAATTTAGATACATAAACAACTGGTATATAAAATATCTATATCATCTCTCATTTAGTTCATCACAACTAGATTTATTTTTTTACATATCATACCTAAACTATTCATCATATCAAGGGGAATATAAAACATAATAAGGGGTGGGAATATATTATTTTTAAGGGTATATATAGAATATATCAATCAATTATCATGCTTGATCATAAGGGTATTATAATAGGATCATAAAATAAAAAATTCAAGCCTAATAAATTAAATAACATTTATCATGAGTCATGGAATAATGTTATGTCATAAAAAAAGAAAATATTCCTGAGATCATAGAATCATAAATAATAAATCATGAGAAATGAGATCATATATTATAAATTTTTATATGGAAAAAATATAAGCTTATAACATTGTAAAAATTTATATATCGTAATAGGATCACTCATTAAGTTAAGTACATGAAATTAGGTCCACACATAATCTTATGGAATTAAAACTAGGTCCATAAATTTACTTATGTACATAAATATAGGTCTATGTATCAACATATGGACATGAACCATGGTCTATTCATCAATATATAAACATTTTACCAGGTCTATGCATCAACTAATGGACAAGAAACTAGGTCTTTAAAAAATATTATGAACATGAAAGACAGTACATACATAACATAGTTATCTCATGAGTTATCACTCTTGACCCAATGCCTTGGTGGACTATATGAGACCCACCCATAAAATAATCACAATCCAATCCTATGTATGCCATGTGATCAAAATATCATTTAACAATTCCTCATAACTTAACTCGTCAAAAAGAACATGAGTTTCATCAATATTTCATAATCCTAAACATAAAACATCATATGATAGGATACAGATGGTATCATAGAATCATATCCCTAGTGAAACAAAAGTAATATCAAAACATGTCAACTTAGATGAAAAATTACTTTAAAATATATATTGGATGATTTTTTGTGGAAAATTACCCTCTTGTAATGAAATGACATAATTTAAATTGAAAAAAACTACATTATATAAAAGGTAATTTTATTAATGAGAACCATGGAAACATATAAATAAATACTTAAATACTATAAAGTTAATAATTTCGGGAAATTTCATTCATGATGTAATTATTAAAACAATTATTATGTTCACACAATCGGTAAAAGTTTATTATTTAGAAAAAAAGATAATTTTTTAAGGATATTAGTAAAAATTCATACATCGGTAATTTTTTTTAAAAATATTTTATTAAATGTTAAAAACAGCCAAGAAAACAATTTAGAAAACAAGGATATAGAATAAAATGGATTTTTGACCAAAAGATGATAAATAATGTCATATTTTATTAAAAAAAATTTATAAATATTTTTGAGTTCCATGGAGTGAAAAATGAAAATAAAACCACAAAATTATAAAAATAACCAGAGTAGAAGAAATATTGATGTGGTTTATTAGATTAGGATAATATAATCTCCATTAATGGAAATTTGGGCTTAATCAATATCCATTACAATGAGATTGAAACATAAATCCCTTACCTCAAGTCTTTTCCAGCTTTGTAAGAATTAAATCCTCATATATGATAAAAAAAGTTTGATTATAATTGTATGAAAACCCATATTTAGATATATCATACCATATATTATTTAATACAAATATCATATCACATGTTTGTTAACATGTCTTTATTTAAACCAAAGTGTTTGGTGATAACTATTTTTTTCTCACGCATGTTTCAACTCAAATGTTCTAGTACATTTGGATTGTTAATTATTAAAGTATCTATAAAATTTATTTAATATAATATTTATAGTATTTAATCATTATAAAAACTTTTATAACTATTCATATAATGAGGTAATAAAAATGAATTACATTACTTTATGAAGTTGGTAATCTGTACATACACACGAGTGATCTTTTCATTTTTCAATAGATGGTATGAAAGAAAGGTAAATAAAAATTATACATTAAAAAATATTTATTATATCATATATTTCATTTATATTAAATAATTTTATCCATATTACCATCCATGAAATGTTATAATGAAAAAAATATCATCTCTTCTTGGAGATGGTAGTTCACACGTACGTAAGAGCTACATTATCGTTTTTCAACATATGGAAATATAATAAGGTGGATAAGTTTTTATAATTATATAAATATAATTATATAATAAATATAATACATAAATATTAAATCCATCATAATAAAAAATTGTTACTTATGGTGATAGAGAATGTATCATAACACTATGTGCAAGAGGCAGTCCACACATACAGATGTGCCGAAATTCCATTTCCAGTTTGTATGAAAAGAGGATGGATAATGGTGGTTCTATAATCATAGTAAAATTTTATTATATTGATGATACTGAATTTATTATTGAATTATTAATACCCTATATTTAGAGTTGGTATAATAAGAAATAAATTTGAGGAGTTCGGATCAGGTGACTGTCTCTTCTTTGGTAGACCTCCTTTAGATTGCTTATTACAGAACCCTAATATGGACATTTAAGAATAAAAAAACTAAAGTTCATGTATAGGAATTTTTATAAGAGAAATTAGTTTGTTTTTTTGAGTTGGGTGGTTTATATTGTGTAAATAAAAGAGTGGATGGGTGTCATTTTATAAGGGATAAATGGGGAACTCATGTGTTTTTTCACGTCATTAAAATATTATAATGTCACATTCATGTCTATATGGTTTTATATTAGATTAATTTAAAATTAAAGAATATATATAGTCTATATAAACTCTTATAATAATATTTATAATTTTTAGATCATTTTAACCGATATCTCTTTAGCATAACCCCATGTTAACCCTTTTTTATCCATAACCACTATAAAACATTTCTAAATCATAAAGGGTTATAAATTTACTTATAAGGTTAAGAAATTACTCAAATGTTCAAGGGATGAATTTTTAGATCATATACCATCCCATATTCCATATTTCATTACTTTTAATACATTTGAATTATTTAATAATATTTTCTATATCATAATATATCATTAATGTCATTTTTTGTGACTATTCAATTTAATTTTACATTAAGGATTGGAAGACAAAAATTTATTTTTAATATAGACCCTTAAATAATAATATATACATTATAAATACCCATAAAAATATTCATGCAACAAGTCATCCAAAACATATTTATTTGATGGTTTTTTATATTATTTAGAAAACTATTCTACTACTTCCACGAGAAACATTTCGGTGCAATGTAAGTATTCAAGGTAACTATACAATCATGAAAAATTAAAAATAAATAAATATTATATTTATAAATTTTTTAAATTTATAATTTTATTTTAGAATATGACCCCATGATAAAATATAATAGTTTTTGAAAAAACGAGAATGACATTTTGTATTTTTATTTTCTTAAAAAAAATATAAGTCCTTATCAATGAAAAATGGCCGCAGATTAAAATAAATTTGAATCTTGGAAGAAGATCATCAATTAAAACTCATTAATTTTTTTTAATTAATATGTTATGGAACATTTAAGGTCTTATACTATAGTTTTATCCAAGTTTTATCTGTTTTACTATTACTTAGGTAACAAATATATACCATGGTTACTATTAAGAATAACCAAAACTAAAAGGGATCTATTTTTTAAATTTAAAAAATGGTTCCAAATGTGGAGTATTATTTTTAAGAATCAATTTCTATAAGTTGAATAATTATATTTTATATTAATTCCTAAAATAAAAATGAAAAAATTATTTCTAGAAAAATGTGTTTTAAACTTAAAAATTAACTTATATAAATATTACTGATTCAAATTAAAATAATTAGATTATTATAAATAAAATTTGTTATATTTGACTTTGATACCAAATCAATATTTTAAAAGGAATTATATATTACTTCAATTAATGAAAAGAAATGATAATTTAGAAAAAAATTGGTATTTTCACTATTTACAAAAAAATCAATTTTTTTAATAAATCTGAAAATTTCTCCCTGTGTTAATTTGGATATGACAAATTATATATTTTTATTTTTATTTTTTTGAAATAAAATTTATAATATTTACTCAATAAATGAAATAATTTATTAAAAAAAATTATTTCTAATGTATAAACTATTTTTAATAAGAATAAAGCGCTTATTTCATAAGAATAATTTCATATATTTGTTTTTATTCGGAGAATTATAAATATATTTCATTATGAGGTTACTCATATTCATAGTAATGAATTAAACAGTTATGTTATAATGGTCATATTTAAATAATAATATATTTATAGTATATTACAATTCACATAATGCTCGGTGTTGTGTGTTAATAACGATATCAAGATAATTATTGTTTTAAAATAATTTTTCATATTAAATATATGTGACTTATTATTGATTATACATAGTAAAACTTATTATTATAGGTTGTGGATCTTACTCTGTACCCAGATTCACCTCTCTGAGTGAATTAACGGTGGTAATGATAACGTCCTAAAATATTAGAGGGGAATCATTGAGTTTCTTTTATCCCCGTCTACATAATCTTTAGTCGATGTGGGTGATGAAAAAAGTTTTCAAGGACTATAAAAATAGTTTGGATTAATTTTTATCTTATATTAATGATGAGGATGCGTCTTCAGATGTATGAACCCATATCTTCTCTTCAGGCATGTTTTCCTTTTTCTGGTTTTTTTGAGAAAAAGATGAGTTTCTGGAAATATTCTATGTACACGTTGTGTACTTTATGAGTACATGCTATGTACTCAGTTACCGCGTGTAGCCATGTGATGGTCGTGTAGCGGTCATGCACACAACTGTGTGTGGTGACCTGGAGGCCGCCTAAAGTGTGGCATGGTACACACCGTGTACTTTAAAAGTACACGCTGTTTATTTTCTTTTTTTTCATTAAACGCACCAGGTTCATGTCTGATAGAATTAAATTCCTCCTTCTAGGTTTGGTTCATCTGAGAGTGAGAGTATGACCACGATCCTTCTCCGAGCCCCCGATCTAGAACTGGTTCTCCTTTTCGACCACCGTCAATTGCATTGGGATCGCCATAGTAAGCTCTTCCTTATTCTTGTGTTTCATTTCTTGATTCCTCATCTTTCTCAAGTTATCTTCGATTTAATGTTTTAGACATTTTTGTAGATCTATGGTGTTCTTGGTGTTGGGACCAAGTTGTATGGAGAATTAAGTAAGAAGAGTTTTCTATTACAAAGTGTTGTCTTTTGTTTTCAAAGAAGATAATTCAACTCACTTTGTAAAGTCCTTGGAAAATGAGATGATGCTTTTCTGATTTTTATTTCACAAATATAATAAGTTTGGAGAACCTGTGATGCAAGCCTTATGAAGAAGGGGGGATTAAAAGTGATACCAGTCTTATGAAGTTTTGATTGGAAAGAATGATGCTGCTGGAAGATGGTAATGTTTCAGTACTTCCCATTGTAACTCCGACGATGCTAATGCTGGTCTCTCAATGTATATATATCACGATAGTGGACTTTGTGATGAATGTACTAGAATGGTCACTGGAAGTAGTGAAGAGAGCAATGACAAAGGAATGAAAAATCTAGAGGCAACATAATAGAACAGTTTAAGGTGGCACCATTTTCAAGTGTTTTCCAAATTTTAGGGCATGAAAATTGGGAGATGAAGAAAGGTGTTTTTGGAAATGGATGTTGTGTGCATGTTTGAAGATGGATTGGTATGTTCTACGCAATTGGAGATCCATTATCTGAATATCAAAATCTTGTAAAAAAGAGGATTGTGTGAAAGATTGTGTTTTATGCGCAATATTGCTTTTTGCACACAAGATTGAAGGGATATTGAAATATTGCGTGCAAGGCATGATTTGAGGTCCAAACATCGAAAAATCAAAAAGGAAGTAAGTGCAAAAAAGATTCAATAAGTGAATGAAAGATAAGGATGGCGCGAAATAGACTTACATGCCAAAGGTGATGTAAAAGGGAGTTTTCGCGCGAGGCTTGATTCCAGGTCCAACCTTCAAAAAATGGAAAAGGAATGAAGTGCGCGAAGGATTCCAAGAAGTATGCAAAAGATGTGGTTGGTGCGAAAGATTCTTTTGCGCATAAGGCAACATCGAATGGGGTTTTGCGTGCTGCATCGGGATCTTGCACGACGCATCATAGTTTTTGCGTGCAGGGGTTGAAAAGGTCTATAAATAAGAGGTAACCACCTCACATTTGTGTGGATCAAAAAATAAAAAAATACCATGAATTGAGGTGCAGAATAATATTAAGAAAAGGATAAGTTGCATGCAAAAAGAGAGTTTCACGCAAGATTGAAGTTGCGTGCAATAGGAGTTTCTCCAAAAAAGTCAAATATTGCGTGCCTGGCATAAAAGTGGCATGCAAGAAGCCTAAAAGAAGCACTAAAATACTCTAATTTCCTATTTGTGCTAAGAGGGTGCACACACACATACAGATTGTTTTCCAAGTGCTACACAAGTGTAAGGGTATATACCACTCGTTGTATTCCACAACAAAGGATTGTTTTCTAGTGGACTGTGTGGTACTGGATTATTTCCATACCATACCAAGGACGTAGCTACTCTTGTTGAGAAGTGAACCTTGTAAAACTTGTGTTCATGTGGTTGTGTGTGTTCAACAGAGAAGAAACTCTTTAACAAGAGGAAAATTTTGTTTCAAAAATAAGGAAACATAAAAAGAAGAAGATATCACTGATTCACCCCTACCCCTCTCAGTGATACTTAGATCCTGATTGGGAATTTCAAGTGGGCGATTCAGGGCTTGAGGTTCACTTATATCGATCTCCCAATGCCGAGGTAGGTGGTTTGTGCATTTTCGTTGAAAGTATTTAAGTTATATGTGAAAAATTTCCCAATACCCATGAACGAGGTATTGCGTGTTTACTATTTTAGCCCTGTTGTTTTCCTGATAAGCTTGTATGCTTGAGTTGTGGTAAATTGAATGTGAATAGGGTAAATTGATATGATTTGAAGTGTTTTACCATGCATGTTTATTTATGACCATTTTGGTCTAGCTTTCCTATTAGACTAATGTTTGTTTCCCATGCCTAGTATTGTAGGATTCTGTGATTATCTTTTTGAGATGCTGAAATGATATAGATTGATTAGCCAAGTAGTTCGTAAGGTTCACTTTGGCCGCTACGCACTGTGATACTCGATTGACTTACAGAGGGCCGTGAGAACCTTGTGCAGTAGACCATAGTGAGAATGGACATAAGGGATTCTCTAGAGTGTCTTTTATAATTAATGATGTGAGACTAAAGGGGGAATTGACGTTGAGTGATTCCTCAGAGAGTCTGTAGTTCCTTGACGCAGGCCACAGTTGGAATGAGACATTGAGTGATTCCCTAGAGCGCCTTTAGTACTGATACGAGACTATAGGGGGAATTACCGGTGAGTGCTTCCTCCGAGAGTCTATATATTAGCTAAACCAGAGGGGTGAGACTGTGTGTGCTTCCCAGAGGGTTTCTTATGTTGTTTGGTTGAACCGTAGGGTTACCTACTTTGATTAGATTCTTGTTTGATTATGATTTTAATGATTTGAAACAGTGGATTATTACTGCTGAGTACATCATTGTTTACTGCATCCTTTTACTTATTACCTGCTATATAATCACAAAATTTTAGGCACAAATTTTTTGGTGGTTCCCTACTTGGATTAGTCTCACACTCTGTTTGTGTCATGATTTTGGTCCCAAATAAATTATATTGCTACAGGTATAGATAAGGGAAAGCACCCTTATACATCAAGTACCTGATTGATTTGGATATGGAGAGCATGAGACGAAGATGAGGCTTGCGATGCTATGGAGTTTATTTACTTGTTTTTATTTTGTACTTGGTTTAGTAATGTATTCAACATCGTGACTTTTTTGGATGTTTTCCTATACATATGTATCATATATCATTTTATATATGTGCTCCAGTTTATTCTATCAGTCTTCCGTTGATTATGTTTATTTGGTGATATTACACTTTCTGCTATTGTATATCTGTTTTACTTATGTTGTGTACTTTTCCAATGAGGACATAGTTTTCCCACTATCACACCCAAGGCCCTCGCTGCTAGTCAGCAGCCTCTGGCATTTGTGGAAATGCGCTTGAGGCCATGTGACCAACCAGATACGGGGCACCTTGGGGTTGCTTCCAGAACTGGGAAATTACAAAGTTGCATCAGAGGAATTATTTTCTTCTTGACTTACTATTTGGAGCCTATAGCTAGGGGTAGGATGGAATTGGTACTTTGTAATATTCTTTGCCCGGGGGTAGCTAACCCGTGCACAGGGAAAAGCCCACTTATCTCGTTATTGAAATTTTTTCTGGTTTTCTAATATTTTGGTTGATTTGTTTTTCACCATTGGGTGATTCATATGTTTTGTGTTGTTACCGTTGATGTTATTGAGGGTCTATTTCTATTTTAACCTGATGAGATGAGGGTATTCCATCTCATGCATCATATAGGCACTTACTATAAATCACTTGTCATGCATTCTTTCCATGCCATTTAGAGTGCGTTAGCGATTGCATGATGTTGTGATAGATGTTGTGCTAAGATATGCATGCTGTTGAGATAGATGATTGATAGAATACCATCTATTTGATAGGGTATTCCTTTGTATACAATTTTTCTTGAATGAAAACCAAACATTGGTTCTTAAGGTGTTATGGGCCCTCATGAATCAGAATTTGGAGGATCATTGAGTTGATTTTCCATGTTTGTAACATATATAAGATTCAAAGATTTTATTCTCAGGGAGTATGGGCCTTCACGGATCGGAATTTGGCACTTTGATGTTCGTTTCAGTGTTTTTATGGGTCCTAGAGTAGTTTCTGAGTCTTATTATCGGAAAAAACCAAGAATACACAATGTGTAATTTTAAATACATGCCATGTGATCTTCTATTCAGGAAGAATCTATTTTTCATAAGTACATGTCTTTTACCATATTTAATCAACCTGTAGTCTCTAACCGCGTCTCAGACTATGTGGGTAGGGACACAGGGTTTGGAATCTTTGGTGGGACACCCCATTTACTGGATGTACAGGCCGTGTTGTAGAACCGTGTAACCATCCGTGTCACTAAAAACATGGGACGATTGTGTCTTCTCTAATATATGCCGTGTCAATCTAGAACACACTGTGTAGTGTAACCTGAGTACTCAGTCGTGTAACGAACAAAACGGGTCGAAAAATCTTCCTAGTACACACCGTTTCCGGATGGAACATACCATGTAGTCCCAGCCGTGTATCCGGCTGTGTAGTTTTATTGTAAGAGAACCGTGTGGCTTAGCTGTGTAAGGGGACTTGGGAAGGGGAAAAGGATTCAAGTGCACACCATGTGTTAGGACAAAAATCTGTGTGTTTCGGGCGTGACACGACCATTTGGGGCATAAGTACACACCCATGTGAATGGCTTAAGGGAACATGCCATGTTGGGGACATACACACTGTGTAGTCATGTTTTGAAAAACATGAATGTTTTTGTTATCCTATTCCCTTCTTATACTTTCGGTTTTCAGTCCTTAATAATCTTTATCAAAGGTGTGAGTTTGACCATGCAGAGTCATTCCACTGAGACACCCTCCGATTGTCCTCCAGTTACAAGGCAGTGGTCAGATGCTAGATATAGTTGATTAGGGAATTCTTATAGATCCTCTAGTTATTCCAGTCTTGGCACCAGAAGTTATACCTAATACAGGTGCTGATGCACAGTTCAGGGAGGGCATTCTGAGGATGATGCAGACCTTTCAGGGGGCACCGCCTCCTGCCCTGTCGATGGAAAAATTGACGAGGGTCTTTCAGCAGCAGCATCCTCCCACCTTTTTAGGGGATGGAGGGCCCCTGGCTGTAGAGTCATGGTTAGAATCCATGCTGATGATATTTGAGCATCTTGAGATGCCTCCCGAAAGGCGGTTCAATCTCGCTACATACATGATATGAGATTCTGGAAAGAGATGGTGGGATGTGATCTCATAGGCGGGACATCAGCAGGTTATGACCTGGGAGAAGTTCCAATGTATATTATAAGACTACTTCTATCCGGAGACCTTGAGGGTCGATCAAGCTTAAGAGTTCATGAGTCTGGAGCAGGGTACTCTTTCAGTTATAGATTATTCGTATCGCTTCACTAAGCTTCAGCTCTTTACACCATTCCAAGGGGAGATGGGTTGTTCCAAGAAAGGAGGTTGAGGATGGTCTCAGATAGGACATCCGCTAGTAGGTGAAAATCATCCGGTTGACTTCCATCACTTATACAGTCAACCAGGCGCTGATCATGGAGTGTAATTTGAGGGATTATCGACATATGGAGTTAGTATCCCTCCATCTAACAGCAGGATGTGTCATAGGGAGTCATCGCATGGAGATCCTGGGAGGCGATCCAGGTTCGAGGGGATTAGTTCCACTAGTAGGTCCATCATGAGAAGAGTTAGGTGCATGATGGTTGAGATGATTTTCCATTCTGGTAACTAGAAGGAGGCTCCGTCCATTCGCTTGTTAGGTTTCCCTGTGGCTGCAGTTCTTCCCTTTATTTCTAGGGGACTTTGGGTTCGATGGGTTCCTCCTGAGTTTAGCCTCAAGCTCAACACGGATGGGTCCTGTGTCCTGTGGGACATGCGTGGAAGTGGGGTGCTTTGTGATGCTAGGGGAAGTTTCGTCCTGGCATTCACAGCTCACTTTGGGAGTGGAAATTCTGTTCTGGTGGAGGCTAGAGCTGTTCTCTCAGGTCTGTCCATCTGTAGGGAATGTGACATTTCTATTTCCTAGGTAGAGACTGATTCTATGCTTATCCATGATGCTTTACTTGGTAAAGTCTCTGTCCCCTAGTCAATCTCTTACATCATTCGGCAATGTAAGGCCCTTCTAAGCAACAACATTTTGGTCACCCACACTTGGAGGGAGGGGAACAAAGTGGCAGACTATTTGGCCTCCCTGGCTGCTCCTGGTACCCTGTTTAGTTGCCTTTATGATTCTTTATTACTTAAACCCGAGGGGGTGAACTTGATTCAGGCTGATGCCCTTGGCTTGTAATACTTTCTTCCTCCATAGGTTCTATCTTTTCTCTTTTCTTATATCCTTTTGGCCTAACAATAAAATTATAATGGTGATGATGGGAGTCAAGACGCATCTTCTGGTAGTGTTGTAGTGAGATAAAAGTGCGGGAAGAGTGGGAATACGAGGCCGTAGTGCCCAAGAGACCTAGTGGAGTGCCGATCTTGTAGCAAGATGGGTCATCTTCAGTGATTCTGTCAGATCTTATCACCAACAGCTGGTGACAAGGGTTCCTTAATGAATCCTCATTAAGGAGCAGCACCACCAGTTACTCCTCATTTATGGAACCGGAGTTCTTCCGACCATTCAGGCAGAGGTTGAGGTCACGGTCGAGGTAGTCATATTCCATGCTTTAAGCAGCAATAGGGTGGATCAGCTCAGAGTGGTCAAGTAGGGTCACAGGGCCGCGGTGTAGGCCATACTTTTTCAGTGAAACAGACCCAGCATGAGCAGGATCCTAGATCCTCTACAGTTCAAGATATGATCCTAGTTTCCTTAGTTTTATCTTCTTCTCTTTTGGATACAGGGGCTTCCCATAACTTTATATCTATTTATGTTGTGGATAGCCTTGGGCTCTGTATCTTTTCTTTTGCCGATATCTTGATGCTAGACACTCCGTTGGGGACTATAACAGCTTCTGTATGTCAGTGTAAGGAATTCCCTCTAAGGGTTTGTGGGTGTCACTTATTATGGGACCTCTATGTCCTAGAGATGAAATTCAATGACGTCATTATTGTAATGGAATGGTTAGTTCCCTTACAGGTTGTTGTCGATCGTTATCGTTGTAGGGTGAGTTTCACATCACCAGAAAGAGAATTGTTTCTTCATAAGGGAGAATGTGATGTACAACAGAGCAGAGCAGGACCAGAGCATCATGGGTTGGTAGGAGATACAACCTAGATTTCTAGTCTATATTTGGATGACCAGGGGACATCACAGATGGACTTTCCTCCAGCGGTGGATCATTTCAGAGATGTCTTTATAGAAAACTTTTCAGGTTTTCTTCCAGAGTGTGAGGTGGAATTTTCTATTGATCTTGTTCCATGAGAGGCAATAGTGTCAATCCCTCCATATAGGATGGCTATGCCTGAGTTACAAGAGCTCAAGAAGTAGTTGGAGGAGTTTTAGGAAAAGAGTTTCAACCGACCTGGTACTTCTCCATGGGGTTTTCCTGTCCTGTTGGTGAAGAAGGAGGACGATACCTTAAGACTATGTGTGTATTATAGGATGTTGGACCAAGTGACAGTCAAGAACCGATATCCTTTACCATGGATTTATGATCTCTTTGATCAGCTTTGAGGAGCTTGGGTGTTCTCGAAGATTGACTTGAGATCCGGTTATCATCATTTGCGCGTTATACCATTTGATATACCTCTTCCAGCTTTCCAGAGCAGGCATGGTTTATACGAATATGTGGTTATGCCATTCAGTCTCACGAACGTGCCTACAGTCTTTATGGTACTGATGAACCGAGTGTTCCATCCATACTTGGATTCTTTCTTGGTTGTCTCCATGGAAGATATATTGGTGTACTCTCTCACTCGACATGACCATGATACCTATCTTGATATCATTCTGAGTACACCGAGAGAGGATCAGTTATATGATAGGATATCAAAATGCCACTTTTGAATGGACCAGATTCACTTCTTGGGTCCTGTTATCTCTAAGAAATGAGAGTCGTTAGTCCCAAATAATGTGAGAGCAGTAGTATCCTGGGAGCAGCCAAAGAACGTCTATGACTTATAGAGTTTCCTAGGGCTAACTGGATACTAAATACATTTTATACAAGAATTTTTACGCTAAGCAGCACCACTGACAGGTCTGAATAAGAAGGGTGAAAAGTTCATGTGGTCATATTCTTGTGAGTCAGCCTTTCAGGAGATGAAAGGGATGTTGAATTTAGAACTGATACTTGTATTTCTAGAGACAGTAAAGAGCTATAATGTTTACTGTGATGCATCAGGTATCGGGCTGGGAGCAGTGCTCAGATAGGGAGAAGGAGTCATTGTGTATGGGTCTCGGCAGTTGAGGCCACAAGAGAGGAATTATCCAACACACGATCTCAAGTTGGAAGCTATTGTTCATGCTTTACGCTGTTGGAGACATTATCTTCTAGGAGAGCATTTTTTGGTTTTCACCAACCACAAAAGTCTCAAGTATATCATCACTCAGTGTGAACTGAATTTGAGACAGTGAAGGTGGGTTGAGTACCTTTAGTCCATTGACATTGAGCTTTCCCATACGTCCTGGAAAGGCAATGCTGTGGCTAATGTGTTGACCATGAGGACTCAGATACATGCAGTTCAGGAGGCCAGTAGTGAGTGGCAGCTTTTGGTTCTGTTCTCTGAGATGCATTTGGAGGTGCACGACAAACATGGGAAGATTTTTCTTTATTCTGTAGCTGTTACCTCTACTCTTCTTGATCGAGTGTGGATGAGGCAGCTATCAGATTTATAAATCCTAGTCATATGGTAGACTATGTCAGGGGAGAACCCTATTCATGGATGGACCATAGGAGAAGATGAGATCTTGCATTTCCAAGGGTGCGTATGGGTGCCAATAGACATACGAAAGGAGCTGATGTGGGACTTTGATTCCTCAGTTGAGGCATTTCATCATGGTGTCACCAAGATGTATCATGATCTACACTATCTGTATTGGTGGATAGGTATGATGAAAGATGTTGTTAGTTTCTTCATGAGGTGTTCCACCTATCAGCAGGTGAAGGCGAAGCATCAATGACCAGCATGGATTTTGCAGCAGTTACCAATTCCCGAGTGGAAGTGGAATGATGTCGCGATGGACTTCGTGACAGGGTTTCCGAGGTCACCTCAAGGAAATAATACAGTATGGGTTGTCATTGACAAACTCACGAAGGTTTCTCACTTCTTGACAATCAAGGAGACCTTCAGTGTTGATGAGATGGGAATGTTGTACATATGAGTGATTATACATCTACATAGGGTTCCACAATCCATTGTTTCAGGCAGGGATGCCCGTTTTACTTCTCAGTTCTGGTAGGGGATTCAGAAGGATTTGGGTACACAAGTGCTTTTGAGTACAACTTACCACCCCTAGACAGATGTCCAGTGTGAGCATACTATTCATGTGCTTGAGGGAATGCTTTGAGCATGTATTCTAGATCTTAGAGGTTCTTGGGAGAAGAACACAACTCTTGTGGATTTTTCCTACAACAAAAGTTTCCAAGTGATAATTCAGATGGAACCTTATGAGGATTTGTATTATAGGACATGATGATTGCCCTTATGTTGGCTGGAGGTAGGAGAGGTAGCTATGCTGGGACCTCACCTAGTCTAGGAGACCACATAGCAGATAGAGTTGATTCGGAAGAGGATGGATACTGCATAGTCTCAACAGAAGTCTTATGCTGGTCGACGGAGACGTCCTCTAAAGTTTGTGGCTAGGGATTAGGTTTTCCTATATGTCACACCGAGGTTGGGACACATAAGGATTAGGAGACAGGGTAAACTTTCACCGAGTTACGTCTGGACGTTTGAGGTGTTGGAGAGAGTTGTTCCAGTTTCCTATCCATTGTAGTTACCTCAACATTATTGGTATATGCATGAAGTCTTCCACGTTTCTCAGATTCGACATTACTTCTCAGAACCATCTCATGCTTTTCAACCCAAGGAAGTCGAGTTGGAGGTGGATTCATTGTTCAAGGATCATCCTATCCGGATTGTTGATCACGATACAAAGGTTCTCTATGGTTGGTCTATTCCTCTAGTACGAGTGCTATGGCAGCACGAGCGAGTACATGACGAGATGTGGGATTGGGAGGCTGATGTATGATCGTAGTGGCCAGAGCTGTTCGGAGTTTCTTCTCCTACGCTTCCTAGCTAGGGAAATTTGGGGATGAATTTATTTAAGGGGGAAGTTTGTAAGAACCCGGATCTTCTCTTCAGGTATGTTTTCCTTTATCTGGTTTTTTGAGAAAAATAGGAGTTTTATGAAGTTTTCTAAGTACACGTCATGTAATTTATGAGTACACACCCTGTACTCGGTTATCATGGGTAGCTGTGTGCTGGCTGTGTAGCAGTCTTGGACACATCCGTGTGTGGTGACCTGGAGGCCGCCTAAAGTAGGGCTCGATAAGGGTAAGTACACTCTGTGTATTTTTTTTCATTAAATGCACCGGGGTCACGTCTGATGGACAGAAAGCAGTCCATCAAGGTTTGGTTCATCCAAGAGTGGGAGTACATCCGTGATCCTTCTCTGAGACCCTGATCGAGCACCGATTCTCTGATTTGACCACCGTCGATTGTGTTGTGATCACCTTGGTAAGCTCTTAATTCTGCTTGAGCTTCATTTCTTGATTACTCCACTTTCTCAAGTTATATTCAGTTTAACTTTTGAGACATTTTTTTATAGATATATAGTGTTATTGGGTGATTCATGTGTTGAGGTTCACTTATATCGATCTCCCAACATTGAGGTCTGTGGTTTGTGCCATTCCATAGAAATTCATTTAATTATATGTCCAAAATCACCCAATACCCATGAACGAGGTATTTCATGTTTACTGTGTTAGCCATGTTGTTTTCCTAATATGCTTGTGTGATTGAGTAGTGGTAAATTAAATGTGAATAGGTTTAATTTCTATGATTTGGAAGTGTTTTCCCATGCATGTTTGTTTATGACTATTTTGGTCTAGCTTGCATGTTAGGCTGCTGTTTGTTTCCCTTTCCTAGTATTGTATGATGGTGTGATTAACTTTTCTGAGATTCTGAAATTCTATAGAATGATTAGCCAAGTATTTCTTAAGGTTTACTTTGGCCGATATGCACTGCGATAATCGATTGACTTACACATGGATGTGAGAACCCGGTGTAGTAGACCATAGGGAGAATGGACGCAAGGGATTCTACAATGTGTCTTTTATAATTTAAGATGCAAGACTACATGGGGAATTGACATTGAGTGCTTCCTTAGAGAGTCTTTAGTCCCTCGATGTAGGCCATAGGGGGAATGAGATGTTGAGTGCTTCCCTAGAGTGCCTTTAGTACTGATATGAGACTATAGGGGGAATTAACAGTGAGTGCTTTCTCACAGAGTCTATACTTTAGTTTAACTATAGGGGTGATGTTATGTGTGCTTCCCAGATGGTTTCTTGTGTTGTTTGTTGGAACCAGAGGGGTTAGGCTGTGAGTACTTTCTCAGAGGGTTACCTTCTTTGATTAGCTGCTTGCTTGATTATGATTTGAATGCTTTGAAGCTTTGGATTGTTACTGCAGAGTACTTCATTATTTACTGCTTCCTTTTACTTATTACCTACTATATACTCACTAACTGTTAGGAATAGATCTTTTGGTGGTTACCTACTGGGGTTAATCTCACACCCTGTTTGGGTCATGCTTTTGGGCCCAAACAGATTATATTATAGCAGGTATAGATAAGGGAAAGCACCCTTCTACTTTAGGTACTTGATTGGTGTGGAGCTGGAGAGCATGAGACCAAGATGAGGCTTGCAATTCTGAGGAGTTTATTTACTTGTTTTCATTTTTTACTTGGTTTAGTACTGTATTCAGCATTGGGACTTGTTTGGCTGTTTTCCTAAACATATGTATCATGCATCATTTTATATATGTGCTCCAGTTTATTCTATTAGTATTCTACTGTTTACTTTTGTTTGGTGATATTACTGTTTCCACTATTGTATATCTGTTTTACTTCCACTGTGTACTCTCCCAATGAAGGAATAGTTTCCCCACTATCACATCCAAGGCCCTCGCTACAAGTCAGAAGCCTCTAGAATTTGGGGAAATGCGCTTGAGGCCATGTGACCAACCAGATATGGGGCGCCATGGTGTGGCTTCTGGAACTGGGACGTTACATTAGAAATCAATGGTAATAATTCATGGCCATTATTACAAGAAAAACTCTGGATATTATCAAATTTTTTCACCATTATCATTAGGGGAAAAAGAGGTGTCAATATCCTAATATTAAAAATATGAAATAATATAATTTTAATTTATTACTTGGGATGTGAGGTTATTTTATATTATATACAATGATTCAAGGACATCATTCTATATTAGGGACAATGTGATATCATTTTCATCTTGGGAAACATCATCATTTCTAGAATTAGATCCTTCATTTTCATAAAAGGACATAGTCGATGTGACTAATATCATGGAGAAATAGGTAAAAATGAAAAAATAACCTCGATTCCTTCTTCCACATGGATTTATATCCTTTTATTCAAAGAGACATGGTTTCATTTACCATGGGTGGAGATCACTCAGGACCACCTTCTCATAGTGACATTGAGGAACAAGATATATCTACATTGATGGTGTGGTATCCTTCCTTTATTTTAGAAATGTATATTTCAGGGGAAACGTAATATGGCCATCATATGATAGGAAAGTCATCAAATAATTTGTCTTCTATTATGAGGTTCTTATGACCCATTCAATCTAAAAATCTAGATTGACTACCTCTACTGAATTGGTGGGAAATATATAATCATTACAAAGTTCATGGAATGTATTGAGATGGGGGATTTACAGTCCATTGGGGATGTAGTTCGGATGAAATCACATTTCATATTTTATTTCGTATCCCTTTGATATAATACCACATCAATGTAATGAAATTCATAGCAATCAAATGGTGAAACGAGTTAAAATAGTATTTACCACATCATCATTTACTATGTTATAAAACATTGACATGTAACACAACAAAAATTGATTTCTCAATTTGGTTATATTATAACTATCATAATTAATACATTATCTTGATTTGTCATGTCAGTTATTAAATAAACTACATGATAAATAGAGTATCTCTCTTCATCAAATCTGTTATAAAATAACTGACGTCAAATATTGGTTTATCATGTAATTTTTTCTATAACTGACATAATAAATTTAATAAAAAACTCATTATCATGTTTGTTAATAAAAAAACATTGAGATAAATCATTGAATTTTTTTTTGAAGTCCCATATCGAGTTATTCTTTTGTTTTTATTTTAGGAGAAAAAAACTTAGCCTCTCTCACCTAGAAAACCTTCCATCGATTCATCAATCTCGTAGCCTATAAACTCATTTTGACAGCTTCGTTAATCTAGTTTTTCATCAGCGCATCTATCTGCTCAACATGAAACTCTCAAGTAAGCTTTTCATGCTTTGATTTCTATTATTCAAGGAATCCGTAAATCTCATTTTTCAATTTCGTTCATCGAATATTTCAGAGTTTCTTTTTTCCATTCTTATAAATCAATATTTGATTCCAAGTCATTATTCTGGTGATTAGTGATTCCAAGGATGAAACGAGGATTTTCACACTTTGGAGGCTATGTAAAACCCATGTCTATGTATTATATATATATATATATATATTACTATCATCTTATGTCATTTAATTGTGATCATATCATTGTTTATATGAACTTTTGTTTAATGGTATTGTCTACGGGATCCATTACCCAATTGTCTTTAACTCACGACCTCCTTAAATAACATAATATCTAATATGAAAAAAATATTAAAATAACTTCTATGTGAAATAGAACTACATTAGACTGTTAATATTAGGATATTGACTTAATCTATTAGATGGTACTGAGAAAATTATCAAAATCGGTTTTGAAGATGATCTTATTTTTTTGTTAACTAAATATATATATATTGAATTCTTCCATGTGGTATTGATCTTTTAGATATGACTAAATCATATTTATGATACAAATATTATTGCATTATATGTGTCATTACTTACAAACTGTTAGAATTCATACTAGAATTTTTTAGATATCTAGAGAAATGTTGCTATTTTCTTATAACAGTAGAAAATTTCACTCGCTATGGGTTTTCATCTTCTATTATATATAAAAATACATTCATGTAGTTTATGGAACCAAATTTACACACTGTGGAAGTAAAAGTGGCCATCATTACTGCAAATCAATATAGAGTAGCGTAAAAATTTAACTATTTTTGATGTTTCATATAAAGTTTTTATAAAATAATTTATTAATATATCTATCAATATACACAATAAATACATTGTATTACATATCCCACTAGATGAACTGGTAAAAACTCATATATTATTTTTGGAATGCCAAATTCAAGGATTCTATACTACAAAACTAATTTTTTTTATTAATTTAACATGAAAACCAATATGGTCAATATTAATTTAATTTATTGGTTTTCTATCTCATTTCTCAAAAACAATATCATTGTAATATTCAAATAAGAAAATATTTTTATTATATTTCAAAATTTTATTACTTTCAAATTATTGCATATTTCGTATAAATTTAAAATCTAACTATAATTTATTTTTAAAATTATTTTCAGGCATATATTTCTATGATTTATCATTTATATTTAAACATATCTCCATTATTATGTAGAATTTTTAATTATATTTATCAAATATGCATATATTTGTTTTATATTTCAAAATTGTGTTACTTTCAAATTATGAAATTTTTTATATAAATATAAAATTGTCTTATCTTAACAAGATGTATAATTTTGGAAATTTTTATAGGTAATAATGATTCAATGTTGGATTATGACACATCGAATGAGTGATGAAGATGGGTAAGGTGTGGATGATTTTTTGGAACTTTCTAAACTAAATGTTCCAAACAACAAAACATTTATCTATACCTACTTGAAATATATAAATTTGATGATGTTGAAAATAAGAGAGATCAATGATCATTTAATTTTTCATGGTTTTAATCCATTTTACTGTCCTTGGATTTGGAATGGAGAAACTAGGCAGAATTTCAGATCTATTGATGATGATGATTTTCTAGACGGTAAATTTGATGAAATTGAAGAAATGATTTGTAATATTGAATTAGAAAAAATTGAGAAAGAACCCAAAATTGAGCATATATATGGTGATGTTAAAAAAAATTGTATCCTGGAGGTATGTATTTTATAGTTTTATCAATGATGTTATGATTGATTAACAAGGAGGTGAAGCATGGATGGAGTGAAAAAAGTTTTACATAGCTGCTATAATTGATGAATGGAATTCTTCCTGAAGACAAGGATCATCTGGATTCACATTATATGGCCAAGAAAATATTATTCCTGAGGAGATTGGGATAAAAGAAAATACTTTCATGTCTGAATGAATGTGTGATATTTATTAAGGAATATGGATATATGTCAGAGTGTCCAAAATATTGGAAAACATTTTATAAGTGGAAAGAAAAATCACAGGTTGATGTAGAGATTACAGAGATCACTGCCAAAGTATTTTTCTATCTTCAAATAATTCATCGTTTCAAATGTTTATTTGAAAATTCACATGATTTAAAAAGGATAAGATGGCATGCTGATGAGCGGATATGTGAGGGAAAAATACGTCATACATAAGATTTTCCATAGTGGAATAAAATCGATGAGAAGTATCCAACATTCTAAAATGAAGTTAGAAATATTAGATTTGGGTTGTGCACAGATGGGATGATTCCATATCAAAACCTTATCAGCCCAAATAGTTTGTGGACTATTTTGTTAGTAATTTACAACCTACTTCCAGAATTTTGTATGAAGCATAAATATTTCATGTTGAGTATAATGATATATAGTACAAATCAAACCTAAAATGATATTGATGATTTATTGTCACCGTTGATTGATTATTTTGAATCTATTATGAGAGGATATTATTAGGCTGTAAGATTCTTTTAAAATAGAATATTTTGAACCACATGCAGTGATTATGTTCACTATAAACGACTTTCCAGCATCTAAATTTTTTTCTGGATACAGTGTTAAGGGGAATAAAGTGTGTCCAATTTTCAAACAACAGAATTTATATTTTCAATGGAATCATGGGAGGAAAATAGTATACATGGGTATTTGAAAGTTTTTCCCTATGTATCACTCTTATAGAAGATTAAAAAAAGGCATTAAATGTCTCACCAGAATTTGATATTATTAGAATCCTTTATCCACTAATTTGTATTGTGATTGGGTTCCAAAAATTGATGTGACATTGTGAAGGGATAATAAATCTTGCAATGATAGACATTGTTAGAAGAAAAGGCCAATATTTTTTGTGCTACCATATTGGAGATATCATAATGTGAATCCTAAAATTGATTTCATGCACATGGAGAGGAATATCTATGATAGCTTGATTGGAACATTGTTAGATATTATAGGAAAGACTAAATATGGGTTGAATGCACATTTAGATAGATTATCAATGGGAATATGTTTGGAATTAGCTCCCACACATGATGGAAGATGAACATTTCTTCCCCTGGATTGTCAAACATTGTCCAAGAGGGAGAAAATTATCTTTTTTAGTGTGTTCATGATATCAAAGTGCCGCCGGTTTATTTTTAAAATGTAAAAAAGTTTGTCTCATTGAAGGATTCAAAGTTGACAGGTATGAAACCTCATGATTGTCACATCATGATGCAATAACTTCTACTAGTTACATTGTGCGGAATACTACCCATAATTTACAGAAATACTGTGATAAAGGTGTGTTATTTTTCTATTCAATTTTTAATAAGGTGATTGATTTTTCTGCTTTGAAAATTTTGGAAAACAGAGCCATTTATATACATTTTCAATTGGAAATGAATTATTCTACATCTTTTATTGATATGATGGTGCATTTAATGGTTCTACTTGCTCGAGAAATAAATCCTTGTGGGCCTATATATCTAAATTGGATGAATCCTTTTGAATGGTATATTAAGATATTGAAGGGGTATGTTAACAATCCATATCGACGTAAATCCTCCATTATTGAAAAGTATATTTATGAGGAGATTGTGGAGTTTTGTATGAGCTACTTGTATACGGAGGAATACATTGGTTTGCCTCCATCTATCCATGAATGAGTTAATAATGAGGGAAAGGGGATTTCTAGATCAAAAATCAAAGCATTGTTAGGTGAACATATGAAGAAGGTACATTTATACTTCTTGAATAACATGGATAATGCTCAACCATATATAACATTTCACATTAATGATTTGAAACAATATCATCCAAAGAAGAATGAAATGAGTATTTGGAATGAGCATAACAAAAAAATTACATTGTTTTAAAAGACCATGCTTGGTAGATCAGATACATCAGAGACTATAATATGGTTAGTGGGTGGTCAAATTTTAAATGTGATAACATGGTCCAAGTATGAAATTAAAGGCTATACATTTTATATGAAATCTCAGGACAACAGAAGTGAAATTCAGAATAGTGGTGTATTGGTGCTCGCAGAAGTAATGCATTTTTTGAGTTCTAAATACAAAAACCCAATTTTTGCATCAATTTCTTATTATGGAGTCATTGGAAAAATTTGGGATGTTTATTACATTAAAATTAAAGTTCCTATGTTTAAATGAACAATGTTTATCGGTAACAACAGTGCCAGAAACGATGAATTTGGAATGACACCTGTAATATGAATAGATTGGACGACACAATAGATTCTTTTACAATGGATACACATGAAAAAAAATTCTTGGTTCCAGATCAATATGATATCCAGTGATCTTTTGTATCATAAGAAAAAACACAATAAGTTGGTGATGATCAACTAGATGAAGATGCTGATTTATGTGAGATACCTACTTCAAATGAAAGATTAATAGATAATAATGATGAGAATACTGTAGACATGGTTTCTTCCATACATAACAATCATGAATAAATTTTTTGTAAAACAATCCATTAATACATTCATAATATCACATGAATCATATTTTTATATCTCCGTTACTTTTATTAATTTCATAAAATATTATATTATATTTATTTTTCTTATTAAATCAAATTTTTAAATGAATTAATATAAATTTTTATTTATTTTAGTTTTGTTTTTTTAGTTTAACATTTTTACCATTATGTAACTAATATATTTATTTATTTTTTAATGAAAAATATTATAAATGTATATTTTAAAATAAATTTTTTTTGTGTAGAAAATTGATTTATTAGGTTGGACCATATTTAATATTCATATACCAATTTTTGATTTGTTTTCCTTCATGTACATGACATTTCATATATCATTACTATTGTAGCCATTTTAGTTAAATATAAAAAATATGAATAATAATGTGTAATGTTTTAGTTTAATTTTGTGTTTCAAAACTTTTATTTTTCTTGTTTACATTAGTATTAAAATATGTGAATTTTATATTTTTGGTACGAAATTTTTGTTTATTTGATATTAGTGAAAATGATAGATCAATCAAATAATCAACCACATACTTTCTTAGATTAGCATCGGGATCATACCTATTTGGAGAACATCCTCAGGCTTCTCTTGTTGTTCCTCAATCTTCTTCATGTGCTCCCACAGAGGTAAAGAAAAGTTCGAGGGTTTCTATAAAGAATCAGAAATTCTTTATTTTTTTTTTATTATATGGAATTATTACAAGACTGAGAAAATTAACGGCAAATGATTTTGAGGCTCGGAGTTCCTGGAATGATCCATCAAAAAATGTTAAGCATTAAATAGCACTTGTGAGAAGTTTTTATAAAAAATTTGAATAACTATTAAATGGGTGCCCAGATCAGAAATTCGAGGGCATCATTGTGTTCAGGACGGCGAGTTTATCATAAGTGAGACTTAAGTTTAGTCGGTGCATGCCTCCAATGAGAAAACCCAAAATGGAATAACTGTAAATAAAATAATTAAATAAATTTATTTATTTTTCAAATGATTATAACACATGAACGAAGACTTGGATTAAAAATATGAGACCACCAATGAACTCAGAAGGGTATGCTTTTCTTAGGCAGATCTTAACATTGTCCTGTGTGGGACAACAGGGGATGTCAGTTTCTGGCCATAAATAAAATAATTTAATAACAATTATTTTATTTTCAACTCCTTATAACTCATAAGAAGTATGTTATATTGAAAATGAGATAGTACCATTGAGCTCGTGATGGAGTTTTCCCCTTTGGCAGAGCCTAACCTCAACCAACCTGAGTTGAGGGTGACTATGAATAATTTTTGAACTACTTTTAAGATACATTTAGTAAACGTACGGGCGTGAATTTCTATCTTTTGAACTGGTGCTTGGATTAAAAATACAAGGGCACCATTGAATTCACAGCGTCAAGATTCACCTATGGGAAACATAACATTGTTCAAAAAAAGTCAAAGGAAAAAAGTTAATTTTGATACTTTTCAAAAAAATAATAAAATAACTAAAGTTTATATTATTTTCTTTTTACAACGGTTGAGAAACGGTGGTGGGACCATAGTGTAAATTCAGACATTAATTAAGAGACTTTTAAATGTCTTGAACCTCTCGTTTCGTTGTTTTTGTAATGTCAACGTTTGTGTGTTTAATTGACTCATTAATTACTGTTAACTAATGGGACATAATATAAAACACAATGTGGGAGATTATTATCCTATTTAATCGAATCTTGGGAATGGGTTATGGGAGATCTATGAGAGGATGCTCTGATGAAACACTGAAGAATTTCCACTCCAATGAAGAACAATGATTAAGCGACAGTTATTGGAGGAATTGATGGACGATGATGAATGCTGACGAACTCCTTTAGATGCAGAACCTTCTTCCTCATCCGCAATTCCTTCTAACGAGTTCAAGGTAGGGGTTTTTATTGACTTATTTCTAAGATTTTTATGTTTCATCTACTTTTGATGATGTTGAACCCCTTTCCTTGTTATAATGCTAACAAGGAGGGCGTGGGCTGAACCGAACAAGGCCCTAACCCTCCGTCAACATTGCTTGATTGTGTTATTTGTGGGAAGACTACCAATAAGTCGGAAAGATGCAACTGGGGGCCATAAAATGATAGCGACTTCCCAAAAGGCCTGTAGGTGTAGTCGGGAAGAAAATCAGACCACCATGGCTTCACCGGTTGCTCGCAGAAGCTCCGTCAACGCGGTAGTGCGGACGACTGGAAGATGCCGTGGTGCCCGAAGGCACTATGATACATAGGGGCGGTTAGCTAATGTTGGCCACATTGACGGCAGTGCACCGCAGAGGAGGGTTGTGGCTCCGAGCCGCGACGGAAGGCAGACCTGCACCCCACAGGTCCCATAGATGACTGGTCCACATTGACCGGATAGGTGCAGCAGTTCCAAATCACACCACTGATGGAGGAGCCCGAACGACCGAGCTATTCAAGAGGGGATTCGACCCCCTCGCCCAGTTTGTGGGTGGTGCCTAGATACCAGGCCACTCCCAGCCATAGAGCTGGGTTGGTCCAGCGTTGCGGCAGGCTACCCCCAACTGGGAGGTCTGGGCTGGTCCCATGGCCCCACAGGCCATAACCATGGACAGCGGGCCGAGCCCAATTCCCAGACCCTTCGATTCGGGCCCAGTCGAACCGACCGGGCATAACAGGCCGGATGAGGTCGGTCTGACCGGGTCAGACGGGACCCGGACCCACTTACGACACAGTTTTGATTAAAGGGCTATATCTCTTATACCAGACTTCTATTTGATGAACCATATTTGACGTCATAACCCTTAGGACTAGGCAATGCATTTGAGATACTCCACATAGGTTTTGGGGAATTTTGGAGTACATGTGGGTTGTATCGTACTCGATTCCAACCGGGCCCCCAGAACTAAAATGCCTATAACTAAGAGACCGGGCGCCTGATTGACGTGATGTCAGTTGCATTGGATCCCTTATGACCTGGATGTTCATCAAGTTACTTCATCATGGGAATTTTTTGTGGTTGTGATATGACCAATGGCATTAGGATAGTATCCTCCTAGAATCATCTCTACTTAGTGTGGGAATCTAGTGGTCGGCTGTGACGTGATGAATGAATCACGATCCTCAATGGGTCAGCACTCAACGATCCTCTATGGGATAGTACTCAATGATCCTCTATGGGTCTGTACCAAGGGATCCTCTGTGGTTCACCATGTAGCGATCCTCTGTGGGACATGACTCGACCATCCTCTGTGGGTCAACACTCAGCGATCCTCAATGGGTCTACACCAAACGATCCTCTGTGGGTTAGCACACATCGATCCTCCATGGGGCAGCACTCATTGATCCTCCGTGGGTCATCACATAGGGATCCAATGTGGGTAACCATCTAGAGATACTCTATGGGATAGCACTTGGAGATCCTCTGTGGGCCAGAACTCGGAAATCCTCTATGGGTTATTACTCAATGATCCTCTGTGGGTCATCTCACAACGATCATATGGGGGTCAGAACGCAGCGATCCTCCGTGGGTCAATTCCCAGCGATCCTCTGTGAGTCAGCACCTAGTGATCCTCATGGGTTAGAACCTAGCTATCCTCTGTGGGTCAGCACCTAGTGATCCAATTTTGGTCAGCACCACAAAATCCTTTGTGGGTCAGCACCTAGCCATCCTATGTGGGCCAAGACCTAGCTATCCTCTGTGGGCGAGCACCTAGCGATCCTCTGTGGTTCAGCACTTAGAAACCTTGTGGGGTCTTGTAGAAAAATCCTATCGACATAATAAGATGATATAAAATTATAAATAATCATATTTATTCTTGTTCTTAAAATTATATACCTAGTTTGAGTTAGCCTTAACTTGTGCTTAGTGATTGGGATCATGCTTTGTGGTTTTTACTTTATGGAATTCTAGGAGACCTTCAGGGGTGTTAGAGTCCTTACTGGGTATTGTTATACTCACACCTACATGGTATTTTCCTGAACCTTGTTGTGTCTTGTATAGACAATGGAAAACATTGATCGAGTTTTGGGAGCTAGGACCAGATTGTGCATGGAGTTGACCGGTTGACACAGAGAGCCGTAATGATGAGCTGTACCTACCCTTTAAGTTGGAACCTTGGCAGGCGATATAAGGAGATATTTTTTATTTATATTGTATTATTTATTTCTGTTGGGCTTGTATATTGGCCCCTTTACTTCCAGTTTACCCTTTTCCTTCCACAGTTTTACTAGGTAGTTTTCCTTTGTTCTGTACCTAGTCTTTGTGTATACAGTTTTAAAGTCAATGACTTCCGGTTTAAGGGATATGCCTTTCTGGTGCTAGTCACCAACCCCTAGCCTATGGATGTTGGGCTTGGGGTAGTGACGACATGGGCCTCGGGGGACGGGTCATGACAAAGTGGTATCAGAGGGCGGTCACTTCTACTAGAAGAACTGAGAGTCTATTTTTTCAAGGGGGAAAGTACTGTTAAGTGTCTTGAGTTTGGATTTCAGTACAGGGAGACAAGTGTTAGTACGGAGGCCGATGTATCCATACATCAGGACCCTAAATTCTATTTTCTGACTCTGTGCACCAAAACACTAGTGGAATGTTTTTTTGAAATGTTTTTCTCTTGATCTCTTTTGAGTTAGCTCACAAGGTATATCTTATTGACTGTGGTTCATCTAGATTCTCTTTGAAAATGCCTCCACATAGATAACCTACCATTATTCCAATGTGTGACCATGTGGATGTTCCACAATGTGATGAGGATTCATTAAAAAAATGGTTTCCTGAGATGGTACCTTTTGGAGGTGTCCCAGTGATACCATTTCCCGTTGGTCAGCAATTACTACTGGTGCTACTGGTAGAGGAAACATTTAGGCTCAAAACATTACATGGGTTTCAGTGACAGATACCCATCAGGTTACAAGGAAAGCCTGAATCACATGAAACTAAGGACTGGCCTATGGTGGTTACCGAGTATCCATCTAGCCAGGGCACATTTAGAACAGATGGCTGTCTTGGCAGAGATCCTTCTACGTGACTCAGGTGGGTGATGACAGCGTTTAGGTTACCCTGATCCTATGATGTAGTGAATTTTCCATGGATATAGTGTGAGAACCTTACCCATAGAAGGGGGTATCTTTACAGAAAAATATAAGGGGTATTTTTCCCATGATCTTCTATTACTTCGACAGGACAACCAGTCAGTAGCTAAGTATTCTTCAAGGAAAACTGACCATTCCATGTGCTCGATGAGTACAATACGACCAGTGCTTCAGGGCTCGGACCTCTGAGGGAGATGTTTTTAGGGAAATATGATCCATCACTATTTCACTGTGCATTCTTACTTTTGTTAGGATTCTAGAAAAAACATGGTGGTTTAATGTTCATTGGCTGAGAAGATACAACCAGTGAATGTTAGCAGTTTTAAACAAGGAAACCGACGTCTGTCTCAGAGACCGGGACATTTAGGGATAGGATGTGATAAGGTTAGATGAATATACATGTTAGAATACTTGGAAATGGAACTATGAGAGAAGCAAGAGGTGGTATACATGTCGACATGTTACAAACACCACCCCAATGTGGTCCTCACTAGGCTCAGGGAGCTGAAGGACATGGGAAGGAAGTAGCTGCATGCGATCCAGGAGTGTGACCCAAGGTCTCCAAGAATGATTCATGTTATGGTCTGTGTCTACTACTAGATTATCTATTAATAGACATAGGTACTAATCATTCCTTCTGGTCACAAATCATTTTCAACACCTATAGTTTCAGGTAAAACTATTGACTTGATCTTTATGTCTAGAGACACCAATGGGAGGTGACTCGATAATCAAACTTATACCGACGATGTGATATGATCCTTGAGGATAGAGTTTTGGTTTAAACCTCTAGGTTGAAGCATCATGTACTTTCGACATTAGTCTGGGTAAGGAATGGTCATCCATAGTTCTTGCTCAGATTGACTTTTTTAGGGAAAAAGGTTGTGGTATATCTACAGCGTTGGAATGGGGTTTTCCTTGGTCGGTGAAAAAGGAAACCCAAGTTGTATGGGAGAAACTCATCCATAGGATGGTGCAGCTGATCACTCTCGAGTCAGCCATTCATACCCTCGTGGCAGCAGCTCTTTTGAGCTCTCAGTTCCCAACAGTAATGGTAGAGTTCAAGAACATCCTTTCAAAATATGTTTCCAGGATTACCTCCCCACAGGGAGAGGAACATATGCCTTGACTTATAGCCAAGGATGACACCAATATTTACAACTGCATATCTTATGGATTCCGTAGAGCTTTGAGAGCTGAGATTATAGTTGGGAGAATGATCTATTGTCCACTCTGATCATAAGAGTATCATGTTTATCTTCTCACTGAAGGACCTGAACTTGAGACAGTAGCTATGGCAGGAATTTCTCAAGGACTATGGAATTGATATATTATACACTCATATGAAGGGAAATGTAGTAGTAAACGCACTCAGCCATAGGTCGTGTCTACACCTGCTGAGTGAGGAGATAGAGCAGCTAGCCATGATGATGATATCCTTTTGGATGGGGATGGAGTAGCTTGCCTCCTATATATTACTGTAACCCTCTCACTCTTTCATCGTGTTAGGGAGGCACAACTTGTGGATGTTGAATGTGAGGCCCGACATGTGTAGATATCCTCAGGACTTGCTACTTATAAATTTTTGATAGGTGGGGAGCACATCACCCTTTTTAGAGGACACACCGTGTTGCAAGTGATCTTATGGGAGGAGGTGTTGAGGAAATTCATTACATCCCCTTTGGAGGAACATCATGGTGTGGAGAAGATGTACTAGGAACTCTAGCGTTAGTACTAGTTCCAGGGATGAAGAAATAAATGTTGATGTTAATTTAACAATGCCTCACTTGACAGCAAGTGAAGGTAGAACATCAGGTTCTAGAAGACATAACGCACCCACAAGAGGTACCAGAATGGAAGTGGGATGGTATCTCCATGGATTTCGTAACAGTACTACCACATACATCCTAAGGCCCTGATTCCATCTGGGTGATCATTGACTGATTCACCTTGTCATCCCACTTCCAACCCATCTGATAGCATGGATCAATAGAGGGCTTGTGGTGCCTCTACGTACAAGAGATAGTACAGATTCATGGGGTTCCATCTATGATCATTTTAGATTGTGATGATTGTTTCACGTCACAGTTGTTGAAAGTATTTCTAGAGGCGTTCGGGACTCAGCTACACTTGAGCATCACCTTTCACCCTCAAACAGATGGTAAGACTGAGCATACCATAAATACACTTGAGGACATGCTTCGTGCGTGCATCCTAGATTTTGGAAGAAGTTTGGAGGACCACCTTCCACTGGTGGAGTTCGTATACAACAATAGTTATCACTCCACCATCGACCTGGAACCGTTTGAGGCCTTGTACGAGAGATGGTGCAGATCACCTCTATGCTGGACTAACCTAGGGGAGTTAGCACTTCTGGGTCTAGAGTTGGTACATGCTACCACTGAGAATGTGTAGATCATCTAGGAGTGGATGAAGAATGCACAGAGTAGGTAGAAGTCTTTTTCCGGTAGGAGATGGAGACCCTTGGAGTTCAAGGAGGGAGACCATGTTTTCCTTTGGGACTCACCCCAACAGGGATTGTAGGGATTTGGCTGGAGCGTAAAGTTATCTCTAACGTTCGTAGAAACTTTTTAGTTTATGACTGGAGTTGGAGAGGTGTCATACCACCTAGCTCTTCCCCTCCAGATGCACAGGGTGCATGTCATTTTCCATGTGTCGCAACTAAGGAGATACATTCATGACCCATCACATGTCATCGACTGGGATGAGAAGGACAAAGATGATGGGGAATAATTTGTAGAGTTACCTGTAGAGATTGAGTATAGAAAGAAGCGGGACCTCCATGGATGGTCGATACCTCTGGTGAGAGTTCAGTGGAAGCACATGAACCTCCTGAAGGGAACATGGGAGTTGGAGGCTCCGATTCATGATCAGTGCCCCACATGTTTGAATTGCATTTTATTTGGATTTTGGGGACGTAAAGCCCTAGGGGGGGATGTAAAGACCTAGAAATTCCATATATTTTGTTTAATTATATGGAGTTTTTAAGAGATTTAAAAAATTGATGGCATGTGATTCTAAGGCCTTGAGTTCCAAGAATGATCTATCGAAAAATTTAAAGATTTAAATAGCATGCATGGTAGTTTTCCTCAAAAAGTGGAATAATTATTAAACGGATGCATGTATCAAAAATATGAGGGCACCGTTGGATTCAAGATGTTGTTTTTACCCTAGGCACAACTTATGTTTAGTTGGTGAATGACTCCTGTGAGAAAACATGAAAATAGTATAACCATAAATAAAATTAGTAAATAAATTATTTTATTTTTCAAATTATTATAACTCTAGAATGGTTACTCGGAATAAAAAGCTGATACATCCAATTAACTCATGAGGATATGATTTCCTTAGGCAATTCCTATCATTGGCCGGTGTAGGAAAAAAGTGGAAGATAGTTTTTGGCCATAAATAAAATAATCAAGTAACAATTATTTTATATTCAAATACTTATATCTGATAAACAGTAACTTGGATTGGAAATGTGAGAGTACTTTTGAGCTCGTGAGGGCGTGTTTCCCTTAGGCGGAGCCCAACCTCTACTTGTACGGGTCGAGGGTGATATTTTATAATTTTTTAACTTTTTTATTGTACGTTTTGTAAATGTGATGGCACAAATTTCTATCTTTTGAACTGAAACCCAGAATAAAAATCTGAGGGAACCATTGAATTCACAAAGCGAGGATTCTCTAATAGGAATCTTAAATTTGATCGGAAAAAGTTGGACAAAAATATTAATTTTAAGACATTACAAAAATAATAATAAAATAACTAAAGGTTATTTTAATTTCTTTTTACAACCATTGAGCAATGGTATGGGGACCACATTGCAATGTCAGACATTAATTAAGGGACTTTTAAATGTCATGAACCTATCAATTATTTGGTTTTATAACGAGAAAGTTTGTGTGTTTAATTGAGTAATAAATTATGGTTAATTAATGATCCATAATATTAAATACAACGTGGGAGATTATTCTCCTAATTAATCAAAGTAAGGGCATGGGTTTTAGGAGTGCTACGATTGGAGCCTATAAAGAAATTCCAACTACTTTCCACTCCAACGTATAATGGTAATCGAGTGATGGGCGTTGAAGGAATTGACGTGAAACAATGAACGTCGACAAACACGTTAGGACACAAAACCTCTTTCCTAATCTGCAACATCTTTAAACAAATTAAAGGTAGGGGTTTGTCTTGATTTATTTCTAAGAGTTTTATGTTTCATCTACACTTGATGATGTCGAACAGATTTCCTTCTTATAATGCTAACGTGGAGGGAGCGGGCCGAATCGAACCAGGCCAGGACCCTACGCCAACGTTTCAGGATTGTGTTTTTTGTGGGCGACCGACCAAAATGGTGGAAAGATGTAACTGGGGCCATGTAATGATGGAGAAGTCCTGGATGGACCATAGGTGCAGTTGGGATGAATATAAGAGCACCGGAGCTTCACCCGTGGACCGGGAAAGCTCCACCAGTGTGGCGGCACCGACGATAGGAGGAGGCAGAGGCCGACATTCACCGGTAGCGAAGGGACGACGGTGCCTGATGGCAAATAGGGGTGGTCGACTGATGTCAACCGTGTTGACAACAACAACGCACCGTAGAAGCGTTCCATAGAGGACAATCATGGATCTGAGCCGTGGCAGAGGGTGGACCCGCACCCCACTGTTCTCATAGATAATTGCTCCACGTGGACCAGCCAGGTTGAGCGGTGCCAACTGGAGCCGCTGATGGTGGAGCATAAATGGCCAAGTCATTCGGTAGGAGAGCCAAACCGCGCGCCCAGCTTGCAGGCCTTGGCCACCCAGTTAACTGGGTTGGTCCACAGGCCTAGTGAGCCGTGCCTCGCTGGGTGGGCCGGTTCGATGGCATAGCGGTTCAGGCCGAATTGAACCGAGCTAAGCTAAGTCCCTTCAGACTAGGCACTGCTGGTCGGGTCAGTCCGTACCTAGACCCCCTTACGATATAGTTTCGATTAAAGGGATATATCTGCAAAATCGGACATCTGTTTGACAAACCATCTACTGATCCATAACCCTTAGAATTAAGCGGTCCTTTTGAGATACTCCACATGGGTTTTGGAGAATGTTGGTGTATGGCCGGGGTGGATCGGACTTGAATCCAACTAGGCCCCCAACACTAAAATGCCTCTAACTAACATACTGGGGGTCTGATTGATGCACTGTTAGTTGAGTCGGAATCGTTATGACATGGAGGTTCCCTGAGTTACTTCATCCTGAGACTTCTCGGAAGTTGAGGTATGACCAATGGCTTGAGGATCAGATCTTACCAGAATCAAGCGTGCTTAGTGCAGGAATCTAGTGGTCGGCTGTAATGTGGGGAAGGAAAAGAGATCCTTAGTAGCTCAGCACTTAAAGATCCTTCCACTAGTCAGAACTTAGTGATCCTATCTAGGTGAGCACCTAGAGATCCTCTGTGGGTCAGCAACTAGCAAACCTCTGTGGGTCAGCACCTAGAGACCCTCTGTGTGTTATCACTCATCGATCCTCCGTGGGTCAGCATGTAGCGATCCTCTGTTGGTCAGCACCTAGAGATCCTCTATGGGTCAGCACCTAGAGATCCCCTATGGGTCAGCACTTAGAGATCCTATGTGGGTGAGCACCTAGTGATCCTCTGTGGGTCAGCACATAGGTAGCCTCTGTGGGTGAACACCTAGCGATCCTCTATGGGTCAGCCCAGAATGACCTTGTGTGGTCTTGCGGTAAAAGACTCTTGATAAAATAATGTGATCTAACTTTATGAATAATCATCATTATTTATGTTCTTTTTGTTATATACTCAGTTAGAGTTGATTGTTTACATGTGCTTTGTAATTGGGATCATGCTTTGATGTTATTCCTTTGTGGAATTCTTGGAGACCTTTGGGGGTCTCGGGGTCCATACTGGGTATTGTTATACTCACCCCTGTAAGGGATTCACGCGCACCATGTTCTGTCTTGTGCATACAATAGACATCTTTTACCGAGGTTTGGGAGCAAGGACCATATGATGGACAAAGGTGACCGATTGACGCAGAGAGCCATAGTGACGATATGCACCTACCCATATGGTATGATCCTTGGAAGATAATCTCAGAAGCTATTTTATTTTTCTGTTGTATTATTTCATTCAATTGGGCTCGTATACGAGCCCCTTTACTTCCAGTTTAGACTTTTATTTTAGAAGTTTTAATATGTGGTTTACTTTTTTTGTGTACCTTGTCTGTGTGTATACAGGTTTAAAGGCAATGCCATCCCATTTTATGGGTATTTTTTTTCCAGTGCTAGTCTCCAACCCTTGTCCTATGGAAGGCAGACTTGGGGTAGTCAAGACATGGTCCCTCAAGGATGGGTCGTGAACATTTATAAAAGTGGCCGCCCACATTTACCAAAATTATCAGTTGCTCATAGTCAGGCCTATAGGATATCTATGTACTATGATGACAACGATGTTCCATGAGGTCCTAATGTAAAACAGTTCAAGCGTTTTGTATTAACTCAATGCAAAAGAAAATTTATCATTTTATTTAATAATTGGAGAATTTTTGAAAAAACAACACTATCTCAGTTTTGGGAGACCATTTTGGTAGTATATTTTTTTAATTTTTGAAAAATATTGAAATATTTATCATATAATATATTTTACCTCTTCATTATCAGATGACATTTGATATACTAGACACATTAGGAGTTCAGAGGAAATGCTTATCCATGGATTCTAGGAGATGGAGGGATTTTAAATAAACCCTCACATATGATTTCATTTTTTTGGAAAGGAAACATGATAGTCAATGTCATATATATCCTTTTATATATGAAGACTCATGGAACCAATTTTTCTAATATAGAAGACAAGAAGAATTTTTCATAAGTGCAATGTAATCTTTTAGAAGTTTTCCTATATTAATGATCTTATTAATGAATTCTTAATGATCTATTATTAATAATTTATATGAATAAAGGATATATCATCAAGGTATCCAATCCAAAAATGTATACTATTATAGTTTATCTCGGGGATGGTACACTTTGTTGGAAGAAATAATGATTGCTGAAAATTTAAAACAAAACAGAGCTAAGTCTTCCAGATATGGAAAGGTTTCCCCTCAATCCCATACTTCTAGACATGAGTAATAGAATAGCGATTGGATGAGAAAAAATGGGAAATATCTTACTGAAAATATAAGAGTTTCATTATAGTCTATGTTTTCAGACTTGCCAGGACAATTTCATACTAGAGCTCCCACTCCGCCTCTGCCATCATCTCCCACCCCTCACCTCCACCTGAAGACCCCATTATTTATGCTCCTCATCCACCTATATGCCCCATTATTTTTCCTACACCTCATCCTACAGACCCCATTTTTTATCCTACTCCCACACACCTCCTCCACATCTTCCTAGTTATTGTGAGTTTTATGTTGACGATCCTAATTATAATATAGTTTCATATGGGATAATATATTATATAGGAGATAAAATTAATCATCAAAATTTAGAGGTAGACTTGAATAGGGTCACTGTACAAGATATTATAGATATATCAGCTGGAGTAACATTACCTACAAATGAGGTGATGACAATTGGACAAAGTATCAACCACTTTTAAGTTTGTACATCTAGACTTTTGAGACCCATTACCATAGAGGTAAGTGTTTGTAATATATTTTATATTAATTTACTATTAAATTTGTTTTAAAATATGAATATTAATATATTTATCTCTTTATTTACACGAATATTTTAAAGGTAATGAAATAGAGTATAGCGAAAAACAATGATAAAGGGATATGACATCAGATTCATATTCTAGTAGTCCTGACATATTTTCAAGATATTAAAATTTCATGGAGGGTCATTATACCATTCCAATTTAAGCTCATTTTTGTGGATGTGTAATATATGTGTGGATTCTGAAAAATGATATCATGCTTCTTCTTACGGGAGATAAGTTGGACATCAGTTTGGTGCATTTTTTTCCATGTACGCCTTAACACATATCCTTCCCTACATTAATTTTTTTTGAAAATTTATACTTTTCTATTTTGTATTAGGTATCTGAATAAAATGTGTGAGACAAATGAGAAGACATATGAATATTGGTTGATAGACCCACAATTGATTTTACCGGATTTGAATGAATTGGTTGAGGAACATAAAGCATTTTATACTGCAAACAGATTTGAACAGAATATAATTACACAATGTTGGATGTTTCCTTTTGTTGGGAGGTATGAAATATATGTCCCAAAAATTGTTATTTATACTTTAATATTATAAACAATAACATTAAATTTTCTTTTATAATAGTGTATGAACATGTTGGAAAAGTATGTTTTAATATTTTAATAGGTGTTTATATTATAATGAATTATACATATATTTCCTTGATATTATTTTCTAACAATGGATGGAATTTATTTATAAGATTCAAAAAAAATGCTCCAACATCAAATATATAAACCTAAAGGTGAATATCCTTTTCTAATTAGTACATTTTAGATTACAAAAAATGATATTTGGAATTGAAAAAACATTTAAACAAAATTCTCATAAAAAACAAGGCGTCATCAAATGAGGGTATTATATGTTATGATTTATGTATAAAATAACTAAAACTATAATAGTTATGAAGGTTGAACATGTTAGATTTCCTTATAAATTATTCTTTAATATTTCATTTGTTTTCTTCCTTATATATGTTAACAAGATTATTTTTTAATTTGTAACTATTTGATGACCCTCAACCTTATAGTGCAGAAGAGGTCAAACAAATACAAGGGAAATGATCAAATTATATCACATGTTTTATTGGATTTTAGTATGTTTTTAATGAATATTGTAATTTTGAATGTTGTAATTATAAATGTGTATTTGGTAGTTGTTTTGTCCAGATTTAGGTTTGTTTTTAGTTAACATTATAATTTTTGAATTTCATAATTGTGAATGTGAAATTTTGCTGATGTTTTTTCTTGTTTTTGGTTTGTTTTTTCTTGTTTCTAGTCTATTTTCTGGTCTACATTTATTTATTTTAGGTCCGATTCTGTAGTGGAGAGGAAGGGTTTAATAAATAATTTAAATAATAATTTATTTTTTACGTTGGTTATTTATTATCCTATGTTAAAAGGTAAAAAAATCTATGTTCCACATTGGTTTCTTTTATAATTGACTTGGTATATAGTTTTTAAATCGTTTATTAAAAAACCAATGTGAAAACTTATTTTTGATGTCAGTTATTTAGTAATTGACTTGAAAAATGCATCAGGATCAGGTTTTTCCACGTCGTTTTTTTATAACCGCTATGGTAGGATATTTTTTATGGTGTTTATTTAAATAACTAACATGAAAAACCTTTACCAATCATCTTTCACATCGGTTATTAAATATAAACCATGAAAAACCTCTAATATAATATTTGTGTATGTTGGTAATTTTATAACTGACATAAAAATATGATTATTTACATCACCTGCAACAACATCACCAATAAAACTACGTAAAAAACTTAAAAAAAGACGATAAATTCATTAAATAATGATTATAATAACCCATATTTGGAATTACTATCATTTCCCCATATTTTATATTACTCTTATTACATTATATTCCAAAATCCTCATAAGGATGAATCTTGGAGGAATTTACTGCTAAATAGGTTAGTATAATTATAAAAGGGAGAAGTATGGTCAAAATTGGAAGATTTAGTTATGACATGAGGATAGAGTTAGCTCGGTTGATCATCTCTCTGGTCATCCAATCATCAAACTTCATTATTCCCTTTCTCAGAATATATAACCTTTCTTTTTATTCAATTAGTAGGAAGTATAAAACACAATTCACTTGTGTTAGTGGCTTGATCAACATGACTTTACCAATATATATCAAATTTTGGAGGATATCATTAAAAATATTGAACTTACAAATGGTATTATCTATCATTCAGTGAATGGGTAAATGATTTAGGATGTCACAACAACCAACATAATTGGTATTCCTATGTTTTGAAATCATATGTTTTTTATTCTATATAGTTTTGATGAAATAACCTTCTCATTATAAAATAATAATCTTTATTATTTTGATCTTTATACAATAGTATCCTCTTCTCTTATCTCCCTTCTTGATGAGGACACTGGTGTTGCTACCAATATGTTGGATGAGGTTCAATGTGATATTGCACATTTTTGGGTATCAAAACCAGTTCCAATATAGGCATAAAAGTAGAATTAATTGTTTCTTTCTTTATAGTCCTCTTCCACTAAGATAAAAATATTGGATGATAATTTCAAATCTAGAACTGATTAACATCATGTTGTCTATGTACCATCATAAAAAACTAATATAATCTATTAAGGTATTTGATTTGAATTAATGTAATCTTCAAATCATCACAGAAATTCTATATTTATATTTATAATATATTCTCTAACAAGATATTCATGTTAAGGAATATATGAGACCATTCCATCTACAAATGACATATGAGAACCTTTCATAATCACACTATCTATAATATAAGTGGTAAAATACATTTTTCTTTAACAATAATGAGATGAATTGGTAGAGAAACTACTAATGGAGGACCTACCAATTAACAATGAACTCAGTCGGTAATCTATTATACCAAACAAATGTTGGACCACAATTATATACACAAAACATTTGAATATGGCTACCACTTTCAAATCAAGTGTCCCCATATTGGGCCCACATCGAGATATAAAATGTGTAATATTTTATTTAGGATATCAAATTTTGTCTAAAACTATTAACATTAAATTCACGAATATGGGAGAACAAGGATCCACATCCACCCACTTAGGGTATCATATCCTTTATTATTACACCAGCACTCAAAGTCCTTCTATAGACATGGATAGGGTATCGGGAATTTTATGGATTCAATAAGATATGGGAGAATAGTTGGTTGGATTAGAACATGAGTGGAGGAAATGGGAAAATATTTATATATCCTAGTTGAATAGGTTTTTTTGTTGATAACAAGTATGGTTCAGCTTAATGTAACTCATCTAACATTGTTCTCATTTCCAATCCAATTAAGGGAACACATGATATTACCCATCCATCAATTCTATATAAATTTTATGTCTAAATATCATATTAGTGGGATAACCAGATTTTTCTCTTTTCATGGGATCAGTATCTCATTTTTGAGGATTTTTTTCTAAAGGAGGAATATGAATCTCTTCTTAGAGGTTATACTTGAAATTAATATTTCCCCTAAGTAGTTTTTTAATGAGTAATTTCAACTTGATTAACTCCACTTCATATGAATAACATAAATATTCTATAGTAGGAAGTTCAATTTCATCCGGGGATGAGTGGGTTGTGGCCACACTCATACCATTTTTTTTAGTCGAATCCCTCTAAGGGGTTAGTAATTAAGTATTCATGGGGACCCAATTTTTTTTGAAATTTTTACTTGTTTTGGGTATGTACAACTTCTTAATGAATAATTATGTTGACTATGTTTTGTATAGAAACGTCTACAACCTTCAATTATTCACTGTAATCACATTATAATTCATCTAAAGAGTTACTGCTACTCAAATTCAATGATGCAAAGAACGTTTTGTGGAAAACTTCATCAAAAGGGTAAGAATATTGAGATTCAAAACAATCAAGAAGAAAAACAATGTTCTACTCAAACATTACTTTCATTGTATATTGTTTTTTATTTTATATATTTAAATGTTTTTCATTCTCATTCCAATTTTCCCCTTGAAATTATGTATGAATTATCATCCCGAGAGAGTCCCAAAAAAACCTTTTCGAGAATTTTTTGAAAGACAGATATGGATCATGCAATGGTAGAAACTATGAAGGAATTTATTTTTAGGTTTCTAAAATCCTAGATAAGGCAGGAAGGTTTTCATGGTGGAGAAAAATATTGTGATATAAATTCCCCCATCCATATGTGATGTGGGTCATTTGGTTTTTCCACAATGAAATGTTAGACCATTTTGATATTTTAATATATTACAGGTTGTGGTGGTGGTGAAATTACCCATGCTCTTCAAGCATGGCTAGTTCATGTATTATTATGGTAGTGTCTAATGAAACAACCTATTTTTTTAGGTTTTAGTCTATATATGGTGTAGAGATAATGCTTTTTCCCACAATGAGCTATGTGATGTTGAGGGGTGTTCTTAAGTTGAGTGTTTTCACATATGATAATCCTAGATAAAATTTATATAGCCTTTATGTAGAATTTTATCAATAGATCTCTCTCACTGAGTTATTCATTTTTTATCATTAGAGATAATGAGACCCTTTTCGATAGGCTAGTTATCATGGTCAGAGCTCTGGCTAGTGATGTGATGTGTAACACTAAATTTTCTTCCCATCCTCTGATTTTTTTTATCGGATTGGGAATATTAAATCAATCATTATAGTGTCTTTAAAATTATATGTAATTTTTTTGGGATATCACTACACTATCATTCTGAACATGGGTATCATGCTACTAAGATAGTATCCCACTTGACATGGAATTTGAACTCCTTTATTATCTAATTGTTTTTAGAATACTTCCCATATCCTGATACCAATTGTTTAAATGTATATAATTAATATCAAGATTTTGAAAAGTATAATTTATACATTTCTCTATCTAAGTCATCATAATTCCATGCGGGAAGTGTCCATAGTATAGAACATGAAAGTTTAATTTTCCTCGACTAGTTTTGTATTAATGATCATGTCATTCTCATCATCATTAATAAGATATTCCTCCACCAATCCTAAGTGGATTGGTCATTTCTAGATAGCATTATCAAGGAGTGATGGTTTGGTTAGAATCTGCCCTACAATTAGTGAATGATCTTAGTGTTTAATAGAAGATTACTATCGCTTTAATATAACTTATAGTGGAGAATTTTAATCTCCCTCTAGAGATGAGGTTCTTAGAATGGATAATCTTATTTTATCAAGTTCCACTCAATATGAGGTCCTTATCCGAGTTTCATTTAAAGGGGGGACTCCTTATCAAAATAATATGTCACTATAGGGTGGTTCATTATAGTGAATTCCATGAGGAGGACCTCAATGATCCTTTTCATATTCACCATTCTGGTTATGACTCAATTAAGGATTGATTTCTATGTTAAGGAATAATTTATATAGCATATCCATTATGGTGGACCTTCATGGTGGAAAATGGTTAATTAAATTAGGTGAGGACCTTCCTAATGAATTATATTCTAGTTATGATGAGGATTTTTGTTATTTTCTATATAAGAAGAGTTCCCTTGATCTATATTAATATTAAAATGTGAAAGAACATTGGTGAGAACTCTAATGAGGACCTATAGAGCATTTGATGGAAATATAATGGAGTGGAACTCTACTAATAAAAATTATCCCTCTATCCAATGATGAATTGGTATATTCTTATGAGAATATTGAATGATTCTTATATAAATAAAGAAAAAGAGTTTTAATAAGGGTTTGAATATGGACCAACTCCTCTATTTTGGGTTGTCCCTGGGAATAATTCTTATTAGATTCATTTTATTAAGAGGATTGGTTTATGTATTTCACACAATGGCCTTTACATATGGTATTCCCCTTACCTGAATTTCGTGTTTCAATATGAATATTCTAATGGTTCCCTTCATAATGTTAAGGAATATAAGCAAGCCTCTTGTTCACAATCATGACATGGTGATATCTTTTCTCACATTGATTGGGAGCATGAGTATGTTCCTTCCCTTAAGAGGCTATAAAAATATGCTTTTGAGTTACCATATCGTTGGATGAAATATGATCTCACCCTAAACAATACATTGAAATATGTTGATGATCTCCAGTCAAAATGATAATATGGTCTCAATCCTAATCATCATTAGTTTTCAAAATGTGTCAATGATCCAATTGAATTGGGGAAGACTATATTCCAACTCCTATGTATCTCTCACAGTGTAATAGTGAAAAAATCGATTTTAGGATATTAGGATATATTTTTATCCCGGATTTACTATCAGAATATGCTGATTGTGCACTTATACTACTTCTTCTAAGATATGTTGTATGAATCAAAAGATATGAGTAGGGGTATGAGTCTTGTATTTGATCTCTGTCTTGATATACTAGTGTGATTATTTGAAGACAATTGGAAGATGAGACCATTATTTGATAAGAATTGGCATATGATCCCACTTATTTCCTTCAGTTTCCAATAGGATATACTGATAAGATTTATGTTAAGGGGAAGGAATATGGTATTTCCCCAACATGCTATTCAAATATTCTCTTATGATACTCTTTTTGAATCCAAATTATGGTGGTAAATATAAAAAATGGGATAAATGATATGTGACCACCCCTATTTTATATCAGGAAATACCAATATGGTTCCTCCAGTATTTCCAAGCTATATTGGTAGACTAGATGACTACAAACAATGATATTATCCCTAATCAATCATCAATGTATTTTGATAGAATTATTTACTAGAGTTCGGGATATGAGGCTTATATATGTTGGTTGTGGTTCATCTCCCTGGTGTGATCTCATAGGTTCTCAAGTCCAGGTGACTGATGTATAGACCTCATGTGTAGTGTCCCTAATATATTACTAATGTATTGAAGTTGTGTGATATTGGTTATGGATATGGTTTACAGGAGTCCTCATAGGGGAAAAATGAGGAGAACTGTGGATAATACTGAACTCCTCTTCCACCTCCTTAAGGTAATGTAGATAATTTTTTTCACATGCTAGGGAGAGACTACTGAAGTGATTTGATATAGAGATAGGTGATTCCTACTGCATTTCCGCCCATAATTTAGGAAATTATTCATGAGGTTTCATGTTTAGGATGTATTCATATGAAATATCCATATTTTTGATAGTATCAAATAAATATTACTCCATAACAATCACATTGATCACCTGTCATTTGTGATATTGTGTTGGAGATAAAGTTCTCTTTTTTGATGGGGAATTATTATTTTCAATGGATAAGTCATATTTATAATAGTGAGTTGATTCTATCATTTTTCATGTAAGAGGATTCTTATTCTGGGTTTCCTTTAAAATACCCAAAATCAAACATAATAATGTTGATTAATGTGAATTCACAAGTAAACATTCATGTTTAACCTGAAAGTTTTATTTAAAACAGATCCACATTAGGTTCACCATATCTATTTGTAAAAGAAACATTAGATGGAATTTTTACTATTTGTTAGATTAACATGACTTCCATTGCGTATCTTCTTTCCAATGGTTGGTAGGAGGTCACTAGGATTTCTTACCAACAACAATATGAAAATTTCTTTGGGTGATGGGTTGGGAGTTCGGGATCACCACACATTTTAGGGGGATTGTTTCATACCTGTCGACCCTCTTATATGTTTATTTCATACTCGAAAATTCTTCCTACACTCTAATGTTGGACTGGTTTTCACCAATCCATGCATTTTAACATCATATAGAATGAATAATTAGGTGAACTATTCTTAATAATGGTTAATATGAGGATTGTGCATGTGAATTCCTTTCTAATTAACCTTAATTAGAATATGTACACTTGAGGATGGATTAGTTTTATAATGAGTACAGTATTATAATTTTTAGGGTTGGTTTGTCTAGCTATAGTGTATGGATCAATGACCGAGATATGGTTTTATTAGGAATATTGAATAACGAAGGAAATATGGTGATATCATAACGTAATATGGTAGTATAGGGGAGGCATGTTTTTATCAAGAGTATATCCCAATGACAGGATCTTATAATGGTTATATGGCCCTAATGGATGAAATTGAGGTATTTAATGGAATATATCCCAATCATTATGGAAATACATAATTCATGTATAATAAATCATGAAATAGGAGGATATAAGTGATTTTTATGTGGAATATTTATCCACAACGATGGATATGAGGGGATTATGTTGTGTTTGAACCATGAAAAGGTGTATTACTTAACCAAGTTAATATGAATTGAATCCCATGCAGTTAATGTTCTTAATTTAAAATCATGTGGATAGAATGTACAATTCAATTTAATGTCATATGTTAAGGGAGTTGTGATGAAGGTTTAAATTTTCTATCTAGGACATCTACCAGATTTTTTAAATTTATGTTGTAGGGATGTCAGTGTCATGAAAGGTGAGACCTAAGGGGATTTAGTCAAGAATATTATTTTCAGTTTCCTATGTGTTAATCATTAATTAATTATTAGGATAATATCATTAATGAGGTAATGATAGATTGGGGATTACACCTAAAGAGGAGGCCCAATAATATTTACTTTTAAATTGGAAGAGTACGTGTGAATCATACACATTAATAGGTGATACCCTACCAGTGCTTCAGTGAAACCAGCATAGATATTACCCACCTAATTGGTGACTTATGTGAATCAGGGAGAGGGTTGTTGGTTATAATTTCGAGGAGACCCAAGAGGATTTATTGAGAACTGGGAGATAATATGTGGGTCATAGGCATTAGTGGGTGCTTCCCCGACAGTTCTTGGCCATAACTAGGATGGATGTTTTCCACCGAATTGCTGACCTGGGTAAAGGAAGAGAGGGAGATATATATAGAGAGGGATGAAGATAGATAGATAGTGATACAAAGAGAGAGAGATATGGAGAGAGAGTTTGTTATTTCACTTGGAGAGTATTCTCAAGAGAATTACTTGGGAAATTGGAGAACATGAGTGGGGATTTCATGTGAGTTGGTACTGCCCTGCAAGTTCTCGGGTGCGTCTGACTTAGATGTCTCATAATGAATTTTCTCCACCCTTTTCCAACATCAAGATTCATAGTGATGAATTAATCATTGGGAAATATCATGGGACTCATACCTATTATAGAATCCAATTATTACATCACTCATTGAGTTTAATTGAGATTCTGAACGAGCATATTGAGTAAAGAGAGTTATAAAAAAATCCTTATATTAGGGACCTCATTATCAAGTGTATTTATAATTAAAAATGCCCTAAGGGACCCATAAATTATGTAGGATTAGAGGGATGTTTCTATTACCAAGGGAATTCATGATCAAATGAGGGGACCTTTAGCATTCTTGATAGCCTTATCATGTATGTCTGGTTGTTTTGGAAGAGGAATTTTTTTTCATTTTCATGGTTTCCATTGAAAAATATTTTCATCTAATGATTGAATTACCAACACATAATAATCAGTATAATGAGAGGCTGAGGCACCCAAAAAATAGGGTGTCCACTTGTTAAGAACATATAAGGGACTCATCTGCACTATGGCACAAATAGGAGAGATGGTTTATGTTGCAGGCACATGATGGGAATCGGTCTTCATGCTATCTAGGCATGTGGAGGGATGGTCCAAATATGGTCCTTGTGATGGAAATTGTTACTAAAACTAATCTAACCATGGAGGTTTATCTTTTTCTGGGATATATGTTGGAGAAGGCTCTAAATAGGTATAAATAAATAGAGGGCCCATGAGATCTGCTACAATGAGGATGACTACAAAACCACTAGAAATATGATGATTCCACAGAGAGGTGAGGAACTATATAGTAGTCTTAAAAAACACTCATAAATATGGATGATCATGACTAATATCAATACCTTATTGTGGAACTCCATTACCAATACCCATTACTCAATGTGTGCCACCATGCATGACATAATTACTAAGGTGTGGACCGCCATGAAAAACATCCATAACAATTACCTAAACATTCATATTTCAGGATTGTATATTCTTGACCTTTTATTGCAACACAACATAGGTGAACATTTTCATTTAACAACTTTCTCTTGATTCATTACTCCCAAAACATTTAACTTAATTCCACAAAAAGACCATTTTACCGTTTATTCATAACCACAACCACTAAAAATACCTTCTATCCATATTAAAATAAGTAAATACCCCCTTTTACCCTTTATCACTTTTCCCCTCAATTATATCATTAACCATTTAACATACCCATGTCAAAATAAATAACCCTTTATACTATGTTATAATTCTAATCACAATTATAATAAGTGCAATCATAATCCTAAATAGTTTCTTTTCAATAACTCACTTTCCATGATCAAGGGTGGGGCACACGCCATGGGTGGCCTTATTCCCAGTTTACACATCATTAAACAAATAAAATAGTGTTTTTAGAAGGTCCAACAAGTCATTTAGACACAATGTTTATCATTCCAGAACAACGAAGAAATTTTGAAGTGCAACAACGTGTAGGTAGAAACCAATTACACATCAATCAACATTAATATTACCTGAAATATATTTTATACCAACTACCTGAAGAATGCACACAAATTTCCACTCAACCATGACCATTAATTCATGATAAAGATATAAATAACTTCATAGATAATAATTTTGTTGAAAAAATGGTTCATGTGCATTAAAATAATAGATTACCAACATGCTTGGTTCTTATAGGAAAAGGAAGGAGATGTAGTTGAATATGTCCGATGATCTTTGATTTTCACTAAAATACACTTCAAATAGTTAATAATTGAGTGAGAATAGACCCTATGATGTTTGGGATCTTTTGATTCAGACCCCAAGAATCTTAAGATGAAATTGGGAGAAAATAATGGGAGAAACCATTATGCTCATGATGTAAAACGGTATCATCCAAAATTTTAAATAGGTTCATTATTTTTCCACATGATTGGACAAAAATTCTTACAACCATATATATTCCTTTGTCCAAGGGGAAACTATGCTGCACAACTTTTTTGGAAACCTGGATGATTTAAAAAACTATTCAATGGTCATGGGGTTGCCTCTATCCAAAATTGGATCAAACCATATAGACTATGGATCCCTCATAACATGGTTTTCTAAACTTACTCCAACCTCTACCAAGACACTTGGTAGCTATGATACAACCTTGTACTATGAACTAAATAGCCTCTATTCCTCCATTATCAATTCATAAACCACTGAAAACCCCCATTACCTTCACACAACTAGGGAGTCATTCCATTTACCATTTAAAAAATGTGTTAAACCAAAATTTCAAAAAAAAAACCTCATCAAAGATATGGATCTTACATCCTCCCAACATTATAAGATCTCATCCTAGAGTTCCTATCCAAAGAATCAATGAGCCTAAAAGCTAATAAAATATCCAGACATTGGTCCCAAAATAGAAAAATCCTTCTCCAAGGTTTCCTCCGGAACATTTTCATGCTCCCTCAATAGTTGGACCAATGAAACTATATTAGCCCAAAAAGAATTTTCATCATTATCCACAATATTAATCTGATACTATTATAAGAATGAATAAACCACAATCTGTACATTATCGACATCAATCAATTGAAAATGGTTAGGGTGATACTACTGAAGCTGTGTCGTATGAAAAAATTCACGCATCACTCCATGAAACTAGAAAACATCCACATGATAAGCTATATGTCTAATCACCTCCACAATCATAAATTGCCCAATATACCTGGTCATCCATTTACCCTATTTCTATATCCGATGATGACCCAATATTAGTGACACATGGGGAAACAATTTTTCACCCACTAAAAGCTCAAAAGTATTAAAATGTTGTCCAGTATATGACTTTTGTGTACTCTATTCCATATCCAACCACTTATGAATCAAATAAACATACTCTAATGTCTCATGTACATGACTCGATAACAATAACTCTAACCCCCCTTTCCATCCAACATAATAGTAATCTACATGGCCAACCATAAATCCCCTCATATGATTCAATCTAAATAGTTTAATGATAACCATTTTTACAGTAAAAATAAACAAGATATAAATTCTTATGCTATGTTCCAAAAAAATATAGGGAAAATTCTCTATATATGTCCTCTAATACATGGATAATACATTTTATGTGCCCATATTTCTGTAGATGAAATGTTTTGATAAAAAAATAGAGGTTTGAAGAAACTTTTTCATGCCTTTATATAGGAATTATGTATGATGTGGCTCTCTATCTAAAATGATAGTCCAAGTCACTACATGAAAATGAACTATCACTCAAACATACAAGTCACCCACCTGATCCACCTTAATAGTCTCTCAAAGTGTTAATAATTGTGATACCTTTCTTAATCGGTCCACAATTACCCACACCACATTATTCTTCTGAGGAGTCATTGAAAATCCAATAAAAAATCCATCAAAACTTCAACCCAGTTTCATTATAGAATGGGTAATGGATATTGAATACCAATATGTCACTGATTCTCACTCTTCCCCTACTCTTAGGGGTAGCGTCATGTTATAATGAATGTTATATCCTTGTATTTTCCTAACCACCATTTCTATATTTGACGTTCATGGAACATTTTGGTCATGCTAGGTTGCACATACCACTTTGTGGAATGAAACTCAAGAATATTCTCCTCATGAATACAATTTGGCGAATAACATGTCCTTGAAAAATATGACTGCATCATCATTGATGGACCAATCAAGAGGTATATCCCCACCATCAACATTGTCTATCAATTATAAACAATACAGATCCTTAAATTCTGTCATCTTAATATGGATCTAAAGAGAGGGATCATTGGATAAGGAAATGAGGGTTACCTAATCCCTTTCCTCCCGAATACATATATGCATCTCAGTAAACAAGCCCATTAGTTTCCAATCAAAATTAGTCTCCTAAACCATCCGATTATATGGGTTTGATCTTAAATAATTTGAAAATTTCCTTAAGTTCCCATATATATATGATTACTTGAAGTCAATGAACTATATATACCCATCCCATCTTCATTTTTAAATCATTACATCACATTTGGAAATATTTATTTAATTAACGTATGATTACTGAAAATGGAGAATTTAGTCCCCCAAAATAAAATGCCTCCAAAAAGTTATGCCACAAACCACCATGACCAACTTGAAATCATGCATAGGATAGTTCCTATCATGATGCCTGAACTATCATGATCAATAATACATGACTCAATCCACTTGAATAAATACTTCCCCAAGCCCGATCCCTGATGCATCACAATACTATGAATACTTCTCAACAGGGCTCCATAAGACCAGAATTGATGTTATACTCAAATTCCTTATTAACACCTAGAAATAACCCTCAAATTACCTAGAACAATCATATTTACCACAATATTTGTTAGGCTCAAAATTCGTTATTCCATGTCAGATATTCCATTGATGAACTATTGGAAATTATAACATAATCCCAAAAATATATGGATATTAAAAACAATATTAGGATAGTCTTAATAAAAAAACTTGTATGTTATTTGGGTATACTAAAACACATTCCTCTAAGATAATGTGACCTGAGAAATGAAACATGTAAATTCTAAAATCACATTTTGATAAATTTAAATACGTTCCATGATCTCTTAATTTACTCAGGGTGATCTCAATATGTTTCACATTAACATCATGATTTTGGGTGGTACACTAATATTTGATTAGAAAAGACAACCAAAAACTACTCCCAATACAAGTATAAAAGATGGGTTATCAAGGACATGAACATAAGAGTAGAATGCATCATCCCAAATAACATCACGAAGAACTCATAAAACTCATACCACCTTCAGAAATAAGTCCATTGTATATATTATGGTCTCACTATCAACTGATGATACCCTAACCTAAGATCAACCCTGAAAAACACACATTAACTATTGAGGTATTCAAAATGATCCTCGATATGAAGAAGAGGATATTGGTTCTTAATTTTCATCCTATTTTTCTTTTGGTAATTGTCTAAAAATTATAAGGTTTTGTATTCCTTTTTTGAAAACAATACCAGAGATCCCCTGGGTGACATACTCAGATGAATGAATCCATTATTCTATAAGTACTCTATAATAGTATTAAATTATTGTATCTCTAATAGATTCATTATTTAAAATGAAAGGGAACTGGTTTAACTCCTGGAATTAGTTCAGTTATGAACTCAACCCCACACCCCAACCCACTCGAGTGGTATCCTTGAAAACATATCATGAAATACATCTATGAGATGATCCACTATAAGAGGGATGTCATTGTGCTCAACCCCCCTCAACATCAAGAATAATAAATCCCATCAGTGCTGTGAGCTCACACAATTTCTGATGGATTGGGGCTACATGGCTACCTGGAAACTCTATTTTTTATTATGGATGTATGTTTCACCTTCTAGAGTTATGAGTCTCACTCCCCTATGGTAATAGTCAATACTATAATTATACATAACTGATACATCCATTCCTAATATATAGTAAAAACATGGAATCTAATGTATGAACAAGTATTAATGCCACCTCAATGGAACACTCCTAAAAATGTTGGACATTTTTCGATCGCACCACTAATGTTGTGTTAAAATCCATAAAACCATTCTTAAACTCCTTATCCATGTCCAAACTATTAAATACCCCAATATATAAAAATGTTTGAGAAGCCCCAATATAATTTAAATCTCTAGAAATAATGGAATCTATAAGAACTATACTTCAAATAGTTGATGGTTTGAATTATCTACTAACCCGAGTAGGTTGAATAGCATACAACTATCATGTTACCCTACCATAATCTATGTTCTTTGTCCCATTAAATTTACTACTATGCTGATACAGATGTTCTTGTCCTTAATTACTTATTCTTCGAACCTAAAAGGTACATCTATTGGAAATCCAAATACAAGAATAATATAGGGTATAAGATCTCTTACTAGTGGTCTACATCAACCGAAATCCTCCATAAATACCCATATTCTAGAGATACCTATATAACCAATCTATAGGTCTCATCATAAAGTTGTATCAAAACTCTTCCATTGTTAGAAGAAACAGACCACACATGTGACTATGCCTACCACACTAATTATAAAGGATTGAAAAACCACCCTAGTTGGCTGATCCTCTCCCCATAATATTTGGACTTCCAATACCATAGTTAATGTTCGCATAATGGAACATCCAACTATATAAATACGTATAACCAATTCAACGAACTGATACCATATATCCAACACTAGAAGACTCATTTAGGTTTCCATAAAAATTTAGAGCTTGATCCACCACCTCTACAAACCTATTCAAATGGAAGATATTTAATTTTAATTTAATATCTCAACATATCCCATTAAGAAAATTTCTTGTTGTTGTAGATTAACCCCCTAAAAATGATGGGATAATGTTATGTAAGTTTTTCAAGTGATCAGAATAATCAATCACGGTCATATTACCATGGGCCATTCATGTAAACTCATAATATGTCTCCTATCATAGGATATTTTCATTCAAATTATCTAAGAACATAAATTGGATGTCCTTACATGAAATTTACTATCATTTATTAGTATGGAATCTAATTTCCCACAACCTCTTCGCTAATACCTATAACATATACACTCTCCTGTTTATCCATTTTCTACAGGGTTCTCCAAGTGGTCTAGAGACATCTGAATTCAGTCAATCCAGAACTCTACATCCTATGTCCCACCCTTTACTGAAAATGTTTGAGGTTTATTAACTTGAAACACTCTTGTTAGTTAAAACATACTCAACACAACCGACCCTGGTTCTCTCCACATAAACTACATAGAAAGAGAAATTTTTTCTTAAAATAAATCTTTCCATATTCAAACATTACCAATGATGGTTCTTGAAAATCTACTGGAGGTTAATTCTCATAAATTTTCTCATGTCAACTGACCATTAAACATCACAGTGGTGGAATCTCCATTCAATGCCAAACATGATACTCATAACACATAACATATAGTTTTCACTATTCACACAAGAGATGTGTCACAACTAATCATCAATAAGTCACCCTGTATACACAATCTCTACCCTTGACAATCCCAATCATGGGACATGGTAAACTCAAGGTTATCTATACATTCCAAATTCACTCCTTCCATTTGAAACAATTTTATCCATTTCAAATTAAGTATTTCAATTTCAAATGATTTACACATTTTTCATTTCATCCCTATTTTGTTTACTTTTGTAAAAATTCTACTATTTTTTATAGAATTTCACCATCTTTATTAGGAATTATTTCATTAGAAACTAATTGAATAGAAAGGTATTTAATTACCTAAAATCCAAATCCTATTTTGTGTGTTCCAAACATTATTCATTTCACATAAATCATTTAGGGCCTTAAATGATTCATGAATATATAATCTCACACCACACCAATTGATGAGAAAAATCTAATGAAAATTATAACATAACACCACATGTGCTCCAAAAAAAGTGAAATAACATCCAACTATAACAGGAGAAAATAAAGAACCATAATCTGACATGGGGAACATATGTTTTCCCATGCACATGGTTTATTTACTCCTATTCATGATCTAATTTTCAAGGACCTACATGTCATAATATCTTATATACCTTTCTCAAATAATAAGATAATAGAAAATAAAACACATTTGAACCTGGTCTGTCATATGATCTCAAACATACCACCCCGTATGCTGGTGGATTATAGCTAGCAATGAGGGTCAAAAGAAATATATGGGAAGACTATAACCTATTTACCAGAGTAAACGAATAGAATATATAAAAATAAACCTCATTATGTGGTTATAAAATAAACCTATACATCACATACTACTTTCAATAACTGCAAAAGAACCAACAATTCAATATCGAAAATATATCATGTAATGATAGTATAAATTTCAGAAAGAGAAGAATTAATAAAACACTAAATAAAATTAAAAACAAAGATTATTGACATACATAAGGTACCATAAAAAATTCTCCAAAACCCAAATCCGGACACTTTCATCCATAATTGAGCCTTTTACCTTAACCTAAACTATAACTATGAAATCATATTGCGTCACAATGTTGAAATGATCATATTATGTGTACAACCTAGTAGGCCACTACCCGTGATGTATAAATAAATATTTAGTATAACTATAAGGTTTGAATAATGGTATAGATAGATAAACAAGGAAGTAAACATAATAGGTTTTGTTATTGATCATATTCAAATTAACCATTTTTCCCCTTTGGTAAAAACTGACACCTGAACCCATCAAACCTTCTCTGTGGCATGTAATTTCACTAATCCATATGTTAGGTGGGGTGTGAAAAATATTGTAAAAGTTGCATCATTCTTGTTATTAAAACAATGATGTGAAATAGTGTGACCAACAAACAATACTATATGTGGACCACCATGACCAACATCATTACACTAATGGGGACAACCATGACTAACACTCATTCCTTGATGTAGACCACCATTCCCAACATCATTAAATTGGCATGGACCTCCATTACCAATACCAATAACCATTAACTTTAAATTTACATTACAAGAGTCAACATGATTGAACATTTATAAAAAAACACCAATGATGTGCCTATTAATTTAACAATATTCGTATGGTTCATTACTCTAAATAAATTTAACATAATTCTTTGACTATCCATTTTTACATTGTATTCATAACCACAACCACTTATCATAAATTCCAGACATCTAACATCAAGGACATTCCCCCATAAATTATTAATTAATTTTCCCTTCAATTATCTCATAACACATTTAATATCATGAATATATTCCAACCAACCATTTATACCATTTTAATGTGAAAAAATATTAATTTTTTTCAATCTAATTAATCCTTAAATTAACCATTTTAAAACACAATTTCCATTCTCATGGGGGTGGTACACCCCATGGGTGGCCTTATTTATAGTATTATCATCATTAAATGGATCAAATTGAATCCATGAAAGGTCCAACACATAATTAAACAACCAATTTATAATTAAAAAACAAGAAAAGTACACAATTACAAAACAATAATACCCACCAACCACATACAAATGAATAAACATAAAAAAATACATAAAATAACATTCATAACCACAACCTCATGTGTGTAAAAAAACAATCTCTTATCCATGGTCCTTGATTTGTGCTAAAATTACTGATATCACCAATTACAGGAATTTTCTGTAAAAATTTAGGATTCATGAACATCAAAAGGTGAGGGATAACCTATCATTATTATTATATAAAAAATAAGGAGAAAGATTTAATGTTTTATCTAGAGCTTCAATTATAACAAAAAAACACTTCAAATGCCTAGTAATTGAGGGAGAATCACCTTAGGAGTTTTTGGGATCACATGATTTGGACCCCTATCTACTATTGAAAAAATGGGGAGAAAAATAGGGGGAAGAAAGATTAAGGTAAGTGGTGGAAATGGTTAAATCCTCAATTTTAAATAGGTGTATGGTTTGGATGAATTGTTTCCCAAAATGTTGTGCCAACCATGTGGATTCATATATATAAGGGGAAACCAATCCAAATTTGTTTCCTAGTCTCCCACATTATTTGATAACCGATTTGGTATCCAAGAAGATACCACTATCTAAGAGGGAATCTAGCCATGAAGTCTCTTTGGAACTCCTTTCATGGTTTCATAACCATTTTTCCATCCACCACGAGATTATAAAGTTATGTCTCATGATTTTCACTACCCACATTTAAACTGTGAACCATGCACAATATAGCTTCTTTCCCCCAATTTCCATGTCCTGAAGCCCCATGAAACTTTTTATCCCTTCCTTGAACATCAGAAGAATTTAATTTAACATTTGAAAATGATTATACGTAAAAATAAACAAAAAAATACCACATCAATATTCATGACCTTATAGGATTTGATAAGAGAATGTGTATTTTAAGACAATATGTATGATCATGAAAGGAAAAAACCTATTCAAGATTTTTTTTCAAAATTCCTTTTTTAGATACATTAATAGATAAAGGGTGATAAATATATCTTTTGGAAAGTTGAATAGATAAATTTGAAGATCACAAAAATAAGAAATGTATGGATCTCAAAAAAATAGAGAACATTATTGGGAAAATTGAATATGGATATGGTAGAGAAATTCATATTTTTGAGAGGATAATATTTATTCTTAACAACATCAATTTTATGGAGAATAAAATCCATAAAAGATGATAATTCTCATGTGAAAATTTAATTCCTAAAAAAATTAGGATTCAACGAAATACAATATCATATTAGGAAATATGAAAAAATTCTTTTAAAACCACTATCAATAAGGAATAATTATGACTCATGAAAATAAGTGGAGTCAAGAAAACCCCTTAAGAATTTAGTAACTTTTGAATTGAAAGGACATGAAAGATATAACAAGATATTGAATTTTAAATATTTTTGATTTCCTTAAATTAAGGAAAAAAATCATTAGGTATTCATATACAACACATAATATAAAATATGTGGTGAATATAGAATTTGTGTTAATTAATGTAAAGTTAGATGTGAAAACCTTAATTATATAATAATATTTCAAGTAGAAAGACATCTGAAATGATTTCATGAGAATTTTTTTTAAATAAAATGACATGAGAGATTAAATAAGATATCATTTGATAATATGGTGGAAAAACCAATCATACAAGGTTAAATTATATGAATAAGCATTATAACCCAATGAATGAAAATTCAAGTAATGAAAAATACATACAGCATAATTATCAATAGAATTTAAGTATCAAGAAGGATAAAACATAATATGTATTCTTAAATTAATTTAATTGAATTATAAGCATATTAAATGGTAATATACATGTATTATATAATCTAATAAATAAAATATGCGGTGTAAAAACATATCACAATGAAGAGAAATGAGATGAAAAAACCCTCAAATTTACTCTTAACATCCGTGAATGATATTTAATATCCTATTTCAAAAAAACTATTTAAATCACCAATTTAGACACCATGTTATTATCTATTATCATTTCTTTCTCTTTAGTTATAATCATTTATTATTTGTTAATTAGCAAGATAATTTTTATTATCATTATCTGATGTTAGTAATTCTAATTGTTTCACAAATTTCTTATTATTACATCATTAGCACATGTTTTTTTGATACCAATCTCATCATTACCAAATTATAAAATATATAAAAATAATTTATTTTCAATTATTTTTTGATTCCCATGTAAATGTTATAGAAAATATGGCCATGCATCATGACAATGAAATCTTTGAGAATCTTTTTTTGGATAATTTACCCACATCAACTGATTACATTACAATGATCATCAATTTATTTGGTTACATTTGAAAACCATATTAATAAAATATATTACACCTTTGTATCATGCATATTATTATTTTTGGACATTTTTGGGTTTGGGGATTACAAAATTTTATAGGTGATTATGGTGATTTCTTGGGTTCCTTTGATTTATTAGCATTTACACATGATTTTTAGTTCGATATATTGTATATAGGTGACATTCATAACAATACCCACATTGTGGACGTCTTTTTTGAACATAGAAAAATAATATATATTCATGATATGGTGTTCCATATTGTATATGTTAACATAAAACATTTCATATCTCTAAAGGATTCTCCTCATGTGTGCATCACACAGAAAGGTTTTCTTGTTCATGTTATAAATAACGAGGAAGTTGTTACTGATAAATGTATGATCATTTTAAATACTCAATTATAACCCATATATTTTTCTCTTTTGGATCTAAGACATTGAAATTTCATTACCTAATGAAAAATATATCTATGGTCATGAGATTATAATACTATAAAATCATTCTAATTGGTAAGAGATTTTGTTCACATTATTTTCTTTTCATAGGAGTTGAAGCATAAAACATAGTGTATGGGTTCCATTTACATTAATCTTGGTTTAATTACCATATATGAGTGTAATATCTTATTTAATCCTTTATCTATTAGAAAAACCATAGTCTAGGTATGTATTTGAAATATTGACTTTAATTGGATACTAATTTGACATTATATTCTATTTTATTTTGCTTCAACTATGATTATCCCTATTATAATTTACAAATATATAAAGATAGATATATTTCTAAACTTTGTGTAATATATGGATGAATTTTATCTCAAATAAAAATTAAATTTTATGATTTTTATTTCCTCACTAGAGGGAAATAACATTATAAATGGTAAAAATTAGACGATTTCATTATTTTCTATATCCTTTAAATATATTGTAAATTTTAAAGGGAATGGTTTTAGGGTCAAAAAATTATCATTATATTCTAAAATGGTCCATAACCAAATGGATTGTTTGATATTTTGAATGAGAAAAGGTAGAAGGGAAAGTATTGATTCCCATGGATTAAAGGTGATCATTGGTTTTTAGATGTAATGTATGGAATCTGGTCATCAATATTGAAATGAATGGATTAATAAGGGAAATTCCATTGATATTCCTAATCTAAAATGAATTATTGGGAATGTTTTGGTGAAATCAAGGGTTTATGTTATGCATGAAAGAGATAATAAGGAAACTATTTATCAATATGTTACCCGAGATAGTGTTGTCCAAATTAAATATTTGGATGGCTCTAATGGTCAATCAAATGGTATAATAGAGATTTTTGAGAAGGAAGATAATTGGAAATGAGGTTATGGTATTTAATAAAGGGATTTTCTGCATCTAGGGAAGAGATAAAGGTAGGATTTTGTTATGTTGGTTTCACTAGTGCATTATGGACATTTAGATGAACTTTTTTATTGTAATTTTAATCTAGATCAAGGATTTTTTAATTATGGGCATGAATAGATTACCCCCAACGTCTCTAATAGGATTATTATTCTAGGTAATGTGGTTGGGAATTTTTCTTCATTAGCATGTTGGAATTCCCTAATAAATTATGGCTCTTATAATCAATGTAATTCAATGTATTTAATTCTCAAAAAGTTGGTTGTTTCATTGTGATAAACCAATGTTAGTGTCCCCAAACAATCCAATGAATCTTATTGAAACAGATCCTTGAGGAAAGATAAAATTTGATATTACCAATATTTTAATTTCAACAGTAGTGAGTTTTTTTTGTTATGGAATATATGTCTAGAAATAATCTGAAAAAGGTCTTGTAGACATAATGGTGAAGGAGAAACATCATCCCAATTTAACAAATAATAGAAGACAATCCATTATGGATAACCTATCAAAATGAATTGATATTATTACTGATAGTGGGGAGTTTACTGAAGCCCCATTAAAATTAGTTCATATATGGTGTACTCTAATATTTCTCGTAACGTTTCTACTATATCTTCAACTAAATCTACTAAAGGGACGCTCACCTTAGAGAAGAAAATATATAGTGAAAACTTTATCTGGATTATTTATAAAATCTTACCATAATCCAAGTGTGATATTTTGGATGAAAATAATTATTAATGTGATGATATTCTTTATTATGAATTTTGAATTGTATTTTAACCTTTTATTTGGTTGGAAAACGGTCCCTCTGTATATCCCTAATGCTACTCTATATATTGTTTCTTTAATTTTAATAATTGTTTTGGGTATTTGGATACATTATAGACCATTTCTGATATATATTCCTAAATTATTATTTTAGAACAATCCATGTGTTGAGTCAAAACATGTTTTAACATTCCCATTGAACTTTTTGTTTTGGAAATCACAAATTACTTGTTTATCATAAATGTTGTTTTCTCACTGTAATCACTTATGACGTTTATTATCGAAATAAATTTTGTTGTATTCTCATTGTAATCACATATATCGTAATCACATATTTTTATTTCGTAACATAATCATATGCTATTTTTTAAAAATCTTAATCAAGTATATTATAATCACATATTTTGTTATCCATCATAACCTCACATGCTATTTCCCTACATCGTAATCATATGTTGTTTGTTTTTCAATCGTAACCTGGTTATGGATTGTATAGTAATCATGCATCATAACTGGGTTAAGAATTGTATTTTAATCATGCATCATAACCAGGTTATGTATCATATTCATATTATGCATTATAACAATGTATCGTAAGCAGAATATACATCATAATCACTTCGTGCATCATAATCGTGTTATGTATCATAACACTGATATGAATCATAACCACGATATGAATCATATCTATGTTATCCATCAAAAACACAATATGAATCACAACCAAAATATGAATCATAATCACTTTTTGAATAGTAACCATGATATGGATATTGTTTATGACAAGCATCATAACCAAGTTATGAATCATACTCATGTAAGACATTGAACTCATGTATTACTATAATACCACATTTATGTTTGACATTATATTTCAACTTACACATTATTTCATAAATTTGTACTTATTGTTTTCTAACAAAGATGATATCATTGGATTATTTATATTACAATCGAGAAGATGTTGTGTAATCTATGTGTTTTGATCGTTATAATGCTCGGTGTCTAAGAACCTCTAGATTTTCTAGAGAAATATGACTGTTGGAGGAAATATGATTACTAAAACCCGAGGTCTATAAATATGATGCTATTCAAACCATAATAAACATATTTTCAATATTACAAGTTCTAGAGAGAGACAATATGAATTATTTCTTACTTCATGAGAAATCCATGAAGATACAAGACAATAATGACTTGTTCCATGTTCTTGTATATCTATAAGTTCTTTGTTTTTCTTTATGTGAAAAATCATTGTGATAACTATCGAGGACTTCCAGGGATAGGAAGACGATGGTACTGATCATTTTCTCAAGGGATTTCAATCATTTTAAAGACAGAGGTGCCGATTACCTTATTAATCAAGGGCTTATGGGGATAGGAAGATAGTCGTTTCAATCATCATATTGAGGGCTTACAAGGGTGGTGGTAAGACATAACTTTTATCCTAGGTGAATGGATACCATAATCTCTATGATAAAATAATTGTAATACCTTTACATTTCTACTACATTTTTAATAGACAAGGAATTATTTTGTTCCTTCCTTCTATTTATATTATTTTCTATTTTAATTTTTTCATTAATGATTCATTCATTACATTTTGTATTAATAGACTCTATATGCTGTATGGTAGAATGATTTAAATTTTTATCACTCTGATCATTGTATTCAATTCAAATAAAATTTTCTTTCTTTACTTGTTGTATTACATAATATCATATCCATCGGATCCAAGACCTGTATGGTCATTTTTAATGGTTATGAGTTGTATTAGTTCAAGACCTCTTAAACTAAGTTATTTCTTAAGAGTTTCAACAAAAAAATTTAAACCAACAATTCACCCCTCTTAAATTGTTCCATCTCATATAAATTTACATATATATTACGATCCATCAATTGGTATCACAGGAGGTTTCCACTAATTTATTTTACATTATTTATTTATTTCATTGATTTAAATGTATTTTCATTAGAAACCATTTCTTTATAATTACAAACTACACTAAAGTGTGGAGTGGAATTGTATTGTTTTTACAAGATGGGAGTAATGAATATTTGATCAATTTACAATATAAACCCAAGTAGAAAACTTATTTTTGATGGGAATGATTATGAGTCATGTAGAGATCGAATGAAGACTTTTTATATTAATACTAAAGTAGATAATTTTGAGATTCTCAGTGGATATTACAAAATTGCAGAAAAAAAAGTGAGAACCTTCACCAACCAAGAGAAACATGAATATCAAGAAAATTACAAGGTACACAATACATTGTTATATTCTATGGCTAGGAATATATATAATATGATATCATCATGTGAAGTAGCCAACTTTATCTAGATGAAATTGGAAGTCACAGATTTTGGTACATCTAAACTTATAGAAACAAGAAGAGCCATTCTCTGAGCTGAATATCATGGGTTTTTCCCTAACAAGAACCAGTACGTAATATTCAAAAAATATTTATGACCATTGTCAACAGTCTTCCATCCATGAGAGAAAAGGGTCTTGATGATGATGTTCTTGTAGAGAATATTATTGATATAATTACCAAGGAGTGGGAATTGAAAAGGAAAGCCGTTAACGAGAACAAGAAAGTTACTCAAATAACTATTGATTAATTATTTGGTAATCTCTTATAACACGATTGATGAATTAAAAGAGATGTATATTTTAATAAGAATAATAATGGTAACATAAGTGTATCTTTAACTACTACATCTAAATCCAAGACACCAAAATGGGTAACATGATCCAAATCTAAGAATGCTATTGTTATATCATAATCTTTTGAAAGTGATCATTTAGAGAATGAATTATCCAATATTGCTCATAAAAATGAACAATATTGTTGGAATGAAAGATTTTCAGTACAGATTCAAGAAAAATGATAGAGAGTAAAAAAAAGACTCAGAAATAACATGTTATGATTGTAAATGAATAGGTCACAATAAACCAGCTTTTCCGTTGCTTAAAAGGAAGTCTAGGAATTAGAAACATTTTTATAAAAACAAGGAAAAGTGTTACAGGTCTAAGAAAAATAATGTCTTTAATGAAAATGATATTTAGATTTCATGTGGTGGTGATTCATCAGACGAATCTTCGTAATATGAATCCTCTGGTCAGAAGAGTATCAGAATCATAGCTAGACTAGAAATTGGAAATCATTATCTCATGGCTAAGGTACAAAAAGTATAATATCTTACAAGTTTATCATTAAATGCTAATTACCAAGATGAAAAATATTCTTACTTTTCGGTTGAATAATCTTCCTCAATTGTGGAAGATTTACCTTCGTTTGAAGAAGTAACCAGATTTTCCAAATTACATGAAAATAGAAATTCCAAACTAAAGAAAAAACATAATATGGAAAATTATCAAATAACTATTCTTAAAAAAGAAGTATCATACCATTAAAAAGTTCATAATAAGAAAAGAATTTATTTTGAAGATATTTCAAAAAACCATATGGAAGTAAATATTTGAGAGGTTAAAAATTCTAAGGACATTAAAAAACATGTTTTAGAGAAAAATGTTTTTGAAACAGAAAACAATTCCAAAACAATATCTTCTTAGAATGATAATTTATACATTAGACTAAAATATGAAATTTTATCTCTTAAGAAAATTTTATCAAATTTTACTACTAGAAGGAATGAATTTGATAAAAAAATTTCTCAAATTTTTTCTCTAAGGAATAGTTCTGGAATTGGTTATACTCATTCAAAACCAATTTTTAGTCATATATATTTTTCCACAAAGTTCCCCATTCTACACTAAATGTCAATGTGGTGGACTTTGGGAAAGAAATTGTTCTCTTAATAAAAAATCAATATTTAGAATTTCGTAAAGAGAATTTTTCTAAACAAATGTGGATTCCAAATTTTATTTTATATAATATTCTCAGATCCAAACAAGATTGGGTTCCAAAAAACAAATTATTTCCTTTTCAGGAAAAAAATATACCAACAACAAGAATATTTGGTACATGGATAGTGGTTATTCTTAACATATGATCAAAAACAAACATTTCATTGAAATGATGATTGAAATGAAAGGTGGTAGAGTGACATTCAGAGATAATGCTCAAGGAAAGATCATTGGTATAGATAATATTTTTCATTTAGGAAAAGTATTAATTTCAAATGTGTTGTTTGTTAAAGGTCTTAAGCACAACCTTATAAGAATAAGTCAATTATGTGATGAAGGTAACCTTGTGAATTTTAGGAATGATAAATTTTTAGTTCACAATTCCAATGGTGAATTCATTCTCTCTACACATAGACATGAGAATGTTTACACAACCAACTTTGAATACATCAAGAGCCATGACTTTCCTTGCTTAGGTGTAATAGTAGACCAATATTGGTTATGGAATAGAAGTTTAGGACACTGTAACCATAGGAACCTTTGTAAACACTAAAAAAAGACTTTTTAAGGATTTACCAGATCTTATTAATGATTCTTCAAAATTGTGCGACCCTTTTCAATATGGAAAACAATATAAAACTATATTTAAATCAGTTAACGATGTTTCAACTTCTAATGCATTATAGTTAGTGCACATGGATCTTTTCGGTCCTACACAAACTGGAAGTATTGGAGGAAAGTAATATTTATTTGTTTTAGCTGATGACTACACTAGATTTACATGGGTGTATTATCTAGGAATGAAATCTGAATCCTATCTCTATTTCAAAACTTTTAGATCCCAAGTTAAAAATGAGAAAAACCTACCCCTGATAACTATTCGAAGTGATCATGGTGGAGAACATCAAAATTCATATTTTGAAACATATTGTAGTAAGAAAGGTATTAGTCACAATTTTTCAGCTCCCACAACCACTCAACAAAATGGTGTTGTTGAAGGTAGAAATTTTATTTTTCAGGAAATGAAAAGAACCATGTTGAGTGAATACTCAATTTCTAACCATTTCTGGGATGAAGTTGTATGTACTGCATCTTATACTATAAATAAATTTTTGACTAGGCCCTTTCATAATAAAACAACTTATGAATTGAGTACTTGAACAAAACCCAACGTTTTTACTTCAATGTATTTAGATGCAAAGTATTCATATTAAATACTAAAGATAATCTAGATAAATTCACACCCAAATCCGATGAAGTAATCTTTCTAGATTATTTCACTACTTCTGAGGCCTATCAAGAATCTTAAAAAAAACTCTTATACTATTGAGAAAATAGTTCATGTAAAATTTTATTAAAAAAATACTTTTTTAAAAAAAACCCCTACCAACATGAAGAGATGTGTTTTCACAATATGATTATCAACCCTTGATTGAAAATTCTTCTGAAAATGGGAAATACTCAAGAAAATGTTTCGGAAATATTTACCCTAGAAGAGTTTATATCTTATTTTGATTAAATGGTTATACAAAACAAAAATAAATTGTTTCTTTGGAATCATCCCAGTGATAATATCATTAGTGATGTAAATCTATAGTAAGGACTATTAATTCCTTGACAAATTAAATAGAAATTATTTCTTTTCTATTTCAATTTTATCCTAAATCATCGAATGATGCCTTGGGTGATGAATATTGGATTAAAGGAATACAAGATTAACTAAATGAATATGAAGCAAATCAAGTCTAGACCTTGGTTTAAGTATACAAATAAACAAATGTAATTGCAATAAAATGGGTTTTCAGAAACAAATGTGATGAAAATGGAGTCATTGTATGAAATAAAGAAAGAGTTGTAGCTATGGTTTATAATCAATAAGAGGGAATAGACTATGAAGAATCCTATTCCCTAGTAGCTATAATTGAATCTATTCCTATTTTATTATCCATTACAGCATTCATTAATTTTAAAAAATTTCAAATGGTTGTAAAATTTAATTTTCTTAATTGATTTTTACAAGAATAATTTTATTAAAAAAACCCCCCAGTTTTCTTGATTTGAAACTTCCGGATCATGATTTTAAACATACTGAATCTTTATATGTCCTTAAAAAATCCCCTAGAGCTTATTATGATAGACTCACATGATTTCTTTTAAAAAAAATTATACAAATAGTAATTTAGATCAAACTGTTTTTATAAAAATGGAAAACAAAATATTTTTATTATTAAAATCTATGTTAATGACATTATATTCAAATCATCTCAAGAATATCTAAGGGATTCCTTTTCGAATCCCATGAAATATGAGTTTTAAATGAGTATGGTGGTTGAGTTAACATTATTTTTATGTTTTAAAATCTCTCAAAAACCATAAGTAACCTATATATCCCAACATAATTATATTAAAGATTTACATATTAAGTATGTATATGAAAACACAAAAATTTTATGTACTCTAATCAGTTCTTCAAATACACGTGATCTTGATGCAGCTGGGAAACTAGTAGATCAAACATCTTTTAGAGGTACGATAAAAGTTTATTATAATTAACAGCATGTCATTCATAATTAATGTTTTAGTATGATTATGTTAAAGATTTCAATATAATCCAAAAGAATCTCATTTAAATGAATGGAAAATAATTTTCCACTACTTAATGGGAACTATGGATTTCAGAATATTTTATTCTTCTAGAAATGATTTTGTTTTAAAATACTTTTCAGATACTGAGTTTGGTGGTATTAGAATGGATATAAAATTTACATTTGGAACATGTCATTTATTAGGATATTCATTACTTTCTTGGTCATGAAAAAAACCACATTTAGTAGCACTTTCCACTATGGAAGATGAATATGTAGCAGTTGAATGTTGTTGTGCTCAAGTTTTGTGGATGCAACACACACTCACTTACTATGGAACGAGTTTTTCCGAAACTCAAATGCTATGTGATAATACTAGTTCCATTTATCTTTGTAAAAACCCTACAAATTACTCATGTGAAAAACACATAGATAGTAGGCATCCCTTTCTAAGAGATCACACCCAAAAAGGAGATATTATTTTACCATTCATCGTAACGCAATAACATCTTGCTGACATTTTAACAAATCCATTATCTGATAATAGATTTGAATACATTTAACAGAAACTATGAATTATCACAAAAAAGTAATCATACACATATACTTCTTCTTTAAACCATATTCTTACATTTATGATACTCTTTCTCAAAGGGGGGTATACATCATTTTTTTATCGGTTTAACTTTTATGGGTTTAAATTTTATCGATTTCACTTTTATTGATTTCATGCATTTATTAGTTTTAATTTTATCAATTTTAATTTTATCTTTTTTCACATTTATCTATTTTACACATTTATCAGTTTCACTTTTATCAGTTTTACTTTTATCAGTTTTACACTTTTATAGGTTTCATTTTTATCGGTTTCAATTTTATCATTTTTATATATTTTTTTTGATTTCAATATTTATTAGTATATGATTATTTCATCAGTACCAAATTATCGGTATTAGAGTGCTCTATCGGTACCATATTTATTTTATTTTATTGGTTTTAGAATTCAAATTCGTGTCTTTTTCTTTTTATTATTGTTTGTATTATTATCAAAAGAAAAATATAATAAAACCAATACATCGATCTTGATACATGGAGAGGTACAATTTTTTGTTGTTGTTCAAATAGTTTTTTTTTCAATTCATTCAATTAAATTTTAATCGGATTCATTTTGAATATGATTTTTTTTAAGGAAAACCTCAAGAGTAAGAAATCAATCTCGACCATGGGATATTTTAGATCTAATATTAATCATCAATTTGTTTTTTAAAAGAACCCTTCTATACCCATACCACATCAACCTCATCTGAATTCCTCCAAACTTATGATGTTCTATAAATACTTAGTAAGGTTTGTAATCATATTTTCCCTCAGATTTCGTAATCAAAGATCAACTCAGCTTTCATAACCAGGAAAATTGTCATGGTTTGAGATAGTCTTTCATGTCTGAGTCAAATACTTCTTCTGTAATGATAATTTATAAAAAATATTTCTCTTAAAAGACCATTTAAGTTGAAATGTTAGTCTCTTGAGACTTTTATGAGACTTTTGATTTATCCTTGAAACGGATAATAAGTTTCCAATTGTGATTATCTATTTGTGTTGAAATACCAGATTCAGATCAGGATTTTTTGTTCTATGATGAGTTGGTATAATTTTATAAAATAATGGACATAGATAACGGTATCAATATTTCCTTTATTATGTATGATATGAAGAATACAACCTATATAAAACAAGAAGATATGTTTCCAGGTGTTTTATATGAGGGTGATTCAATATGTACTTCCGATAAATTAATGGAACTTGATGGGAATTTTGATAAGAGAAAAGATAAAGAATCTGTTTTTGAGATTCATGATGATAAGAGAATAGTAATTCATTTATCAGGAGATAATCGACTCATATAACTCATGGTGAAATGATTTTTAGTTATAAGAAATGGAGATAAGGATACATTGAATATTTTATATGTATATGTGCTTGATTATTATTGAATATGAGGAGGTTCAATATAATGGGATTCATCTTCTTGATGATTAAGAATATAAATTTTTTTGCCATAAAATCTTATCAAATCATGTTTCCCAAAATCTTGATTAATATTTTGATTGAATTCCGGAGTTTATGCAATGTATCAATCAAGTCAGATTCAACATCATAGAGCCCCTAATCAGTAAGGATATAATAAGGAGACGTAAGTTACAATTCAATCAAGAATACTAAAAGTTTGAGAAAGACCTAGATGCTGAGAAAGGAATGTACATAGTCGAAGATAGTGACAACCCTTCTAAGACATCCAAGTAAATTTTAAGAAAAAGAAATTTATTCAAAACTAAAACTCCTAAGACCTAAAAGAAAAAAACCATTTTAGATGAGGTTGTGGCTGAGTGGAGGAAAAAGAAGCAATAAAGGATAATTTCTAAACTGGATGTGAAGCTAAAGGCTCAGTAAGAAGCCATTGACTAGCTGATGGAGGATAGAAAAGAGTTTCTGAAGACGAATCTTTTGATGATCAATCATTTGGAAAAAATAAAGGGTAAAGAATGATTTTAATAACTCTAATTGTAATAAAATTTTGGTTCATTCTATGTAATGTCTATTGTTTTGTACTCTGTTTCTCTAACCCTTTGTAGGAAATGAATGTTTCCCTTATTATTTTTGAAAATAACAATGGGGGAGAACAGTTTGGTGAAGAAGAATGTGATGAATACCTTATTAAGTGGGAGAAATCACAATTAAATATAAAGATAATAATATCCCTAGTTATTTGTTTTAAACCTGGGATGTAATTAGTCATATTCCCCATTACATTCAGAAGAGTGATTAAACTCAGGGAGAGATATGTCTTCATTATTTATGTTGTTATTTTCATTCCAAAAACGGGGATATTGTTGAGTCAAAAAAAATTTTCGACTATCACAATGATCTTTTCTATTTTTGAAATCACAAATTACTTGTTTATCATATATGTTATTTTCTCAATGAAATCACTTATTATATTTATCATCCAAATCAATTATGTTGTATTCTCATCATAATCACATATATCATAATCACATATGTTTTTTTCTAATTGTAATAAAATAATTTTGTTTTAAATTTGTAATCACATATATCATAATCACATATTTTGTTTTCCATCGTAACCAAAGATGTTGTTAACCTACATCGTAATCGTATGCTATTTGTTTATCAATCATAACCAATTTATGGATTGTATCATAAACATGCATCATAACCAGGCTAAGAATTATATTGTAATCATGCATCATAACTAGCATATGTATCCTATTCATATTATACGTCGTAAACATGTATCGTAACTAGGATATACATCGTAATCACATCATGAATCCTAACGATGTTATGTATCGTAACTACAATATGAATCATAACCATGATATGTATCTTATCCGTGTTATGCATTATAAATACAATATGAATCGTAACCAAAATATGAATCATAATCACTTTATAAATCGTAACCAATAAATGGATCTTATCCATGTTATGAATCGTAATCATGTTATGAATCGTACTCATGCAATTTGTAGTTATTATTTTTCTAACAAAAACTATGTCGTTGAATTAGTTATATACCAATCAAAAATATGTCATGTATTCTATTTTTTTGACCGTTATAATGCTAGGTGTCCATGTCCTTCTAAATTTTTGGGAGAAATATGACCGTTGTAGGAAATATGACCTTTATAACCTGAGGCCTATAAATAAGAGGTCATTAGAACTAGAGTAAGAAACATTTGGATCTTATATGATCTTGTGATTGATGTTGTGACTAATCTCTTGTGATGTGTGAATTCCATGAATATGTAAGATGTGGACGGATTGTTCCATGTTTTTTTATTTCAATAAGTGCTTTGTTTTTCTTTGTATGATATTTCACTGTGATAACGATCTCGGGATTTTGGGGATAGGAAGACACTGGTACTGATCATTTTATCGAGGTCTTTCAAGCATTTGAAAGGCAGAGGTACCAATTACCTTCTTAATCGAGGGCTTCTGGGGATAGGAAGACAGTCGTGCTGATCATCAAATCAAGGGATTACCAGGGTGGTGGTACGACATATATTTTATCCTGGGTGAAGGGATAACATACTCCATGGGATAAAATAATTGTAATACCTTACATTTCTGCTACATTTTTTTTAATATAATGGGAATCATTTTGTTTATTATTTCTATTCATATTCTTTTCTATTTTAATAGTTTTAATTATGATTCATTCATTAAATTTTGTATTAAGATATTATATACATTTTCTAGTATAATAATTTACATTTTTATCACTCTGATAATTGTATTCAATTCAAATACCATTTTTTTACTTACTTATGGTATTACATAATATCATATCTATCTGATCCGAGACTTGTATGGTCAGTTTTATTGGTTGTGAATTGTATTAGTTCAAGACCTACTAAACTATGTTATTTCTTAAGAGTTAAAATACAATGTTTTTAAACCTAAAATTCACCCCCCCTCTTGTATAATTCCACATAATATAAATTTACATCTATATTACGATCCAACACCATGTAGAGTAGTAATGAAAAATAAGACATCCTCCACATTAGATGTGGTAGTATGTAAATACTCAAAAAATAAAGATTTATTTCTTCATAGAACTGAAATAATTATGAAATATATTTATCTTCTATGAATCTAATAAATGTCATAAATGTAATATTTATTCATTCATTACCCCATTTTAAGTAGTCATATATGGTAGCGAATGAAAAAACTGGTATCTTTACTGAGAAACCATGAATAGTGTTTTCATTATTCTAAGGGAAATGGAAATGATGTATTATTATTATTAAATATATATAAAAAAATTATACCAATAACACTTATTTCATTATATAAAAAATTTTAAATTATATTTTTAAGTGAATCATATAAATGAAAAGATTTTATAGAGTGATTAGTACTCATGTTGAGAACATGAGTTTTACCTCAGAGAACATCTTGGAAATGAGGGGATTAGAAAATTTTATTTTGGCCTTAGGATTATGGTAGTGGAATAGGATTACACTGGGAAAAAACTCTTATTTTTTAAATAGAAATTTTAATTTTATATATTGTCTATGATGGGGCGGTGGAAGCCCCTTTTATAAGTGGAGGGAAGGAATTTTTTTCAAATATAATTTCTTTATATAATGAGAGAGAATGTTTCACATGGAAAGTGTATATAAAGTTAAAAATAAAGGTGAAAAATTTGTGTTAATATAGATAATATCTATTTCATTTATTTGGAATCATATTATTGAAGTTATTTGCATGGTTTACCATTAGAATTCTCACTTTTACCATTTATAATTTTTACTATGGTAACATGTTTTTACCTAATTAATTTTGTTCTTGTGAATAAAAACAAAATAAAAAAATCCTTAATTAATGTGAATAAATTTATTAAAAAAACAAAATATATATTAACCAATAATATTTATAAGGGTGCTAAAAATTAATTTTAATATTAGCACATATAATAAGTAAAATAATCTTTTTTGGGGAAATTAAATTTTTATTTAAATTTTTCTTCAAGGATTAAAATTTTAATTTTTTTGATTTTTCATGAAATTAATTTTTATATTATTAACCAATTAATATTTATTTTAATTTAAAATTAATCCATAATTGAATTACATATATAAACTAATGAAAAGAAAAAACAATAATAGTTTTTTATTAGAAAAATTTATTAGCTAAGATTAAAAATATCAAACATGGGTTTTATAAATTCAAAATAGTATTTATAAATAAGTTTTTTAATATTTTGTACATTTTTATCATGAAAAAGAGTTAGTTAATTTTAATTTTATATTTTTATCTTGTTGATGTCATAAAAGATAATGTATTTGTTAAACGTTATTTTCCCCATTAACTTAAATATAAATATTTTCAGAAAAATCCTAAATATTCATATTAAGATAATATATTATGGATTAATATAATAATTAAATTTATTTCATCAATTTAATTTACTAAAATTATTAAAATTATCTTTTTAATAAATATAAAAAACATAATGAAAAATCGCTTTATGTAAAAAAGGACATTTCAAACATTATGTCTTGTTAATATTATTTCATATCAATTAAAAATTTAACAAATATTAATATATTAGATCATACATTATCATGTTATATGTTATCATAATTTAGTTTCAAATGATCACAATTAAATACATTATGTTCAAAATTCTTCTTATAAATATTCATTAAAAAAATTCTTTTTAAAATTAAATAATATTAAATATTTTTACTTAAATGTAATCATTTTGAAATTGATTAATATATTTTTATTTACTGGAGTTCTTATTATTCTAATAATTTTCATTATAATGTTTTTCTAATTTTCTATGGATCATTTTATTTTGGTGTTATACGTGTTACAAGAAATTCATCATAGTATTAGTTTTAAAGTGAAATTAATACTAAAATCATAGGGTGTTACATTATACCCCGTTAAATAAATTTAATCCCCACAATTGGAATTATCACTTACTAATGAAAATAGATAATGGTATAAAATAGAATCATGAATTAATTTATATGGGTTCATTATCCTTAGAAACTTAGGAAACATGCCTCTTTTTTGTTAGAATAGGATTTCCCCTAATATTGATTTCTTCTTCAATAATTTGAGTTAAAAATCCACCATGATTGTGTATCATTAAAAAGAGAATGAGTTTACCTTGATATTTATTTTTCAAAAATTAACTAATATTTAGCCATTGGTTGGTTTGAAATATGAAATGTGATTTACCAATTTCGATAATTAATATGGAGCTTAGGTGTAGATTTCCATTCTGTTGTCAAAATATCATAAAATTTATCTGAATGAAAAACATAATAAAATTTGAATTAAACACATTCCCACAAACTCCATCATGGGATACAAAACATATAATCATTATTTGATAATCAAGTATTCATGTTTGTGATTTAATGTTCTTAAAAAAGTCCCAAGGAACACTAGGATAGATTCAAATTAGTCATGCACACATTTAGAGTGGTGGACAATGAAACCTTACTTATCATGACCAACATAAATTCTAGATATATTACATGTATTTAATTTTTTTCAAGGTCAATAAGGTTTAATTTTCTAATCAACATCACTATAACTATTATTGGAGTATTTATACTCATAATTTCATAAATCAATTCGTTTGAATAATGAAGCCGTGGGTGGTTCATTAGTTGATTCCTTCTTCTCTAACATAGTAATTGTTTTCCACATCATGTATCTCCAACAAATTTATTTTCTATTATCAACCTTACCAAATTTAAATAATTTTCTTAATTTATTGATACAATATTCTGACAGAAATTTTAAAAAAAATTGGAATATAGGTGTTTAAGATTTCTTCCCTCCATGTGATTTATCACATGAGTTCCAATAGAAATATAATTCCCCTTTCTTATCACTAAACCCATTAGAATAATTCGAGTATCTACATTCCATTTCATCCTTAATAATGCATTGAAAAATTTCCTAATATATTATAATGTATCTAATAGGAAATTCTTGTTGAATACAATGTTTGAGGAAACCAAAGAAACGATCGATCATTAATTATGGGTTAATGATAATACTAAAAGCATATATTATGATTAATCCATTTTCCAGTACACCCTATGTGGGGTGCTTAGAATTTTGTTATAAATTTGTTTTTCTATTTGGTCCTCTTCCTAGGATAACACGACTATAATAAACTAATCAAACAATTATTCACACATAGAATAATGAATGTAGGGAAATAAAATTAAAGATGTTGATATTTCACTTTGTTCATCCAAATGGGCTGGTCTATGTGGATAACATTAACATTTTATTGATGTTTGTGAGATTTTATTCTCTATACTAGGGTTGTTACAAGTATTCAATGTGGACTCACTATGGATCACCAGAACACCTCCACTTATAGTTCTCTCACTCACTTTGAAATAAATGGAATTAAAACTGACATGAAACACATAGGTTCATTACAAATTTGTTCATTAATAAACATTAAAATGTTAAAGATTCTGTCATGTTACTCCTATTAATTCTCCTCCACATCATTTTTTATAAAACAAATCTTCAATATAATGTCCTCTATCCATATATGGTCTTATATAATTTCAAAAATTGAATAGGGTAGTTTATATAATGATACTAATCCTCTTGAAGCAACAATAAAAATCATTCCTCATTACACTTATTCTCCATGATCATCTATTGGTGTCCCTTCTTTTAATACTTCAATAATGAATCCATGAGACATTTTCAAAACTTCTATTTAAAAACATCTATGATGTTAGATACAGAAAAACTAGATTAAAATTTTAATATATATCAAGTATGAATATTTATTTTAAAAATAATTTAAGTATTGATTAAAATGTATTTAAATTCATCTTAAGAATGAGACTTTATTCAGATTTAAAATCCCCAAAATATGTTCTTTAAAACCAATAATTATATTAATGTTCATAAAATCATGTGTTTTTCACATATACATTATTTTTAAAACATGGAACACATCTCAAAATTTTCTTTATTCATTCACACATCTTATATTATCTATTTATTAAAGGGCTGTACAGAATCCATATTTATATCCATAACATTACATTCATACTTTTTTAATTTTTTATCCATATGGAAGTCATATTCTCAATTAATATGATATGATTTAAATGATAATGTCCCTATTAGTAATTTTAAGCTCATTCTATTTCCATTTTTCAAAATAATACAAAGGTCATAAGATATTGTAGTATTATGATTATGAAGACTTGTGCTTTTAATCAGAGTCTTATAATTCCTAAACTGGTTGCACGTTGAACATTATCTAACTACATGTTTAAATTCAACTAACCTCACATTAACATATAAATGATATTTTTGAAAAAAATACAAAATCAATTAAACAGAATAAATATTGAAAATGAACTAACCATTTATTGATTTTGAACCAAATGTACCTAAAAATCTGCAACGTCTTAAATTAACCGCTCATTGAAAATCAATTGACCGTATGGGAATCAAAGATACTATATGAATCTAACCCTGTTTAAATTGGATAATGAATTCCTATATGTAATATAAACACATAACCAGAACAAAGTGAAGATAAATCCATCCTTACAAAAACCACAATTTCAATACACTTCACTTTTTTATTTTTGATGAATATCAATAACACCTTATAGAATTTAAGATCTTATTAACTCTGAAATCCTATTTCATTATCGAAACAATGCCTTTTTCAATATAATTATCCCCCATTGATAATAAAATTAAATGGTGAGGATGAAAACTATTAAATAATTTAATTAATAAATCTAATAATACTTATGGTATTGTTGCTCAATGTTTGAAACAAGATAATATATCAATGATCACTCAATTCTATATAAGATTTATAATAATCAAATCTTCTATTTAATATCCTCCATTGATCTAATATCTCCATTTTTCTCATAATACATTTTGAAAATTCATTCTGATAAAACAATTCCATGTGATATAATCAATATATATAGGAAGACGGGACCATAACCAACCCTCATTAATATTAATTTGTTTATTGGACACTACTATTCAACTAATAATTTTAAAATTCCTGGATTTCCAATAGTTTCATAAGAACATCAGATATCTAGTGTACAGTGCTAAAAATCCCTTTAAATAACTCATTATTCAACATTTTATTTGATAATGTGATATCAAATCTCTATGTTTTTAATATAAGAGCGTTGGACCAAATTATTTTTAAGGTCATCAGAATTGGTTTTTCATTGTAAATAACCATTTTTTACAATGATATTTCTCGAAGGTCATCCAATTTTTTTCGTCATCGTGATTAACTATGTATAAGACATTGTGGCTACTATATATTGTTATTCATATTTTCTTAGAAAGGTAATTTCTTTATTCTTTCTCACCCATCATATAAACATGTTTACAATGAATAATTCACATTTACTAGTAGACATTAAATCCACCCCATCACCTATCTAGTTAGAATCTATGAAATATTAAAGCTAATTTATATTATATACTTTTAATAAGAAGACAAAGTTAATTTCCCATGATGTATCTCATGATTCTATTCTCAAATAGTAGATGTTATTGTTTAGGAGAGAATTAAAATCAGTATTCTAAATTGGATGATATTCTATGTTAGGGTGTAGAACTTTCAAATATAGTAGACTCATAATCATTATTTAATACAAAGTAGTATCAACTGATTTTGCATCCTCACATTTTCAAATAATAGTTCAATGTACTATAGGGGTCAACATTGGATTTGAATAAGATATTCAAAACCTTCAAATAAGTTCACATGTATAAATAGCCTATGAAATAAACTTAGAATCTTAATTATCAAAAACCTATAATCCATGAATGTTATTGAGATCACCTATCATAGACATCTCAATCAAATATTTCACCATGGTGGAAAAATAAAACACTGAAAGGTTTTTTATTGATCTAAAAATAATTCCATCCATATATAAAAATAACATTAATTTATATTCATTATAAATTTTAAAATATAAGTTATGACCCAATAAACCTCTTATGAACACCATATTTATTCATATAAGAGTCATGTATGGAATAAAATGCACGAGTTACTTGTTTTAACTAGTAAAATTATTTCATCATCCTAAAGACAGTATATTCATTGTCACCAATGAAGAACCCCATAGGTTTTTTGATATACAACTCCTTTTTTTGTCCCCACATAGTAAATATCTGTTAACATTAATCCAAAAAAAATATATATTGTTTTAATAACCAATGCTAAGAACAATCTAATAGATTAATGTTTTTCTACTGTAGGAAAGTGATATTCTATAATTCATTTTTACTAGAGAATATTTCTTAGAATCCAATATAGAATTTTTTAGTATTAAAACACATAATTTATTTATGTTATTACAAAATAAGAATTTTTTCAACCAACATTATGATTATCAAGTCTATCCACTGGCTCCCATGTTTGGTTTTTATCTGTCTAATCTAGCACTTCATTCATAGCCTTGACCCAATCTCATACATAGTTACTTATTTAAATATTTTTGGATCCATAGTATTTAGTAGAGATGGATTCTCCAAATAGTTTTTATTGTGTGTCTATGTAGGTTCAATCATATCTCCAATAATATTTTGTGGAAAAATTTCACTCTTTTGGCTTCTACTTTCTAGTGTTGGATTGAGTTGGTAAACTGTAGTCAGATTCGTATATTCTAATAATTAATCTACATCTCTTGGTAAGTCTTCTAGAACTTCTATATTTGAATCTATTTTATAATTTTGTTTATATGTCACATTCATTAATGAAGCTCCATAATTTTTCATATATTTTTCATCTATGATATTGAAATCAATACTCTTAAAAATCTCTTACAACCTTTTCCATAACCAATTTTAGGATTTTATCTTAATTTAATTCCCAATAAATAAACCCTTATAAACAAAATCTCCATATTTCTCATAGTTTCCTTATTTTTTCCAAATGTACCACTTTCATCTTAACACCTGAAAATCCTTTAATTATTTCTTTCATCCATATAAAATCTCATATTTAGTTCACTATTCTCTAGGGATGATAAGAGCTCGATTCTGAGTGTAAACCAAACCCTGTACTTCTTCCTTCCTATAGATACATTGAATTTTACCATCAATAAGTAATGTATTTTCCATACCATTCATGATCCTATTTGTTCCTTAAACAACTATTTTCTCTATTGAGTTCTTACTTATAATACCCCATGCATGATTCAAAATTTTTCAAGATAAGTCTCATATTAAATTGAGGTATAAACAGTTCCATTATTATATTTCAATGTCTTGATAGAATGTACAATATAATTTTATTCCATATTCTTGTACCTCATCGTGTAATCCAGATCATCTCATTTTCTCTATATAAATAAAATACATCCCATACAACTGTAGTCATTAATGAAATGTTTAAAATACCTTTCCTAAAATGTTCATAGAATTTTATTGGTACTATGAACATTTGTGTGTACTATTTCAATAAGAGTTGATACCCTTTTTATTTTTAATTTTCATGGATTATTTACCATTATTACTCTCATGCATGAATCAAAGATGCATTCCCTAAGACACTTTAGGTTAGGAATAACATTTGATGTAATTATCTTAGAGATATTATATATTCTATGTTACTATATGTATCATATCCTATGGTATAAAAAATAATTTTCTTCATCAACCGTGAGAAGGTATTTTTTTCTCACTATCAACTTGATAAAGATTTCATATCGACATATATCCCTTCTTCAATTCTAATCAAGATTTGTTTTTGAAAATACAAAATTTATAGACTAATCTAACATCAAATATTGAGTGGAATAGTTGATTAAATGTTTGGATGTTATTCCTTAAAAAATTAACTAAAAAGGATTTTTTAATTTTCAGTTCATCCCCCATAGGCCTTCTCATAATATTCCCTTTTATCTTCAATGAATCACCATTACAAAACCATACTATACCGAGAACTTTTTATTTCATAATATTCAAGATATTTTCATTTTCTGTCATGTAGGATGAGATCCAAATATCAAATATCAGTGTTATATAATTTATATAGGCCATAAATGCATCCTTTTCAATATTTACCTTTTCTTTCCACATATTATCTTTTTAAGAGTGATGAATTGGTGGCAGATATTCCACTTACTATTTAATTTTTTAATAAAAACATAAAAAAATTCATCTTATAATTCCAGAAGAGTGTGAACGTTCTTCCTATGAAATGAGTAAGATTATCCTTAATGAATTCTCTATGGTATATTAAAATCGAAATTAGGACTTACTCTTTACCTATAATCTCTATCTCCTTTTAATAAATTATATTAATTAAAATAATAATCATAAAAATAATTATACCTTTGAGGAGGGGAATTAGGTAACAATCTTCTTGGTTTGTTATCAAGATATCCAGCTTCTATATATCATATTAAATATAGTAATTAAATAATTTTATGACTTTTTATCCCAAAAAACATCAACTTAAATAGTTGAAATATATTTATACTTCCTTATATATATTTATCACTAACCCATAGTAGTTTTTTGGATAATTCTATGCTTGAAGGATTTTGTAAACTTTTTAATTTATATTGGGTGAACTAATTGTGACATTGAATGATAATGAATTTTCATTTTTTCCAATAAATTTTTTACCCCTGGAACTAGATCATTGGACTTCTAGCATTTTATCAATGATACTCAATCCCTTTTAACCCTTTTTAACAGCTATGATTTAGATAATATTGTATATTTTAATTTCTTATTTAGATCAGTTGTGTTGAATAAAATTTCAATATTTCACTTTAATGTAACTTCTTGTTCATAACAATATTCAATTATTATTTCCCATCCACTATAAAATATGTTTATATCTTTAATCTATTCTAATTCCAACAAAATTATTAGTTTTTGTTCAATATAATCCTTAATAACAATATGTAATTTTTTTTCCATTAAATATCCTCTTGAATTTGATCGATTTTAGCCTCAATATAATCCAAAAATTATGATGAACCCTTCATTGGGTCACCAGTTCTTATATCCTTAATTTAATAATTGTCAAGGTTACCATGCTTTCCTTATAAGTGGATCTTAAGTCTATATCACCCTTTGCGTCATCATTTATCTTCTATTTAATTTTTACATTTTCAAGTATTACCTTCATGACGTCTTCAGAAACTAATAACAATTATATTTCCACTCTAAAGTGATCCTCATTAGTCACTTACTTTCTTCTTATAAAACACATTATTTTCATTTTTTATCATATCTTCTCTACATGAGATCATTCATGGAGTGAATCTCTATTTTTTATTGTGTTCATCTTCAGTTTATACATCCTCTCACTAGTGCAGAAAACATTTTTTATGGTGGTTATTTTTTATTTTTGACGTCCGATTTTGGGTGACGTTATTACATGAGATGTTATAAACATTGTTTTTTTACGTTAGTTATTTTACAACCGATATAAAAAAACACAAATCCGAAGCATTTTTCACATCAGTTGATAAAAACACGATGTGGAAAATGCTTCGGAGTCGTGGTTTATTATGTCAGTTATTTAATAACTGACGTGGTATATACCCTTTCATGTCGGTTATATAATAACCAACATTATAAAGCACTCCTCCGAAGCTTCTATCACATTGGTTATTTTTATAACCGACGTGATAAACCTGTCTTCCAAGTGGTTTCCAACGTCAGTTATATAATAACCAACGTAAATATAAATCTAAGACATTAGTTATTTTATAACCAAAGTCAAAAACTGTCCATTTCAATTTATTACGTTGGTTATGAAATAACTGACATAAAACCCATTTCCCATGAAGTTATTACTTTAGTTTCCAAATAACCGATTTTAAACATAATACTAATGCATTTTTACGTCGGTTATGAAATAACCGACATAAAAAAAATTTATTTAAATAAATCCAAAACACTGCTATGTCCATCCAAATTACCTGAAATGGAGAAAAAGGATACCAAAAATATTCTAGAACAGACCAAAACCCCCCGCTAGACAGCCCCCCCCACACCCCTGGACACACCCCCGGACTACCCCCACCCCCTAGAGATCCCCCACACTGCTGGACAACCCCACCACCACCTGGACTGCCCCCCACACCCCTGGACAACCCCCCTACCCTTCTGTATACCCCCACCCCCGGGATAACGCTCCCACACCCCTGAAACTGACCAAAAAGATACCAAAAACAGACCAGAATCCCCCCACTAGACAGCCCCCACCACACCCCTGGACACCCCACACCCCTGGACTACCCCCACCCCCTAGACAGCCCCCACACCACTGGACAACCCCCACCCACCGGGACCCCCCCACACCCCTGGACTGCCCCCACCCCCTGGATAGCCCCCCCACCCCTGGACAACCCCCCACCCTTCTAGACACCCCCACACCGCTGGACTGCCCTCCCACCCCTGGACATCCCCCCACACCCCTGGACAACCGCACAACCCCCTAGATAACCCCCACAACCCACACCTCCATACAACCCCCACCCTTCTGCATACTCCCACCCCCTAGACAACACTCCCACACACCTAGACAACCCTCCCACACCCCTGAAACAGACCAAAAAGTTACCAAAAACAGACCAGAACCCCCCACCCCACTGGACAGCCCCCACCACAATCCTGGACACCCCCACACCCCTGGACTGCCCCAACCCCTAGATGGCCCCCAAACCCCTGGACAACCCCCACCCTCATAGAACCCCCACACCCCCGGACTTCCCCACCCACTAGATATCCCCCTACACCCCTGGACAACCCCCACCCTCCTGGACACCCCCCACACCCCAGGACTTCCCCCACCCCCTGGACAACCCCCCACACCCTTGGACAACCCCACCACCCCCTGGATAGCCCCCACAACCCTGGACAACCCCCCACCATCCTGTATACCCCCAACCCTTGAGAGCACTCCCACACCCCTGGACAGCCCTCCCACACCCCTGAAACAGACCAAAAAGTTACCAAACAATAGACCAGAACCCACCCACTCCACTGGACAGCCCCCACCACACCCCTAGACACCCCCACACCCTAGACTGCCCCCACCCCTGAATAACCCCCACACCCTTGGACAGTCCCCACCCCCTTGATAGCCCACACACCCCTGGAAACCGCCCCCCATCCTGGACACCCCCCACACCCCTCGACTGCCCCACCCCCTAGACATCACTCCCACACCCCTAGACAGCCCTCCCACACCCCCAAAACAGACAAAAAAGTTACCAAAAAACAGACCAAAATAGATGAGAACCCCCCCTCCAACCCTACTTGATAACCCCCACCACACCCCTGGACACCCCCTACACCCCTGGGCTGCCCCCACCCCCGGGACAGCCCCCCACACCCCTGGAAAACCCCCACCCTCCTGGACACCCCACACCTCTGGACAGCCCCCAACCCCCTGGATAGCCCCCACACCCCTGGACAACACCACCACCCCTGGATAGACCCCCACACCCCTAGACAACCCCCACCCTCTTGTATACCTCCCAACCCATGGACAACACTCCCACACCCCTGGACAGCCCTCCCACACCCTTGAAACAGAACAAAAATTTACCAAAAACATACCAGAGCCCCCCACCACATTGGATATCCCCCAACACACCCCTGAACACTCCCACACCCCTAGACTACCCCCACCCACCTAGAAACCCCACACCCTTGGACTACCCCCACCCCCAGGATAGCCCCCCACACCCCTAGACAACCCCCACCCTCCTGGACACCCCCACAACCTAGGACTTCCACCCACCCCCTAGACAGACCCCTACACCCCTGGACAACCCCCACCCTCTTGTATACCCCCACCACCTAAACATCACTCCCACAACCCCGGATAGCCCTCCCACACCCCTGAAAGAGACAAAAAATTTAACAAAAACATACCAAAATAGACCTGAACCCCCCCTCCCACCCTACTGGACAACCGCCACCACACCCTTGGACACCCCCACACCCTGGACTGCCCCCACCTCCTGGAAATCCCCCCAAACCCCTGGAAAACACCCCCACCCTCCTGGACAACTCCCACACCCCTGGACTTCCCCCACCCCTGGATAGCCCCCACACCCATGGACAACCCCGCCACCCTCCTGGACACCCCCACACCCCTGGACTTCCCCCACCCCCTGGACAGCCCCCCACACCCCTAGACAACCCACCGACCCCTGGACAACCCCCACACCAATGGACATCCCCACCCTCTTATATAACCCCACCCCATGGATAGAAATCCCACACTCCTGGACATCCCTCCCACACCCTTGAAACAGACCAAAAATTTACAAAAAACAGACCAGAACCCCCACCCCACTGGACATCCCCTACCACACTCTTGGAAACCCCCACACCCTTGGACTTACCCCACACCCTAGGCAACCCCCCACACCCCTAGACACCCCTGGACATCCCCCCACTTACCTATAAATCCCTCCCACCCTCCTGAACACCCTCCCACCCAACTGAATAGCCCCCACCACACCCCTGGTCACCCCCACCTCATTGGACACCCCATACTAAAAACAGACCAAAACCCGACATAAACAAGACCAGAACCCCCCACCCCACTGGATAACCCCCACCACACGCCTGGACACCCCCATACCCCTGGACTGCCCACACCCCATGGACTGCCCCTAGACAGCTGGTGTTGGGAGAGGAGGCACCGCCATCCCTCGGGGGGATGAACGCTGCTGGAAGGTACTCATCACTCCTATATGCGATGCTTGAGCTCTCAAAATGTTTCACCAATACTTTCTTCCCCTGTAAATATCATTCATTATATCCCTTTAATGCAAGTATAACCAGGGGAAAATGCCATCACACTTGATAGTGTTTCCCCTGGTTATAATGGAATCAATGTGATATAATGAATGATGTTTACAGGGGAATAAAGCATTGGGGAAACATTTTGAGAGCTCAAGCATCGCATGTGGGAGTGATGAGTACTTTCCAGTGGCATTCAGCTCCCCCGAGGGATGGCAGTGCCTCCTCTCCCACCCCCCGGGACTGCCACCCTCCATCCCCATGAACACCCTAGACCCCCACCCCACTGGACAACCCTCCAACACACCTGGAAACCCCCCTCACCACACAAGACACCCCCACAACCCCGAACACCACCTGGAAATCCCCCCACTCCCCTGGAAAACCCTTCCACCCTCCGGGAAATGCTCCCACCCCCCTGGACTGCCCCCACTCTCATGGACACCCAGGATACCCCCACCCCACCAGATAGTCCTCCCACACCCCTGGATACCCCCTCCCCACTAAACACCCCCACACACTTCGAACCCCTCCCCCTAGACAAGACTCCATACGAGAAAAACCATCATAAGTAGACCAAAAAAAGAAGTAGAGAAAAATTAAACATTCACACATATAACATTAAAAACATACAATGTCAACTTAAAAAAAAATAAATCCAACCTAAATGACTTCCAAAAACACAATGACAAGGACAATATTCAAAATTACATTTCACACTACAAACAACTAAAAATCAATCAAACCCGTAAAATAATTTAACCATTAAACTTATATGTGTTTGAAATCTTGATCACTATAGGGTTGAGGGTCATCTAATAGTTAAAAATTAAAATGATAGTAGTTAACATGTATAATGAATAAATAAAATGAAATATTATGGAAAATATTAAAAGGAAATCTTACCAGGTCAATGTTCACAACTTTACCAGTTGTTATTATTTCATACATAAATCATAACATATAGTATCTGCATTTGATGATGCATTGTTGTTCATGAAAATTCTGTTTGAATGAGTATAAATTCAATATATTATTTTTATGTAATATATCAAAAATTACAAATTATAAATGGATATTTACCTTTACATTTACATATTTTATCTTCACACTCCTTTTCGTTGTGTTTTTTCAAAAGTCATCCCATCCCTTGTTAGCAAATAATACGAATGGGATAAATTTAAAATTCATTATAATATATAAAACTATTACAATATTGAAACATACTTTTCCAACATTTTCTTAAAACTTTCCATCATATCACCATGGACAGAGCAGATCCAATAAAGTCTTTTCTCCCTTGGAAAAACCCCCCTAACATCCAATGATCACTGATAAAAGAAAATTTATGGTTAGTGGGTTTTTGAGTTTAAAGATAATGAACTCTTCAAGAGAGATGTGGTTCATACCTCTCACAAAAAGGCATCATCCAACATTGTGCGACTATATTCTATTCATGTCTTTTAGTAATATAAAGCATTCTTTGTTCCTCATCTAATGCACATGCTTCAGGGGAAATAAAATGGGGGTCCATGAATCCAAATACAGATGTCCACTCCTTCTTCTGACAAATATTATAAGGATACCTAATAAAAAATAGACATAAGTATACATTTTTAAAAAATATAATGCAGTGAAAAGGTTTTAAGACTTAAATGGAAAAAATTTGCTGATGCCTAACTTATCTCATTTAACATGCTCCATGATATCAGTTTTCACTACCCCCAAAGTTATTTCACGTCCACAAGCATGATCTTCCATTGGAAACACAGAATGATATGCCAACAAAATTGAATATCTTGAAAATCTGTCAAAACTACTATAATCTATATCTGATGCCATATCCATTTTTCTTTGTTGTTGTCTATATAGTATTTCTTATCCTTTGAAGTATTCCTGTAAAAATAAATAGAAAAATATATTAGTTTTCAAATGATAAAACAACTTTAATAAAAAAATAAAATAGGAGATATAACATACATACCTCTATGGTAATTATTCAAAGAAGTCTAGATGGACAAATTAAAAAATGACCGATAATATGTCCAACTATCATAAACTCATCTTTAGGTAATGGTACTCGAGATGTTCTATCTATAATATCATTTACAGTGACCCTGGAATTCTCTACCTCTAATTGTTGATGATGAACTATATCTCTTATACAATATACCAACCCATATGAAACTATATGATGTTAAGGATCAACAACATACATCTTGCAATAAGTAGGAAGCTGTGGCGAAGGAGTAGGATAAAAAATGTTGTCCTCAAGTAGAGGTGGGGGAGTGGGAGCTAACGGCGGAGGTGGAGGATAAATAATGGGGTCTTCAGGGGGAGGTGGAGGAGTGGGAGCTGCAGTCTAAAATTTCCTTTGCATGTCTGCAAACATATACTGTACCTATATTCTAATATTTTCCTCCATCGTCACATTAATATTATGAACTTCAGCCTCCAAGGATTCTATTTTTGTTATAAACAACCTCAACATAAGAAGTTGAAGAACATGGAAACATTTTTCTTACCGATACACCTGCCGGATATCCTCGTTAATGACTAGGATGTTCAGGCTTTCCCAATGCTGTAGATAAAATATCTTGCCTCCTAGTAGCTGTAAATACCCCCTGTCAGCTCTGCTCCTCAAGAGAATCTTGTATTAATTAATTGAACATTTTTGTAATAATTGAAATTATAGGAAGATAATAGTTAACTTAAATAAATAAAATAGATATCTTACTATCCTCTCAGCTATGATTCTCGAATCTTCCGAAAGATATTGCCATTTTTAACCATTCAAGCTCTCTTCCATTTTTCATGTCTAGATGGAGGGGATGGAGGGGCCACCTCTCCAGAGCTTGAAGACTCAGCTCTTAGTTTTTTGTAATTTTTCCACCATCATTTTTCCTTCCAATAATGTATACCCTCCCCGAGATAAACTATGAGGGTATACATTTTTAGATTGGATCTCCTGATGATATTTCCTTGTTTTCTAAAAATTAAGAATAAAAATTACTAACAAAACATTAATAAATTAATTTATAAAAGAAACCTTATAAAAGTTTACATTTCCCTTACCAAAAATGAATCTTTTCTTTTACATTCAAAAAAATGTCTCCATGTGTCTTCATCTATGAAAGGATATATACGACATGGATTTTCAAGACTTTGATGACCAAAAATGAAATCAGATGTGATGGTTGATTTGAAATCCCTCCATCTCCTGGAAGCCATTGATAAGAACTTCTTCTTGAGTCCTCCAGTGTCAAGAATATCAAATGTCATATGATAATGAAGAGGTTAAACATATTATATATACTAGAAACATTTAAAGAATAGGCAAACAATAGAAAAATATCTTACCAAAATCATCTCCCACAACTGAGAGATTATCGCTTTTTCCACACTTCTCCAGTCATCATACAAAATTCTTACTTTGATTTTACCCTGAGTTGATACAAAAATATTAAAATCTTTTTCATTTGGACCTCTAGGAATATCATCCTCATCAAACTCAATGAGTATCCTCTGATCCTGTGTATGGGAAAGTGATAATTTTGGTACACGTGTACACCCACGTTTACAAACTCTTGAACTCTTTGCCATAATTGGAGCACATGAGGATGATTGGGGAACATCAAGAGGAGCATTTGAATGTTCCTCCCCAGAGGTATGACCAATATGATCATCTCCAAAATCATGTGGCTGATGAACTGATTGATCTATCATTATCCCTCAAATCAAAAAAAAAAACATTAGTTCACAAATATACAAATTCAAATATTACAATAATACTGTAATGAGAAAAAAGAAAATTGTACTAAGTTATGTAATTGTAAACATGGTTAATATGGTAAGCATGTTAAACATTGGTAAAGATGGTAATGATGGTCAAGATGGTAAACATGATAAACATGGTAAACCCGATAAACATGGTAAACATGGTAAATTAATTGTCATTGAACAAAAATAGTAGATATATAATTTATGTAATGGTAAACATGATAATGTAAACTAAACAAAATTTAAACAAACAAAAACTTATAATTATTTTATTTTAATACATCTTTTAATAAAGAAAAAACTTAAAATATATAAAATTTTATAAAAATAATAAATGTAAAAAAGAAATAAACAAATGTTACATGTAATTTTAGGAATGTAAAAAATGTACTATTTTCCCAAATTCCTTCATTGTGATCGTTCCTTATGGCACAAACCATGTCTTCAACATGCTCATCATTATGTTCTGTTAATCTTTCCATAGAAGTAGAGATCTCACATAAATCAGCATCTTCATCAAGTTCATCCTCCCCAACATATTGTTTTTTACCTTATAAAAAAAACCCACTGCATATCTGATGGATCTACAAGATAGAAAATTAGTTTTGAATGTGTTCCCATTATAAAAGAAATAGCTGTGTCTTCCAATCCATTCAGATTAAAAACTATCATTCCAAATTCATCGTGTAGGACATTGTTGTTACCGATAAACCATTTACACTCAAAAACAGGAACTTTAATTTTAAATTAATCAACCTCCCATATGTCTTCAATCACTCCATAATATGCACTTGATGCATAAATTGGGTTTTTTCCTTATCACTTGAAAAATGCATTGCTTCTGCAAACACTAATACACCACTATTTTGAACTGCACTTCTATTGTCCTGAACTTTCGTATGAAATCTATAGCCAATAATGTCATAACATGACCATGTTATCACATTTAAACATGGACCTCCAACTATCCATTTTAATGTATCTGATACATTTGATCTACAAAGCAAGGTCTTTTTAAACAATGAATTTTTTTTGCTCATTCAAAATCCACATTTTTTTCTTCTTTGGATGAAATTGTTTCAACTCATTAATATGCAATGTTATATACGGTTGAGCATCAGCTATGTTATTCAAGATATATGATTCTAATTTCTTCATCTGTTCAGCTAACAATGATTTGACTTTCAATCCAAGAATCCCCTTTCCCTCATTATTATCTCGTTCATGGCGAGATGGAGGCAAACCTATGTGCTGCGCCACAACCAAGTAGCTCGTACAAAAATCTGCAACCTCCTCAGAAATATACTTTTCAATAATGGAGGTTTTAGGTTGTTATGGATTCTTAACATACCCCTACAATATTTTCATATTCCTTTCAAAAGGATACATCCAACAAAGATATACAGGTCCACAAAGATTTATTTCTCGAACCAGATGAATCATTAAATGAACCATTGTATCAAAAAAAGTTAGTGGGAAATAAATTTCCAGTTGAAAATGTATAAAAATTTCATCGTTTTGAAAAAATTTCAAATCATTCACATCAATCACATTATTACAAATTGAATTGAAAAAATAACACAACTTCATTAGAGTATTTCTGACACGTATGGGCAATATTCCACGCAATGAAACTGGTAGAAGTTGTTGCATCATGATGTGGCCATCATGAGGAGTCATACCTATAAACTTCATGTACTTTAATGATACAAAATGTTTGACATTTGAATAATAACATTGAGACACTTTGATATCATGAAGACACTGAAAAAAGAAAATTTTCTCCCTCTTCGATAATGTATGACAAGCTGAGGGAAGAAATGTTCGTCTTTCATTAGGAGTGGGAGCTAACTCCAAACGTATTCCCATTGATAGTAAGTCTAACCTATCCTTCAACCTATCTTTTGTCTTTCCTTTAATATCTAAAAATGTTCCAATCAAACTATCAAAGATATTTATCTCCACGTGCATGACATCAATATTATGTTTAACTTAATGATATCTCCAATATGGTAGCTCAAATAAATATTGAAATTTTCTTACAAATATGTCTATCATTACCATATTTCCGTGTCTTTCCCAATGTCACATCATGGTTTTTCACACTCTCAAAATAAAGATTAGGGGATAAAGTTTTTAGAGCAATATCAAATTCTTCTGAGCCATTGAAAGACTTTTTTAGTCTTATATAAGAGTGATCCATAGGCAAACAATTTCGATGATCAATGGACACTGGTTTCCTCGCATGATGCAATTGAAAATATGAAGTCTATTGTTCGCTAATTGGACATGCTTTACTCCATTTAACACTGTATCCAGACAAATTTCCATATGTTGGGAAGTCATTTATAGTGAGAAAAATCACTCCATGTAGTTGAAAATATTCCATTTTATAAGAATCATATACCCTAATACCATCCTCCCATAAAAGATCAAATCATCAATCAACGGTGACAAGAAAACATCAATATCATTTTCGGGTTGCTTTAGACCAGATACCATTATACTCCACATGACATATTTGCGCTTTATATAAACATCAGGAGATAGGTTTTAAATTACCAATAAAACAGGCCATGAACTATGTGTGCTACAGAGGGTTCAGTATGGATTCATTCCATCTGTGCACACCCCTAGTCTGAGATTTGTAATTTCATTTCCAAATGTAGGATAATGATCATCAATTGTATTCCATTGTGGAAAATCAGCTGGATGATGTATTTTTCCATCACATAAACGCTCATCAGCATTCCATCTTAACCTTTTTTCATCATGTGATTTGGCAAATAAATGTTTGAAACAATGAATTATAGGAAGATAGAAAAATATATTTGATGGGATCTTTGTAATCTCTACATCAGCCTATGATTTTTCTTTCAACTTATACCTCGATGTACCACATTTAGGACACTCTGACAGAAATTCATATTCCTTCCTATATATCATACAGTCATTCGGACATGAATGTATTTTCTTGTATCCCAATCCCATCGGGCATAATATTTTCTTGGCTTTATAATGTGAATCTAGAAGATCGTTATCTTTTGGAAGAATGTATTTCATCCATTGTAGCAGCTCTATAAAAATTCTTTCACTCCATCCATGTTTTGCCTTTAGGTTAATCAATCTTAACAACGCCAAAAAACCGTAAAATATGTACAACCAGGATATAATGGTTTTTCAGCATCACCATATAGGCGCGCAACTATCTGTTCTATCTTAATTTGTTCAACTGTAATATGACAAATTATTTCATCAATTCCATCGGAGTCACCATCTTGAGAATCATTATCATCAGTGACATTTCATCCAGTTTCACCATTCAAAATCGAAGGGCTATAACTCGGATTAAAACCAATAAAAATCAGATGATCTTTTATCTCTCTACGTTTCAACTTATTCATATTAAAACATTCCAGGCATGGACAGAAAAAAATGTCACCACTTGGAACATTTCATTTAGAAAATTCCAAAAAGGCATCAACACCTTCCTCATATTCATTGCTCATTCGATGTGCCATAATCCAACTTTGACTCATTATTACCTATAAAAAATATCAAAATTATACATCTTTTTAAGATAAGAAAAATATATGTTTATATGAAAAAAATTATAATTTTAATGTAAAACAATTTTGAAATATAAAACAAATCTATGCGTATTTACAAAAATATGCATGAATATGATTTAAAAAGAAAATATAGTTAGATATAACAGTTTTAAATTCATCTTGGATCCTTTATTATTAAGGTTCATAAAGAATATATCCTGGTGCAACTGGATACAAAATTCACCCTTCTGTAAAAAAGAAATATGAAGTATAAATATTAAAATATGTGTACATTAACCACTGAAAATTACCCAGATCCTAATGATTTGAAGCCTTTGGACTTCCCCCACCCCTCTGGATATCCCCCCACCCCTTGGACACCACCCCCACCCCTGGACATCACCCCCAACCCCTTGGACACCAACCCCACCCCATGAACACCCCTACCCCCTTGAAAAACACAACCACCATCTTGGACACCACCCACACCCCCTTGGACACACCCTGAACACCACCACCCCCTTGGAAATCCCCCCATGGACACCACCCTACCCCCTTGGACACCCCCTAGACACCACCACCCCTTTGGAAAGCTTTACCCCCACCCCTCTAGACAACCCCCACCCCTGGACAACCCTTCCCCTTTAGACAACCACCCAACCCCCCATGGACACCCCCACCCATCCTGGACACCACCCAAATCCCTACCCCCTTTAACACACCCATGGACACCCCAACCCCCTGGACACCCCCACCCCCTTGGACACCCTCACACCTCCAAATAACCTGAGAACACATCGATTACTATTATTCTGTCAATTTAAAAATGACCAAACATCCCTAATAATAGAAGGAATGAAGGAGAAGAATAAGAGGATGAAGAAGAAGAAAAAGAAACAAAGAATAAAGGAAGAAGAACATGGAATACGTATCTTATTTAAGTTAATTTCATTGAATCCAAGAAAACAATGGGGCCTCCAATTGTTGATAGAAAATGGAGAAAATGGAGTAAACCAGAGAATCAAATCAAATTTAAAATAAAAAATCGGATGAAGAAAATCACAGTGTAAAGCCTATCATCACGACACAATGGGGTCAGGATAACTGCGCATCTTTGAAAACCATGAAATGGTCTCCCCCATAACCCATAATTTTCTCATAGTCATTGACTAGTCAAAATATATATAAACAAATAGAATCATATTGCAACACTCCTCATCTTTTCATAATGCCTGAATCCCTAAAAATCATTGTGGAAACCTCAAACATAGACTATACCAACCCCCTTGGACACCACCCCCACCACCTTGGACACCACCCCACCCCCTTAAACAACACTAATAAATTATTACATAATATCCATGAAATAATAAAATCATCATTTCATAATCTCACAAACCATGATGCAATAGTCAATCCCAACTGACACTTATCCACCGCCCCCTTGGACAACACCCCAACCCCCTTGGACACCCCCCTGGACACAACCACCCCCTTGGACAGCCCCACACCTCTGGACAGTCCCACCCCCTGGACATCCCCCACACCTTTAGAAACCCCCCATGGACACCCCCACCCCTCCTGGACACCACCCCCACCTCCTACCCCCTTGGAAACCCCCTTGGACACCCCCAACCCTTTGGACAGCCCCCCCGGACAACCCCCAAACCCTATGGACATTCCCCCACCCCCTAGGATAGCCCCCACCCCATTGGACAAACCCCACCCCTTACGACACCCCCACCCCCTTTGACTGCCCCACCCCCACCACCATGGACACCCTGAACAACCTCAACCCTTTGGAAAGCCCCCTGAACCCTCTGGCCACCACCTCCACCCCCTTGGACACCCCCTTGGATAGCCCCACACACTTATAGACAACCCCCACCCACTTTGACACCCCCACCCCTCCTAGACACCACCCCACCCTTAACCCCGTGGACACCCTGCATCCCTCTGGAAAGCCCCCCGGACAACCCCCAAACCCTTTGGACAAGCCCCCATCCCCTTGGATAGCCCCCAACCCACCCCCTTGGACACCACCGCCTTGGACCCCCCCACAGACACCCCTGGAATGCCCCCCCTCGAACCCTCTGGACAGCCCCCGAACCCTCTGGACAGCCCCCACCCCTCTTGGATAGCCCCCACACCCCCACACCCCCATGACACCAACACCACCCCCTTTGACATCCCCCACACCCCCTTGGACACCCCAACCTTATTGGACAACCACCCAAACCCCCCTGGACACCACCCCCACCCCCCTTGACACCCCCTGGACACCCCCACCCACTTGCACATCCCCCCACCCCCTTGGAAACCCCCTATATGCGCACACACACATGATAGAACACAAAAAAATCGTTAACTTTCATGATATCACTTCCATAGGATTATTTTACAAGAATAGAATTTATCATTGTATAGATGAACAATATGAAACTAACCATGATATCAAGAACAAAGAAAAATAACATCTCAACAAATCAGTTTGGGGCATCATGAAAAAAAAATAAAAAGGAGTCATGTGAGGCTTACTTGAGTGTTGTGAGTCGACCAGATAGATCTGATAATAATAAATATGAAGAATGATGATGAAAAAATGAGGCTTGAGGGCTTGACTTGGAAGAATCAATTCTAGGTTTTCTGCGTGAGAGAGATGAGTCGCAGGTCGCCCGATCGAAGAAAACATAATGACTAAATACGGGGTGTGATAAATCATTTAAATGAATTATCACATCAATTATTTAATAATCACCGTGATAAACGATTTTTTTAAAGTTTATAATGCCAGTTATTTAATAACTGACCTAGAGAACTATTTATCATGTCAGTTATTTTATAACTGACATGATATATGTTTCTTTATACCGACGTGATAAATTTCCGAGATTGGCTTTATCACGTCAGTTTTTTTATAAATGATGTGGTAAAGTGACGAGCATTCCTTAATCACATCGGTTATAAAAAAACAACCATGAGAAAGTGCAGATATTTCCTCTATCACGTTGGTTATTTTATAACCAACGTGATAAAGCGCGCCAGATTTGATTTTCATGTAGGTTATACAATAAACGACGTGAAATAGATAATCTCCATTTATTTTATGTCGGTTATTTTAGAACCAATGTAAAATATGGATCCTAGTCGATATATCACATTGGTTATAAAATAAACGACAAGATATATCGATCATCAAATCTTTTCATGTCGGTTATATAGAACCGACGTGAAAAATGCCGACGTGTTAAACGTTTTTTCCACTAGTGTATCCTTGAAACATTTTAGGGAACTTAATTGATATATACCATAATTTTAAAAATTATAAACATGTAAGGTCAAATTTCCCTTAAAATATCTCCTTTTACCATTAAACAGTCTTGAAAGGAGTGAGGTAAACTTGTGTTCAATATCTTTCTTTTCTTCTCATATTCATTTATGTTCAGTTTTTCCATTGTCCAAAATGAAATTTCATTATTGACCCGTTTATTAGTTCCCTAGGTATTTATTCTATTCTTATATTACACAAGACAAATATGTATATCATTAAGAGAATTCTGAGACATATTATTTTATTCTAGGTCATCTACCTTTTAATTGATGTGAGCTAAAAGACTTATCAATATTTTTTTCATAAATTTTTATATATTATAAAACATCTCTAAGATCCCTTCTATCTCCAATAGAATTTGGGATACAATTGAATGGATCATGAAAAATTTCATCAGAATATATTTTTAGGTTATGAAACATGTTATCAAATACAATAAGTTTTTCTTCTTTCACTCTTTTATCCCCTTCATAGATACTAGACAATTGTTTCCAAATAGTTTGTGTAGTAGAACAACCCATCATCTTAATTTATGTCATATATGATAATGGAATGACCATATCATTATTTACCAATCCATATGTATTGGGTAAATTTTTTTATTCTTCAATAATTAATAATCTAGAATCACTATTAAATTACACACCATAAATAATTAAAAAAATGTTCTAAAAAAAGAGACCTATGAAGAGATCCCATTCATTTTTTAAAAATCAGAAAATTTCCACCATAAAAATATATAATTTTAATAATATTCAGTATAATTTTCTTTATATATGATCCTTACATAAATGTTCATCAAAAAAAAAATTTCACAATGATATATTTTTGAACCATAACATAACAAAACCTAAAAGGTATGGGGTTAATTGTGGTTTGAATTTATTTTTAGTTTTTAGATCACTCTCCCGGGTTAAAAAGATCATATTGACCCTATCATAAATTTATACATATATATACTAATGGATACATGATATGTATAATGGGGAAACAAAGATTTTACTTGTTCATAGTTAAGGGGTAGTCCAAGGATCACACATCAATTGTGTGTTTTTGTTCCACAGTTTAACCACTACGTACAATAGTGGGTACATGTCATTAAAACATGATCAATATTAATATATGGTGCAATTACACTGCTTAGTCTATCCAAAACTATTCAATTTAGAAAATTAATGGTGATATTCAACACAAAAACATCATTAAAATAATTTTAGAAAAAAACTCAAAAACATTGATGGATTTTTCACCCTTCTCCATCTACATCTCCTAATTTGTTTTTCTAAAACCAAGTCCAAAAAATAATTTCTTCACTTCTCCGATTATCCCCTCTATATTAGAGAACTAAATCATGTAGTTTATATTCTATTAATAATCCCCATCAATCAAATGTGAAAATCATTCAACATTCCACATGTTCTCTATCATTAACAACATGAGTCTCATCCTTCATCAATCGGAGAATACCTCCATAAATCTCAATCAAAATATAAATTTTAAAAATTCTATGATTTCTATGTCATAATTAATTCCTCAAATATCTTTGATGTTTTAAATTTGAATATTTATTTTTTTAATAATTTAATACATGAATCAGATTTATTATTATATGAATTGATTCACTACCTTTATTTATCTTTTAAATTTTGAAAAATGTATGCATTAACATTTATTGAGATCTTATTGTGAATAGAATTATATATTTTTTCATGGGGAACTTTATCTTATAAAAGAGAACGTGTAATATCATTTTATCCATGAAATTATATATCTTAAAATGTCCATGATCTTATGTCATACACAAAATTATTATTCTTATCTGAAGGATTCCACCAACTCCTTTATCATTTTTGAGCCCCAATATTGTCTTATACCGAAGTCCTACACCTAAAATTAAATGACTGTCCTAGTAATCAAAATCCTTAAACTCATTCCTTTTCTAAATTTCTATCTCAATGAAGTCATATGACCACGAATTCTTATGACCATGAAGACTTAGCTTCTACATCAATGTCATATAAGTGACAGAATAACTTCATGTCTAATTTTAACTAACCCAACATTGAAAATGAACTGATCACCCATTGAGGAACATAATATATTACCTAAAAACCCAAAATGTATTGAAATGATCATGGGTTTAAAATCAATTGACCTCACATTGAGTATGAACTAATAGTTCCTAAAAAACTTTTAAATAATGAATAAAAATCATAAAATAAAAATAAAAATATACTACGTAACTCTGAATGGGATAAAATTTGTTTTATCATTTATAAGAAAAAATCATAAAAAATCCAATATAATGCATTAATTTATACATAGTCAAATTAGACCCACAATTACCATATTGAATTCCAATATGTAAACACAACAAATTGACATGTAATCCCACCTTATACAAATTATGGCCCCATTAGGTGATAGGTCTCGCGTTGTTTTATTTATTTGTTCCAATGAATTTACAACCAATGTTTTTCAATTATATTAATTCAATATCATTTTTTGGGAAAGTGTTCTAGGAAAAATATTTAGAAAATAAAATTATATTAAACTACTCCAATTTAATAGAATAAATTCCATCTTGTAATCTCATTTTTTATCAACGTTAAAAATTGATCATAATTCCTTCTAAATGTAAATATCTAAAACCACCATTTCATATTATGATCTTTGGAGAATAAAAAATATCTTTTATATTTTATTTATCCATGTCATAGAAATTAGTGTATTACAAGAAAAACTAATGGAGGGTGGTAATAGTTACATTAAATAATTGATAGATCATTTATCCTTTCTTATTACGTTCTAGACTCCTACATAGTTCAGGTTGTTTCTAAAAACCTAGGATAACTTTTTAAAAAGTCTTTCATCCCATTCGTGTTCCCATTCAGACAACCGTTGTGTAACCTAGGGAACTCATTTTCCGATTAGTTCATATTTGATCCATGTATTATAATACATACTGAAAAGATGAATTATTTCGATACATGAAATTAATAATTTTTAAAAATAAAAATTGTAAACATTACATATGTAACTCATAAATTGACAGTATAACATAACAAAGGATTTTTCAGGTATCAATATTTGTTATCCAATGTTATTTCTTATTAGGTTCTCTAATATAAATATATTCACATACATAATAATGGTTTATAAATAGAATATGGCCAACCAACTCATATCCCATGGAGTGTCAATCAAAATGTTCAGTCAGGTCTATCTATCATATACAAAGTGGAGATTGAGTTAATACTCAACCTTCATTTTCGTGGTTATTACCCCTAGGAGCATCTGTGCTAGATCCTACATCCACTTATTTTTATCCATAAGGGGATTACATTACTAGGAAACCACATAATATATACATTAATAAAATCCTATTAAGTATTCATTGTTTTTTGATTATCATTTGGGTTTTTAGTAAATTTCATCATCATAATTCCCAAAAATTACTAAACATTTTTATGATACCAACTAATGTAACCCAGACCAGCACTACAAATACTAGTGGTAAAAACCATACTTTACACAGATGTTTTGAAACCAAGAGACATGAACACATAATATTTTTTTCATCATATATATAATTTAATCATTACATATCACCAATATTTACAAAATCCCAATAACATAAGGCATTTCCTTTTGGGAGATCAGAAACAAATGAAAATTATTTCATGATACTTATGAACATGTCTCCATAATAAAACAAAAATATACACCATTATAGAATCATCATAGGATATAATAATTTTTATAATCATGGTAATGGAATCATAAGAGGGGGATGAGTTTCCTTTCTTAGTAAGGGAAAACTTATCACTATTTCTTCAATGGAATGATAATAACAATAATAGAAAACCATATCATTAGAGAAATAGATTATTAAAAATAATATTGAATGTTAATATTTTCTAATAATTTTGATAGAGGTGAATATAAGTTTAAATGACCAAATATATATCATATAATAAGTGTTAGATAATAAACCTAATATATGGATCATAGTCATAGGTATAAGACATAATAATATTCCCTATCATTGATTGTAACACCTCAATATTTTATGAGAAATATTATTTTTTAATTTATTTGATGTCTTGTGTTGTACGCTATAGCAAGATTATCTTATGCTATACGAAACACCGTATTAGCTTGTACTATATGCAAAACCTATTCTTGGTTTGTGTTGTACGCAAGAGAGACCTTCCTCAATAGCGTGTGTTGTACAGAATTCTGAGTTTTAATAAACAATGTTATATTGTTATAATATTATTATGAACTAGCCGTTATGAATAGTATTAACCACATTTTGAATATTATAACATTATAATTAATCATACACATTTTCTAGAACATGGTATGAGAAAAAAAATTAATTTTTTTGGATAAAAGAAGCATTTAAAAAAAATGAAGTTCTATCGCCTTTTGATGGCACACCCATTTTAAATATAATTTTGACAAGTTTATAAGTTCAATTTTACAAATTTAACTTCTTACATGTAATCAGTATATAAAAATTTACTTTGAATAAATTTTTGATATTTTTCTGATAAGTTTCTTATTTTGATGATTAGTAAAAATACGCTAAATTTTAATTAAAAAAAACATTTTTCATCAAAATAATTTATATGGTTAAAATATATTATTGAATAGTTTTAAATTATAAATAGAATATATTTTAACCACTTAATATAATATATATCATTATCATTAATTTTACATTGAATTCATATGTAAAAAAATTTCAATCTTTTTCAATGTTTGAACTTTTAAAACGCATTTTCTCAACAGCAGAATTAATTTTAAATTAAATAATGAAAATTTTTTGAATTGAATTTGGAGAAATAAATTTACTATTTGGAATCAGTAGGTCAAAATTATGTTAATAGGAAACTTTTTATTTTTAGGCATTATAAATTGTAACAAGGTTAAATTTTATTTACTAAAGATAAATGTAAATAATGTAATTACAAGTGGAAATAATATTATAAAATTATCCTAACACTTTTATTAATATAATTGGTTGATTATATTTCGTCTTGAAATTTACTTGGGTCTAAATGGAATCTTTTATAACCAACATGGATATGATTAAGACCTATAATTTATTTTATTTAAAGAAAGTAAAATATGTCTCACTCAATCTTTAATAATAAAATTATTTTTAATTTAAGATTATAAATAATATATATTATATTATAAATCAATATTTTAAATATAAAATGTTTTTCTTCATCATGGTAATTTAATTGTGATTTTTAAGATATATATAATTACTTTAATAGCTTATACATTAATGATGCAGAAATTATTTATTTATTAAAAAAATAAATAATATATTTTTTATTAAAATAGTAATACCCATCAAGAGGACCATAAACTTGATCAAACCTTATTGGTCGAGTATCTTTATACACTAATCATACAATGGTAGATTTTTGGACCATTTGGAGCCTTATAAAATAGATTATGACATTTATATTATATTATTTTAAAAGATGTCAAAGTTGTCACCTTCATACTTTAACAAATATAAAAATTTTAATGTTGTGATATTAAGATTTTAAATTAGAGTAAAATTATTATTATTGAAGATATTAAATTTATCTTCATTATTGTTTTTTATTTTTAATTTTTATGTTAAATAAGTATATTACACAATTATACAAAAATGTTGTAGTAATTATTTTATTAAGAGAAATATCAAATAAATGGTTTAAAAATATTAAAATAAATATTATATTATCTAATTAATGTGCTCCACTAATTTTATAGGCTTATATGACATGTTATGAATCTAAAAAATATTTGTTTCCGAACATATCTTCATGTGTGAATTTTATTTAAATTCAGATAATTGAATAGTGTCAAAATTGACAGTATTGATATTTTATAAAAATGAAATATTATTAAATTGTTTAAAAATCACAAAAATATTTAAAAATTACAAATTTAAAATTATATGGTCTAAAATGTAATAATATATCTAATTAGGGAAAAATCACAACACATAATTAATTACTTATATCAATTTAAAAATTAGAATATCATTACCGCAAATAAAATTAAATAGATTAAATAAGGATAAATCAAAATGATAAGGTTTAAAATAAAATAAAAACATGTCTAAATTTGATTGGTTGAAAATATTACAACCCTATATTACCTCATATTCTAATTTGAGTCACTTTGGTTGTTTTTATGTGGGGTTTGTGTTTATTATAAATTAATATTCTGGAGGTTTCCAAAAGTGCCCCTCTCCTCTCTTATAAAAAGGCATCCCTTCCCTCTCCTCTTCAAAATATTTTTAGCATTCAAGCGAGGAAAAAACTTGTCCATTTATCTTCTCCAATTTAATAGAAACATACTAGTGGTCCTGGAATTCATCAAATACAAACTTTAGTGCCCTAAGAGGATGTTTAGAAGAGGCGTGTCAAAGAAGAGGTAATATCCTTTACCAATTATTTCAAATTTATTTCTTCTTCTACTTCCTATTACTTAATTGTTTCTATAAGGAACCGGCCTTAAACATTACTTAAAATTGAATTAAATGAATAAACCACATTGAGGATCTTTTCAGGTTTAGAGTTTTAGAGAATCAGGACATAACTATTACATCTCAAAAGATTACAAAGTAGAAACTTCTACTAAGTTTCCATAAAATAAAAACTCTTAAAGAGAAACATGTCTTGTTCTATGTTTTAGGTAGCATGACTTTCCCTTGATCCCATCCTTGACCTTATTCCACGTTAATTTCTGTGAAAAACATTTCAAAAACTTGGGATGAGCATTAAAAGCCTAGTAAGGGATACACAAAGAATGAAAACTGTTATTTTTTCAAAACAACAAGTAAACCATGTATACATTAACAAAGTAATACATTTCTCATTTTCGAAGTAGTAAAAACTATTAACTGAATAAAAGTTCATTACTTACCCTTCTGTAACCAAAAGATTACCATAAAACCCATATAAATAACACATAACATATAAAGGTAACTTGGGACATAAAAATACTTAAGTGGAATAACCATACGGTCGACTTCCACACATATCACTTAATGGAATAGCCATACGGAAAACTTCCATACATACTTAATGGAATAGCCATACGGCCGACTTCCATACCCAATGTATTGGAGGTTATAATGTAACCACCCTTCCTGGTATTCACGGCACCACCCGTCATATGGTTTATCACGTAACCACCCGTAAAATGTCCAAGTACCATTATAAAATTATAACACATAAAACCAACATAAAGGAATGATAACATGTCCACATTTCAATAAAAATATATCATTTAAATATATTGACATAATAGAATCCTTTATCAAAACCATTTTTAATACCAAAATACAAAAAAAGTATATGGTATTTATTTTATTTTAAAAACATTATGGCTTGTGGAGGAAGCCAAATATCAAATAATACCCGCGGCGGCGGAAAAGGTCTTTGTCACCACGTACGTAAAAAGAAACATTCATTTTTGTCGTTTAGTAAAACGCTTCGTAGAAAAAATATTCCTTTTGACTAAACATAAAAGTAAAAGGGGTTTATACACCGTATAAAAGAAGGTTGTGTATAAAACAAAATATGTCTCAATGAATGGAGATTGAGACGAAGACCCTTACAAAGACGGTATCCTTGGTTTAAGGATAAATCAATTGCATAATTATGTGTGACAATGAATACACCAAATATAAGTGGATATTAAGTGTAAAACAATCAGAGGTAATTCACACATATTAATAGAACAACATATTCAAGGAGTACAAGTTTATCCCAAAGAATCAAATTTGGGTTAAGAAGTTCCCTTGCAAAAATTTGACAGCCTAACGACATCACTTCAAAATTCAGAAAAAGAGTTGATGAGAGATAAAAAAGGGTATCTCATCACTTGGACATAAAATTTACATCAATAAGGATATATGAGAACATATCCCAACATAAAAATATGTGAATTAAAAGACCCAACAAAAGAATTCTTTTAAAAAGAGGAGGGTGAAAGGTTCCCTTACCGACATGGGTATCTTTCGAAACATACACCCCATGAAAGAAAGACAATACATCATTGATGTAAATATTCATAAACGAAAGTATATTACACAAAGATTAGAATAATGGGAAGTAAATACACAACTCAAATGAAATTGTGGCAAATGTAGCATAAATCTCACGGGAATAAAAGTGAGATGAAAAATCCCTTACGAAAACTCGGAAGCCTAACGGCGCCACTTAAAACTTCCAAAATGGATTGATGAGAGAAAGTAGAGTCTCTCATCATATTAACATAAAGTTTAAAGAAAGAGGAATATAAAATAACATCCCCCAACATAACAAAGAGGATCTTAAAAGAAGTGACAAAAATGGGGGTACTTAAAAAGAAAGAGAGAGGTTAGATGTCTTACGAAAATTCGGCAGCCTAACGGCGCCACCCAAAACACCCAAAATGTATTGATGAGAGAGAATAGGGTCTCTCATCATATGAATTTTTTTTTTCAGTAATATTAATATAAAAGAACATCCCAATAACAAGAAAGATGAGATTTAAAAGGAATGACATAAAAGACCCTACTTAAAAAGAAAGAGAGGAGTAGGATCTCTTACCTCGGGTCCGACATGACTCGATCATTCTTTAACATCCTGAATAATAAACTTGATTTAATTTATAATTGATTAAGAACCTTTTTCAAGATAATTATTACTTTTATATCAATTATTGACAGGTTATAAACATTATGTAATCATTTAAGTTAACAATGTTTGTTTTGTCGATATTTGGTTCTTAAGTCAAAAGTGGACTTCTTACAATTACAAGTTGTTCGTGTGGTCAATGGTTTATTATATCCAAAATGATATTCATGATTTGGATATCCTATATATCATATATATCCAGCATATACATGTATTTATAATGTTACATAATCATTTAGAGGTAAGAAATGAAATGCACCGTTCATGGAGACGGTAAGCCGTACGTACGCATGAACGCTACTTTCATTTCTATTTCATATTTTTATGGAAAGTAATAATAATGATATAGAGGTATATTGTAATTCTAGTATAATATCATATATAATAACTTTAAATCCATCCTTTATACGTCCCACATATGGCATTAACAAATCACATCACTTTGAGGGGGCGGTAGTCCGCACTTCCTTAAATGAAGATATCGCGTTTACCCATAATGGAAACCATAAAGGTATTCCCAAAATGAAAAATACAGAAGCTTAAATAAAACATAAAAATATTATATATCATATATAAATATAGTGTCATCTTAATGGCCACCTTTTATGGTGTTAAAAGAATTCTCAACAATCATCGTTTCGGGAGTCCGAAATTCGCCATCCACGGAAACCGTATGTTCTTTAACCATTAGGTGTAGGTGTGTGAAAGTGTAGCTCGAATCCTTCTTACAAAAAAATCCTAGTATATTTATGATACTGGAGTTGTTACAAAATAAATGAATAAAAAGAGTTTAGGGGGTTGGAGAAGCAAAATAAAACAAAAGGACTCAAGTGAAGACATTACCTTAAAATCGGGTAACTCCCTTTGGTTTGAGCTCAAAGGCTTCCTTGGGAAGACTTATGCCCAAAGTGAGGCTTCAAGGAGTAAGAGAGGGAAGTTGAGAGACAAAATGGGCAGAGGTTGGCCGAGCCAAATGCTTTGGGAGTGTGGGTAAGGAGGTAGAGGTGGGGGCCTTTTATAGGAGGAGAGGAGGGGCACTCTTGGAAGGTAAAGAAAATTCACTTTATTTTAAAATGGTATTCGTATTTAAGAGGACCCACATTGATGTGTTTCTAGGATAAGGTGATAAGGGTTCGAAATCCACCCATCCAATAGGTTTTGGACATGTGTAGGTCTTAGATTTTACATTATCTTTCCATTTTATTTAAATCCTTTATTAATAAGGTAATCATTGCATCATCATGATGTCATAAATAATTTAATTTATTTAATGTCTAAAAATTATAAAAAAACTACTATGAGGTAGGAAATCGTTTTACCTTTCTAACGAATATTTATAGTCAAAAATCTGACTTGTATAACCCCATGTCAAAATTGTTTTAGTAAAACATCTCATGTGTGTGTCATTTTTACTTTAACATTAAATAAAAAGATATTTATGTCATTTTCCAACCAAAGTGGCTCCATTGGGTCCCCAAGTTGACCCTTGGATTCTCTTGGTCGGCCATGACACATCCTATGAGGGTATGACATGTTTCTAGGTCATTTCATTTTATTAAAACAATATTCTTACCTTAAACTACACTAATTACCTCTAATCGCGATTAAAAACTTAATAAGTTACTATTCACCAAAAAATTATTTTAATCCCATTGAATCACATTTTACTTCTTAATGACAACCATGTATGTTGGATTTTTGAAATTCAAAACACAATGATGGAAAAATTTCATTTAAACAGAAAATCAGTTTTTATAAGTACCACTTAATGGTTTTACTATTCATAAAAAAATTGAAGTTTTTCAGAAAATTACCAAAAGTTCACCTGAAGCTATATTTGATATTCCGAATTCAAAAATGATGTCTATTTTACAAAATTCAGAACATATAAGTTTCATTAATTAATTTAATAATTAATTCCCGCTGTCAAAACAAATAGCATGTTTTTATGAAACAAAATGTATCAAAAGATTGACACTAGTTTAAGTCTGATTTTAAAGTGAAATTAATTCCAATGACCACTATTGGATTAAATGGTAAAAATATATTCTAATTTCACTTTAAAACCAATTCAATAGATAATATAATCATATAAATAAATTAGATTAAAAGAGGTTTTGAATTAAAATACAACATTTTTCACTATTCATTAAAAATTGAACTTTTTTGGAAAAACACCAAAAATTTACGCAAAGTAAACTTTGATGTCCCGATTCTAAAGAAGAATTTTATTCTGTCAAATATAACACATAAAATTGTCAAAAAGTGGATTTAAAAGAGGTTCACCATCAAAAGGCGGTTAATCGACCTTTTAAAGAATATTAGAATGTTTACGCTTAAAATTGGATTCATTTTAATTTTTTAATCCTCTTACATTTATTGTAAAAAGTAAAAAAATTTGACAAACATATATAATCATTTTGTAGTTTGTTCTGTTCATTCCTGCCATTACAACGGCTAGGCGTTACTACTATTTAAAATAATATTATTTTATTATTAGAGTGCAATGTAAGATTCCCAAGAAACGCATTGTTGCGTGTTGGGTACGCCATTGAGCATAGCATCCTCTTTAAAGTAATATTAATATTTTATTCAAAAATATGGATAAATATAAAAATGTCATATTCTTTATTTACCTGGGGTGTTACATCCTTCCCCCCTTTTGGGAATTGCGTCCTCGCAATTTTAAAATTGATCTTGGAAACATCCTTGAAAGTCCCACATCAGAAAAAGAGTCGGTAAAACAATCACTTTAAAATAATGAAAGATAAGTACAAAGGTCACCCGAGTTAACCCATAATAGGATTCCGTGTAGGAAAACATGAACATGGAAGAAAAAGCAAAGGGTCATGTTCTTGAGGGAGAGTGATAGTAAACATGTCTAGGAGAAAGTTAACCATAAGAAATTCACAAACTTGTGATGGGTTAAACGGTATTCGTTTCCCCCGTAGGAAAAGTTAATAGACAACATTTTTGTTTTAAGTTAATTTTTATTGAGGAATTTATTCATAAGGAAACATAATCACTTATCATGTTGACTTTCAACTTTTCCTAGATTCCTTAATCAAACTCATATTTTTTCTAAAAGACGAGTATTTAGGAAGACTTGTTTGCATTAAGAGTACTATAATCAACTTCTAGAGAATCACCTAATCCACCAAAGAGAACTATATACTTCCCATGTCTTTAGGATTTAACCAAAACCAAAACCAAAAAGGTTAGTAAATGATCAGATAATCCAGAAAAGGATAACCCTTTAAAAAGAAAATCTATGCTTAATCTCCAAAAGATTTCCAACAAAACCCAAATATTTGAAGGATTTAGTCGCATAGTCTTCCAAGGTACAAATTAACACCTATCTACAAATAACATCAGTTACTCTTAAAGTCTCGTATTGAAAAGTAATTAGCATAATCACATACCCTCCATGATAGGTTAATCATTTTCATAAATAACCCAAAATCAACTTACTCTTAATTCATAAAATCATATAACTAAAAAGAATCAGTCAAAATAACCAGGGACTTCACATAGTCCAGTGGTAGGCGATAAATACCAGTTGAACTTTGGTTGTGGGTTCGATTCCCGCAGCTTTGTCCGACGTGACGGGTTATCACACGGTCTGCGTGTTGTCCTTTTTCCAAAACTATGTAGTTTTAAAACATTCCCCAAAATGAGATAAAATCTTCACAAATGATCATAACATATTTTAACCTCATGTTTATCTCAAGCCTTTCATTTTCCAGCATAACATATAATAACCCATAATTACCTCAAAATTAAGGATCATATGAACCCAAATGGTTCTTTATAACTATGTCCACAAAAGAACAGATTACTATTCTTTGAATAAAAATTTTCATATATCAAAAATCAGTGTTACACATACTATAAAAAGTCTTCTAATGTATCCCATCATCAAAAGACACTTCATACTCTTAATAATTTCACCATAACTCTTGAAGCCCTTATATGATGACTTCTTATTCATTCAACATTCTTCATGATCCATTAACCATTCCTTTACAACTTATTCTGAAATACTTCTTTCCAACAAAAAAAATCATGAATCATATCCTAAGATTCCAAAATAGAAAACAAAAGTTATGAAATAATCCATACCTTTGATCGGTCATTGTCAGTTTCTTCATCCTCAATCGGAATGGAATTAGGTATTGGTAAACAAGCATTTGTATGATCTTGGTGATCCCATTCACGAAGCTTCTTCATAGGACATGTGTTTGCATAATGACCATGCACACCACATTTAAAACATTCAATTGATCCCTCAGAAAGATCTTCTTTCCCTTTCCTCGAGTCAACTGGATGCTTCCTTTTTCCATGGCAGGTTCTTGCTTTATGACCTTCATTTCCACATCTATAGCATATTTTTGTCCCTTTGAAACATTTTCCTAGGTGTTTCTTTCCACATCTATGACACATAGGTTTTTGAACACACTTACCTTTATGATTATTACCTGTAGTTCCGTAGGGATTTGTTTCTCGCATATATGATGCCTTATAGAAATCACCAAGGTTTAGGTGGTCAATCATGACTCTAGATAGTTGGTTGAGGATAAACACAAGAGTTCTCATTGCATCTCCCATATCATTCAGTTGCTCTCTCAGAAAACTGTCACAATTTCCTTCACATCCACCGTTACCTTGGTGCCTGCTAGATCCAACCATTTACTAAAACCGAGAAGGTCATTGTGAGTATATCAAAAAAACCATCATGTACTAAAGAGGAAGATAAAAACTAAGATATACTTACTCATTCATTTTATCTAAAAACTATGACTCTTTCTGAAATCCTAACCATTATGGTCATGTCACATATGCTTAATGAATACCCTAACCTCTAAAGTTATCTAAACCGACCTTTGATACCAACTATAAGGCCCCGGCCTTAAACATTACTTAAAATTGAATTAAATGAATAAATAACATTGAGTATATTTTCAGGTTTAGAGTTTTATAGAATTAGGACATAACTATTACATCTCAAAAGATTAAAAATTAGAAACTTCTACTAAGTTTCCATAAAATAAAAACTCTTAAAAAGAAACAAGTCTAGTTCCATGTTTTAGGTAGCATGACTTTCCCTTGATCCCATCCTTGACCCTATTCCACATTAAGTCCTGTGAAAAACATTTCAAAAACTTGGGATGAGCATAAAAAGCTCAGTAAGGGATACACAGAGAATGAAAACTGTTAGTTTTTCAAAACAAAAAGTAAACCATGTATACTTTAACAAAGTAATACTTTTCATCTTTTCGAAGTAGTAAAAACTCTTCACTGAATAAAAGTTCATTACTTACCCTTCTGTAACCAAAAGATTACCATAAAACCCATATAAATAACACATAACATATAAAGGTAACTTGGGACATAAACATACTTAAGTGGAATAACCCTACGGTCGACTTCCACACATATCACTTAATGGAATAGCCATACAACCAACTTCCATACATACGTAATGGAATATCCATACGGCTGACTTCCATACCCAATGCATTGGAGGTTATAATGTAACCACACATCCTGTTATTCACAGAAACACCCGTCATATGGTTTATCACGTAACCACCCGTAAAATGTACAAGTACCATTATAAAATTATAACACATAAAACCAACATAAAGGAATGATAACATTTCCACATTTCAATCACAATATATCATTTAAATATATTGACATAATAGAATCCTTTATCAAAACTATTTTTAATACCAAAATAAAAAAAAATAATATGGTATTTATTTTATTTTAAAAACATTACGGCTTGTTGAGGAAGCCAAATATCAAATAATACTCGCGGCGGCGGAAAATGTCGTTTTCACCACATACGTAAAAAGAAACATTCCTTTTTGTTGTTTAGTAAAATGCTTCGTAGAAAAACGATTCCTTTTGAATAAACATAAAAGAAAAAGGGGTTTATACACCGTATAAAAGAAGGTTGTGTATAAAACAAAATATGCTTCAATGAATGGAGATTGAGACGAAGACCCTTACAAAGACGGTATCCTTGGTTTAAGGATAAATCAATTGCATAATTATGTGTGACAACGAATACACCAAATATAAGTGGATATTAAGTGTAAAACAATCAGAGGTAATTTACACATATTCATAGAACAACATATTCAAGGAGTACAAGTTTATCCCAAAGAATCAAATTTGGGTTAAGAAGTTCCCTTGCAAAAATTTGACAGCCTAACGGCGTCACTTAAAAATTCAGAAAAAGAGTTGATGAGAGATAAAAAAAGGGTATCTCATCACTTGGACATAAAATTTACATCAATAAGGATATATGAGAACATATCCCAACATAACAATATGTGAATTAAAAGACCCAACAAAATAAGTCTTTTAAAAAAAGGAGGGTGAAAGGTTCCCTTACCGACTTGGGTATCTTTCGAAACAAACACCCCATGAAAGAAAGACAATAAATCATTGATGTAAATACTCATAAACGAAATTATATTACACAAAGAGTAGAATAATGGGAAGTACATACACCACTGAAATGAAATTGTGGAAAATATAGAATAAATATCACGGCAATAAAAGTGACATGAAAAATCCCTTACGAAAACTCGGCAGCCTAACGACGGCACTTAAAACATCCAAAATGGATTGATGAGAGAAAGTTGGGTATCTCATCATATTAACATAATGTTTACAGAAAGAGTAATATAAAAGAACATCCCCCAACATAACAAATAGGATGTTAAAAGAAGTGAAAAAAGGAGGGTACTTAAAATGAAAGAGAGAGGTTAGATCTCTTACGAAAATTCGGCAGCCTAACGGCGCCACCCAAAACTCTCAAAATGGATTGATGAGAGATAATAGGGTCTCTCATCATATGAACAATAAAAATTTCGGTAAGAGTAATATAAAAGAACATCCCAATAACAAGCAAGATGAGCTTTAAAAGGAATGACATAAAAGAGCGTACTTAAAAAGAAAGAGAGGAGTAGGATCCCTTACCTCGGGTATGACTTGACTCGATCATTCTTTAACATCCTGAATAACAAACTTGAGTTAATTTATACTTTCTTAATAACCTTTTTCATGTTAATTATTCCTTTTATATCAATTATTTACAGGTTATAAACATTATGTAATCATTTAAGTTAACAATGTTTGTTTTGTCGATATTTGGTTCTTAAGTCAAAAGTGGACTTCTTACAATTACATGTTGTTCGTGTGGTCAATGGTTCATTATATCCAGAATGATATTCACGATTTTTATATCATATATATCATATATATCCAGAATATACATGTATTTATAATATTACATAATCATTTAGAGGTAAGAAATGAAATGCACCGTTCATGGAGACGGTAAGCCGTACGTACGCATGAACGCTACTTTCATTTCTATTTCATATTTTTATGAAATGGAATAATAATGATATATAGGTATATTATAATTCCAGTATAACATCATATATAATAACTTTAAATCCATCCTTTATATGTCCCACGTATGGCATTGACGAATCACATCACTTTGAGGGGGCGGTAGTCCACACTTCCTTAAATGAAGATATCGCGTTTAACCATAATGGAAACCATAAAGGTATGCCCAAAATGAAAAATACAGAAGCTTAAAAAAACATAAACATATTATATATCATTTATAAATATAGTGTCATCTTAATGGCCACCTTTGAAGGTGTTAAAAGAATGTTGAACAATCATCGTTTCGGGAGGCCGAAATTCACCATCCACGGAAACAGTATGTTCTTTAACCATTAAATGTAGGTGTGTGAAAGTGTAGCTCGAATACTTATTATAAAAACATCCTAGTATATTTATGATACTGGAGTTGTTACAAAATAAATTAATAAAAAGAGGTTAGTGAGTTGGAGAAGCAAAATAAAACAAAAGGACTCATGTGAAGACATTACCTTAAAATCGGGTAACTCCCTTTGGTTTGAGCTCAAAGGCTTCCTTGGGAAGACTTCTATCCAAAGTGAGGCTTCACGGAGTAATAGAGGGAAGTGGAGAGACAAAATGGGCAGAGTTTGGCTGAGCCAAAGGCTTTGGGAGTGTTGGTAAGGAGGTAGATGTGGGGGCCTTTTATAAGATGAGAGGAGGGGCACTCTTGGAAGGTAAAGAAAAGTCACTTTATTTTACAATGGTATTCGGATTTAAGAGGTCCCACATTGATGTGTTTCGAGGATAAGGTGATAAGGGTTCGAAATCCATGCATACAATAGGTTTTGGACATGTGTAGGTCTTAGATTTTACATTATATTTCCATTTTATTTAAATCCTTTATTAATGAGGTAATCGCTGCATCATCATGATGTCATAAATAATTTAATTTATTTAATGTCTAAAAATTATAAAAAAATACTATGATGTAGGAAATATTTTTAGCTTTATAATGAATATTTATAGTCAAAAATCTGACTTATATAACCCCATGTAAAAATTGTTTTAGTAAAATATCTCATGTGTGTGTCATTTTTACTTTAACATTAAATAAAAAGATATTTATGTCATTTTCCAACCAAAGTGGCTCCATGGGGTCCCCAAGTTGACCCATGGATTGTATTGGTCGGCCATGACACATCCAATTAGGGTAGGACATGTGTCTAGGTCATTTCATTTTATTAAAACATTATTAATACCTTAAAGTACACTAATTACCTTTAATCGCGATTAAAAACTTAATAAATTACTATTCACAAAAAAATTATTTTAATCCCATTGAACCACATTTTACTTCTTAATGACAACCATGTATGTCAGAGTTTTAAAATTCAAAACACAATGATGGCAAAATTTCATTTAAACGGAAAATCAGTTTTTATAAGTACCACTTAGTGGTTTTACTATTCAACAAAAAATTGAAGTTTTTCAGAAAATTACCAAAAGTTCACCCGAAGTTATATTTGATATTCCGAATTCGAAAATTATGTCTATTTTACAAAATTCAGAACATATAAGTTGCATTAATTAATTTAATAATTAATTCCCACTGTCAAAACAAATAGAGTGTTTTTATGAAACAAAATGTATCAAAAGATTGACACTAGTTTAAGTCCGATTTTAAAGTGAAATTAATTCCAACGACCACTATTGGATTAAATGGTAAAAATATATTCTAATTTAACTTTAAAACCAATTCAAAAGATAATATAATCATATAAATAAATTATATTAAAAGAGGTTTTGAATTAAAATACAACATTTTTGCACTATTCATTAAAAACTGAACTTTTTTGGAAAAATACCAAAAATTTACGCAAAGTAAACTTTGATGTCCCGATTCTAAAGAAGAATTTTATTTTTTCAAATATAACACATAAAATTGTCAAAAAGTGGATTTAAAAGAGGTTCTCCATCAAAAGGCGGTTAATTGACGTTTTAAAGAATATTAGAATGTTTACGCTTAAAATTGGATTCATTTGCATTTTTTAATCTTCTAACATTTATTGTAAAAAGTAAAAATATTTGACAAACATATATAATCATTTTGTAGTTAGTTCTGTTCATTCCCGCCATTACAATGGCTAGGCATTACTACTATTTAAAATAATATTATTTTATTATTAGAGTGCAATGTAAGATTCCCAAGAAACTCATTGTTGCGTGTTGGGTACGCCATTGAGGATAGCATCCCCTTTAAAGTAATATTAATATTTTATTCACAAATATGGATAAATATAAAAATGTCATATACTTTATTTACCTGGGGTGTTACAGTTTCATTATAAATTAATAACATCAGTATCCATCTTATAAAGATATGTTATTATAAATATTAAACAACCCCATTTCACCTTCTATCCATCCTACGGAATATGAAAACATCGCGCATGCGTACGTACGAAATACCGTCTCCACACCGTGGTGTAATATATTTCCCCACCACCACCTTATTTGGATGGGTATAATGGTGTAAATAATAACTATATATGATTATTATAAAATGATACTAATTCTGATATATTATATAATCCACTCCAATTCCATTCAATAATTTTGGGAATGATATAATCGCTCGTGCGTACGTACAGATTACCGTCTCCACGACGTGATGAGATTCATTCACCATGTTAACCATTCCAGAATGATTATAAAGTGTATATAATAAATAATAATAAAATATATGACATAAAAATGATACTATATTGATGTATATGTTTTTTAATTACATCCATTCAATTTAATAAGGAAACGAAAACAGTGTTCATGCATACGTACGACCTACCATCTCTATGAACGGTGTATTTCATTTCATTTATCGATATATATATATATATTATGAATAAATTATATATAAATCATGTTTTACATTCCGGAAGTAAGTAATCAGGATCTATGTAATCATATGAATAATTACAAGTCAAAACACTCATGATAAATGAATCACTTTTACACAAAACGCTGCTTTAACATGAAATTGAAAAATGAACGAGTAATATAAAGTCGTAAGTGAATCATACATGATATCATAAATATTATCACGGTTCTGTTACAAGTTAATAAAATTTTTAAGGCCACTGTATAGGAGTCTCAGACAGATACAAAAGAAATTGGACATAAGGTAAGGGATTATTTCGTCTCACTTTTATTTCTTTGAGACATATGCCTTAATCAACATCTATTTCTTTTGTATGGTGTTTATACTTCCCATGAATTTTTTACGATTTTTATTACGAAGGATATTATATTTACTTATGCATGTAATTTTTTTTATTTTATGAAACCTATGATTTCACCGATCATAAATGGTAAGGGATAATTATTCCAATCTCATTCTTATCTGAGATGGTTTATTCATAAATATTTACAAGGATTACATTTATCATCAACGTCCATGTTTTATCAAAATGTGTTCATAAAATGCTTAATATTCTTCCATGTATGTTTAATGTAATTTTTACCCTTTTTTTATGACATGGTATGGAATAAATCATTCTTTTATTTACCATATGAGGTACTTTTTGACTTTTCCGGCAAATGTACGAGTAGAATGTTTTTTTAACTTATATGGAATGAAAGGATTTTTATGGTTTCATAAAAACTTATTTTCATGAAGCTTACTCTACCTGATTTCATGATTATTTTCATAAAAATCCTTTTCTTTTAAAATTTCATGGCATTTTGAGAAAAGAAAATGATTTTGAAGAAAAAGGATATTTTTTTTACGAATTCATTTCAAGTGTTTTATCAAAACTATTTTCCATATAAGGTGACATTATTTAATATGTTTACGTTTCAAGTTTAATGTCTCTATGATTGACATTGTTTCATTTTTATTATGATTAAATAATATCCATTTATTCTATATGGATTATGTTATGATGGGATGATGTTTATGAAACCCATTTTATTCATTGGGTTATGATGTATGATTTATTTTTATTTCGTGGAACATGAAAGAATGATTTCATTATGAGATGGGTGGGACATATATTTCCCTCCAATACATTTGGTAAAGATTTATAACTCATGATAAAGACATGGTTGGCAAGAAAAGTGAATCTAGTTCAGTAATACAGGGCTGGAATGACAAGTAAACCCTGTTTAGTAATGGACTTTTCCCACTATGATGGCCTGGGTAGCACTACCACGGCTACTATGGAAATAATAACATGTGCATAATGGTTTTACAAAATTACATGTTTTATTTCCATGATATTTTATCATGATTAATGTTACTTTATGATCTATTCCTTACGTATTGCCAAGATTTATTTCACAACTAGTGATTTTGATGTTTAAACATTATGTTCATGTTTTTAAGTTCAAATGTATATAGTTTGTTTTATGTTCTCCATGATTACCCTTACTGAGAATTTGAGCTCACCCATTATATGTTTTCTTTTCCCAAGGATATAAAGAAAGGTTTTAGGTAATAAAACAAAAGTGAAATATCTTTATGGGAGATGTGGAAGATCTTTACCATGATTTCAAGATTATGTTATGAGTTTCAAAAGACACTAAACTAATATGGTCCTTGGGTTTCTGTTTTTGTCATGTATTAACTATTCCACAAAATTAATTTAATGTCCATTTAAGTCAAAATTTGGGTCTCCACAGTTGGTATCAGAGGAATTGTTTAGTTAACGTTTGGAAACTAGGACGTGAAAACTTTAGAGAGATCCCTAAAGATATTTATAAGGTATGTCTATGGATGTCCCTAAGGTCAAGTATAAGTATTGGTTACAATCCTAGAATTATGATAACGATCGTGAATAACCAAGGACTAAACTGAAGATTTTAGATATTGAAAGTACTCCCCCTTGATTATGTTGTTTTCCTAGTCAAAATTTTTCCTCTCACGCTATTCTTTTTGGGTTTTAGAAAATGGATGGAAATAAGAAGATTCATGTTAATGGAGAATATGATGGACGGTGAAATGATATTATTTATGAGAATCCATATGACACGGGATTTGGAAGGAAAAAAATCTTTATTATTCCTAATCCGCAATCTCATAATATGATCAATAATATCAACCTTGGTAAGTTTCCTGACACAGATAATAAGAGAACGATGGACTTTCATGATGATTATAGAGTAAAGAAAGTTCAATGTCCATCATGTAAATCATTTGGTAAGAGGAATCAGGGAGAATTTTTCAAAGGAACTGGAAGATGCTTTGGGTGAGGAAAAGAAGGACACAAAGCCAGAAATTGAAAAGGAAAAGGTTCAATTAACACCATGGACAAGGATAATGGTATTTCTAAGACATAAATAAGAGTTAAATGGTTTACATGTGGAATGTACGGGCATTATGAAAACCAATTCCCTAAGGTAAAATCTCAGGAAGAGAATCAACATGGTCGTATGGGTAGTATATATGTTGTTGATGATAAAGAGAATACAAATGATATATGAGATGAAAGAAGTGTTGAGAAATAAAATGATGAATATCGGTCAATGGTTTAAGAAGGTAGTATAATAATTGCATGTTTATCAAGAAATTTTTTTGGTACTATGGAATAAAGAAAAATATAAGGATTGTTACACTATTGTTTTTCCTTTAGTATTTGAAGGTATATGTTGAATTGTACCGGTAACCATGAAAAGTGATTGAAATATTTTTGGAAAGTAGATTATATTCACATAATGAAAGGATAAGGAGAAAATAATATGTTTTATGGTATTAATAATATCATGATTGATATAAGTAAAATGTGATATCATGGTTTGAGTATATAGAATTTTTGGGATTTTGGTATGTGGAAAGAGTTAACTTTTGTCAGCATTCATTTTTTCACTAAGGTTCTATGGTAATTCATGTTTCAAGAGAATTCATTATTAAGGTATTAACATGTTTGGAATGTGATCAACAAGATATAACTTATGATATATGGGGAATAAATGATTTTACTCACATAATTTGTAGATGACCTTTATGGTAATTGTATTATTTTTAATATGAGATTGGACAGAAGTATTTTTGATAAGCCTACATGTTGTAATGTATTATGTTAGACATCAGATAGTATTGTTTAAGGATAGAACTTTTTTTCGATATTATTTCGGGAATGTTATAATAGTATAGTTTTAGAAAAAGGAAAACACGTAGGACGGAAGAGAACCCATCATGTCGGACGAGGATGCAGGAATCGAACCCACAACCGAAGTGCAATAGGCCTTTATCGCCTACCACTGGCCTACAAGAAGTCCCTGGTTTTTAGAAATTAGTTTTTTATGTGGTGTGATATATGAAGTATAAGTCCATTTTTTGGAGCCATATATGATTAATATCTACATATATGGGCTAATGAATATTTAACAACTTTTTGGTAACTTTTTGTTTGAGACAAATGGATTGACCCATAATTCTATCACATGATCTGCTAACACTTCACGAATAAAAAATTAAACTTCATTTATTTAAGATATGAAGTGGGAATTAATCAAGGAACGACCAATGGTGAGATTGTACCAAAATCATGTAAGTATTTCTTCTAATTCAAAATTATCAAATTTATGGGAAGGATCTTGAAAACCAAAAATGTTGTACTAGTACTCTCATATCTGATGAATCAGATGACACCTTAGATCATCACAAATTTATTGCTTTTTGATTGTTGGATTTTTCATATCCATGTTCTCTACCACACTCCATCAGAACTTGATGGATAGATTTCTCTTCCATATCTATATTTTCACCTATGTTCTTCTATGTGGAAACTCAATGATGAGTTAATTTGGCTAAATATTCTCTTTCATACTTTAGTTTTTAAAATTAAGTTTTAGTATTTCTTTTTATGATGTCGGTTTATATGAATGAAACTTTCACGTAGTAAACGATTTATAACCCCGACGAATTTTGAGGGAGAAATTCATTTTAAGGGGGTAGAATGTAACCCCCCGATATTTTATAAGAAATATTATTTTTTAATTTATTTGATGTCTTGTGTTGTATGCTACACCATGATTAGATTTCGCTATATGAAACACTGTATTATCTTTTAGTATACGCAAACCATATTCTTGGCTTGTGTTGCATGCAAGAGCGACCTTCCTCAATAGAGTGTGTTGTACACAATACCGAGTTTTACTAACCAATGATATATTGTTAGAATATTATTATGAACTAGACGTTATGAATAGTATTATCCAAATTTTGAATTTTATAACATTATAATTCATCTTACATATTTTCTAGAACATGGTTTGAGAAAGAAATTAATTTTTCGAATAAAAGAAGCATTTTTCAAAAAAATGTAGTTTTGTCGCCTTTTGATGGAGCACCCATTTTACATATAATCCTGTTCATGTTTATAAGTTCAATTTGAAAAATTAATCTTCTTCCATGGAATTAGGATACAAAAAATTACTTTGGATCAATTTTTTATATTTTTACGATTAGTTTCTTATTTTGATGATTAGTAAAAATACGATAAATTTTAATTGAAAACAACTTTTTTCATCAAAATAATTTATATGGTTAAAATATATTATTTAATTGTTTAAATGTATAAATAGAATATATTATTACCACTTAATATAATATAAGTCATTATCTTTAATTTTATGTTGAATTCATAGGTAAAAACATTTCAATATTTGGCAATGTTTTAACTTTTAAAACCCATTTTCTCAACAACGAAATTTTTTTTAAATTAAATACTAAATATTTTTTGTATTGAATTTGTAAAAATGGATTCCATATTTGGAATAAGTAGGTCTAAATTCTATTAATAGGATACTTTTATATTTTTATCCATTATGAATTGTAACTATGGTAAATTTTATTTACTACAGTTAAAGGTAAAACAGGTAATTAAGGGTAGCAATAATATTATAAAATTACCATAAAACTTGTATTAATATAATTGGATATTTATATTTAGTCCTAAAATGTAGTTGGGTCGAAATTTTATCTTTTAGAACCTACATGGATGTGATAAGACCTTTAATTTATCTTATCTAAAGAAAGTGTAATATGTCTCACTCAAACTTTAATAATTATTGTTTTTTTAATTTAAGATTATACATAATATAAATTCTTTTAAAATTAATCATTTGAAATATAAATTTTTTTATTCATCATGGTAATTTATTTTTTATTTTTAAGATATATATAATTACTTTAATAGCTTTTAAATTAATGATGCAAAAATTATTTATTTAGGAAAAAATAAATAATATAGTTTTTATTAAAATAATAATACCCAACAAAAGGACCCAAAACTTGACCAAACCTTTTTGGTCACGTATAAATATACAGTAATCATCAAAGGGTGGACTTTTGGACCATTCAGAGCCTTATAAAACTGATTATGACATTTATATTATATTATTTTAAATGATGTCAAAGTTGTCACCTTCATACGTTAATAAATATAACAATTTAAATGTTGTGATTTTAAGATCATAAATTAAAGTAAATGTATTTTTATTGAAGATATTAAATATTTCTCTATCATAGTATTTTATTTTTAATTTTTATGTCACAAATAATTATATTAAATAATTATACAAAAATGTTGTTGTAAATATTTTATTAAGAGAAATATCAAATAAATTGTTTTAAAAATATTAAAATAAATATTATTTTAATTAATTAATTTGATCCAAGAATTTTATAGACAAATATGACATTCTAGGAATCTTTAAAATATTTTGGTTCAAGCATATCTTCTCTTTTTATTTTATTTAAATTCAAATAATTGAATAGTGTCAAAATTGACACTATTGATATTTTATAAAAATGACATATTATTAAATTGTTTAAAAATCACAAAAATATTTTCAAATTACAAATTTAAAATTATATGGTCTAAAATTAAATAATATATCTAATTATGGAACACTCACAACACATAATTAAGTATTTATAACTATTTAAATATTAGAATATTATTACCGAAAATAAAATTAAATAGATTAAATAAGGATAAATCAAAATGATAAGGTTTAAAATAAAATAAAAAAATGTCTAAATTTGATTTTTGATGATATTACGACCCTATATTACCTCATATCAGAATTTGAGTCACTTTTCTTGTTTTTATGTGGGGTTTGAGTTTATTATAGATTAATATTTTGGAGGTTTCCAAAAGTGCCCCTCTCCTCTCTTATAAAAGGGAACCCATTCCCTTTCCTCTTCACAACATTTTGAGCCTTCTTTCTTGGAAAAAACCTATCAATTTATATTATACACATCCCTAGAAACATACTATAGGTCTTTGTTTTCTTCAATGACCAACATTAGTGCCCTAAGAGGATGTTTAGAAGAGGCGCGTCAAAGAAGAGGTGATATCCTTTATCGATTCTTTCAAATTTATTTCCTCGTCTACTTCCTCTTATTTAATTGATTCATTATAAAGTAATAACATTAGTATCACTCATATACTTATTGTTATTATATATATTAAACAATACCATTTCAACTTTGATCTATCCTATAGAAAACGAAATCACCGCGCGTGCGTACGTACAGAATACCGTCTCTACGCTGTGGTGTAATCTGTTTTTCCACCACCACCATAAATGGATGGGTATAATGGTGTAAATAATAAATATATATGGTTATTATAACATGATACTAATTCTAAGATATTATATCATCCACTCAAATTCTATTCAATAATTTTGGGGACGATATCATCGCTCGTGCGTACGTACGGATTACCGTCTCCACAACGCAATGAGATTCATTCACCATGTTAACCATTCCAGAATGATTATAAAGTATATATAATAAATAATCATGAAATATATGAAATAATAATGATAATATATTTATTTAAATCTTATTTACTTACTTCCATTCAATTTAATAATGAAACAAAAACAACGTTCATGTGTACGTACGACTTACCGTCTCCATGAATGGTGTATTTCATTCAGTTTATAGATCTGTTATATATATATATATATATATATATATATATTATATTTTTAATATATTATATATAAATCTTGTTTTAAATTCTGAAAGTATGTAATCATGATCTAAATAATCATATGAAAAATTACAAGTCAAAACATGTACGATAAATGAAACGATTGTACCCAAAACGAAGCTTTAACATGAAATTGACAAAAGAACTGGTAATAAAAAGTAATAAGTGAATCATATAGGATATAATAAATATTATTATGGTTCTATTACAAGTTAATAATTTGTTTAAACCCACTATATAGGAGTATCAGAAACATACAGAAGAAATTGGACATAAGTTAAGGGATTATTTCGCCTCACTTTTATTTCTGTGAGACATATGCCTCAATCACCATCTAATTATTTTGTATGGTGTTTATTCTTCCCATGAATGTTTTATGATTTCTATTATGAAGGATATGATATTTAAATATGCATGTAATTTTATTTATTTCATGACAAGTATGATTTCACCAATCATAAATGGTAAGAGATAATTATTCTAATCTTATTCTTATCTGAGATTGTTTATTCATAACTATTTACTAGGATTATATTTATCATCCATGTCCTTGTTTTCTGAAAATGTTTCATAAAATTTTTAATACTCTTCCATGTATGTTTAAAGTCATTTTATCCTTTTTTTACCATATGGTATGGAATGAATCTTTCTTTTATTTACCCTACGATGTACTTTTTGACTTTTCCAGCAAAAGTACAAGTAAAATATTTTTTAACTTATACGGAATGCACATATTTTTATGATTTTATAACAACTTATTTTCAGGAAGCATAATCTACACGATTTCATGATTATTTTCAGCAAAACCACTTTTTCTAAATTTCATGGAATTTTGAAAAAAGAAAATCATTTTGAAGAAGAAAGGATGTTTTACTCAAGAATAAATTTCATGTGTTTTATCAAAGCTATTTTCCATCTAAGGTGACATTATTTAATATTTTTGTATATCAAGTATAATTTCTCTATGATTTACATGGTTTTATTTTTCTTTTGATGAAATTATAACCATTTATTCTATATGGATTATGTTATGATGGGATGATGTTTATGAAACTCATTTTATTCATTCGGTTATGATGAATGATTTATGTTTATTTTGAGGCACACGAAAGAATGATTTCATTATGATATGGGTGGGACCTATATCTACCTCTAATACATTTGGTAAAGATTTATATCTCATGAGATAGACATGGATGGAACGACAAGTGAATCTGGTTCAGTAATATAATGCTAGAAGGACAAGTAAACCCGATTCAGTAATGGAATTTTTCCACTATTATGGTCTTGGAAACAATTACTTGGCTATTATGGAAATCATAACATATGCATAATAGTTTTCTACAATTACATGATTTATTCCCATTCTTTTTCATCATGATTACAGTTCCTTTATGATCTATGCGTTAAGTATTTCCAAGATTTATTTTACAACTCATGATTTTGATGTTTAAACATTATGTTCATGTTTTTAAGTTCAAATGTATATGGTTTATTTTATTTTTCTCCATGCTTACCCTTACTAATAATTTGAGCTCCCCCATTCTATGTTTTCATTTCCCCCGGATATAAAGTAAGGTTTTTGGTAAGAAAAAAAAGTGGAAGATCATTATGTGAGATGTTGAAGATCTTTCACAATGATTAGAAGATTATGTTCCGAGTTTCCAAAGACACTAAACTATTACGGTCCTTGGGTGTATATTTTTGTTATGTATTAAGTATTAGACAAAAGTAATGTAATGTCCATGTACTTCAAGATTTGGGTATCTACATTGATACATAAAAAAACATGATTTTTTTCATAATCATTAGTACTACAAATCATTACATTGTGAGAAAAATCATCCATGATTATGTGTCATATTATAAATAATATGGAAAAAACTAGTGGTTAATTATCTCACTAAGATAGAAAATATTAACTCGGTCTCATCAAACCAATATCAAAATAATTAAATTGTAATCATGACACCTAAAAATATAACAATAATTTATCATCATCTCACTATTATGGAAAATTTAAACTCCTAAAAATATTTTAGATATGGAAAATGATTACAAAGGAATTAAAAGGTTATATAGGACCTTGAACATAAACATCCATAAATATTTGTTCCATAAGATATCAATCCATCATCTTATCTTGAAAACACATGGACTGAAAATGGTCTTTAAATCATTTCCATATGATATCACATAGCGAGATATCAAAAGTATATAAATTTGTGACAAAACTTTTATCATATGAGAGGAGTTATTAATAAAGGAATTTAGTAAGTGATTCATAAAAAATCACACTATAGGATTAGAGAAATTATTATTTAAATAGGAAAATTAAAATGAGATCATGAATATAGAATTCATAAAAAAATTATTTTCAACTTAAAATGTGAAAAATATATCTTATATTGAAAACATTCTTCGAATAAGTTGATATGAAAATAAATATAAAAACATTATTTGGAAATTATTCTCAATAATGGATCAAAAAAAGGATTAATGTTATTCTAGAAATAATTTGAAGAAAAAAAATAAAATTTATGATCTAGAATGGAAAAACCAATTCAAATTGTTTTAAAAGAAATATATATTTTCTGAATACAACACTATATAAAATTGAAAAACCATCAATTTAAAAATTAATGAAGAGAAATTCAAATGTTAAAAGAAATAAAATATATTTATATTTTAAAATAAGAAATGATAAAATTAATTGGAATAATGACTATAGATATAGAAGTGAATGAGATATTTGGAAAGGATGAGAATTATTCATAACATCATCATATTTTATGAAGAATAAAATAAATCAAGGAATATGATTTTGATGTAAAAATTCAATTCTTCAAAAAATAAAGGGAAAAAAATATCATTTCATCTTAGTTATGATTAAAAATACATGTAAAAATATATACATGGGTGAATATTTGTTACCATCAGAAAGATTTTGTGTTAAGAAAATCTCTAACAGATTTAATAACATTTGAATCGTCATACCCTTCTATATAAAACATAATATGGAAAATTAATTCCCTTGTATTTTTATATGTATGACAAAATTTATAAAGGAAAATATATAAAAAAACTATATAAATAATTTTTTATATATTATATATGATTCAAATAAATAAAAATGAGATGACAAATCATTACAAATATCATTATTTTTGATGTACCAATCATTAAGAATATATTTTCTGAGAATGAATTATAAATTCTCAAAAATGAAAGTCAAAATAAAATATAATATAATCATAAGGTTAAATAAACCAAATATCGAATTATAATTTTTATAAAGAATCTTTGTAACTCAATGGATATAATATTCACTTATGAAAATCTCTTACATCTTTCTTATCTTCATAATTGAAAACTCATGAAAGGTACAATATATTAACATATTTTAAATACCACTCATTTAATGATCATTATATTAAATGGAAATAAATATATAATTTATACTCTAAAAATATAATAATTGATTAATATGAATCATATCTCATGTAAACAAATTGTTTGGAGGAAACCCATATCTTTAAACGAGAAAGCCCTTAAATTTACTCCATGTTTTTGTGAAATCTATTTAATATCCTATATCATAAAAATAAAAATAAAAATTAAAAATTTAAAAACCTTATTCACATATATTTCCACTTTAATTTTTAATTATAATCATTTAATTTAAATTTATTTTCGAGATATTGATTATTTTTATTATCGGGTTTGTGAAATTTTAATCATTCTGTATATGTTCTATAAGGGAATAATTGACCCCAAATTTTTAATACCCTATTCATCATTAAATAACTAGATAAATATTTAAATAATTTATGTAATTTATTTATGAATCATAATTTTCATTTTATTGAAATACTATATGCATGTTTCATTGGAATATAACCCATGATAATCATTTTTTTGGGTAATTTATCGATGCCAACAAATTACATGATAATTATTAATAATTTTAATGTTACCCATTCAAAACCATATTAGTGAAATATGTTAATCCTTAATATAATATATTTTCTTATTCTTTCTAGAGATGTTTTGGGTTGGTGTATTGTGGGATTCTAGAGGTGATGATAGCACGTTCTAGGGATTTTCTATGATTATGGAATTACCACTTGATTTAGAGTTTAGTATCTTATTTAGAGGCTAGTTTTTTGACTCCATCTTCCCAAAGAATTTTTTGATTAACCAAAAGAATAAAAAATATATTCAAAATATGATGTTCTATGATGATCATGTTAATATAAATTATTTCACTTCTCTAATGGACTATCATCCTAAGAACATTATGCCATATGGTTTGATTTTTCATGTTAAAGATATTGGGTAATCTATTGATGATAGATTTATGATATTTAAAAACATTATTTTTTATCAACTGGTCATTCTTCAAATTATTAATACATTTAATTTCAATATCCAAATTAAAATTCATTCTATTTTCTAAAAATTATCATAATACAAATTAATTCAAATTTAAAAATGTGTTTTCAACTTATTTTCCCATATGAGTAGCTGAATCATCAAGAATGTAGCATTGGTTCCATTTTTTAGATTCTGGGAATGATTATAAAAAATTTGTGGGTTTTTTCCCTAATACATTCTCTCTAATGAAAACACTATTCGATTTATGTATTACAATTATCAGTTTGAATCGAATACACTTCATCACCATACACTACATTGTATCACTCCAGATGTGGGTATCTATATTAAAACTTATAGAACCATATAGATAGCTAAAACATTTTACAATACAAGGATTATAATTGAGGTTGATCTTAGCTGAATAAAAATTGATCATATTTTTAATGCCACTTCATTTTGAATTATAAATTTTAAGGTTAAATATGGGATGATTCCACTATTTAATGTGGCATACCTATCTATTGCATATTTGCAAGATAATTAATTTTTGGATAATATATTCTCACTCTATTATAAAAATAGACAAACCAAAGTTATTGTAAGGAATTTATAAGGATTAAATGAATAGGGGAAACTACAGACTCCCATAGATTAGAAGGGATCACTGGTTCTCAATGGGTCAGAATCGAATCTGTGTAAAAAATTGAAATGAAGAGCAAGAGTGTGAAAATAATAAAGAGAACATGAAAAATTACACAAAATTCATTGAAAAATAAATGTTTTTATTGATTTAATTACATATACATGAATGAAAATGAAAAGGAAAATAGTTCTCCCTCAAAATCTATTGAGAAAGTGCTATGTTCTACACCTTCTAGTATCATGTGGTCTCGTCCCTCTATCTACAGGATCTGCTTCGCTCTCAAATGGTTGTATTTTCCACCTACATCAATGTTATTTACTTATTCCATGTTCTCTCAAAACGAAAGATCATGGATGTATTTCCTAAAATTTAAATTCTAAACTGTAGGATAATATTATTGAGATTATCTCCAATGGTAAATCTATTTCAACACATGTCATTTAGGAGATTCTAGTTGTGGAGAACATCTAAAACCACTACTCTAAGTGATAAATCTCTTTTTGAGGGAGACTAATCCATTCATTTTGAGGTCTTAAATATAATTTCTTTATCTGTAAACAGGTTATCCTCATAATCAGTAGAACTGTTTCCCATATTACTAGTCTTGAATCATTTTCCTCTTCCTCTATCTACACTGCATGTTTATCATAGTCCCCATTACATACTATTTTTATGAAATTTACCATTTTTCTTTTCAATTTACATCAAAATATAATTTTTTTTAAAATTTTATAAATCCTTAGGGCACTCACATGTCATCTCATTGGATCGACCGTACACCACTGTGCTAGTGTAGGAAAATAAATGTAATTTTCAGGTCCGTGAAAACCTGAGGCCTCTTCAATATACTACTGATCAACATAGTGAACCTAGGAATGTATGGGTATACCATGTGGTTTATGTTAATAAAAAATGGGATAATAAGGTAAGTCATCATCTACCTACTCTTTTGGATGGGTTTTTCAAATGAAATATATTTTATCTCACATGGTCAAACAAATATTATCATGGATGTTGTTAATAGGGGAGATAGTAATGTTGAAACTTTTAGTATTTGTTGGGGGATTAAATCTATCAATTCCTGATACAAAAGAAGTTTTTTTTTCAGGAGGATACACCAGTGTATCACATCTATTAAAATATAATTTTAATATAAATTATGATTATCATAGAGTATTTATTGATCAGCTTTAGGAACATATTTCCCACAGGTTCTCTTAAAATCTTGGGAATTAAATTCAAATAGCTATGAATGTCTTTAAATCTGTAGGTTTTAATACCAACAAAAATAATGGATCTTAGAATTATTTTAATAAAAAGTAGTTGATTTAAATAAAACTATTTAGTCAATTTATATTTCAAAGAGTTTGTAGTGTTAGACCATCGAATGAATCTTACAGAAATAGATCTTTGAAGCAGGAGTGGATGTTAATTTCTTAAAATGTTAATATGAATTCCAATGATGATTTTTTCTATGATAATGGTGTAAGAAAAATATCATCAAGGATAGATGGACTCATAGGGAAAATAGAACCATGATCACAAGGTTAAAATAAATAGTGGATACTCCTTCATGGTTCCACTATCAAATAAATAGAATTATTTTTTTTATAATGATGGTTTTACTCATGTACCCCAAAAAACGAGGTTGTGTAAGGACTAATCACATCTCTCTAGGAACATGAATACTAGTTCTACAAAAAAATATTTAAAAGGTGAGATCTCCTTAGAGAATTAAATAGATAGAGAGGGCTTATTTAGGATTTTTCATCAAGGTTACTCATAATACATGTGGTAGATAGAAGATGATGATCATTCTTATAGTGACCACTTTATTTGTTATGACTTCCGATGTTTATTTTATCCATTCTTTAGGTTGAGTGAATTATACTTTGTATGAGAACTTCAACTCATATATATATAATTACATTGTATATTATTAAATGGTATGGATAATTTTTTATTGGATTGGAATTTTTGGATATTAATTTGTAAAATATATTTTTAGATCCATACATATAGGGAGGTGATGAAAATAGAACATGTCTCTCTTGGATGTGGTATCTCTTATGAGAACACAAACGATGATTTCATTTTTCATGTAATGGAATGGAGGTGGAAATATAATGTTCATTTTGTAATATTAATAATATTATAAATATCATATTTACTCATTAAATTACACCTTTTAACCATCATTGTATGGCTGTGAAAGAAATAAAAAATGCAACATCTTTTAGGTGGTTGCCTGCAAAAATGCATGAATAGAGTTTACAATTTTCAAATGGAAGGGGGAAATGTTAATAGTGATTATTACATAAATAATATAAAATTGTGTAAATAATATTTCTAGTTTTATTATATGTTAATATTAAAATTTTATATGGATTTAAATTAAAGAAAACAAAAGACATTATGAAGTGATTAATACTCACATTATGAACATGAGTTACATATTTGAGGGATTCATGTAAAATGGGGATGTAGGTAAATTTATTTTCACCATATGAATAGGGTAGTTAAATAGGATCCAATTGGAAGAAAAAAGGGAATATTTTCATTCAAAATTCTGATTTTGATATACTCATGAAGGGGGTGGTGGAGGGCTTCAATTATAAGTAGAGGGAATGACATTTTTGGTAAATTTAGATTCGTATTATAAAGATAAAACATATTTCAAAAGAATATTAGATCTAAAGTGGAAAATAATATATAGGGTTGAGTAAAGGTTTATCATATATCAACCATTAATTTCGATATATTTTTCTAAAAAAAGTATACCATTTATCATTATATTATACACTTTTACTAGTTTTTGTGTTTACAGCTGCAACTAATTTTTACAAAAGTAATTTTTTATTTTTAAAAATAATAAAATGTACCTCATTACCAAAATTGACCTAATTATACATAATATAAATTAAATTTTATGAAATAAAAATTATATGTTTGAGAAAAATAAATTTTATTACCATCAAACATAATGTGTAAATTTGATTTTTAGATAAAGTTTATTTTAGTGAATAAAAATTATGTTTTAAATAATATTATCAATATTATTTATTTTGATGAAATTAATAGGTTTATTAATGAAAAAATTTATTAATTTCAATGTAATCCAATCCAAAATATCACCTTTTGAAAAAAAATGTAAACGAAATAACCAAAAACATTTTTTATTAGTGTAATAGAATACCCAAGTTTCAAATTTATATGTCTTTTATAAGTTCAACGTATTATTAATAAATTTATTATTTTACTCAAAATAAATATTTTTTATATTAAAATGGTTTCAAGGATTTTAATTCTATTATGATGTTATACAAGTTAAATAATTTATAAAAATATCCATTAACATTATTCACCTAAAAATTAATCATTTTAAAACAATATTATAAACTAAATAATAAGATAATATTGTTATTTTAAATCTAAAAAAAATTATATTAATAAATTTTAAAATATAGAATTAATAAATTTATAATTTTAAGGAATATTCAAAATATAAAGGAAACCTTCCATTATAAAAAGGTCACTTTAAAATATTAATTGATATTAATTTTATTTCATTCACATTATTAAATAAATAAATAAACATTTTAGTTGAAACTTTGAAATATTATATGTTACCATAATAATATTTTAAATTTGATCAATTAAATATATTAGGATTAATAATTTTTTTTTCATTTAATAGTGATCCTTTTATAACAAAATATAATATTAATTATTTATCTAAATGTAATCATTTTTAAATTTATTAATATATTACTATTAACTAGAGGTTTTATTAATCCTATAATTTCTCTAATAAATTTCATTTAATCAGTTTTTTCTCATTTTATTTTTGATATTTTGTCTCAAACAAGCTATTCAACATAGTGTTTTTTAATGGAAATTAATAAAAAATATCTCAAAGTGATGTAATTAGATGAATTGGGAACATATTGTATGACCTAATTTTTTACCTCCTTAAGATAAAAAAAAATTAATTTATTTGTATTCATTTTAATATTATTAATAAATTTATAGAAGAAAATAATGTGTTAATAATAGATCTTGTTATATTTAAATAACTAATATAAAGTATTAAAAGTTCAAAAGTTAGAAATTTATAACGAAAGGAAGTCAATCAATGATAGTTAAATTATTATTTGTTATAATTTTTATAAAATATGACGAATTATTGTATTTATTAACATTTATAATAGAGTTAACATGGATTATAATTTATTTATATTATTATAATATGAGTCAAAATTATAACATTTATAAAATTTACACTTAAATAAAAGGGGAATAAAGATTAATTAAAATATATAAAAAATTAATATTCATCAAAATATTCATTTAAAATTAAAACTAATATTTTGACAACCAAACCCATATCAAATATAAGAACAAATTTAAATAAAACTCTTAATGATACAAATCCATGGGAGAAAAACTTATCATAAAATGGAAAATATTCTATAATTTCTTGTATTCATCAAATATAATGGTAATAAAACAGTATCAGTAACTGAAAATTGAAACCATCTTGATCCATAATATATTCATATCATTATTTTTCATTGAAAAATTATTCAATTGATATGCGGAAAACCTTGTTTTAGGATAACACATTTTTTAAAATATCACTACATTATCATAAAATCAAATAAAATGATCCCTCCTAATATCAACAATATAAGGCCATAGCCTTAAACCTTACTTAATATTGAGTTATTACAAGATTACACATTGAGGACATTTTCATGTTTAGAGTTTTAGAGAATTAGATCATAAAACTTGCATTACATTCAACATTTAAACAAAGTGTTTACATAAAAGATAATATTCATTTTTCCCATCAACAGAAACATATTTAAAATAAAACATGTATTCTTTCTTGACACTTCCTTGACACTATCATCATATCATGTACCCTTCCCTTGACCTGTGAAAAACATTTAAAAAACTTGGGATGAGAATAAAAATCTCAGTAAGGGATATAAAAATATGGAAAGGAAACATGAGTACATGTATACATAAGAATGAAATCATACTTTACCCATAAAACATAAGCACTTTAACATACCACATAAAATCATGAATAAATCATAGAAATCATAAGACATAAAGGTAACTTGAGGCATTCATAACATTTTTACGTAGGGAGTAATCCTCTTGGTTATGTTTGGAATACCCATCATAGTATATTCCCTAAATCTCTTCAGAGAAACCTTAACGTTTAACCCCTTCGCGTTACCCAATGCATTGGAGAGCTATATCGGGCTCACCCGCCCTTAGTTTATCTCGGAACCACCCGTTTTCATAACAATGCCCAAGAACCATAACATAAACATATCATATAAATCCTGCATAAAGGAAACATAACATTTCCACATTTCAATCACAATGTAACATTTTAGGATATTGGAATAATGAATCCATTCAAAAAGAAACCATTTCCAAAACCATTTAAAACATTTAATAAAAAGATTTTTGAATCAAAGTGTCCCATACCACCTTGAATCTTTTAAAATTTTAAACCATTAATATCCATATAAATAAATCCTAAAAACCATTTTGAATACATGGATATTAATAAGAACAAATCATTAAAACATTTAAAGTGATATTTTGGTTAAAGGGTTTTTACCAAAATTAGAGACACTTGAATACAATAATTAAGGAATAACATTTAGTCAGAACATTATATTATCATGAGAATAAACGGATTCATGATATAATATTCCAAAGGACAGTATATACACCATGTAAGAGTAAATTGGTGCATAACAACAATGAAGTCTCAATAGAAATGTAAAATGTGATGAAATCCCTTATAAAGAAGGTATCCTTAAATTAAGGATAAATAAATCTCAAAATTATGTGTGACAAATATAAATACACCTAATATAAGTGGATATTAAGTGTAAGATAATAAAAGGTCATTCAAACATATTCAAAGGATGACATATTCAATAACTACATGTTGAACCCAAAGAAATCGAAATTGGGTTAAAAAGTTCCCTTGGTAAAATTCGACAGCCTAAGGACATCACTTCAAAATTCAGAAAATGAGTAGATGAGAGATAAAAAGGGTATCTCATCAGTTGGAGATAAAATTTACATCAATAAGGATATAAAATAACATATCCAAACATAATATTATGAGAATTAAAAGACATAACAAAAGAAGTCTTTTAAAAAGAGGAGGGTGAAAGGTCCCCTTACTGAGTTGGGTAACTTTCGAAACGTACACCCCATGGAAGAAGGGTCATACAATGAAGATGTGAATACCCATAAATGAAATTATATTACACAATGAGTAAAATAATGGGCAGTACATACACCACTCAAAGGAAATTGTGGCAAATGTAGCATAAATCTCACGAGAATAAAAGTGAGATGAAAAATCCCTTACGAAAACTCGACAGCCTAACGACGCCACGTAAAACTTCCAAAAATGGATTGATGAGATCAAATAGGGTCTCTCATCATATTAAAATAAAATTTACAGCAATAGCAATATAAAATAACATCCCCCAACATAACAAAGAGGAGCTTAAAAGAAGTGACATAAAGGAGAGTACTTAAAAAGAAAGAGAGAGGTTAGATCTCTTACGAAAATTTGGCAGCCTAACGGCGCCACTCAAAACTTCCAAAATGGATTGATGAGAGAGAATAGGGTCTCTTATCACATGAACCTAAAAATCACAGTAAGAGTAATATAAAAGAACATCCCAATAACAAGAAATATGAGCTTTAAAAGGAATGACATAAAAGAGTGTACTTAAAAAGAAAGAGAGGAGTAGGATCCCTTACCTCGGGTCCGACTTGACTCGATCGTCCTTTAACATTCTGAATAATAAACTTGAGTTAATTTCTACTTGTTTAAGAACCTTTTTCAAGTTCATTATTCCTTTTATATCACTTATTTCCATGTCATTAACACTATGTAATTATTTAAGTTAATAACGGTCGTTTTAACAATCATTGGTACTTGAGTAAAAAATAATCCCTTTATAATAACAAGTTTTTCATGTATCCATTATATCCAGAATGGTATTCATGATGTAGATATCAAATATATCATATATATCCATTACATTCATTCATTTATAATATTACATAACATTTAGAGGTAAGAAATGAAATGCACCGTTCATGGAGACGGTAAGCCGTACGTACGCATGAACACTGCTTCCATTTCTATTTCGTATTTTAGGAAATGGAATCATAATTATAAAAAGGTATATTATAATTCCAGTGTAATATCATATATAATATAATAACACCATCCTTTATACGTCCCACATATGGTATTAACTAATCAAATCACTTTGAGGGTGCGGTAGTCCGCACTTCCTTAAATGAAGATATCGCGTTTACCCATAATGGAAACCATAATGGTATTCCCAAAATGAAAAATACAGAATCTTAAGGAAAACATAAACATATTATATATCATATATAAATATAGTGTCATATTAATGTCCACCATTGAAGGTGTTAAAAGAATGTTGAACAATCATCGATTCGGGAGGCAGAAATTCGCCATCCACGGAAACAGTATGTTCTTTAACCATTAGATGTAGGTGTTTGTAAGTGTAGCTCTAATACTTTTTATAATAACATCATAGTATATGGAAGATACTGGGGTTGTCACAAAAGAAATGAATAAAAATAGTTTATGGGGTTGGAGAAGCAAAATAAAACAAAAGAACACAAGTGAAGACATTACCTTAAAATCGGGTAACTCCCTTTGGGTTGAGCTCAAAGGATTCCTTGGGAAGACTTCTGCCAAAAGTGAGGATTCAAGGAGTAAGAGAGGGAAGTGGAGAGATAAAATGAGCAGGGGTTGTCTGAGCCAAAGGCTTTGGAAGTGTGGGTAAAAAGGTAGAGGTGGGGGCCTTTTATAAAAGGAGAGGAGGGGGACTCTTGGAAAGTTATAAAATATTACTTTATTATAAAATGATTTTCAGATTTAAGAGGTCCCAAAAGGATATATTTCGAGGATAAGGTGATAAGGTTTCGAAATCCACCCATAAAATAGGTTTGTGACAAGTGTAATTTATAGTTTTAACATTATCTTTTCATTTTATTTAAATCCCTTATTAATGAGGTAATTGCTGCATCATCATGATGTCATAACTAATTTAATTTATTTAATGTATAAAAATTATAAAAAAAATATCATGACGTAGGAAATATTTGAAGCTTTCTAATGAATATTTATATTCAAAATTATGACTTGTATAACCCCATTTAAAAATTGTTTTAGTAAAACAACTCATGTTTGTGACATTTTAATTTTAACTTTAAATAAAAAGGCATTTATGTCATTTTCCAACCAAAGTGGCTCCGTGGGGTCCCCAAGATTACCCATGGATTGTATTGGTCGGACATGACACATCAAATTAGGGTAAGACATGTTTCAAGTTCATTTCATAATATTAAAACATTATTTTTACCTTAAATTACACTAATTACCTCTAATCGCGATTAAAAACATAAAAGTTACTATTCACCAAAAAGTTATTTTAATCCCATTGAACCACATTTTACTTCCTAATGAAAACCATGTATGTCAGATTTTTGAAATTCAAAACACAGAAGTGGTAATGTTTCATTTAAACGAAAAATCAGTTTTTTAAGTACCACTTAGTGGTTTCACTATTCATCAAAAATTGAAGTTTTTCAGAATAATACCAAAACTTCACCCTAAGCTATATTTGATATTACGAATTCAAAAATGATGTATATTTTACAAAATTCAAATCATATAAGTTGCATTAATTAATTTAATAATTAATTCCCGATGTCATGACAAATAGCGTGTTTTTATGAAACAATATATATCAAAATATTGACACTAGTTTAAGTCAAATTTCAAAGTGAAATTAATTTCAACGACCACTATTGGATTAAATTGTAAAAATATATTCTAATTGAACTTTAAAACCAATTAAAAATATAATATAATCATATAAATAAATTAGATTAAAAAGTGGTTTTGAATTAAAATACAACATTTTTCACTATTCATTAAAAAATGAACTTTATCGGAAAAATACCACAAATTTACACAAAGTAAATTTTGATGTCCCGATTCTAAAGAAGAATTTTATTTTGTCAAATATAACACATAAAATTGTCAAAAAGTGGATTTGAAAGAGGTTCGCCATCAAAAGGCAGTTAATCGACCTTTTAATGAATATTAGAATGTTTACGCTTAAAATTGAATTCATTCGCATTTTTAATCCTCTAACATTTATTGTAATGAGTAAAAATATTGGACAAACATATATAATCATTTTTTAGTTTGTTCTGTTCATTCTCTCCATTACAACCACTATGCATTAACAACCATTTAATATAATATTATTTTATTATTAGAGTGCAACGTAAGATTCCCAAGAAACTCGTTGTTGCGTATTGGGTACGCCATCGAGCATAGCGTCCCCTTTAAAGTAATATTAATATTTTATTCACAAATATGTATAAATATAAAATGTCATATTATTTATTTACCTGGGGTGTTACATCCTTCCCCCCTTTTGGGAATTTCATCCTCGTAATTTTAAAATTGGGCTCGGAAACATCCTTGAAAGTCCCACATCGAAACAAGAGTCGGTAAAACAATCACTTTAAAATAAAGAATGAGAAGTACAGAGGTCACCCGAGTTAACCCATACTAGGATTCCATGTTGGAAAACATGGACAAGGAGGAGAAAACATAGGGTCATGTTCTGATGGAGAGTGATAGAAAACATGTTTAGGAGAAAGTTAACCACAAGAAAATCACAAACTTGTGATGGGTTAAATGGTATTCGATTCCCGAGTAGGAAAAGTTAATAGACAACATTTTTGTTTTTTTATTGAGGAATTTATTCATAAGGAAACATAATTACTTATCATGTTGACTTTCAACTTTTATTATATTTCTTACACAAACTCATATTTTCTCCAAAAGACGAGCATTTAGGAAGACTTGTTCACATTAAGAGTATTATAATCAATTTCTAGAGAATCACCTAATCCACAAAAGAGAACTATATACTTCCCATGTCTTTAGACTCTAACCAAAACCAAAACCAAAATGGTTATTACAAGATCAGATAATCTAGAAAAGGATAACCCATTATAAAAAGAAAATCTATTCTTAATCTCCAAAATTTTCCCAACAAAACCCAAAGTTTAACGAGGACCATTTGATAAACAATTTGTCCAAAAAATTCTTCAATGTAAACCAAACTAAGATTTAAACCCAAATATTTGATGGATTTAGTCACATAGTCTTCCAAGGTACAAATTAACTTTTATCTCTAAATAACATCAGTTGCTCTTAAATTCTCATATTGAAAAGTAAATAACCTAATCACATATCCTCGATGATAGGTTAATCATTTCCATAGATAACCCAAAATTAACTTACTCTTGATTCCTAAAATCATCTAACTAAAAATAATTAGTCAAACTAACCAGGGACGTCATGTAGTCCAGTGGTAGGTGATAAATACCAGTCGCACTTTGGTTGTGGGTTCGATTCCCGCGGCTTTGTCCGATGCGACGGGTTGTCACACGGTCTGCGTGTTGTCCTTTTTCCAAAACTATATAATTCTTAAAACATTCCCCAAAACAAGATAAAATCTTCAAAAATAATCATAACATATTTTAACCTCGAGTTTATCTCATGTATTTCATTTTCCATCATATCATATAATAACCCATAATTACCTCAAAAGTAAGGATCATATAAACCCTAATGGTTACCTTTATAATTATTACCTGAAATTCCACATCGATTGGTCATCCCGTACATGATGAATTACAGAACATACCAAGGTACAAGTGGTTTATCATGACTCCTTCATTGTTGGTTTAGAACAACCACGAGTTTCCTCATTGAATCCCCCATTTCATCCAGTCTGTTAATCAGAGAACCACCATAGTTTCCTTCAAACCTATTGTCACTTTGGTGCCTGCTAGATCCATCCATTTACTAAAAACAGAAATGTCAGTGTGAGTATATCAACAAAACCATCATGTACTAATGAGGAAGATATACTTACTCATTCACTTTATCTAAAAACTATGACTCTTACTGAAATCCTAACCATTATGATAATGTCACTTATGCTTAAAGAATACCCTAACTCCTAAAGTTATCTAAACCGACCTCTGATACCAACTATAAGGCCCCAGCCTTAAACCTTACTTAATCTTGAGTTATTACAAGATTCCACATTGAGGATCTTTTCATGTTTATAGTTTTAGAGAATTAGATCATAAAACATGCATTACATTCCACATTTAAACAAAGTGGTTACATAAAAGATAGTATTAATTTTTCCCATCAACGAAAACATATTTAAAATAAAACATGGATTCATTCTTGACACTTCCTTAACACTATCATCATATCATGTACCCTTCCCATGACCTGTGAAAAACATTTCAAATACATGGGATTAACATAAAAAGATCAGTAAGGGATATGAAAATATGGAAAGGAAACATGATTACATGTATACATAAGAATTAAATCATACTTTACCCATAAAACATAAGAACTTTAACATACCTCATAAAATCATGAATAAATCATAGAAATCATAAGACATAAAGGTAACTTGAGGCATTCAAAACATTCTTACGTAGGGAGTAACCCTCTTGGTTACGTTTGGAATACCCATCACAGTATATTCCCTAAATCTCTTTGGAGAAACCTTAACATTTAACCCCTTCGCGTTACCCAATGCATTGGAGAGCTATATCGGGCTCACCCACCCTTAGTTTATCACAGAACCACCCGTTTTCATAACAATGCCCAAGAACCATAACATAAACGTATCACATAAAACATGCATAAAGGAAACATAACATTTCCACATTTCAATCACAATATAACATTTTAGGATATTGTAATAATTAATCCATTCAAAAAGAAACCATTTCCAAAACCATTTAAAACATTTAATAAAGAGATTTTTGAATCAAAGTGTCCCATACCACCTTGATGCTTTTAAAATTTTAAACCATCAATATCCATATAAATAAATCCTTAAAACCATTTTGAAAACATAGATATTAATAAGAACAAATCATTAAAACATTTAAAGCGATATTTTGGTTAAAGGGTTTTTACCAAAATTAGAGACACTTGAATACAATAATTGAGGAATAACATTTAGTCAGAACATTATATTATCATGAGAATAAATGGATTCATGATATAATATTCCAAAGGACAGTATATACAACACGTAAGAGTGAATTGGTGCATAACAACAATGAAGTCTCAATAGAAATGTAAAATGTGATGAAATCCCTTATAAAGAAGGTATCCTTAAATTAAGGATAAATCAATCTCAAAATTATGTGTGAGAAATATTAATACACCCAATATAAGTGGATATTAAGTGTAAAATAATAAAAGGTCATTCACACATATTCAAATGATGACATATTCAATAACTACATGTTGAACCCAAAGAAATCGAAATTGGGTTAAAAAGTTCCCTTGGTAAAATTCGACAGCCTAATGACATCACTTCAAAATTCAGAAAATGAGTAGATGAGAGATAAAAAGGGTATCTCATAAGTTGGATATAAAATTTACACCATTAAGGATATAAAAGAACATATCCAAACGTAATATTATGTGAATTAAAATACATAACAAAAGAAGTCTTTTAAAAAGAGGAGGGTGAAAGGTCTCCTTACCGAGTTGGGTAACTTTCAAAACGTACACCCCTTGGAAGAAGGGTCATACAATGAATATGTGAATACCCATAAATGAAATTATATTACACAATGAGTAAAATAATGGAAAGTAAATACACCACTCAAAGTAAATTGTGGCAAATGTAGCATAAATCTCACGGGAATAAAAGTGAGATGAAAAATCCCTTACGAAAACTCGGCAGCCTAACGACCCCACTTAAAACTTCCAAAAATGGATTGATGAGATAAAATAGGGTCTCTCATAATATTAAAATAAAATGTACAGCAAGAAGAATATAAAATAACATCCCCCAACATAACAAAGAGAAGCTTAAAATAAGTGACATAAAGGAGAGTACTTAAAAAGAAAGAGAGAGGTTAGATCTCTTACGAAAATTCGGCAGCCTAACGGCGCCACTCAAAACATCCAAAATGGATTTATGAGAGAGAATAGGGTCTCTAATCACATGAACATAAAAATTACAGTAAGAGTAATATTAAATAACATCCCAATAACAAGAAAGATTAGTTTTAAAAGGAATGACATAAAAGAGTGTACTTAAAAAGAAAGAGAGGAGTAGGATCCCTTCCCTCAGGTCTAACATGACTCAATCATCCTTTAACATCCTAAATAATAAACTTGAGTTAATTTATACTTGTTTAAGAACCTTTTTCAAGTTCATTATTCATTTTATATCACTTATTTACATGTAATGAACACTATGTAATTATTTAAGTTAATAACGGTCGTTTTAACGATCATTGGAACTTGAGTAAAAAATAAAACCTTTATAATAACAAGTTGTTCATGTATCCATTATATCCAGAATGGTATTCATGATGTAGATATCATATATATCATATATATCTAGTACATTCATGCATTTATAATATTACATAACATTTAGAGGTAAGAAATGAAATGCACCGTTCATGGATACGGTAAGCCGTACGTACGCATGAACGCTGCTTCCACTTCTATTTCGTATTTTAAGAAACGGAATCATAATGATATAAAGGTATATTATAATTTCAGTGTAATATCATATATAATATCATAACACCATCCTTTATACGTCCCACATATGGTATTAACGAATCAAATCACTTTGAGGGGGCGGTAGTCCGCAATTCCTTAAATGAAGATATCGCGTTTACCCATAATGGAAACCATAAAGGTATTCCAAAAATAAAAAATACAGAAGATTAAGGAAAACATAAACATATTATATATCATATATAAATATAGTTTCATATTAATGGCCACATTTTAAGGTGTTAAAATAATGTTGAAAAATCATTGATTCGGGAGGCAGAAATTCGCCATCCACGGAAACAGTATGTTCTTTAACCATTAGATGTAGGTGTGTGTAAGTGTAGCTCGAATCCTTATTATAAAAAAAATACTAGTATATGGAAGATACTGGGGTTTTCACAAGAGAAATGAATAAAAAGAGTTTAGGGGGTTGGAGAAGTAAAATAAAACAAAAGAACACAAGTGAAGACATTACCTTAAAATCGGGAAACTCCCTTTGGTTTGAGCTCAAAGGCTTCCTTGGGAAGACTTCTGCCCAATGTGAGGCTTCAAGGAGTAAGAGAGGGAAGTTGAGAGACACAATGGGCAGGGGTTTTCCGAGCCAAAGGCTTTGGAAGTGTGGGTAAAGAGGTAGAGGTGGGGGCCTTTTATAAGAGGAGAGGAGGGGCACTCTTGGAAAGTTATAAAATATTTCTGTATTATAAAATGATTTTCGGATTTAAAAGGTCCCAAAAGGATATATTTCGAGGATAAGGTGATAAGGTTTCGAAATCCACCCATACAATAGGTTTGTGACAAGTGTAATTTATAGTTTTAACATTATCTTTTCATTTTATTTAAATCCCTTATTAATGAGGTAATTGCTGCATCATCATGATGTTATAACTAATTTAATTTATTTAATGTATAAAAATTATAAAACAAATATCATGATGTAGGAAATATTTTCATATTTCTAATGAATATTTATTGTCAAAAGTATGACTTGTATAACCCCATTTAAAATATGTTTTAGCAAAACAACTCATGTTTGTGACATTTTAATTTTAAATTTAAATAAAAAAGTATTTATGTCATTTTCCAACCAAAGTGCCTACGTGGGGTCCCCAAGTTGACCCATGGATTTTCGTGGTTGGAAATGACACATAAAATGAGGGTAGGACATGTGTCAAGTTCATTTCATAATATTAAAACATTATTTTTACCTTAAATTACACTAATTACCTCTAATCGCGTTTAAAAACATAAATGTTACTATTCACCAAAAAATTATATTAATCCCATTGAACCACATTTTACTTCATAATGAAAACCATGTATGTCAAATTTTTGAAATTCAAAACACAGAAGTGGTAAAGTTTCATTTAAACGAAAAATCAGTTTTTTAAGTACCACTTAGTGGTTTCACTATTCATCAAAAATTGAAGTTTTTCAGAATAATACCAAAACTTCACCCTAAGCAATATTTGATATTCCAAATTCAAAAATGATTTATATTTTATAAAATTCAAATCATATAAGTCACATTAATTAATTTAATAATTAATTCCCACTGTCATGACAAATAGCGTGTTTTTATGAAACAATATATATCAAAAGATTGACACTAGTTTAAGTCAAATTTCAAAGTGAAATTAATTCCAACGACCACTATTGGATTAAATGGTAAAAATATATTCTAGTTGAACATTAAAACCAATTCAAAATATAATATAATCTTATAATTAAATTAGATTAAAAAGTTGTTTCGAATTAAAATACAACATTTTCACTATTCATTAAAAAATGAACTTTATCGGAAAAATTACAAAAATTTACACAAAGTAAATTTTGATGTCTGGATTCTAAAGAAGAATTTTATTTTGTCAAATATAACACATAAAATTGTCAAAAAGTGGATTTAAAAGAGGTTCACCATCAAAATGTGGTTAATTGATCTTTTAATGAATATTAGAATGTTTACGCTTAAAATTGGATTCATTCGCATTTTTAATCCTCTAACATTTATTGTAAAGAGTAAAAATATTTGGCAAACATATATAATCATTTTTTAGTTAGTTCTGTTCATTCCCACCATTACAACGGCTAGGCATTAACTACCATTTAAAATAATATTATTTTATTATTAGAGTGCAACGTAAGATTCCCAAGAAACTCATTGTTGCGTATTGGGTATGCCATCGAGCATAGTGTCCCCTTTAAAGTAATATTAATATTTTATTCACAAATATGTATAAATATAAAAATGTCATATTCTTTATTTACCTGGGGTGTTACAAACAATATATCTTATTATAGGTCATACATCTCAAAATAATATTTCTAAAAAACATAAAAAGAAAAAATATTGTGAGAAGTATTTATGTGTAAACACTGATGTGTTTAATTTTTAATTTTCAGAATAATTAATATATAAAAGAAAGGGAATTGAAAATTAATAATCTATTAAATATAAAGGACAAAAAAAATATTTTTTATTCACATCAATTAAAATTGAAAATATATAAAATATAATCGGAAACATAAACCATAAAATTATATAATCAACCAACAAAGGGAAAAATTTCATGATTTTGATTTTATATGAATTGTATGGATTTTTGAAAATCTATTTCTTCACTATAATTTTGTTTTAGATACACAAAATCCCCATTATAATGGATTTATACTATCTTGGTAAACCTATATCCTATAAAAATGAAAATTTCATTGAAATTTTTTCAAAACTACAAAAACGAATAAATATATTCCTGTATATAAGACGTACGAATGAGAAATATTATGTATAAATTCTTCAAATAATAATTAATAACATTCCATTATATGGTGTCATCTCGTGGTCTGAGAAAAATATTCGGCCAAAAATAAAGTTACTGTAGGAATAATGATTGTCAACAGTAGAAATACAAAAAATAAACCCAATTATATTTTTCATATATAAGAACAAATTAATATTATGATGATGGACTAAATATCAAATACCTTTTAAATGATACAATATAATGATTATATGGATATTAAAAAATGAATTAAAAACATGAAATTATATTTTTAAATATATTTAATAATAATAAATCCATGTGGCACTATCAGTGAACCATTTAGAATCATTCCATCAATTTGAGAAAAGATAAATTCATTAAATGTATAAAAATGATACCCTATGTGGGAAACAATTCTAAATATGAAATATAAACAAACATATATATAAGAACATATAAGAAGTGTTATAAGTTGTTTTTCATCATGATAATTGTATATATTCTTGTGTATATTGATTTAGTATTACAATATTTCATTTATAAAAATAATGTATGTGTTTTCTAAATTAATGTTAAAATTTTATTATATAAATATAATAGACACATAGTTTTATAAATTTGAATCATATGTTTTAACTGATACATGTATTTTGGAATAAAAATAAACATGTAGAGACTTAAATAAGTGTAAATGATGGCCAATGATATCCTGGTTAGATTATAGATAAGGGATTATAATTATTATTTTTATCACCCCCCCGAAATTTATATACAACTTCTTTTTTGTTGAATTTTTATTAGAATTTATTAGATAGTTCTTATGTGAGGCATAGAGATTTAACAAAAATTATACTAATGTAAATTGTTTTACCCATACCTAATGATAATAAAAACATCAATAAATGATACATATATAGAAATAGTATACAAAATATGATTCAATAGAATGTCCATAATACCTTAAGAATCTCTGAAGAACAAAACCAATTATTCAAAAAACCTCCTCTTTTTGGTTGAATTACACATTTTTAAAAAGATATCAAACACATTGTACTTTTTTATAATTCCATTCAACCAAAATTTTTCTTCATAATGTGTTTTTACATTCTCTACAATAATTCAAATATTCGTTTCACCAGCATCAAAGTTTATTACTTTCCTCAATTCATTAATCCACCTGTAATGCTCATTCTTCTATTTTACATACTATAAATAAAATAATAAAGATCATATAGACCAAATTTTTTATAAAATACTCATAATAAATTAAAATAAAATAAAATAGATAAGTATAAAGGTTTTAATACGACAATGAATAATCTATCACTTCTCATAAACCTATTAAAATTTTTTATTTGAGTAAAGGTGACCCCATAATCGATTGGTTTGACTAGGGAATATGTATCTAAATTTTAAGGGGTCTACCCCTGAAAAGAAATTTATTTGGAGTTATTTCACAAAAATATTTTCAATTTAATGATATTTCATTCTGCCATGTTTAGTGGACTTGGGTGTTCATTATGGTCGGTTTTAGGCCATAGTAATTATGATATGAGGGTAGGTCATCATTTTAACTAGAGGATGTTGATTCTTATTCCATGAAATTAAAAAAAATAATGAATGTAAGTGGTTATAAAATCGTTGATTGGTAGTACCCATGTTTAATGTGAGAGAACATTAATCTTGGTAGAACACATTCTTTCTAGGTCTACTAGATTTCATGAAAATATGGGATTTCAATTTTCTAAATCATATATAATTTTTCAGTATGTATCCATGTGTAAAATAATAGGTATATAATTATGGGAAAAAATCCCTTCAGGTAACATGGAATCATTTTTGGGATGATTGTGTTTGTTGAAAAAGAGGGTTTCCATGGTTAGTTGTAGTGTTCCAGAGATATTTTTGACAATCTTTGTTATCAAAGAACCATGAAATATTAATGGACGATTTTATGGCAGTACAAAAAATAAATGATGCAATATATGTTTCAGGATCCAAATGTAGAAATATGGAAATGGAATGAAGTACGCGAATGATTAGGAAATCAGCGTGAAAGATGAGTTTTCATAAAAGAAACTTATGTGTCCAATGTGACATCAAATGGGGTTTTTTTCTCAAAGTTGATCTCGTGTGACATATTGAATCTTAAACATAGGGGTTGATGATGCTTATAAATGAGAGGATACCCTCATTTGAAGAATACAAACTCTTAGAGAGAATATGATCTATAGATCATGTAATAATACCAAGAAAAGGGAGTTTCACGAAAGAATTTGAGTTGAGCGCAAGCTAATAATGTGGTTCATAAAATTGGAGTTTCATTTGAGATTGAAATTGCATGAAAGGGGTGTTTTGTGATAAAATTGGAATCTTGTGCGCAAGGAATTAATGTTGCACAGAAGACATAGTAAGTGTTTTTTGAATGATTTGAGGTTCCCTAGTAATACTGTAGTAAAGTTGTATTCATCATTTGATGAAAGTAGGACAACAATAAAGAATCTACATACAATAGATGATTCATTAATTTGAGATAATGGAGGGACTTACAAGTCTATAAACTATGAGTGGATCTTATGAAGAATCAATGATCACACATCAGTTGAGAGAGAAGTGAGCTACAAATTGTGATTGGTTGTAAACTAAGAGGGATAATGAGTCCACTCCAAACTTTGTAAACAACAATGCACTTTTACAGTATTTTTTACATCACAACATTATCATCGAATTCTCCTTGGATGTAGCCTAGTGAGGGTGAACCATGTAAAAATTTCTTCATCACATTCTTCCTTAACTTCTTTTCATACTTTTCTATGAGAAATAGAGGGAATATAGTATTTTTTAATAATGAAACCATATTAATGGGTCAGTTGTTATAATCTATCATAACCTGATTCTCCCACCTCTCAGGGTATTTCACCTAGTAGACTAAACAATTTATATTAGAGGGAAATGTTAATATCAGTGTTTCTCTCTCAATGGAGGTTATTAATCGTAATGAGATTCTGAAATTTTATGAGAATAATTTTCAGTTATGGAAGAATCATATTAAAAACAACTTCTGATCTCTAAGAATGGATGTCTTTACAACAACAATGCATGGTATTTTAGCTACCATCAGAAATTGTTCATTTTTAGAATTTGAAATAAGGGAATTGGATGCTGACGCCAATAGAATCAATCCTTTAGGTGGAGGCTTATACAACGCACTATATAAGAATGTGATTTCCTATAAAACACAAAATTACATGGTGGAATAGATGTTGAATATAAATTATGGTGATTCAATGGTCAGAATGGAAAAGATTTAGGTTATTTGAAACATGTTTAATGATCTAAGAGTGGACCAAAATGAGTATTTTGATGCATTCATTGAAAAGGTAAATGTTTTAATGGAATATATGTGAGATCATGGAGAAGCCATTGATGATATAAATACTGTGAAATGTATCTTGAGGAAACAACCATCTAGATTGAATCCGAAAGTTTTAGAACATGTAGATAATGATTGAATGAGATGACATTAGATAACATGCATAGTACTCTTGTAGAATATTAAAGGATAAATGATGATAATGATGTTGTGGAAAAGGGGAAATCAAAAGAGGTGGAATTCAAGGACACGAAGAAGATGAATATTTAAGATTATCGGGAAGGAGAAGAGACCAACAAGGTGATGTCATTCTTTTCTTCAAATCTACAATGGAAAAAGGGAAGTTAAAATGGAAACTTCCACAACATTTCATTAGATGGGGAATTGTTGGTCATCTTGTAGTAAGGCACCAAATGAAGTTCCAAGAATACGATTAGGATGAAGTTGAAATCCCATATGAAGAAGTTTTCATCCAACATGTGTGGGAAGAAATTTTTTATGAGAAATGTATTTAAGAAAAAGAATATTCTTTCACAAAAATGTGATGGTTCAAATGAACTGGAGTTTGAAGGGTTAAAGAGATAGAGAACTATAAATATTATGGATAAAACACAATGGTGGATGTTGTCAGAAGTACATAAGAAAAGGAAGAAACCAATGTTGATGAAGAAGAAGTTGAAGGAAGATTTGACATTGAGGCTGGATTAGAAGCATCTCTTGAGGGGATAGATTTTTGGAGAGACAAAAAAAAAGAACCCAAAAAATTGGTTCGTGAAGACAAACTATACATTATGTAGTAGGTTGAAGTGAAGTCGGAGTTAATGGAATAAATTGAGAATCTCAAGTCTTCATTTCTATAGGACTTAGAAACAGTTAGTAAGCACATGCTCAAGGATGATGAAAAGAAAAGGGAGATCGATGATTTTAATAACACAGTGAAGGAACAAATCAAACACATTGAAGAATGTAAATAATAAATCATTGAAATGTGAAAAAAGATAAGGATTAGAAGAAACTCTTTACTCCCGATACGTCATTTGGAAATTAACTCATTCAAGTGATATAAAAGGTTGTAGTGTATCACATAATTCTAGAAGAAAAGAAGCATCAATATTTTTCAAATGATAAACCTAGTATAGATCATGATCATAAATAGAAATATGTCATAATTGAGGTTATACCAAAAGAAAAATCTCCAAGAATTAATATTAACATGGGAATGAATATGATTAAGATGATTCGGAGAACCCAAGGGACAACTATAAGTTCAAAAGTAATACATATGAATTCCCCCTACATAATGTGTTATTTCTTTGGAATGATGGGACATTCAAAAAATATGTGTTCCATAGCCAGGTGATACTAATGGGAACTATAACATTAGTTAAAACCAAATAGAGAATGGTACTCTAGAACATCATTCTAGGTACACTATTTTTGGTGTGGAGTATTTTTACACATGGCTAGATATTTTACATCAACAATGCATTGGAGTGTTCCATGTCAAATAACTATGGTCACAAGAAGAAAATCAATAAATTAATAGGCGATATGAATATTAAAAATTAATTTATATCTCTTCAAGATTAAGTTTTTCCATCATACTCTAATAGAGATTAATACCATAAGTCTATAACAATTATTATGTCTGAAACGTGGACTAAATATAAAAAATATGTAGAGGCAGTGGTTGTAGAAATATCACATAAAGAATCAAACTATTCTGGTGTATGGTTCCCTGATAATTTTTGAACATCCCATATGATAGGAAATAAGGATCATGTTTTAGGCCTAAAATAGGACAAAGAAGGAATTGTTATATTTGTAAATAACAAAGGCCTGAAGACAATTGTCTGAGGGATGTCCAGGATTGGGGGAAAAGAAAAGAGATGTGATGACGTCCTGGTAGAATTTGGTCTCAATCACAATACTCGTTGTGTCATCCAACTATGTGACTTAGGGAATTCTATAATATTTACTAAGAATATGTGTAATGTCAAAGGATGAAATGGTGTATTTGTTCTAGAGGGAAAAAGGAAAAAAGGCAAATCTCTACCTTGTAAGTCGAGAAGATGATATATTCTTTTTTTGTCTAGAGACGAAGACAATAAGTTGTGGAATAAAAAAATTTGTCATCAATACCAACCATACATGGAAAATTTAGTAATTCATGATGTATCTAGAGACCTTACTAAGATATCACGTGATCATACTCATATGTGTGATGTATGTCAATAAGGGGAGATCATCAGAACGATGTACACAATAAAGGAAAAAAAGTCAATAAGAGTGCATCAATTGTTTCATGATGATGTTTTATGAACTATCTCATCAAGAGAAATCTATAGGAAGAGATATTACATTCTTCTCATTGATGATTATAGTTGAATGGCATGGGTTTTTTTCATTTCCAAGAAGTCTAATGTGTTAATTTGAATAAAGCAATATCGAAGGGAATCTAAAAGGGTGTATGGGTAGAAATATGAATGTTTTGTACTGTTAATGGTATGGAATTCACAATCATTCAAGTGTAATACTATCTCAAGAAACACGGTATAAGGCATCAAATTTCTTCTGTGAGAACTACCTAGAATAACAGATTGGTTGGGAGGAGAAATTGGATCATAAAAAACATGGAGATAATAATTATTATTAAAAAAAGTAATAACAATTTTTTTTCAAAGGAATCATTCTGGATATCTATCTACATTTCCAATAGGGATTTTTCATTTCTGGTGGAAGGAAAGTCATCATCTAAGATGTGTTATAGAAAGATGAAAACCTTATAGCACTTTAAAATCCTTGTGAGTAAGTGCTTCATTGTAAAAAAAAACATAGAAAATTCGAGTCATGTGGAAATAAGGGAATATTTCATGGATACTCATAAAAACTAAAAGCATAAAAATTCTTTAATATGAGCTTCGAAAAAGTATTTTAAATCAATGATGTCACAGTATTAGAAAATGAAGAGAATATTCAAAAGAACAATGAACAGTTCCTTATGAAAGTGATGAAGTCAAAAGAAACAAAAGGGGAAGAAATGGAAGATGCTGATTCAAAAGAAGATACTGACGATGGACAAGAGGAATCACGCCTATATATTTGTAGAAGCCAAAGATTCGAGATGAGATTGATAAGTATAATATAATTTGTGATCTGACAGTGACAGTTCAGAAATAATGAATGAAGTCACTACCCCACACATCTTTCCTATCTCGGGTAGAGAATAATTTTTTTGTTGGTGCAGATGATGATGAAAACTGGGTTCAGGCTATGTATGATGAACTCAAACAGAATGGGAAAAATCATGAAGTAGATATTTTTTTGAGGTTAATATATATGAAGGAAATCAGGACTAAATGGGTCATTCATAATAAGATAGAAGAAGATTTCATAGTGATTCGAATCAAATCCAGACTGGTGTTCAATGGGTACTCCCAGTTAGAGGGCATTGATGTGGATGAGACATTTTCACCTGTTTCAAGTCTATATATAATATGATTGTTTCTCCATAGTAGTACAAATAAATTTCAATGTTTTCAATATTAACATGAAGTCAGTGTTTTTGAATGGTGTTCTGGAAAAAGATGTTTAAATTGAAAAGTAATATGGTTTTCTCATTCATGAATAAGGGAAAAATGTTTATCAGCTGGAGAAGGTTCTATATGGGTTGAAGAAAGCACAAAGAGCCTAGTATTCAAGACCTGTTCAGTATTTGAAGAAACATTGTTTTCATCACAGTATAGTTGATTACAACATTTTTGTTAATAATGATAGTAATCAAAGGATGATAGTGCTTGTTTATGTGGAAGACATAATATTTGGTGGATCATATGATGCACAATTCTGATAGTTTTCTAAATTCATTAAATGTGAGTTTGAAATGTCGATGATTGGTGAGCTAAAATTTTTAAATGGTCCATAGTTGACATAAGAAAGGGATGGAACCTAAATTTCTAAATACAAATACATGAAGGAGGTTCTGAGAAGATTTGGAATGGAAAATTCCAAGCTGATGAAAACTCTAGTTGTTACCCAGACCAGTTAATATCATATAATACCGGAAAATCATTTAAAGATTACTGTACTTGAAAGCAATGAGACCTGATATTGTTTTCCCCTCATCCAAGAAGTGAGATATCAATGAAATAAAAAATAAATCCATATTATTGTAGTGAATGGAATACTTAGGTATATCAAGTGAATTATGGATTTTAGTTTTTTGTACAATGAAAAATTTCAATATGATTTATTGGGATATACAGATGCCGATTGGGCTGGATTAGAAGATGACATAAAATCAATTCTAGGTGGTGCATTCTATCTCTAAAGATTGTGTATTTCTATATTATGAATGAAACAAGATTGGATTTCATTGAGCACCATATAATTGGAATATATTGTGGCTAATCATGCGTGCCCAGAGTTATTGTTGATAAAGCAGTGACATGATGATATGGGAGTTGAAGTGAAGTCTTCGATCAGAATCCATTGCGACAATTCAAGTTCTTTCAATCATATAAAAAATAAAATCCATCACACAAGGAAAAATAACATTGAAATAAAATAAAACTTTATCATGGAGAAGGTGTATCAAATACTTGTGAATTTGGATTATGCATCTACAGAAAAACATGTGGTAGACATTCTGGAAAAGGCCATACCCAAAGAAGAATTTGGGGGGAATTGACTATCGTTGGGAGTTAATTCAACTCCCCACACTTGAAAAAGTTTGTATGTGGGACACCATATCCCCATAGTATAGTTTTTTATTTCCTATTATATTGATATGTGTTCTTTTACTTGTTTCATACCACAAAGGAGAGACCATTGGTTCAATGAAAAAGGGGGAGAAAGTGTGGCTCTAATAGGGAGTAATTGTATGAGAAAATGACTTATTAAAGACCCATAGATAAGTTAATAGGTTAAATATGAAGATAGGGGTGTTAAGCATGATAGGTTGGGAAACTGATAGGGTGAGAAACATGATGATAATTTTCGGTGTTATGAGGGAACAATCAGTGCATAGCTTGGACAACTTTATTCATTCCAAAACACGAGAACCCAAGTATTGAAACATGGGGTATTAAATATTACTATGCTAGTATTTATTGATCAAATAATATATTTCCCGACAACTGAGGTTTATAAGGAAATAAGTTTATGGGTTTGAAAAATTAGTTTTAGGAATAAAGTGATTCACTGATGAACTTTTCATCACAATCTTATTTCTCAGGATGAGTATTTATCATATGGGATTAGAGTTTGTATTTAGTTAATATTTTATTACTTTCTGCGTCACAATAGAAGAATGGTGATGGAATATGGATGAAGTTATAATGTGGTATCAAATTATGAAAGAGTTTTCAAAAACCCCAAATGGGGAGATTGTTGGGAAAAAATCTCTAAGGGTATCATTGATGAACTTTTTGGTTGATTATTTTTGTTGATAAAGAGGGTTTCCATGGTTAGTTGTGGTGTTCTAGAGATATTGATGAAAATATTTGTCTACAAAGAACCATGAAAAATGAATGGATGATCTGGAGGTGGTAGAAATAGAGTAGATAAAAGGTGACGTTGTTTTATAGTGTTGGCCAAATGTTTTGGCCTCCAAATTAGGAATTTGGATAAAGTTGTTTTGGGGAAAGAAAGTTACATACAAGATTTTACATGGTATCAAAATGTGAGAAAAAATAATATTTCTGGATTATAACGTCAAAATATGGTAAAAACATGATGTGTGTGAAATATTGGAAAATTGTCGTGAAAGATTATTTTATGCAAAAGAGACTTACAAGCCCAATGCGGCGTCAAATGGAGTTTTATGCACTTGAAGAGTATCTTGTGCGAAATTTTGAATCTTCCATATAGTGGTTAGTAATTCTTATATATAATAGGTGACCCACACCCCCCATTCAAAGAGGATCAACACTTAGAGAGAATCTAAGATCCGGATCGCATAAAAATTTTATGAAATGGGAGTTAAAGGAAAGAATTTATGTTGCAAGCAAGCTATGAAATTTATGCATATGATTGGAGTTTCATGTAAGATTGATATTTCATGCATGGTGTTTTTCATGAAAAAAGTGGAATCTTGTGTGCAAGTCATTAATGTTGCGAGAAATACACAATAAGTGTGCTGCGAAATACTTGAGGTTTCCTAGAAATATTGTTCTAATGTTGTATTATTAGTGGATAAAAGTGGGATATCAATAGAGAATCTACATATAGTGTAGGATGCAATCCTTAGATATAATGCAGAGACCTAAAATTATATAAAATTTTAGTGGATTTTCTAATGAAGAAGTGATCAATCTTTATTTGAGAGATAATTTAGCTCTCAAATTTTTATTGGTTGTAAACTAGGAGGGACATCGAATCTACTCAAATATTTGTAAACAACAATGCACTTTTAGTGGTTTTGGTACATCAAAACATTTTCATTTCGTGAAACTTGGACATAACCAAGTGAGGGTGAACTAAGTAAAATTTTATGTGTCTCATGCTTTCTTTAATTTTTGTTCATACATTTCCATGAGGAAGAGATAAAATAGAGTGTTTTTTACATCGAAACAAGATCAATGGGGTAGTTGTTTTAATCTGTCATACCGTGATTCACCCCCACCCCAGGGTATTATACCTAGTGGACCTAACATATATAATCATATCTATAATAAAAACAATTATTTTAAATACATTAAATTATACAACATAGGATAGAATAATTGGTTAAGTGGTGAACTAATAAAAATTATTTGAACTATGATACTCCAAAACCTAAAATGTTTCACTATTATAAAAAGATAAAATAATTATATTTTCCATGTAGACCTTAATATTAATAAGGAATTTATTTTTTATTATATAAAACAAATATCTATTACGAATGAACTTGAAATAGTAAAAGTTCCACCATTCAGATGTAACAGTTTATTCAAAACCATAATTTGAATTTTAAGACAGAAACATGTTCTTCACCAAGAAGGATAAAATCTAAATATATTTGATTAAAAAAATGTAATATGAAAGACTTATAAAATTATTACTAGATAATGGATCAAATATATATATATATATGTATATATATTACAACATATCATTTATATTCCAAACCGTTTTATCCAACCCCAAATCAAAGAGTTTACTGTTGAACACTTGCTATTAGAAAAAATTCTAAACAAATAATCATTGAATATAATATTTTCATGATATTATAAGCGTTTTACAACATTAACTTATTTAATATAAAATTACCGAGAGAGTGTTTTCAAGATATGATAAATATGATATTTTTTTTGTGTGTAACAACAAATTTTGGATTTATAATAATGTCATATATACGAGGAATAACTAGGAAGAGTTAAAAATGTAATTTTTTCTCCATACTATATAGGATAATTGGTGCCTAATTTAGATAATATTAATAAAAAACCCAAAAATATAAATGAATAGGTCTTTAATATACCTAAATATTAAATTTTATGTTAGGAACTCTATAATTTATCAATCATACAGATACCCAAAACATCATTACAGAAAAGGACGTTGTGATTAAATAATATAATAGATTGAGAAATGAATGTTACCATTTACTAGAGAGGAATAGAATCTACTATTAAAATGTGTTCATCTCTTTATAATAATGAATCTTGTATACTCACAAAATTAATGAAAGGATAGTGTAAATTGTAATACAAGACTATAATAAACATGATATTGAATTAAAAATTGAAAAACAATAAATATGAAATACATAAAGGAATAGATTATAAATATAATAAAAATTGGGGCCCTTAAAAGTCATTCTTGATAACTCCATTCATATGGTTGATGAAAATAATATCATTCACTTAAAAAATATTTATTTAAAATATCTTATTGAAAATGAAGAAACTGCACTGGATGATCGAATTGACTATAGGAAACATGTTGATAAATTAAAAATGGTTTATTGAAACTATATACACGATATATTTAAGTAAGGATTGTATGATAATATAGCATAGAGACATAAATATATTAAAAAATGCATGGTTCCACATATTTTATAAAAAAAGGTGTATATATTTTCCAATATATATATATATATATATCTTATTTTTGTTCAAACAACAATTACTGATTGAATTGTACGAATCAAGAAAACCATCTAAATTTATATACTTGAATATTATTATAAATTATTATAAATGATACAATAATATAAAATAAAAATAATCTAAATATATTTTAATAATATTTAATCATTGTACCTGAATTATATTTCATGAAAAAATTATTATTCATAGTCAATGAATATTCCTTCAATCCCTTTTCCTATTCAAAAAATCAACATTCAAATAACATAGATGGATTCTCTTATAAAATATTTAAAAAATTAAATGATTAATTATATAGATTATTAATAAATTTAAAATAAAATATATATATGTTTTATTGCATGATTTTATTTTGATATATATAGTAAAATGATTTGATAAATAGAAATATAAATTTCTCTAGAAAGACATTATTTGTGTAATTCTTGAACATAATCATGTTGTATTCCTCCACTATAAAATAATCATGGTCATTACCTCAATATCTCAGTGTTATCATATGTTTCTTCTCTTTTTGATGTTTCCCAAATATATCAAATATTAAAACCCAAATAATTATTTGTTCAAATTTATGTTTCATCCCTCGGTTAGTTTACCTCCCGAATATCCTAAATTAGTTATACATTTTATATCGTGGCAATTAGTTCTGAAATAACATCCATAAATATTACTCACGAATTACGCTAACATCTCTAGTTTTACAAACCAATAGTTATACAAAAATATTTTACTATATTTTAACAAAAATATTTAGGAGTAGTGAACAAAAAAATATAAAAACAATTAGGTGATCCAAACTAAATAAACACATTTAATTCATTATTTAAATGAATTATCATTATTTCAAACAAATAGGCATAAAACAAGAAAACCAAAGGTTTAGTGTTTTTGAATACTAGATATATAATTTTTTTAAACACTCGTTAACATTTCATTATAATTATTTAACTATAAACCTCCATATAAAAATATCACATGCAATACAAATCTTAATATCCTGTAGAAATAAAATATATGAAAGGGGTTAGCTCTGATTCTAATTAAGGGAAATATAAGAGATTAAAAATGATGAGCATGAGTGAGAAAAACATAATTGTATGGGTATAGGAGAATAATAAAGATCTATTAACATAAAATTAGGAAAACATTTCTATAAAAAAATGGATCATAATAAATGATCACTAATAACTTATGTATGTTTAAAAACATAATAATATAGTACAAACATGAGAATAGAAATCATAACATAGTGGACCATGCATAAAAACCTATTTTCATTTAGTGGATTAGTCTTTACTCACTTGTTTCCCATTGATAATTTGACATCACTAGCATATTTTCCTTTGTGTATCAGGCATCACTCACATATTTCACAAGGTGGATCAAGTATCAAAACTCATTACCTAATTCATTGGAGAACTATATAGGTCCCAATCATCACATTTAGATAAAACCATACATATGTGTTCCATATGATATTAATCATTTAAAATTACATGAAAACCCAAGGGATAAATTTCATTAAATTCATCACATTATAAAGAACTCATGGAAATAAAAACGTGCTTCACAATAATTATTTATGGTATAACAAAAAATGACCTCAAGAATGTAAATAGTTTATTCCCACAAATAAGTCACCCTTAAATAGTATTTTATAATAATATTTAGTGGGTGGTTTAGGAAAAATTAATTCCCAAAAAATAAAGCCTTTATACATAAGGAGGAAATGGTAGATAAATATTAAAAGAGTTTTTAAAAAATTCATTCACCTTTGGAATAATAGATAATGTAATAGTCACTTTGAAAAATAATTCATAAGAAGGCCACTTTTGTTTAATTGATAATATTTAATTTAAAAAATTTATATATGAAATGAAATATCAATAAATAATATTTGAAAATATATAATGGATTCAAAAGTTAAAGTGAACGTTTTTTTGAAAAAAATTATTTATAAATAGAATATTTAGTACAGGAGAAATGAAAAAGACAAATATGTTTCAAAAATGTGAAGTGAAAATATTTTCCAAACAATTCAATTTATAAATAATCGTTAATAAAAAATCGATGACAGTATCTAATGGTTTAAAATATGAGGTGAAATATTTGGAAAAAACATAGTTTTAGAGAATATAATTAAATAATTGAACCTTGAAATGATATAAAGGTTATCAAAAGAAGTTTTGAGTTTATAATAAAGCATTAAATATAATAAATCCTATTTATAATGACATATTTTTCATTCTTATTATTTTATAACTGATGTTAAATAGATTATTCATTTTTTTATAAGTCATTTATACATTAATTGGAACTGAAAATGTAGTTCATTATATTAATTATTAAATAAATATTATGAAAAAACTATTTTTTATCTCATTGGTTATTTAATAACTTATTCGATGAACATTTAAATTTTTAATGAAACAATATTCTAACTTATTTTTAGTTCATTCTTTCTCATAAATTGGGTCTCTTTTCTCTCACGTAGCTAACCTTAACCATCCATTCAAAACTCATGGAGATTCAAATCTAATTCATTTTGAATTACCACCATTTTCCACACTTAGTTATCATCATCCAAAAAATTCATTCTCATCGCTATGTTTATCTTTATGTTGACTTCTTATTTATCCACCATTAGTTATATATTTTTGGTTCATGTTTATTGTTTCAATTTTCCATGCCCCATGGAATGTTTTAATTGATTAATTTTCTTCTTAGATTATTTTCTTTATTGATATCTACTACAAAAAATATTTTTTCATATATTAGATATTTTTTTATTTTTTAAATTATCCTGGAATATGAGGTATTTTTTTAATTTATGTATGATTTTCTAGAAATTATGGTTTGATTAAATTATTATTTTATGAATTTGAGTTATAAATTATTCAATTTACTAATTATTGTGTTTCTAATGTTTTTGTTTTGTTAATAATGGAATGTTTGTATTAAATTTATAATGGATTTTTTTGTTTGAATATATTTAGTTGATCTTACTTATTGGAAGAAGTTTTTTTAATTTCATATGAAATAATGATATGAAAATAATTTCAAAGTGATAATTTTTATGAATTATTTTGTATTAATTTTATTTATTAAAAATTAGAAGTAATTTTATATTGTTATTTTAAAAGAAATTTAAAATTTAAAATTTTAAATATTATAAATTATTTTAAAATGATGATATTTTTGATTGGTAAAACTGTTTTTATAGTAAGATTACCACATTTTCATCAAGTGATAAATATGAGGAATGTGTAGATGATTATTTGGAATTTTCTAAATGAATTATCACAAAATAACTAATTTTCTATCTATGATTGAAATTATTACATATATACATGTTAAAAAGTATAGAAATCAATGATAATTTACTTTTTACTTGTATTAATTAGAGATACATCACTTGTATTTGGAATTCTAAAACCTGAGAGAATTATAGATCTAATTTTGATGTTGAATTTAATTAGGATATATCTAATTAAATTTATGAAATTATTTTTGATATTGATGTAAAAGAAAATGGGAATGAACTAGTAATTGAGAATCAATAGGGATATTTTGAAAAACCATTGTATCTAGTTTTTATATAACTTAAGGTTATATTAATTGTTTTAATTTTTATTAACCTAAATTAAAAAAATTGATGCGGTGAAAATAGTTTTATATTGTTGATATGGATGTTTAAAGACAAACTTCCCAAAGACAATAACCTTAAATATTAAAATTATAATGTTATTAAAATATTATTTCTGATGGTTTGGGGTATAGAAAGATACATTCTTACCCAAATTATTGGGTTCAATATAGGATGGAACATGAAGGTATTTATAGTTCAAAATAAGGCACATCATAGAATAAGTTGAAAGAAAAATCATAGTCTCATTTTGTATATACGAATTATCCTACAAATGAGATTTAGTATCTTTCGATAAATCCGTTTGTGAAACATTTATTTCTAAATTAAAATGCTGAAAAATGTTAACATTTCATGTAAATAAGTGGATATATGATTGAAAATTAGATCATCTACTTGATTTTATATAGTGGAATAAATTTGATCAATAATTTTAAACATTTGGAAATTAATCTAGAAATATCAGACAATGAATATTCACAAATGGAATGAATTAATATTGAAGAATTAGTAAAAAACATATTTTATATCCTGATTTATTTGTAATTTAGGACTTATCTCCTTTAATTTTTATAAATATGTAATATATCTTGTCGAGTCTAATAATTTATGAACCAAAATGCCAAGAAATGATAATGATGTTTTCTTTTCACCATTAATTAATGATTTGAGTGATTCATTGTGGGATGATATTAGATTATATGATTATTTTAAAAAGGGAAAATTTTAAACTTCATGAAATGATTATGTTCACTATAAATGAATTACCAAAATTGAGAAATTTTTCAGAATATAGTGTTATCGGACATAAATATTTCCCAAATTTTGAAAAATAGACTTCATATTATAAACTAAAACATGGGACAAAAACAATATACAATGATCATTGAATGTTATTTTTTAAGTACCACTATTAGAAAATATTAAAAAATAATTGAATGTATTACAAGACATTGATAATTATAAAAAAATGTTTTCCATTGATTTGTATTTTGAGAGTATGAAAAACAATTCTGTTGTATTCAAAAAAATAAAATAATCAGGAAAATATCAAAATATTTGTATGAAATGGATTTTTTAACATCTTATTTGATATATCATGAGGTCAAACTTTTAATTGATTTCATGAATGTGTAGAAGTATATTTTTTGTCTCTTGATTAGAATATTGGTATATATTAAAGGAAAGTCTAATGATGGGTGGAATGAATGATTAGGATTTCTATCAATGGAAATATATTTGGAGTTATCACCCAATCCTAATAGAATATGAACATACCTACCTTATGATTTTCATACATTATCAAAGAAGAAGGAAATTATACTTTTTCAGTGTCATAATTGTGTTAATGTACCAGTGTTTTTCTTAAAATGTAAAAAATTATTTTCACTAAAATATTTGATGTTCATAGGTATTAAATATCATTATATTCATGTCATGATGCTATGACTCCAACATTTTTTTGTATTGAATATTTCCAATATGTGTTACAATTGTTAACATTAATGCGTGTTGTTTTTTCAATTAAATTTTTAATTTTTTTTTTCATTTTAATTCACTAAAAAATTTGGAGAAAAATTATGTTTTGTGACATTCTGAATTGAAAATGTATTTTACTATATTTTTTGATATCATGGTGTATTTAATAGTTAATGTTTTGTTGGAAATAAGGCTTTTATGACCTGTATATCAATTTTGAATGTATACTTTTAAAATGTATATAAATATATTTATGGGATATAATATGAATTCATATCAACATAGAACCACCATTGTTGATAAGTTTTTCATTCTGAGGTTGTTGTAGAGTTTTGTACTAGCTACTTTTCAGTAGTGTAGCACATTGGATTTCCAACATCTTTTAATAAACGAGTAAATTATAAGGTAAATGGGATATGTGGAATAAAAGTAATATCATTTATAGATGAATAGATAAAAAATACATTTTTAAATATTTAATAATGTTGATGATAGTCATATACATATTAAATTTCATATTATTGTGATAAAACAATTTTATCCAAAGAAGAAAGATATTTGGATTTTCAATTAGCAAAACTCAATTTCTTTTACCATTGTTTTAAGAGATTATGCATGGTATATGTGAAACCCCAAGTATTTATAGAATAATACATTATATTTTTTAATCAAATATTAATTTTAGGTTAATGGGGACACTATGTAAGATATCATACCTGACATGGAATAATTGGTTTCTCTGAAATCTTATGTTATACAAAACACTGAGTTTTATAGAAAAAATACGAAAATAATAATATTTTTTTAAATGGTAGTAATGTCCTATAAATTTTATAGTAGAGAATAAACCAAATTAACTATATTATAATTTTACATATTTTTTAAATGTCTTTTACATTTATCCAATGATTTTTATAGGCTTAAAATGAGAATTAATCCTATTTTATGCTTAAAAACCCTAATATTTTTTGAAGTTCATTTGACCACCTTTTGATGGGGAACCATTTCTGAATCTAGTTTTTTTCAATTTTATATGTTATATTTTTCAAAAATAAACATGTTCTTTAGAATTCGGAAATAAAATTTACTTTCTATGAAATTTTGATATTTTAATGATAAAATCCATATTTTAATGAATAGTGACGAATAATGTATTTTAATTCAAAACACCATTTTCATATAATTTATTTATATAGGTATATTGTCCTATTAATATGTTTAAATGTGTAATTGTATTATGTTTTTATCATATGATCTATTTTTAACCATTGTAACTAATTTCACATTGAAATTTGACATAAACCCATGTCAATATTCTGATAGTTTTTATTTCTTAAAAACCTACTTTCTGGTATTGACAATGGGAAGTGATTTTATATTAATTATTGGAACTTATATTTTTTGAATTTGAAAAAATGGATTCCATATATTGAATCAGAAAGTCCAAATTTTTAAATCTGTACATTTTATGTTTGAACATTATGAATAGTAACTTAAGAAATTATTTTTATTTACCATGGTTAAAGGTAAATCTGGTAAATCATGATAAAAAAATATTTTAATATTATAAAACAAATCTAACCCATGTATTAATCATATTTTATGAGATATTTATGACTATAAGAATGCTTGGTTATATTTAGGATCCCATGGAGCCACATGGGTTTGATAATGACCTGTTATAATAATTAATTTTAAGTAAATATCAACATAACAATAACATGTATCTTTTTTACTGAAACAATTTTTAATTGGGGTTATATATAAATTATATATTTGACTATAAATAGTAATTATAAATGTAAAAATATTCCATATATCATGGAATTTTATTAATAATTTTGATACATTAAATATATAAAGTTAATTTTGACACAATGAGGATTCTATGGAGGCTTCATCAATAAAGAATTCAAATAAATTTTAATATAAATATTTAAATTAAAAATATTTTACATATTTTATGTCATCCAAGAATTTTCATGATGAACTTGACATCTTATGAGACTATTAAATTGTTTTTGGAAGTTATATCTCTATTTTTATTATATTTAAATTCAATAAATTAAATTGTGTAAAAATTGACCTAATTGACGTTTTATAAATATCATAATTTATTAAATTATTTAAAACTACTAATTTTTTTAAAATCACAAAGTAATTATTATATGGTCTAAAAGTTTATTATGTGTCCAATTTCGGAAAATTTTCCCATATAAGTAAAATTAATAGCTTCATAACAACTAAAATGTTGTTACCACTTTTAAAATTAAAAGAGAATAATTTTCGGTAATCCTGAAATATAATTTTTTAAATAAACTAAATACCTATCTAAAAACTATTGGATGAGAGTATTTCAATATAAAAACATATTAGTTTCTCTATATCTCAATTTGGAGTCACATAGAGTAAAAAATAATTTACATTAATTTAATATTTTAATACATTCAAAGGGTGCCCCTCCCCTCTCCTAAAAAAAGACACCCATTCCACTCAATTACTCACACATCCGAAGCATTTTTTTCTCTCGAAAATATCATTCCAAGACTCTTCTTAAAATCAATCCACACATTATTGAAGTCTTATTTTATGAATAAAACCCTTCTTAGAGGTGATAAGGTGTTCTTCAAAGGAAATCAATCAAAGAAGACACATCGTTTTATTTAAGTGTCTCAATTTTGTTTATTCTCCCAATTCTTCAAATCTCATCCAACAAAGATGAGATAATAATTAAAATATGAAAAATATAATGATATGTTTGTTGGTTAATTTCATCCCTTAAATCCAGATATACTTCTATAAAATGGAATTTAATTAATTGTTCGTGTGTAAGTGTGAATTATCACCTCCACGAACAAATTTAGTTCATTTTCCATTAACGTCTATTAAGAATGGTTATAATGATGTAATTAATATTCATATGTTATACTCCTGACATATTAATCATTATAATATAATAATATTCCAATAAATCTCTTTCTTCTATGCACATAAAAATAATATAGTTGTTTGTGTGTAAGTGTGAAATATCACCACCACGAAGTGGTGTGACTCATTTTTATTAATTATATCAGTTGTATGGTATATATATATGTATATCTAAATTGTTATTATGTTTTAATAGTATAATGATCACTCTATAAATATAAAAAGATAAATACCTTATTTTCAAAATGATCAATGAAAAATGGAAATGTTACTCATGCGTACGTACAGCCTACCATCTCCATGATTATAATGTTGTTTATTTATCATGGTTTAAATAAAAAAACATGATTCATGTGTAAAACAGATGAATATGTATTGAATACTATTCTGGTGATGATGGACTTATGACGACATGGACTAGTGACATCATACCATGTCCAATTTTGACTTAAGAACCGATTATCAACAAAACATCCGTCGTAAACTCAAATAAATAACTAATTATTATAAAATGGTCATAAGTGATGTAAAGAGAATAATAAAAATAAAAAATGTTCTGATAACAGTATAAATTAAACTACGTTTATTATTTAGGAAGGTAAAGAATGAACAAGCCAAGTCGGACTCAAGGTAAGCGACTTCATCTAAATCTCCTTTCATTGAGGAAATTTTTTATTTATATATGAATTTCTTTTATACGGTATATAATGAACCCCTTTGAATTTTAATTTCAATCTATTGTATTCAAAAGTAATCTTTTTCTACCAATCATTTTACTAAAATAAAAAATTAATTTTCTTTTTAACGTATATGGATACAACGTCCATTACGGCGATAAAAGAATTATTTGATATTTGGATACCTCTCTAAGTCGTAATGGATTAGAATAAAATAAATACCATACACCCTTTATATGTATTTTATAATTGGAAATGATTTTTATAAAGGATTTATTATTTCAATATCATGTAATGGACTATTGTGATTGTAATGTGGAACTGTTATTTCTTAATTTATGCTTGTTTTATGTGTATTTATTATGTTATAGTTCTTGGGAATTGCTTATATATATGGGTGGTTCCATTATAAACCACAGGTGGGTGATCCCGAGATAGCTCTCTAATGCATTGGGTAACATAACAAAGGTTAACGTTAAGGTTTCTCTTTATAGATTAATGAAATATACTGTGATGGGTATTCAAAACACAATCATAAAGGTTACTCTGAATGTTTCTATGTAAGATACTAAGTAAGAATGATTTGGATTCCACAAGTTACATTTATGATTTATGAGCGCTTTGAAGATTTCATGATTTTTATAAAATCATGGGTTTATAAATATACATAGACTAATGGTTTAATTCTTTATGTTATCCCTTACTATGTTTTTATGAACATCTCATGTTTTTTAAAATATTTTTCAGAAGGTATAAGGATTAATTAGATAAATTAATAAGTCAAGAAAATTTTTTATTCAGAAAAGAAATAATGTTTTTAAGTGTTTTCTTTGTTGAATAAATTTATAGTATATTGATAGTATCCTCTTGTATGATTATGTAATGATATGTATTAAAAATGTATTAATTATTTAAAACTCTAAACTTGGTAAGATCCTCGATCTGAATTAGAGTCAAAATATTTAGTTATAACAAGATTTTGTAATATTTTAAGGTTGGGGAATTATAGTTGTTATCAAATGATAGTTTAGATAACATTAAGGGTTTTGATATTGTAAATAGAATATCCATACATTAATTTTATTATATGGCCATATAGACATAGCATTTGAGGATTACCAGGTTTCTTCTTCTAGGATTTCTATGTTAAGAGTGGTTTTCTGTAGAGGAAATAAGGCAATTGTGTTGGGATGACATCCTGAGGGAAAAAAACATCCAAGTCAGAAACCTTCGATGTTCGGAATCAGAACTGAATAGTTTGTTACAATGATATAATAGTTGACCCGGGCTATAAATAGAGGTGGTATCTATGCGTGAGATTATCCAGATCAACCATAGTGAAACAAGTTAGTAGTGGAGTATTCCATGATGCAACTTCCTCATTCATTCATAGGATCACCAGATGACGTTCTAGATAAATATTAGATTAATGCCCAAGAAAATATTTTTGATGTCATGGCGTGTTTAGAACATCAATATTTTAGTCTTGTTGTTTACTATTTTAAAGGTGAAACCGATTTGGTGTGGTTGATGGTTGGGAATATCTAGGATATCAAAGAAATTTAATCTCTTGATTAGGATTAATTCAAAGGTATGTTTCTTGAGAAATATTTTCCTAAGGTGGTTAGAAATATGATGGAAAAACTTTTATTTTAATTGATGAAGGAGAATGACTTACTGAATTCTTATGAAGTAAAATTCACTCGACTATAAAGGTATGATCCAAATTTCTATGAGGATCTTCCTAGTAAAATCAATCATTTTTACACAATATTAAATCCAAAATATCTATGAGCATTACCTTCTCATGAGTTAAAAAATATATTAAAAATTGGTTCGATGTGCGTAGAAGGTGGAAATAGAGTTTGGTGATGATCATGTCTTCTTTGAGAAATAACATAATAAGAGATCAAGGTTCCAAAAGAAAGGGAAGCTATATTCAAAAAAATAATGATGGTATGAAACATAATTTTACAGTTTGTGAAAAATGTGGTAAAAATCACATTGTGGAATGACATTAAAATTCTAGTAAGGGATTCTGATGTGGTAAAATGGGACATAAGGAATTTAATTGCACTAAAATAGATCTGGGTAGTGGTAAGAAGAAATATGATTTACAGTGTGTAAAATATTTTATTTGAAATGATATGGGTCATTAAGTAAGTAAGTGATTGACAAAGAACATGAACGATGTGATGTAGTCAGAATAGAAGACAAAATGGGTGGTGAAATCCTTTGCAACTACTTCAACAGATGTTGGTCCATCAAATGACATAGAATAGGGTACATTGTTTATTTATTTAGATAATGGAATTTTTTTTATTCTGGGTCTACACATTCTTTCATTTTTGAGAAATATTCTGATAAATTGGGAATCCCATCTCAAGAAATGAGTTTTGAACTTGTGGTAAATATAAGTAGGGGAATATTGAGACAAAATGAAATTATGATAAAATTCATGTCATTTTCATTGGAAATAATCTACCTACAAATATTTTTGTTTTTCCTCTTCTAGAGTTTGATGTTATTTTGGGTTTGAATTGGCATTCTGTTTATCATGCTATGATTGACTGGAGATCTGAACAGGTTTATTTTCAAAAAATTTTAGTTTTTGTAATATAATGAACCATTTATATTGATAACATACCATGATACTGAGAAACATGTAAATGATGGAAATGAATGTTACCATTCACATATTGTTCAAAATAAAGGAAATGTTCAGATTAATGATGTGCTAGTGGTAAATGAGTATCATTATGTTTTTTCTGATGAGTTTCCTGGTATAATACCATATTAAGATGTTTAATTTACTATTTACTTGGTTCATAATGCAGTGCCAATATCAAAACCCTATTACCTAATGACTCAAATTTATCTTTTAGAGTTGAAGAAGAAATTTCAAGAGTTATTTGATAAAAGTTTCATTTGAACAAGAAAATTTCCATGGGGTGACCCCTGTCTTGTTTGTTAAAAAGAAAAATAGTTTAATGAAACTTTTCATTGATTATTGATCATTTAACAATTTTACACTTAAGAACAAGTATATTTTCTCTCATATTAATGATTTGTTTCATCACCTCTAGGGAGCTCATTATTTTTCGAATATTGACTTCAGGTTGGGGTACCATCAGTCGAAATTATTGGAAAATTACATTCTGAAGGCAAGATTCATACTATATATAGTAATTATGAATTTTTTGTTTGGGATTTTAGATAAAACAATGAACCTTAATTATTCAAGGTTTTTATGAATAGAATTGTATGTGAGTATATGGATAAGTTTTTGGTTGTGTTTATTGACGATGTTATCTTATATTCTAAAAGTAAATTTGAGCATAAAAGTCATTTGAGGATTTTCTTGTAAACCATAATAGAAAGGAAACTTTATTGAAAATTCTCCACATTTTCATTTTGGTTTCAATAAATTTCATTCCTTGGTCACATTGTTTCTAATGATGACATAACTATTGATCCTACTAAAATAATTTTTTTAAAGAATGGACAAGACCCACAAATATAACCGAGATTCATAGTTTTGTTTTGGTTTGGAGGGATATTTCCATAGGTTTGTTTATTTTTTTCATAGTTATCTATCCCACTGACTATGTTAACACAAAAGGTGTTCAATTCATTGGTAAAAATGTGATGAATGTTTCTAGGAATTGAAAATTAGATTGGTGAATGCTCCGGTTTTGGCACTGCCTTCCTGAAATAGTGAATTTTTTACCTATAGTAATGCATCCTTTAATGTACTTGGATATTTACTAATAAAAAAAATGATAAGGTAATTTATTATGCTTCACGTTAGTTTAAAAATCATTTTTAAATTACCCTACACATAATTTTCAATTAGCTGCTACTGTTTTTTCTTTAAAAATATTGATGCATCATCTGTATGGAGTATAATGTGAAATATATACTGAACAGAAAAGTTTGAAGTATTTATTTACAAAGAAATAATTGAACATGATAAATAGAATATGGATGGAATTAATTAATTATTAATACAACACAATTCGTTATCATCCTGGAAGATCAAACAAAGTGGATGATGATTTGAGTCGGAAATGTAATGATATGTTAACTATGTAAAATTTTTAACATGACCCATTGATTAATGATTTGATAAAAATTGGCATGGATGTTATTTGTCTTAAAAATTCCTCTATTTTGTTTTTGGTTTCAGTGTAAACATCTCTAGAAGACAGAATAATGTAAGCGTAGAAGGAAGATAAGGAGTTGCAGAAAATGGTAGAGTTAGTTAAAAAGGGTAAGTTTCCCGAATTTAACATTGACAAAGATTGTTTTTTGAGATTTGGGATAAAATCATGTTAGCATTGGGATTAAAAACTGATGAAAGAGTTATTGTGTGAAACTCATAGATCTATGTTTTCAGTTCATCCTAGTAGTATTATGATGTATAGAGATCTTCGAGAGTATTACGAGTGGAATGGAATGAAAAGAGATATTGGTTACCTCATTATGAAGTGTTTGAATTGTCAACTGGTGAATGCAAAATGAAAATTGATGAATGGGATGCTTTAACATTTTCCAGCATCAATTTTCAAAAGGGAAAATATATCCATGGACTATATTATGGGATTATCAAAGGAATCTTTAGGTAATGATGGAATCGATGTTATTGTTGATCGATTGAATAAATATCCTCATTTTTATCCTATTCAAGATACAAAGTATCTATACCAACATTATCAATTGTATATTAATCATTTATTCATGACAAATAGATTTTCCCTCTCCATTTTATAATGGTAATAATCTTAGGTTCACTTCCAACATTTGGAAAGGCCGTTTGAAGTAATTGGGAAGTGAATTAAATTTCAGTAAATATTTTAATCCTGAATTAGATGGGAAGTCAGAACAAACAATTCATAACTTATAGGATATTCACCATTAATATTCACTGGATTACCAGGGAAACTGGCATCTACATCATTCTTTGGTTGATTTTTCCTGTAATAACAATTTTAATTCTAGTTTAAAGATGGTACCATTTAAAAAATTATATGAAAAGAGGCTTTGAAATCCATATTTTAAGGATGATGTAGGTGAATGCAAGATGATTGGGCCAAAATTTATGGAAGAGATGGAAAAAAGTTTAGTTGATTCAAAATCACATGAGGAAAGCTCAGATCAGGCAGAAAAGTTATATGGATAACCGAAGGAAGGATCATTCTTTTGAGGTAGGTGATCATGTCTTTCTCAATGTTTTTCCTTAGAAATGTGTGATGCATTTTGGTAGCAAGGGAAATATGAGCCCGTGGTTCATTGGACCCTAAGAATTTTTTTAATATTTTATATTATTTGTATATAGAGTGACTTTACCTCCATTTTTATACCAGGTAAACTATTTTTACAATCTCTCAATGTTAAGAATGTTTATACTGAATCCAACCCATGTTTTGAGTCCAAAGGTAGTTTAGTTAGAATAGAATATTTCTTATGAGGAACAACCAATATAGATTTTTCACCGTAGAGATAAATTGTTACATAACAAGGTGATTCATCAGCTAATAGTTTTGTGGAAAACCCATATAGGTAAAGGGGAAATATGGTAATATTAAAATTCTATTAGGGATAAATACTGCCACTAATTTTATAAGTGAATAAAATTGTGAGGATGCAAATTCCAAAATGGGGGAAGGATGTAACATCCTAGGTATTTATAGATCAGTAAATTTTCATATCTATTAATATTTTTGAATTAAATATTAATTTTAGTTTAAATGGGACACTATGTATGATAGTGTACATGACATGTAGTAACGGGTTTCTCTAAAATCTTAGGTTTCACACAACACTGAGTTATATTGAAAAATAATACAACAATAATATTATTATTCAAAATGGTAGTTAACGCCTAGCCGTTGTATTGGTTGGAAGGAACAGAATTAACTATATTATGATTTTAGATATTTTTTAAATATTTATTCATTTATACAATGAATTTTAGAGGCTTTAAATGAGAATTAATCCATTTTTAATCATAAAATATTCTAATATATTTAAAATATTGTTTTACCGCCTTTTGATGGAGAAACATTTTTAAATCTAGTTTCTTCACTTTTGTATATTTTTTTCGAAAAAATAAACTAATTTTTTAGAAGATGGAAATAATATTTTTACTTTGGTTGAAATTTTCGTATTTATGTAATAAAATCCATATTTTAATGAAAAATGAAAAATATTGCATTTAAAATAAAAACATATTTTTCATAAAATTTATTTATATATATATATTGTATATTTAATTGGTTTGACAGTATAATTGTATTATTCTTTTATTATTTAATACAATTTTGATCATTTTATGTGATTTATCATTGATATTGGGCATAAACACATGTCAATATTTTGATAGTTTTTACATCTTAAAAATCGGCTTTGTAATCTTAACAACGAGAATTAATTTTAAATTAATTAAGAAAACATCTGTGTGTGGAATTTGAAAAATTTAATCCATATTTAGAATCATATGTTCCAAATTTTTTATCTAGGTTTCGTTTATTTGTTGACATTATTAATAGTAACTTAAGTAGTTATATTTATTTACCATGGTTAAAGGGTAAATCAGGTAAATAAGGGTAATAAATTAATATTATAATAAAATAAAACAACCATAAAATATATTATAATAATATTATATGAGATTTGAATGATGATGATCATCCTTGGGATGATATGAAGACCCCATGGGTCCACATGGGTTCGATAATGGCATGTTATAATAATTAATTTAATTTTAAGAAAAATATAACGTAAACATGTATATGTTTACGAAAACAATTTTATGGCGGGGTTTGATAATTTATCTCTTTGAATATAAATTTTCATTAGAAATATAAAAATATTTCCTATATCATGGTATTTTTTTTATAATTTTTAGATTTTAAATTAATAACTTTATTTATGACACAATGATGATGTAGTGATTGGTTCATTAATAAAAGATTCATATAAATGATATTATAAATATTGAATAGATATTATTTGACACAATTTATTTCTTAAAAGTATTTTATAGATGAATATGACATGTTAGGATACTATTTAATGGGCTGGTTCAAAGTTTTCTCTATTTTTAAATTTTATTTGAATTCAATAAAATGAATAGTGATAATATTGACTTCGTTGATGTTTTATAAAAATAAAAATTATTAAATTATATAAATTGCATAAAAAAATTTAAATCAAAAAGTAATTATGATATCGTCTCAATGTTCATTCAGTGTCCTATTATGGTAAATAAACACCATATAATTAAAATTAATATCTTCATAACAATTAAAATGTTGATACAACTTTTTAAATTAAAAGAGAATAAATAAAGCTAAAGTGAAAGGATAAGGATTAAAATAAACTCAATTCATGTTTAAAAAAAATTATATGAGAGAATTTTGATCTATCATCATATTATATTTTCCATATCTCACATTGGAGACACTCTTATTAAAAAGTAATATATATTAATTTAATATTTTAATACTTTCTATGGGTGCCCCTCCCCTCTCATTTAAAAAAGCCCCCCATTATACTCAATTACTCGCAATTTCAAATCCTTTTAGTTTATAGAATATCTATAAAATACTCTTCCTATAATACCTCCCCAAATTATTGAAGACTTAATTTAGGCAGAACACCCTTCTTATAGCTGTTAAGGTTCTCTTCAAAGGTGATCGATCGAATAAGATGTCTCATTTTCTTTAACATTTTCTATTTTGTTTCTTTCTAAACATGCCCAAATATCATCCAAAAATGATGATATAAATACTATAGTTACCTCAATATACTAAGATATTATTATATTAATATCTATCCCTAAATCCATCTCTACTACCATAAAATGGGAATGTAATTAATTGTTCATTTGTATGTGTGAATTATCACCTCAACGAACCGATTTAGTTCATTTTCCATTATAGTATATTAAGGTTGGTTTTAATGATTTAATTAATCATCCAATGTGATATTCATGTAATATAAATCATTATTAGATAATAATATATCAATTATATTATCATTTACATGTACATAAAAATGATATCATCGTTCGTCCGTTTGTGTGAACTATCACCACCATAAAGCGGTGTGTCTCTTTTTTATTCGTTATATCACTTGTATGATATATATGTATATGTAAATGATTATCATTATGTTAATATTATCATTATCATTCTGTAAAGATAAATTGATAATTACTTTATTTCTATAATGATCAATGTATAATGGAAACATTACACATGCGTACGTAGGGACTACCATCTCTATTATTATAAAGTTGTTTATTTTTCATGGATTAAATTAAAAAAATAATCTTCAAGTGTAAAAGTGATAAATATTTCATGAATATTATTCTGGATATTATGAAATTATGACCACATGGACTAGTGATATCATACCATGTCCATTTTCGAGTCAAGAACCGATTATCGACAAAACGATGGACATGAACTCAAATAATTAACTAAATTTTAAAATATGGTCATAAGTGATGTAAAGGGAATAATAAACATGAAAAAGGTTCTGAAATAAGTATAAAATTATCTTTGATTATCATTTAGGAATATAAATAATGAACAAGACAACTCGAACTCAAGATAAGGGACTTCGTTTCAATCTCCTTCCATTGAGGCATATTTTGATTTATAAATGACAATCTATTGTATGGTATATAATTATCCCACTTGACCTTAAATTTCATTAACCATTTTTAAAAAGAATATTTTTCTACAATGCGTTTTACTAAATGATAATAAGAATGTTTCTTTTTAACGCACACATCAATAATGACCATTCTAGTGCCATGATCATTATTTCCTATTTGGCTTCCTCTATAAAACATAATGTTTTAAAAGAAAAATAAATACCATATACCATTTATATGTATTTTATTATTGGAAATGGTTTTGATAAAGGATTTATTATGTCAATATCATGAAATTTACTATTGTTATTATAATTTGGAAATTTTATTTTTTATTTTATACTTTTGTGTGTGTTATTATTATGTTATGGTTCTTGGGAATTGTTTATGTGTATGGGTGGTTCTGTGATAGACTAAGGGTGGGTGATCTTGTGATAGATCTCAAATACACTGGGTAATGTGATGGAGGTAAAAATTAAGGTTTCTATTATGAGATTTAGGGAATATAATTTGATGGATATTCCAAATGTAACCTTGATGGATACTCCCTATTTGGATATGAATGCTAAAAAGTATGTATGATATAGATTCCTCAAGTTACCTTTATGATGTATGATATCTATGAAGTTTTAATGATTCTTATAAATTCTTGGGTTTATAAATATACATGGACTAATGTTTTCTATCCTTATTTTATCCATTACTATGTTTTTTTGCTCATCCCATGTTTTTTAAAATGTTTTAACAGGGTATAGGGATGAGTAAGATAAAGAAGTCAGAAAGATTGATTATCAAGAAATGAAATCATGTTTTAAAGGGTTTTCTTTGTTGAAAAAATGGACAATGTTTTCATAGTATCCTATTTTATGATTATGGGATTGTATTTATTAATAATGGCTAAATTATTTTTAACACTAAACCTGAAAAGATCCTCAATTGTAAATAAAGTTAATTTATTGACTTATATAATGATTTTGTACTATTTTAAGGCTGGGACATTATTGTAAATCATATGTATCACATACATTGTGATGGTTCTTAGGTAGTCCAATTCATAATTTGTTATCATGGTCTGGGTGTTACATTAATTGATTTACAATTCATTTAAAGATGATGATAACCGAAGTGTGGTTTAAAAAATTATTTCTTTGGTGATCACCCAAGAAATTAATTTTTTGAGTGAAAAAATAAAAAATCCAATATCAGCATCATGTGCATATTACATTCATTGAATAAATGTGGGTGGTTAATTACATTATATTTTAATTTCCATTTTGTAACTACAAATTTACAATTTATAACAACAATTTGATATAATATGTATTATATATGATAACAGTTCATATAAATCAATTAGAATACATGGTTGATCCTTTTTTCATGAAAACACAAGAATAAAATTTCAAGTATCTTGATCCATCATATGTGCATTGGAATATTGTTTTAAAAGGGAAAAATAGTATGTTGGTCATGAAAAACATGATAAAGATGTCGAATTATGTGAGATCCATACATCCATGGAATCATTGAAAGATAGTACTTATAAGAATGTTTAAAACATGGTCTGTTTTATATGATATGATCATTAGGATAGAAATCGATAAATGAAAATTTAGGAATCTCCTAATATTATATATAACCAATATTTATATCATGTTTATCTTCTTAAATTTCATGAAATGTTAGATATATCATTTTACCAAAAAATATTATAACTAATAATATAAAATGTTATTATTGAATTAGTTAAGTTTTGATTATTTTTCAATTACATAACATATTTTTAACATTAAATAACATCTATATTTGATGGTTTTATTGGAAAAAATTAATATTAATTTAAAATTTTTAAAAAACAAAAAAACAAAAATAGTTTATTTAAGTAATATACATATCCATATTTAATTTTTTTTAATATGTTGAATCATTTTTACTATTAAATCATCATTTTTAGAGTTAATCTACTACATAATTGTGTATTATTTTGGGGATTTTGTAATGAATATGATAAATTGTGATTTTTTTTGTATAATTTTGATTTATTTGTATAATTTGATGAAATTTATCCAAATTTTTATACAATGTTTGGATTTTTCTGATTCCTTTATGTAATTTCATTTATCAATAATTTTTTAGTAATCTAATTTAACAAATATGAATACATTTCTTAATCTTAATTTCAATTTTTTTCATTTATCATTTTATATTAAATTTTATTTATAATTTTTCAGTTCTTATATTTTTCTAATATTTTTTAACTTATTTTTAAGGATAATAGTATACAAAAAATATAATTCTCCATGATCTTCTAGAGAGGACCATACAGATTCTTATTTGGTGGCATGTGTGAAAACTCCTATTGAGGAGCCTCCTGAATCTTTTGCATATGATATATCTAATTCCACAAGTGTATAAAAAAGATCGATTATTAGTAAATGTGGAAACACAGGTTTACCAATTTTATCATTTAACCATAACTGGGAGAAGACGACACCATCTGACATTGATGATAATTATCTTCCAATGGGTCTAAATTGAAAACAACTTAATACTTTTATTTCAGTTCAGGATAAAAATAAAAAGGAAATATTTTGAGTTCAAATTTGGGAAGTGTTGAAAAAGTGTCATTATCTCCATTATGGGCGATAATTTTGGTAATCTAATTTGATGTTATTTTAATTAACATGAAGTGATTTTAATAATATTTGGTTATCCCCTTAGTATCAAATGACATATGATATAACTGATACTGGAGAAGTCTAGAGGGAATATATGGGATTATATTATTGGAGATTGATGGAATTTAAATCAAATCTCACATTAGAAATCATTTTTTGGGATAGGAAATATAAAAATCCATGTGATATATTTCTATATTTGGTGAAGGTAAATGGAAGTATATTAGTGAAATTAGTTGATAAAAAGATATTTTGGTAAGTGTAATGTTATCTTTTATATGTTTTTTTATATTAATGACCATATTAATGTTTTTTATTAGAAATTTTCAAAAACTGAGGATATCCCATTAGAAGGTCCAATCTAAAAAAACATATAACCTCACACTTTATCTTGTTCAGGGTAAATAATATTTGAAGAATAGTTGATAGCTGAAAATTATGAAAAATGGGGAGTTGACTCTTCATGCTTTACAAAGGTTGGCAATTTCTCCCCAAGCAGGAAATGAAAAATAGAAGTGGGCCAAGATGATAAATAAGGTAAAATATCTTATAGAAGAGTCTATTGTTTTAGATAATAGGATTTTAAGATGATCTTTAATTTATTTATGTTATTTATGTAAAGTTAATTATTTATATATTGAGATTTACTACTCATTTTTAAAATAATCTATACATGAATCCCATGATGATAAGAGCACAGAGGGGACCATCATAGATTAGGGTAGGAAGTATATTTTAGTAACTGTATTGGTAAAACATGACCATTCGTGTAGTGTAAAAGGATACTCGGTATGTGTATTAGCCAAAAAATGCTTGATCGTTTTGAAGCTTCATCAAATGTGGATGTTTATAAAATTAAAATTGAATCATTAATTGATAATGTTTAGGATTTGGGTGAGATGATGGAGTATAGTATTAGCTCTATACTATAATTAATGTCGACATACATGAAAATATAGTTTTAGGTTGTTGATACCAATCCTCCACCTATTCATACAGATCCCACTCCTCCACCACCACCTATTTATCCAGCTCCTACACCACATCCTTCACTACTTCCCATTTATTGAGTTATATGTTATGGATCCCTAAAATCATATCGTTGAATATGAGATTATATAATGTATTGATGATAATTTTCTTCATTAATAGATAGATATTGAAAATCATTGAGTCATTGTACATGATATTAAAGATAGATTATTATGAATACAATTTCCTATAAATGAGGCAACTATAGTTGGACTAAGTAACACCCATTTTTTGTTTATCCATCTATAATTGTTCAAAAAATTTCTATTAATGTATGTCTAGATTTTATCCTTTATGTAATTATTTTTGTTAATTTCTATTTAATATTATTCAAATTTAAATATTTATCTATTTTAAACAATTATTTTAATAGTGAAGTTAAACTATATAAAAAAATATAATTATGTGTTGATATGACTTTAGATACAAATTCTTATACACATGATATATTATCAACATATTCATAATTATTTTTGGAATTTTATTAAAATTTAGCGGCTTCTAACCTTTTTAGGATTGTAATAACTTTGATTATTTTCATGAAAGATGTCATTGTTCTTGTAACTAGTGATGAGTTGTGAATCAACATGGTTAAAGTATTTTTCATGTAATTATATTATCATATATCTTTAAATTTTATTTATTTATTGAATCTTAAAACTTATTTTTTTATTAGGTATTTCTATAAAATTTCTTTTCATCATGACACAAAGTCAGTGTATGGATGAAACCACAATTTATTTCACCAATAACGATGATAATGAGTGATATAGAAAGAAAATTTTATATTACTACAGTATCTCAATGTAACGAAATACTGTTTTGGATGATTACATATATTAAAATTTATGGAACATATGATTTTTTAAATGATCTTATACTGAAGTGGTGGAGGATCCAACATAGAATCCTAAAGACCATCGATCAAATCCTAGTTGGGGTGAATACCTGAGTACTATAATAGTAATGCAAAATTTATTATAGTAAGTATTGTGTTGTACTATATCATACAAAAATAGTCATTTTATTTGGACCTTAGGGTCACCAGTCTGGGCCTACAAGTCTCTGGTCCTTCCGGCCACCAAAGGCCTTTGGACCACCGGGCCCCCATGCCATAAAGGACTATATAGAACCCACGAATATCACACAAGAGTAGGCCCCAACTGAGGATTTAGAGCCAGTATCATCCACTATAGTAGATCTATATGAATTGGAATGAGGGGAGGGTAAGGAAATTTTCATTAGTACCATGCACCATACATCTCTCTATGGGGAAATACTAATCAGTCATCCATGGGATGTGGGAAGCTAAAGTCCTTCAATTATGTAGTTGTCGGGGAGGGGTTGTTTTTATGTTTTTGGGTCTTGGTCCTATAGGTCATGTATTAGGAATTGTGCCTCAGTTATTCAAGGCATCTAATGGGCCTTGTTCTACTAAGCCTATGGGTCAGGTATGGGTAACCCCCTCAACCCATAAAAACTGTATTATCGTTAAATAATTAAAAAACTCAATGGCATTCTAAATAGGTTTACTATTGAAAGAATATTATATAATGAGTTATATAACCTAAATCAATAACCAATAACATTATATTTTCTTATATATTAGTATCTATTATATGTAGGGTGTTTTTTCTAAGATAGAAGATAACTTAATGGCTATACTCTATCCATGGAGAATTATGCGATATTTTTATGAATGTATTTAACATTTAAGTATATATATTTATGTACTTATATATATTATAATAGGATTTAAATTTATATCATACATATTATTTTAAAACAGTTCATGGGATTACTATAGAGAGAAAATAGGAATGTATAGAAAAAGAGCTGATATGTAAAATCAATGCAAAATTCTCATTTTTAATTATTATATTTTGATTGTATGTACATAAAATATTATTTTACATTGAGAAATTATTTTAAAATAGAATGTTAAATGTTAATATGGAAGAATGGAATGTGATAAAAATGTTCTAATATTTATATTTGAAGGAATTATTATTAGGGGAGTTATAAAATTACTATAGATTAAATTTTATTGTAAATTGTTTAGTTAATTTTACGTTCGATATATCATACTACATGTTCAAATAATTACTTTAAATTTTTAGATTTTCTATTACACTATACCTTATACTGGATAATATCTAATACACATAAAAAGATATTGGGTAGATTATTTCATAGACCCGATTGGTATTTAGATAATTTGTTATATACATTATAAAGAATAAATTTTAAAATTTAAAAATAAAAATGAATTGATTTTACAGTATTTTTTCATCATATACTATTATTAATCTATTTTGGTCTTCTTTTTTAGTTATGGGATGGTTACTTTCGTTATTTTAATATGAAAAACTATTTGTTAGTTCAATTGTTCTATAACTAAAGTGAAAAAAATGAAAAATACGATTTATAACACTAGTTTTTTAATAATCTTCTTGGTCAAGGGATTTCCTTGTCGATTATCATATAAAAAAAAGGAAAACCAACACTAAATATAAATTTTATGGCTAGTTTCTAGAATTAATTTTATAAAAAAATGTATGTGGGTTATTTGAATACTGACATGAGAGAGAATTTGTAATTTCTAATTTTTTTTTCTAAAAACTAATGTGGTAAATTTTTCCCAATTTTTTTCTTATAAACAATGTGGAAATCATGTTTCAAATGTGTCACATTTATAAAATCAATTTTCTTATAATCAAATTGAAAAGTATTTTTAAAATGAAAAATAAAAAAACATCATGAGGTAACCAATGCTAAAATCCCAACAAACTGAATTTGAAACCACTTTTCAATAGAAATTTTATTTTTATTAGTGTAAATCCCCAACCCTAGTTACCCAGAGTCGATGCATTATTGCATACCATTGGCATGATCACAATGATAAAGTCTCGAAAGATCTATTAGTTTAGTAGCCTTGGAAACACTAGATACATTCATAAATGTTACATTACATCATAAAGTGAAAAACTACAATAACATAGTCTCCATAGTCCACACTCATATCCCCTTCAGACTATCCCTGCAGGTCAGTGATAAAATATTTCTTCAAATCCTAGGAAAAATAAAACATAGAAAGGGGTGAGCTCATATGCTCAGTAAAGATAACAATATAGCGGAAACATTCATAAATAAACATTAACATTTAAGGCAATGTATAACTAAAACAAAAGCCTTTTAAACTTGTAATTCTGCATAATATAGAAAAAGTAAAATAAAATAATGCCATTTACTTACTCATATGGATATTCTACTAGTCTAATAATCACATGCAATATCAATAACCACTTTCATAATGATGTAATGCATAATGCGAGACTATCATAGCCACGTAGCCAAGGCCTCGTGCCAAGACTACAAATAAGATGTTGTCAAGGCCTCGTGCCAAGACAATAGTTTGTCTCATGATACCTACCATTGCATCAAGGAGCTATAGCTGGCTCCACCCATCACTTATTAAGTCCAATGCATTCCTTATATGAAAAGGTTTAAACATATCATAAACCATAACATAATCGTATCACATAAAACATGCATAAAGGAAACATAACATTTCCACATTTCAATCACAAGATATCAATACAACACATTGATATAATAAAAACATTATAAAAAACATTTTCAATACCAAAATAAAAGAAGATTAAAACATGGTATTTATTTTTCATTTAAAAAAAGATATGGCTTATAGTGGAAGCCGAAACTCAAATAATGATCACGACGACGGAGAAGTCGTTGTCGCTGCATACGTAAGACAAAAAATTTCTTTTCACATTTAGTAAAAATTCTCCGTATAAAAATATTCCTTTTGAATAAAATTAAAAGTCAATGTTGTTTATACACCATATAAAAGAAATTTGTGTATAAAACAAAATATGCTTCAATGAAAGGAGATTGAGACGAAGTCCCTTACCTTGTGTGTGACTTGACTCGATCATTGTTTAACCTCTTGAATAATAAACTAGAGTTAATTTCTAATTTCATAAGAACCTTTTTCAAGTTCATTATTCCTTTTATATCACTTATTACCATGTTATTAACATTATGTAATTATTTAAGTTAATAACGGTCATTTTGTCGATCTTTGCTACTTGAATCAAAAATAAACTTCTTATAATTACAAGTTGTTCATGTGGTAAAATATCCATTATATCAAAAATTATATTCATGATGTAGATATCATATATATAATATTACCCCATATATATATGCATTTATAATATTACATAACATTTAGAGGTTAGAAATGAAATGCACTGTTTATGGAGACGGTAAGTCGTACGTACGCATGAACACTACTTTCATTTCTATTTCGTATTTAATGGAATGAAATCATAATGATATAAAGGTATATTATAATTCCATTATAATATCATATATAATATCATTTACTCCATCCTTTATACATCCCACATATGACATTTACGATTCAAATCACTTTGAGGTGGTGGTAGTCCGCACTTCCTAAAATGAAATTATCGCGTTTACTGATAATGGAAATAATAAAGGTATGCCATATATGAAAAAAAAAGAAGCATAAAAAAACATAAACATAATATATATCATATATAAATATAGTTACATCTTAATGGCCACCATTAGAGGTGTCAAAAGAAGACTGAACAATCATCGTTTCGTGAGGTAGTAATTCGTCACCCAGAGAAACAATATGTTCTTTAACCATTAGATGAAGGTGTGTGTAAGTGTAAATAAAATAATTATCTTAAAAACATCCTAATATATTTAAGATACTAGTTTTGTTACAAAATAAAGGAATAAAAAGAGTTTAAGGGGCTGGAGAAGCAAAATAAAACAAAAGAACATAAGAGAAGACATTACCTTAAAATCGGGTAACTCTTTTTGATTTGAGCCAAAGGCTTCCTTGGGAAGACTTCTGCCCGAAGTGAGGCATCTAGAAATAATAGAGGGAACTTTAGAGAGTATTTGGGCATAGTTTTTCCGAGAAAAATGGCTTGAAGGTATGAATAAGGTGGTAGAGTTGGGGGTCTTTTATAAGAGGAGAGGAGGGGCACTCTTGGAAAGTCATGAAATGATTCATTATTATGAAGTGATTTTCGGATTTCAAAGGTCCCACAATTATATATTTCGAGGATAAGGTGATAAGGGTTTGAAATACACCCATTCAATAGGTTTTTTACAAGTTTAAGTCATTGATTTTACATTATCTTTTCATTTTATTTAAATCGTTGATTAATGAGGTAATCGCTGCATCATCATGGTGTCATAAATACATTTATTTTTTAATGTATAAAAATTATAAAACAAATACCATATTGTATAAAATCTTTTTATCTTTCTAATGAATATTTATAGTCAAAAATATTACCTTTATAACCCCATGTAATTATTGTTTTAGTAAAACAAAACAAGTTTGTGACATTTTTATTTTAACGTTAAATAAAAGGTATTAATATCATTATCATACACAAGTGGATCCATGGGGTCCCAAAAATCGTTCCATGGTTTGTCTTGGTCGTCCATGACTCATCAAATAAGAGTAGGACATGTGTCAATATATTTTTATATTATTTTAATATCATTTTTACCTCAAATTACTCTAATTACCTCTAATCGCGGTTAATAAAACTCAAAAGATACTATTCACCAAAAATTATTTTCATCCCATTGAACCACATTTTAATTCCTAATTACAACAATTTATGTCGGATTTTTGAAATCAAATTCACCGAAGCGGTAAAATTTCATTTAAATGAAAAATCAGTTTTTTAACTACCACTTAGTGGTTTCACTATTGATAAAAAATTGATGTTTTTCAGAACAATACAAAATATTCGCCTTAAGAAATAATTAATATTCAGAATTAAAAAATGATGTTTATTTTACAAAATTCCAAACATATAAGTTTCATTAATTAATTTTATAATTAATTCCCATTGTCAAAACAAATAGCGTGTTTTTAAGAAACAATATCTATCAAAAGATTGACAATTGTTTAAATCCAATTTCAAAGTGAAATTAATTCGAATGACCACCATTGGATAAAATGGTAAAATTATATTCTAATTATTCTTTAAAACCACTCAATAATATAATTTATCAATATAAATTATTTAGATTTAAAAAGTTGTTTTTAAGTTTTTTTCAATATTCATCCAAAATTGGATGTTCTCAAAAAAATACCAAAAATTTAACATTGGATAATTTCGATATTCCGAGTCCAAAAATTAAGTCCATTCTGAAATATAAAATTTATATAATTTGAAAAAGTGGGTATTGCTATTCATAACAGCTACTTTGATTGGTCGTGGTGTGTTAGAACTCGAGGTTGCATACAACACACGCTACTGTATTATTCAAAGAGAAGAATACCATGGAAGCTTGGGGTGTTAGATTCTCCCCTCCTTCAATAAATTGCATTGTCGCAATTTGAAAATTTTCTTTGAAAATAAAAGGTTGAAAATAGGAAATACCTTTGTGGAAAATCCACATCAGAAATAAGGTTAATAAAATTTAGTCTTAATAAGAGGGAAAGAGAAATAAAAAATTCACCACCAAATTATTATCTCGATTAGGAGAACATTGGTGGAAATTAGAGACACGTAATTGGAGGGAAAACGTAAATATTTGTAGGGAGTGATTGAGGCCATCAATCACAAACAAGTGTAAAACTAAGGGCCTAAAAGCCTTCAATCTATGGGGATTTAAAATATCATTAGTTCAACAAAAAATAAGTTATTAGGATAACACATTTTTTTTAATAAACCTTTACTAAAGTTTAAAATTTAATTTATTCATAGAATAATATAGAGGTGTATATATATATACTGGACAAGTAGAGTTTCAACCTCCAACTAATTTCTACCACAAGCTCAACTTTCACTCAAAAAGATAATATAACTCAAAAATATTATATTTATCCTAATCGTACAAGGTTCCAAATATTAAAACATAACATTTAGATTAGGAAAACTATTTTTTAATAACCAGGGACTTCCTGTAGGCTAGTGGTAGGTAATAAAGGCCTATCACACTGTGGTTGTGGGTTCGATTCCTACATCTTTTTCCGAAGCAACGGGTTATCCCCCAACCTACAGGTTGTCCTTTTCTAAAAACTATAGTATTATAATATTCCAAAAATAATCTTCAAAAATGTTTTAACATTAAACAATACGAAAGTTCAACTTAATCCATTCCAACCTTTATAGTTATCCAAAATACCTCTGTCTAGACTTTCTCTAAAAGGTCTCTAAATTCCAAAATGAATTGTAACATCAGATTCCCCAAACAAAGTAAAGTTTATCTTATTTTTACATACTAAAAATATGATTACCTTCATAATATTAAATCCTAAATGAAAACAACAAGTACTACTGTATAATCCTTATATATATCACATTATTCTTATAACCAGAATATAATCCTTGAGTCCAAAAGTACCAATACATTAATTATTCCACTTCAGCTGTTGTAACAACATATGATTGGCCTTGATCCCTTGGCATTTTCTGAGGTATGCTTCCCTGAATATTAGGACATTCATTTGCATATTGTCCTATCTCCCTTCAATTGAAGCATGAGACATTTGTAGCTTTTTTCTTTCCATTGCAATCACGAGCCTGGTGACCTTTTTCCCCACATTTATAACAAACTCTCATTCCTGTTAGGAAAGTACGGGGGTGATTCTTCCCACAATTATCGCATAATGGAAAATCCATATTTACCTTTTTGCCATTATCTGTCTCTTGTTCCATCATTTTCTTCTTCTCTTTCTTTACTTTATTGTTAAAAGATTTAGAGAATTCTTTTTCCGTCTTGATAGCACATGAGACACTATCTTTGTACGATGAGAAAGATTGTGAGACTAAGGCTCGACGGAGAAACGGTTTTAACCTTTCAAAGAAATGATCAATCTTACTTCTTGGGTTACATATATAATCTGCTACATGCCTCGCTAACCTTGTAAATTTAACCTCATACCTTGCGACATTCTCATCCACCTTTTGTCTCAGACTCAGAAATTGCCTTTCTATATCTTCTTGATGGTCATGAGGAAAGTATGTTCCTAATAAAATTTCTTTAAACTACCTCCATTCCATGTTTGATACTTCATCATATTCATTTGTGTTTTGAATTAGTGACCACCATTGTTCGGCATCTCCAGTGAGTCAGTAAACCGCCATGACAACTTTCTCCCTATCACTACTCCCCAAGGCGTAGAATATTTTCACTAAAGATTTTATCCATTTCTTAGCTACTAAGGGATTTTTACTCCCATTTAATGTTGGTGGTTTTTGCCTCATGAAGTGATCTAACATTGATCCTCCAAGTTACAGATCAGGGTGCTCCATACGAGTAAGGTTATTATTCATAACCTGAGTGAGTTGTCCCAGTATGGTGATAAGCTGATCAGCACCAGTTGTATCACCAGCTCCACTATAATTATCTTGAGTAGGAGGGAAATCCCTACATTTAGTGCGTTCATTGATATGGTTTACATTCCTTCCACTAGGCGCCATTTCTGAACAATGGCATAAACTAGATTTGTTTATGAATCAAAATACAAAATAACAAACTTGCAAAGAACTTAACATAAATTGAACTATTTATGGATGTAATCCATAATCATAAAAATGTTTTCTTTGAGGAAGTATATTCTAATAAACCATTCATAGTGGTTTGTAATGAAAATGAGAATTATCCTAAGAATATCCCCCAGGAGTGTCATAACTAAGAGTGCAGCAAGTCCCATTGTCGTGCACCAGTTCCTGTTTGAGTCTAGCTTAATGTGGTGTTTTCAGGTTTTACCCCTAGGTACATCTATGCCAGAGCCACCTCTACTTGCTCATATCCAGACATGGATGTATTTCTTGGAAAAGTCACAAATTATTTATAATACCAACATTCTAGGAAGTTCTTCTATACTAATCATCAAAGTCTATCTTAGGGATATGTTCTCTAATCAGAGTTTATCTAAATCTAGCTTCCAAGGTTAGTACTAAACTGCCTTTGATACCAACTATAACACCCCGACCCCAGTTACCGAGAGTAGGTGCATTATTACATAACATAGGCATGATCACAATGATCAAGTCTCGAAAGATCGATTAGTTTAGTATCCTTGGAAACAATAGATACATTCATAGATGTTACATTACATCATAAAGTGAAAAACTACAATAACATAGTATACATAGTCCACACTCATATTGCCTTCAGACTATCCATGAAGGTCAGTCATAAAATATTTCTTCACATCATGGGAAAAATAAAACAAAGAAAGGGGTGAGCTCAGATGCTCAGTAAGGATAACAATATAGCGGAAACATTCATAAATAAACATAAACATTTAAGGAAATGTATAACTAAAAAAAATCCATTTAAACTTGAAATTCTGCATAATATGGCAAAATTAAAATAAAATAATGCCATTTAATTACTCAAATGGATATTTTACTAGTTGAATAATCACATGAAATATCAATAACCACTTTCATAATGATGGAATGCATAATTCCAGACTATCATAACCACATAGCCAAGGCCTCGTGCCAGGACTACAAATAAGATTTTGTCAAGGTCTCATGCCAAGACACTAGTTTGTCTCATGAGACCTACCGATGCATCGAGGAGCTATAGCGGGCTCCACCCATCACTTATTAAGTCTAATTCATTCCATATATTAAAGGTTTAAATAAATCATAAACCATAACATAATCGTAGCACATAAAACATGCATAAAGGAAACATAACATTTCCACATTTCAATCACAAGATATCAATACAACACATTGATATAATAAAAACATTATCAAAAACATTTTCAATGCCAAAATAAAAGAAGAGTACAATATGGTATATATTTTTCATTTAAAAAAAGATATGGCTTGTAGAGGAAGACGAAACTCAAATAATGGTCACGTCGACGGAGAAGTCGTTGTCTCCGTATACGTAAAGCCAAATATTCCTTTTCTTGTTTAGCAAAAATGATTCTCATAAAAATTTTCCTTTTGAATAAAAGTAAAAGTAAAAGTGGTTTATACACCGTATAAAAGAAATTTTTGTATAAAACAAAATATGCCTCATTGAAAGGAGATTGAGACGAAGTCCCTTACCTCATGTCCGACTTGACTCGATCATTCTTCAACCTCCTGAATAATAAACTAGAGTTAATTTATAACTACTTAAGAACCTGTTTGAAGTTTATTATTTCTTTTATATCACTTATAACCATGTTATGAACATTATGTTATTATTTACGTTAATAACGATCATTTTGTTGATCGTCGATACTTGAGTCAAAAATAAACTTCTTATAATTACAAGTTGTTCATGTGATAAAATATCCATTATATCCAGAATTATATTCATGATTTAGATATCATATATATCATATATATCCAGTATATATATTCATTTATAATATTACATAACATTTAGAGGTAAGAAATGTAATGCACCGTTGATGGAGACGGTAAGCCGTATGTACGCATGAACACTACTTTCATTTCTATTTTTTATTTAATGGAATGAAATCATAATGATATAAATGTATATTATAATTCCAGTATAATATCATATATAATATCATTTACTCCATCCTTTATAAATCCCACATAGGGTATTAACGATTCAAATCACTTTAAGGGGGCGGTAGTCCGCACTTCCTAAAATGAAATTATCCTGTTTACCCATAATGGAAATAAAAAATGTATTCACTAAATGAAAAATACAGAAGCATAAGGAAAACATAAACATAATATATATCATATATAAATATAGTTACAACTTAATGGCCACCATGAGAGGTGTTAAAATAATACTGAACAATCATCGTTTCGTGAGGCAGTAATTCGTCACCCACAGAAACAGTAAGTTCTTTAACAATTAGACGAGGGTGTGTGTAAGTTTAAATCAAATAATCCTCATAAAAACATAATAATATATTGATGATACTGTTTTTGTTACAAAATAATGGAATAAAAAGAGTTTAAGGGGTTGGAGAAGCAAAATAAAACAAAAGAACATAAGAGAAGGCATTGCCTTAAAATCGGGTAACTCTTTTTGTTTTGAGCCAAAGGCTTACTTGGGAATAATTCTGCCCAAAGTGAGGTTTCTAGGAGTAATATAGGGAACTTGAGAGTGTATTTGGGCATAGTGTGGCTGATAAAAACGGATATAAGGTGTGAATAAGGTGGTAGAGGTGGGGGCCTTTTATAAGAGGAGAGAGGGGCATTCTTGGAAAGTCATGAAATGTTACATTATTATGAAGTGCTTTTCGGATTTAGAAGGACCCAAAATTATATATTTTGAGGATAAGGTGATAAGGGTTCTAAATCCACCCATCCAATAGGTTTTTTACAAGTTTATGTGTAACATCCCAGGTAATTAAAGAATAAATAATTTTCATATTTATTAATATTTGAGAATTAAATATGAATTTTAATTAAAAGGGGTTGCTATGTTCGATAGCGTACCCGATACACAACGATGAGTTTCTTTGAAACTTACGTAGCACACTAGTAATATAATAATATTATTTTAAATGTTAGTTAACAAGTAGCCGTTGTACTGGCGGGAATGAATAGAAATAACTAAAATATGAATAGATATGTTTTTATATGTTTCTACATTTACCCAATAAAAGATAAAGGCTTAAAATACGGAAAGAGTTCAATTTTAGGCTTTTATACTCTAATTTTCACTAAAGGTTCACTTATCACCTTTTAATGGTGAACCGTCATTAAATATAGTTTTGATCACTCTTATACATTCTTTTGGACCAAATAAAACTCTTATTAAGAATCGGGACATCAAATTTTACTTTGTGTAATTTTTGGTACCTTTCTGATAAAGTTCATTTTTTTTATGAATAGTGTAAAATGTTGTATTTTACATCAAAACTGCTTTTTAATCTACTTTATTTATATGATTAGATTATCTTTTGAATTGGTCTTAATGTGTAATATGAATATATTTTTACCATTTTATCCAATGATGGTCATTGGAATCAATTTCGATTTGAAATTAGACTTAAACTGGTGTCAATCTTTTGATACTTATTGTTTTGTAAAAACACGCTATTTGCTCTGGCAGCGGGAATTAATTATTAAATTAATTAGTGTGACTTATATGATTTGAATTTTGTAAAATGGACTTCATTTTTGAATTCAAAATATCAAATATAGCTTAGAGTAAATTTTTGGTAATTTTCTGAAAAACTTCAATTTTTGATGAATAGTGAAACCACTAAGTGGTAATCAAGCAAACTGATTTTTCAGTTAAATGAAATTTTACCCCTAATGTGTATTGAATTTTGAAAATCCGACATACATGGTTGTCATTAAGAAGTAAAATGTTGTTCAATGAGATTAAAATAATTTTTTGGTGAATAGTAACTTATTAAGTTCTTAATCGCGATTAGTGGTAATTAGTGTAGTTTAAGGTATAAATAATGATTTAATAATATGAAATGACCTATACACATGTCCCAACCTTATTGGTTGTGTCATGGCCGACCAAGACAATCCATGGGTCAACTTGGGGACCCCATGGATCCACTTTTGTTGGGAAATGACATAAATTACTTTTTATTTAATGTTAAAGTGAAAATGACACAAACATGATATGTTTTGCGAAAACAATTTTTAAGTGGGGTTATACAAGTCCAAATTTTGATTATAAATATTAAATGGAAAGCTAAAAAGATTTCCTACATCATAGTATTTGTTTTATAATTTTTAGACATTAAATAAATTAAATTATTTATGACATAATAATGATGCAGCGATGACATCATTATTTGACGATTTAAATAAAATAGAAAGATAATGTAAAATCTATGATCTACACATGTCCAAAACCAATTGAATGAGTGGATTTCGAACCATTATCACCTTATCCACGAATTCTATCAATGTGGGACCTTTTGAAACCGAAACACATTTTCAAATAAAGTAATGTTTCTTTACTTTCCAAAAGTACCCCTCCTCTCCTCTTATAAAAGGCCCCCACCTCTACCTCATTTCACACACTCTTCAAGCCTTTGGCTCGGCCAACCCCTGCCCATTTGCTCTCTCCACATCCCTCTCCTCATCCTAGAGGATTCCCTTTGGGCAGAATCCTTTCAAAGGAAGCCTTTAGGCTTAACTCAAAAGGAGTTACACTTTTTAAAGGAGTTTAAAGAACGGTCGGGTCAAGTCAGATACGAGGTATGGGAACTTCTTAACCCAATTTCCATTCTTTGGGTTAATCTCGTACTTTCAAAGTATGTCATTATATTATTATGTCGTATCTTGTATTTGTACTTTATTTATGTGTACTTATAGTGAATACACATAATGTATCTATTTTATTTTAAAAATTATCTTTGTATGGGACTTCGTCTCAATCTCCTTTCGTTGATGCATATTTTATTTTATACACAACTTTCTTTTATACGGTGTATAAACCCCTTTGACTTTTACGTTTATTCAAAAGGAATCTTTTTTATACGAAGTGTTTACTAAACGACAAAAGGGAATGTTTTTGTCATACGTATGCGGCGACAACGACTTCTTCGTCGTCGTAACCGTTATTTGAGTTTCGGCTTCCTCTACAAGCCATACCTTCTTTTTTTAAAAGAAAAATAAATACCATGTTTTACATTGGTATTGAAAATGGTTTTCATAATGTTTTTATAACAATGTTTTGTATTGATATCTCGTGATTGAAATGTGGAAATGTTATGTTTCCTTTATGCATGTTTTATGTGATATGATTATGTTATGGTTCTTGGGCATTATTATGAAGACGGGTGGTTCCGTGATAAACTAAGGGCAGGTGAGCCCGTTATAGCTCTCCAATGCATTGGGTAACGCGAAGGAGTGAAACGTTATGGTTTCTCCGAAGAGATTTTAGGGAATATACTGTGATGGGTATTCCAAACGTAACCAAAAGGGTTACTCCCTACGTAAGAATGTTATGAATGCCTCAAGTTACCTTTATGTCTTATGATTTCTATGATTTATTCATGATTTTATGAGGTATGTTAAAGTGCCTATATTTTATGGGTAAAGTATGATTTCATTCTTATGTATATATGAACTCATGTTTCCTTTCCATGTTTTTTTTATAACCCATACTGAGTTTTTATGCTCATCCCAAGTTTTTGAAATGTTTTTCACATGTCAAGGGAAAGGTACATGATAAGATGATAGAGTCAAGGATGTGTCAAGAATTAATCCATGTTTTATTTTAAATGTGTTTCCATTGATGGGAATGAAGAATACTATCTTTATGTAACCACTTTGTTTATATGTGGAATGTAATGCAAGTTTTATGATCTAATTCTCTAAAACTCTAAACCCGAAAAGATCCTCAATGTGTAATCTTGTAATAACTCAAGATTAAGTAAGGTTTAAGGCTGGGGCCTTATAGTTGGTATCAGAGGTCGGTTTAGACAACTTTAGGAGTTAGAAAAGTGTTAAATTATAATATTATTGAAATGATATAGCATTTACGGATTACCATGTTGCTTCGCCTAAGATATTTCGGTGTTCAGAATGGTTTTCCGCAGAGGAAACAAAGCAGCTATGTTGGGACGACATCAGGAGGAAGACAACCTTCCAAATCAGCAACCTGAGATGGTCGGAATCGGAACTGAACAGTTTGTTGCAGTGATGGCACAGTTGACTCAGGCTATAAATGGTGGTGGTATCCATGCACGAGATCAGCCAGATCAACCGCAGAGGAACATGTCAGTGGTGGAACATTTCATGAGGCAACATCCCCCATCATTCAGAGGATCATCTGACCCTGTTCTAGCTGAAGGGTGGATTAAAGCACTGGAGAAGATTTTTGATGTCATGGGGTGTTCAGACAATCAAAAGGTTAGTCTTCCTATTTACCGTTTGGAGGGTGAAGCAGATCAGTGGTGGTCTATGGTTAAAAATATCAGGGACGCCGATGAGATTGATGCTCTTGACTGGGATGAATTCAAAGGAATGTTTCTTGAGAAGTATTTTCCTAAGGCTGTTCGACTTAGGATGGAAAAGCAATTCTTGGAATTGAGGCAAGAGGAAGACTCAGTGGCTGCCTATGAAGAAAAGTTCACTCATTTGGCAAGGTATGCTCCAAATTTTATCCGAGACCTTGATAGTAAAATCAATCGTTTTTACTCAGGATTAAAGCCAAAGTATCGAAGGGCATTAGCTTCTCGTGAGTTTAAAAGTTATGAAAAGCTTGTTCGATGTGCTGAGAAGGTGGAAATGGAGTTTGTCGATGACCAAGTTTTCTATAACAACCAGCAGAAGAAGAGACCAAGGTGGCAGGAGAAAGGTAAAAATTCTTCAAAAAAGTCTGATGGTAAGAAAACTAAGTTTCCAGCTTGTGATAAATGTGGCAAAAGGCATGCTGGGGAATGTCTTCTGAATTCTGGGAAGTGCTACAGATGTGGTAAGATGGGACATAAGGCTCGTGATTGCACTGAAAAGGATCAAGGTGAAGGTAAGAACAAATTTGATTTACAGTTAGTGAAATGTTTTAAGTGCAATGAGATGGGTCACTATGCAAATGAGTGTCCGAAAAAGAGCTTGAGTGATGGGAAGCAGTTAGACTACAAGCAGAAAGGGGTGGTGAAATCCTTTGCAACAACTTCAGCAGATGTTGGGCCATCGAATGAAGCGGTATCAGCTCCAGGGAGCTCAGTATTTTTCGAAGATTGACTAGAGGTCAGGGTACCATCAGTTGAAAGTAAAAGAAGCAGACGATTGTGTTCCGTACTAGATATGTCCAATATGAATTTGTAGTTATGCCTTTGGGGTTAACCAATGCACCTGTTGTATTCATGGACCTTATGAATAAAATTTTCCATGAGTTCTTGGATAAGTTTGTGTTTGTGTTTTGAGGTTTGGGAAGAGATTGTGTGTGCCTTGTGATTCACAGTTGAAGAGAGAGTTGTTATGTGAAGCTCATAGTTCTCCGTTTTCAGTTCATCCGGGCAGTACTAAGATGTATAGAGATCTGCGGGAGTATTACTGGTGGGATGGAATGAAAAGAGACATTGCTGATTTTACTGTGAAGTGTTTGACATGTCAAAAGGTTAAAGCAGAGCGGCTGTTACCGAAAGGGATGCTTCAGTCTTTACCAGTGCCAGAGTGGAAATGGGAGAATATATCCATGGACTTTGTTGTGGGATTACCAAAGACATCTCGAGGTAATAATGCAATCTGGGTTATTGTTGATCGCTTGACCAAATCTGCTCATTTCCTTGCTATACGAGATACTTTCTCTCTTGATCAACTTTCCCGTTTGTATCTTAAAGAGATAGTCAGGTTACATGGAGTTCCTCTCTCCATTGTATCGGATCGTGATCCCAGGTTTACTTCTAACTTTTGGAAAGGCCTTCAGAAGTCGTTGGGTACTGAATTAAATTTTAGTACAGCTTTTCATCCTCAATCAGATGGGAAGTCAGAACGAACAATTCAGACATTGGAGGATATGCTACGAGCTTGTTCTATGGATTATCAGGGAAGTTGGGACCAACATCTTTCTTTGGTTGAGTTTTCATATAATAACAGTTTTCATTCCAGTATACAGATGGAACCATTTCAGGAATTATATGGGAAGCGGTGTCGAACTCCAGCTTTCTGGGATGAAGTGGGTGAAAGGAAGTTGATGGGACCAGAATTGGTAGAAGAGATGGCAGAAAAAGTTCAGCTGATTCAGAAACACATGAGAACAGCTCAGAGCAGGCAGAAGAGTTATGCGGATAACCGGAGGAAGGATCTATCTTTCGAGGTAGGTGATCATGTTTTTCTCAAGGTTTCTCCTTGGAAAAGTGTGATGAGATTTGGTAAGAAAGGAAAGTTGAGTCCAAGGTTTATTGGACCATACGAAATTCTGGAAAGAGTTGGATCAGTTGCATACCGAGTGGCTTTACCTCCGAGTTTATCTCAGGTACACAATGTTTTTCACGTTTCGATGTTGAGAAAGTATATTCCAGATCCATCTCATGTTTTGAGTCCAGAGGTAGTTCAGCTGGAAGAGAACCTATCTTATGAGGAACAACCGGTCCAGATTCTTGACCACAGGGAGCAAGTGTTACGGAATAAGGTGATTCACCAGGTAAAGGTTTTGTGGAAAAACCACATGATTGAAGAGGCAACATGGGAATCTGAAAATGCTATGAGGGATAAATACCCCCACTTATTTTGATAAGTGAATAAAATTGCGAGGACGCAATTCCCAAAAGGGGGGAAGGATGTAACATCCCAGGTAATTAAAGAATAAATAATTTTCATATTTATTAATATTTGAGAATTAAATATGAATTTTAATTAAAAGGGGTTGCTATGTTCGATAGCGTACCCGATACACAACGATGAGTTTCTTTGAAACTTACGTAGCACACTAGTAATATAATAATATTATTTTAAATGTTAGTTAACAAGTAGCCGTTGTACTGGCGGGAATGAATAGAAATAACTAAAATATGAATAGATATGTTTTTAGATGTTTTTACATTTACCCAATAAAAGATAAAGGCTTAAAATACGAAAAGAGTTCAATTTTAGGCTTTTATACTCTAATTTTCACTAAAGGTTCACTTATCACCTTTTAATGGTGAACCGTCATTAAATATAGTTTTGATCACTCTTATAAATTCTTTTGGACCAAATAAAACTCTTATTAAGAATCGGGACATCAAATTTTACTTTGTGTAATTTTTGGTACCTTTCTGATAAAGTTCATTTTTTTTATGAATAGTGTAAAATGTTGTATTTTACATCAAAACTGCTTTTTAATCTAATTTATTTATATGATTAGATTATCTTTTGAATTGGTCTTAATGTTTAATATGAATATATTTTTACCATTTTATCCAATGGTGGTCATTGGAATCAATTTCGATTTGAAATTAGACTTAAACTGGTGTCAATCTTTTGATACTTATTGTTTTGTAAAAACACGCTATTTGCTCTGGCAGCGGGAATTAATTATTAAATTAATTAGTGTGACTTATATGATTTGAATTTTGTAAAATGGACTTCATTTTTGAATTCGGAATATCAAATATAGCTTAGAGTAAATTTTTGGTAATTTTCTGAAAAACTTCAATTTTTGATGAATAGTGAAACCACTAAGTGGTAATCAAGCAAACTGATTTTTCAGTTAATTGAAATTTTACCACTAATGTGTATTGAATTTTGAAAATCCGACATACATGGTTGTCATTAAGAAGTAAAATGTGGTTCAATGAGATTAAAATAATTTTTTGGTGAATAGTAACTTATTAAGTTCTTAATCGCGATTAGTGGTAATTAGTGTAGTTTAAGGTATAAATAATGATTTAATAATATGAAATGACCTAGACACATGTCCCAACCTTATTGGTTGTGTCATGGCCGACCAAGACAAGCCATGGGTCAACTTGGGGACCCCATGGATCCACTTTTGTTGGGAAATGACATAAATTACTTTTTATTTAATGTTAAAGTGAAAATGACACAAACATGATATGTTTTGCGAAAAAATTTTTTAAGTGGGGTTATACAAGTCCAAATTTTGATTATAAATATTCAATGGAAAGCTAAAAAGATTTCCTACATCATAGTATTTGTTTTATAATTTTTAGACATTAAATAAATTAAATTATTTATGACATAATAATGATGCAGCGATGACATCATTATTTGACGATTTAAATAAAATAGAAAGATAATGTAAAATCTATGATCTACACATGTCCAAAACCAATTGAATGAGTGGATTTCGAACCCTTATCACCTTATCCACGAATTCTATCAATGTGGTACCTTTTGAAACCGAAACACATTTTCAAATAAAGTAATGTTTCTTTACTTTCCAAAAGTACCCCTCCTCTCCTCTTATAAAAGGCCCCCACCTCTACCTCATTTCACACACTCTTCAAGCCTTTGGCTCGGCCAACCCCTGCCCATTTGCTCTCTCCACATCCCTCTCCTCATCCTAGAGGATTCCCTTTGGGCAGAATCCTTTCAAAGGAAGCCTTTAGGCTCAACTCAAAAGGAGTTACACTTTTTAAAGGAGTTTAAAGAACGGTCGGGTCAAGTCAGATACGAGGTATGGGAACTTCTTAACCCAATTTCCATTCTTTGGGTTAATCTCATACTTTCAAAGTACGTCATTATATTATTATGTCGTATCTTGTATTTGTACTTTATTTATGTGTACTTATAGTGAATACACATAATGTATATATTTTATTTTAAAAATTATCTTTGTATGGGACTTCGTCTCAATCTCCTTTCGTTGAGGCATATTTTATTTTATACACAACTTTCTTTTATACGGTGTATAAACCTCTTTGACTTTTACGTTTATTCAAAAGGAATCTTTTTTATACGAAGCGTTTACTAAACGACAAAAGGGAATGTTTTTGTCATACGTATGCGGCGACAACGACTTCTCCGCCGTCGTAACCGTTATTTGAGTTTCGGCTTCCTCTACAAGCCATACCTTCTTTTTTTAAAAGAAAAATAAATACCATGTTTTACTTTGGTATTGAAAATGGTTTTCATAATGTTTTTATAACAATGTGTTGTATTGATATCTCGTGATTGAAATGTGGAAATGTTATGTTTCCTTTATGCATGTTTTATGTGATATGATTATGTTATGGTTCTTGGGCATTATTATGAAGACGGGTGGTTCCGTGATAAACTAAGGGCGGGTGAGCCCGTTATAGCTCTCCAATGCATTGGGTAACGCGAAGGAGTGAAACGTTAAGGTTTCTCCGAATAGATTTTAGGGAATATACTGTGATGGGTATTCCAAACGTAACCAAGAGGGTTACTCCCTACGTAAGAATGTTATGAATGCCTCAAGTTACCTTTATGTCTTATGATTTCTATGATTTATTCATGATTTTATGAGGTATGTTAAAGTGCCTATATTTTATGGGTAAAGTATGATTTCATTCTTATGTATATATGAAGTCATGTTTCCTTTCCATGTTTTTTTTATAACCCATACTGAGTTTTTATGCTCATCCCAAGTTTTTGAAATGTTTTTCACAGGTCAAGGGAAAGGTACATGATAAGATGATAGAGTCAAGGTTGTGTCAAGAATTAATCCATGTTTTATTTTAAATGTGTTTCCATTGTTGGGAATGAAGAATACTATCTTTATGTAACCACTTTGTTTATATGTGGAATGTAATGCAAGTTTTCTGATCTAATTCTCTAAAACTCTAAACCCGAAAAGATCCTCAATGTGTAATCTTGTAATAACTCAAGATTAAGTAAGGTTTAAGGCTGGCGCCTTATATTATGTCTTATATTTTAACTTATCTTTTCATTTTATTGAAATCATTCATTAATGAGGAAATCACTGCATCATCATGGTGTCATAAATAAATTAATTTTTTTAATGTCCTAAAATTATAAAAAAATACCATGTTTTAGGAAATATTTTTAGATTTATAATGAATATTTATAGCTAAAAATATGTCTTGTATAACCCCATGTAATAATTGTTTTAGTAAAACCATACATGTTTGTGACATTTTTATTTTTACTTTAAATAAAAGGTATTAATGTCATTATCATACACAAGTGGCTCCATGGGGTCCCCAAAATAGTCCCATGGCTTTTCATGGTCGACCATGACTCATCCAACAAGATTAGGACATGTGTCAATATATTTTTATATTCTTATAATATCATTTTTACCTTAAATTACCCTAATTACCTCTAATCGCGGTTAATAAAACTCAAAAGTTACTATTCACCAAAAATTATTTCCATCCCTTTTAACAAAACTTTACTTCCTAATTACAACCATGTATGTCGTATTTTTTAAATCAAATTCACAGAAGTGGTAAAATTTCATTTAAACAAAAAATCAATTTTTTAACTACCACTTAGTGGTTTCACTATTCATCAAAAATTGAAGTTTTTCAGAACAATACCAAAAATTCAACCTAAGCTATATTTGATATTATGAATTCAAAAATGATGTCTATTTTACAAAATTACAAACATAAAATTTTCATTAATTAATTTTATAATTAATTCCTGTTGTCAAAACAAATAGCGTGTTTTTAAGAAACAATATCAATCAAAAGATTGACAATTGTTTAAGTTCAATTTCAAAGTGAAATTAATTCTAATGACCAACATTGGATAAAATGGTAAAATTATATTCTAATTTTACTTTAAAACCACTAAATAGTATAATTTATCACTATAAATTAATTTTATTAAAAAAGTTGTTTTGAAGTATTTTTCACAATTCATTGAAAATTGGAAGTTCTAAAAAAAAACCAAAAATTCAACTTAGGCTAATTTCGATATTCCAAGTCAAAAAATGAAGTCCATTATGAACTTTCAAATTTATATAATTTCAAAAAGGGGGTATTACTATTCATAACAGCTACTTTGATTGGTCGCGGTGTTTTAGAACTCGAGGTTGCATACAACACACGCTATTGTATTATTCAAAGAGAAGTGTACAATGGAAGCTTGGGGTGTTACAATTAGGGGGAAAATGATTTTTAATAAAATTTTTTTAATACTAAATAATAAAAAGTGAAACAAAAATTATTTTTGAAATATGATATGGTTAATATTAATTAATAATGACATAGAAAAATAATCGAGCTTCTAAATAAAAAAGAGAAAAATAGAGGGATAGAAAAATAAAGAATGTGGGGGGAAATCGTCATTAAAAATGATTCGAATTATTCTTAGAAATGATATACTTTTATGGGAAAGAAATTCATAATGTATAAATATTTTAATCAAAATTTTCATTATATAATATAGAAATGTAATTTACTATGAAATAAAATATTATTTTTGAAGACACCAAACATAGATTATATATGTTCAATAAGAAGAATTCTTGCTCAGCAATAGGTGTAGATTAAAAAAAGAGACTTAATCCCTTAGTATCCTTTGAATCATAATAATTTTAATTCAATATCAAGATATAGATCTTAAACCCCTAGGAATCTCAACAATTTGTAAAATAAATTCATGTGTCATTAATAAACCCATATAAATGTATACATTGTGCACCGTAAGAAATAAGTCTGAGAAAATTAAATTTGAGATAAGAAACACGTTACCATTTCTCCGTATTTAGTCAAATATACTATAGGATACTGTATAAAAAAATATCCTAATATTATATTTCATTACCATATTCTTTTATATTCCTTTTTAAATAATCGTTTTTATTAATATCTATGTGTATATTAGTGTGTAATTTTCAATTTTCTATATCATACTTGAGTAATCTTCATCATTTTAAACAAAATTTATAATAGTATTTTTCTTATTAATTATTATCCTAAATTTCATAATTGAATTATAATTAATTTTTCTAGAATTTATTCTTTATAATTATTTATAATGCAATTTTTCATTCTATGGGATTTTGTAAATGATTCTTAATGATGAAATCGATAATGAGAATGTTTCAGATATTTTTAAGAAAGAGATTTTGGAATCGTATTTAATGAGTTTAATTTTAAATTTAATACTACATAAAATATAAGTATTTACTTATCTATATCATTTTATATCATTAATTATGTTCTAATATGAATCCATGGTAATATTTTGTAGCATTGTTCTAACAGGTGCATAAACCAACCTAAACACAAACATATCATAATTAATTGACACATATGATTGGGAATATTTCCATTTTTGAAATAATTTCATTATTATCTAATAGTAATTATATTATTATTATAATTTATGGTTTTTAATGATATATTAAATAAATTAAAAAATAAAAATGGAAAATTAGATATGTTAATACGTGGTGCTATTAGTATGCACAATGAACTTTTAGCATTTTCATATCTCAAAAGAATGAGAATAAAGGATTTTGAATTATAATTTATCACTTCATTAAAATAATTATATTAATTGTCTAAAATTTATTCCATAATTTCACATTTATAATAAATGATGAGAGCCAGTGGTGGAAAAATGGATGTCAATGCTTTGTGGAGGTGGTAGTCCAAAGAACAAAATAATGCATGTTTTTATATTAATAAAAATTTAGAAAGTTGTTTAATAGTTATTAAAATATGAATAATTAAAATAATTATAAATAAACACTGATTTAATTATATAATATTTATATAATTATAGTTTTTATTATAAAAAAGAAAATAAAAGTAGCTTGAAAAAAAGTAATCACGTTGAGGAGTTTGTCTTTCCCTTGGAATGCACCTTGAAAATGGAGGTATTGCGATAATTTATTTTGACCGAAGGATAAATAAAATTGAGTAATATTTTATTGGAAATGAATTTATATTTTCAATATGAAAACTAATTTTTTGGTGTTCTTGAAGTGGTGGAGATACGAACTTTTTAACAGTGATGAGAATGAAATTTTGTTAAATATTTCCACATATAATAAAAAGATAATATGTTTCACATGTTGAAAGGATTGAAAAATGTATAATAATTTTGTAGTTAATAGATATTTCAATCATCTATAAACCATTGATGTATACAAATGTTTGAAAAATATTTTTATGTCCTTTGACACTTAGAATTTACACTTTTACAACTAATTATTTCATTGTGGTAAGTAATATTTACCTAAATAGTTTAATTATAATGAATAATAATAAAATTTAACTTATTAAAAATATATGTACCTACTAATTCCAAATATGATATAAATTTTATCATAAAAAATTTCATTATTTAGGAAAATCAATTTTATCATTTGTATATGTAACACGTAAAAACCCACTTTTAGAAAACCATTTTATTTAACCATAAAATTTATGTTTGGGCTGAAATTTTCTATGTATTAGATTTTAATGATATAAAATTTTTTATTTTTAAAAAATAATTTTTTCATTCAGAGAATCCAGAACTGAATTTTACCAAAAAAAATGTATTTAACTATAAGAAAAGATTAACACATTCATTTATTGGAAAAATATTACATAAGCTAATAAAAGTTCAATCATATGTTTTCAAATTCATATTAGTATTTTTAAATATATATTTTATACATTAATTAATTCAATTATCAAATAATTATGTTATATTTTTTATGTTATGCTTACATCCTGATATAATCATAAATTTCATGAATTTAGTGACAACAGAATTTCTAACCATTCACATAATTATAAATAATTTCAGGAAAATATGATAAATAATATTATCATAATTTTTATATGAGGATATAAAAATATAAATTCATTTTAAAAATTAAAAAATTTAAAATTTTCATGTTTAGGATATGTATATTAAAATAAAATATATAATGATAAGTTTTTTTTTCCGAAAAAATACATTTTAAAACATTAAGTGTTTTTAGAACTATTTTTTACGAATGTATAATTGATTAAAATATTTATAATTAATTATAATATTTATAATTCTAAACATTTATTAATAATATTCATCTAATATTTTAGAGCTCATTTTAATTGAATGTTGAATGTTGATGAAATTATCAAAAGTTGTATTAATTTTGAATAATATATTCCTAAATATCAGGGTGTTACATTACACATAATTTTAATTATCAGTTACCTTGGGAAATTAATCAGGGTATTCAAATGATAAACATGAATTATAGTATAATTCATAGAGATATATCAACCTTTGAAATGTATGTTTCATCTCAATATAGGCATAATCCTTATATTAATTTAATTCTATAAATATTTCAGTAGAGAGTCTATCGTTATTCAATATCAAGACAAACCTTATATAACATAATTCTAAATGGTGTTCATAATTATTCTTTTATTGATAGTATATGCTATGTAAATATGACATTTTATTTCCATATATAGAAGAATTGTTTATTAACTGTGAACATCCAATCCATTTCCAAAGTCACAATAAATTAATGTAATGGAGAATAATATGATTCAAATGATGAAAATTTTCACAAAAAATTACTTGAAATATAGTATTAAAAAAATATATTTTTATATTCTAATCATTATGGTGATGATTTAATATTTACAGAAAATATCCTAGTCATTTTAGGGTCTCTAGAAGAGATTATACTACTTATAAATCTAAAATAGGGAGTGAATTTACCTTTTATCCTTTCCATTCATGGCCTATATTATATAGTATAGTTATCCCATTTTTCTAGGATTTCACTAATTCCTATTATACCCTATGGTGCATGGATAAGGAATCAATTTTCATATTACACAAAATCCTTTAATTTGAAGCGTTAAAGTGTGGATATTGTATTAGATGCAACTTTTAAACATTCGACTCTATTTGAAAGCCAATTTACCTATCTTTAACAATAACCAACTTGATTGTAATTTCTCGTATACATGATACATTTTCTTGTTCAAATGAGTCATTCCCTTGGGTTCTTCTTCTAATATTTTTCACATGTTGGGAGTTGATTGTTCTTTCCATTATCATCATTGTTATATAAAACTCCATTAAATTCCATCATTGTCTTATTTGTTGTGTCTTTAACTAAATTAAGTTAATTTTTATAATCATAATTTTTTATAGATAGTATATAATCAACACATTTATTCTCACTCCAACACATAACCATTTGGGTTACTCATGGGGAAATATCTGTATTGTCTATGGAATTCATTTTCAACATGGTTTAAATGGGATTAATTCATTACTAATACAAAAATGGGTTTAATATGATTGATTAATAATTAAAATCATATGATAATTAAATAAATGATCTTATAAATCTCTGAACCATTAAATGTATTACTCCTTAAAATCATAAAATTATATTTCAATTCATCCCAAATCACATTGAGTTCAATCTAGGTTTATTTATGTTGGGTTCATTCATGCTTCTTATTATAATTACACAACATAATAAATAATTCAAAATTGATTATAAAGATAATTTGACAAACATATGAAAATCCCATGAGAGCGTAAAACTAGATCTGAAGCTATTCCACTACTTATTTTATCATGAGATGATTGAGTTAATATAAAAAATAACACATTTAGGGTTATTACTCCTAGGTAAATCTATGAGAGATCCTACATATAATTTTATTTTCCAAAAAAGGATGTTATTTATGGTAACCTCACAAAATATATACATTCCCATAATTCAATGATGTTATCCTATACTTGTAATTATCTCATATACATATTCCAAGGTTTTTAATGTTTTCTAAACTAATTCCCAATGTAATTAAACCACCCTATAGTAACAAGTAAGTTTATTTTTGAAAATTAATAACATTTATTTCATTATTTTATATTAAAAATCATTAAATTTTACAAGTACTCTCATAAATTGTGGAACTGTAGGTTTTTTGTCTTGGAATATTAATTATATAATCAATATATTTTAAAAGACTTTTCAAAATTTATTTATAACCTCTCAACACTATCTCCCCTTCTAAACATATCACATGTTATTCTCATCTTCATATCCTTGGAAAACAAAAAATAAGAGAGGGGTGAGAATAGATTTTTATTAATGAAAACATAAGAGGAAACGAATGAAGATTATAATGGATTAAAAGATAGGTATAAGTGTGTGAGATAATAATCCCAATCCATGAACATAATAATAGGACATGATACCTAGATAAAAAAAAGATCATAACAAATGAGAAATAATAATATAACTACATCTAAAAACATAATAATAAGGTACAAGAATGGTCTTGTAAATTATAACATAGTGTATCGGGAATCAAAACCTATTTCCCTTAGTCGATTGGGCTGCACAACCCTATTTACTTTAATCGATAAATATCCACTCATTTGTTTCCATTAGAGGATCAGGATTCATTTTCATATTTACCTAATTGAATCAAGCAACACAATATGTTTCCCATTATCTCATAAGATACAAGAATCACCCTTTACATTAGAGAGAAATATAGGTCCCAACAATCATTTAATAGAAAACCATACATTATGTTCCATAATAAATCAATCTTTCAAAATAAAATTAAAACCCAAGGGATAATTTTTTTTCAATGATCATATCATAAATAATCCATGGAATTAAAAATTGGATTCATAACATTTTTAGATCGTATAACAAAAATTTCCCTCAATAATGTAAATGGTTGATACCAAAAACACAATAAACCAAATAGAGTATTTTATATGAAAATTTAAAGGGTAATTCATGATAAATAATATCAATAGAAATAAATCTATTAATTATAAAGAATAAATTATTGTTAAATCACAAAAGGGTTTTTTTGAAATTTATTTACCATTGGCATAAAATATGGTGTTACAGTCAAATAGAAATATTGTTTTTGAAAAGAAAAGTTTGTGAAATTAAAAATAATTAATTTTAGAAAACTAATTTTTTAAATAAATATCAATTCAAATGAAATAAAAATAAATAAATTTTTCAAAAAGGGTAATTGAAAATATTTGGACAACATTTATTTTTTAGAAGGAACCTTTCTAATGAACCAAACTTAGCTTCCATGGACATTACATAACGTTTCAATAAAGCATAATACATTAAAAAAATAGACTCCCAAAGGCCATATTATTTCATTCACTTTGGAAATATGGATCTCATTCTTCTAACTTCATGAAATATCTTTAACATCTGCAGTAAAGATCATCCCCATTAATTTTCATACCTAAACCATTATTTATATAATGAGGATAATAAAACATAATATTGGTGATCTAAAATTATAAATAAGGGTAATAATGAATAATATTAAAAAGAAGAAAAATAATAATGTAAAAATATGAAGGAAAATTCTGAATATCAAAGTCATGATTCGTGAAATAAATCATGGTCGTTCATAAGACATAAATCATTATGAAACATGAATCATGATAAAATAAAATTTGTACAAAACATATTATTGTTTAAAAAAAATAAGCATATAAAAATAATTTCCATATTATCCATGGATCCTTTAAATGACATTCATATTAGACAAAGTCCATTACTAAACAGAGTTCACACCTAATTCATGCATTATATTATTGATCCAGATTTACATTCCATTTCATCCCTGTATTACTAAACCATATTTACATTACGTTCTAGTCATGCCTATCTCATGAGATATAAATATTTACCTTGTTAATTGTAGGGAGATATAAGTCCCACTATCACATAATGATATACATATATATTTGTGCCACAAAAACATAAATCAATCATCATAGACTTACCTAAGGAATAAAATTGGTATCTAAAACATCATTCCATCATACTCCATATAAAAAAATGGATTTTATAAATAAATTTCAATCATAATGACTTTAAAATAATATTAATAATGGCGATAGAAACATAATTCCATTTAGATAATGATATCTTAGATGGAAAATAATTTTGATAAAACACATGAAATTAATTCTGGAGGAAAATATCTATTCCATGTAAGTTTAAAATAAAATAATTTAATTGAAAATTAATTTTAAATATTTTAATGGAAGATTCATGTAAATAAGGTGTTATTAAAGCATAAAAAACTATTCATGTCATATAAGTTAAAAAAACATGCATATAATACTTTTTCAAAATAGAAAAAAAGTACCTCTTACCGAAAAAAAAAATTTCCCTTCACACCAATTAATAAAAATTCAAAAATGGTAAAAATTAAATTTAATAATTTAAGAAGAATATAAATAATATTACATATAATGAAAACATGAATGTGGATGATAAATATACACCAGTAAATACTTATGTATAAACAATATTAGATTATATTAAGATTACGAAATTATCCTTTACTATAGGTATGCTATCCTTTGATTTTTTCAAAGATCCTATATAAGAATTTTAATGATGTCATTGAATTATTCTAGAATCATAGTAATTTTTATGATGTCATATAAGATCATATTATCATCCTTTTGGTAATAATATTTCACAATTAATCATTATTCATTTATAAATTAAATCATTTTCCAATGTTGTATTGGTGAATAAGTTATGGATATCCTTATTAGGTCATATTTATATCATTAAAAAATTATAATTACATAATAAATATCATATTAATTTATTCTATTTATTTATATAATCATTCTTTAATTAATATCACGTAGAATGAATAACATCGCATAGTGGAGATGGTAGGTTGTACGTATGCACGAGTGATGATATCATTCCTTTAATAATGAAATGATATTAAAGTGGATGGTATATATATTGTTCCATAATAAATACTGTGTTATCATAATAATATATAGTTATTAACTCCTTAATTATACCCATCCAAATCAAGTGGTGGTAAAAAACACATTACACCACGGTGTGGAGATGGTAGGTCGTACGTACGCACACGTGGTGACTTTGCTTTTCATAGAATGGTTGTAAGGTTTAATATGGTTGTTTAATAGTGGTAATAATATAAAAATAAATACGTGATACTGGAGATATTAATTTATAATGAAACAACTCAATAAGAGGAAGTATACGAAGAAAGAAGTTTGAATGAATCAGTAGAAGAGATTACCTCTTCTTCGACGTGCTTTCACTAAATCTCCTCTTATATCACCAATGTTGGACTTTAATGAAGGAAATAAACTATAGAATTTAAATAGGGATGTTTATAAAGGAAAATTACAGGGGATGGATGATATTTATGGCTCAAATTGAACTGAAGATGAGGGGGATGAGGTGCCCTTTTATAATTGAGGTGAGAAGCACTTTTGGGATCTCCAAAAATATTATTTTATAATAAAATTAAACCCCATCCAAAACCCCCCAAAATGACCCAAATTAAAATAATATATTAGATAATTTTCATTATAATCATCCAATAAATTTTTGACAAGTATTTCTTTCAATTTTAACCTTTTCTTTTTAATTGACGCTTTGTTATCTTATTTAATGTTTACCTTGGGTGACTAATATTTCAATATTAAAAGGGTTCCATATTAAAATAGAGGATGTAAATAAGAAAATAGAAAATAATATATAATAGTTTATATCATATAATAATTATTATATTTTTTTAAAATGTATTATGATTTTTAAATAATTTAATTAAAAATTGTTTTCATAAACAATCAATTATTTCATTTTTGAAACTATTAAATTCATTAATTTTTAAAAATATTAAGATAAAATAGATTACTTCAAAACAACAATATTATTATATTTTTAATAGGTAAAGGTAATAAAGAAATTTAATTGTACATATTAATTATTCCGAATTTTATTTAGTTTAATATTTTTATTAAAACTTATTTTTTTATCTCTATTAATAAAATAATTACTACATGAATTTTGTGTAATTATTTAATATACTTATTTTTCGAATAAAAATTAAAAGTAAAATAATATGATAAATATAAATAAACTATAATTTAGAAGAATATATGTAGTATAATTTATCTTATGGAAAATCCATCTTTTATATTTTATAATTATTAAATTATGAATGTGACAACTTTAGTATAACTTTAAATAAATAATATAACGGACACAATCTTTTATATAAGGCTATAAATGGATAAAAAATATACAAATGGATGTTTATGGTTGATTTTTACTTGACAAATAATATTTGGTCAAGCTTTTGTGTCTTTTAATGGATGTTATCTTTTTATTAAAACTTATTTTCATTATTTTTCCTCAATTAAATAATTTATGCATAATGAATAACATTAACCTTTAATATAATTATTTCTTTACAAAAAAATAAAAGTAAATTAGGATGATAAATAATAATTTTTTATCTTTATTATGAGTATTCATATCTTAATTTATCTTTACTATATAATTATTTTAAAAATGGAAAATTATTTAAAATATTAATGAGACATATTTATGTTTTAATTAAATAAAGTTTTATAAATACCATAATATTTCCCTACTTGAACCAGAATGTCAAAAAAATTACATTAGGGAAATATGATTAGTAAAATAAAAATTAAGATTTAGATTCATTGATACCACACATTTTTTTTATATGTGGATACATAATAGATATTAAAGAAAAAGAAAATGACACTTGTGTCTTTCTTTGATTTAAATATTATTTATGTAAATTTCTTGGAATAGTGTCAATTAAATGGAATAATTTAGATTCTTAAGTGCTCAACGTTGAATTAAATTTATCAAATAAAAAGTTTTTCATTTTTTTTTATTTTATAATAATGAAAATTTTATTTCTAACATAAATTATCTAATTTACCGTTTACCGTGGTAACAAAATTTTGTAAGGTTACTATTAATATTGGTAAAAAAAATAAAATACACATACAAACCAAATTTGGTCCTCCGAAATAAAAAATTGACAAATTTATTTTCAAAATTAATAACATATAATTTTCTGAATTAATGACAAAATAAAACTGGTAAAATGTCATGGAAAACTATTTTTTTTTGAAAAACCTATTTTAAATGGAAAATAATTTTATGATAAATTAATGCATTAAATAATTTTAAAAAAACATAATTTTATAAAAATGAACTAACTAAAATTTAAAACCAAACTAAAACATAATTTTTTTATGTACTGTCTTTAAAAGAAAATATCTGTTTCAATAAAAATCATTATTTTCACAATCCAGCCAATATTGAAACTTATCCCAAAATTTTCAAATATTAAAACAAAGTAAGTTTTTATATTTCACATTGAAATAATATTATTATCTTATAAAATTGAATATTAAATAGTGTCAATGTATATATTTAAATTGGGTGCATCATCAAAAGGCGAAAAACATCATTTTTTTGAAAAATACCTACCATTACCCAAAAAATGAATCTATTATTTTATCATGTCTAAAATTAATATAATATTAATTTTAAACATTATAATTAATTTATTATATATATAAATATTTTTCATTAATAAAATCCATAAGAGTGATTTTGTTAATTTATACATTCTTTTATTTTCATTTAAATATTTTTCCTAAAGAAAGGTAATATTATTCATAGCCACCATTATAATGAATAGGTTATAATATTTTGTTTTTCACCTATACTCAGTCATATGTGAAATTAATTCTATCAAATGAACGTTAAATTTTGTGTAAAAAAACGAAACATTGATTTGTGTATACTGCAAACTAAGCCGATTTTGCGTATAAAAGAATCTTATCTTTGTGTAACATAAAACACAAGACATCAAAGAAACTATTAAAAAATCATTTATCTCATAAAATTATCTTGGAGTTACATTCTAACCCCCTTAAAATTATTTTCTCCTATGAAATTTGTTGGCTTTATAAATGGATTAATACATGAAAGTTTCTTTTATAGACACCCACATTGTTTATAGGAATACTAAAACTAAATTTTAAAGAAGGAAGGTTAGAAATATAATGGATACACAATGTTACTCATCCCTAGGTTTACACATAGGAGAACATATGTGAGAAGTGACAATATGTATATAGAATAAAAAATATAACCATCAAGTTGTAATGGAGAGAGATCAATAACAATGTTAGGAGAAAGTTAACAATCAGAAAGAAATAAATCTGTCATGATTTAAGAGGCCATTGGATTCATCAGAAATTAATGTAGTAGGGAATTTTTTTTGGTTTGAATATCCTTTCCCTATATTTCAGTAATGAGAAGAAAGGCTTACTTAATTTCAGTGCAATCTCATCATTGGTCATTCCCCGAACAATTTCCACTTCATCTCTTATTCAAAAAATGAAGATGAATATATCATTACTAACGTTTTAGATGATCATGTTATCCCTAAATAGAATGATTGGTCTTTCCATTTGTCTGTATCATAATAACAAGGTTATCACAAGTAATTAAACATGAATATGTCCATATATGGTGAAACAATACATTATTATAACAAACTACATATGATGTCTATATTAAAATTCCAAAAAATTGTTAACCATACAACCCTTATGATGGTTGAAAATCCAAAACAACAGTAAGTGGTAAACTAAATCAGCTTAACATTTATCCCCCATATATCACAAGACATATTTTGGTGGTCACATTAGAAAAATGTGAACACCTTCATCATGTATTCTCTTTATTCACGGTAATAACATGAAGGATCATATATGCTTTTTGAAAACATTCATGTTTCCCTATTCCAAAACTTATTTGATATATTCCTTTAGCCCCAAAAGTTTGTATACATTTTCCATGACATCATAACCATATTGACAAAAAAATTATTTCCCAAGAAACTAATATCATCCAATTTACTTATTCATATCCAACATGTCATTATCTAAACATCATTTTTGTCACACAAGGGACATTTTAAGGGTTATCATTACCTTAATCATATGTTATGGAAATTTATAATCCTACCCTTAAACTAATTTTCTTGTCTATTATAACTATTCATTATATTATTGAATATCTTTATCTAAAAATCGAAACTTAGTAATCCTTATATAACTCACCATTCAAATTTTTTTGATCCAAATATATAAATACATCAATCCATCCAATTAATTGTTTTCCATGGAATTGGCCCTTACATTTTTTATAAGTATATTATTATGTTTGGGAATTTACTTGGTTATTTCCCATGATTTCCATTGATGGTGCATTGAACTCCCTAACAATTGGTCACTTTATGACCCCTTTTCCCAAAGAGATAACAACATCCCTTCCATTTGAGGTATTCCTTAAGATTCTTCTTCCTTTCTTATTTATATGTAGGAAGCCAAATATTCTTCCCTATATGATTCTTAAAATATGAACATTTATAAATGTTAATCTTCCTCTTATTCGATATGTTAGGAAAGCCACCAAAGTTCACATTATTAATCATACATCGTGATAAATGTTTCAGCACAATCACAATATCTTTTTTGATAGTCATTTTCTAATTTCATTTCTCATAATCATAAGGGGTTTCATCAAAATAAATGTTTACACAATTCATTATGGTTTCCTCTATTAACTAATAATAGAAATAACGGGGTGAGAAACACATCACATAGAAGAAAACCACATAATCATGGGAAGGTTTTTTCAGTCTATAAAATCATAGTTTTAATTCTAGGTTATCCATGATCGTTACAATAATTATATAAGTGTAACCTATAATTAGACTTATCCTCATGGAAATCCTTAAACATATCCTTAAATTATCTATATGTACATAAATAAAGTTTTCACATCCTTGTTTCCAAAGATTATCTAATCATTCGCTCTGATACCAACTCTAATGACCTAATATTTAGAAACATGGAAATTATGTCACTTTTGTAGAAAAAATAATAAATTACACAAATATATTCCCAAATAACATTATAGTTTAGTGTCCTTGGAAAAATTGAACACATTCTTATAACCTGGTGAATGATCCTCAACATCTGCTCTAAATATCTCCCCCTTTAATTTTCTTACCTAAAACCATTCTTTATATCCCAGGGAAAAGAAAACATAACAATGGGGAGCTCAAATTATCATTAAGGGTAAAAATGGATAAAATGAAACAAAACATAAACATAAGAATGTAAAAACATGAACATACATTCTGAATATCAAAATCTTGAGCCACGACATAAATCTTGGCAGTTCTAAAGACATAAATCCTAAAGGAGCATGAATCGTGTTAAAATAACATTGGCATAAAACATGGAATTGTAGAGAACACATAAGCATAGAAAAATCATTTCCATATTTTCCATTTCTTATTTCCAAGACCATCATTATTTACAATGTCCATTACTAAACTATTTCCACTCATCATTCTACCCTTGTATTACTTAATAGGATTTACTTCTGTTTCATCCCTGTATTACTGAACTAGATTTACATGCTATTACTATCATGTATATATCATGAGATATACATATTTACCTAATGCATTTGAGGTAGATACAGTTCCCACTGATCATATAATGATAACCATACATATGTGTTCCACAAAAACATAAATCATTCATCATAGCATAACTCAAGGAATAAAATGGGGTTCTAAACTATCATTTCATCATAATAAATTTAAATTAAATAGATTAATGAATATAATTCCATAATAAATGAAATTAAATAATATTAATAATGGATATTGAAACAAAATCCCATTTTGAAAATTTGATCTTATATGGAAAATATTTTTGTTATAACACATGAAATTAATTCTTGAGAAAAATATTCTTTCTTCTTCAAAAATTGTTTCTTTTATAAAAATATCTTGATATTTTAAAAGAAACTAGTTTAATTGAAAATAGAAATGAAATATTTTAAAGGAATATTCATGTAAATAAGGCATTATTAAAGTGTAAAAATACATTCATTCAATATATATTAAAAAATATTTTTCATATACTTTTCTTAGAAATTTCAAAAAGTACCTCGTTCTGAAAATAAAAAATTATTCCTTTTATACCATTTAATAATAATTACACAATGTGTAAAATTGAGTTTGAAAAATTAATTTAGAAAATAAATAATATAAAAACTTATGAATCATAGAAATGGATGATAAATATCCCCCAATAAATACTTACATAAAAAGAATAAGTAATAATAATGAGATTGTGAAATTATCCCTTACCATAGATCCACTATCATTTGTATGTATAAGAACCACATATATATTGATTTAAATTATGCAATTTAATTATTATTTAATCACATTAATTTTTATCATATAATATATTATCATATTATCATCCATTTGGTAATACTATTTCATTATTACTCATTATTTGTGAATAAACTACTTCATTTTCTTCAACATATTTTGCCGAATAAGAATCAGTTCATCGAATTATTTCAAATTTATATCATTACAAAATGATATTAAAATAATAGACATAATATTTATTTATTATTTAAAATTATATATTCATTATTTAATGTATATCATGATGAATGAAATGTATCACATCATGGAGATGGTAGGTCGTACGTGCACACAAGCGATGATATCATTCCTTTAATAAGGAAATGGTATCAAAGTGGATGGTATATATAGTGTTGAAAAATAACTAACTTGTTATAATAATCATATATAGTTATTATATCCATCATTATACCCATCCATGTAATGTGGTGGTGAAAAATAGTTTACAACACGACGTGGAGACAGTAAGCCGTATGTATGCACACGTGGTGATTTCGTTTTTTATATGATGGATAGAATGTGGAATATGGTTGTTTCATAATTATAATAAAAAATTAGTATATTTTTTTCAATGTATTTATTACTTTACAATGAAAAAACTTTTTATATGGAAGTAGAAGAAAAAATAAGTTTGAACGAATCAGTCAAGGAGATTACCTCTTCTTCGACGTGCTTCAGGAAAATCTTCTCTTAGAGCACTAGAGTTGGTCTTTGAAGATGACCAGAACAACTATAATGTTAATAAGGATGTTTAGAAGGGAAAATGGTAGGGTATGTATGATATTTAATGATATAGGTGTAGTGAAGGGTTGAGGGACGAGGTAACCATTAATAATTAAGGTGAGGGGAACTTTTGGGATCTCCAAAAATATTAATTTATAATAAAATTAAAACCAATCCAAAAACATAAAGAATGATCAAAATTAGAAGATGTGATTGAATAAGGTTGTAATATCATCAGAAAATACATTTTTGACCCATACTTATTCCAATTTAAACCTCACCATTTTAATTAAAACATAGTTATCTTACATAATTATTTAATAGGGTAACAAGTATTTTAATACTAAAAGGGTGAAATATTTACATATTTGATATAGATTAGACTATAAATAAATACTTTATAACATTATATATATATCATAATTATTATATATATTGAAAAACATTTTATTATTTTTATATAATTTAATAAAAGATTATTTTGATAAACAACCCATAATGTCAATTTTTACACTATTCAATTCATTGATTTTTACAAATATTATGCTTTGAATTTAACTTCAAACCAATGAATTAATTATATAAATATGAGGGAAATTACATATTTAAAATTAATTAGAAATATTAATTAGCCCAAATTATATAAATTTTAATATTTTTAATAACATTTATATGTTATCTCTATTAATAAAATATTTACTACATGAATTTTTTGGAATTATTTTATGTACATATTTTTTGATTAATAACTAAAAATAAAATACTATGATGAAGATAAATCTATTTTATATAATAATAATATATTTAGTTGAGTTTATCTCTTGGGTAATCCTTCTTTTAAAATGTTCGAATTATTAAATTATAAATGTGACAACTTTAACATAACTTTAAATAAAATATGATAAGTGTCACAATCTCTTCTATAATGGTCCAAATGATCAATAACTAGACCCTTGGATGGTTATGGATGAGATATACTCAAAAAATAATATTTTTCCATGTTTTTGAGTATTTTAGTAATTATTATAATATTAATAAAAATTAGTTTATTGATTTTTGTTGAATTAAATAATTTTTTCATAATTAATATATAAAACATTAATGTAATTATTTCATTTCTAAAAATTAAAAATAAATTTCCATGATAAATTAAAATACATTTTATTTCAAATGAGTATTTATTGTAAAATTTATCTTTTATATAACCTTATATTAAAAATGATATATTCATTAAAACATGAATGTGACATCTTTAAATTTTCATTTAATAAAATATTAAAAATACTATAATATCTCCCAAATATCCCCAACACGTCAAAAATAAATATATATAAGGGAATTATGTTAATTAAGTTTAAAATTAACATTTAGAAGAATTGATAACACACATTTTCCCATATGTGGACACATAATAGATATTGAAGACAAATCAAATGAAACTTTTGTTTTATTGGATTTAAAAACTATTTAAGTCATTTTCATGGACAAGTATGTCACGACCCATCCATCGGGGCCCATGATGTGACTACCCAAAGCCCGCCTTCCATAGGCCATGGGTTGGCGACTAGCACCAAAAGGTGTATTCCCTAAAACATGGATGACATTGCCTTTATATCCTGTAAGCACATGCAACCAAACACACCGCAAGATACAAACATTAGTAAACTAAATAGTATATAGAGTGAGTAGAGTAAGTAAAAGGGGCCAGAATACAAGCCCAACTGGAAACTACATGAAACTGAAAATTACAAGTAAATAGGAAAAAATACTATGTACACCCTCCAAGGATCCTACCTAAAGGGTAGGTACAGCTCTCAAACGGTCATCTTTGCAGTACGCCTCATCTATGGTCCAGCTTCGAGATACCTCCAGTCCAGGTACCCTTGTCCTCAGTCAGCGTTGTCCATCATCTTCACCAAACACAATAAGGTGCGGGCATAGTCCAGGCTGGGGTGACTATAACATATTCAGTAGGGACCCCGAGACCCTCAAGGTCTCACAAAATCCACAAAGGATAAACCACACAACTTGAAATAAACTGACAACCCTAATTAGGTATATTCCCATACATATACATAAGTTATAAAAGAATCCCTTCTCAATCATGAGGAAACACAAGGCCCAACTCATTATCCCAAAGCTCAAATTCTCTACAAAGGAAATAATACCACGAAGGTAACACCACAACGATATGTACTACACAGGTAAGTCCAACACAGGTACGCCACACTGAAGATTACCACAAAGGTAAAGAAGCGGCTCACACAAGGTATATCTTAGGTACATTTGTAGAGATGATTTGATGTAACTAATGAATCATCTTACTCTGTTAAGAGGCAGACTCATGAAGTATCCTAAATCACAGATCCACATAGGATCCTAGTACATCATCAGACCCACACAGGATCCTAGTTCAACATCAGACCCACACAAGATCCTAGTACACTGTCAGACCCACGCAGGATCCTAGTACAGCATTAGACCCACAATGGTTCCTAGAGTAGTCCCTCATGTATTCCTAGAGCGTATCCATGTGGGAACCTCAATCTCAGACCCACATAGGATCTATTTCTCATGTCACTGCCAGCTAGAGGGTTCTCATACTAAGCTCGCTTTTCTTTGGGTGGGTCCACTCCTCAAGACACTAGTTGATACTCAAACTACCATGAAGTCCCTTGAATAAGTATACCAAATGACTGCCACATCATAGGGGTCTCAATGAAATAGACGGTGCATCAATCGGATGCTCGGTCAGAATGTTTTTAGCTTTTTTAGGTCTGAGGGCCCGTTTTAATTTGTTCTCGATCCAACCAGACCATATGACAACTTTATCCAAATCTAAACTGGGGTATTCCAAAAGGGTTGCCTCGATTCAAGGTTTGAATTGCGACAAATGGTTTGTCAAACGAACACTCGTAGCTCAAGATATGTCAGAAAGAACGAAAGGGGTTTATGTGGGTCCATGTCCGGTCCAACTCGGTCAGACCCACCCGACCAAAACTGCTGGGTCCGGGCCAACCCACGACAGCCCAATGGGGCTCGCAGTGTGGCAGTCCATGGAGGCTCGCAGAGCCGTGGCCCGCAACGACTCGCTGTTCGGTAGTCCGCGGTGGCTCGCGGTGCGGTGGGCAACGACAGCTCGTAGTGCCACGATTGGCCGGTCAGCCGGCCTTCCTCCTCTTGGCGCGGTCGAACTCCGCCCCTTCGCTGGCGGCCGGCAGCGATCCATCATCCCTTCTGCCATCGTCGTAGCACAAGGCCACAACCCTTCTCCGTCAGGAAGCGTGGATGCGAGGCACCGCCCCTTTGCACGGTCGGCCCCCGTCGGCCGCCTCCCTTGCTCCGTTGCGGCTGATGGGAAATGACTCTTCTCCGGTGGCACTGCCGTGCCATCTCCATCCTCACAGTCGACCATGGTGCTGACCCCCAATCTTGAGTCCCATCGGTGCTAATTTCCAGCACCGGTCTCCGTCCTCCTCCATCTCGAAGAACACAACAAAACATCAAAGGATTATGGAGAGGTCGGGCCATGTTTGTTTGGCCCGCACCCTCTGCATTAGAGAAGCATCAAGCAGCTCAATTATTTCTTTAATCAAGAATGATTTTCAAGAAAAGTTAAGGGGAAAATTCAAAACAACAAACCCTACCTCGAATGTTGGTTGATGTCGGTGAGGAGAGAAGGACGAACGTCGGTCCATTGTCGTTAAAGACGTTCTTCATTTGAGAGTGTGTTCTTCCTTGGGGGATGAGATTCTCTAAGTTCTACCATAACTCCAACCAATCCTCCCTAAGGTGAATTTCCATCATAAAAAGTTTATGTCTTAAAATTAAATTTGACACATTCCTTTAATAGTAGATGCCCCCATTAATTATGTTTAGTTAGGAAAATTAAATAATGTAAGGTGGCACAATTAAAGTGGAGAAGGTCCAAGAGTTTTCTCCCATTAAAGGGGGAGTTCAAGGGTTTTTCCCACATTAATTCTTGGTTTTAGTGGTACCCACCTTTGAAATCAAATTGGGATGTTTTAACGCCTCATGGTCCAAACCTCCATAACTCAAAAAGAGAGGTTACAAGAAAAAAAAGTTAAATATTTTTATTTTTCTATTCTTTCACAAAAAATTGAAAAACTAACTTCCACCCTCGACCAATTATTGTTGAGGTGATGGTATTCTTAAGAAAATACTGGTGCTGCGAGTTCAATGGTGTCCTCAGATGTAAATTCCGAGCACCGGTTTAAAAGTTAAAAAAATATGCTCGCACGTTTACTGAACGTACCCGAAAAAAGGCCAGGAATTAATTATGAGGAATACAGGCCTCAGAATCACGCGCCATCAATTTTCAAGGTCTCTTAATATTCCTTATAATTTAAAAAAAATCATGTAATTTACGGGTCTTTACATTCTCCACACCATAGGGCTTCGTGTCCCCGTATGCCTCAACTCAATCTAAGGGAACAAGTTGTGATACTTAGCACGTATCTAATCCTCCCACACCCATGTCCTCTCTTAGATGTTCCTGTGATTCCAGTGAACGCGCACTAGAGGTATCGTCCGCCCAAGAAGGAATCACTCTTGTCGATCAACAATCTCCACTGGAACCTCCGAAAATGTCACCCCATCGTCGATGTCCAGCTCGCTGTGGTTGATGATGTGAGATGGGTCATGCATGTATCTCCTCAGCTAGGATACGTGGAAGATGTCGTGCACCCGGTGTAACTGAGGGGGATGTTATAGGTGGTAAGCCACCTCGATAACTCAACTGAGGACCAGGAAGGGTCCAATGAACCTTAGAGATAACTTTCCACCCCGGCCAAATCTCTGCACACCTCATCAAGGTGTGATCCATAGAAAGATGTGGTCTCCATCCTCGAACTCTAGAGGTATCCGTCTCCTATCGGTATAAGACTTATGCCTGCTCGGTGCAGTCTTAATCTTCTCCTAGATGATATGCACTTCCTCTATGGTAGCCCGTACCATCTCTGGTCCCATGAGTGCTGACTCCCCTAGGTTAGTCTAGCACAAAGGTGATATGAAAGGTCGCTCGTACAATGCCTCAAAAGGTGCCATCTCAATGGTGGAGTGATAGATGTTGAATGAAAACTCCACCAAATGCAAGTGATCGTCCTAGCTGCGACTAAAGCTGAGGATGTAAGCACACACCATGTCCTCAAGGGTCTGAATGGTCCGCTCATACTGGCCATCCGTCTGAGGATGGAAGGTAGTGCTCAAATAAAGCTGCATCCTGAAAGCCTCTGATAACCCCTTCCATAGCTGGGAAGTAAAACATTCCTCACGATCAGTGACAATCATCGATGGTACTCCATGTATCCGCACAATCTCTTGCACATAGAGGCATCCCAATCTCTCTACTGAACCTTGCTCTCTGATCGGTAGGAAGTGGGCTGACTTAGTGAGTTGGTCAATGATCACCTAGATAGAATCATGACCCCAAGATGTACGTGGATGTTCTGTCATGAATACCATGGATATATCATCCCACTTACACTATGGGACCATTAAAGGATGAACTAATCCTACTCGTACCTGATGCTCCACTTTCACTTGCTGACAAGTGAGGCACCATGAGACAAACTCTGCTACTACTTTCTTCATTACCAGTCACTAGTGCTATCGTCGAAGGTCCTGATACATGTTCACCAGTCCTAGATGTACTTCTAGAAAGGATGTGTGGAACTCCCTCAGCACATCCTCCTGAAGTGACACTGGTACCAAGGTACGTCCTCTGAAAAGGATGACGTGGTCCCCACCTTTAGAAAATCCATCAGGTGCCTATCCTTTGGATATTTGAGCACATCGTGCCTCGAAGTCAGTGTCCCTATGTCGCACCTCCCTGACTCACTGAAGAAGTGGGTGAGTGACTGTAAGAGATTGAGTAAAGGCTGCTTCACCTCGATCCACAAATGATATTTGCAAAGCGTCCAGCTACTCTGTCACCTCTCCTAATAGATGTATACCAGACCTCCTGCTTAGTGCATCTGCTATAATGTTCCCCTTCCATAGATTATAGACTATCTGATGAGGATCATGGCACACATGGGAATATCAGGGTTGGAGGTGGACATGATGAGGAAGGCGGAATGCACACAAGTGGACAAGACAGTTTGTGTGGAATTGGAGGCCCAATGACAAGGGAGAGGACCAAGAGAATGAAGGAGGCCTTAAATAGATTAATTATGGAATTCCAAGAGGAATCCTTCTCCACACTCAAAGGTAAGTTGACCAATTCACCTCTCATAGTTCTTCTGACTTTTCTAATGTTTTTGAGGTTGACTGTGATGCCTCTGGAATAGGAATTGGGGCTGTTTTAATGCAAGACTCTAAGCCTATCGCATACTTTCGTGAGAAGCATAATGGGACTGCATTGAAATACTCTTCCTATGACAAGGAATTGTATGCTCTCAAAAGAAATTTAGAAAATTCAGGCAGAATTAAGAGAGGTGAATTGGTCATCTTTTGCGGCGTCTTGTGGCTAGAGTTATTAGAGACAAGTTCTCTTTGGGTTCTACCTTGACCATTTCCCCCTACCTTCTCATTTCACTATCTGCACACCAAATTCACTTGTTTTCTTGCAGCGATCTGGGTACTCAACGCGCGAACATTATACAAGGTTCCTAGGAAAATTCCTAGCAGGTCTTGTAGTGCGCATCATTTGGTATCAGAGCCCATTTGCTAGAAATCATGTTCTTTCTTTCTTATCCTTTCTTCCATTTTCATTTCTCTTCAAACCGGGCCAACATCAATTCTGGTCCATTTTATTCTTCCCCTACAGACATCATTTCTTCTTCTTTTCGGACGTACAATATATCATTCTTGTAGTTGAGAAGCTCATATTTCTTCTCCATTTGGAATCATCAAAATCAGATCAATACATAGCGAGATACAACGAGTTCAAATTTTGCAACAAATTATACAATTTTAAAACCACGCAAATCTCATGTTAATTCCATTTGATGTTACAAATTATTGCTTATCGTAAATTTAAATATTGAAAAATTCATCTTGTTGCTGCTGCATGTACCAAAAAAAAATATCCAAAAAGAAAACAAATAAAGAAATCGATAAAATAATTAAAGGCTAAAAAAATTGCAACATTTTGAATTTTACGTCCCATTTTCATTCTTCTTCTTCCCTTTTCTTCCTCTTCCCAAAATTTTCATCTTGAATCCAATTTGAATTTTATCTTTGAATTCTAGTTCCGGATTGCCACATTTTAAAGTTCCTTTCGATTTTTTGAAATTGGGTAAGAACATTATAGGAAGCAAGTTGAGTGGTAAAAGGCAAGAGTGTTACATTTTGATAAAAGCCAAAATTGAGTGAAACACGAGCGAACATATTATTTTTGAGTGTAAACACGTGAGGGAGTGTGTGAGGTCCATTTTCCTTTCTCTTCACTTTTTTTACAGGATTCCTAAATGGCGGAGTCGAGTAATACCAATGAAGTGGACATTAATATGTTCATGAGGGCTTTACAAGAACAATTCCAAAGGTTGAATGCGAGGATGGATGAACTCCAATCCCCTTCCAATTCTAGAGAACCACCAAGGAGGCGAGTTGTTGAAGAAGAGGAGGAGTTATCCGATTTTCACGAGTCACCAATTCAGAGAAATCAACCACCATGGAGGCAATCCAATGATCTTGGAGGAGTAAGGTTGAGGATCTCTTCATTTCAAGGTAAGAATGATCCTGAAACTTACTTTGAATGGGAAAGAATGGTCGAACATGTTTTTGGTTGTCACACTTATTCGGATGAAATCAAAGTGAAGTTGGCAGCTATGGAATTCACCGACTATGCTAGTATTTGGTGGCACCAACTACAAGTGAGTCAACGACGAAGTGGATAATGACCCATCCACACTTGGTAGGAGATGAAAGTTGTAATGCGTAAGAGGTTCATTTCTAGCCACTATTATCATGATTTTTCCTCAAGGTGCAGGGTTTGAAACAAGGGGCTATGAGTGTTGAGGAGTATCACAAAGATATGGAGATCATCATGATTCGGGTGAATATTGATGAGGAGCGAGAGGCCACCAAGAAGGATGCGCTCTACATCTTATGGTAAGGATTCTAGACCTTCATTCAAGTTTAAGGATTCCAATCCACAAGAGAATGTAACGGAACACAAAACTGATTCGGAGGAGTTGCCCAAACCAAAACCAATCATTCCAGAATCCAAAGGTAAAATGGAGGGTAAGGTTGTTTACAAATCACGAGATATCAAATGTTTTAAATGTCAAGGATTTGGACATATTGCCTCACAATGCCCAAACAAGAGGACAATGATTATTTTGGATGATGGAGATGTTCTTAGTGCTAGCTCAAGCATAGATGAAATGCCATCACTTGAGGATGATTCAGATGTGGAAGTAGAAAGCCCTGTACATGGAGAAATTCTTGTGGCAAGGCGTGCTTTGAGTGCTCAACCCGAAGGAGAACATGATCAAGAGCAAAGGGAGCACATTTTTTATACTAGATGCCTAGTAAAAGATAAGGTATGTAGTATGATTATTGATGGGGTTAGTTGTACAAATATAGCAAGTGTTTTGATGATTGATAAATTGGGATTGGCTACGGGTAGACATCCTAGGCCTTATAGATTGCAATGGTTAAATAATAGTGGGGTTGTCAAAGTGACTAAGCAAGCACAAGTTACATTTTCTATTGGGAAGTATGAAGACAAGGTGATATGTGATGTTGTTCCAATGCATGCTAGTCATATTTTGTTGGGAAGACCTTGGAAATTTGATAGGAGGGTCACACATGATGGATACACCAATCGATATTCTTTTGAGTATAATGGGAGGACAGTTATTCATACACCATTGAGGCCATTGCAAGCTTATGAAGACCAAGTGAGGATTGAGAGAGATTGTGAGAAGAGAGAAAAGGAAAAGAGAGAAAAAAATAGAGAGAATGAGAAGAGTGGAAAAATCAAGAGTGAAAAAAGGAGTGTTGAGTGAAAGCAAAAAAATGCGGGAAATAAAAGAGTTGAAAACAAGAGTGAAAATAAGAGTGAAAACAAGAGTGTTGAGGGAAAAGTGAGCTTATTTTCAGGAAAAAGAGAGATAGAGAGAGCTTTAGAGGGGGAGGAAACTCTCGTGCTTGTATAAAAGGGAGAATGTTTTACCAATAACTCTCCTAACCATTCAATTCCTTCTAGTGTTATGTATCTTTTGCAGGATTTTGGTGATGTTTTTCCCGAGGAGATTCCCGATGGCTTACCTCCCTTGCGGGGTATCGAGCACCATATCGACTTCCACCCTAGAGAAACACTTTCCAATCGACCAGCTTATCAGGCTAACCCAGAGGAGACTCAAGAAATCCAATGACAAGTGGAAGAATTATTAAGGAAGGGATTTGTTTGAGAGAGCTTGAGTCCGTGTGCGGTACCAGAAATCCTTGTCCCAAAAAAAGATGGTAGGTGGAGAATGTGTGTTGATTGTCGAGCTATCAACAAAATGACGGTAAAGTATCATTATCCCATACCTTTTTTGGATGATATTATTGATGAACTCCATGATTCATGCTTGTTTACTAAAATTGACCTAAGGAGTGGATACCATCAAATTAGAATGAAAGAGGGAGATGAATGGAAAACCGCATTTAAAACTAAGTTTGGATTGTATGAATGGCTAGTTATGCCTTTTGGACTAACTAACGCCCCTAGTACATTCATGAACATAATGAATCATGTTTTCCGTCCATTCATAGGGAAATTTGTGGTTGTGTATTTTGATGACATCCTTGTTTAATCTAAGAGACTTGATGAACATCATGAACATTTGAAACATGTTTTTGAGACTCTTAGGAAAAATAGGTTGTTTGAAAACTTAGAAAAGTCTACATTTTGTTTAAATTTGGTTGTTTTCCTTGGTTTTGTGGTAGGAGCTGATGGCATGAGGGTTCATGAAGAGAAGGTGAAGGCGATTCGGGACTGCCCAACACCAAAAAATGTCAATGAGGTGAGGAGCTTCCATGGACTTGCATGTTTTTACGGAAGGTTCATGAGGGACTTTTCGACCATTGCGGCACCATTGAATGAGTTGGTCAAGAAAGGGGTGAGCTTCAAGTGGGGAAAAGTTCAAGAAGATGCCTTCTCTACACTCGAAGGAATAGAAAATACTTAATACATTCTAAAATACTTGGTTTTGAAATGTTTAAAAGCATGTATGAGAATGATGTGGATTTTTCTGAAATTTGGAAGTTGTGTGAAAAACATGGCAAAAGTGATTTTTACAAACATGATGGATTTATTTTTCGGAAAAATAAATTGTGTGTTCCATATTGTTCTATGCATGAATTGATTTTTAGAGAAACTCATGGTGGTGGATTAATGGGGCATTTTGGGGTTGAGAAAACTTTTTCCTTGTTGAGTGAACATTTTTATTGGCCTCACATGTGTAGGGTTGTGGATAGTGTTTGTGGAAATTGTAATGTGTGTAAACATGCAAAGTCAAAAGTGTTTCCACATGGATTATACACCCCTTTTCCCGTTGCTTCTCATCCTTGGGTTGAAATTTCAATGGATTTTGTGCTCAGCTTGCCAAGATCACAAACAGGTAAGGATAGCATCTTTGTGGTGGTATAAAGGTTTAGTAAAATGGATCATTTTATTTCTTATTCTAAAACCAATGATGCAACTCATATCGCTGATTTTTTTTTCCAGGGAAATTGGTAGGTTGCATGGCTTACCCAAGAGCATTGTGAGTGATACGAATGTCAAATTCCTTAGTCACTTCTGGAGGACATTGTGGAACAAACTTGGAACCAAATTTTTTTTCTCGACCACTCCACACCCACAAACAGATGGTCAAATGCAGGTGGTCAATAATACACTTTCCACGTTGTTGCATTCCGTCCTTAGAAAAAATATGAAACATTGGGAAAGATGTCTGCCTCACATTGAGTTTGCTTATAATCAGGTGGTTCACTCCACTACTAATGCTTCACCGTTTGAAGTTGTGTATGGTTTTAACCCATTAACTCGACTTTATATTTTACCTTTTCCTACTAATCAATTTTCTAATCTTGAAGGTGAAAAGAAGGAAATGTTTGTGCAGGAGTTCCATGCAAAGGTAAAGGCCAACATTGAGTGGAAGAATGAATAATTAGCCAAGCACACCAACAAAGGTCGGCGGAAAATGGTGTTTCAACCAGGAGATTGGGTGTGGGTACACTTGAGGAAGGAGATGTTCCCAGAGCAGCGAAAATCAAAACTTCATCCACGAGGAGATGGTCCTTTCCAAGTCTTAGAGAAGATCAGTGATAATGCCTACAAGATTGAGTTACCCGATAGGTATGGGAATGTTAGTGCTACCTTTAATGTTGCTGATCTTTCTCCCTTTGAATTTTTAGATTCGAGAACGAATCCTTTTGAGGAGGGAGGAGATGATGAGGATCATGGAACACATGGGCATCGCGGGGTTGGAGGCAGACATGATGAGGAAGGTGGAATACACACAAGTGGACAAGACCCTTTGCATGGAATTGGAGGCCCAATGACAAGGGAGTGGACCAAGATAATTAAGGAGGCCATAAATGGATTAATCATGGAATTCCAAGAGGAAGCCTTCTCCACACTCAAAGGTAAGTTGACCAATTCACCTCTCTTAGTTCTGCCAACTTTTCTAAAGTTTTTGAGGTTGAGTGTGATGCCTCTGGAATAGGAATTGGGGATATTTTAATGAAAGACTCTAAGACTATCACATACTTTAGTGAGAAGCTTTATGGGGCTGCATTGAACTACTCTACCTATGACAAGGAATTGTATTCTCTCAAAAGAACTTTAGAAAAGTCGGGCAGAATTAAGAGAGGTGAATTGGTCATCCTTTGTGGCGTCTTGTGGCTAGAGTTCTTAGAGTCAAGTTCTCTTAGGGTTCTACCTTGACCATTTCACCCTACCTTCTCATTTCACTTTCCACACACCAAATTCACTTGTTTTCTTGCGGCGATCCGGGTGCTCAACGCGCGAACATTATACAAGGTTCCTAGGACAATTCCTAGCGGGTCATGCAGCTCTTTTCACTATCCAAAAGTCATAAAACTGGAGAAACTCAATCCAACCTCGCTGTCTCATGTTTAGGTATTTCTAAGAGAATATATACCTTAGACTCTTTTGATTCGAGTAGACTGTAAAACGGTCGCCCATCAAGTTATGTCGCCACATCTTCAAGGTGAAGACCACTTCTGCTAACTCCATGTAATGGGTAGCATAGATCTTCCCATAATGTCATAGCTATTGAGAACCATATGCGATCACTGCTCGCTCCTGTATTAGGAAGCATCTGATCCTGGTCCCTGATGTGTCGTAGTAGACTACGTACCCTACGACATCCTCTGGTAGCCTCAAGATGGGGGCACTAGTAAGCCTTTCCCTCTTCTCTTGAAAACTCCACTGGCACCTCTCTGACAAAATGAAGTGTTTCCCATTCTTTTTCTATGCTGATAAAGGTGCTACAACTCTGGAGAAATCTAGCACAAATCTCTGATAGTATCTGGCCAAACCTAGGAAGCTTTGTACCTTCGTCACACTCCTGGGTGGATCCTAAGAAAGTACCACCTCAATCTTTACTAGATCCACTGAAAATATAGCCTCTGATATGACATGTCCAAGAAAGTGGACCTCTCGGATCTAGAACTGGCACTTAGAGAGATTACCATATAGCTGGTGTTCTCGGAGTGTGTCCAGAACTATCTGCAAATGATAGTAATGCTCCTCCTAAGTAGCAAGGAACGTCATAATGTCATCGATGAAGACTTCTACATAGTGATCAAGGTATGGTTGAAAGATCATGTTAATCAGTCCCATGAACACTGTCAGAGTGTTGGTCACGCCGAATGGCATATCCAAGAATTCTTAGTGGCCGTACCGACATCTGAAGGATGTATTTTTCACTTCCTTGCCTCGTCCTCTGAGCTGGTGATAGCGTGATCTGAGGTCTATCTTCGAGAACCGAAATGCTCCCTTCAGCTGACCAAAGAGGTTGTCAACCCTCAGGAGTGGGTACTTGTTCTTCACGGTCACCTGATTTAGGTGTCGATAGTCAACACTAAGCCTCATGCGCCCATCCGCCTTCTTGGCGAAAAAAATCGGGGCTGCCTAAGGAGAAACACTAGGCTGAATGAACCCTCTCCCTTATAAGTCCTCCAGCTATACACTCAGCTAATGAAGCTCCGTGGGAGCCATCCGATATGATGGTGTAGATATCAGTGTCATCCCAGGGTTCAAGTAAATTTAAAATTTCACCTCTCTATAAGGAGGTAGACCCAGAACATCATTAGGGAAGACATATGCGAACTGGTCCACCACTATAGGATATCTCGGACTCTCCACATCAACCGCTCTGAGGGTAAGGCTAGCTACCTGATGTTAATCGAATGAACCATCCTCCGAGTAAGCTTGTCCTGTGATGAAAAGGCTCCCTTCACACCGGTGAAGGTAAACCTGGCCAAATCCATGCAGACACAATGCACTTTGTGCCTCATACAGTCAATCTGAGCATGGACTGTAGATTACTAGTCCATACCCAAAATCACGTCGTAAGGCCTAGACACTGCTACAAGGAGATCCCAGATGAAGCTTTTTCCTCCTAGATTAAGCTCACACTATCATCACCTCTGCTTAATTTTCGAATCTGCTCTCGTAGGAGTCTCTAGATGCAAGGATCGAGCCAACAAATCTGTCGGAATCTCCGAGCTCCGAACGTGGGCAGTGGAAATAAATGAATTATTGGAACCTATGTCTATAAATACTGATGCTAAGGTTGAATAGACACCGATCATACCTTGTATCATCTCTGGAGCACCATGGTCATAGGCCTCAGCTCCCTGGAGCTGAGCTCTCCCATGTTCACCTACTCCATGTGGTCAGCGTGGACCACCTGGTGGGGGTGGCTGTAACATCCTGAATCGTCACCCAGCGCCCGCTGCATGACCAGCTCCTCTGCCACTTCTACCTTCTCCCTATGGTACTCCTCATTCAAACCACTATCTCTACCTGGGTGGTCCTTCGACAGTATACTGATCATCTGTATGGAAGGTCGAACAGTGTCGAGCCATGTGACTCAACCCGCCGCATGTTTAACACTCCCTGTTCCTCGCATGAATGGATTTGTCTCCGGTACCCAGAACAACTTACCCTAAATCCTATGGTTTTCCACATATAAGTGTGGTCCTCTTGGACATTTGGGATATCTATTATCTTCCAGCTCCAGAAGACTCTTCTACATGATGACTGGTGGTGGGTTTTGTTGCTGGTGACTACTCAGCAAGAAAAATCTCCACAAAGAGGGCTCGCTCTAACACACCCGCCTGCATCGGGATGCTGAGAGAAATAATTGAAGCCCTGATCTCCCACCCGATCCCTTTATCAAAAGTATGAGCACTAAAGAATGGGTCCCGTAGCATATCAGTGGAGTAGTGTGAGAGTTCAGTGAACCTCGCTGAGTAGTAAGACACAATCATTCTACCAAACTACAGATGAAGAAGCTCATGTATGCATACTACGCGAAGAGTCACTGGGGAAAACTCTGCCTGAAATAGGCTATTGAAGTCTTCCCAGAGAAGTGTCACCTCATCATGAACCTGGAGCATCAAGATCCAACATCTGCCTACTACTTCCTGTAGAAGACTGGCAGAAAGGATCACCATGAGATTAGCTGGTGTCCCTCCCAGTTGGAAGACTCTCACCTCAACCTCTAGCTAATCCTCAACCATCTCTGGGTCTGTCTCAACCCTGAACCTGGGTGACCTCTAGCACTAGAACTTGTGAAAAGCGCTCAAGAGGAGTTCACCCTTTGCTGCTGGGGCTGGTGGCATCAGTGGCCCAAGGGGTAATGGTACCGCTGGTGCCTCTACTGGGAGAGGTAACTGCACCGAGGCCTCGTCGCTCGGTCGGCTATCAGTGCGTACTATATCCAGAACCCTAGCCGGCTGTCTGCATGGAGTCATCCTAAAAAGAAACTGGTGTGCCATGATCAAAATGTTATACCTAGTGAGCAGACTCAAATAGATCACAATGAAAACACTTCAGAATAGACATGCAATTAGTGTTTTTGTGCACTGAGTCAGAAATCAGAAGTCGGGGTCCTGGTGTTTGGATACGTCGACCACCGCACCAACATTTTATTCCCTAAACTGATGACCACACCCACTACACTTAACATTATTTTTGTTAAAAAGATCACAGTCGAATGTTCTATGGTAGAATCCACTCCTCTGATACAATTTGTCATGACCCATCTCCCGGGGCCCGTGCCGTGACTACCCCAAGCCCTCCTTCCATATCCCAGGGGTTGGCCACTAGCACCGAAAAGCGTATTCCCTAAAACCTGGAAGGCATTTCCTTTATATCCTGTAAGCACATGTAACCATACACACATCAAGATACGAACATGATTAAATTGAATCGTAAATAGACTAAGTACAGTATATAAAAGGGGCCATAATTCAAGACCAACTGGAAAGTACATGAAACTGAAAAGTACAAGTAAACCGGAACTACTCCTGTAAACACCCACCAAGGATCCAACCTGAAGGGTAGGTACAACTCTTGAATGGTCGTCTCTGCGGTGCGCCTCGTCTAAGGTCCACCTCCGAGCTACCTCAAGTCCTGGTACCCTCGTCATCAGTCAGTGATGTCTGTCGTCTTCACCAAACACAAAATGGTGCATGCATATCCCGTACAGGGGTGAGTATAACAATACTCAGTAGGGAACCCGAGACCCTTAAGGTCTCACAAAATCCACAAAGGATAAACCACACAGATTGAAATCAACTGACAACCCTACTTATATGTATGTCCATACATATACGTATGTTATCAAGTAATCCCATCTCAATCATGAGTAAATAAAAGGCACAACTCATTATCCCAAATCTCAACTGCTCCATAAATGAAATAATACCATGAAGGTAAGTACCACACAGGTACACCACATAGAAGATTACCACAAAGGTAAAGACTCATCTAACACGAGGTATATCTTAGGTATAATAGTATAGATGATTAGATGTAACTACTGAGTCATCATACTCTGTTAAGAGGTATAACCATCAATGATCGTAAATAACATACCAATACAGGATCCTAGTACATCATCAGAATCTCATAGGATCTTAGTAAAGAATCAGTCTTACATAGGATCGCAGTACACCATCAGACCCACACAGGATCCAAGTACACCGTCAGACCCACATAAGATCCTAGAGAAGTCCCGCATGTATTCCCTACTCCGATCCATGTGGGACCCTCAATCTCTGACCCACATAGGATCCCTTCCTCATGTCACAGCCAGCTACAGGTTTTCTGCACTAAGCTCGCTTGTCTCCAGGAGGGTTCGTTCCTCAAGCAACTGGCCGATAATAAAACTTCCACTATGTCCCACAAAGAAGTATCCCAAAGGACCGCCATGTCATAGGTGTATCAATGCAACATACAGTGCAGAAATCTGATGCCCCATCTATAAGTTATTTGCTTTTTAGTCCCGAGGGCCAGGTTGAATTCATGCTCATTCCAACCGACCATACCCCAACTTTATCCAAATCTTAAGAGGGGTTCACCAGAAGGACTGACTCAATCGAAGGTTTCTGTTTCCATAGACGGTTCTTCAAACAGACGTTCTTAGCTCAAGATATGGTCAAATGAATGAAAGGGGTCAATGTGGGTCCAGGTTCGGTCCGACCCAGTCGGATCGACCAGGCCCAACCTGCTGGGTCCCGCTCGGCTCGTGGTGCGGTGACCCATGGTGCGGTGGCCCATGGTGTCTCGCAGTGTGGCGGCCCATGTTGGCTCGCTGTCAGGTGGCCCGTAGTGTCTTGTGGTGCGGCAGCCTGCAGAGGCTCACGGTGCGTCGGCCCATGACGGCTCTTTGAGGCGGCCCACGATGGTTCGTGGTGCAGCGGCCAAAGGCGGTTCGTGGTGCGGCGACGAACAACAGCTCGTGGGGCCACGACTGGCCGATCAGGCAGTCCTTCTTCGCACGGTGTGGTCGTGCGCCACGTCTTTGCCTGTGGCCGGCAGTGAGATGGTGGCCTTTCTCCCATCGTCATGTCACAAGGCCACGGCCCTTCTCCGTCGGGCAGCATGGACGCACGTCAACGCCTCTTCACGTGCCTGGCCACCGTCGTTTTCCGCCCTTGCCCTGCCGTGGCTGATGGACCGCTGCTCTTCTACGGTGGCATTGTACGGCCATCACCGTCCTCACGGCTAGCCGTGGTGAAGACCGCCAATCCTGAGTCCCACTAGTGCCAATCACCGACACCTGTTTCCATTCTCCTCCATGTCAAAGAACACAAAAAAACTTCAAAGGATTGCAGAGAGGTTGGTCTATGTTTGTTTGGCCTGCACCCTTCGTATTTGGGCAGTAGCAAGCGGCTCAATTTTTTCTTGAATCAGGAAGAATTTTCAAGAACGGGTAAGGGGAAAATTCACAACAATATACCCTAGTTCGAATGTCTTTTGAGGCCAGTGAGGAGTGAAGGACGAACGTCAGTTCGTTGTCATCGAATTTCTTCCTTGTTGGAGAGCTCATTCTTCGTTCAAGGATGAGTTTCCCCAAGTTCTCCCTTTTCACCAACCAATCCCCCAATGGTGAATTTCCAACTTAATAAGTTTAATTCTAACAATTAATGATGACATGCCCATTAATTTTAGTTATCCCCATTAATTAAGTTATGTTGGAAAAATTTAATAATAGAAGGTGGAACAGTTGAAGTAGAGAAGGTCCAAGATTTATCTCCCATTAAAGGGGGAGTTCAAGGTTTGTCCCCACATTAATGTAGGGTTTGGGTGGTCCCTAACATTGAATTCAAATTGGGAGGTTTTAACCCCTCGTGGTCCCGACCTCCATAACTCAAAATGAGAGGTTACAAGAAAAATAAAAAGTTAAATATTTTTATTTTACTATTCATCAATGAAAAAGTGAAAAACTAACTTACACCCTAGACCTACTGTGGTCGAGGTGAAGGTATCCATAAGCGAATACCGACGATGCAAGTTAAACGGTGTCCTCAGATTTATATTTCGAGCACTGGTTTAAAAGTTACAAAAAACTGCTCGCACGTTTACTGAACGTACCTAAAAAAAGATCATAAATTCCTTCTGGGAACTCCGAGCCTCGGAATCACGCGCCGTTAATTTTCACGGTCTCATCATATTCCATATATTTTTTTAAAAAAATTACCTGGAATTTCATGGTCTATACAAAGTGTCCCATAAATGACACAATTTCAATGCTTATGTGTAAAGAGTTGAATAAGATCTACTGAATAAAAGTTTTTCATTTGTTTTGTTCATTTTATAGTAATGGAAATATTATTTTTAAACTTAATTACCAAATTTACCCTTTATGGTTGTAAAAAGATTTACCATGGATACTATTCGTATTGGTCAAAAATAAATGGGACAAAAATTAACATTTTGGTCCTCCTGAATCCAAATATGACATCCATTTTTTAAAATTCATAAAATAAATGTTGAAGAATTGATGTTAAAATAAAACATGTACAATGTCCCGAAAAATAATTTTTTTGGAAAAATACCCATTTAAAATGGAAAATGTTTTTATTACAAATTAATGCATAAAATTATTTTCCAAAAAATAATTAGATAAAAATGAACTAATTAAAATTTAAAACCAAATAAAAAAATTATTTTACTATATAATGACTTTAAAAGAAAATAATTTTTTAATAAAAATCAGTATTTTCACTATTCATAAAAAATTAAACTTACCAGAAAAATAAAAAAAAATCTAATGTAAATTTTTATATTACACTCTAAAATAAAAAGCTTATTTTTTTCAAATTGAATATAAAAAAGTTTCAACAACTATATTTATAATGGTTAAACCATCAAAAGGCTATAAAAAGACAATTTTTTAAATACTAATTTTATCCAAAAAATGAACTTGTTTTTATGCCATTCTTTGTATCATAAAAGATAAATTTTAAAAAATACATTGAATACATTATATATATTTTTCATTATTAAAATCCATAATTTTTTTAATAATTTATAGAACCACTAATTTTTATTTAAATATTTTTTCAAAAGAAAGGTAATACTATTCATACCTACCATTATCATTACTAGGTTAGAAAATGTAGTTGTACACTTATAATTGGTATAATGTGAAATCAATTGTGTCAAAATAACTTAAATTCTGTGTGACACAAACCAAGCATAGTGTTTCATATACCTTAAGATAAGTTGGTGTTGTGTATCATTACAGATTATCATAGTGTAGTGTACAACCGAAGACATCACATATATAATTAACAAACATATATCTCATAATAATTACAATGAATTGTGATATTCATTAAATTGGACTTGAAAAATTCAAAAATGTATCAATATTATGTGGAATAACAATGTTTATTTTTGAAAAATAATCCATATGAAACAATACCTAAAAAATAAATAAACATTTCAAAATGTGACGCGAAATATTTAGAAAACCCTAATTTTTGAAAAAAAAATTCAGTAAGTTAAAATTTAAATTGAATAAAGGTTTTAAATAATAAATGTGAAGTAGAGGATAAAACGTTTTATTCTAAAACGATACATTTTTTTAAATACTTACGTTGAAAACCCACATTATAAAAATTGTAACAAATAATATTAATATTATGAGAATGTAAATATGATGTTCACATGAGTTAATATATATTTGGGTTCCCAAATATAAAATGGGAAATTGGTATGAAATTATTATATGAACAAGCATGAGAAAATTTCACTAAAAATGATAGAAATTATTCTTAATAGAGATACACATTTTATTGTGAAGAAATTTATTGAAAAAAGAATATTTGAATAAAAGGTTTCTATTCTCACATTTAGTAATATAATGAACCATACAATAAAATTTTAGTGTATAAATTACCAAACATCAATAATATATGTTCAAAAAGATGAATTATAACTCAATAAAGGGAGTTGAGTCAACAATGAAACATACACCATTAGTATAATTTTAAATAAAAATATATTTAAATAAAGTACATTATATGAAAGATAACTCACAAGTAATCACATGAATATTATAAAAGACTTATATTAGGTTGTAATCTCACAATAACACAGTTTTCATGTAGTATAATAAGCAATTTGCCTCATGAAATTATATTTTATATAAGGAACCCTTGAAATTATTTCCTCTCTATATGAATGGTCTTCATGATACAATATAAATAAAATAGATCACATAATATTATATATCAAAACATTTTTAATATTAATTACCTTTTATTATAATCATTTTTAATTATTATCTATATGTATATTAGTTAATTATTATCAATTTTTGATATCATCTGAGTAATCTTAATCATTCTAAACTACTCTCATAATAGTAGTTTCTTCCTTCATTCCTCTCCCAAATTTAACCATTCCCAATTCATACATGGTACTATAATTTATTCATTATAATTATTTATAATGTCTTCATTAAATTCTATTGGTTTTTTGGTTATGATCATTACTTTATAAATTGACAAACAACATGTTTCAATGATTTTCAACTAAGATATATTGGTATCTCAATTAATGAGTTAAATAGTAACTTTAACACTACAATAAAAAATTATTTACTTATTTAGATAAAATATTACCATTTATCATCCTCTTATTCCAATCTATTATTTTATTTTATATCATTGTTCATTTAGGTGGTTAGACCATCCCAAACATGAACATACAATAAAGAATGATGATTATGATTATGAAAGTGGTTTAATTTAGAAAAATATAAATAACAAAATAAATTATGATGTTATTAAAATAATTTTAAGGTGGTGAATAATATTTTAAAAGGGTTTAAACAATAATAAATAAACTAGTCATAAAATGAGATGTGATACTTCATAGAGACATTGGTCTGTTTAAAGTAAGATTAATGTTCTAATTTCATAATGAATTATAGGTTAAGTAGGTGGATTAAATTTCTGTTCATAATAATCACAATTAGAATATATATTTCACATTTGTTTATAAATTTCTCTTTTATAATATGAAAATATAATCAATGGTGAAAATATGGATGTTATTACTTCATGGAGGCAATAGTCCACACAACACACAAATAATAGTTTTGTTTTTATTAATAGACAAATTAGAAACATGGGTAATTATTATGTCATTATAATAAAATAATTAATATAAAAAACAATATGTTATTTATATATAAAATAAAATTTATATTTGGTAAATTAAGAATTCCAAAAAATTAGTTATGAAAAAAAGTATTGACATTGTGGTCTTTGTATTTCATGTAGAATACTACTTAAAAATAGTGGTCTTAGGATAATTTTTTCATTTCATGTGGATTACTGAAAAGAAATAAGATTATGTAGGAATAAAAAAATATATAGTTTAATAGGAAATATTTTTTTGTTGTTCTTGTACATTTTGTAAGTGGTGACATAAGATTTTTTAAAAATACATCATCTAAGTATAAAGACAGTGCATGTTTTACCTATAAAGGATTATCTAAAAAATTATAATTGAGTTTTTTATGAGATAATTTTGATAACACCTTAATCATTCATTTTCAAACATGTTTTTAACAAATTAAGTTATTTACTCTTATAATTTGTACATTTACCTTTTTAGTTTTAATACGACAACTAATTTTTACATTGATCATTTGATTTTAATGGCTTAAAATAAAATGATCCTTTTTAAAGAATTTAGACCCAAAATAAAATCTATAAATTAGATTATTATATAAAATTATAATTTTAATTAAAATAAATTTTAGCATCATCTCATGTAACATGTAAACACCCATTTTTAGAACATAATCATTTTTATGCTTATAATTTTTGTGTGGGAAATTTTTTCCCATGTATTTGATTTTCATGATGATATTTTTTTTATTATAAAACAAATAAATGATATTTGGTTTTAAAGGAATTATTAAACCAAATTTTACATGAAATATTATTTAATTAAAATAACAGACCAAAAAAGTGTTTCTTTTAATATTAAATATTACTTGAGTTAATATAATGATAAAAATTAGACTTCTAAATACATAATAATATTTTAAAATGTATAATACTCCACATTAAATAAATATTGTTCATAAAAAAAATTATATGATTTAGAATAATAATACTTGATATAGTCATAAATGTTATGATTTTAATAAAAACTATATTTCTAACTATTAAATATAAATAATTTATTTCAAAAAAATATAAAAAATCCTTTTCAATTAGTTTTTATATTATAATATAAAAAATGAATTTAATTTTGAAAATTAAAATTGTAGATTGTATGGTTTTATCTTTTAATTAAAAATACAATTTATAATGAAAAATTTATATTATTGAAAAATTTCCCATTAAAATTTTAAGGGTTCATAAACCTATTTTTCATGTATTTATAATCGATTATAATATTTTCTTTTCAGAATAGTTTTTATTACTATTTGTTTTTTAATAATATTTATCTAATATCTCACATATAATCTTTTTTTGGTGTTATGTTTGGAGAATATTATCAAATATATTAATAATATAGAATAAATATACAAAAAATCAGGTTGTTACAATAAACAACAAGTGAAATACTATGACCAAGAAACATTATAACTCTGTCTTATCTTAGATGGAAGTAATATATTTTGATGATTTCATTTACCAAAAAATTCACAAATGAGTAGCAACCACCAAAACATAGCACATAGAATCCAGTCTACCACACAACCAACCTTCAATATATTTTAACTCCGATAGCATGAATAGACTAAGAAAAACATTAAAATGAATAATAGTTTCAAAAGGAAAAAAGTTCCCTATAGAACTCCCCAACAGTACTCAGATTTGGATTAAATTAAAGCTTCAAATTCATGGGAAAAGGAACAGTGTGGAATTATATGAAAACATCTCATGAAAAAGGTTAAGTATTTGAATCAAATTCAATAAAATAATACCGAATAAAGGCTTTTTTATTTATCATCATTTTGTCAAGAAATTATTGGCTTACAATGGAGTAAGATTATTAAATTCTCAGCATGCCATATAATAACAATTGTTGAAATATTTTGAAATTTATTATATTTAGGCCACACAAATAATTTTTTGAGCCAATTATTGGGAGAAATTTATTCTAGAATATATTTGGATCGAATTTATATAACTATATAACCAGTTTTATTCCAATAAAAAATTTCATCATTCTATCATTGATTTTTTTTTAATTTTTTTTTAATTCCCATTAAGTACTTTTTTAAATCAAAATTTCAATTTTAATCAAAATACCCATGAAAATTAAAAAATTATATTTTTATTATAAATATGAAATTATCAAATTTAAGGTATTTTTAATTTATACAAAAATTTAAAAGATTTTTTTAATTTTAAAAAGTCTCAATTATTTCCTAAAAATTATCACATTTAATATACATAATAGAATAAGTAATTTTCATTTTTTTGATCCATTAATGTATAAATTAACTCAATTATATCTAAATAATATTCAATAATATCACATTTTGAGGGCTTTATTGTTAGAAAGTACTCATTCTACTACCTAAGGAGTTATCTAGGTTTAATTTTTGATCCCAAAATTCCCAATGAATTTTTTTTCATTTCTAAATTAAGAAGGCCATGGAAACTGTTGGAATCATCTTCTTTTAATGCTCAAAAATCAAGCAAATCATGCTCATCATGAAAATCATGCAAATCATTTTAATCATGAAAATCATGTAAATTATGTGTAAATATTATAAATCAATATTACTCTTGTTCTATTATGTTTTATTGTGATTATGTTTAACCCTAATCTATTCTATTAGTATTACATATTATGATAGATGGAAGATATTTTAATAAGTATAAGACATTGTTTCTCTGCCAAAACGGTCTCACCATTTAGTCCAGAAAATAGTAAAGTCCATGAAACTGTTCATAATTTTGACAATTTACTAGAAATCCTTAGCTAAGTCATCATTTCCCATACACTATAAGAGTGATACCAGTTCCCGAATTCCCAAAGTATCAGACACCATAATCGTGCTACCGGTTCAAGAATTCACAAAGGACCAGGCATCGTAATTGTGCTATCGGTTTCAGAACTCACGAAGGACGTCACTGCTGATTGTGGCACCGCTTCTGACTTACCGTGACTATGGAACTGTTCCTCTCTCCATACCAAATATGAAATTGTTCATTGCTTATCAATTTTTATATCCTTCTCAATGAAATTTAAAATTTTATTCTAATGATCATATTTGAGTCATTTAAGGACACTGACTCAATTAATGTTCTTTTTCAAAAGTGACACCTAATAGTATGAGGTACGAGGTGTAGTGATTTTCTCCTTTTTGGTTATAGAAAAATCACCCAAGATAAAATACAGGGTGTCACATGGGCTGAATGGTGTGAAGAAGTGATAAGAAAGATACATTAAAGTGAACACACATGTATGTAAGAACACATAAGGGAACACCCGATGATCTAATTTTTTTTGCTTACTGTGGATCAAAACATCCGATATACTTGCTGCACCAACTCAAATAAGATGAATTTATACAAATTGTTACATAATAACTCACTAGAAACATGAAAACAGATCTCATGACGCTCTATTTCTGAGTCTATTTTTAGAAGATCACCCCAACATAAAATATACTAAATCCCAGAAGGTAAGAGCTTCATTGAACAACACTTAGGGAATTTTTATTCCCTTATTATTATATTCTACTTTGTTTTGTACTGCTTTATTAATATTTTCATTAGTGTGTGTATGTCAATACTAAAGACGAACATTGTGTCATGCACAGAAATGGAGGATACAAGATATCCTCAAACAAATACCATTTTACACCTTGTTTCACTCATGTATAACTATGGAAGAGGTCCTATGTGACCTGAATATTATATTTGCCACGTAGAGCTGTGGTTGAGGTCATGTGACTGGTATTGTCTTGTGTACTGTTCTGAAAACCCAGATCCAGGGGGATGATCAAAGATTTATATATATTTTTCTTGTTGGAAGATGATCATGATGTGACGTGGATTAGGTCTCATCTTGAGACTGAAAAACTTGTTTTATCCACTGTGTTTCTCAGTTTATTTTTTCTATATTTTAATTCAAATTTAAGAAAACTAGATCTCACCTTGATAGTTAGTCTTGGATAGTGTTTATAACAACATTGATTTAGTAAATTAGATTCAAAGGTTATCTCAACATCTCAAATTTTTATAACTAAGATATAATAAATATTTTTAGAAATTAATTTAACAGACAAACTATAATAATGAAATTAATTTGGTTAACTTTCATGTATTGATTTTAAATTTGGGATTTTCAAATAATTTTTTCAAATTTTTTTTATAGGAACTCAATTCGACCCCCTCTTGAGTGTCCTACTCCCACCAACACTTGATATCAATTTTGTTTTAAACTGATATTTTCCTAGGTTTCAATGCTTTTCAAATATTTCCAATTGTGATATATTTCTCTTTCAAGATCTCTAAATTTCTGTTAGTTATAAATTTATAGCTCTTTAAAATCTATCCTTTATTATTTTTTATGGATAATATATAGGGAGGTGTTGTTACCAATAGACCTCCCTTATTTATGGGATCAAATTATGCTCAGTGGAAAAAAAGAAAAGTCTCTTAGAAAGTATGGGGATTGATATTTGGACAGTAATAGAAGGTAAATTTGAAATACCAGAAACAATAAGAACTACATTTAGTGAAGCTACAAAATATGGGTATAATAATAACTGCAAAGGTATGAATAAATTGATTTTTTCTTTAAGGGATGAGGAATTTAATAGAATAACTTCTTGTAAATTTGCCTATGGAATTTGGGATATGTTAGCTATCTCAAATGAAGGAACAACAAAGGTTAATGAAATGATACTCAATACATATAACTTTATGTATGATAATTTTAAGAAGAAACCAGATGAACCCATTTCTGAAATGTATCTAAGTTTTAATGAAATGGTCAATACGATGAGAAATCATGGAAAGCCAGTGGGATCCACAAAACAAATCACGTGGCTACTATGTTGTATTCATGGAAGATGGGGAGGAACCATAGTATCAATTCGAGAATCTGGTGGCATTAGTAAGTTGCCAGACAAGGAGTTGATAGGTAAATTGATGATGCATGAGGAAGAGTTAAAGGTAATCAAAGATGAATTGGATGAGAAAAAAAGAATGTTAGTGTCTCTAAAAACTATTAATTCCAAAAATAAGTAAAAGGAAAGGATATAGACTCATTTTGACAGTACAAGTAATGATGATTCACTATCAGATAGTGATGAGAATATGGCTCAATTATCCTGAATGTTTAATAAGTTTCATAGAAAGAAGATATTCTTCAAGAAGCATAGCTATAAAAGCAAATATAAAAATAAAGGTAATTGGTAGAAGGACTAGAAAAGGAATGATATCGCAAATTAATTAGTCTAATAAGAATATAAGAGAAAGGGATATTTAAAAGCTCACTGTCCCAAGAAAATGTATAATACGAAGTATGAGGACATGGATAGAATGTAAACGAAATAAATGAAAGCATAATGGAGTGATTAGGAGGACAAATCCTGTGACTTAGAATCTTAACATGATTACAATTTTGACAAATCCAATATGTGTTTCATGAAAAACACATCAGACTTAGCTCTTGGGTCTCCTATACAGAATTCCTATTATTCTGGAGATTAATATGATTCTAAAAATATAACTACTGAATAATTGTTTTAATATTACAAAATTCTTTAAGATACATGAAATTAATTAAAAGATAAATATAAATCTTTAAAGAAACAACATGATCTTACTTCTACAATTAAATTAAATCTTACTATAGAAAAAGAAACGAATTCACAATTACATAAAGAAATTAGTGAACTAAAATTATCTAATGTGAAATTGAAATTAAAATTTTAAATTTTTCCAACTGAAATAATACTATAACATAAATACATAGTAGAAAATTAGCTCATTGGTATACTACTGGTATAGGATACAAAACTGGATAGAGGAACATAGCTAATTTTTTTTTATAAAAAACTCAGGAAAAACTATCTTTATACAAAGAACTAAAAAATATGATAGTTCTAGATCTGGGAAGTAATTCACTAATTCTAATTTTTCTTGACCAAACACATATTACATTTCCAAAACATTACAAACTGAGTATTGGAAAACCATGAAGTATGTATGGGTTCCCAGATCTCTTATTAATATTGTTACTGGACCCAAACACTTATGGGTACCAAAAATTTATCTTGGTTAATTATTTTGTTGGAATGATATTTGAAGGGGTCATGTATATTTCTATGGTACTTGGACATTGGATGATCAATACACATGATAGGAAATTACTCATTGTTCAAGAATCTGATAACGATTGATGGTTGGTGTTTCATTTTTGGTCAAAATGCTAAAATAAAAAATAATTAGCCTGGTCTATATTGGTAACTCTTACTCCGTTTTAATTTCTAATGTACTTTTTGTTGATATACTAAAATATAATCTACTTAATACATCTCATTTGGGTGATAATGGTTTTCATGTTAAATTTGAAAACGATGCATGAAATATTTTTAATTCTAAAAATGATTTAGTAATTTTTTGTTTTAGAATTGAAAATTTGTATGCTGTTAACATAGATTCAATAGTTTCTCCAAATGTTTCTTGTCTGATTGCATTTCACAATTTGTCTTTGATTTGGTATAGAAGACTATGATATTGTAACATACACTATATTAAAAAGCATACTAGAAAAGTCTTAGTCATGGATCTACCCAAACATGAGTTTCCAAATGATGAAGTATATAATACTTTTCAAAATGGTAATCAACAAAAAAAATCATTCAAACCGAAGAAAGAAGTTTCTTCATTTCAAACTCTCTTATTGGTTCAGATGGACTTGTTTGGACCATCTAGAGTTTCAAGTCTAGATGGGAAGAACTATGTGTATTTTCTTGTAGATAAATATTATAGATATACTTGGAGTTTTCTCTTAGATAAGAAATTGAAACTTATTATCATCTCAAAATGTATGATAGAATAATAGAAAACCTAAATGGTATTAAAAATAAATCCCTATGAATTGACCATGGTCGTGAGTTGGAAAACCAAGAGTTTGAATATTTGTCTCTCACAAAATGGCTATATTCATAACATTTCTGCCCCTAGGACACCAAAACAATATGGTGCTATAGAATGAAGAATAGAACTTTACAAAAAATATCAATGACCATGCTCATTGAATATGACCTACCTATACACGTTTTGGATGAAGTTGTCAATACAGCTTGTAGTATTTTTAATAGAGTCTTAATCTTACTAATTATTAATAAAAATCCCTATGATTTGTTGAATAATAGGAAAAAAGTGAATTAAATCAATGTTTTTTGCTTTAATGTTAATAATCTAAATACTGAGTGTGATGAAAAATTTTCAACCAAAAGTGATGAAGGAATATTTCTAGGTTATTCAATTTATAGAAAAGATTATATAGTCTTTATAGAAATACCAAATGTGTCGAAGAATATGTACATGGAAAATTTGATGTAACAGATCCACATGAACCTAATACCTCCCAAGAAAACCTTTAGGATGATGTTTCACATTAGAACATAAATGATAAATCTTATAACCTTGCTATTAAGCAATATGTATAATCTTCAATTTCAGGATATTCTAATGAATCAATTCATGATAATCCCAAACCTATTGAAGAACAAAAAATCATTTTCCCTTATTTTTCAAGATATGTCAGAATCATTAAGAACCATCCTTTAGATGTTGTTTTTCAGGATTTAGATAATTGAAGTCAGACTCTAGATTCTATAAGAAATTAGGTTAAACATCGAACTTTCATGTCACAAATTGAGACTACGAACATCAGTGATGCAATCAATGATGATTTTTTGTGATGGATATACAGGAAGAATTAAATCAGTGTGAATGAAATACTATCTACAAACTAGTGGATAGACACAAAGACACTATGCCTATAGGAATTATGTGGTTCTTTAGAAATAATGTAGATCAAGTTGATAATATTTTAAGAAAAATTTCTAGATTGTTCACAAAAAGTTATAGTAAAGAAGAAGAGATTTATTAAGAGGAAATACTTTCACCAATTTATAGACTTGAAGCCATTGGAATCATGCTTTCACATGAAACACATCAAAATTTCAAACAATATCAAATGGATGTTAAGAGTTCCTTCCTAAATAGGTATAGTTGAGGATGTTTTTGTTGAACAACCCATGGTTTTGAAAACCATCTTTTTACAAATCATGATTTTAAATTAAAAAAATCTTTATATGGTTTAAAGCAGTCTCCGAGATCAGGGTATAATAGAATAAGTTGTTTTCTTATTACCAATGTTTTTAAAAAAGGTATATCTGATCCTAATCACTTTATAAAAAGAATATCTTAATAGTTTTTTAGTTGTTCAAATCTATGTTGATGATATTATTTTTGGATCATAAAAAAATTCTATATGTGTCGATTTGTCAAAAAATGAAGCAAAATGAATTTGAAATTAGTTTAATTGGTGAACCAAAATTCTTTCTGGGATTTCAAATATTTCAAAATAAGGAATGAATTATTTGGAATGAAATTAGATAAACTAATGATCTTATAAATTATTTTTCTTTTTATAGTACTAAAATTAGTGACACTCAAATGAGGATCACCTGTAAATTAGATCTTGATGAAAATTGTAAATCTGTGGATCAAACCACTTACTGATGAATGATTCAGAGTTTACAAAACTACTAAACATCTTGATAGTATGTTTACTATGAGTATGTGTGTTCTTTTTCATGAAAATCCTATAGAGTCACAAATTTTTGATGTTAAAAGTATTTTCAAATACATCAAACATACTACCAAATTAGGACTTTTTTATGATAGAGGTCAATAATTTGACATAGTTATCTATTAAGATGCTGATTTTGGTTATTGTAAGGTTGATTGAAATATCACATCTGGAACATTTCACATTTTTCAGAAGTCGCAAGTATCATGGTGTTATAAACAAGTAAAATTTATATGCATTATCTACTACTAAAGTTGAATACATAGCTACTGGTAGTTGTTATACTCATATTTTGTGGATGAAACAGAACTTTCTAGATAATGAATGTCAATTTAGACATGTACATAAAAATAGTTATAACAAAAGTGGTATTAAAATCTCTAAATTATTGTTTCTCAATCACAAACAAAACATATTAACATAAGACATCCCTTTTTAAACATCATTAACCAAGGGGTGGTATTACATTAGAATTCATTGGAACTGAATATCAGCTTTCTGACATTTTCACGATGCCTTTAATTTTTGAATGGATGAGTTACATCATTCATGAATTATGAATGATCATAATTCAGTGACTAGTTTAGTGTTTAATATTTACTATTTTAGATTTATTGTCTCATAGTTATTATCTCTTAGTTTCTGCCTCTCATCATTTTGTCTCATGTTTGTTCTCTCACTAGTTATAGTCGCACCATTTAGAGGCACACCATTATAATGACATTGTGATTACATGTTTCGGTCTAACTGTTATGACTTAGACTTCTATTTTAAGTAATTTTTTCCAATATTTATTTATTTATTATTTTATTTCTTCTCATCCTCATTATTTTATTTTTCAATGTTTGAACTCCATAAATGATAAAAACCTATATTTTCACTTCTCTCATGACACTTCCTCTCTACTCCCAAAGCCAATATAGTTTTTCACTAACTCCACTTCATTCTTGAACCTATGTTGAAGGACCAGGAAAAAGAATCAATCTTCATCCTCTTATTGAAATCATCATTATTCAATGAAATAGTAAAAGTATCTGATTACAATGCCTGAGGAACCACTAAACCTAGGTCTTGAGGATCGTATATTCATTCCATAAAAATAAATATGAATGTAGTGGCTCTATTCAAGTGAGTCAATCATTCTGAATGTCTTGGAAGAAAAAAATTCTTAGAGTGGTTTACAAAATAATAAATACTTATCTATTTGAAGATAGTTTTTGAATAATATTAGTATGTTCAGTTCACTTTCAAATCTAAAGGTTATTTGGTGGATGGAATTTGGGTGAATGGAATGAGATGTGCCATTTCTTCGAGGCTGTGGGGCTCCTACATAAGAATAATAAATGAAGTAATTTTTGAGGACTATCAAATAGGTCCTCCTCCACTAAGGGATTTTTAATCATAGAACAATATTTGAGTTAGTTGTCTTGGAAAAAAAAGGAAAAGAATGCATATTTCTGCTGAACTATATGGGGAGACTAGGTTTTTGTATGTTTATTCAACACATAAGTTTTCCAAGAAAAGGATAATATACTATTCTAAAATATTAAGATGGGTTTTTGATACATCTTTTGATGAATGGTCACATTATTAATCTATGCATGTATATTATTATTCAAATTTGTGACATGATCAATAAAACATCAAAGTCAACTTTTCATTTATATTCATGGTTTATCTCTACTATGCTACAAGCCAAAGGTGTGGTTGGTATGAATGAAGAAGTAGTATATGGTTATTATATTTTTATATCTAAGGATACATGCAGATGGATGAATATAAGTTAGAATACAAGGAAGAGATCATGGGCTGAAGATATTGACAGAATCTATGATGAGTTTAATCCTGTTGAGAAGCCTTAGAAACCTAAGAATGTCATTGATCCTAGTTTAGAGCCTGGTGAGCTTGTGGAATATTTGGATGAATAAATGGAAGCTGATGGTCCTAGAACTGAAAGATAAAATGATGTTAATGAATGTGACTAAATTATTGAAAAAAATTCATGAACTATTTTAAAAAGTTCCATATTGAGAATCTCTTCTATTTAAAGATGATTAATTTCTTTATAATCAAGTAAAAAACTAATAAAATTAAAGATTTAGAAGAAGAAAATGTTTTTTGTGCAAGAGTATGCTGCTACTTAAAAACACACAGAGGAATAATCTGATGAAACAAATGTGATTTTATATGCTGGATAATGAATGGAGAATGCATTTCAATTATCTAGAGATGTGGATGAATCTGATAGAGAAGAAGGTATGAAAATTTTTCAAGATATTGAGTCTCTCAGTCCCACAATAGATGCTTATGTTAATGTGTCATGTCTAAAAAAGATCATTAATTAACCCAGTTTTGTTAAAATACTCAAATATGACTATTGGAATCAAAATTTAAATTTAATTGAGAAAGATAGAATAATTTTTAAGGAAGGAATTATGTCATTATTGGTGTTGAGATATGAACGGTTCCATAATCATGGTAAGTCAGAAGTGGGGAAAATGAAGTAGTGACATCCTCCATGAGTTCTGGAACCGGTAGAAGAGTTGTGGGGTCTATCCCTTTGTGAATTTTGGAACTTATCGCATAGTTAAATTGTGTAGCACATTGCGAATTCTAGAACTTTTAGCATGGTTACGGTGTCTGGGAAACATTGTCTCAGGTAATAGTGACTAGTATTTTTTCAAAATTCTAAATGGTTTCATCGAAATGGTGTCATATACTTTTCCTAGTTCCACACTAAATGGTGAGACAGTTTGGGCAAAGAAATAGTGTCTCATACTTAGTCAAGTATCTTCCATATATCTTAGAAGTAATAATCAAAAAATCGATTATGGTTAAAAATTATAATAATAAAATATAATAGAACAAGAGTAATCATGATTTATAAGATTTAAAAATCATTTACATGATTTACTTGATTTAAATGATTTACATGATTTTCATGACTAGAATGATGTTCATGATGTTCATTATTTTTTATCATTGAAAATAGAGGAGTCCCACAATCTCCCCCTTTTTTATGATAAAAAATCATGGAATTTATAATACATACATTTTTGAATGTAATAAATATATCTCTTATCATATCATGGTATTTGAGAATATATGTAAAAAGTAACATAAATTTCAACTCATTTTCCACCCCCCTTTGGATTATCAAAAAGAGAGTATGAAAACAAACACTAAATAAAACCAATATGTGAATTAAAGAGAGAGGACACTTATCATTTAATATAAAAATAGATAACAATACAATCATGAAAAGAGAATAAATAACATACCTATCAATAATTATCCTTCACATAACTTCAGATTTTGTAGCCTTCACATTATCGGTGACCAAGACAACATGAGTGGAAGAAAGAGGTGCAGAAGTGGAGGTGGTAGAAGGATAATAAAGGGAAGGTAATATGACTCCTTCAATGATATAAGTGGAAAGGGTTGGTTAGTTGGAAGAACAAGTCAGAGGTTGTTCAATAATAATAGTCCTGATGTGGCTCGGAGCGTGAGAGACATACATGGTTGTAGTTGAAAAAGATGTGGACAAAGAAGGATTGCTAGATTCAATCCAACCAGGTCTCAAAGGAGATGCAGTATGAGAAACTTTGGATGTTCTTCGGACATGTCAATATGGCTTCAATATATTGATAAAATCAATGATGATTTCATGAAAATATTTCATGGACTTCTCCAAGTCATCATTATTTTCCAGGAATTTATCCAGAGTAGGTGTAAAGTGATTTAGATTTTGTACTTGATCTTTAACCTCTTGGGTTATAAGAGGAAGATTTAAATTCTCCACAAGATACTTGAAATATTTGTTCATCTTATTCTTAAAATAAATCCTCTTGAAGTAGTAATCCATATTCTTCTAGATTTCATCTTGAGAATCAGTGGAAAATTATGAGTGAATTCTTATAAAGTCTAGAATGTGGTCATTATTCTAAATAATTGTAGAGAGATTCCCCTAATCAGTACCAATTAACATAGACTAATGTTCTTATCTTAATACTAATCTAATAATTTCACTGTCCAAATGCTAAGATGGCTGAGTAGAATTAGATGGAGTAGAAACAGGTGATTAGATAGCTTAAAGATGATTTAGAAAAGTCTGTATAATATCCATTATACTCAGTTGTCAGATTATTGATTCCATAGACAAGACGACACATCTCATGTGTTGTTCTCAACCAACTTTTCATACATCGTAATCATGTTGGGTTGAATAAAAAACACTACCTTTTGTGGGATATTATCCGCATCATCCACACTAAGAGGAGAAATAGGGTCTTGAAAAGCTTACAAGTGTTTCCTCATTTCCTCAACCAATGATTTTAAATATTTCACCACATCACTCAACTTCTTGTATTCAAGTTAGACTTTCATAATTTCATGAACCATCATAGGTTGGATCTACAATATTATTTTCCCCAGAAGAAATGCACCATCCCTTTCTCTAAGATTGGTCACAAGATCAGGTTGCGACTTCATAACTATCTCAAAACTAGACAAAATATTGTCTCTAAACTTATTCAAATATTACTTACTTACATAACATGTTGTGGATAAAAACATCAGACATCTTTGCAGCACCAAATCAATGAATAATAAGTTCTATAAACAGTTAGATAATAAATCAATTGAAAATAGAACATAGAAATCAAAAAACTTTATTTATTAGTCTATTTTTAGAAGAGGATCTGAACGTCAAATATGCTACATCCTAGAAGTGTAGAGCTGTATAGAACAACACTCTGAGAATTTATAATCTTTACTATTATATTCATCTCAATTTGTGAACTGATTTATGAAACTTTCATGTAGTGTGTGAGTTGGTACTAAAAACACACATTGTATCCTACACTGAACTATAGGATAAAATATAGACTCACAAAAATACCATTTTACACCTTGTTTCACCCATGTATAATTTTGGAAGAAGTCTTCTGTAACCTGGATATTATAATTGTAATGTTGAACTCTGGTTGAGGTCATGTGTCCTAGACAGTTTTGTGTACTATTGTGTAAACCTAGATCCATGGTGTGGATTAAAGTTTTATATTTATTTTTCTTGGTGGTAGGTGATCACCAAGTAGAATGTATTAGGTCTCAGCTTTAGATTTAACCACTTGTTATATATGTTGTGTCTTCCAATTTAGTTTATCTATATATTAATTTATATTTGAGAAAAATAATTTTCACTTTTACAATTAGTCATGGTTAGTATCTATAACTTCTTTTATTTAGTGAATTAGTTTCAAAGGTTATATCAATATCTCATATTTTTAAAACTGAGAAATAATCTACCATTTATGAAAGTAATTGAACAATCAAACAATTATAAAGTTACTAAGTTGATTAATTGTCATGTTATTTTAAAATTTTGGGATCTTCAAATAATATTTTAACATAAATTTTATAAAAAACCAATTCACCCCCCTTGAGTGTCCTAATCGGACCAATAGAAAAAATATATGCAAAACACTATAAAATCAATCAGTTCTTATTAGATGAAAAAAATGAAAAAAATATTATTTAAACATTCATCCAAGATAAAAAAATATTTAAACTATTCCACTAAACTAAGAAAATACCAATAAAAAATAATTTGCAACACTATTCACAAAATACTTTGAATCAATGGATCATATGGGAAGACAAGGATTATATCATGAGAGTTATCTATATTATGGGATAAAATATATACCTAGAGGAAAACAAAAGTAGTAATCTAGGAGATAATACTCCAATTTTTACATCTAGATTAAATGAGTTTAATATTATTATAAAATTAAAATTATTAAATTTCATAAAAAACTCTTTTTTAAAATAAAATGAATTAAATTAACATAAAGCATGTAACATTTTTCATATAGATAGCCATGAAACACGGGTTCACAAATCTTTTTAATGAATTTCATAATTCAATATAAAATAATCAGAAAAATATAATTTATAATTAATGAATAGTTTCAACTCAATTTTCCATGAATAATGTGGAAAACACCTTAAATAATTCCACAACACTATTCCACATTTTTGATCAGTTAATTTCATCAAATTTTCGTATAGTTTTTCTCCACTTTCCATTATGGAAGTACTAGGGATACAAGATATTTATTTTTATATTCTAAATAAATTATTCTTAACATTTTGGAATAAGGGAGGTTATATGACAATATATATTCTACTAAAGATCCTAATATTTACATGGATTCAACTAGCATTGACCTAAAGGATTTCCAAGAGGTTACGAGGCCTTCGGGATTCCAGGAAAAGACATTTAAAATTAAATCAATCATATTTTACCATTTCTGATTATATACCAAAATATATTTTATTGAGAGGCTTTATAAATGCATAAAATGGTGAATTATTAGTTAGTAGTGCGGTTAAAAAAATAAAGTGGCTTGATCACAGTGGCTAATGTAGTGACATTGATCATAATGTTCACTGATATCTTATCAAGTTAAATTCTATCTATTTCACATGATCCAAGTTTTTGTGGACTAATAAGTAAATTCTATTGGGTTCCTTACAGATGAATCTTCATAACATTCAAATTGATAAGAATAATAGAATGAGTATAATAACAATCCGAGAATCATGGAGGGTGTAACACCCTATTTCATTATAGAAACATTAAAAATAATTATTTTAATTATTTATTGACAAATTTAATTCTTTTTAATATTTTTGATGATTTTTTTCATTTTTTGGAATTTTTCTTCTTCAAAAAATTTTGGGAATGTGGTTTATATGAAACCAAGCTGGTACCCATACATGGGTTTTTTTAACTATTTTTAATGTGAATGGTTTTACATGCATGATTAGTGTATGTTTGGGTGAATATTAGTTATAATCGGGTGACTTTGACTTTTTTGGAAGGTTTCCCTCCTCATGGCTTGAGGTAGTTGATTAGACCATGTGATAAACATGTGACATGCCTCTATAATTTCAGAGATATATTTTTCCTAGTTGGGGCATAATTATTGATCCATGTGGCCATACCATGTAATGGTGTGTTTCATTTCCAATTTATCTCACACATTTTTATAGTGTTTATCAAACCGTGGGTCCTAACCATGTGAATTTCCCTAACTCGCTTAAAAGATGATTTTCTATTTTTTCCCTTTTATTTTAAGATACCTATGAGCCACCAATGCCTTCATCTCATTCATACAAGAGAATAATGAACCATGTTATTCTACCACTCCTCCACATTTGACCATAAATCTTGTCTAATCTTTTGTCTTATTGATTCCTACAATTTAAACCTTATAGTTCCCATTTTTATTCTCTCATCCCATTCATTTTTTTGTTTCACTATCCCATTAAAATACTAGGGCATGTTGGGTAATGTTATAGGGTGTGGGGTGATTGATAATGGGTAATTATAATTTTTGGGGATTTTTTTGGTCCATAGAATATGTTTAAATTGTTTAACATTAGAAGTTATGATTTTCAGCATGATTGTTGTTGAACTGCTCTTGGTGTTTTGTGTTATAATGTAATTTAATATTAAATTAATTTATCTATTGTTTTAAATGACCAATTTATTAAATTAATTCTATGTGTGATGGACTAGTTGTATTTTCAATGGGATTAAGTTGGATTTCCCCATGGTATTTTTTACATAGAATTCCTAGTGGTACATGAATTATACAGTTGTGAAAATTTATTAAATATAGTTTTAGGTTAAAAATATCATTTTAAATGTTATGTGATCCCATTTTATTTATAAAATAATCATATAAATTTTGATTTTATCATAAAAATGATTTATATTCATCATTCAAAGTGAAAATTAAAAATTCATATGGGCTTTATGTATTGTAAGGTGCATTTTAAAAAACATTTCTATGTTTTAAAACACATAGACACCATTTTGGAAAAAAATTGATTTGAAGAGGGTGATTTAAACTCATTGGTATATTTTTAATGTTAATTTATTAATTATTTATATCATTATTTAATTTTTTTTCAGTATTTTTTTAGAATGATTTATTATGAATGGATTTTATGGATTTTTATTCCAAACAATGTTTGGAAATAATATTTCACACCACTAAAAAATGGCTTGTAATTCTAATTAGATTTTTATAAAGTCTTATTTAGAAAATTTAATTACTTTTAAATAGTTTTTGTGCATATTAGAACATCTTGAGCCCTTTATGATATTGTTACCTCTAAGGGGGATATTTTTTTTCTTAATGTTAATTGTGGCCTGAGGGGAATGTTGTATAATTATCTCGACATGGATGAAATTTGAAAGTGGTGTTTATTAATAATATTTTTGATGTGATATGAGTTTTTTTAATATGTTGATTCATTTTTTTACTCACCAATTTTGGAAAAATTTCATGAAATTCCAATGGGACTACATATAGGTTTATATAAGTTTAATCGCTAAGAAAGATAGTGTTCGGACAAGGGACTGTTGATTACTATACTAGTAGTGATAGAACGAGTTTTTGTATCCAATAGATCAAATGAAATAGGGGAATACTAATGTGGATCATGGATTAATTAGGCAATAATTATTTTATCTCCATAATGTATGATTGGACTTTGGGGGGCATCAGTGATTCAATACGCCATCCTATGGATTATGTCACTAGTTTGGAATATTATAATTGAGTACTAGGAGATTTTACATGATGGTTTGATCAATTTAAGGATGACTTATGTGTTTTTACATTATATTTTTGTTGATTCACCTACCCATTGATTGTTCATTAACATCATTTCTTCATTTAACCATTTTGTATTGTTTTCTGGAAAATTGAGTGCCTACAATGACTTGTATTATTTTTATTTATTTTATTACTTTTCAAATTAGTTTTAAAATTATTTTTAATGTGGATTTTAAATGGAAATTATTGTGAAACTAAAATGGGTGTTAGGTGTGTTTTTAAAAAGAATGAGTGTGTTTTTTATTATAACTTTGACTTAAAAAATTGGGTTTTTATTAAATATTTATTTGAAGAACGTATTCATTATACAATTATTTTTTTTAAATGAGGAAAATAATTTCATCAAAATGGGTCTGAGGTTCAAAAAATGATATTTAGTGATTGTTTTAATTTAATATAAATTAGTTTATCTTTTATGAAAAGACCAAAATATAAATTTTCATTCATGAAATTGAGAAATGAAAACATTATTTCAATATTAATTTTCTAACAACTATAAAAAGAATGTACCTTAATAAAGAACTGAAAAAAGAAATTGGTGTATACTAACTGGGATCTTTTTCACTCACACCATACACACACACATTGGTGTATATAACTCTAATAGTTTCTATCAGGTTCCTTAGATTTGGTCTCCCTTGTAATGGGGTGCTGGTTTCTTAGGATACGCCTTGGTGTATATAACTCTAATTGTTTTTATCTGGTTCCATTGAATTATTATAGTTTATTAATACTCATTTTTATTAATCCAACTTATGTATTAATGTTTCAATTATTTGTAACATCCCAAGTAAGTAAAGAATAAAACATTTTAATATTTATTATTGTTTTTGAATTAAATATTAATTTTACTTTAAAGGGAATGCTATGTTCGATGGTGTACCTGATACACAACAATGGATTTATTTGAAATTTTACATTGCACACAATGTTGGGTCATACTGAAAATAATAATATAATTTTATTTTAAATGGTAGTTAACAGCTAACCGTTGTATTGGAGGGAATGAAAAGAACTAACAAAAATAGGATTATATATATGTTTTTTAATTTTTTTTACGTTTATCCAATTAATTTTTGTGGCTTAAAATGTGAATGAATCCAATTTTAAGCATAAATACTATAATATTCTTTGATAGACCAATTTACCACCTTTTAATGGAGAACCATTTTTAAATCTAGTTTCTGTCAAATTTATATGTTCTATTTGACAAAATAAAATTTTTATTTATAATCGGGACATCAAAATTTACTTTGTATGAAATTTTGGTATTTTTCTGATAATGTTCCTTTTTTAATGTATAGTGCAAAACAATGCATTTTAATTGAAAACTGAATTTTTATCTAATTTATTTATATGATTAGATTATCTTTTTAAATTGTTTTATAGTGTAATTGGATTATATTTTTACCATTTAACCCAATTTTGGTCATTTTATGTAATTTATCTTTGAAATTGTACATAAACATGTTCCAATGTTTTGATAGTTATTATTTCATAAAAACACGCCTTTTTGTTTTAACAAAGAGAATTAATTTCAAATTAATTTCGGCCACTTATTTGTTTTAAATTTTGAAAAATATATTCCATATTTGGATTCAGGAGGTCCAAATTTTGTAAATAGGTTCTATTATTTTTATACATTTTAAATATTTACTCCATTTAATATTTTCTTTACTATGGTCAAAATGTAAATCGGCTAGATAAGGGTAAAAAAATAACATTATAATAATATTAAAATATAATAACATGTATCTGAATCCAATTGGTTGATACATTTATGATCCTTGGAATCCTTGGGTCGATTTTGGGATCCCATGGAGCCACTTGGGAGTGATAAGGACACTTTATATTAATTAATTTCAAGTAAAAACAAAAATTACATAAACATATATCTTTTAGTAAATCAATTTTTACATGGGGTTCAATAAATTATATCTTCATCTATAAATATTAATTTTAAAGAAAAAAATATTTCATACATTATGATTTTATTTTATAATTTGTAGACATCAAATAAATAAAATTATTTTTGACATAATAATGATGCAATGTTTACCTCATTAATGAATGATTTAAATAAATAAGATTATAAAAAAAATATCCAAAAACTTTACAATTAAAATTGGATGATTATGTTTCAAACAAGATTCATCTTATCATTGACTGTAATGAGTTTTTGCCCTTTAGAAACAGTCAATCATTATATAATAAAATAATATTTTCAAATATTCCTAAAGAGCCTCTCCTCCCCTTATAAAAGGAAACCACTTCTAACCCATTACTCACACCTCTACGATCCTTGGATCATCCAAAATATCCCCAATTAATCTCCATGCATCCCTCTCTTCCTCATATAATCCTTCCCTTTGTAATAAAGCACATCGATAATGCCTTTTTGTTCAAACAAAATAGAGTAACCTGATTTAAAGGTAGCATCTTCTCTTATGTTCTTTTGCTTTATTTTCATTCTCCAAACCACTAAACTATTTTTATTACATTATATTATAACAAAAACAGTATCCTCAATATACTATGTTGTTTATATAATAATGATTTTAACTAAACTTACACACACCTTCGTTTAATGGGTATGGAACATAATGTTTTGGTGGACGGTGAACTACTGCCTCACGAAATGATGATTGTTCAATCTTCTCCTACCACCTCTTATGATGGAAATTATAATGGAACTGTTTTTATATTTAATATATATTATACTTTTATTTTTTCAGTGCTTCTGTATTTTTCATTTATCGAATACCTTTGTGGTTTTCTTAAGGGGTAAATATGATAATTTAATTTGTGGAAGTGCGGACTACCGCCCACTCAAAGTGATATGACTCATTCATGCCATATGTGGGACGTTTAAATGATGTAGTTAGTGAAATTATATATGATATTATACTGGAATTATAATATATCTATGTATCATTATGTTTTCATTCCATTAAAATATGAAATAGAAATAGATGCGGTATTCATGCATACTTACGGCTTACAGTCTCCCTGAATGGTGTATTTCATTTCTTATCTCCAAATGTTTTGTACTGTTATAAATAAATATAAATACTATATATATATATATATATGATATATATGATATCTAAATCATGAATATAATTTTGGAGATAATGGAATTTTGACCACATGAACTACTTGTAATTATAAGAAGTTCATTTTTGACTCAAGTACCAAATATCGACAAAACAACTATTATTAACATAAATGATTAAATAATGTTTATAACATGGTAATAAGTTATATAAAAGGAATAATAAAACTAAAAATGGTTCTAATTCCAGTTTAAATTAACTTTAGTTTATTATTCAGGAGATTAAATAGTGATAGAGTCAAGTCGGGCATGAGGTAAGGGACTTCGTCTCAATCTTCATTCACTGAGGCATATTTTGTTTTATACATGAATTTCTTTTATATGTTGTATAAAATCATTTGAATATTGATTTTATTCAAAGGGAATCATTTTATTTAAGGGTTTTTACAAAATTAAAAAAAACGCTTCTTCTAATGTAAGCCGTGACAATGACCTTTTCCACTATCATGAGTATTATTTGATCCACAGCTTCCATAACAAGCCATAATGATTTTAAAAGGAAAATAAATACCATATAATTTATTACATATATTGGTATTGAAAATTGTTTTTATAATTTATTTTTATGTAAATATATTTAAAAGATGTGGAAATGTTATCTTTCTTTTGTGATTGTTTTATCTGTTATGAATATGTTATGGTTCTTGGGAATTGTTTACGTATACGGTTGGTTCCGTGATAAGCCTAGGGCGGGTGATCTTGAGATAGCTCTCTAAAGCATTGGGTAACATGATGAAGGTAAATGTGAATGTTTATACTAATAAATTTATGGAATATACTGTGATGGTTATTTCAAACGTAACTCCCTATGTAGTTGTGAAAGCTACAACATATGTATGTTATGGATGCCACAAGATACTATTATGATATATGATTTCTATATATTGTTTCTAAATCTTATGATTTCATGAGGTATGATCTTATGATTATTATGTATTAATGGACTAATGTTATTATTCATTATTTTATAACCCTTAGTGAGCTTTTTATTCTCATCCCATGTTTTGAAATGTTTTTCATAGGACTTAATGATGAATAGGGTCAATGATGGGATCAATGAAAAGTCATACTGCCTAAAACATGGAACTAGACATGAATCTTTTTTTCATGATTTTTTATTTTATGAAAAAATAGAAAATTAGTAGAAGGGTCTACTTTTTAATTTTTGAGATGTAATGTAATAGTTATGGCCTAATTCTGTAAAACTCTAAACCTGAAAATATCCTCAACGGGAATGATTCATTTTATTCAAGATTCTGTAGTGTTTTAAGGTTGGGTCCTTATATTATTATTTGTATGCCACTAGTTATATTTATTTATTTTGTTCCTTACTCTGAACTGGATTGGTACTATTGATGTGTTTGTTATATCAAGGGTGAAATCATTCCCAATGATTTTGTTCTGAGACTCTGGCACTGGTTTCCAACACATTGTGATTGGTAACGCACCTCATGTATGTCCTAAACATGTTTTGGTATCTTATGGATGAATTAATAGATTTTATTCATGAAAAAGTGTATCAAATAAATCATTCATGTTATTTGGGTGTTTTTTAGGTAGATTGGATATTATGATCATTATTCAAACTCTAGTGGAGGGTGCGGGAATTTTATTGGTAAGATCTTCAACCCACAAAACCATGAGTTCCCCAGGTTTTTTTGGGAGTGATTCTTGATTATGAGTTTGTATATATAGATATTTCTAGGATTTTGATAATTTTTGACGACATATTTAACAATGTTGGTTCATTGGTGATTTTGGGTGGATCAATTTTGGTTTCTTAGGTGAAAATAGTGAATGAAACAAGGTTACATGGTTTTCTAGAATGGTCTAATAAATCATGTTGTGCCCATTTAGAGTGGCTATTCAACAGTGATAGTTCTTGTTTCACTATTGGAACATTATTACCATCCCATTGGGATAAACCATGCCCAGTGTAGTTTAACCTCTAGATTAATTATTTTTACACAATAATCTCTATATTTTATCAAATAATGTATGTTATGATATTGTTCTCATGTAAGGGTCTTTAGTGTTTAGATGGTAGTTTTATTTGGGTTCAAAATGGTTACATTTCCATTTTTTCATATATTGGTTTTTTCCTCGACAGAATTTTTTATATGTTTTGATAAATGGATTTTGGGACAATAAAGAGGAACTATATGAGATTATTTTTTATCCTAAAAGACATTGTTTTTTTTCTTAATGTAGTTCTATAAAATAAAATTTTCTGTAAATGTTCGTTATTTTTCAAAAATATATTTTTTGAAATATTTAATTCTTAAAAAATGTTTTTTATGAATCGAATAAATATAGTTTCTTCAAAGGGTCAATTATTTAATTTTTGGATTTTTAATTTATTTTGGATTAAAAATAAATAAATTTTATGCTCTAAGGATCTTGTGCTCTATTTATATGACCATGAAATTTTTAAAAAAAATTATTTTGAAATAAATTTTGAAGTGTTTTAAAAAGAGTGTATATGTTTTTTGAAAAGTTATTAGTTTCTCTAGTTATAAAACAAAAATATCTCTTTGAATTTCTAGTTAGCGAGTTTTATTTTTTACCTACATATAAGGAACCATTAAATAATATTTATGGGAAATTAATTTGCTAAGATTCAGGTTTTAATTCATTAATAATTTCACTCACAAAATTATTGGGGAAATATTTGGTGTTGACCATGGGTGTTATCCTTGCTTGGGATCTTCTATTTTATATTAATCATCTATTCTATAATAGAATTCATTCGAAATTAATGTTGTATAGGGGGATTCAGAACAATATTTTCACTTTATAAATTCACGAGTTACATAAATTCCTCCAATTATGATTGGTTGGTTAGGATGTATAGAGTTTCTTCTTGCATAATTCTTAGTTGGAATGTCACTTTGTAGTCAATAAATAGAGATGTTTTCTTGGGGCATCAAGTGATTTTTATGACTCTTTGTTTTTTTCAGGTGACTTATTTCGTATTTAATAATAATTTCAGGTTGTACCACATGGATAGTAATAGATTCTAGATTAGTGTATTGGAATTATATATTTTTTGTATGCCTTTAGTGTTTTGGAATTATGTGTATGCATCAATTTTTTGATTTCCCTCTTCTGTGGAATCATTTATCTTCTTATTCTCACCTGTCTAGAGGATGTTATTATTTTATTGTATGTATGAATTTCATTTTAGTATGTTCTTAGGTAAGTATGATAGATTTAACCTTTACTGAGTTGGGATGTTGGTAATGATAGATTTATTGAGGTCACTATATGATGATAATTCAATATTGAGGTTATATTTTATATATAGTGTATGAGACATGATTCTAGAGTCCTAGTTGTTTAATGTTTCTTTATTCCCATTACCAATACATTAAGGTTGTGATGCATCTTATGCTCAATGGGGTATCTTCCATTCTATATGTTGAGTTCATTGAGTTTGATATTCCTTTGAGGAGTTAAGAACTAGTTCCATGGATGATTACTATGTGATCCTTGCGTGTTCTTGGAGATGAGTTCTCATGGTTTATCTTTACTTATTAAGTTGTGTTATCCTTTGATAATATTAATATAGGAATGTATAAATTGTAGGGATACCTTTGATTGGTATCCACATCCTCTGTTTTTAAAGAGGGTTATCGTCATTGTGTTTTCATAAGAGGAATAGATTATTTTTTGAAACATGGTAGATTATTATGGATAAAAAATCAGAGTTTGAGTTTCTCCTCCCCTTAATCCTGTCATGTTGTTTCCATCCATCTTATCTCATTTAAGGGGGTATGGTGGTGACTCATTCTAGTTCGTTCCATTTTGAATATGGATTTGTGATGGAAGAATGTTTCATGGTGGGGTGATTATGACACCCAATGTCATTGTATCCTTATTTTTTATTGATTATTTTCATTAGTTTTCAATCAATTTAATTTTTTTATGTTCAAGGATGAATTGTTATCTTGAAATTTCATTCAATGTATCATTTTTGGTGAAATTTTAATATAAAAACATGTATTTATCCTTTTTGGGATGTTTTTTATTCATTTGTAATAATAAATATTTGAGTTTTAATAGTAGAGAAACATTTGGGTAAATCATAGGAGTAACTATGAAAATTATCCCTAATATAGACAGTTTCTTAGCACATGGATTGAAAAAACTTAAGAAGTCAATGTGATATTGATATATTGTTTAATATAGCTATTTCTCTTTGTTAGAACATGGTTATTTAACATTTCATCAATACCATGTTGTGGTGAGATGCCTCTCTAGTGTCTCCCACACATTCGATGTTTGATTTATCAAATCATTTGTCCTAACTATGAGTGTTTAAAAAATTACATTAAAGACGACTTCCATTTATTCACATTCTAAATGAAGTTATTTATGTGACTCCCTTATAAAAATTTCAATTAGATATGCTAATTACATTCAAATGAGTTTTACCTATCCTCCCCATTTGATCTTCAAGCCTCTCTGACCACATTTCTTGTGGATTCTTACATTGTAATCCCTTTATTCCGCTTATATCTTCTAGAATTTACCTTTTTTATATTTCTCTGTCCCCCATTACTTATATATGATGTCCTTTTCATGTTTTGTGTTTGGGGTGATTAATTAATTGGGTTTCTTCATATTAGGTCTTTCTCGAGTTTCCTTGATTATGGTCAGAACAATCATAATCATGTGTGATGTCTTCTAAAATGAGTGTCATTGAAATGAGGTAGTTTTTTTACCTTAAAATTGTCTTCTATTTAGTGATTGGTAGTTTTAAATGAACTATTTGTTGAATAATCCATGTTTGATTAATTGAATGGGTTTTAAAATGGTTAAATGTTATATTAATCATGGTAAAATTTATTTTTCTGGAAACATCAAGTGGGTTATGAAAATCCAAGTAAAAGTTTTTATTAATGATGGTTTTATGTTGAATAAAGCTTTTTAATTTTGTTTTTACAACACTTGGGCCATTAAAGGAAGATAAAAATGTGTTTTTTTTACTATTGATGGTTTTATTTTCGTTATCCTTGTGAAAATTTAAAACATTATAGTGTTTTAAAAATGTTTAACTGTGAGAGTTAATGATATTGTTATGATATGAATGTCTTGAACCCAATTGGTTCAAGGTTTAATTTAGGGAAGGTGTTTTGAGATTATTGGGTGGATTTAAATGAAAATATATTAACTCTAGAAATATTTTATCCATATATTTTCGGGTGGACTATTTGGTAAATATTAATTATTAATATATTTCAAAGATTTTGATTTTAATGATTGGTTTGAAATTATATATCAAATAAATAATATATGATATGGAATTATGAGTTGATTTTGGTAATGGTCCATTTGGAAATAAGAATAGATTAAAATTGGTTTGTTTTCTTGTGAATCTATCTTATGTCCCCTATGTTATGTTGTGTACCCTGAGAGGGATATATATTGTTTCATTATGCAAATTTGGTCATGAGGAGGATTTTTATATTACATTTTTCATTAATCAGAGGTGAAAGGGGTTGTTTGAAGAAAGGGTGTAGGGGGTGAGATGAGATTGACTGGTTTTGTAATATTGACACATGTGATTTGTAACATATATTTAATACATTTCATTGGTGTTATAGAAGACTAAGTATAGGTCAATATAATTGAAATCCTTAGGGTAGATGATGTTTTGAATATTGATAGTGGATGGTTCAACTAAGGTAGCTTGTGAAATTGTTGTGTCCCACTAAACTGAATGATCATTTGGAACTCTATTACAACCCATAATAGCATTATTTTAATTGGGTTTTGTCAATAAATTTTCATATTTGCATTCATGGGAAATTATAGATACATTATTTTTTCACTAGGTATTGTGTCACCAGTATGGTAAATATTAATTGATTCTTAGTAGATTAGCCACGAAATTTTTATCCCTTTTAGTATGACATGGATATTATTCATTACATTTTTGTGTTATTACTTAACCATTTATTATTAATTGTAATCATTATTATTTTTTCTAATTTGGAACTATTTGAAATATGGGGTCCAATGATGACTTCTTTCATTTTTATATCTTTTTATTAATTTTAATATTGTGTTTTAAAATGATGTGAACTGTGGATTAGAAAAGTGTAGAGTTGTTCTTTAAAATGAGTATTAAATGTGTTTTTAAATAGGATAAAAAGTATTTTATCCTCAATCAGGGTTTTCTAAAAAGGATAAAATTATTATTTTTATAGGTTTTTAGAAAAAAGAATTTATTGTTCAAAACGTTCTTTTTAATGAATGGTAAAATGTGTTTCTAATTATGGGGATATATACCTGAAATAGTTTTCAAGTTATTTTTTCAATTAATCATATATTGTTATTTTTTAAAATTAACCTAATTGTAATTTTTGATTTCCTAAACATGTGAAAATAAAAGTTTTTTTCAATATTATTTTTTCAATTACTAAAAATTTGACTGTCTATTAAAATGAACTCCAATATGGTTTTGGTTTTTTACCTACATGGATGATTTTTTCACACACTATGTATACAACACCATATATATGAGGCTCTTAGGGTTTATTTATAGTATATTGGGTGTGGTATTCCTTGTGTTGGGTTATGGGTTTTTGAAGATTCTTTTCTGGGGACTTAGAGAGTGATTTAGGGTCATATAAATAACAGAGGTAAATGTTTTATTTTTTTAAATATTTTTTCCATTTCATTTGTGTTTTTATTAGCCCTTTATTTATACCTTATGATTACATGAGTATATGATTATTCATTTATGTTTTCAACACACACATATATAAATTGTAATTTTATTATTATTTTGTCTATATGGTTCTTCATTTATTATTCCACTTACTATGATGTGTATTAGTATTGTTTATTGGTTTATTCAATCATGGGTGAAAGAGATATTAATGATTAAGTTCTAAGACCCATGCACTAGTAACCCGCCAATGGTGATTGAAAATGTTCCTTATGTATTATGTGGACCGACTATTATATAAAATGTATTGATGAATAATATTTTTTCATGAATGGGGGATTTATTATTTTAATGAAAACATGAAACCACTTATTTAATATCATTATCTCAGGTGTTTGAATATTTTTCTTCACAAGTTGTTTCACCGCTGGATATCTAATTTTTGGCTTGAAAATGTGGTACTTAATTGTTATAATATAATAGCTTTATCTAGGGTGATGGGAAAGAATGGTGGTGTTCTGAATGATGCAATAGTGGGATATATGACTATTAATTTATATATATGTACATATATATATAATTTAGTATGGGTTTTATATATCTTATGATTACAAAAAAGTAAATTAACAATATGAAGAATTTTGTGGATAAAAATATTGTTTCTTAGGTGTATTCATTGTTAAAAGAATCAAAGAAATTATATAAGATAGTTTACCATAAGCTGTAGGGTTGTTTCCTTTGGTTTGGGATATACCAATCCCTATCCCTATATTTAATATGAATATTGGAGAATCTAAATTTTTGGTAATTTATGGGAGATGTATTCAATATAATCATCTAAAAATCCAGCCAAATGTGAATCACCCATGACTCTAAGGCTAAATTATCCCTTGGATGACCCATTATTCCTCTCCAATTCCAACTTCAAGGGAGTGTAATAAAAAATAAACATTCATAGAAAAATAGTTTTAGTAAAGAAAGTAAAAATACGAATACCAGTGATAATATCCATAAAATATATTGGTTATTGATAGCATGAAAATTCCTAAAAGTATATTTGTAGGGAAAAAATCAGAAAAAATTTCTCTACCATGCTTCACCCATAATTCAATTTAATTTTTATATGGTACAATCATTAAATTACTAAAATATATGATTTTTTGGTGGTATATGGTAATTATTTGAGGGATATAATTGATCAGAGGTAAATTATGTCCACCTATTTGAGAAAAATATATTTCTCTTATGAAAGGAACATGATGATTTCATACATGGGATGATATCCCACCAAAAGATATGGAGTAACAGAATAGGTAAACCAAATACACTATTTTTTGTTATTTTCATGCCATCTTCTTCAATGGGAATAGAGTAAGAAGATTAGTAATTTTATTATTCTAATAAAATGATCATGCATAAAAAAATTTAGGTTCTTTTTAATCATGAAATTAAATATATATATTTTTTGATGGAGTTCATAAAATTTTAAATATGTTTTTTAGGAGGTTATATAATGATTCATAAGTGTTTGGGAGTTAAATAGGTAATATTTTCAATCTTATGAAATTAAAAATCGTTTACTCTTTATTAAAAAACATTTTGTCTACATAATAAAAGAAAATAATTTTAATATCCAATTTAAAATGGGTATGTAAATTATGAAAAGTGTTAGGGAGGTTATCTCGAGACTAATTTTGGCCATCTACATAGGGTGGGTTACCTCATTGGTGATCACATATTGTTTTTTCTATACATATATGTAAATATATGTTTTTTTTAAAATAGACAATTATGACGTTGGTGGTCCGAGGAGATTATAAAGGGGGTATAAAAGGAATCGGTGATGAATGAAGGATTTTGGTATTGATAACCAATACCATATGAAGAAACATAAAAAAAAGTACAAAAATATTGTTATTAGGCACTAAAATTGATGATTTTCTACAATGGGGAGGGGATGGTAGAAGTATCATATGGATTTTCGCTGAATCTAGTTATAGAAAAAGGGTATAAAATATTACCTTTGAAATCAATAAGGATTTCAAGGGGACCATCAATTCCTAACGGATGATGATTCACTCAAAATGATATAGATTCTATTTAAGATTTTGGAAAACCATTGATTCCCCTAGTGTTAGATATTCATAAAAATTTACATTCATAAGATGCATGCACACATGCATATGATGCATGATTTATAAAACCACAATGATAATATAGGTATATATATTGTAAATTTATTTTTCATTCATATGATAAATGAGTTATATATATTTTTAATGTATATTATAAACATGAGATACAAATTAAAATAGTATAACGAGATGAAATAATTGTCACACTCCATCCCAAATATTTTCTTCCAAATTAAACCACCGATTTTGATTATTTAACTATTTGTATTTATTTATTTGGAGTTAAATTAATTACAAAAATATGTTGGATGCTTGAGGATAGTTCCTCTTGTTCTGAGGAAATATTTTTAGTTTATGTATTAGATGTTTGTGGTTGGATTTCTTCTTTATAGATTGTGTCTGTTGAGGTCGCATGAAGGTTCAACAATGGTCTATATTATGGATTGATCGAGAGTTTTTTATTCCTACTACTGATGGCGATGCTTCTAGTTGTGGCATGAGGTTTCTAAACCCAAGGCGTTGATGGTGGGTGCAAGATGGAATGAGCTCCATCACATAGGGGTTGAATTTCAAATTATGAATTTAACATTTTGGATTGTTTATTTGGATTTATTATTACATATTGTTTTTGAAATTGTTGATGTTTTATTGGGATGTTTGGTGGTTATTCTGGTATGGGTTCTCAATCAACCCCAAAATTAATTTATTTAAAAATAAAAAAATAAAGATATTGAGGAGTTTAATAAATTACACCCAATGAGACATAACACATATGATGTTTTATGATTGAGGATCCTTGATATTATCTTACAAAAATATTTTTCATATTTTTGTTGGTGTAATGGATTCACATCTAAAGGATATATTATCATAAATTTTATGTAAAGATTAAAAACATCATTCTATTGTAAGTCTGTTTCTCTCTCCATTAAAGGAACTCACTCCACTTTAGACACATAGGTATCCTCAGAAAGAGTTTTTTATTTTTTTTAAGTGTATCATCTTGATGGTAGAGTGGTTTTTTCCATGATACTCCATATCCACTTCAATCATAATCCATCTATATTGAAGGAAGAATATGAATGTTGCTGTTACACTAGAAATCTAGGTACTCTATTTACCACATTTATCAGATAATTTACTTGTTTGATTATGTGTAGATAAATCTTTCTGATTTTGGTTTATATTAATCTAACAATAATCCTTATATGATTAAATTAAAACCATTTATTATATCATATCTAGGGTTATTCATCATATAATAATGTTTTATTTTTTGGTTTTTTATAAAATCAGAACATGAAATGAAGAATTGTATATTGCAAAACATTGTACAAAAATATGCACATTTATATTGATTTCATAATGTTATTCAAATGTTACCTTTACATATATAGATATTTAAAAGTTTCAACTTCTTATTAACCAATAGAGACTCCCTAATATAGTATTGTGTGAAGGTAGATATAGAATACCTTTAGGCAGGTGATACTTTCACAACTCAAGTAAAGGAATACGATGTTTTCATTTATGAATGAATCCCCTTTAAATATTATTTTAGGCTTACATTTACATTAATGGGTTCATATATAGGTAATATGAAACTTAATTTATGTGAGGGTTCTAATATAAGGGTAAACATTTATTGATTTTTACATGAAGGTTTCTTGTAATGGTAAATGATTATTACCCTTTTATAGTGTACACTGTGTAAGGGTCCTGTTGATCTACCATTATAGAAGTAGTATAAATAAAGGTTATAGGAGTTTTCACCTAGAAAAAAGGTGGACTCTATATTTTTATATAGAATTTTTTTTACATTTTTTAAATATTTAATGATTTTAATGTTTTATAACATGTTTATAAATCATGATAAAAGGTATTTTGGTATTATATATATTTGTAAGGTATTTATAAATAAAATAATTGATTTTAAATTATTTATAGTTAACTATAAAATTGTTTAGGAAATATTATATTCCAAAATAGTAAATAAAAAAATTTAAAAAACCATTTACCTTATTACATGGCATGCTTTATGATATTGAAATAAAATCATTGTTTGTAAATTAAAAATGGTAATTTATAACGTATTTATACATTAAAAAATATATGTTATTTAGATTATATAACATGTTTATATTATATAAATTTAATTTTAAAATGTTTAAAATTAATAAAATATCATATAAAGTTTAGTTAATATCGAATATGAAGGATTTCATATTAAAATAGATATAAAATGTTCATATTATTTTTAATTAATAAATTTTTAATAATTATTATTCATTTTCGAAATATTTAAGAATAGTTATCTTATATTTTGGTAAATAAAAAAGAATGTGGTTTTTCTCAAATTCAATTGAAAATTTTTATTAATAAATTGATTAGGATAAGTGGAAATTATATATGCTTTTTGTTTAACTAATTATTTGCTTCTAGGAGTCAGATATATGTATTTCATGTTTGGTATGACTCTATAAAATTTTGTTTTCTTCTACATTGGAAATGTAATTTTATTTTCTGATATCATATTTAACATAGTTATTGAATTTATTTGGTTCGTATTAGGTGTCATAGATATCAATAATTAGATACACTATTGTCTAATGCCTCATTGGGTTGAGTGATATGTGGTTGGACCACATACAAGCCTCGACGATTATTCCTTGTTATAAAATTGAATATGTTTTTCTATATATAGTTTTTGTCCAAATTCATGTGGATTTTTTTCAACTCATATAAAATTTTTCCTTTAATGTAAAAGATCATTAACCTTATGAATATTATACATTTGGATATGTATAATTTTTGTGGATTCTATTTTTTGGTGAGTAATATAAACTTCTAGAAAATGTAATGAGTTACTATAAGGTCCCGGACTAGTTACATTACACAATCTATAATTTACTCAAGAAACCACTTCGTTTAACATTGAGTATATTTTAATGTTTAGATAATTATAGAATTGGAGCATAATACACTCATAATATTACACATTAATATAGAGTGGACACCATAAAATAGAAATCATTTCATCTAAAATAAAAAACATTACAAATAAAACATGATTTCTTTGAAATTTATTCACACATTTCACATAGATTCCATATTTTTCATAAAAATCCATATGACCTGTGAAATTAATTTAAAAACATTTTACGATAACAAAAATCTCTGCATGGGATATAAAAGGAAGGAAATAACACATTAGTCCATGAATACTTATAAAATATGAATTCATTTTCAAAAGATGTACTTGTTACCCATATATACTTACATTGTAAAAGATGATTTTTAAAACATATTCTAATAATCATAAGAACCTAAATAGAACCATAAAGGAATCTTGGGGAATTACATAGATAATCTTTTAACCCTCTCGGCTACCTTATAATTTTTAACCCTCACAGCTACCTTATAGTTTGTGTAACCATCGTAGTTACACTTGGAGAAACCATAAGGCCAAATGTAAACATACACAATGAATTGAAAGAAGATATATGCCCCAATATTCATCATAATCAATTCCAAAGAATAATAACATAATTATACAACATGAATAATTTCATAAAAACTTATCTTTTCAATTTTGTAAAACATAATTTTAGAAGAGGTTTTTAAAGGAAAAGTCCCATATAAATATACTTTAACAGAAAAATTACATAATAGAGTCGATAGAATATGTATATAAAATATAAATAAAAATAATTCATCTTTATATAAACCAATTTCCCCAAACATACAATTTTTTATACCACATAAATAACGAAGTAGAAGGTTAACAGATAGAATGGAAATCAGGTTAAGAATTCCCTTGCCTCAGGTATGTCATACATAAAAATTGATTAATCCTCTATCAAAATGGTTAAAAGTGTTATGAAATTGATCGAACTCCGATTGTAACTGCGAAGTATTTTGAAACTGGAAATGTAAGATCGATCGTAGGTGAAGTACAACGTTGAGAAAGCGGATGTCGTATTTGCGTATGACGATGACGATGACAAATGGAAATACAAATACAAGATAAATAAAAGAAGTAGAGAACACAAATGTAGAGCCAACAATCCATCATCCTTTCATTAATCATATCCATGTATTTATAGTGTACAAAGTATACCAAAGTTGGCATATGAAAGGTTGGGTATATAAAGGGGCTCATTGGGAATGGGAGTTAACATAATTATGACATTCATATTTAATGTTTCATAACACTCCCCCTTGAATGTCATAATTTCATGGAATCTTATATAATCTTCACTTAAAAAAACCCTGTGGGAAAAATAAGTGAAGCCAAAGTAATTGATTTCCATGTCATGCCGCCTCATTAAAAACCTTACCAGGAAAACCCAGTGGGAAAAACCAGATGAAGGGAAAAAGAGTGAAGCAATCCCAACTCCCCATGACTATATCATTTAATTATGTCTTCAGGACATCAATTAATATTATTATTAAATTACATCTTCAGGACATGGGAGGAAGACCAAAAATAATGAATGGTCTCATTGAAGATTATAACTCTTGGGGAAGGACAACAATTTCCATTAATAATAGATATCCATAATAATTTATAACATCCCTTTGGATATCTTTTATGATGTATGATTTCCTCATTAAAAACCTCATCAAGGAAAAACCCTTCAGGGGAAAACACTTGATTAGGAAAAAGAGTACAATAAATTCAAGTCCCCTGAGTGTTTCCTCATTAAAAACCTTATCAAGATAACCCAGTGGGAAAAACTTGACTAAGGGAAAAAGAGTACTACAATTACATCTCCCGTTCATAAGGATAATTATTTATCTCATAGAATGTCCATGATCAATTCATAATCAAAACATTCAGTTTTGAATTTTGGAATAATAATAATCTATACCCTTTTGATTTCAATGAATAGGTAAGAACATTACCTTGCATCATAATATGATTCATTCCCATTTGCAAGGTACATACGCACATGTACATGTATATCCTTCATAGATTAATAAAATGTGAATTTATATTTAATCCTTATGGGATAAGTATGTTCTTTATCAACCCCTTATGTATGAAATCTATCACTTTAACTATTCATTAAGGGTAAAACCATTCCGAAAATTTAATATTTCATCTTCAGGGTGATTAATTCAAAATACAAGGACATTACATGTAATTTCATGATCAAATAATTCATTGATTTCAGAAAACTCTTCAAGAGTGTAGATGTTTTTCAAAACTACTTAATAATACAATGATTCATACAAACCATGGGGTGATAAATTCAACTTATATTCTTCCTTAACTTGATATGGATAAATCTTATTCAATTAACCGCATAATTTATCAGATTGGGTGAAACTTCCATAATTTTAAATATGCTTCAGGCATTTCAAATCCTTCTGGGATTCATATAAATATCCAAATAATGAAGAATATAATATCATTGGTATTCAATAGTCTTTATAGTTTGGATAATCAATCCAGACCTTTATATGTTAAACATTTCATAAGATCCTTTAATAATTTTGGCCAATTATTATGATGTCTACATCTATAAAAATCCATAGTCAATGAGTTTTAAAAGCATTCATAGAAAATATATCATCAACAACATTTGATTGAGATCTGATAATTTTTCTGGTACCAGTGTCACTTCAGGGAAAATATCTAAAAAGATATAATGTTGTCGATATATTAATTTTCCTCTTCAAGGGAAAATATATTTATTACTTTCTACTCATGATGACCAATGATTTTATATAATCAGTTCAACCACACTTCATGTGTGTATAATAAGACTATTGATTTTAAACACTTTACATTCATGTAAGTGTTGTGAGCATCTTGTCCATGGTTATGTAGGACCATATAATATATGATACTCAATATTTCATTTAATCAAAATTCAAATCATTCAATGTATACTCACCAGCAGCAAATAACACATGTGATCACTTAGTGGATGCATATTTCATATAGATGGATCACATGGTAGGTGGGCGCGCCCATATATACTTCTTCATAAGTATATGGGAAATTTATTTCCATAAAAGCTGCTAATGATATAAATAATTTACCTAAAAAATGGGTACCTCAGGGTAAATTATTATACAGGGGGGATTCTTAATGATTTAATGATAATAAATTTATTGATAATTTTGTAGACATGCATCCATTAAATAAATTCATCATTCTCCCCCTGATGGATGTCTACTATGTTATCAATAAATTGATGGTCGTGTATACTTGAATCAATATTTTTCATTATAATTAATCTCAGATGGCCTAAATCATCATGTCATATATTTGAAGTGCTAGGATCAGTATCCTTCTGGTTTACCATTATTGATTCGATTGTACATAAAAAATTCTTTATAATCACTTTTATGAATGCTTGTTACATATCGAGGTACCTCTTTTGTCTCTATATGATATTCATTTTCAAGAATACCATTCATATATCTCATTGAGACTTAACAAAGAATTAAGAATTTTCACTACCAGGTAGAAATATTTTCGCTCTTCTGGAGTCGTTTATTAATTTTCACTACTAGTAAATGTACTTATATGAGCATATACTAACGCATATATGAGTTCTTTTGAAGCATTTAATCAAAATAATATTTTTCTACAAGATCGACACATATAATATCTTCAGGATCTTTCATTGTGAAAACTCATATTTGTCGTTATAATTTCCACTTATGGTGGTTGATGAATTCATAATATAATTATAACCGGTTAGGCCCATCACCAAGCGGATTATTGCATAATTTCGAACTTCTGGCCAATATATTTTGGAACTTCAGGTCCAAATATTATTTTACAATACATCTACCTGGGATAGGAGCCCCCACGTCTTATAAAGCTGGTGAATGTGGTAGCGAGAACCAATGTGGAAGAATCTTCTGGATTCACGACACACTTTATCACCATCCAAAATTATAATTCATAAACAACATTCACTTTATCAAATGAAAGACAAATCATTTGATCAAACCTCATCAACTCTCAAATATTCATGATATCATAAATCATAAAAAAAATCATGAATAATTTCATTCGCTTCAAGGAATGAGATATAGCAGTTAAAACTACATTCACATCGGGGAATGAATTCATTAATCGGATTTCATGATCCATAAATTATAATTTATTATTTATCAATAATGATCATCTTGCATAAAATATAAATTTTATTGATTATGATGATCATTGTTTTAACAACTTCAGGTGGTAAAATCATTTTCATAATATATATCGGATTATCAAAACTATGTAATTCAATCATTTCATTTATGAATTATATGAACAACAACATCCACTTCAGGGGATAGATGAATTACATGAGATGATATTGATAAACCATAAGAATATGATAAATAATAATGTTTCTCTTGATATTGTTGTTGCGGAAACAATAATGATAAATGAAGATATTGTTCAATATAATGTCAAAGGACATTATTTTCATATCATCCTTTAGGGATGAAATATTTTATAAATATCAATAAAATTCATTGTGCTATGTAAATATTTACTATCATCAAACCACTTCTGGTGGTTATATTTTTATTATTTGTTATAAAAAAATATAACACAATGATCATTCGAAAAACATCATATTCACCACGAACTTGATTTACAATAAAATTAGGTATATTTGCATTCACTTTGGGGAATGAAATAAATCATTTTCAATAAATATTCTCATTCACTCTAGGGAATAGAATAAAATTGTTTGTTCCTGTTTTATAGTGTCTTCAAGACAATTACATGAATATTCAAATCAATTTCATCCACTACGGGGGATGGGTTTTATAGTGTCTTCAAGACAATATCATGGATATTCAGCTCATCAATTTCATCAATTTCATCCACTTCGGGGGATGGATATATATAAAATATATTTGTGCTTGTTCATCAAGAATAATTAATTTCTCTAAAACATTTTATAAGAAATAAAAAAAAGAGAATAAATATAACCAATATTTACAAATATTCAAATTAAATATCATCTCCATCATGAACATTTATATAGCATAATAAAACTTGACACCTTCAGGGTGAACAAGAAATAAGAGATATGAAATTTCATGGTTCATGGAATGATTAGAGAATTTCGGATCGACATACGACAGGTACGCGATGATCATCCAACTTTGGCTCAATGTACGATGGGTACGTGATGTTCATCAAACTTCATCTCGATGCACGACGGGTATGAGATGTTCATCGAACTTCGTCTCGATGTACTACCGGTACACAATGTTCATCGAACTCCCTCTCGACGTACAACGGGTACGCGATGTCCATCGTTCAACGGCTCGATGTACAACAGGTATGTGATGTTCATCATTCAACGGCTCGACGTACGACGAGTACGTGATGTTCATCCTTCAACGCCTCGATGTACAACAGGTACGCGATGTTCATCCTTCAACGCCTCGACGTACGATGGGTACGCGATGTTCATCATTCAATGGCTCGACGTACGATGGGTACACGATGTTCATCATTCAACCACTTCTGGTGGTGTAGTTTTTTATTCATTTGATGAATGATGTTTTTCTCGACATTGACCACATCGGTTTTTAATCAAATACATTCTCTCCAAGGAATGAAGTGAAATTTGTCAACTGTGAGTCATTACAGCTCTTTAGGAGCTCATTATTTTTCCCGCAGCAAAAGATTAAGGAAATCATATTTTACTTTCAGATTTATCTAGAGGGGAAAAATAAATGTAACAATATCTTAAATATAAAATAATACTCACCCTTTTGATGTATCACTTCGAATGAGTGGAGCCAATGCCCATGAGAAAGAGTATGTCAAAAGAATAATGTTTATAAAAACATGTGACATACCTTTTTCCCACAAAATTTTTTCATATGCTGAAGATGGGGATGAAGATAGCGACGTCATGATGTGCAATCCGAAGAAGACGATCATGCTGATAACGTGTTATGAAATCGATCGAACTCCGATTGAAACCGTGAAGCATTTTGAAACCGCAAATGTAAGATCGATCGTAGGCGAAGAGCATCATTGAGAAAGCGGATGTCGTATTTGCGTATGATGATGACGACGACAAATGGAAATACAAATACAAGATAAATAAAAGAAGTAGAGAACACAAATATAGAGCCAACAATCCATCATCCTTTCACTAATCATATCCATGTATTTATAGTGTACAAAGTATACCGAAGTTGGCATATGAAAAGTTGGGCACATGAAGGGGCTCATTGGGAATGGGAGTTAACATAATTATGACATTCAAATTTAATGTTTCATAACAAAAAGAGTGTTATTAATATCTCAAATAAACATATTCATAATTATAATACTTTATATGATCATTTCATTATATCATTTCACCGTTTAATTATTTGTATTTTATTTGTTACATTGTTTAGGGTGTGTTCTTTACATGATTTCCACGATAAGTTCATTATGGGCATTCTTGTTGATTGGAAGTAAAACTCAATAATTGGAATGGAATGGTATTTAAATATTACCATTAACAAAAATGATACCATTTATCATTTTTAATTATTACATGAGGAGGATTTTTAAGTCAAAACATTATTGATATTTGTTTAGTTCATTTTGGCGATTCTTCGATCGCAAAGAACTCATTTTGTTTTATAAATCAATAACATGTGTAAAAAAATATTCCAGAACTCTATATATGATATAATAAATAAATTAAAATCCGTTTCAATAATAAATATGATTTCATGACCATTCTTGAAGGAGGTAAAATAAATTTAAATCACATCGTCTATGATGTCGGTAAATCGACACATAACAGAGGATGTTTTAATTTCAGGAAAAAGTGGGAGAGGAGAATAATTAAAATAATGAATCTTCTATAAACATGATTAAATATAGAATAATTAAGATACTGTATGATTAATTCCTTAGGGGTAATGTTAGGTGAGTAAATAAGAAGAATTGAATAGAAAAAAAAGTAATGAAAGAAAACAAAAGAAGATGTTTACCCCTTGATCTCTTCTCCTTGAGATCCTTCTTAAGACCATTGATTTTGGCGTTTTGGTGAGACTAGACCTCTAGGACGTGGGGAAGATACTTGGGAGGATTATTGGGAAGAACATAGGAAATTATCAAGACATTAGAGGAGTGGGAGAAAAAGGGTAATGAGGGTGGTATTTATAGTGGATGAGAGGAGGTATTTTACATTATTTTTATCATTATTATAATATTTTTTCTCAAGAATTTGAATAGTATTAATTAATGTGACTTAAAAATAGTAATACTTGCTTGTGTGTTTGATTCAAGTGGTCTTAAATAACTTTTCATGTCATAAATACTGTATTTAACTCATAATTTGAACATATGGTATTTTACCAAATTTCACTATTCTTCAAAAATTTAAATATTTTATAAAAATCCCAGATATTCACCCATAACATTTTTGAAAGTGTATAATTCAAAAATGAACTCAAATTTTTGAAAAAAAATTAAAAAAATTATAAATTTAATTTTTAAATAAAATCATGCTCTATTAAAAAAAACAATTTTAAAACTATAACTCCTTTTAAATCACAAAAAGAATTAAAAAAATTGTAATTATCTTAGTGCTTTATGAAAATAAAACAATAATACAATTTAATATTCATCATGGTCAAATTAATTTTCATATTACTATTCCTAAGGGTATGTTACTATTTAAAAAAAATCAAGTTGTTTTTATCTAACTCCCAATAACATACTAATCACAACTATAGATAAATTTTTTTTTAAATTTGAAACATGAAAGTGGAAAAATTATGTTTAAATTATAGTTATAAATATCTTATTAATACAAAGTTTCATGAATTTGAATTTATATTCAAAACCTTGGGGTGTTAAATTATCCCCACCTTCAAGAAATTGCATCTTGATAATTTTATTTATTTATTAAACAAGTGAGGGTATCTTTTCCTCCTAGCCTTTTCAGACTCCCATGCTGCTTCTTCAACATTGCGGTTTCTCCAAAAAACTATTACCTAGTTGATTACCTTATTCGACAATACATGTTTTATTCAGTCAAGAATCATAACAGGTTTCTCTTCAAAAGAAAGGTTCTCATCCAGCTGAACTGCTTCTAGGCTCAAGACATGAGATGAATCTCGAATAAATTTTCATAACATCAAAACATTAAAAACATTGTGTACCTTAGAAAAACTTGAAGGAAAAGCTAATATGTAGGTGACTAGTACAACCTTCTCCAAGATTTGATAATGTCTAATGAACCATGTTATTAGATTTCCTTTCAAACCAAAATTCATAACACTTTTCCATGGTGAGATTCAAAGAAAATCATTATCACCTACCTCAAAATAAAAGTCTTTCCTCCTATTGTCTGCATAAATTTCATGCCTAATATGAGTTTTCCTCATGTGTTGTTTGATCCTGTTTACTTTATAATCCACTTCCTCTTATAATTATGATCCCATTAACACCCTTTCCCTGTCTTGAACCTAAAATAATGGAGTTATACACTCATTCACATAAAATTACTCAAAAGGTTCCATCTGTATACTGGAATGAAAAATGTTATTAGAATAGAACTCAACTAAAGAAATATGTTGATCCCAACTTCCCTGGTAGTCTATAGATAATTCATGAAGCATATCATTAAAAGAATGAATTGTTCATTCTTAATTCCCATCAGATCGAAGATGAAAAGTTTTAATTAAATTTAATTCTATGACCAATGACATATGGGCACCCTTCCAAAATTTAGAAGTGAACCAGGGATCCCCATCAGATATAATAGAATGAGTAACTCCATGTAACATCAAAATCACTTTGAGGTATAGTCGATAAATCTGATCCAAAGTCATTTTATCTTGAATAGAAAGAAAATGTGTAGATTTATTTAGTCGATCAATGACAACCCAAATCGCATTGTTTCCTCGAGAATTATTATGTAGTCCCACCAAAAATTCCAGGGATATATCTTCCCATTTTTACTCCAGCACTAGAAAAGTTTGAAGCATCCCCTTCGGTAACTACCACTCTTCTTTAACCTGTTTACATGTCAATAATTCTATGGTAAAATAAAAAATATATCTTTTCATTCCATCCCACCAATAATACTCCCAAAGGTCATGGAACATAGTAGTACTACAAGGGTGAACTAAAAATATAGAACTATATACTTCACACGACAAATTTTTCTTCAACTGGGAATCACCAATCACACAAAACCTTTTATCAAATCATAAAACACAGTCTTTATCAAGGTTAAATTCTGGAAACTTACCCGTTTTAACCCATTATAACTTTTTCTAAATCTCATGGTCTTCCTTCTGTGCTTTCATAATTCTATCTAATAATAATGACTACATTGAAAACTGAAACAAAACAAATGTATTTCCTACACCAATAACTTCAAATAAAATATACAGAAAATTATCAATCAAGGTATCATGTTCCAATATTAACATGGTAAATGATGCATATTGTTTTCAACTCAAGGAATATTCCACATTGTTCGATTTTCTCGGATGATAGTTGTTTGTGCCATCATAACCTTGTATCAGTTGAATCCATATTCTCTACCTCATGTTATTTCCTTCTGAGTGAATATATAATTTAGACATTTATGGTCAATATATATTTGACATTTGGCCCCAAATAAATAATTCCTCAAAATTTTTAAAGAAAAAACCACAGCTACCCATTCCAAATAATGTGTGGGATAATTTAACTCATGAGTTTTTAGTTGTCTGGAAGCAAAAGTAATTACCAGATCATTCTGCATCAAAACACAACATATAACCTTCAATAAATCATCAATGTAGATGAAAAACTCACAATTGTGTGAAGGTAAGGACAAAACTAATCCATTCACCAATATCTTCTTCAGTTCTTGAAAAGAAACATCACATTCTTCTGTCCAAGTAAATTTAACCCCATTCTGTGTTAACATTGTTGGTGAGTAAAAAAAATTTCAAAAGTTTTTAAAACACCGTAGGTAATAACCAGAAAATAAAATAAAACTACGAATCTTTATAACATTTTTGGGTCATGTACATTCATAAACCACTTTTGTTTTGGTAGGATCAACTATTATTCCATCCTTATTTACAATGTTCCCAATAAATGAAATGTTTTCAACCAAAAATCACACTTGGTGAATTTTCCATACATTTTATTTTTATTTATGGTTTGAAAAACAACCCTTCGATGTTTTTCATTATCCAATTTACTCTTAGAAAATACAAAAATGTACATAATAAACACAACCAAAAACATATCCAAGAACTCATGAAATATTATATTCATACGATTCCTGAATACATCTGGTGAATTATTTAACTGAAATGGAAAAACAAAAAATTCATAATTCCCATATATTGTAAAAAAAGAAATTTTCAACATTTTATCCTCTTTCACCTTCAGTGGATTTTATCTGGATCTCTAGTCAATCCTGGAAAATTATTGAGCTTCCTGAAGCAGATCAAACAAGCCATAGATATAAGGCAATGAATACTTTTTTGAAATAGTGATGTTATTAAAAGCTATATAATCAATGAAAAGTCTCATGGAACCATCTTTCTTTTTAATGAAAAAATTAGGATCACCGCATGGTGATGTTCTAGAATTGATGAAGCCTTTATCACGAAAATCAGGAAACATATTTTTCCATTCAATATGTTTCATTTTATTCATTCTATATGGGGGTTTTGAAATTTCCCATGTATTATAAACTATGTCAATTATTAATTAGACTTCCCAATCTGGTATGATACCATGCAACTCATTGAAAAAAACATCAATGTATTCATTTACCACTTGAACGCTATTAATTTGAACAGTCGCCTTGTTTTCGATAATGTGAGCAAGATAACATTCATTTCCATGTTTTAATAGTTTCTCAGCTTCCTGATATTTTATCAATTGTATGGGTTTGTTCTTTTATACGAACTAAAACTCTTCCAAAAAAAACAAATTCTTTATCTATATAATCAATTTTAGCATGATAAATTGAAAGTAAATCCATTCCCAAAAATCCAAAAAACTCTACTAATGGAAAAAAACAAGGATTTTAGGTAAATTCTTTCCATAGTGAAATATAGAAATATTCTTATAATTCATCTTTGTATTAATATTTCCAATAGGTGGTTTTACAATAAGTTCCTTCCTCATTTATTTAAATGATATTTCCAAATTTCCAGAAAATTTCTCAAAAATTAAGGAATGTGTAGACCCTGAATCAAAAAAAAACATTAGAATAATCTATGTAAAAAAACAATGTACCTGATACAACTTCACTGGATGGCCCGATGTTGGCTGAAGTAGTCGCAAAGTATCTCATTACACCTTTCTTCTTATAGTCCATATTATTTTTATCATTACAATCTATCTTTAGGAATGAATTATCAAAATGAACCATCTCATAAAATTTTGAACATTTTATAGTTTTAATATTAGGATTATTCTTAGGTTCTTTTTCATTAAAATATAGGGCCATATGTCCAAACTTTACACATCAAAAACACTTCCTAGTTTTTTAAGTCATTCCCTAGGGTGGTTCTTACCACACTTTTCACAAACATGGAACTATAATTTCATAGCATCATATTTCTTTGATTGAATCATACTTATAAATTCCCATCTGAACCTATTTTTCTCCTTTTTGTAAAAATGAATTTGATCAGCACCAAAATCCATCTCTAACCTCTCAGAAAATTGGAAAAGTTTCTCGTAACATTTGAATTCACAGGTGGCCAACGCCCTTCGATACCTTGTCTTAAATCCTAAGTAAAAGAGGTTGATTTTTTATATAGATCTAGAATAAGAATTAGAGAATAATTTTCCATTTGGGTGAAGTTAAATTATACATACCTACTGAATCTTCATCATTTTACTTCAATTAAAAGAATTTCTTCTCTATCTTATGTCTCACCACCTTAGGAAAATATTTTTCATGGAAATGTCTTTTAAATTTATTCCACTATAAGGCATCAACATCTTCTCCATCCCTGATATTCATGACCACTGACCACCACTGATCAGATTCATATTCGTAATGATAAATGGAAGGACTTACCTTTTTATTATCTAAACATTCCAAAAAATAGAATATCTTTTCAAGGGATTTAGTCCTTCTTTTAGCCACTACTGGTTCAGAAGATCCATTGAAAATAGGAGGGTGTTTTCTCATTAAATTTTCCGCTATCATTATGTTACTTTTTGGTACCTCTGGTTTTTATCATGAATGGATTACACCACCATTTATTTGCTACTTCATCTGAGGAATTACTATCACAAATGGCTTAGTTTTAATCACTACCAAAATTTGATGCAGATTCAGAAGCATATCATTCTGTCAGGGCCTCTCCCCTTAAGCATCCCTGTTTATTCTACTAAAACCATTCAAAGCAAAAAAATCTTAGTCGAAGCAACATGGTAATCATTAAATTCTATATCATTTTAAATTAACCCTAAAGTAAAAATCATTTATGGTATTCTATTAACATCATCCTAAAACCTAATGTTTTCTAATCAATCCTCTGATACCAACTATTAGGACCCAACCTTATTACATTAAAAATATTGAATTTAGTAAAGAAAATACTTCTTTCACATTGAGGATCTTTTAATTTTTATATATTTACATAATTGAAACTTAATAAATTCATAATATTGCACATTAATAAATATTCTAAGCATAAAATAGTATTTATTTATTCTAAAATATAAAACTATTTAAATAAAAGATGATTTCATTGAAAATTCATCAAAAAAATTTCTTTGATTCCTTATTTGACTTACACATCCTTATAACCTGTGAAAATAATTTAAAAACATGGTATTAGAACAAAAATCTCAGATATAAAAAAAAGGAAATAACACCTTAGTCCATGATTACATGCAACATATGAATTAATTTTCAAAATATATACTTATCAAACATATATATGTACTTTGTGAAACATTATATTTCCACATGATTTACAAACATATGAAAATAAATATAACCATAAAGGTATCATGTAGAATTAATTGCAAAATCTTGTAACCCTACCCATACCTTATAATTTTTAACCCTCACGACTACCTTACAATTTGTGTAACCATCGCTGTTACACTTGGAGTAACCATACAGATGACCTCCAACATACAAAAATACAATGTATTAGAGGGAGATATAGTTCCCACCCTTTATCATAATAAATACTCAAGAACCAAAACACAATCACACAACATGAATAATTTCATAAAAAATTTCTTTTGAATTTTGTAAAATAGAATATTAAAAATAGGTTTTTAAAAGAAATGTCCCTTATAAATATCATATAATTGATGATAGACGTAATATAGTGGATAGAATATGTATATACACAATAAATACACATAATATTTCATAATATATACTACTTTAATCAAAAAATCAATTTTAATACCACCTAAATAACGAAGTAGAAGGTTAGCCCAAAGAATGGAAATCCTGTTAAGAATTCCCTTAAATTAGTTTTCTCTTAATTAAAACTTTTTTAAACCTCTGGTATAATGGTTCCAAGTGTGTTATTAAAATATTTACGAAGTATATTTATCTTTTTAATACCTTATATGATCATTTTATTACATCATTTCACCATTTAATTGTTAGTATTCTGTTCTTCTCATTGTTTTGGGTGCGTTTATTACATGATTTCCATGATCTGTTGATGATGGGTATTCTTATCAATTGGAATTGATACACTATAATTGGAAAAGATAAATTATACCATTTATAATTATTATTTATTACATGAGGATGATTCATATGTTAAAACATTATTGATATTTGTTTAGGTCATTTTGGAAATTGTTCAATCGTAAAGAACTTATTTTATTTTATAAATTAATAAAAAGATTACAAAAAGACTCCAAAACCTTATATCAGATATAATACATAAATTATAATCTGGTTTGACTATAAACTATATGCATGACTTATCTTTAATTAAGTAAATGAAATTGAAATCATATCGTCTCTGATGTCGGTAAATCGACACATCATAGAAGATGTTTTAATTTTTTGAATAAATGAGAGAGGATAAGAAGTATAATGGTGAATATTCAATAAACAATATGAAAGAAATAATATGTAAGATACTAGATCATTCATTCCTCTTAAGTAAGGAGATATGAGAATAGAAGAATAATAGAAAATAAAAAGAAATGAAATGAAAGAAATCAAAAGAGGATGTTTACCACTTGATTTCTTCACCTCGATATCCTTCTTAAGGCCCTTCATTTTGGACTTTTGGTGGTACCAGCATCTCTTGGAGGTAGTTAAGATCCTTGGTAGGATTATTGGGTAAAAAATAGGTAATTATCAAGGGTTTAGAGGTGTGGGAGGATGAGGGGAATGCAGGTAGTATTTATATTGGAGGAGATGAGGTATTTTAGAGTATTTCAATGATTATTATAATATTTCTTCTCAAGAATATGAATAGTATTAATACATGTGACCAGAAATAGTAATAATGGAATGTGATTTCGATCCAAACAGGGCTTACATAACTTATGATTTAATAAAATTTGTATTTAACTGATAATTTGAATATACAATATTTTATCCTATTCCACTATCCATAAAACATCATGAATTCTAGAAAAATCCTAAATAGTCACCCTTACAATTTTTCAATGTGTAGAATTAAAAAATGAACTCCATTTTTTAAAAAGAATTATATAAATATTATTAATATAATTCTTAAATTAAATCATACTCTATTAAAAAATTAACAATTTTAAATCTATAACTGCTTTTATATCACATTGAAAAATTATCCAAAATACCATTATCTTAATGTCTTAAGAAATTAAAATAGTAATAAAATTTAATATTCATTAGGATCATATTAATATTCATAAGGGTATCTTACAATTCACCAAAAAATCATGTCGGTACTATCGGACTCCAGACAACATACTGATCACAACTTTCGAAGACTATTTTTTCAAATTCAACACATAAAAGTGGAAAACTAATGTGTAATTTATAGTTATAAATATCTATATATAAAATAGTTTCATTCATTTAAATTTATATTTAAATCCTTGTGGTTTTACAGTTACATATTAATGTGTTATAAAAATGATAATTTTGTTGGTTGGAAAATCGATTCCATAAATAGATAAAGTTATAAGAATGTATACATAAAATAAACAAAACATGAGAATATAACAATTAAATAAAATTAAATAGTTGTGAAATTAATTTTTATATGATGCATATTAAATTATTGAGAATTGGAAACCCATAAATACTTAGTGTAAGATTCCTTATAAAGGGGGACATTTCATGGTCTCAATAATTTAACCAGGTATTGTCGAGCATAGCATGAGTAAATATGTATTATATTGATTAAGGAGGTAATGTAATTAGTAACTCTAGGTTTTACTATTGGTTAGTCCAAGTTCCACCAGATTATCCTTTCATTTTACTCTATTAACTTATTTTTGGAATTTTATTTGGGTCATAATTTCTAAGAAACATTAACAGTTAGGATACAATGGTAATGGAGTTGAGTGAATCCATATGATGGAATTTGACAAAAATTTATACACAAAACTATCCAATAATCATAACCATTATGATTGGGATGATTTCTTACCTAAATAATCATGACCTATTTACATGAAAAAACTGGTGTGAGTTGTTATAAAATGTTGATATTGACTCACTTTGGATATGATGCATGGGTTCATCATATTTAGTGAAATACTGTTTATTTAAGGTATTCAATAAAATGATATAACACCTAATTCTCAACCTATGATATGACCTTGTTTTATATTATGACCTACTTAATCCTATTCATATTGACATCACTGATAGATAAGTGTTATAAAATAGTTAATGATTGGTATTTGGTGTTGTGATGTTTTTTCAAAGTCAAACATTAAGGGTACTCAAATATGAATGTTATTGAGATTGATTCAACTGGAATTCACTCATGGGAATTATATACTAAGTGTGAATCATAAATTTGTGTATACAATCACCAACTATGAGATATGATAAATCTCATGAATTTTGAAGCTTATATTGATGGATTTAATGGAGAAAATTTAATAATTTTGATGTTGGAATATATTATTTATTTCTACCAATTGTGTTAGTCCAAGAAATGAAAAACTATTTCCATTTTACTACCGTAAAAAAAGATTTTTATTTTTATATCTCCTTTGGACAAGATAGGAATTTTATTAACTATTGGGGACATGATTTATTCAATATAAAATTGGAAATTTTTAATATTGTTGGTAATGTAATTAATGGATTATATATTCATGATATGGATGTTCATAATTATAAAATTGAGAATAAGATGGTTATTTTTTATTCGAATCCCACCTACATTGGGAATGTTTCCTATGTAATAAAAATGGGAAACACAATAAAAGAATCTTGTAATGTTTTACTCATTCGATTATGAATATTTTTAAAAATGTGAATCTTATTTAATTGAAAAATGATGAATTAACCTTTTATGAGTAAATAGGAAGGGCTAGTAGACTATTGGATTATTTACATTATTATGTATGAGGAGAAATAAATACTAAAGAAAGTGGGGGATTTAGTTACATTGTCACATTTACAAATAAACATTGTTAGAATGGCCCTTCATTTATAAATATTCAAAATTTTGACGATTTTTAAAATTAAAAAGAGTTTTAAAATAAAATACATATTCAATTGAGAAAAGGTATTGAGCTTCTCTTACCTGATCGCGGTTGTGAATACTTTGGACAATGATTCATAACATAACTAAGGTATTTTGGAATTTCATCACAAGTTACTCCTCCTAGATCACCAAAATGGAATGATGAGTTCAAATGGAGGAATAATACCCTGTTAGGCTTGGTTTGATCGATGATGATTCTATGTGACCCTTTTATTTCATAATGGGTTTATTTTCAAGAGACTAGTGCATTTTTACTAAAACACATTCAATCTAAATAATTCATGAAGGCATGATATGAGATATGGGTCAAGAAGCATCCTAGTATGATTTTTACAAATATTTGGTGTTTTAAAACATATGTACATATTTTTTCTTCTAATAATATTTACACGTTATATAATAATGACTTGTTTTCTAGTTATCCTAAAGAAATTGTGGGGTATTATTTCAATAAAAATATTTAAAAAAAGTGTTTTTGTCTTGATGTGTTTTTTTTCATTAAGAAGGATCACATGATTTTAGGTTTTAATGGGAGGAAGTTTATTAATAGAGATGTTAAATACTCGCAAATAAGAAATGTTGTGAAGAGTTAAGTTAAGTTATTTTCATAAATACTTGTCGAAGAAAACTTGAATCATGTTTCACAAAACCTCAAATTCCAGGTAGTATTCAACTAGAACAAGAGAGTTATGGATTTAAAGTGTCTAATGTTGATTAATAAAAATTAATATTTGATAAAACCACTTCCCACTAATATGAACGTAGGTTTTGTAAATTATATAAATGGTTAAAATCCTAGAATCTAATATGGCCACCATATATACTATCCATGTCTATAACATGGTGGATGAAACTGGAGGGGTGTTACCCTTTGTTTATGGGGGTTTTTAATAATAAAACTATCATTCATGGTATAGTTTATACCTATCAATAACCCTAGTGGAAAAGGGTTACAAATAAATTCATTATTTTAACTCTAAAGAGACATGTTCACTAATTGCGATGTTAAATTACATTCTGATTTTACTTTACCTTACAACTCATTATGATTATGAGAAATATCATGTTTCTATAAAAACTACATTACATAATGGTAATTTAAAATATCATTTTTATATGATACATTACGAAGATTTTAAACTACAAAATAATTTTTCAATGTTATATATGTCACAACGTTACATTTATATATTTATTAATGATTCTTAGAGTTGGAATATCTGGTTTGATGTGGCAATCAAAGTTTTTAGTTTCATCATGAACACATATTATTCATATTTATATAACAATGTTAGTGGAACTAACAGATATTTTCAATTATTTTATTCATTAAATATAATTCTTATTGGAAAAAATATCTTGACACTTCATTCTTTTAATGTTGGGTTAGTTAATGTTACTCAATGAATGAAATGGGTGAATTATCCAGCATATTGGGTATGAATCTTTTTAGTGATTCATCTAAGGGTATGTTTTGATTGATTCAAAACACATATATTGGTAAAATTATAAATCCTCTTTATCAAAAAGTTCTACCTGTAGGGATTCTTACCGGTGTTGCATGGATTTAATCTTATGAATATTCAAGGGATTTTAAATGCATTATAATGTATGGATAATATTCTTAATACATTTATGATAGGATATATCATGTCTTCCAGGTTATATTCTCGGTCGAATGTGTCTTATAATTTCATATTACCTTTTAGATACCAATTGCATCCCGATTTGAGTTACTAGATTTCTATAAAGAACAACATTATGTACATAAAAAGGACTAAGGATGTTATCTTATCATTTGTAAGAGAGGATGAGCTTTGTGTTAAGTATTTCATAGACATTAGTTTTTACTCTAAAAAAGATTATTTCAAATCACAATATGGTTTCAAGTTATTCCTAAATGGTCGACAAATTAGTAATAATATTACCATGTAGTCCACCATAGTGGAATTGACAATAAAGGGAGAATACGTCACCTCTTCAGATGTTCTGATGGAGTCTATTTGGATCAAGTATTTCATTTCTAAAAATGGAATTATTCCTATAATCATAAGATAAATTGAGCTATATTTTCACCACAATAGGTTCGTTTTATAGGATAAGAAACCCAGAGCTCTCCAAATGACCAAACACATCCTTTTAAAATTCTATCTAATATGAGTTATTATTGAGAGTGGCGATGAAACAATCAATATGGTGGCTACAGATAATAATGTAGGAGATACATTGATGAAAAATTTACAACCAAAATAACACGAGGGTCGTGTAGAATATATAGGTTTAAGAAATATGAGATATCATTTCTATGGTATTTAAGTGTATATTTTTATTTGGTGAAGGTAGTCTCTAATTATACATAATTCATTTATGCTGCAATTTATTCTACATAAATTGTAGAATGATAATATCCCCTCAAAGTAAGACATTCAGTTACCTTAAATAATTTTAATTATAGTGGATTTATGGATATAATGATACATTAATTTTATATTTAATAGATTATTTTAGTCATTAAATATAGTTGTATTCACTGTATGAATAATGGAATCATGATGTAATAAGTAGTGTCATATTACATAGAATCGCCCACAAAATTATATATCATGGAATGGAGTATATTCAGCGATATAGTTAGGGGTGTATGCTTGTTATCAATAATTATTGCCTAAATTTGGAAGCATAACAAGCATGAAAACCTTCATATAGTGATAGCCTACTTACACAGTTTTGAAAGTAATTTTACTAATTTTGGTATGTGATGTACTCGTCTGTGAGATGAATGAAATTGATGTATTCATCAATCCATTCAATAATTTTCAGAGAATCAACAAAACATGAGTTAATTATATGACACTGAAATATTCAATGTATATTTTCACTTGATATACTGGAAAAAGTGATTATATATGTATTCATATGATTTATAAAATACATCTTATGGGTTACACGTTTTGATAGAGATATGAGTTTATTTGATAGAGATCACAGAAGAGTTGTTTCTAGCTAGAGTAGAATTGATGATTTCATAGAGTATACTTTCTATTTAAATCTAAGAAAAATGGATTTCATATATTTTCTATGTGATTTTATGTCCCACAGGTTCAAATTATTAGTCTTTTAGATACAGATAATTTTTTTTATTAATTGTTTCTTCTAAATAAGATTTTCACTTGATGAAAAAATATCCATACAAGATTAGATGGATTCATAAAAGAGTTTTGGGGTTTCATATAATTCCATATGTTATTTTAACACAAGTGAGAGATTTTTAGATTTCCACAAAAATGTAAATGCATATAATGTAATTACACCTGCATATAATACGTGAAGTATATATATATATATCGTGATATTATATATATATATATTTCATTTAATTTACATGAATATTATAAATGAATATATATATATATATATATTATTTTTTTATATTTGATATTCATGATATTAATATTGAAATAGTTTCATGTGATTAAATAAATTTCACATTATCTTGTGAATAGTTTTATTCGAATCGAACTACAGAGTTCGTTGATTTAATGAATATTTTTATTGAAAATTTATCAATGAATTAAAATCAATGGGTAGAAACACATATGATTCTTTAAGAATGAGGTGGCTTGGGAATTTATTATAAATATAATATTTTTCTTCTTTGGGTGTATGGGGTTCACATCCAAAGGATTTATGATCATTTGTTTCCTGAAATGGTAATAAAACTCCCTTCTTATTGAGCTCTATTAGTCTCCCCTAAGAAGGCTCTACCCCCCTTTAGAAATTTGGGTATCCTCATAAATATTATTTGGAACCATTGGTGTGTTTATCACCTCAGAGATATGGTTATTTGGCCAATTAATCATCGCGATCTTTCTAAAATACACTCTATCGATATCAAAGCAAGAAGATGTGCACTTCTAATGTACTCAAAATTATGATATTATTTTTACAACTTTTTGGGATAGTTTACATGCATTGTTTTAGGAAGATAGATCCTCCTATTTCAATTTTTTTATTTAAAATAATCAACAAATTACAAAACCAAACCTATCACATTATGCATACCATACCCATTTTTTATAATAAAAATGTATACCAGTTTCAAGAAACTTTTTTCAATAAAAACATTTATAAAAACGCTACAATAGGTTAGTAGAGTGAGGAAATGTGAGTGGGAATTAATTTGGAGGGAGTTTTGAGAAGGATAAGAACTAGGTGCAATAGTAGGTGATACATTTAATTGAAATTATTGGATTTAGTTTTTTCTACATTTAGAATTATTTTATTAAAAATTAAATTATTTTCTATTTATTCCATGAATATTATCATATTTTAATATTTTTTCATCCTTTTCTAAGTTCTTATATTTAGAGAATTAAGTCTCATTATTCTTTTGATTATTTTGATTACCTTTACATATATCTATTTTACCCTTACATGAGATGGGTTTACTCTTATATAAGTTATATATGACCCTTACATGTCTTTGATATTTCCAGGATAACCATTACAAAATTGGATGGGTACACTTTTATTATATATGGATTCAGGGTTTTTACTTTACATATATATTGTTATACCATTAAGTTTCCTCAGTTTTTCAAGAGTTATACATGTGTGGGGGTTATGATACCCATACATTACTACAGGGTGGACCTTGTGTGGAGAGGTTAGTGGTCATGTTTCCTTTATCTCGGGTCTCTATTACACTTACATAACCAATTTAATGGAGTGTCTAACCTTACCGAAGCGTTATGTTACACTTATGTGGGTAGTGCGATAGAGGTTATAAACATACCTAGGGACCTAAAGACCCTTGAAAAGAATATATATACCCTTATACAGTGGGTGAGACTTTTAAAAAATAGTTTATAGTTCCCTGAACAAACACTACACAGACCCATACACTCTGTGGATTTTTGTTTACATACCACGCTTCAATACATTTATTTCATGTTTGTTTTTCCAGCCATGTGGTCTATTATAGCGGCTTATTCAATATGTTCCTCTATCAAATATTTTTTCAATTTTTACTATAGTTTTTAAGGGATTCCACTATTGATCTCAAATCTTTTACATTATTTGAGATTTAAAGTCAAAAGATAAAGAGGGTAAACCAAAGAGGGTGATTGTGATAAGGGAAGGATTAAAACAACAGGTATTGTCTGGCTTATTCCTATAATGGCAATTATGCATGAAAGTGTTTCAACTATACTATTTTGGTGTGGAGAACATAACATTTAGGCTCTTTGGATGTTGAAATTTGTTATTGGTTTTCATGGGAAGGGTTTCTTCATATGAGTTTGAACCCTAGTAAGGGGGTTTGTTTGTGGTTACATATTTTCTTATCAATATTAATCCCCTATAATTATTTTATCAACTTCATTCTTTTATTTTTTGGGAACATTGTTTTATAATTCAAATGGTGTTATTGTGTAATTTTTCCCCTTTATAAAAATTCATTTGGATGCTACCATTATTCTTTACATAATAATAAAATGTTGTCGAGTGGTGTTATTTTCATTGAGTATGACCAAGGTGCACTGAGCCAAAAAAAATCACGTCTTCCTTTTTATTTCCTATTTTTTATATTATTATCTATATTTATTTTCATGATATTGTGTGCATCATGGTTTGGAATATATTTTTTAGATCTTTATTTAATAAGTTTTACAACTTGTTTATATGTTTTTCATTTTACTATTGTCAGTGGGTTGGACAATACTGCATCATACCTTTGTGTTTCCTATGTCTCTAGGGTTATAATCCCCTAAAAATTTGGTATCAAATATATTTATCGAGTCCAAAGATGTATTCAACTATATTAGATGATTATAAGATCAATGGAGAGAATTTTATTAATTTTCTAAAAGTTAATATGGACTCTTTTTTTCCACAATTTACTACATAAGTCTTTTTCCTGAGCATGGTGGATGATCACCATAGTCTATTCTATACGTGAGTACTATTTTTATTTTTAGGAAATGAACTATAGTATTTTAAAGTAATATCCATCAATTTTTTTTATTAAAACTAGGTGAAAATGTTTTGATATAAGTGGTCTAGGAAACATCTTCTAGTGAAATCTAGTTAATGATTAAGCACTCTTACATGACTAGAACTTTTTTAGGAAGGTTCCAAAGAAAATAGATATTTATGTTGATCCCATGTGTTCTATTTATTTTCAAATTTTGTTCTATATTCCTTTTTATTTTGGATGACTTTTTAATCATTAGATAGTTTTTGTGGGTTCATTGGATGTCATTCTTGATATGATAATTTTATAATTGTGATGATTGTTATGGTTATCATAACTTCAAATACTTGTGTCAATGGAGATAGGTTATTTAAAATAATAGTAAACTAATTAAAGGCTGTGAAATATTTAATTATTTTTATGAATAATTAAAATGTGTCCATCTTAAATATATTTAAATTTTACATACCAAATATTTGTGGAGGAAGATTATATGAATAGGAAACATTAGTTTTGGCTTGGCACATTTCATATAATATTGGCTATGTGTTTTTATTGAAATATAAAAAAATATGGCCAACTATATGAGTAAACCATTCTATATCCACCATTCTCATTTGGGACGAGGCCTCAACCATGAATGCGAGCCAACCAGGCCAATCCCCATGTGCAAAGAAAATGGACCATTGTGTAGGCCTGTAGGAGCATGCTTGGCATAAAGCACATTGGCCAGCAGTGTTAATAGTCTAGCACATGTTTGGAATGAACAATGAGTTTTAGACTATGGTATGTGGGTGTTGATCCCTTATGTTAAAATAAAATTGATAATTCCTCATAGAGTAAAATATTGGAGAGTGAAACCAGTAAATATTTCGTTGTTGGACTCTCGAACACATCTAATGATCATACACCATTAAAAACATGTTGAAAATTCTAGAGTCATCTAATTTCATGGATCTGATTTATCTAATATCCCACATCACACAAGTTTAAATACTTCTATTTTAGTCAAATTTATGTCCACTAATAATCCTATATATGCACTCTAGATGAGTGGATTTTGTAAAATGGGCCATATACCATGATCATCATAATTGATTGAGACCACTCAATTGAACCAAGGATATTCATGAATCTCCATCTCTCATTAATGCCAATATTTAAATAACATTTTTCAGTCCAAGAGAATAATTGATCATGATTTCAGTGAATAAATCCATCATAAGATACAGTGACATCATGTGAGGTTGTCACATTAGTGAATAACAATCACAAGAGACATTTCATGAACATCTATTAATCATGTGATTCCATCACATGAGGTAGATCATAACTTCAAACATGTTATGATTATTTAATTTACATATTTCTATCTCAGGATGATTTAAATGGTTTTCTATTTACATTCCATAATGACATTGTATGAAGATTAATTTGATCTAGCCACCGAGGCGCCGCATTATAAAGCGAAGCGATCTTGAGGTCACATTATCACATCAACATTTCATGACGTGACATAGAGTTTCAGAATTTCTAAATGAATTATATGTTGATATCTCTGACTGTTAAATGTATACATTACTCACCATGAAAATTATAGAATATGTGGTGTAGCCTCCTATGTAAATACAATGGAAAAGGGAGATGATGGTAGATTATGATATTTGAGATATCAATATGGAGATATCAAACATTACATGAACAAGAGAATCAACTTGGAATCTTCACATGGTGGAGGTAATAATCAACAATATATATTCAGATTATGAAAAATGTATGTACTAGATTTTTTTAGGTGAAGCAGTACCCACAAAAAATATTTCTCTAGTGAAGAAGCATGATCTACAAGAAATACCTCTCTCATGAAGGAACAACCCATAGGACTTCATCGTATAATAATGATAAGTAAAATACTCCCATGGAAAACCCTTGTCATGTGATGGAACCTGTGATCATCCCTTTTCATGTGAAGGAGGCGTTCCCGATTTGTGTGCTTCATTCATATGAATCACATACAAGAAAGAGTGAGATGCATCCAAGATCCATATCTTGATGTTAGGAATTAATTGTTCATGAATATAGATTATTTGAACCCTACCTATTCATGGGAAGGAAAATAAATTCAATTCCTTGTTGAAATCAAGGAATTTCATGCACACCATGTACAATAATTTAAAAACATAAATACTTTGGAAGGAAATGAAAATAAGAAGATTAGATGGGTTATTGAGAAATATTTATATTAAATAATAATTGAATTGATAAGAAACATAAATTGGTTATAATTATCATTTGTAATTGGTAATGTTCATGAACAATAAATCATTTCCTCCATTCTTGAATTCAATTTAGAATTAAAGAATATATTGAGTAAAAATTGTGCAATATCATTCTTTTGTTAAATATTTTTTAAGAATTTGTGTGCACCACTTTCACAACATTGATATAGGTCGGGACATCATTAAAAAGCTGAAATAATACTTTTAAGATAACTTTGATTCAATGTGGAAGACCTGATCTTCTACTGAATATTAAAATCTCTTAGGATAGACTAGAATACCAAATCACCATCTGTAGAGGGACTAGAAGTGTAAAATGTTTTTCTAGTTTATATAGTAAGATTTGGGAGGAGTATCAGTAACAAATGGTGTAGAATAAACCAAGAGGGGAAGATCTATCTATAGAAATATCAAAAACAAGAAGATGAAGGAAGTTGTTACTTGGTTGTACAACCAGTTGTGGAAGAGGCTCCAGGATAATTGAATACATTTGTTGGTAACACCAAAAGAGGAAGAAAAGTTGGATTGTTGGGGGAGTATAAGAAAGATCAAATGGAGGACCATATATTTTGGTGAATAAAAAATTTATTTCTAAAGCAATGTAATTAATAAACATATTATATTGTAAAGTATATGTTTTATAGATAGCCAACATGGAAAGGAGTACATAGTTTTGGGAAACATTAGAAATATCATTTATTTTTCTCTCTCTTATTATGTCTTCATATGATGTGAGACTCTAATATATCACCGAGTGGATAGGGAACCATAATATGTGAAATATGATGAATTCCAAAAAAAATTAAATTTTAAACCATTGAATCTCCCCCCTCCCCCATGTTATTAATTTGGTATGGTTCTATGCAATTTTTATTAGATCACAAGTTCTCTCAAAACATCCATGCTATATTTTATGTTATGTAGTTTTCATGAAAGGATTATAATACCTATGATGAAGAAAAGAGAAGTTTCATCTATGTATATTATTTTTCAAATCACTGACAAGATTTTGAAGAATATAATATAAATAAGGGAAATTAACATGATATAGAATAATAGAGTAAAGGATGACACACCACCAATAAAAGGTAGTCAAATTAGTAAATGTTACACTAATTATCATTATTATGATTCTTTTGACAAATCCATCTCATGTTGTTATGATGATGGATCACATAGTGATATTCTTTTCTAGTTTAATGAAATCTGAATTATGTTACCAAAAGAAGTTGTTAATCATAAAATTGAATGTATAAAGGGTCATTAGGAAAAAAATTATAGCTACAAGATGAAGTTAATGGGTTTTAAAATGAATTGGTTGAAAAGGATGGTATATACAACTCTCTCACAAAATTTATTAAAGAATAAGAGGAAAAAATTTATATTTCCAATGAAATATATTCCAATGATATTGAATAATTTTAGAGAATATTTTGTGATTAATATAATTTTTTGAGATAGTTTTAGAAAAATATTTTCATGCTCTCACAAAAATACAAAAAAAAAAAAGAAATCTTTGGTAGTTAAGGTTACTCACTTAGAGGTAAAAAAACCGAATAAACGATCATGGATATTCCAAACATGAATCAATAAAAATCCGTTAATAATGTGTAAATATGAAAAAGGGATATTTTAAATATATTTTTATAAATAATGTGGATAAGGAAAATAATATCAACATAAAGTTCTTAGTGCATGAGGTGAGACTGAAAAATCAACAATCACAACAAGCTAAAACCTCCCATAATACCCGAAAAAGATATATTTCCAAAAACAATTACATTGAGGATCATGGATATGAGTTGATCATGTGATCATTCACTAAGAAATTCGAAAAATCCACCAATAATATGGTATCATATAAACCAAAAACTGCATTATGTACTGAGGTTGATTCAATTACTAATACATGTTTTAAACCAATCTATAGGTATGTATATATATAGTGAAAAATATTGATAAGTATAACATATCATGGGTGGGTGACAATATAATAATGAAAATATGGTCCCCAATAAGTGTCCCAAAGAGTACTGGTTGTACTCAAAACAATAATGATTTAGTATATATGAAATATAATAAATGACACTAGAAAAGAAGATAATGAGATTCATCCGACATTTTTCATCTTGCTGGATGTTTGGGAATAACGAATTTGAATGTTTTCATAAGTTGAAAATTTATGAAAATAAAATATTTCAATTATTTAGTTGGATATAATTTAATGATATGAGAAGACATTCACTAGAGAATTATAATCCACAAAGAAATGAATCTATCTTTAAATAACATATTTGAGTGGATTTAATTTTTCATTGAGTGTTGTAATAGAAGTGGTCGCTATTAAGAGAAGTTATAGTATATACCAAAAATGAAAATATTATCTAATAATTTTAAGAGATGACTGGAATAATAGGGGTAATAAAATAATGTTACCGGTCAATCCTTAAATATGAACAAAATAAGAAGACTGTTCACATTTTTAAGAAAAGTATAATTTTTCCGGGGAAAAACCTGTAAAGATTCTAATTCAGAACAAATATGATTTCTTAAAAGAAGTTTGTGGAATATGAAATAATAAAGGTCATATACATGAGAAATTCACAATGATACTATCCAGATATATTTCTTATATTTTGAAATGGAAGAGGATTCAGTAGAGAAACATTTATAAGTCATGCGATGGTTATGAGAAGATAAATAATTTCTAAAATTACTGTCTTTTTGTTTGACCAAACTAGATAAAATTGGATTATCCAGTGGATGATGTTTAAATATTTCCATTGATAATGGGAACAAATTGACTTTATCAGTATAGATGATAAAATCTATTCGACACAAAGGTGGAGAACTATGTGAAAGGTGTGGTAAATATGTGCATAGTTTAGAAAAATATATATATATTATACCAAATAATTAGGACTTGATTAAAATTAAGATGAACTCACTTAATGCTTAATATTCTCAAATGACAATAATGAAAAAGTAGATTTCAGAAAAAATAATTTATGAGATTAGAAGGGAAGTGTGACATAGGTTGAGAGAAGCCCTCAGCCTTAAAAGTTATTTTAAAAAACCAAGATATCCCTCTTTATTCCATTATTATTTAATATGAACCAACATTTAGCGAATTAATATATAATAAATTATCATCCCAGTGAACATCAATTTATATGATTATGTTTGGAGTGTATTCTATTATGGGGATAAACACTAAAATTTAGGAATGATAATCACACTCCAATCCCTAATACTTATCTCTATTAGTCATTTTTATTATGCGTGAGTACCTATTTGATGAAAATAATATAAATAGGTGGAGATATTTTTTTCACGAGAATATTTTGTTTTGTTTGTTAAATATTGTATAAGATCATACATTTCATGTCTTAACAACCCTTAATTTGATAATTTAATTTTTTGTAGGATTTCATATGCTTGTTATTTTATAGATTTCATAGACACCCTTGGTTATATCTATATTGGTTTATATATAGGGTAAGAAAATGTATTTGTAGATTTGATTAACTAACAAAGAATTTATAGGATAACCATGAGATATCATCCCTCACTCAGAAGAGTTTAAGAAATAAACTTAAAAGGAAGGATAATATTATTTTTAGGATACAGAGGAAATAAAAATTACCCACTAAACCTATTAATTTTATTATAAATATTGAGGGGGATGTTTTCAATCATATTGTAATTTTTTATATATGTTCGTGTTGAAAACAAAATCAAAGGGGGAAGTGTTGAGATTGAGTGTTTCATTAGTTTTCAGTGATGTGTTAAAATATGTTTGGTGAGTTTGGATAAAATGGTGATCCCTAGAAAATTTTTATCAATTCATTGGATGTAATTATAGAGTAATTATCCTTATAAATGTGAAAATTATTGTAGTGATCTTCTGTTCAAAGACATTTATCAGTCATTACAGATTTTTTCTAGATAAATGGAGAAAGAAATAAAGGTCAGGAGGTATTTTATTATTTACATGATGCATTATAATACGGCCATGTGAAATGAATTTACATTTTACATAAATAATATTTTAGGAGGAAGAGGAGATAAAGTATAATCTTATGTTTTGGAATGGAACATTTTTGGTAATATTTGCTGTATATTTTTATTGGAGTATTTAAAAAACTAAGGCAAGACACATGAACCAACCTTGCTAGCTTGACCATGCTCTTATAGGAGGAGGCCACAACCATACATGGGAGCCAATCTCACAAGACCACATTGAGGTAGACAATGGGATAGTGTGTAGGCCCATATTGGTTGGCATGGGTGAGAGGACATGGTTCAGGGGTGTCAGCAGGCTACAATAGGTGTGTGTGGCCAGTGAGGCATGTGTGTTGTGTTTTAGGGGTCAATCCTCTTTTTGTAGTTATATTATCTAGTTGAATGAGGAGTAAAATATGAAACAATGAAATATATATGAATATTCAATGTGGATCTCTTGAACATGGATATTTTTCATCATCCAATATAAACATACACACATTTTATGAGTCGTCCAATTGTGTTGATTTGATCATTTTGATCTCACATGCCATGAAATTTTAAATATTTTCACTGTCTTGAACCTCATATCCACTGATGAACAATCATAAAAACTCTATATATGTTTTAGTCATATAATCGACAATCTACAATGATTAAATTAATTTATTGGGACCACTAAAATGAACAATTTCCATGCATGAAAATACATCTGGCATGAATTCCAATATTTTATGAACATGGTTAATGACATACTGTGAATAAATCATATGAAAAATATAAATTAAAAAGAGAAATCACCTAAACATCAAGTGATCACGTGATTCCATCATGTTAAAAGAATATAAAATTGATAACATGAATCTTTTAACTGTTAAATTCTTCTATCATGTGAAGGATTCACTGAATTCCAATCATCTATCTGTAATGGTATCACATGAAGTATCAGTTAATCACATGAATCACCAATCTTCTTCATTATCAATAAAATATATCATATGACAACATGATCACCTTGGTATCTCTAGATGACTTCAAAAGATTTAGAATTTTTAAATGGATGATATCAATAGATTTATGGGTTTTTAAAGTATCTTGGAATCTCCATAATAATAAGAGAAGGGGTTGTGTAGTCTACTCTATAAATACTAAGGAATGATTTTATGAAGGAAGATGATACTCTTTGCGATATCGAGAGATATATAGATATTGTTTTCGAAAATAGATCATCAATTTGAACTCTTCATGTTAATGAATTAAGAATCTGTGTGATATTCTCAAATGAAGAAGAAGGCGCTCTCATGATTTTTTTCATGTGAAGAAGCACCCAAAGACAATCCTTCTCTCAGGAATAAGCCGTTCTAGGGTACAATCCTATTCTCATAAATTAGAAATGTATATTCTTTCTAGGTATTTCAAAGATATTGTGAACACTATCATGAACAACTATTTATATTCTATTCAACGGATAGAAATCCCTCTTCAGGAGAAGGATGTAGAAGTGTTTCACTTGATTCATTCATGTGAATCCCATACAAAAAATGAGGACAACCTACTATAATACTTATATGTATTTTATGAAGGTTTTTTTCATGAATAATGATCACGTAAACCATACCTAGTCATGTGATGGAAATAGAAGACAAATGTTTCAAGAAATCATTTCTTTTCATCAACTTTTGTGCCAACATTTAAAACCTCTATGTGTTTTGAAGGAAAAAACAAGATCATGGTTAAATGAGTTCTTTATAAATTTTTAGATTAAATAATTGAATTGATAAGGAATATAAAATATTGAGAATTATCATTGGTTATGTGAATCCTTTATACACCAATAATTATTTAACGCATGCATGAATTGAATTAATAATTTAGGAAGACATTGTGTTGAAAATGTGAAAGAAAATTCTTGTATAAAATATTATTATAGATTTTTTGTACAAAAAATGGACACATTTAATTATGTTCATGAATTCATCACAAATAAGTAATAAAACATAAATGAGAATTTTTATTTATTAATGTAGATATGATAATCTACTGAAGATTAGAAGTAGTTCAGAAGGACTAGAAGACATGATCACCAAATACATAGCCTCTTGATGTGTACACAAGTTGGAGAGTTGATGGATCAAGATTGTAATGGGGGTAATTATCCATTGGTTCTGTAGTGATAATGATTATAAGATATTTCTATCAAATTATCAAAAATAGGATTAAGATGAAGCCTATGAGTGGAAGGTATAACCAGTTTCTAAATAGACTCGAGGAAATGATAATATGGTTGGGGGTATATAAAACTATGGTAGAAGAGTTAGATTGTTGAGGGGTATAACTAGGATCAACTAGATCATCGATTACATGGGGGTGTATAACCATTTACTTTCTGAACAATTATAATCAATGATAATATGATAGTGGAGTAACTTTGATTTATGGATACCCAACAAATAAAGAGTAGATCTTTATACTGAACATTTTAAATATTGTGTGTTTTGATCTCTATTATTATTACTACATACATTTTTAGATTGTGAAATATCACTTAGTGGATCAAGAAACATGTCAAGATCAATATATTTAATTCAATTGAAATAATTTAAAAAAAATAAACCACTGATCCCCCCTCTTAGTGGTCTATCAGGAATGGGGTTTCACACTTTATAATTCCAAAATGGTCCTAGGCACATCTGTGTGAACTCATAAATATGGTTTTAAAAATATATTCATTGGAATATCCATTGTAGATATAAGCATTAATGAACCAGAACATTCTTGTTGGTTTTTGAATAATTTAAATTAAACTTCTAATATAGTTATATATTCACTAATGAATGGTTGGGATTCCATTACATTTGAGGAAGTAAAATTAGTTTTCTCGTCTAGGGAACTTGAATATCACGATTTAAAGGTGTAGGGTAATGGGTTCAAGATTGGAACTTTGTCTCTCAGTGTGATGTTTCGATATAAATATGAATGAAAATATTGGAATTTTTGTAGTTGGATTATTATATTAAAGTGATATGGGTGTGTAAAAATGGCCAAATGAATATATTTTTTTTTCCTTGGATCATATGAAATAAATCAATGAGGTATACCATAGTTATAATATATTTGATGTCCATTGAGTCTTTATTGCAACCCTTATTATAAATTAGGTTTAGGTGCAGGTTTCACTACTATATGATTAAAATATTAGATCTACGTTTGATTTTTAGGGGGCCTAACTTTTATATAGGTTGTTTATATGGTTTTTAGATGCTTGTGATTTGGTGGAGATTTTTTTCATTTCAACTCTCATTTTTATTTTTTTGTTTCTCTTCTATATATAAATTCATAATATAAAATTTTCTAGTTTGATATGTTATCTAATTAGAAATTATATTTTCTGGTGTTTCTTAATGTTTTAGGAATCAGGTACTATTTTGGTTTCTTTTGGTGTCTCATAGGAATAATAGATCCTACCAGAAACTCTGAAGGAATGTATGTAGCTAGTTGAAGGTATATAAATGATAAATCTCAGGTGAGTGGAGGTATGATTTATGTTTATTGTAGTTACATTGGACATTTTTGATCATGAATTTATAGTTTTAAAAGTAGATTTGTTAGTAAGGGATGGGATGTTCTATTATAGTACAATCTAGCCTGCTTTTCAGTCTTGGATGATCCTGTTTTTTTTAGGGTCTTATGATGGAGAAGAAAATCTTTACAAGATTATATGGTAGGATAATATAGGCCTACTAGAACATCGGCTTTGTTAATTTTTCACAATTGTTTATATAAGGTGAAGATATGTAAAAATTGGCATGATGTAGTACCAAATTAAAATTTTATGGTTTTGATTTTAAGATTGCAGTGATATTGTCATGTTTTCAGGTTTTTTTCATCTTTTTTTATTTATATTATGTTTATAAATAGTTTGGTTTTTTATTTTAATGTTTTTATTAACATTATCTATGTTTATCTTCCACTTATGTGTGCGTATGGGGGGGTTACCCTTACCTTAATTATATCATTCCTTTATGTGTTATTGTGTATTCATATCAAAATCAAAGATAAGTGGTTTGGTACATTTTTTAATATTTAATTCATTGGTTTACCTTTAAATTGGGTTATTTTTACCCTTAATTAGACTTAGTTATAAGCAGATTAACCTTATGTGGGGTTTGGCATACCCTTTTGTAGCAACGTTGTGACTATTACATGAAGAGTGTAGTAGTCATGTTACTATTACAAAGAGTATTTTATACCCTTATATAACTAGTGGATTTGAGTGTATATTTTTACACAAGCTAATTGTTACACTAACATGGGTAGTGTATTGGAGGTTGTACCCATATGAGAGGATCCCCAAACCCCTACATTATGTGGGTCTCCCCTTACGTAGTGGGTCATACCTTTATAAATTTGTTTATAGTACCTTGATGTGACTTTATGAAAACCCTTAAATTGTTTATGTTGGCCCTTAAATTATAGCCTCTTAAAAAATTATGAGGATTATGTTTATTTTGTTGTAGGGACAGTGGGAGTAGATTCATCAGCACACTCCTTAGAATAACATGTCTCTAAAGATTGTTTGAGTTTTTTTAAAGGCATTGAAGTGGTACTCTACCTATTCCTACATTATTTGGAAAAAATAATTGAAACATTGAGAGGTTGAATCCATTATATATATAGATATAATGGGAGGATAAGATCAATGGGTGAGCTCTTTTAATAGATCCGTTGAAAGGCTACTCACATTTGTATCCAGAGTACTGTTCTGATGTTCAGCTTATGAAATAAGACATCAATAGATAAAGAAAGTGGCTACAAGTTTTTATGGTAAGACTTTAAATAGTAGAGGTTTCAACCTTGTAAGGGGTTTTAGGCTTAGTTTATTTTGTTCATTTATATATAATTTCTTATTATTTTTGGTTTTGTTTCATTCTTCCTGTTTTTTTTGCATTGTCATAACTTTCCTTTGGTGTTAATCTAGTTTATTATTTTTTCGCTTACTCAAAATTATACTATAAGAATCTGTTATTCATGTAATAATAATAAATGGACTTTAAGTGGTGTATAATTCATGGATCAAGACCTATGGTTTACAAACCATTTAATTAATGTGTTCTATTTTCTTTCCTGTATTTTTTTTCTATTCCAACTATAAATTTTATGTTCTTGTATTCCCATCTTTGTTTTACTTCTTCTTGTTATATCTCTTTATTTATTGTAATTTTCTATTTTTGATTAGTTATTGTTCTTTTTACTACTATTGTTGGTTTTTGTGATACTGCCTTTTTACTTGGATTTTCCTGGTTCTCCTGGGTTGTCCTCCCATAAAATTGTCACACTACAAGTGATAACGAAATACACTATGATTGTCGACCCTTTTTTCACATTAAAAACTATCTAATTTATAGTACAAAGTATTTTAATATTATATTTTAAAAAATGATACAATTTTAATATTTGTTTATGTAAAATAGGTTTTGGTACCTGACAACATTCATGATTATCATAGATTTTAGGTGAGGTTGATTTCATTAACACCGATAGTATTTACAACAAGTTTGTGCCGTCCACGTACATGGATAATAAACATTAACATATAGATTGAACTATGAGTTTTTTATATAGACATACTTTCATTTAATGGAGGTTCATTCCTAATAGAATTATGAAATGTAGGTTTCCACCACACACCATGCATAAGGCTTGATACACACACGAAAACGTTTTTATGAATCTTCTACAAGTTTGGATGAACATTTGTATGTGTTCCCTACTGTGAGTATCGATGTCCATGAACTAAATTTTAATGTATATTTATTATACTAAAGAGGAAATTTCTACCATATGTTTATCAATTAATACTCTTGATGTTATAACTTTTTTATTTTTATCAAACTAAACCATATTAATTTCTTTAATAATATTTTTTATATGAAAGAATTTACCCAGATGGATTTTTCAATATTGTTCTTGTCTGATGTAATGACCTCCATATTGTAAAAAATTTGAAATGGGGGATACCTATCAGATTTCACATATCTATTTTGTGGTTGGGTTAGCTTGACATGTTTTTCCCATATATCACAAAATCATTTTAAACCAAACACATTTTTGGAAACTTTATGTGAACTCCTAGCTCTTCTAGCCCCGACTCACCCATTTTTCATTATAGGTTATAAATTGATTTTTTACTCATATTATTTAATTTATGTTATCCTTATAATAAGTATATTTTTTTTTATTAAGTTAGAATATTATAGAATTTTATTTTTGATGTTATTTATATCTATTATTCCTAATATCAAATATTTGCTTCCATAATTCAGAAATTTAATTGGATTAAAAATTGCATTAATAGTCATAAAAGCATTGTTTTTTAGAGACATTAATGGGGGGACCATTCTCATCCCTAAAAAAGTTTTGATATAGGGAACATTTTATTTGTTTAAGAAATAGTGCTGATAATAGCCTCACTGCTACATTGTTCTATTAAAAATATATCCCACTACATCGACAACCTGAATACATATTCCAAATTCATAATTTAACTAAAATAAAAATTACATCACAAATACAAAAAAACTATATTATAGACTTATCAAACAATAGTTTTTACAATTACATTATCATGTATTATCATAAATTTTTTGAAAAAAATCAATATTTCATTGACTATTGAACTAGTCCTCTCTTTGAAAATCCCTATGATGGTATAAATTGGTGAAAAAACCACCCAAACTCAAGAAAGAGAATCCACATATATACGAATATAATTATTATGTTAGTAATACTATAAAGAATCAAATTATACATTATATAAAAAATACATAAATAAAATTCTAATTTAAATAAAAAGACGCACATAAAGTCATGAAAGTTACAATGTGAGTCATATTGAGGTGGAGATAATTCCTACACATCACGAATGACTTTTGGGTCTTCTTACTAATGTATCAAAATAATTTGAATTAATTGGTTTGCTTTTGACTATGTCACTTTCCTTTTTTTCTAAAATGTCATATTTAACTGAAAAATTGTACTCTCAGTGATTCTCGTTACATTTTTTGACTATTTTATGTGATATTAATTCCTAAACATCAAAAATGAATTTTGAATCATTTTCATAAAGTATCAGGATCATCCAAGTGTTTTTACTCAGTTTTTAGTGAGTGAAATGAATTTTGAACAAAAATGTCAATTTTAGACTGATAACAGACACTTTAAGTCATACAGGGCACACTGTGTATCAGATCGAGGTGAAGCTAATTCGTAAAAATCATAAATAACATAATCTTATTTTCCTAATGTAAAAAAAATCAATTGTTGTTTCAATGTTTTCATTGTGTCCCTTATATTTTTTAAATTAATGTAAATTCTAAAAAAGGACATACTTAGAGTCATATTGGTCATACTGTGCATCAGATTGTGGTGGGGATACTTACTATATATAAAAAATGAAACAAGGATATTTTTTGAAAAATTATTGAAACAATACTAATGGGTTCTATTAGTTTATTTTAATTCAATTTTCATTTTAACAAAATTGTCCTTTGAGGCTAAAAATGTTTACTTTTAGTGATAAAAGTTTCATCGTGTGACAGTTTAACATGAGACTAATTGGAAAATGTAAAAATTGAGTTTTAATTTTGTTTTTCTAACATATCAAGACAATTCGAGAATGTTTTCATTATTTTCAGTTTGTGACACATGTTTTGAACAAAAATTTTAGTTTTACGCCGTTAACGGTCACAATGAGTCATACTGGGAAAATAATTCATCATATTGAGGTGAAACTAACTCCAGGACATAAAAAACGACTTATAGATAATTTAAATAAAGTATTAAAATGATCCAAATTCATTTTTATGTTTTTAAGAATGTCACTTTTCTTTTGTTACTTATATATAAATTTTAAATAAAAAGTCACCCTTAGAGTCATACCATCCACACAGTGTGTTGATTGAGGGTTGGATTATTCCAACAAGTTAAAAGTGACTTATGTACTATGTTCTTAATGTATAAAAATAATCGGAATACCTTTATTAAATTTTGAGTATTTCACATGTTCTCATTACTAAAATGTCTTTTTAAACAGAAAACACATACTTTGATTCATACTGGAAAAATCAGGTGTCTATTTATTATGAGACTAATTACTACACATAAAAAATGAATTATGAATTATTTTCATAAAGTATCACGTTAATTTGAGCATGTTATCTCTGTTTTCATTGAATGACACTTGTTTTTAACTAAAATGTCACTTTGAAACTGATACCAGACACTTTGAGTCATAACAGGAACATCGTGTATCAGAATTAGGGGAGAATGAATGATATATGTAAAAAATGACTTCTAGATCATTTTCCTAAAGTATAAAAACAATCTTAACATGTGTCTAAATTTTTTTAATATGTCAATTTTCATTTTTAAAAAAATATAAATTCTTAAAAAAAATTACACACTTAGTGTCATACTGGCCACACCATCCGTCAAATTGTAGTTGGCATAATTCACAAAAACCAAAAATGACATATAGGTCATTTTCCAAATGTATTGAAAAAATATTTTTATGATATCTCAGTTTTCAATATGTCACTTTTTAAAAATGTCATTTTAAACTAGAAAAATTCACTTTGTGTCATAACGGTCACATCATGAGTTGGTTTAGCATGAGAATAATTCATTGACCTATAAAATGAATTATTAATTTTTTATAAATTGACATAATAATCCAAGATCTAATTATGGTTTTTTTAAGTAACATATGTTTTGAAATAAAATATCAATTTTAAATTGATAGTGGTTACAATGAGTCATAATAGGAACATAATGTATCAGATTGTGGTACAGTTGATTCCTACAAATACAAGATGATTTATGGACCACTTTCCTAGGTATAAAAAAAATCCAAATGAATTTTATTAGTTATGATTATGTCAATTTTCTTATTTACTAAAATGTTATATTTAAATAAAATGAAACATTTGTAGTCATACTAAACACACTCTGCATAAGATTGAGGTGTAGTCGATTCCTACACAAAACAAATGATTGATATATTTTTGTCCTTAATTATAAATGAAATATTCATGAGAACCCTCAATTTTTAATATGTGATGTATTTTTTGAACTAAAATTTATATTAAGAACTAAAAACATGGAGTTTGAGTCATACTGATCCTACTATGTATCGATTTGAGTTGTGGTTGATTGAGAATGTGAAATGAGTTTTTCTTTCAAATATATGTAGAAATATAGAAAAGAAAGAACATGTTCCTTTATGTTGGAATAGGAACCCACATACTGCCTGAAAAACATCGTGTTTCTAGCAGTATGGAGTTTCTTCATGCATCACAAAAAGAACATTTTCTTTAATTTTTGTCTAATTCCATATTTTTGAAATAAAAATATGAATTCCAAAAACATCTATGTAAGAAAATAGATAAGTATTAGATAAAAATGATAAGAAAATAAATTAAACATTCTATATAAAATGATAAAATAATAATTAAATAAGTAGTAGTAATTCAACATTTCATGATAGTTCTGTACATTCTTACCTTATTACATTGTTTTTTATATCAATTTCATCTAATAATTTCAATCTCTCATGATCATGAGAATATTTGAGGAAACCACCCCAACCTATAAAAAATTCCACTTAAAAAAATATTATTATTCTAGTAATCTAATATATAAATAAATAAAACATAAATATAGAACAATATGTTAATAAAATGTAAATTTTAAACTGAAATCAAAAAATTTGAGTCATAATGGTAACACCATCTATCATATTGATTTATGTTTTATTCCACTATATATTTTTATCCTACAATGAATTCAAAATTATGGTTTATCAAACAATATTTTTGTTTGAGAACTCAGAATGTTGAATGCATTTGCGATTAAATATAATATTGCGTCATCATGAGTGCATAATCATTATCGATTCCATGATCATAGTACATGAGTGGGTAATCATTGTTAAATAATTTATTTCATCATGATCTCTATGAAAATTAATAAATTAATCATCATATATAAATAATGTGAAAATTAACTACAAAAAGTAGATAAAATGATGATAAAATCAACTAAATAAGTAGCAAGAAGTCACATCGTCATGATATATGTGTACAATATGACACCATGTATGTCTAACATCATTTATAAAGAAATATATTTCATCATTTGAATACAATAAAATTCTAAAGACATTTTAGTATAATGAAAATATAAATACACAACAGATTAAAATATATTTAAAATGAAATTGTAATTATGTAAAAAAATCAATCTTTAGGGATTCAAGTTTATAGATGGTTTATGATATCTCTCATTAATTTGAAAAAAAATAACCACAATATTTTTCAATTTTGTTTTTGATACTCTAAAAATATATAGAAATATAATTAATTTGTTTTTATTTTTGTATTGCTAGTGAAATTTTATTATAAATACCCTAATAATTTAAAACTTGTAGAATTCGATAAGAACCCTTTAAACATGGAATGTCCTAATTCAATGGTTTTGATGATATTTAAAAAACAATATATCATAACATAAATATCATAAAATCATAATAAAATAGATATAAATAGTTTCATAGTTCTATATCATTGGATTAACTGTTTTAAAAATTGAAAAACAACATCATGTGTTGTGTATTTTCTGGGTATCCATGTAGTGAAACAAGGAAATAAATTTCTAGACTATCCAAATTGACTTCAATGAGTACCCAAACATTCGTAAAAGGATTAATTAAATATTGGAATGAAAAATATATTTAATATGATTAATTTTTATAGTTATAACATTACATCATTGGTAATAAGATAAGTCTCTCTTTTCTAAGTTTTCGTTCAAAAAACAGGGATAATTTTCCCACTATTTCATTATTTTTGGATGATTCCATTTTGGTATGGTATATAGAAGTGATTTTGGAAACATGGGTCCATATATATGTTCATAGGTTTATTCATATGAATAATGTGGATATAGACAATTGAAAATATATATATGCATTTTATATGGTCATAATTAACATAGTATAATGACTATTGGAAAAAAATCATGAAAATAGAAATATGGTATATATTTACAACTGAGAATCCTAGCTATTCATACTTGAGTATTTCATTTACATTATTAAGAAAAATGAAGTCTGAAAAGACCTCACCGTTCATTTTTTCATCAAAATAAACTATGTGATTACTTCAAAATTGTATCCTTGTATCTTCATGAACCTTCAATATTAGTAAATTAAAATATTCACCCCTTAACTTTTTCCATCCATAATAATATTTAATGGTTAAAACAGTAATCATTAATTATTAATGGTTTGGCATGAAAAATAAATTTTAAATGAATGTCTATTTGTCTATGTTTTTTTACAAGATCTAATGACCATACTATGAATGATATAATAAGTTTTTGTACCATGTGGATATACATTTCTTCAAGTGGTAAAGTTATCTCAATTCTCATCTCATGAGATACATTAATCCCTACTCTCACATGACATCTAGAATGTTGTATGTTGTGTAGATTTTCTTCTGGGATATTGGACACAATATCCTTCACAACAAGGAAATATGTGGGTGTTTGTATATATAAATCACATACATTTTCACCCAATAAGATATTTATATAATAAATCTTTCAATTTATTCCTAATTCACATTTCATAGAAATGATTATGACAATATTTATTACCTTATATAGGGCATATAATTAAGGGTAATGGCTCACCTCAAAGCTGGTGGGGGGAGGGGCATCAGGAAGTTTTCTTAAGTCATTTCATCTCTATCCTCCCCCATAAAATTTTACAGAAACATATATTTACAATTAATATTTTTTAATGGGTATCTATTCATGAATACATCTCTTCCACTTTTTATCTTTATCCCATGTTCTTTTCTATTCTACAAATATGTTTTAGGTGTCAGCCCAAAACCTACACCTCTGACACATACATACACTTCATGCCACTAAAATTCCATAGATATTAGGTGTTATTCTGGTACATGTTTTAATGATTAATTTTTCCACATCATAAAAAAATTATAGGAAACTATGTAATCATTTTTATATAGAATCTCTTCAAATAAAAACATATTTTTTTATGTCATAAATGCAATTTTTTCCAAACCTTTTTTGTTTTTACATATATTAATATCCCGTCATTATTTACATGTGCCTCCATCAATATAACAAGACATGTGATAGATGTGAATTAGGATTTGGATTCATCGATCAACATATTAATAGTGGAATAGAATTATGTTTTGGTTTCAGGTCACTTAATAGTATTACGATTTATTTAAAATACTTACCAATTTTTTTTCATGTGAAGCATACCACCATGATTACTTTATAGAAGAGGTATTTTGGTTTTTCTTCCCATTTAATTTTTTCAGTACTCAAGTGGTATTTGAAAAATTATGAATTATGAATCATATTCACTAGTAATTTTATTTTTAGAATATTTATTACCATCCACAATTTACATAAATTTATATCTTCTCATGAAGTCAATTCAATGCATCCCACACATCAATTATTTTTTTGTGTGCATACATATGCAGTTGGTGTGGGTTTATTTTCCATTTAGCATAATTCATATGAAATTTCATTATAATTGTTTGAATTCCTATACATCCTTTCTAGCAAGAATTAATAAAAATTTCTAATATGAATCATCTACTATAAATGAACTCCACAGGGGATAATGAAGTGTAATTCAATGTTTTTTTAGGTTTTATTAAAATAAATATAAGATATCATATTTTTTCACTAATATCTTACCAAATCGGTGTATTATGAAGGGGAAAAACATGGCTCTGTAATTATACATCAATACTCATGTGCTACTGAGTGACGATCCAAATTAAAGGATTAAACATGTCCTTGTTTAAGTTAATAAGATCTATATGATGATTCCATGTGACCTTGAATTTTATGACTTTTCATTTTGCCTTAATAATTTTTTATAAGGCCAACACAGTATATAAATTATATTTTTTTGGAAAATCAGTTATTCACCATCTATAATTTCATCTTCTTTAACATCACCAATATTTTTGTTCCTATGGAATGGTAGCATCAAAATGTGTATAAGGTTGTTTCTTATATACACCGGGATCTTTAGTAGGATGAGAAACGTGTTGTTCCTCTGGATTGGGTGTATTTTCAGGTATAAAAGTCATTATCTATGGAATTGGTTCAACATTTAATTTATATTATATAAATAAATCAATGATAATAAACTTACATGATATAAGAAAATGTATATTACAAGATGTATTACCTGATTATTGAACTCTTCTTAAGGCTTAAGGGATTAGAACCTTCTATCAAGTATCGAAATTAAGTCATCCGGGCATCCCCCAACATATAAGACTGCATCTACATTGGAACTTATATAAAATTATTTTCATTCCCTATTGAATCGGCCATCCACTATTGAATTTTCATCTGAACCTTCTATTGTTTTGGTCAATAAAATAGAAATTTCCCAGTTTTGGTTTGTCGGATTAGAAATATAAAATACCCGTAATTTCAATGACGTTGTTATAAACAGTTTTTATTTGTACAATTCCTTTTGTTGTCCACTTTGATGATTCCCAATTCAACTATTTTAATAGAATTCATGTTATCAACCAACTTATATTGGAAAATTTTAACTTTTAATGTTGTATAATCAAACTCCCATATTTTTTTAATGATTAAAAATTATGAAATATTTTTATAAATATTATTTTTATCCTTTGTAACAAATACATACATAACTTCACCTACATGTGTAACTCCACTAATTTTCATTGTACTTCCATAATTATATTCATTTTTAATGAATATATAACCATTAATTACATAACCACAATAAGATAATACATGAACACTTGGTCAATTTGATATCCATCAAAATCATTCTAAAATATAATCCAAATATTAATCTAAATCATTATAAATATGTTAATTAAGTGATCCTATAAACTATTTAAATTTTGTATTTTATATTCATCTTTTATCCCTTGATGTATTTAAATGGATTAAAATTTATTTCTAGGATTAATCATTTGGGGAAACCATTAAAATAATATAAAAAATGTAATGTTTTTCCTACTCACAATTTTTAATATTCATGTTTTCAATATCTACTCCTGAAATTCCCCCAACCACAAGATTCCCAATGTATTGAGATTTCAGTAAAACAATGCTTTCAACAGCGAATGGGGAGTTGGTACAGATTTCAAAGGCGTCTTTAACAGTATATCACTCTAAAATACAACCTAGTAGCGGAATTCAATTTTTAAATTCCCATTCCAAATATGTATTTATAATCCAATAGTTTATATCCATTAATAATGTATAGGACCACATAGTAAAATATCACTCACCATGTGATCCATCAATTGAACCATGAAATCATATAATATTAGTTGGATGAAAATTTCCAATACAGAAATAATAAAAACAATTTATTTTTACATAATTTTATGTTTCTCCAGTACTATAACTTTTATTCATATATCTCTAAAAAATAAATATACCTTTGTTAATGAATGATGCACATTATTTGGAAAAATTAAACGAAATGATACTAGAAATTGATAATGCATATATACATGAAAACTAAGTAATTTCAGACCATTTATCATTAGATCAGTTTTTGAAATGACATTCTAAATATTTGATGAATACCTATCTAGAACAATTACATAATTCAATATGTTTTTAAAATTGATATATCTATTACCTAGAAAGAGTGTCAGTAGTTAGGGGAAGAAATGTTAATTTCACCCTTCAATAGTACCAACAATTCATGTATTCCCATTTCAATAATGTGTAACCAAGACATAATTCCATCCTTTATTCAGGATGAATTTATTAAATTGAAAATCAAACTTTAACACATATTCTTTCCAGCATGCACAATATCATTAAAATTTATTACACACAAACAATTCAAAAATGGAAATTAAAAAAACTGGTCACTTTTTTCAACATTTGTTTCATATGGTATCTCAAAAAATATTTACAAAATAAAATATATATATCTATCGATTTCTCAAAAATTTTATCACAAATTACAAGTGATGGTCTTTTACAGTCTTTTAACCTCCCATAAAATAATTTCATTCAATATCGGCACTTATGCTGCTGGGGTAGAAATATGCGATGTCTGTGAAACATGGTCTTTGATTAATGTTTAAACCTAATTTACAGTGTTCCTTGATCACAAATAGGAAAACCTTGGGTTCCTTTAATTTTATATCCTAAAAATATTCTATAAGATATTATTATATTTATCATCTTGTAGAATATTTCTCTCAATTTTAAATCTTAATATTTATAAGCATCATACAACATAACACGTAAATCACAAAATCTTTTCATATCATCGATCAACATAGCCAAATAAACATCAATATCATTACACAGTTATTTCAATATTAATATAACAACTGATAACACAGTGTATTTTCATTTCATACAAAACCATAGTGGAAAGTTATAATTTACCAACATAATCTCCCATTTACTATGACTTATTTTTTGAAAATCAATAGGATTCACCCCATATTTTGATAGTCCAAGATGTAGGTTTCTCAGCTCATTTCCAAATTTTGGATACTCATAATCAATTCTATTATACTGAGGAGATTCTGATGGGTGAAACAGTTTTCTATATTTATTTCTTTCATATGTGTGCTATGTCGATTTCCATGTAGTCTCATCACTTCTACATAGTCACCTAAACCGTTGAATTATTGGAATGTACCATTCCAATTTCAAAGTACCCGATTCAACTTTCTTCTATCAGGAGGAAACAAATTTTGTGAATTAATTATGATATTTAAGGTCCGTGAAGAATAGTATATAGTCATTTGAAAAGGACTGTATTCTTTTCGAGAGAACACCCATTGAATATTGAATGTTTTTAGTGTAATATATTTGTATATATAGCTTATTATATTTTGGGATCATATCACTAAAGAGAGCAACATGTTTAGTAAAATGGGAACCACTCCAACCATTTCCATATTTTAAATTCTATAGCTTTATTATGGAGAAAAATGATGTGTATTTAAGGAAAACAACATACAATGGTCCCTTTGCAAAACTTTTTAACTTATAAAAGGATTTTTGACCACCAAAAAGTTTATCTTCAATTGACTTTTTCATTTTCTCAATATGATCTTCATCAACATTCACACCTATAATCAAATCCTAAATATGATCTTCTTCATAATCCATGCTTGAAATCATATTGGATGATCATTAAAATTCGTTCTTATCCTTATCACTAGCTATAATCAAATTTTCCCTATATTTATTCCAAAAAATTATAACATTGATCTATTTCCTAATAGATCAAGTGTTTTTCCAAATCCTCTGTACTATTTAGATAGGTTTCTAATTTTTCCCTATAGAAGAACCAACATAGTTCCTCATCCCATTTATGCCAATATTTTTGAAAATATCAACCCTTATAAGAAAACTTCATAGATTTTGTAGATCAAAATCGAAGGTGATTAATTATTTAAACAATCAATTGAGTTAAAACTATCTGTGTTTCAACTAAAATATATTTAAATCCATCATTGTCAAATGAAATATAATCAACTATTGAAATAAAATTTAAATACCACCTTACTGATCATTATTCATTAAGACATTGAATAAAAAATTTCCAAAATATCATTAATATTAAACATATATTACATCCTACTTCACCTAAATTTTGTACATCATTTCATATTAAAAAAATTATTTGCAAAATTTCATAATTTTTTCACATATATATTTAAATTTTATTGAATATTTTATATGGAAACCACCATGTCTGATATCATAAATAATTAATTTTCCCAAACACCAATCAAACTAGTATTAATGATAAAAAAAGTGAATAAAATAACAATAAGTTTGTAAAAAAATAATTATTAATGAAGAAAATCATTACATGGAATGAAAAATATATATAATAGATATTTTCTCCAAAAAAATTGTCATGTTTATATAATACACACTTTTATGATTATGAAATATTTTTAAAATAATATTAAATCATTCAAATTCATATATTTTGTCACGAACCGCCCTCGGGGCCCGTGCCGTGACTACCCCAAGCCTGCCTTCCATAGGCCAGGGGCTGGCGACTAGCACCAAGGCGTAGATCCTGGTAAAAAGGGAAGGCATTGCCTTTGAAAAGTAAACAAGCACCACAGAGTAAGCAAGCGGAAAAGTAAACACTAAGTAAAAACAGAGTACAACTGAAAGTGAGGAAAAGTAAATGGGCCAGTATACAAACCCAAACTGAAAGTAAAGTACAACTCAAAAGGGAAAACAGCAACTGTAAAGTAAAAGCCGCTACACCGAGCTGTCCACTGGAAATCCCACCTGAAGGGTGGGTACAGATAGTTCCACTGCTCCTCGGGTTCCGCCGTCCGCTCCGAGCATGTCTTGCCCAGTGGTCCACCTCCTGGTACTATCCTGCTCACCAAGCCTCAACTACGATTAACGCTGTCCATCGTCTGAAACCAATACAACGTAGTGCAGGCATTGCCCGTGCAGGGGTGAGTATAAGCTACTCAGTAGGGACCCCGAGACCCCTGAAGGTCTCCCAACATCCACAAAGGATATACCACAAAGGTAAGGTACAATCACTAAGTAACAACCGAATCTGCATAGGTATATGCCCATACATATACCTAAGTCATCAATTCCAATACGCTCCAACCTACGAGCCCAAATACAACTCAGTCCACACAGGAAAGTATACGTATTCCACATAGGAAAGCAATACGAAATCCACACAGGATAGCACAACACAATCCACACAGGAAAGCAACAGGATTCAGATCACACAGGTATACTTCTTCAGATGACGATAAAGATGATCACTGATCCATCTATGTCATCGGACCCACGAAGGATCGATAGGTAACTAACCCCCGCAATGACCCACACAGGATCGGGCCCACACAGGACCTGTAGGCGCTGGTTCACACAGGACCGCTGAGCGCAGACCCACACAGGATCAGACCCACACAGGATCGGGCCCACACAGGACCTGTAGCACTGATCCACGTAGGATCACTGAGTGCTGTAGTCGTCGTCGTCGAATCCACCAAGGATCTCTGTACTGTCGTCATCGTAGTCACAGTAGCAGTAGCAGTAGCAGTAGCAGTAGCAGTCGCAGCCAGCTCTAGGGTTCCCGCACACAGCAAGCTCGTTTGGGAGGGTCCGCTCCACAAGCCGAGAGGCTGATACATCAACTGTCACAAAGTCAAGAGTTGATGTATCCAAAAGTTCTGTATCGTCAACATGAACTCAACGCAACAGACGACGCCTCAATCGGACGCCCGGTCTGAGAGTTATTAGCCTTTTCGTCCCAGAGGCCCGGTTGGTTTTTAAGGAAAAACCAACCCGACCGTAATCCACCTGTGTCCAAACCTCGGGCAGAGTATGCCAAAAGATCCGTCTCACTAAGATGAACTCAAAAATGCTGACGGCATGTCAACCGGACGTCCGTAGCTCAAGATATGAGCATTTCCGCTCCGAGGGCCCGGTTGGTTTCGTGCACGAACCAACCCGGCCGAACTCATAGTATTCCGAAACCTTGAGTGCGATATACCAAAACGACCGTCTCGATCCAAGGATCGCATCTCCGCTGACAGCGCATTGTTTGGAAGTCCGTAGTCCGAGTTATGGGCATTTGAATCCAAACCGCTCGGTAACGGGGGTTTCGGGCCCGGGCCGTCCCGGCCCGAGACCCCCCGGATGGCCCGAACCGGGTCGATCCGCCCCGGACAGGGTCGACCCGGCCCGGCCCGGCCTGGCCTGGCGAACCGGCCAGGCGTGCCGGCTCGGCGCGAAGGCCGAGCTTGCTGGAAAAACGGGGGGCCGCCTGCCCCCCTTTGTGAAACCGGCCCCCCTCATTATGGGGGGCCAATTAAGCAGCCCGGGGGAATTTAATTCCCCCGGTTTCCACCAATCCGGCCGGCCTGACCTGGCCGGCCGACTTCTTCTCAACAGGACCGGAAAGGGCTGGTCCTCTTCCGTCATCCGACACCGGCTGGCCGCCGGTCATCACGTCCCGCCGCGGCCCGGAACCGGCCGCGGCCTTCGTCGTCTGGCGTGGTGCGACGGCAACGCGCCCCTCCGCCGCGGTCCCACTCCGGCCGCGGCGCCTTCGGTTTCCTTCGACGCGGCGCGATGGCATCCCGTTCATGATAATCTTCCCACGGCGTGGCGCGACAGCGCCGCACAATAATTGCTAGGTGATTCCTGCGTGGTGCGACGGCACCACGCCATCTCGTTCCATCCGCAAGAAATATTCAAGAACAATAGAGGGGGGGGGGGTTCGGCCGTGTTTGTGCGGTCCGCCCCCCCTCTCGTTAAACGATAACACATAATCGTTCATCCTCAAAGTTTGTCATGCTAGAACCAAGAATGGAAAAATAATTAAATAAAGCAACAAAAAACCCCTACCTCGGTTTCAAGAACGATGTTCGTCAACGACCCACGGAAGATGAGTGTCGCGGTGGTCGGCATCGCGGGAAAAGGACGTCGACGTCGGGAAGCGAGGATTCGAAGTTCTTTGACAGTGATTTCATCGCGGGAAACCGTCGTAGAAGAGATGACGCGGAAGAAGTATGTCACGTCGCGGATACGGCGTCGTGGAAGGACCGTGTTCTTCGACGAAGAGATTCTTAGTTAAAGAACAGTGTTCTTCGCATTCTTCGTTGAGTTTGAAGAAGAAGAAGAAAGCTCCAAATTCTCTCAAGGTGGTAAGAGAATTCTAACCAAAATAAAATAAGCTTAAGCCTTATTTTATTTACACAACTAGACCACTTTGAATTTCAAAGGTTTGAAATTCAAAAATAACTCAATTAATTAACCAAGTTGTCAAGTTAATTAAAGAGGAGTTATAGGGAGTTTTAAAAGAGAAGATGAAGTGTTAGGGTTTGTGTGGGCCCCACCACACATAATCCTCTCAAGGGAGGTTAAGTGGATGTGGGTCCCACCCCTAACTCCCTTTGGGAGGAGTTAACCAAAAAGTTAAAAATAATATGTGTTTCCACATTTAATTTAACTTCTTTTAATTTTTTTCCAAAACTAACTTTCATTCCGCATAAAACGCAACCTCGGAAAAGGTCTCCTTAAGAGAATATTGGTGCTGCATGTTCTTCGGTGCCCTTGGAATTCGATTCCGGGCACCGGTTCAAAAGTTAGAAATTCCCGCTCGTTCGTTCACTGAACGTACCCGAGCCAAACTTCGAAAAATGATTCCGGGCACTCCGGCCCTCGGAATCAGGTACCCTCAAAAACCGCGCTCTTGTAAAATTCCAAAGAAAATTAAGAAACAATTTTCCTTGAATTTTACGGGTCTTTAAATTACTCCCACCTCAGGGCTTTACGTCCCCGTAAAGATACATCAAAAACTAGGGAAACAAATGAGGGTACTAAGCACGCATCTGAGCCTCCCGCTCCCAAGTGCTCTCCTGGAGATTCCCGTGCTGCCATCTTATGCACACTAGAGGAATCGACCATCCACATAGGACCCGATCCTGTCGATCCTCTATCTCCACCGGGACCTCCGTAAAAGTCGCCCCATCGTCAACGTCAAGCTACACATGGTCAATGATGTGCGTAGGGTCGTGCACGTATCTCCTCAGCTGAGATACGTGGAAGACGTCGTGCACCCGGTGCAGCTGAGGTGGTAGAGCCAGGCGATAAGCCACCTCACCAATCCTGCCGAGGACCTGAAAGGGTCTGATAAAGCGCGGAGGTAACTAGCCGCCTCGGCCAAATCTCCGTATACCACGTCGAGGTGAGACCCGCAAGAAGACGTGGTCGCCATCCTCTAACTCTAGTGGCCTCCGCCTCCTGTAAGGGTATGAATTCTGCCGGCTCTGAGCTATCCTCATCCGCTACTGGATGACCTGGACCTTCTCTGTCGTGGCCTGGACCATCTCTGGTCCCACAAGTGCTGACTCCCCAGGGTCTGTCCAGCACAAAGGAGATCTACAAGGTCAGCCGTACAATGCCTCGTACGGTGCCATCCCGATGGTGGAGTGGTAGCCGTTGTTGTACGCAAACTCCACCAAGGGTAGGTGGTCCTCCCAGCTGTGACCAAAGTCGAGGACACATGTGCGGAGCATGTCCTCGATAGTCTGAATGGTCCTCTCTGGCTGACCATTCGTCTGAGGGTGAAAGGCTGTGCTCAAACGTAGCTGCGTCCCGAACGCCTCCTGCAACCCCTTCCAAAGCCGGGAAGTAAAGCGAGAATCTCGATCAGAGACGATAGATTATTGCACACCGTGGAGCCGCACGATCTACTGAACATAGAGATGTCCCAAGCTCTCTACTGAGCCCTGCTCTCTGATGGGTAAGAAGTGTGCCGACTTGGTGAGTCGGTCAACAATCACCCAAATGGAGTCGTGACCTCTGGAAGTGCGTGGAAGTCCAGTGACGAAGTCCATAGATATGTCGTCCCACTTCCACTCCGGAACCTCCAAGGGCTGCACCAAGCCTGCTGGTACCTGATTCTCTTCCTTCACCTGCTGGCAGGTGAGGCATCGAGAAACGAACTCTGCTACAGCCTTCTTCATGCCAGGCCACCAGTGCTGTCGTCTGAGATCCTGATACATCTTTGCCACTCCAGGATATACCGCCAAAGGAGAAGTGTGAAACTCTCTCAGCACCTCCTCTCGCAAAGCGACTGGTACCATGGTACGTCCTCTGAAAAGGATGTCGTGATCTGCTCAAAAGGAGAAACCATCAGGTGCCTGTCCCGAGGATATCTGTGCACACCGTGTCTCACAGTCAGCATCCTCACGCTGTGCCTCTCTGACCCGCTGTAGTAGTGGAGGGGTGACTGTGAGAGACTGGAGGAAGGCTGCTCCATCTCTATCCATGAAGGATATCTGAAAAGAGGCTAGCTTCTCTGTCGCCTCCTCAAGTAGTTGAATGCCCGTCCTCCTGCTGAGGGCATCGGCTACCACGTTCCCCTTCCCAGGTGTATAGACTATCTCAAAGTCATAGTCCTGGAGGAAATCGAGCCATCGCCGCTGTCTCAGGTTCATGTCCTTCTGCGAGAAGATATAACTGAGACTCTGATGATCAGAAAAGACTGTAAAGCGCTCGCCCATCAGGTAGTGTTGCCATGTCTTCAGAGCGAAGACCACTGCTGCTAACTCTAGGTCATGGGTAGTGTAGTTATTCTAATGAGGCCTCAACTGACGTGATCCATAGGCGATCACTGGCCGCTCCTGCATCAGAACATATCTGAGTCTGGTCCCTGATGAATCGCAGTAGACTACGTACCCTACTCCCTCCTCAGGAAACCTCAAGATAGGTGCGCTGTTCAATCTCTGTCTCAGCTCCTGGAAGCTCTGCTGACATCTGTCTGTCCACACGAAGGGTTTCCCCTTCTTCTTCAAAGCTGTGAGTGGTGCCGCAACTCCAGAGAAGTCTAGCACAAATCTCCGATAGTATCCGGCTAGTCCCAAGAAACTCCAAACCTCCGTCACGCTCCTGGGTGGCTCCCAAGCTAGCACTGCCTTGATCTTCGCGGGATCCACTGCAACTCCCGACTCAGAGATGACGTGTCCCAAGAAGTGGACCTCACGTATCCAGAACTGGCACTTCGAGAGATTACCATAAAGCTGGTGTTCTCGGAGTGTGTCTAGTACATCTCGCAAGTGGTAAGCATGTTCCTCCTCAGTCGTCGAGTAAATCAGTATGTCGTCGATGAAGACCACGACAAATCGATCGAGGTATGGCTGAAAGATCCTGTTCATGAGGGCCATGAACACTACTAGAGCATTGGTTACACCGAAATGCATAACCACGAACTCATAGTGGCCATACCGACATCTGAAGGCCGTCTTCTGCACGTCCTCGTCTCTGACTCTGAGCTGATGATAGCCTGACATGAGGTCTATATTCAAGATCCACCGTGCTCCCTTGAGCTGATCAAAGAGTTCATCAATCCTTGGTAGTGGATACTTGTTCCTCACCGTCACCTGGTTCAGGTGACGATAGTCAACACAAAGTCGCAAGCTCCCGTCCGCCTTCTTGGCGAACAATATCGGGGAATCCCAGGGTGAAACACTGGGTCGGATGAACCCCTTTCCCTGTAAGTCCTCCAACTGTACCCGTAGCTCTCGAAGCTCGGTGGGGGCCATCCGATATGCTGGAGTGGATATCGGGGCTGTCCCGGGGTATATGTCAATATAAAAGTCTACCTCTCTACAAGGAGGTAGCCCTGGAACGTCATCGGGAAAAATGTCCACAAACTGATCCACCACTACAGGAAAACTAGGACTCCGCTCGTCAACTGCTCCTAGGATGAGGCTAGCCAATTGATGAGTGATGGGCTGTCCTCTCCTCTGTGGAAGTCCATCCTGTGCTGCGAAGGCTCCCTTCTCGCCGGTGAAGGTGAACCTACTCCCGTCGGTGCGTACACATTGCACCTTGCGCCTAAAACAGTCAATCTGTGCATGGACCATAGATAACCAATCCATGACCAAGATGATGTCGTAAGGCCTCGACGCTGCTACAAGAAGATCCCAGCCAAAGCTCTCGCCTCCTAGAGTAATCTCACACTGCCGGCACCAGTGCATAATCATCGAGTCTACTCCCGTATGAGTCTCTAGCTGTAAGGATCGAGCCAACGGCTCTGTTGGAATCTCCGAGATCCAAACAAGGGCAGTGACTATGAAAGAGTGACTCGCTCCTGTGTCTATAAGTACTGCAGTAAGGGTGGAATAGACACATATAGTACCTCGAATCATCTTAGGTGTGCCGTGGTCGTAGGCCTCTACTGCCTGGAGCTGTGCCTGTCTCTGCCCGCCAGCTCCCTGTGGTCGGGGTGGACCTCCTGGTGGTGGTGGTGGTAGAGCCTCAAAGCGTCGCCCACCACCTGCTGCTCAGCCAGCTCCTCTGCCTCGTCCGCCTCCTCCCTGCGGACCGCCACGGTCGACCCTCTGCCTCTGACTCGGTGGTCCCTCAACCGTCTGATGCTCCTCGGCATGACGGGTCGGGCAGTCACGAGCCATGTGGCCCTACCGGCCGCACGAGTAACACTGTATGCCTCTCGAAAGACTGGCTCCGCGCTGTGTTCCCCGCACTGCTGAGCCAGTGTCCTGAGGTCGTCTTCCTGAAGGTATGGTCTTCCTGGACCCCTGAGTCATCCGTCGACTGCCAGCTGCAGAAGACTCTGCCACGTACCACCCTGCGGTGGGTCACGGCGCTGGTGTAGTCTCAGAAAGGAAGCTCTCGATCAAAAGGGCCCGCTCCAGTACTCCTGTCTGAGTCGGTATGCTGAGGGAGATCAGTGATGCCCGGATCTCGTGTCTCAATCCCTGCTCGAGGGTTCGGGCCCGGAAGAATGGGTCCCGTACCATGTCGGTCGAGTAGCACGAGAGATCAGTAAATCTCGCCGAGTACTGAGCGACTGTCATGCTGCCCTGCCGCAGCTGAAGAAGCTCCTGGATACGCACCGCACGAAGGGTGGCTGGGAAGAACTCTGAGCGGAAGAGGCTCTCAAAGTCCATCCATAGAAGAGATGCCTCATCGTGAACCTAGAGCATCAAGCTCCACCATCGTCCTGCTGCTACGTGTAGTAGGCTCGCAGCGAGGATCACCATGAGGTCTGCTGGTGTCCTCACTAGCCTAAAAAATCGTACCACTGCCTCCAGCCAGTCCTTGGCTTCCTGGGGGTCCGTCTCCCCACAAAAACTGGGCGGTCGCTAGCGCTGAAACTAATGAAGTGCGCTGAGGCGATGTGCATCGTCAGTGGCTGGTACTGGAAGCATCGGTGGCTCGGCGGGTAGTGCTGCCGCTGGTGCCATTGCTGACAAAGGGCCCTGCACCGAGGCCTCTTCACTCGGTGGGCTGTCGTCACGCTCGACTCTCGGAACCCTAGATGGCTGCCGTCGTGGGGCCATCCTGAAAGGGAAACAGGTGCGCCACGGTCAGAACAATATACCTGGTGAGCTGATACAAAGTAATCACAAATAAAACTTGAAACACACACACAATCAATGTTTTCGTGCATTAAGTCGGAAATCAGAAGTCAGGGTCCTGGTGTACGGATACGTCGGCCGCCGCACCAACACTGGACTCCCTGGACTGATAACCACACTCAATACACTAAACATTATTTCTTCACATAGAAAAGATCAGAGTTCGCGGTAGAACCGAACTCCTCTGATACCAATTTGTCACGACCCGCCCTCAGGGCCCGTGCCTTGACTACCCCAAGCCCGCCTTCCATAGGCCAGGGGCTGGCGACTAGCACCAAGGCGTAGATCCTGGTAAAAAGGGAAGGCATTGCCTTTGAAAAGTAAAAAAGCACCACAGAGTAAGCAAGCGGAAAAGTAAACAATAAGTAAAAACAGAGTACAACTGAAAGTGCGGAAAAGTAAATGGGCCAATATACAAACCCAAACTGAAAGTAAAGTACAACTCGAAAGGGAAAACAACAAATGTAAAGTAAAAGCCGCTACACCGAGCTGTCCATTGGAAATCCCACCTGAAGGGTGGGTACAAATAGTTCCACTGCTCCTCGGGTTCCGCCGTCCGCTCCAAGCACGTCTCGCCCAGTGGTCCACCTCCTGGTACCGTCCTGCTCAGCAAGCCTCAACTACGATCAACACAGTCCGTCGTCTGCAACCAACACAACGTAGTGTGGGCATAGCCCGTGCAGGGGTGAGTATATGCTACTCAGTAGGGACCCCGAGACCCCTGAAGGTCTCCCAAAATCCACAAAGGATATACCACAAAGATAGAGTACAATCACTAAGTAACAACCGACTCTGCTTAGGTATATGCCCATACATATACCTAAGTCAACAATTCCAATACGCTCCAACCTCCGAGCCCAAATACAACTCAGTCCACACAGGAAAGTATACGTATTCCACACAGGAAAGCAATACGAAATCCACACAGGATAGCACAACACAATCCACACAGGAAAGCAACAGGATTCAGCTCACACAGGTATACTTCTTCGGATGACGATAAAGATGATCACTGATCCATCTAAGTCGTCGGACCCACGAAGGATCGATAGGTAACTAACCCCCGCAATGACCCATACAGGATCGGGCTCACACAGGACCTGTAGGCGCTGGTTCACACAGTACCGCTGAGCATAGACCCACACAGGATCGGACCCACACAGGATCGGGCCCACACAGGACCTATAGCACTGATCCACATAGGATCGCTGAGTGCTGTAGTCGTCGTCGTCGAATCCACCAAGGATCTCTGTACTGTCGTCGTCGCAGTCACAGTAGCAGTAGCAGTAGCAGTCGCAGTCGCAGCCAGCTCTAGGGTTCCTGCACACAGCAAGCTCGTTCGGGAGGGTCCGCTCCACGAGCCGAGAGGCTGATACATCAACTGTCACAAAGTCCAGAGTTGATGTATCCAAAAGTTCCGTATCGTCAACAGGAACTCAACGCAACAGACGACGCGTCAATCGGACGCCCGGTCTGAGAGTTATTAGCTTTTTCGTCCAAGGGGCCCGGTTGGTTTTTAAGGCAAAACAACCCGACCGTACTCCACCTGCGTCCAAACCTCGGTCGGAGTATGCCAAAAGATCCGTCTCACTAAGAGGAACTCAACAAAGCTGACGGCACGTCAATCGGACGTCTGTAGCTCAAGATATGAGTGTTTCCGCTCCGAGGGCCCGGTTGGTTTCGTGCACGAACCAACCTGGCCGAACTCAAAGTATTCCGAAACCTTGAGTGAGATATACCGAAACGACCGCCTCGATCCAAGGATCGCATCGCTGCTGACGGCGCGTCGTTTGAAAGTCCGTAGCCCGAGTTATGGGCATTTGAATCCAAACCACTCGGTAACGGGGGTTTCGGGCTCGGGCCGTCCCGGCCCGAGACCCCCCGGATGGCCCGAACCGGGTCAACCCGCCCCGGACAGGGTCGACCCGGCCCGGCGTGGCCCGGCCCGGCCTGGAAAACCGGCCAAGCGTGCCGGTTCGGCGCAAGGCAGTGCGCTGGGCGCGCTGCCAGGTCGGCCGAAGGCCGAGCTTGCTGGAAAAACGGGGGGCCGCCTGCCCCCCTTTGTGAAACCGGCCCCCCTAATTATGGGGGGCCAATTAAGCAGCCCGGGGGAATTTAATTCCCCCGGTTTCCACCAATCCGTCCGGCCCGACCTGGCCGGCTGGCTTCTTCTCAACAGGACCGGCAAGGGCCGGTCCTCTTCCGTCATCCGACACCGGCGGCCCGGCTGGCCGCCAGTCATCACGTCCCGCCGCGGCCCGGAACCGGCCGTAGCCTTCGTCGTCCGGCGCGGTGCGACGGCACCGCGCCCCTCCGCCGCGGTCCCGCTCCGGCCGCGGCGCCTTCGGTTTCCTTCGACGCGGCGCGACGACGTCACGTTCATGATAATCATCCCACGGAACGGCGCGACGGCGCCGCACAATAATTGCCGTGTGATTCCCGCGTGGTGCGATGACACCACACCATCTCGTTCCATCCGCAAGAAATATTCAAGAACAAGGGGGGGGGGGGGGGGGGTTCGGCCGTGTTTGTGCGGTCCGACCCCCCTCTCGTTAAACGATAACACATAATGGTTCATCCTCAAAGTTTGTCATGCTAGAACCAAGAACGGAAAAATAATTAAATAAAGCAACAACAAACCCCTACCTCGGTTTCAAGAATGATGTTCGTCAACGACCCGCGGAAGATGAATGTCGCGGTGGTCGGCGTCGCGGGAAAAGGACGTCGACGTCGGGAAGCGAGGATTCGAAGTTCTTTGACGGCGATTTCATCGCGGGAAATCGTCGCGAAAGAGATGACGCGGAAGAAGTATGTCACGTCACGGATACGACGTCGCGGAAGGACCGTGTTCTTCGACGGAGAGATTCTTTGTTGAAGAACGGCGTTCTTCGCGTTCTTCGTTGAGTTTGAAGAAGAAGAAGAAAGATCCAAATTCTGTCAAGGTGGTAAGAGAATTCTAACCAAAATAAAATAAGCTTAAGCCTTATTTTATTTACCCAACTAGACCACATTGAATTTCAAAGGTTTGAAATTCAAAAATAACTCAATTAATTAACCAAGTTGTCAAGTTAATTAATGAAAAGTTATAGGGAGTTTTAAAAGAGAAGATTAAGTGTTAGGGTTTGTGTGGGCCCCACCACACCTAATCTTCTCAAAGGAGGTTAAGTGGATGTGGGTCCCACCCCTAACTCCCTTTGGGAGGAGTTAACCAACAAGTTAAAAATAAAATGTGTTTCCACATTTAATTTTACTTCTTTTAATTTTTTTTTCAAATCTAACTTTCATTCCACAAAAAACCCATCCTCGGAAAAGGTCTCCTTAAGCGAATATCGGCATTGCGAGTTCATCGGTGCCCTCAGAATTCGATTCCGGGCACCGGTTCAAAAGTTAGAAATTCTCGCTCGTTCGTTCACTGAATGTACCCGAGCCAAACTTCAGAAAATGATTCCGGGCACTCCGGGCCTCGGAATCATGTGCCGTTAGAAACCGCGCTCTTGTAAAATTCCAAAGAAAATTAAGAAAAAATTTCCCTTGAATTTTACAGGTCTTTACATATTTTTAAAATTTATTATAATTATTCTATCCAAACATTTATTTTACATTAAAAAAAATATCATTCGACAAAATCCATTAAAAATATCTATATTATAGTGGTAAAACTAATTGAATTTAAAATACCCTAAAAAAGACTGAAAAAACAATCCGAATAATGAAAATTATCATATGCATTGATTAAAAATAACCAAATTACAATAAATAAATAACCCAATTATTAATATAAAATACAAACATTTTCACATAAATTAATAAAATAAATACTATTTAAAACAAACCATTTCTAATAGCCTCATCCATTAAAATCTGAAAATAATGATTTCCCCTAACCATTAATATTAAAAGAAGACAAATATTGAAAAAAATATGCAATCCATTTCTTACCAACCACTATTAACTAAATAAATTCAAATGAATAAAATAATGAAATATATTGATATATGTATTTGAATATAAGAATCACAATAATCAAAAAGAGTATCATAATCATTTAACCAAATTTCTCAGTATAATTGATAACAATTTTACCTGTGTTATATTCTCGCTCAATGATATTTAAATTCTCTTTGGGTATTACAAATATTATGATAAACTATGAAAAAAATAACGAATAATAAAAATACACCATTCACAATTAATAAATAATTATATTAAATAAAAAATTATCATAAACGTTGCTGTCACCCCCCCCCCCCCCCAACAGAAATAAAATCATAAAAATAACCCAACGACAATTAAGATCAATTCACGAGCACTAAGGAATGAAAAAAATGTGTATATTCATAATTAATTTTTATAAAATAAAATTATAACATATTTAAATTTTCATATGAATAATACATAACATGTTATCACCATTTTAAAATATTTCAAAAAAAATCAATATACTAATTCAAGTCAACAAAAATTCAATTTTACAGCACTCAAATCCATTTACATCATGAAAATAATTAATCAATTAATTTAATATCAGAGAAAGTAATTTAATTTATTGTTATTGGATATATATAAGAGTTAAAACTTGAGTAATATAAAATACAAATATCTAGAAATATAATAAAATAAATTGATAATAAATTATATCATTGCTTTGAAAAAATGCATATTGGAAACATCTTGAAAAAAATCATATCAAAACAAACATAATTAAAAGAATCAACTATTACATTGATGTATTTATATATATGCGTAATAATGAGAAAATACAGTCCTTGAAAATGAAAACAATAAATCCATGAAATGGCTTCCATGGCCTTACAATTCACATCAACACTAATACAAAAAATAAAAAATAACATTGTCACCACTTGACACACAATACATAGGTGCATGACACCTACTCCACATAATCCTTGATGAACCTATGTTTGAACCCCAATAAAAATTATTGTCTCCCAAAAAATGAAATCTAAATTAATATTAGATCAACATATACACTAGTAGTGTACATGTATGTTGTGGGTATATAACCAAAGTGGTGAATATGGTCCGAACGACATACATGGAGGTCGAAGGTGGTAATGACCGAGTCAGAATAAGTTATTAAAGAGGAGAATAAATAATCTCATTCATTAGATCTTATGAGGATCAAGTCAATGATGAAGAGTTTCGAGGGTTCAGTTCTGTAAGGGTGTGGTTCTGTGGGGGAGTGACGATGACGACACTGATCAACAACAGTGAGTAATGATAGGAAGCGCATTGAAAACAACAATACAGTTTCACATGATCATGATGAAACAATAGATGGTGAATCCGTTTGGGTACTTTTTATAATAAAACGTATGTATTTTCTCAACTATTTTAAAAAATAACAGATAAAGAGCAGTTTTATCGATGATTATATAGAAAGTGCTGATAAAACTAATCATTATTATCATTTGTTTGCATTGATAATGATATCACTTTACCAGTGGTATTATAAAATGTGCTCCTAAAATGTGTCTTCGTCAGCACTAAAATTGTATCACTAATAAAGAGTGGTTTTATCACATCTTTTTTTGGGCTGATAAAGGGGAATCATTTTCAGTGCCAATATAGAACCCTTAAAGATATAATCATAATATATGTATATATATTTACAATTTTAAATAAGTATATTTTAATATATATATATATATATTTAAAAACATAGGAATATATTTATTAATATATTTATAAAATTTTATATATTTGAATTATTATATAAATATATTTAAAATTATAAATATAATAAATATAAATATATTTTGTTTTTATAAATATTTATCTATAATTTTAAATACAGTTATATATTAATATATAATTTTATATAACAATTTCAATATTTATTGTTTAAATATATATAAGTTGTAATTTTATAATAACCAATAAACTAATAAATTTCTAATTATAAATATAAATATAAATATTTTTATATTATTATGAATATATTTATATAATTAAATATATATATATAATTATATCTCTTTCCCTTGACCAATTTGGTATATTTATATCAATATATAAATATATATAAGTATAAATATAATGCATATATTTAATATAATTATATAATTAAATCAAATATAAATATTTATAACTATAATAATAAATATATATATTTAAAAATTATATATATAATTATTAAAATATTGTAATATGTTTAATAAATATATTCATGATTTAAATATATTTATTATAAAATATTATTTATTTGAAATATTTTTTATTTATTTCAAATTATAATTATAAAAAATTATATTTAAAAAGTAGTTTTATATAGATATAAATATATTCTTATAAATATATAATTATAAAAAAATCAATTTATTATTTAAATCTATTTATTATAATTCTATAATTATTTAATTATATATTTATTAATTTTTAACTTCATAAATAAATTTTTTTTCTTAAAATTATATAGATTTATAAATGCATAATTAAACTTTAAAATTAAAAAATAATTAAAATATATTAACTATATAAATATCATGCATATTTCAATTGTTGAAAATTAATAAATAATAACGAATAAATATTAAGCATTATAATTAAAAACATATTGAAAATTTTACATGTCTACAAACACAGATGTCTCACATTCTACTCCAACTGCTTATGTCAACGACCATCCCTTTGATGTCAATGTGACTACATCATTTCCAAACACCCCTAGTGGAATTAAGTTGAATACATCGTAAGGTACAACACCTAGAAAAAACATGTAAGGTTTTAGGGAAAAAACTGGACAACCCTATAGTGAATTCGCAACACCTATACTGCAAGTTAAAAATCTAGGTGTTGAAATGCATGGAAATAGGGGTAAAACTGATTCCATTAGTCTTGAAACAATTGTGGAGAATAAAACTGATAATGATGCTTCCAAATGTAGAATTTTCCCTTTTATGAAGCTTGATTTATAACCAAGTAAAGAGTAATTGGCTTTAAATCAACCAACACCTCTTCTTAAACATGAATGACCATGGAAAATAGGGGTGTGGGTCCTTATAATTCTTTTCATCACCCTACTTCATCTATCAGGGATGATGATGTGAAGAATAGTGATGTCATGGTTGGAGCTGATACCATGATGGATAGTGTTGCCGTTGAACACTCCAATGATGATGTTGGTCCATGAATGCAGGTCAAAACCTAGAGAAGGGGATGATGCCCACGTGATAGGGGTGGATGCATGAATCCGCATAGTATAAGAACCCTATCAAAATTGGGTTATTGACTTTTTGTGATTCTAGTTTGTTTAGTATGTTCCTCCAGAATTTTTCACATTCCTTTCTTATTTTAAATAATGGGGCATTTGTTCCTCAACCGTATAAAAAATATATATCTAAATAAATATTAAAAAAATATATTTTAACATTATTAATGAATATAGAATAATAAATTCATAAATTAAATTATATTAAATACCAAAAATATTAAAAAGTGGGTTTGTAATATTTATGTGAATTACAAATATACATATGTACACACACTTATCTACACAAACATATACATGCACATATGTATATACACACATAAACACTCATATGTGTAGTTATACATGTACATATATTTTTAATTATTTAATATCAATAATACTACATATCTAGATAAATATATTCATTTATATACTATATAAAGTTGTAAATAAAAAATTAATAAATTTATATTTATTTTAAATATGTACACATTTTTTAATCATAGTATTTAATTAATCTATTACACTTTTTAAAAAATTTAAATTTGATAATATTATATATATATATATATTTATTTATGAAAATAATTTTTTATCCCACGATATGTCATTCAAATTTTGATATTACTTTAATATAAATATATACGTTATTTAAGATAAATATTATTTAAAAATATGTTCAAATATATTTATTTCTATATAATTATAATTATAAAAAAATATTTTATAAATATTTGTATATAATTATAAATATTATAATATATTTATATAATTATATATAATTTTAATTATTATATATATTATTACTATATATATCAATTTATAATTCTTGTTTTAAATAAATATATTTATAAATATTTAAACATAATGATAAATGTACTCAAAACATTGAGAAACATGTATTAAATCCATGGTCCAATGAATTTTTAATGAAAATAATATACAAACCAGAGAGAGTAGGGGTTTTGCAATGTAAACAATGTGGCCCCAAGACCATCACCTAAACGAAACCAAATAGAAGTCACCTCCTATTTTGTGTGCGACCCCTTCATGAGTCGCCCCATCCTCTCTGGTGCCTGCCCCTCTAACTCTCCATAGGATCCAGCCAAGTAAAATCATGATCATCTATCCTTGATGGTTCATCCCTATAATCATGACACTCAGTGATTATTAGGCCCTAGCATTAATCAATACATAATCTTGAGTCTTAGGCAAGAAATTATGACCTTTCACATTGCGGAACTTTTCAAGTTTTTTGTTTTAGATAACTGGGCCATAATTATGAAATAAAAACTTAAATATTAAAAAGTTGACACATCTACTCACTATCCATTTTTTCAAAATGTAAATATTTATAAAGCACAACATGAATTCATTTTATTGATAAAAATCATCATAAAATTCATCCTGACTTCCTCCATCCCCTTACCCATCCTTATACCCTATTTAAAACTTTTCCAAAACATTTTATGAGAAAAAAATGCTCAGTAAGGGACACAAAGAAGTAACGAAACCATTAGTCCATGAATATTTTAAACCCAGAAAAACATTTTCACAAAATCATAATTTTCACCCATTAAATATAAATTTTTTAGCTTATCTCATGAAATAATAAGATTCCTATAATAATCATAGATATTATAAATCATAAAGGTATCTTTTGGCATCTATATCATTCATGCATTTTAGCTTTCATGACTATACATGGAGTAACCATCATTGTTATTTTTGGAATATCCATCATAGTATATTTGATAAATCTATTTGGAGAAACCCAACTGGTTAACTCTATCACATTACCCAATGCATTGGAGAGATATTAGAGGATCATCTTCTATTGGATTATGAGGAAACCACCCATATGCGAAATCAATAACAAATTACCATAACATATTCATAACACATAATATAGTCAAAAAGGAAAAAATAACATTTCAACTTTGAAATTAGTTTTTTACATAGAAAAAAAAATCAAAAATGAAAATAATTTATTTGAAAATAAAAGTGTACACAATTTATGTAAACATAAAAAAATTAAAGTAAAATAAAATTGAGAAAATTGTTTCGGATGTATATGTTAAAAAAAAATTTCAAGTTCTAGAAACAATAAATCCATTTTTAAGTCATCATTAAATAATTTTAAAAATTGATTTGGGAATCGCAGTGTCCTATACCAAATTAATACAACTGTCTCAAATTAACAATTTAAAATATTCATGTCCATATAAATAAATAGTTAAAACCATTTATGGAAACATGGATATTGATGTGAACGGTCTAGACGAATAAATCATTAAAACATTTAAAATTATGTTTTTGTTATAGAGTCTCTTAACATGGTTCCACCTCGTTGCCTACAATATTTCTCTCCCTAAATATTAACCACATGTTACTTATTTAAAGGATTGATTACATTTTCCAGGTTTATTATTCATTTTATATAACTTATTACCATGTTATAACAATTACTTAAATATATAGGTTCGTGTTGGACACTTTGAAAATATTCAATACTTTGATTCGAACATGAACTTGGTGTGATATCAATTGTCCATGTGGTATAAGTCTATCATCAACATAATAATAATCATGACATAATGAAACATTTTATACATTAATTATACATTTAAATCAAACCGTTAACTATGGTTATGAAAAATGGACAATGTTATAATCATGAAGATGGTAGGTCATACGTATGCACAAGTAACATTTTCCATTTTTCATTGACCATTATGGAATGAAGTTATGTATTATTTATATTTACGTAATGATAATAAAATAATTAATATCTTATTAAATAATTAGTTATACTTATATATATATATATCATACAAGTGATGGAGTGATTAAAAACGAATCACATCACTTCGTGGAGGTGATATTTCACACGTATGCATGAACGATGTTATCATTTTTATATGAAAGGAAAGTAAAAACATTATTTATATATTATTATCTAGTAATTGTTGATATGTAATGATAATCATATTTGAAAATAAATTTCATCATTATAACCAATCATGAGGGAGGGTTATGGAAATGAAATATATCGGTTCATGGGGGTGATAATTCACATGTACACACAAAATATTAATTCATTTTCCATTTAATGAAATAATAGATGTATTTATGTGATAATATTAACATAATAAAATCTCAGTATATTAAGGATATAGAAATTTTTATTCCATCATGGATGAATACTATTTGAGGGAAGTGCAAGATGAAATGAAATAGAAACACATAAATAAAAACATTACATTTACACCATTCTTAATGACATAACAAAACTAAATAAGGTGTTATACCTAAAATAAGCTCGCAAAAAATGTGCTAGGGATTCAAGGAATGGGTTTGGGTAGATATTTTATGATATAAATATTATTTTATGTGTAATTAAAAGAGAAGAATGGGTTCCCTTTTATAGGAGAGGGGAGGGGCACTCTAGGAATTAGAAAACGTTTTAAATTAATATAAAATAATTTTCGAATAAAAAACTACCGCAAAATGATTTATTTAGAATATATGATGATTTTTGGTCAAATAAATTTAATAAAATTTCAATTATATATGTTTTGACTATTTTTTAATCCTTATCATTTTTATTCAACCCCATTTAACTATAACTGTTTTATCTTGTAATTTACACTTTGATGGTTAAATTAATCACTATAACATGAAAAAAGACAAATCAATAACTCATTAATGGCATTTTTAGAATTATTTAAACTATTTGGGAGAATTTTCATTTTTTTGAAATTTTAAAACATTTAATAAAATATTTTATATTCTAAGATATGAATCATGTCAATTTTAACAGTATTAATTACTTGTATTTTTATAAAATTGTAAAAACTTGATTCCATAACAAAATCACCTTAAATAATCTATTACACGTCAAATTCGTCAATAAAAATAGTTTATGGAATTAAATTATTCAAATTATTATTATTTTAATATAATTAATATATTTTATTTTATTCTTACTTTGCCAACTCTTTTACTACATCATCAGTATGTCATAATTAAAATTAGTTATTTAATGTATAAAAATTATAAATAAATTATCATAATTTTGATAAACATTATATATTTCAAATTACTATTTCGTCCTCAGTGATTTCGCGGCAGAAGATCCTCGGTTGCGGTGGCATCAGTGACTGTCTCGACCATTGTCATTTGAAACGATGCTATCCTCTCCACACCCTTATCCCTCATCACTAGTTAGGGTCTTTCAAGGTAGCACGTTACCGGTCGGCGGACATGATTCAGCTTCAGCAGCCTGTATTGCTGCTGCGTCTTCCGTCTGATCGTAGGGTGGTTCGTCGCGGTCTCTATTGTGTTAGAGATGGTGGTGACAGGATCAGACATGCGGCAATCTACCTTCCGGCACACTGGTGATGTTTTCTTGTTTTTGGTTTCTGCATTTTATCCTAGTGTGGTGTGCTACTTTATTCATGAGATGGTGCCTGTTTTGATGATTCGTGATTTGGATGAGGTGACAGATTTCAATCCTTGCGATCTTGAATCAAGTTAAGGTTTTGGATGCAAATTGCTGTGAGTCTTGCGGTGTACTATTCGATTATTCTATTTTTAATCTTCTGGTATTGAACCTTCTCTCCTCGCAATTTCATTCTTGTTGAGTGGTTGTTGTGCATTTGCGTTCCGGCCGAGTTCTCTGCCAGCATAAATTTGCGATATGCAATGAACTCAAGAATGATGAATGTTTTATGTCAAAGACGTGAGGACAGAGTTCCCTGGTGGTTGGTTTCTTCGGCTCTCTTCTCTGGTGGGATGCTCGACGGTTGAATACAAGGTTCGAGGTGGTGGTGTGTCACGCTGCGCGTGGCTTTCGGCATATGTCAGAGATTTGGTATGTTGATGTTTGGATTTGAAGCTTGAATTTGAAATTTGGATGTGTTTGATATGGGAACCGAATACCCAAAAACCGGCTATTTGAAAATGGGAAAAAATGGTTTGTAGTCAATGAAATTAGGACAAGATTTAGGGTAATTTTATAATATTATAATATTATTTTTACTTTTAATTTCCTAATTTATCCTTAACTGTGGTAAATAAAATACTAAGGTTACTATTAAACCAAAATTAAGTTTATCCTATTAGATCAAAAAAATATACAGATTGAAACCAAGTTTTCCCATTTTTCAAATTTCAATTCACATAAGGGGATAAAATAAATTGAAAATCAATCCCTTTGATAGATTGAAGAAACGAGTTTTTAAAATAAAAATATCAAATATTCAAAATGTTTTTATATTGAATTTAAAATTGGAATTTATTCCAATATCCTATATTTTATTAAATGATATGAAAATTATTAATTTATAATTTTAATCTAATTTGAAGGATAATATAACTATATAAATAAATTTTCTAAAAAATTTGTTTTTAATTAAAATGTCATATTTTTCATTATTCATAAAAATATGACATTTTTCAAAAAAAGTAAAAAAAAATCTACCCAAGTAAATTTTTTATGTCCTAATTCTGTATAAGATTTTTTCCCAAATATAACTTATCACATTTTCAAAAACTAGATTTAAAATGATTTCTCTATAAAAATGTTGGAAAACATCATTTTTTAAAAAATAACTCTTTTATTCATAGAATTGGATTTGTTCTTATATCATGCCTATGAAATACATAAGATGAGTTTAAAATATTAAATTAAATATATAATTTTGTTATTCCATTAATATAATTCATCACAAGTTATTTAGTACCTTATAGGTATAAAACACACTTTTGCAGATTTAAATATTTTTTTGGAAAAAAATTTCCTTTTTTATTAAAACGTATTACTTTCATTTATAATTAATTATTAACCAAATATTAAACTATGTATACATGTGTAAACCATATTTTCATAATTTACATATTACTATTCATTTCCACCATACTAATGAATATGTTATAATGAATAAATTTAATTAATAGTATTTAATAGGTTATTTAATCTTGTTGTAGCATTTCATACATGAAATTGAACATGATTTTTCTTTCTAAAAAATCAGGATGTCACATTCTACCCCCTTTTGAAAATTTCTTTCTCTCAATTTGAATTTGGTTTTGGTAACTATGTTATGAAATTTTAAATTACATTTATTACAATCCCACTTCAAAAAAAGATTAATAAAACTACAACTTCAAAAGAAAGGAAAAAATTATGGTCACTTATGATAACACATACTAGGTTTCCATGATAGAAAAATTTAAAATTGAAGATAAAACCGACCATCATTTTGTGATGAATAGTAATAGAAAACATAGTCAGGTGAATGTAAACAATAAAAAACGGTAAATATATGATTGGTTAAAAGGTCATTGATTCCATAGTATGGAAAGTAAATAAAAAATGTTTTAGTTTTATTATCCTTTTCATAGAGTTGTGGAATTTATTTAATTACATTACTATTAACATAAAGAAACACACACACATTATATGTATAGTTTCATCCTTTATTCAATTTCAATCATGAACTAATCTTTTCCTCCAATGATGAGTATTTAAGATGAATTTTTCATGAATTAATCAAATTAAATTGAATCACAGAATCCAAAAAATATTAACGATCTATTCATAATGTCTTGAAACATTAACAAAAGAAATGGTTATTAAAATAGAAGATATTTCATATAAGGAATTAACATTTTATGAAGAAAAACTAGTTCAATCTCCAAAATTCAATAGAAATACCAAAATTTCATCATAGACCATTTGAAAAATAATATTTCTTATGATTATAACCCAAAACTAAAATGGATTTAATCACATGTTCATCCAAGATAAATTATCTAAAATATATCCAAATAACATTAATTACACTGGAAGTGTAATACCAAAAATTAAATTCCCTAGTAATCATCAAGATATGGGAACCATTTCCATAAATAATCTAAATTTTTATAAATAAAAAATAAAATCATAGATTATTCTGAAATATAATTCATCATTAATTCATCAATTGAACGACACAATATTTTTCTTACATTGTAATACAGTGTTCCAAAAATAGTGAACGTCTTGCAAAATAACATTATTCACATAATCACTAAATTATTTTACAAATCCTATGGTAATGAATTCAATAAAATAAATGCTCCTAAAATAAATCTTTTCTTAACCGATAATATCATCTAACTAAAAATAATAATTCATAATAATTGGGACATCACGTAGGCCATTTCTAGGTGAGGCACCCATGTCGCCCTTCAATTGTGGTTTCAATTCACACGGCCATGATGTACGTGACAGGTTGTCACCCATCCTACTGGTTGTCCCTTTTTTTAAAACTATATAGTTGTTATAAAATATCAAAAATATGAAGAAAATACTCAAAAAGTGATAAAATGTTTTAGCCTCAATCGATCTCCTATACCTCAAATTCGTATCCAAAATCATAATTACCTATATTGAAATGTTATATTTCACCACCATATGATTTAATAAAAAATATTCCAAAAAGAATCAATGTGGTACCTTGATCATGGTGTCCACATGGTTTCATCATCATTTTATTTACATATATCGAAGGTCCATGCATTACAATAGTGACATAGAGATTATTCAAAATCTGTTGCTTCCATTTTCAATATACACCATGTACAAATTGGGTCATATTGGTGTCTCTAGAGAAATATTTTTGGAAAATAATCATGGATGACATATAATTTCAAAACATCAAATATGAATTGTTTTTTATAAAACACACTGATTGTGTTTTTTAACATTAAATCAATGTACCTTTTAATATACCATAATTATATGTTTTAATAATATATGTTAAAAGAAAATATAAATAGGATGCACAAGGGTTTCATTATTTAGTAGATTTTTCAAATTCATAATATGATTCATACATTAATACAAAAATTTGATTTATCAGCACACAAAACATGATTTAATAGTGCTGAAAAGGTGCTGTAAAGCCCTACACTGATAAAGAGAAGCTTTATCAGTCCTAAAAAAGCGCTGATAAAGGGATCTTTTATCGGCACTCAAACCGCGCTTATAAAGGGATCCATTATCATCACTAAAAAAGAGCTGATAAATTCCATTCCCTCTGTAACATGGAATTCTACTACAGCAAACCCAATCAAGACCTACTAGATAAATAATCATATCAAACAAAAAGTTCACATAGATAAAATATGCTGGGGTAGTCCATTTTCGATCAAAGGATGGGAAAAAATCCATACCTAATGTGATGCATTAATTATTCATTATTATTATGAAATGATACCATTAAATACTATCTACTCTAAATGATATCTTACATTGTCTTAGAAAAAATATACTGAGATATTTCAATGTCATAACCTTAAGAAAAATTTGATTAAGGCATGCGTGCGAGTTATTCGTCATGTTTTTGGTGTTTAATATTCATGTCAAGTTTTGATATAGAAATTGTTTATATATTTTGAGTTTCTTTTGGGATATGTTTCCTTAGGACCTAGAGAGTTTCCCCTATAGATTCCTCATGGTAGATGTATTTGGGTGATTCTTGGGACACATAAGGAAATTTTTTCTTGTGGCTGATGCCTTTATCTTATGGTGCGTTGTCTTCTTTTCACACCATTTATTGAATTTATAAAGTGTGCGGAGATATATTCTTATTCATTGTCCATCCTAGACTCTTGATTTGTAGTCATGTAGTGATTTTATTGGGAGACACAATTTAGAAGAACCCATGTGGGTACACTTTCATGGGGAAGTTTCCTATTCATTTTGTACTTTTATTGTTATACATAAATAAAAAAATGATTGGTTGTATTAATCCAAATAAAAACCATGCAACTTACCTTTTTTAGGGAGTTATTAGGAACACAGGTTCTTCACGGTTAGGAGAAACCATGTGGTATGGATCTATAGTTTAACTAAGTCATTTTGAACGATTGGAACACGGTTAGGTAACTGTTTGTCCAAACTGTGCAGAAGAGGGTTTGTTATCCAATGGATCCTAAATAGTAGGTGAATAGTTCAGAAAACTTCCCAACCATACTATGATATTTGCTGATGATATGGCATAATTTAAGAGATTTCAACAGATTTCCTCCCGTTCCGTTATTGAAACATAGTCTAGGAGCCCTTTATCTTGAAAACTTATCCAATTTAAATCCTCTATTTTTTTTCTTTCCCTTTATTTCTTCTCCCTTCCCCTTTCCTCTTTGTTTTAATCCCTCACCATGAAATCTAGGGATTAAGGTTTATATTTATGGTGTGTGATGAAATATTAATGGGGGTTTATTGTCTAATGACTACTTAGGACACTATGAGGCTTGTCTATGTATCTTATGTCATAGGTAATGACTTTGGGATTGTTTTCCATACGTCATTTGTTGTTTTCACTTAAAATTTATGTCCATTTTAAACAAAAGAGAGACACATAGAGTGATACTGGTCACACCATGCCTCAAATTGAGGCAGAGTTAACTCTTACACATCACAAGTGACTCATGGAACATTATCATAAGGTATCAACATAATCCGACTGTGTTTGGTCGTTTTCCATATGTCAATAGTTGTTTTCACATAAAATTATATCCATTTTAAACAAAAGAGATAAAATTTGAGTGATACTGGCCACACCGTGCCTATTATTTAGGAATGTTTGACTCTCAAACATCACACATGACCGATGGATAGTTGGACTAAATTATCAACACAAATTGAATTTGTTTGGTTGGTTTTCCGTATGTCGGTTGTTGTTTTCACTTAAAATTTTGTCCATTTTAAACAAAAGAGAGACACTTTGAGTGATACCGGTCTCACCAAGCATTTTAATATGGAGGGGTTGACTATTACACGTCAAGACTGACACATTTATCATTCTCCTAAAGTATCCACACAATCCAAATATGTTTGGTGGGTTTTCTGTACATCAGTTGTTGATTTCACTTAGAATTATGTCCATTTTAAACAAAAGAGAGACACTTTGAGTGATAACAGCCACAACTTGCCTCATATTGAGACAGGGTTGACTCTTACTCATCACACATGTCCCATGTATTGTTGGCCTAAAGTATCAACACAATACAATTGCGTTTTGTCCATTTTCCGTATGTCAGTTGTTGTTTTTCACTTAAAAATCTGTCCATTTTAAACAAAAGAGAGACACTTTGAGTGATAATGGTCACACCATGCCTCAGATTAAGGCGTAGTTGACTCTTACACCTAAAAAATGACCCATGTATCGTTTTACTAAAGTAGCAACAAAATACTAATTTTTTTGGTCGATTTTACGTATGTTAGTTGTTGTTTTCACTTAAAGATTATGTCCATTTTAAACAAAAGAGAGACACCTTGAGTGATTTCGGTCACACCATGCCTCAGATTGAGGTAGGGTTGAATCTAAACTATCAAAATTGAATCATGGGTCATTGGCCAAAAGTATAAACATAATCTGAATGCGTTTGGTCGGTTTCCTGTATGTCAGTTGTTGTTTTCACTTAAAATTTGGTCCATTGAAAAAAAGAGACACTTTGAGTGATACTGGTAAAAATGTGCTACGGATTGAGTTAGGGTTTACTCGTACAAGTCACAAATGACCCATGTATCATTCTCTTAAAGTATAAACAACATTCGAATGTGTTTGGTTGGTTTTCCATACGACATTTTTTGTTTTCACTTAAAATTCTATCCATTTTATACAAAATAGATACACTTTGATTGATACAGGCCATACCATGCCTCAGATTGATAAGGTGTTGACGCTTACACATCAAAAATTACCCCGGGATTCATTTAATAATGTATCAACAAAAACAGAATTTGTTTGATTGGTTTTCCGTATGTCAGTTGTTGTTTTCACTTAAAATTATGTCCATTTTAAATAAGAGAGAGACAATTGGAGTGATACCGGTCACAACATTCTATATAGTGAGGCAGGGTTTAATCTTACATGTCATAAATTACCCATGGATCATTCTCCTAATGTATAAACACAATCCGAATGTGTTTGGTTGGTTTTCTGTACGTCTGTTGTTGTTTTCATTTAAAAATTATGGCCATTTTAAACAAAAGAGAGACACTTTTAGTGATACCGGACACACCATGCCTAAGATTGATGAGAGGTTGACTTTTACACATCACAAATTAGACAAGGATTTATCTTCTAATGTATCAACACAACCCTAATGTGTTTGTTCATTTTTTCGTACGTCAGTTGTTGTTCTCAATTAAAAATTATGTTCATTTTAAACAGAAGAGAGACACTTTGAGTGATACTAGTAACAATGTGCCTCAGATTGATGTGGGGTTGACTCGTACACTTCACACATGACCAAGGGAACAATTTCCTAAACTATCAACACAATCAGAATGCATTTCGTCATTTTTTGTATGTCAATTGTTGTTTTCACTTAAAATTACGTCTATTTCAAACTAAAGAGAGATACTTCGTGTGATACCGGCCACACCATGCCTTGGATTGAGGCAGGGTTTAATTTTACCCAGAGAAAATGACCAATAGTATTTTGGACTAAATTATCAACACAATCCAAATTCATTTGGTCAATTTTACATATGACTGTTGTTGATGTCACTTATAATTCTGTCCATTTTAAACAAAATAGAGACACTTTGAGTGTTACCGGCCACACTGTGCCTCATATTGATGTAGGGTTGACTCTTAGACTTTAAAAATGACCCATGGATCTTTTAACTAAGTTATTAACAAAATACGAATGTGTTTGGATGGTTTTTTGTATGTTAGTTGTTGTTTTCAATTGAAATTATGTCCATTTTAAATAAAAGCGATACACTTTGGGTGATATCAGTCACACCATGCCTCATATTGAGAAGGGGTTGACTCGTACACATACCAATTTTCCCATGGATAGTTCTCATAATGTATTAACATAATCCAAATGCATTTGGTCAGTTTTTCATATTTCAATTATTGTTTTCACATAAAATTCTGTCCACTTTAAACAAAATATAGACACTTTGAGTGATACCAGCCACACCGTGGCTCAGATTGAGGCTGGGTTGACTCGTACAAATCACAAATGACCCATGGATCATTTTGATAAATTCATAACGTTGATCTGTTGGGGGATACCCTGTAGAGGATGGAGGTTCCAAAAATGTTCATTTTCTTATTATAGATAATCAGAAAACATACAATTTCTTCCAATGAAAATATTCAATGCATGGGAGTCCATTTGGCATCTCGATGATCATACTAGATTTAATTTATGGTGGAGAAATTTTCTCATCTTTTCTTTGAATGTGAGTGGTCATGCGTGATATGAACGTATTTTGGATATTTTACTGTTTTTTGTTATTCATATCCCAAAGAAAAGTGGTTCATCATTCTTGCATGTTGTGTGTGAATTTCATCTGTTAAAATAGAAAAAAGATTCATTAGAGAAAGGATGTTTTATTTAATAACAATTACAATTTTCCTAAAAACATTTACATACAACAATGTTTCCTCTTTTTATCTTCGTGAACCCTACCCAAAAATATCTTCCAATTATACATGTCCCCAAGTCGGATATTCATGCAATTTGTGTACAATATTCCATCATGTATGTGGCCCACACATTTTTGAACAAATCAATATCATCACGTGAATATGAGGCTTCTCGACAGTCAGATTAGTACAGAAAAATATATAAATAAATAATTAATAAATAATTAAATGAAATAGTAGTTGTTCTTGAAAATACCTATTTAGGGATGCTAGATTGTAGATGGAAAACAATCTCTCTAAAAAATTTTAAAACATAATAACCACAATATTTATCGTTTGTTTGTTTTGGACATTGAAAAAACATTGATCATTAAGAGAATAAGTAACATTTTTTGATATGTTTTTGGATAGTGAAATTATATTATATATACGTTGATACATTTCTAGACGTTGTACCTGCTCGCCTCATTATGATTAACCCCTTCCCTCATTCATTTTTTAGAAGATATTGATACACTGCCCTATCATAAAAAAATATTTAGTAAAAGTTAATATAAATTATATAACGTGATTGTTAGACCTAAAAAATAAGATGTAGTGTCTTACAGATTCAAAAACTATATCATATGTGGTCAGTTTATTGTATATCGTTGCATTTAATCCAGAAAATAAATATTTGGTGTATTGATGTTCACTGTAATTATAATCCAATATTGCCTAAAAACACAAAAAAGAATAAGTGATGAATGAATTGAAAATATAATTGATATTATTTAATCGTAGTGTTTTACCCATGCATGATTGGTTTTAGTAAGAGTCTATCATCCATAATCTTTCTTTCAAATGTTTTCAGCAAGCCATTCATTATTTCATCCCTTATTGATGGCTCTAATTTCGTTAGTTGTGTAGATGTGTTATGAGGACTAACGAGTCCGAATTTTGGCTCATGGGATAATTCTTTAAACTATTTTTCAAATACATTACTACCAATAATATAATATGCATTTAGTCATAATTTTGACATTATATCATATTTAAGAAAATCAATTCCTGAAAACATACCTCATATATACATTAATAACTGTGACACCAAGCCAACTACATTCAATGATGTCATTTACATTTTCAGCAACAATGTAATCTACAATTTTCTCTCCGTATATATTCTATGGAAAAAAATATGACTACTACAACTTTTTAGCTTTTTATCCACATTATTCTTCAATGATAGTAAATGTGGATAGAGAACATGGAGTGTAAGTTTGCTTTCAGTAGATCTTTGGGATCAGTTTCTCGATCCTTTTGATTTCTTTGAGCCCACATTTCTTTTCACTCCTTCCGTTTCTTCGTATATAATAAAATTCATTGGTTCAAACCTTTTTTTTACTAATTTCTAGTGGTTTATCTTGAAAAAAATGGAAATAAATACATCACTGTCCACATGTACTCTTACATGTTGTGACAGCCATGCAAGGAATTTCCCAACAGCCTTTTCGACCGTATGAATATCATCCTCATCTAGAGGAATAGGTAGCTCTTCATTTGGAACATGAGCTACAATATTTTCACTTTCTGATGATTTTTTGGATGTGGTATATTATGAAGCTTCTTCTCTGGAATATTGAACACCGTATCCCTCACTACAAGGTTATAGGTGGGTGTTGACAGATAAAAATCACAGTCATTATCACCCTTTAGAGGACCAGTATAAGAAATGTATCTGTGCTTGTATGATTCACGTTTCTTGGGTACAATTATTAGAATATTGATTAACATGGCTAAGACAACTCTTTAAGGGGAATGGCTCATCTCAAAGCTAGTGGGGGTGGGGCGGGATCATTATGCACTGGTTGTTCCTGGTTTGTGTCTTCTCCTTGCTTCTTACCCATTCAATGTTTCTAGAAACTCTCCCTTCCATTGAAATCGTTATTCATGTGTTTCTAGTATTTCACTCATTTGATTCATTTATTCATTTCTATAATCTGTTTGTTTTTTCTCAAAATATACTCGGGGTGTCACCCCAAACCTCACACCTCTATCATGACTGTATTGTTCTGGCCACTTCAAAGCTGTCGATAATAGGTCTGCATCTGCTATAGGAGTAGCTGATTCATGTGACTTTCGGATATAGGAAAATAAGTAATTATTATTATGTAATAGCAATTTAAAACAAAACTTTTTATCATGTCATACTTACAAAAATTTCCCACACTTTTTGTGTTTCTTCAACTACTATATTCCCTTTCTTATTCACACGTGCCTCCTTCAATAGAACCTGACATGGGATGTAAGTCTTTTTGGATTTATACAAATCAATCTATATATAAATATAGAAATATAATTATGATGTTGTTTCTTGGAACATAAAAATATTAATGATAATTTAATATACTTACCATTTTCTTTTCTAGTGAAGCGAACCCCATCCTTGCTTTATGATATGGGTATGTTAGTTTTAATGATAATTCCTTATTTTCAGTACTGAGTTTTTGTTTCATAAATAAAATATTTACAATCAAAGTGATGAATACACATATCCTCAAACAACATATTATCAGCCACAATATACCCAAAACATCTCATCTCCATAGTGGCCAATAAATGCACCCCATGCTTCTTGGAATATCAGGTGATTGTAGAAAAGGGGAGGGTGTGGGGTTATTTTACCATTGGAAAATTTCAGGTGACATTTTGTTAAAATAGTTTGAAAACTTCAATGAATCCATCCGTCATGACATAGTACATAATTCTTGTTTGAATCATCTACTATAAATGTACTCTGCATGGGATTGAGGAGAGTAAGAAACTGTTTAGTAATTTAATTTTCAAGTTAATTAAAGAAATAATATCATAATTTTATCATAATTTCTTCCAGATCACAATGTTCATCTCAAACACAACATGGTTCTAGGAATCTATGTCAATCCGCACGTGTTTCCAAGTGACAATTCCAATGTAACTACTAAACATAGCCCTGTGGGGATTCACATGTTGGCCTCATGTATTCCATCTGATATCGAATATGATGCCTTTTATTTTCACCTTAAGAACATTGGAAAACACCATCAAACTACTACGTACCTGTGTTTTCTGCAACATCAATCCTTCATCCCCAACCATTTCATTGATATCAACATCATCAATATGTTCATCTGGAATTGTATCAATGGCATGTGCTGATGGTTGTTGGACCAAAACACTTGGAGTAACAACATGTTTGGAAACATGTTGTTGCTCTACACTGTGAGCAGTAGCTATTGCTGCTGCATGAGAGACTTGTTCAGCCTCAAGGTTTGGAGCACCAGAACGTGCAGAAGTCAGTATATGCAAAAGTGGTTGAATAGTTAATTATGATTACATAAATACAGTAATTATCGGATAATGACATGAGATAAAAAGATCTATTTTACAAACAAAATATCACCTTTTTATTGAACTTTATTTATTTTTTTCAAAGTTTGAATAGATTTGAAACCTTTATCAATTATCAAAATCCCTTCATTATGGTCTCCTCTAACATAAAAAATGCCATCTACATTTGGACTCCTGCGAAATGATAGCGACGTACCACTAAAAGAATCATCTTTAATTGAATTATCATCTGACCCTTCAGTAGTTTTGGACTACAACAGAACAATCGACCACTTTCTGTTTGTGGAATATGGAACATAAAATACTTGTACCACTTTTGATGTCATTGTAAACTATTTGTCTTTATACCCTTCTTTACTAAAATCAACTTTAAAAAATCCAAATTCATATATTTTAACCCCACTATTGTTATCAACCCATTTTCATTGAAAAATAGGCAATTGGAATGTCATATAATACAAATCCGATATTTGTTTGATAATTCCAATGTATGAAATATTCACATGAATTGGATTTATGTCATTACTACCAGAAACATGCCTCACTTCAGCCACAAGTGTAACTCCACTATTTTTCGAAGTACTATATTCATCATGTTCTTCTGTATAGAATGTATAACCATTAATTACATAAACATTTTAAGAAAATACATACACATTTGGTCCGGCGAGTAGCCATTGATGTCATTCCAAAATTGAATTTCGATTTTAATTTAACTCCATAAAATTATGGTCCCAAAACCATCCTATAAACTGGTGATTATTTGTATTTGATATCCATTTTCAGCCCTTGATGGATTCAACTGCCTCATAATTTCTTTGTGGCTTCCAATATATAGAGAAACCTCCCAAATGTTATCCAAAACATAATGGTGGGCCTACTCCCGATCTGTATTATTGATTGTCACAACATCTCTTCCAAAATTTCCATCACTCTCAATATGTCTGGTGTGACGAGATTTCGAGAGACCAATGCTTTCCACATCAGATATGTATTCGGTACAGAATTCAATGGCTTCCACAACAATATATCTCTCCACAACACAACCCACTATCCGACTTCAATATTTGACATACCCTTTCAAAATCATCATATACTGTTCAACGGGCTACATCCATCTATAGTGCATAAGACCAAAAAGTCGAATCTCTCTCACCATATGAACCATCAAATGAACCATCATATCAATGAATTAAGGTGGTAAGGACATTTATAATTAACATAATATGATACCAATTTCCCTTTCCATGGCTAGAAATTTCACCGGGTCTAAAACATTCCTGCATATAGATTTGAAAAAGAAACAATGTTTGGTTAACGTATGATGAACATTCATGGGAAAATGAAATGTAAATATATAGGAAGTAAATCTTTCATCAAAACATGGTATTCATGTGATTTCAAACCTTTTATCTTCAAATCATTATTTGAAACAATGTTCTTGATATTTTATGAATACCCCTCTAGAACCTTTACATCATTGAAGAATATTCAAAACTGATATCTCTCCTCCCTGGAAAGAGATTAAGCAGTTGGAGGAAGAAACATTCAATTTTCACCCTTCATAGGAGCCAAATCTTCTCGTATTCCCATGTCAACCATGTCCAACCATGCCTTAATTCCATCATTTTTAGGGGCATTTAGCAATGTCCCAATAACACTGTCACATACATTTTTTCCCACATGTATCACATCAAGAAAATGTCTAACATACAGACAATTCCATTATGGTAATTCAAAAAAAAAATTGATCCCTTTTTCCAACTGATTTTATTAATGTTTTTTTAAAATGATTTACCAAAAATAGTGTTCACATTTTTACTTTCTCAAACTGCTGATCACCTGTTACTTGAGACATTGTTGTGCGTTGTTCTGAACTTCCATTGAATGATGTTTTCCAAGATTGGTACATATGTCGACGTGGTAGAAATCTATGATCTCCGAGAAACACAAATTTCGATGAATGTTTCAAAATAATTGATTCTATATCTTCTTCGCACATGGGACACCATTGATTAGATTTAATGATATATCGAGAAAAATTTCCATAATTAGAGAAATCATTTATCATCCCATACAACATCTCTTTTAATGTAATGTATTCACTTTAACAAGAATCGTACAACATAACACCTGAATCCCATAATAACTTCAAATCCTTGATCAAAGGAGCCAAATAAACATCAATATCATTAACTAATTGCTTTGGTCCTGATATAAGCATAGATAACATGATGAATTTTTGTTTCATGCATAACCAGGTTGGAATGTTACAATTTACCTTTATGTGTAAAACCTTCAGAGTAAAATATTCTCAATGAACAAATCACTTGGACCTGCCCTGTAGGTGTAAGACCCACTATATATGAACTATAATGGATTTGATTCTTGTACTCATGTGATACATAGGAATCCTCCCCAATGTTCAAACCCAAAAAAATAAAAACAACCATCATCATTAATATTCAATTTTATTATTAAGACCATTCCCCAAATTTTGAGACAATATAAATTTGAAGTGCATCCCACCTTATCCACATTATCCCAAATCCTCAATGATGTTTATCTCGTTATAGTTCTACATTCCCTGCATGTTCGACCACAACTGTTTGTTTCTATGTATGTCCCACAATATCCTTAAATATGCCACATTCTTTGTGAATTACTCACAATATGACATTAAACTACATTGTCTAGTCCTTATGACATGAACCTAAAATGTATGAAATGTCCAATTAATTGGTGAAAATCTATGTTTATTCTGATTGATTTCATGAGGATTTGTATGAATCCCCTATCATGGTCCTGATCCCAATAAAAAAAAACTACCTTTTGACTGGATGAAAAAAATTCCTTATCTCTTAATCATGTTCCTTAAACATAGAATCAAAAAATAGAAAAAAGAACCAACATGGAAAACCTTTGATCTATACAGATGGTTTCTGGACAACATATGTCTATAACTTTTTGTTAATACATATGGAAGAAAATTTTTATATTAAGAATTTAAAAAAATTCATGAATATGTCCAAAATTTGTATGAGGGTCCTATAGAATGAAATGTTTTCCCCAAAATGGTGTTATAAGACCAAATTATCATCCAATCAACCAATGTGAGTTCTTAAGCATAATTGGTTAAGTTTCCCAATAATTTTCTTCAATTGGAATGAATTATTATGGGCCATCATCGATATGTGGTCCATTAGGTGTTTCCAGTCACACAAACAAAATTCCTTGGAAACTGACCATCCAAGAATGGGTATGAAACCAAAATGGTGCACAATACGTGAATCATTTTATTAACCTAAATAATTGTGATTATGACATGTTAGGCCCATCCACACTATATCAAAAATTAAAAAGTGTCTAAACATGGAAATTTTGTAGTTAATTGACCCCAGATAGCCTGATGATGGTGTATTCTACTAAATATCTTATCAAGATTTCAAGGAATTAAATCTCGAAGGACAGAGAGTTTAGTTTTCTTGGTAAACAAAATACATAAATGATTATTGTATTGAAATTGAATACACTAATTACAACTTAATTTTCCTTCTCCTTTCAAAAAAAAACATCAAGGATAACTTTAATCCATCTAGTTAATTCTAACATATATTTCGTAGTACACTTCTTGGAATCTTGAGGAAAGAAACATAATAAAACCTCAAATTCTCATTAAGGAAAAAATATAGCATAAGAAATAACGATTTAATGAGATTTATAATTACAGCATGCTAAATAACTGAAAATGCATATAAATGTAATCCCCAAATTGTAAATACCTGAAAATTCCATGTAATGTTTTTTAAATAGAATTATTATGAGCCTGTAGAAATTAACTGCACACGATTCCGAGGCCCGGTGTGGCCGGAATGGTTTTTTCTAAACTTTTTATAGGCACATTTAGAAAACATTTGGGTGTGAATTTCTATCTTTTAAACTGGTTCTCTGATTAAAAAACTGAGAGAACCATTGAATTCACAGTGCCAAGATTCTCTTAAGAGAAGATTCACTATTAATGTCATCAACCTCTCATTTTTTTTTCAACTATTGAACGATGGTGGTGGGACCATGGATCAACATAATACAATAAATAAGATACTTTTAATGTCTTGAAACTCTCGTTTCTTTGGTTTTGTAATGACAATGCTACTTTGTTTAATTGACTCCTTAATTATAGTTAATTAATGAATCATAATATTAAACACAACCTAGGAGATTAATCTCTTATTTAAAAAAACCTATGGTATGGGTTTTGGGGATCGATGTGAGGAATCATTGAGGAAAGGATAGTAGAAACCTACTCTAATGGAGATTGAGAAACAAACAAATACCAACAAACACCCCATCGAATGCGGGTCCATCTTCATCATCCACAGCATCTTCCAACATTTCTAGGTAGGGGGTTTGTTTAATAATTTATTAATTAATCTACCCTAGATGATAGAAATTTACTTCGATGTAATAACACTAATGTGTAGGGTGCATGTCAAACTGAACAAGGCCCGAAACCTTTTCCGAACATGGTTTCTTTTCGTTCTTTTTGGACGACAGACCAATACAATGACAAGATGAAACTGGGGGCCACCCAGTAATGGAAGCATCCCTAGTGGCCCGTAGGTGTAGTCAGAAAAGAACACAGACCTTTGGAACTTCACCAGAGGCCCGTGGAAGCCCCACCTACATGGATATGCTGGTAGGTGGAGGAGGCGGCGACTAGCTCTCGTCAGCTGCAATGAGGTGGCGTCCTCCGAAGGTGTCCTGGGGGACATGGGGTGGACAGTCGAGGCTGGCCACGTTGACGACGACGGTGCACGACAGATGCACACCCCAAAGGAGGTACGCCGCTCCTAGTCATGATGGAGGGAGGACCTGCACCCTATGGGTCCCACATTTGAAGGGTCCATGTGGACTAGCCATGGGGTGTGGCACCAACTGGCACCACTGATTTATGAGTTGAATAGACTTTAGTCTGTTCGAAAGGGGATTCGACCCCCGTGCCCAGCTAGCAGGCCGCGCCAGCAAGCAGGGTTGGTTGGCCCAGCGGCCTAATCGGCTGAGCCCGTATCCTAGCAGGCTGAGCCCAGCCCCTTTGTTTCATGCCTAGTAGGCCATCTCGGGTCAGTCCGACTGGGGCGGACATGACCGAGACCCACTTACGACCAAGTTTCTCTTAAAGGGCTATATTTCCAAACTCAGTCGTCCATTTGATGTACCGTCTAAGGCGCTTAAATCCATAAAATGACGTGGTCCTTTTGAGATTCTCTACATGGATTTTGGATAATGTTGGAGTACATCCAGGTCGGGTCGTTCTCGAATCCAACCGGGCCCTCGATACTAAAATGTCTATAACATACAGATCGGGCAACCGATTGACATGTTGTTTGATGTGTTGGAAGCCTTATGATATGATAGTACTTTGGGATACTTATTCATGGGACATTATGGAGGTTTAAATAAGGCTGATGGCTTATGGATTAGATCTTATGGAATCAAGTGTACTATGTATGAGAATCTAGTGGCTGGTTGTAATATGGAAAAAGAATAGCAAACGTCCATCGGTCAGCACCTAGAGATCCTATGAGTGGGTCAGCACCTAGAGATCCTTGGTGGGTCATCACCTCAAGATCTTCTATGGGTCATCACATAGCGATACTCTATGTCGGTAAGCACCTAGCGATCCTCTGTGGGCCAACACCTTGAGATCTACCTTGGGTCAGCACCTAGAGATCTTCTGAATGGGTTAACAATAGGATATCCTCCATGTATAAACTCCTAGAGATATTCTATGGGACAACACATTGTGATACTCTATGGGTCAGCACCAAGCAACCTTGTACGGTCTCACTACAAAAGCCTCTCGACAGATTAAAATGATCCAGTTTCACGACTAATAATATTTCGTTCGGTTCTGTAAGTTATATACCTGGTTTGAGATGAGTCTTTACCAGTTCTTTGTGATTGGGATCATGATTTTTCGTTTTTCCATTTTGGAATTTTGGGTTCCTTCGGGGGTCTCGGGGTCCCTACTAGGTATTTCTATACTCACCCCTACACGGGCATCGCCTGCATCTTATTGGGTCTTCTACAGACGACTGACGGCTTTGACCAGGGTCAGGGAGTTTGGAAAAGATGGTTCACGGAGGTGACTGATTGATGTGGAGAGCCTCAATGATGATTTTTACCTACCCTATAGGTAAGATCCTTGGTAGATGATATCAGGAGTTATTTTCTATTTCTATTGTATTATCTCTTTCAGTTGATCTTGTATTCTAGATCCCTTACCTTCCGTTCTCACTTTTACTTCAACAGTTTTACTATGTGGTTTACTTTTGATGTGTACCTAGTCTATGTGTATACATGTTAAAATGGAAATTCCTTCCTGTTTTTGGTATAATTATTTCTAGTTCTATTCTCCAACCCCTAGACTATGGAAGGAGGGCTTGGGGTAGTCATGACACAGGCCCCGATGAATGGGTCGTGACAAAGTGGTATCAGAGGTGTCAGTTCTACAAATGAACTAAGACTCTGATCATTTCAATGGGGAAACAATGTTAAGTGTTTTGAGTATGTTTTTCAGTTTGGGGAGTCCGGTTTTGATGCGGTGGGAGACGTATCCATACATGGGAACCTGAGTTCTGATTTCTGATGCGATATAAGAAAACACCTATTGTGTGTGTTTCTGATTTTTTATATTTTGATATATTTTGATTTAGCTCGCCAGGTATAACTTATTTATGGTGGAACATATGTTTCTTTATATAATTCCACCATATAAATAGCCATCCAGGATTCGTGAGAGGGTTTGCGATGACGGCCCACTAAGCGATGAGGCTTCGGTGTAGGGCCCTCTTATAGTGATGATACCTTTGAGTGGGGTACCAGTAGAACCACTTCCCATAGGGTAGCAGTTTCCACCATCCTGACCAGTGGACCATGGATGGAAACATAGAACACTTTAAGATTTATAGTGAAAGAGACCTCTGAGGATTTGAGGTGATACAGATCTATAGGTGGCTGGAGGAAGTAGGTAGATTTTTACACCAAGTTGGGACAACAACATACCAGATGGTGATCTTAGCTTCTATTCTCTTCTAGGACACAACATGAAGAAGGCAGAGCATGACTCTACAGATGCATGATGAGTGACCCTCACCTTTTTGGACTTCGAGTGCCTCTTCAGTGTGGATTTCATTCCAGAAACTCTACATTCTATGCATATTCAGGAGCTCCTTCATTTATAGTAGGGAAGCCTGACTGTATCCCAGTACTCGGTGAGATTCACTTACCTCTCCCTTTGCTCCATCGACATGGTACGCGACCCTTTCTTCAGGTCCCAGACCATAGAGTAGGGTATCTGATGGGAGATGAGAGCGTTGATGATATCACTCAACATACTAACACATGCTGGAGTGATAGAATGATCACTTCTAGTAGAGAGCTTCCTAAATGAGAAGGCACTGATAGTGAGAGCCACCACAGGAATACAGGTAGCCAAGTCATATGTAGAAGGCAGTTGGAAGATGACACAGAGGTCCATATGGGCTAGACCATCTGGAGGGAGACCCCTGGATGAAAGGTCGAAGGTGCGGAGCTCACAAGGTAGAGGAGGTCATATGAGGAATAGATTTTTTTTATTGAGGCGGATAGGGGCATAGGGCTCATGACTATCCGACTCCCCATGTGGACAATCAGTAAATCATCGGGGGACCACCGAGACAGTGACAGAGGTTCGTGTGAGGAGGTCTATAGGGCGGTGGATGTGGCAGATGAGCTGGCCGAGAAGCAGGTAGTGGGCATAGATTGGAGGTTCTACTTCCACCACCTCCAAGAGGTCCACTCCCGACCATAGGGAGCATGTAGACAAGGATAAGCTCAGCTTCAGGCTATTGAGGCCTAAAACCATGGAACTGTAGATATAATTCAAGGTAAGATCTATGTCTACTCCCCCTAGTTTCAGTTATTATAAACATGGGTGTCAGTCACTCTTTTATTTCCATGACTCTCGTTTGGATCTCGGAGATTCTAGTTGAGCCCTTGGCTTGATCCTTACGATTAGAGACTCATACGGGAGAGGATTCGATTATTACACACTGGTTCTTGTAGTGTGAGCTTACTCTAGGTGGTGATATCATTGGATGTGATCTCCTAGTAGAAGGGTTGAGGCCTTACGATATCATCTTGGGTATGGACTACTTATCCATGATCAATGCTCAGATTGACAGTTTTAGGTACAATGTGAGGTGCAACTGTGAGGATCAGACCATCTTTTGCTTCAACGGCGAGTAGGGAACCTTTTAAGCTCATGATGTAATTTCTTGAATGATGGTGCATCCGATCAGTCATTAGTTGTCTAGCCTTACCCTCAAAGCAGTTTAAAACAAGAGTCTGAGTTATCCTGTAGTGGTGGACCAGCATGCAGATGTCTTTCATGATGATGTTATGAGATTACCTCCTTGTAGAGAGGTAGACTTCTACATTGACATGTACCCCATGATGACAAAAATATATACAAACGAATATCTTATGGCTCCCATGGTGCTTCGTGAGATGAGGGTACAACTAGAGGACTTGTAGGGAAAGGGTTCAAAAGGACCAATGATTCTCCATGGTCAACCAAGATTTTCATCTTCCAGAAGGCATACATTAGTTTGAGGCATTTCATGGACTATTAGTGAATAAACCTAGTCACCATAAAGGACAAGTATCCACTCCCAAGGATTGATGACCTTTTCGATCGGATGAAGGGAGATCTATGGATTTTGAGGATAGACATCATATCAAGAAATCATTAGCTGAGGGTACGAGATGAAGTTGTACTGAAGATAGCCTTCAGATGTCGTTACGACCACTATGATTTCTTGGTGATTCCTTCTAGCATGACCAATGATCCTATAGTGTTCTTGGGGCTAATGATTATGATATTCCAACCTTACCTCGACCGCATGATGGTGGTTTTCATTAATGACATCTACATATACTTAGCGTCGTAGGAGGAGCACGCTACTCATTTTCATATAGTTATGGATACACTCCGAGAGAACCAACTTTATGGAAAGCTATAGATGTTCTAATTCTTGATATGGGAGGTCCAATTTCTGGGACATGTTATATCAGATGATGGTATTGTAGTGGATCCAGCAAAGATAGAGGCAGTGCTTGCTTGGGAGCTACCCAGGAGCGTGACCGAGATGAGGAGATTCTTTGGGATGGCTGGTTACTACCATAGATTTGTACCTTATATTTATAGAGTAGTATCACCCTTGTTATCTTGAAAAAATAAGGTATGAACTTTCTTGTGGATAGAGAGATGCGAGCAGAGTTTTCCAGAGCTGAGGCGAAGAATAATGAGTGCCCCCATCTTGAGGATACCAGAAGAGAACATTGATTGTGTATTACACTACGATGAATCTAAGACCTGACATGTATGTTTCCTAATGCAGGTGGAAGTGGTGATCACCTACGGCTCATGAAAACTGAGGCAGAATGAGCAGAACTACACTACCCATGACTTGGATTTAGCAGTATTGGTAATTTCAATGAAGATGTGATGACACTACTTGATGGGTTAATGTTTAACCATCTACTCCAATCACAATATTCTATAGTATATTCTCTCACAGAAGGGCCTAAACCTGAGACAGCGGTGATGGATGGAGTTCCTCAAAGTCTATGACATTGTGATAGTATACACTCCGGCGAAGGGGAACGTGGTGGCAGATGAACTCAACAAGAGGTCTGGGTTACAGTTTTTGAGTGAGGTGTCAGAGAAGCTATCTACATTGTAGTTATCCTTCGTGGGTATATATGGAGAAACATACCTTTAGTCCATGTCTATTACTACCACACTCCTTCAGCGAGTATGAGAGGCACGCCTTAGTGGGGTTGACTACATGGCCGAGCATGCTCAAATATCCTCAGGATGGGATCCTGAAGGATTTAATTAAGGAGGGGAGCACGTCATCCTTTTTAGAGGACGCACCATGGTACTAGTGATGCTACTAGAGGAGGTGTGGATGGAGTTCCACACAACCCCTTTGGCGGGACATCCTGGTGTTGTGAAGTTGGACCAAGACCTCCAGTGTCAGTACAGGTGGCCAGGAATGAAGAATGATGTGAATGTTTCCGTCTCACAAAACCTCACTTTTCAGTAAATGAAGGTCAGGAACCAGGTTACAGTAGGCTTGACTCATCCACTTGAGTTGCTGTAGTGTAAGGGAGATGGAATCTCTATGGAATTACTGATAGGGCTACCACCTACGTCCATGGACCATGATTCTATCTAGGTGATCGTTGACCAACTTTCCAAGTCGGTCCACTTACAACCCATCCCAGAGCTAGGCCCAGTAGAGGGCTTGGTATGCTTCTACATATAGAAGATATTAGGGCTTCATGGGGTTCCATCGAGGATCGTCTCAGATTGTGATGCCTGTTTTACATACAGCTTTTTGAAGGGATTATAGGAGGTGTTCAGGACTCAATTACGATTGAGCACTGACTTTAATCCTCATCTAGATGGTTAGATGGAGTGGAATATAAAGAAACTTGAGGACATTATTATTGCTTGTTTCCTTGATTTTGGACACGGTTCGAAGGACCACCTACCATTGGTGGAGTTTTCATTCAACAACACTTATCACTCCACCATTGGCATGATGCCATTTGAGGCCTTGTACGAGCGACCATGTTGATCACCTCTATACTAGATAGACCTTGGGAAGTCGGATCATATGGGACCAGAGTTGGTACAGGCTAATAATGAAAAGGTTCATGTCATCTAGGAGTGGATGAATACTTTATAGAGTAAGAAAAAGTCGTATTCTTATAGGACAAGGAGACCCGGGGAGTTCGAGGAGGGAGGCCATGTCTTCCAACGATTCTAACCTCGATGAGGTTTTTAGATATTAGTATGGGGTGGGAATCTATCTTTAATGTTCATCAGACTTTTTTAGATCCTCAGTAGAGTAGAAGAGGTGCCTTACTGAAAATATATTCCCCCATAGATGCAGCAGGTGCATAATTTTTTCCATGTGTCACAGTTAAGGAGGATTGTGCATGATCCATTGCACATTGTCAAATGGGGAGAGCTGAAAATTGATGATGGCGAGATGTTCGCAGAGTTTCCAGTGGAGATATAGGATCGACAGGAGAAGGTACTTCATGGATGGTAAATCCTTCTTGTGAAAGTTCAGTGGTAGCACTAGAATCTCCAGAGGGACACATGGGAGAGGGCGACTCAGATACGTACTTAGTACACCCATTTGTTTCCATAGATTTCATTTTAGATTTTAGGGATGAAAAGACCTATGGGGGTTATAATATAAAGATGAGGAAATTCCTTGAAATTTTTTAAATGAAATTATTACGAGTATGTGGAAATTGACAGCACGCGATTCTGAGGCTCAGAGGGCCCCGAACAATTTTTTCTGAACTTTTTTTAGGTACATTCAGCGAACCCGCGGGCCCAAATTTCTATCTTTTGAACTGGTTCTAGGATTAAAAATCTTAGAAAACCATTTTATTCACAGTGTCAGTATTCTCTTAAGGGAATTTAATCTTTGTTCGGAAATAGTCGGTCGAAGAAGTTAAATTTCGGATCTTTTGAAATAAAATAATAAAATAACTAAAGGTTATTTTATTTTTATTTTTTATTTTTGGCAACCATTGATGGATGGTGGTGGGACCACTGTGAGTTGTTAGACATTAAAAAAGTTACTTTTAATTTCTTGATACTCGAGTTTCTTAGGTTTTTTAATAACAATTCTTGTGTGTTTAATTGACTCATTAAATACAGCTAATAAATGAATCATAATATTAAACAAAACATGGGAGATTAATCTATTGTTTAAATGAACCTATGGCACGTGTTTTGGGGATCAATATGAGGATTCTTTGATGAAACAATGATGGAAACCTACTCTAATGGAGAATGAGGAATGATAAAATGCCAACGAAAACCCCTTCGAACGTGGGTTCATCTTCCCCATCCACAGCGTCTTCTAACATTTTCAGGTAGAGGTTTTGTTTAAGAATTTTATTATTCGTCTACCCTTCATGATATTAAATTTTTTCCCATGTAATAACTCTAATGTGGAGGGATCAGGCCGAACCGAAAAAAACCCGGACCCTCCGCTGAACATCCATTTTTTTCATTCTTCGTGGAGGACTGACCAACATGGCGGAAAGACGAAATCGGGACCACGAAGTAATGGAAGCATCTTGAGAGGCATTTAGGAATTATCGGAAAAGAAAATATACATATGAATATTCACTAGAGGCACGCAGAAGCCCCATCGTTGTCGCTGCACCGTCGAGCGGAGGAGGCAATGTCCGGCTCTTGCCGACCGCAAAGAAGTGGCAGTGCCCGAAGCCACTGCGGCGGATATGGGGAGGATGACCGACACCAGACGCATTGACGGCGACGACATGCCGTAGAGGAGGGTGGTGGATCGTAGTAGCGGCAGAGGGGGGACCCATGCCCCAGGGGTCCTTCAATTCTACAACCAATGAGGAAAGGCTAGGTAGAGAAACCCCAAATGGTGTTGCTGATTGAAGAGCCAAACATACTTTAGTCTGTTCGATAGAGGGGAAGACCCCTGCGACCAGCTAGTTGGCCTCCCCTAGCCAGTAGGTAGGGGAGGTCCAGCAGCCCAGTGGTGTAACACCCCGAGATTTTATAATATATATTCTTTTTAATTTCTTACATATCTTCTATTATACACTACACCAAGATTAGATTGTACAATACGCAACACCGTATTAGCTTGTAGTATATGCAACACTATTCCTGGCTCGTGTTACACACAATCTGAAGTTCTTTTTGTCGAAATTATTCTACGCAACATTAAGTATAGATTTTTTTTAATGTATAAATGAAATAAGTTCTGAATATGTTATACACAACACCAAACAGAGCTTTCACTACACATAGACCTGACTTGCCTTGCATTACATGCAATCAAGACCTTCCTCGATAGCGTGTGTAGTACGCAATATCGAGTTTCACTAAAGGAGATATTATTATAATATTATTATGAACTAGCCATTATGTATAGTAATACCCACTTTTTGAAATTTTATAAATTTTATCCTTCAAAATGGACTTCATTTTTTAATTCGGAATATCTTAATTAGCCTAGGGTGAATTTTTGGTATTTCTCTGAAAACTTTCAATTTTTGATGAATAGTGAAAACACTAGGTTACTATTTAAAAACCGAATTTTTATTTAAATAATTATTTATTTTAATTAAATTTATTTTAGGTCAAAATTGATACATAATACCTATATAAGTTCAATGTAATTCATTGGAGTCATTTTATAATAATTTTAGATATATAAAAATTTTATCGAACTTTTCACCGTCTTTTACCCACCTCCTAGGATAATTTGAAAATTTACATAAAACATAATTTTACCACTTCTGTGATTGGAATTTCAAAAATCTGAGAGATACAATTAATATCATGGATTCAAATTTGGTCCAATAAGATAAAAATAAATTTTGGTGAATAGTTACTTCTTACATTTATTTACCACGGTTAAAAGTAAATAGGGTAAATAAGGGTACAAATGATATTATTATTACCCTAAAACATGTCCTAATTATATTGGATAAGTATAATCCGTCCAATAACAACCTTAGAAGAAAAATATTATCATTTAGGTCCACTTGGATTAGATTAGGACATTTATTATTATTTAATTCAAAGATGAGTTAAAAGAGTTAAAATCAAAGTATAATAACTAATACATTTTTAATATAGGGTTATACATAAGATAAATTCAACTATAAATATTAATTAAATATATAAAACTATTTCCTACATAATGGTATTTTATTTATAATTTTTAGACATTAAACAATTTAATTTATTTATGACACAATGATGATGCAGTAATTACTGTGTTAATGAAATATTAACATAATTGATGTTATAAAGAACCAAATAAATGTAATTTGAAACTTTTTATAAATTCCAATTAGTTTTTTAGGTTAATATGACATGTTAGTATTGATGAAATTGACTTTTTCGAACTAATAATGCTGTTATGATTGTCACAAAAATCAATTACAAAATAGTTTCAAAATTGACATAAAATTGTTTTTAAAACAAATATTATATTATTTATTGTTATTCTATTCATAAAAATCTAAGGTCCGTCCAAATGACATATATAAGAATTTATATATTAATGATGAACTACTTGTGGTTCTATTGTCTTGTTATTGTATGTTTATTAACCATATAATGTATGGCAACAAGAAGACATGGTAAGAGTTAAATTATTTAACTTAGAGTTAAATATAAATGATAAGGTTACAATAGAATCTTAAACTAGTATAAAAAATATTTTTGGAGAGGCTTTAGACCCATACCCACTTTATATTCTAAATAAATCAATTTGGAGCAATTATAAACTGAATATGACTTTATTATAAAATAATATTTTAAGTTTTTCCTAAGGTGCCCCTCTCCTCCCTTATAAAAGGGCACCTCCTCCCTCTTCTCTTTACACAATTTTGAGCCTTCTAGCTCGGTAAAACCCTGTACATTTCCCATCTAAACTTCCCTATAAACATTATAGAGGTTCTGTTCTCCTCAAAAGACCAACTCTAGTGCCTTAAGAGAAAGCTTAAAAGAGGTGCGTCGAAGAAGAGGTAATCTCTTCTACCGATTATATCATGTTTCTTTCTTCTTCAACATCTTCTTCTTTAGTTGTTTCATTATAAAGTAATAACATAAGTATCTATAAAATACTGATATGTTTCTATAAATATGAAACAACCCCATTTCACCTTATATCCATCCTATGGAAAACGAAATCACCGCGTGTGCGTACGTACGGAATACCGTTTCCACGATGTGGTGTAATCTGTTTTTACACCACCACCTTACATGGATGGGTATAATGGTGTAAATAATAACAATATATAGTTATTATAACATCATACTGATTCTAAGATATTATATCATCCAATCCATTTCAATTCAATAATTATGGAAAAGATATCATCGCTCGTGCGTACGTACGGATTACCGTCTCCATGATGCGATGAGATTCATTCTCCATGTTAACCACTCAAGAATTATTATATAGTATATATATTTAATAATAATGAAATATATGACATTATAAAACTACTGGTTTTATGTATATATATATATGTCATCTACTTACTTCCATTCATGTCAATAAGGAAAGGAAAACAACGTTCATGCGTAGGTACGGCCTACCGTCTCCATTAATGGTGTATTTCATTTAATTTATCTATCTATTATATATATATATATATATACTGATTATATATGATATATAAATCATTATTTACAGTCTGGAAGTAATTAAATCCTGATATAATTAATAACAATATCAATAACAACAAGTCCAAACACGTACGATAAATAAAACGATTTTACCCAAAACGCTGCTTTAACATGGAATTTACAAATGAATGGGTAATATAAAATCATAAGTGAACCATATATGATCTCATAACAATGAATATGATTCTTTAAAAAGTGAATGAAATTATTTAAATCATTATATAGGAGGTTCGGATACGTACAAAGCATATCAGACCTAAGGTAAGAGATAATTTTGCAAATCTAATTTTTATCTGAGATTTCTTATACATAAGTGTTTATTGGGGTTATATTTTTCATCCATATCAACAAAAATGTTTTTCATAAAGTGTTTAATATTCTTACATTTATTTTTAAAGTCATGTTTACCCATCTTTGACTTTTACTTTGTGTTATGGAAGGAATCTTTCTTTTGTTTACCCTAGGTGGTTCTTTTTGACTATTGTGTTAAAAGTACGAGGAGAATGTTTTATTAACATATACTACATGAATAGATTTTTACGGTTTTTATAATGCATTAATTTCATGAATCTTACTCTACAAGATTTCATGATTATTTTCAACAAAATCATTTTCTTTTAAAATTTCATGGAATTTTATGAAAAGAAAATGATTTTGAAAAAGAAAAGATATTTTCCTCAAGAATTCATTACAAGTGTTTTGTCAAAAATATTTTCCATCTAAGATGACATTATTTACTATAATTATGTTTCAAGTATAATGTCGCTATTATTTACATCGTTTTATTTTTCTTATGAGGAAATGATATCCATTTGTTTTATATGGATTATGTTATGATGGGATGATGTTTATGAAACCCATTTTATTATTTGGGTTATGTTGAATGATTTATGTTTATATTGTGGAAATCAGAAGAATTATTTCAATATGAGATGGGTAAGACCTATATCTAGCTACAATTTATTGGTTAAAGATTTAGATCACATGAGATAGACATGGATGGAATGGTATGTTAATCCAGATCAGTGTTACAGGACTGGAACGAGGAGTGAACTCAATTCAGAAAGGGACATTGTCCACTAAGATGGTCTTGGCAGTAATGCATTGGCTACTATGGGAATCATATCATGTGATTAATGGTTTTCCACAATTACATGTTTTATTCCCATGCTATTTTATCATGATTGATGTTCCTTTATGATATATGCTTTACGTAATTCTATATTTATGTCTTTTCTCAAGATTTTGATGTTTAGATTTTATGCTCAAGTTTAGCATTCAAATGTTTATGGATTGTTTTATGTTCTCTATGTTTACCCTTACTGACATTTTAGCACACCAATTTTTATGTTTTATTTTCCCCAGGATGTATAGAAAGGTTTTAGGTAAGAAAAAAAGGGGAAGATCTTTATGGGAGATGTTGAAGATCTTTCACTGTGATTAGAAGATTTTTCTTCCGAGTTTCCAAAGACACAAAACTATTACGGTCCTTGTGTGTTTGTTTTTGTTATGTATTAAGTATTCCGTAAAAGTAATGTAATGTATATGTACGTCAGGCTATGGGTATCTACTGTTGGTATTAGAGTAAAGGTTTAATTAACCTTTGGAAACTAGGATGTGAAAACTTTAGTGAAATCCCTAGATATATTTCTAATGTATGTCTAGGGATGTCTCTAAGGTTAATTATAAGTATAGGTTATAGTCCCAGAATTAAGGAAACAATCTTATAATTAAACCTAAGATGTTAGATATTGAAGGTACTCCCCATTAATTATGATTTTTTCCTCTCACAATATTCTATTTGGGTTTTAGAAAATGGCTGGAAACAGGAAGATTCGCGATAATGGAGGATATGATGGACAATGGAATGATATTATTCATGAGCAACCAAATGAAATTGGATATGGAAGTCCACATATCATTATTATGCCTAATCATAAATCTCATTATATGATCAATAATCTCAACTTTGGTAAGTTTTCCGACTCAGCTAATAAGATAAAGATGGAGTTTCTTGATGATCATAGTGGAAAGAAAGTTCAATTTCCCTCATGTAAATCATGTGGGAAGAGGCATCAAGGAGAATGTTTTAAAGGAACTGGAAGATTCTTTGGGTGTGGAAAAGAAGGACACAAAGCTAGTAATTTCAAAGGAAAAGGTTCAGTTAACACCATGGACAATGATAATGGTATTTCTAAGACATCAACAATGGTTAAATGTTTCAAATGTGGAATGTACGGGAATTATGCAAACCAATGCCCTAAGGGAATGTCTCATGAAGAGAATCATCATGGTCGTATGGGTAGTATTTATATTGATGATGATGAAGAGACTACAAATGATATGTGAGATGAAATAATTTTCCAAGCTCGGTCAATGGTTTAAGAAGGCAGGGGAATTATTTATGTTTATCAAGAGTTATGTTGTATAGGTAATGGAACAATGGAATAAAGACACATCTAAGGATTGGTACACTATTGTTTTTCCTAAAGTATTTGAAAGTATATGTTGAATGGTACCGATAACCATGAAAGGTTATTCAGATATTTTTGGAAGGTAAATGATATGCGCATAATGAAGGTATAAGGAGATAAGGATATTTTTGATAGTATTAATAAGCTCATGACTGATATAAGGACAATGTGATATCATGGTTATAGTATATAGAAAGTTTGGGATTTTGGTATATGGAAAGAGTTAACTTATGACAAAATTCATGTTTCCACTAAGGTTCTATGGTAATTCATGTTTCAAGAGAGTACATAATTAAGGAATGTGACCAAAAAGATATATTTTATGATATATGGGGGATATATGATGGTATTCACATTCTTGGTTGAGGAAATTTCTAGTTATAATTTTCTTTATACTGTAAGATTGGACAGAAGTATTTTAAATAATCCTAAAGGTTGGAATTGATTATGTTGGACATGAGATAGAATTTTTGTAGGCTAGAACTTTTTTCTATACTATTTCTGGAATGTTATAACAGTGTAGTTTTAGAAAAAAAGAGAACCCATAGGACGGGCGGCAACCCATCACGTCGGACAAGGTTGTGGGAATCGAACCCACAACCAAAGTGCGAAATGCCTTTATCGCCTACCACAGGCTTACAGGAAGTCCCTGGTTAGTATAAATTAGTTTTATATTATTAAGCGGTATGATAGATGATGTATAAGTTCATTTTTGGAACCATATATGATTAATATCATTGTATATGGACTTATGTATATAATTATTGCTAACTTTATGTTTGAGACAGATGGAATGACCTATCATTCTATCACATGATCTACTAACACTTCACGGAAGACAAATTGAACTTCATTTCTTTGAGAGATGATGTGGAAATTGTTCAAGGCACGAACAATAGTGAGATTGTACCAAAATCAAGTAATTATTTCTTTTAATTAAAAAATTATTCAACATTAGGGAAATGATCCTGATAACCCAAAATGTTATCCTACTGCTCTCATATCTGATAAATCAGATGGTACCTTAGATAATCACAAATTTATGGCTTTGTGACTGTTGGATTTTTCATAGAAATGTCCTCTACCACTCTCCATCAGAACATGATGGTTAGATTTCTCTTCCATATCCATATTTTCACCTATGTTCTCCTATGTGGAAACTCAGTGATTAGTTAATTTGGGTAACCATTACATTTCATACTTTAGTTTTTAAATATATGTTTTGGTATTCCTTTTTATGATGTGATTTTTTATGAAAGAAACTCTCATGTAATAAACCATTTATAACCCTGATGAATTTCAAGGATGAAATTCATTTTAAGGGGGGTAGAATGTAACACCTCGAAATTTTATAAGATCTATACTTTTTAATTTATTTCATATCTTCTACTGTATGCTACACCAAGATTATCTTGTACTATACGCAACACCGTATTAGCTTGTAGTATATGCAACACTATTCTTGTCTTGTGTTACACAAAATTTCAAGTTCGTTTTATGGAAATTATTCAACGCAACATTAAGTATAAATTTGGTATAATGTATAAATGAAATAAGTTTTGATTATGTTATACACAACCCCAAACAGAGCTTTCACTACATGCAGACCTGACCTGGCTTCCATTACACGCAATCAAGACCTTCCTCGATAGCGTGTGTAGTATGCAATACCGAGTGTCACTAAACGAGATATTATTATAATATTATAATGAACTATCCATTACGAATAGTAATACCCACTTTTTGAAATTTTATAAATTTTATCTTTCAAAATGGACTTCATTTTTGGATTCGGAATACTGAAATTAGCATAGGGTGAATTTTTGGTATTTTTATGAAAAATTTCAATTTTTGATGAATAGTGAAAACACTGGGTTACTATTTAAAATCCGACTTTTTATTTAAATAATTATTTATTTTATTTAAATTTATTTTAGGTCAAAATTGTTACATAACAACTATATAAGTTCAATGTAATTAATTGGAGTCATTTTATAATAATTTTAGATATATAAAAATTTTATTGAACTTTTCACCGTCTTTTACCCACCTCCTAGGAGAATTTGAAAATTTACATAAAACATAATTTTACCGATTTTGTGAGTGGAATTTCAAAAATCTGAGAGACAAAGTTAATATGAAGGAGTAAAATGTGGTTCAATAAGATAAAAATAATTTTTGATGAATGGTAACTTTTTACTTTTATTTACGACAATTAAAAGTAAATAAGGTAATTAAGGGTTAAAATGATATTATTATTACCCTAAAACATGTCCTAATTATATTGGATAAGCATAATTCGACCAAAAACAACCTTAGGAATATAATATTATCATTTAGATCCACTTGAATTAGATTAGGACATTAATTATTATTTAATTCAAAGAAGAGTTAAAAGAGTTAAAATCAAAGTATAATAACTAAAACATTTTTAATATAGGGTTATACATACGATAAATTTGACTATAAGTATTTATTAGAAAGATAAAAAGGATTCCTACATGATGATATTTTATTTATAGTTTTTAGACATTAAATAATTTAATTTATTTATGACACAATGATGATGGAATAATTACCTTATTAATAAAATATTAACATAATTGATGTTATAAATACCCAAATAAAAGTAATTTGAGACTTTTTATTAATTCCAATAATTTTTTAGGTTAATATGAAATGTTAGTATTTATTTAATTCACTTTTTTAGAACTAATAATTCTTTTATGAGTTTCACAAAAAAAAATTACCAAATAGTGTCAAAATTGGTATAAAATTGTTTTTAAAACAAATATTATATTATTAATTGTTATTATATTAATAAAAATATAAGGATCCTCAAAATGACATAGATAAGGTTATATGTATTAATAATGAACCACTTGGGGTTTGTTTGTCTTGTTATAGTATTTTTATTAACCATATAGTGTAAGAAAAAAAGAAGACACAATAAAAGTTAAATTATTTAACTTAGAGTTAAATCTAAATGATAAGGTTAAAATAGTAACCTAAACTTGTATAAAACTTATTGGTTGGGAGTATTTAGACTCAGCCATACTTTAGCTTCTAAATAAAGGAATTTAGAGCTATTATAAACTGAATATGACTTTATTATAAAATAATATTTTTTTTCCTAAGGTGCCCCTCTCCTGCCTTATAAAAGGGCACCTCCTACCTCTTCTGTTTACAAAATTTTGAGCCTTCAAGCTTGGAAAACCACTGGCCAGATCCCTTCAGAACTTACCCATAAACATTATATAGGTTATGGTCTCCACAAAATAACAACTCTAGTTCCTTAAGAGGGAGCTTAAAAGAGGTCCGTCGAAGAAGAGGTAATCTCTTCTACCGATTTTTTCAAGTTTCATTCTTCTTCAACTTCTTCTTCTATAGATGTTCCTTATAATGTAATAACATCAGTATCACTAATATACTGATATGTTATTATAAATACAAAACAACCCCATTTCACCCTCTATCCATCCAATGGAAAACGAAATCACCGCACGTGCGTGTGTACAAAATACCGTCTCCATGCCGTGGTGTAATCTGTTTTCCACCACCACCTTAATTGGTTGGTTATAATGGTGTAGTGAATAACTATTCATAGTTATTATAACATCATAATGATTTTGAGATATTATATCATCTACTCAAATTCAATTCAATAATTATGGGAATGATATCATCGCTCGTGCCTACGTACGGATTACGGTCTCCACGACGCGATGAGATTCATTCTCCAAGTTAACCACTCAAGAATGATTATAATGTTTATATAAGGAATAATAATGAAATATAAGACAAGATAAAGCTACTGGATATATATATATATATATATATATTTCATCTAATTAATTCCATTCAAGTCAATAAGGAAAGGAAAACAACGTTCATGTGTACGTACGGCCTACCGTCTCCATGAACGATGTATTTCATTTCATTTATCTATATTATATATATATATATATTGAATATATATGATATATAAATCATGATTTACATTGTGGAAGTAATTAAATCATGATATATGTATTAATAATATCAATAACATCAATTCCAAACATGTACGATAAATAAAACGATTTTACACAAAACGGTGCTTTAACATGGAATTTACAAAAGAATGGGTAATATAAAGTCATAAGTGAACCATATATGATTTAATAACAATGAATATGATTCTGTAATAATTCAATGACATTATTTAAATCATTATACAGGAGGTTTGGATATGTACGAAGCATATCGGACCTAAGGTAAGGGATAATTTTGCAAATCTCATTTTTATATGAGATTTCTTATATGTAGGTGTTTACTGGGGTTAAATTTTTCATCCTTGTCCATAAAAAATTTTTTCCTAAAGTTTTTAATATTATTCCATGTTTTTTTAAAGTCATTTTTACCCCTCTATGACTTTTACTTTGTTTTATGGAATGAATCTTTCTTTTATTTACCATATGTGGAACTTTTTGACTTTTCTGTTAAAAGTACGAGGAGAATGTTTTTTTAACATATACGACATGAACAGATTTTTACAATTTTTATAACACCTTATTTTCATGAATCTTACTCTACAAGATTTCATGATTATTTTCAACAAAATCCTTTTCTTTTAAATTTGCATGGAATTTTGTGAAAAGAAAATGATTTTGAAGAAGAAAGGATATTTTCCTCAAGAATTCATTTGAAGTGTTTTGTCAAAACCATTTTCCATCTAAGATGTAATTATTTAGTATAATTATGTTTTAAGTATAATGTCTCTATTATTTAAATAGTTTGATTCTTCTTATGATGAAATGATATCCATTTTTTATATGGATAATGTAATGATGGGATGATGTTTATGAAACTCGTTTTATTATTTGGGTTATGATGAATGATTTATGTTTATGTTGTGGCACATGTAAGAATGATTTAAATATGAGATGGGTGGGAACTATATCTCCCTCCAATGCATGGTTAATTATTTATATCTCATGAGATAAACATGGCTTGAATGGTTAGTTAATCCGGTTTACTGTTATAGGACAGGAACGATGAGTGAACTTGATTCAGAAAGGGAAATTGTCCACTAAGATGGTCTTGGCAGCAATGACTTGGCTACTATGGAAATAATATCATCTGCTTAGTGGTTTTACATAATTAAATGTTTTATTTCCATGCTATTTTATCATTATTGATGTTACTTTATGATATATGCCTTACGTACTTCCAAGATTTATGTCTTTTCTCTAGATTTTGATGTTTACATTTTATGTTCATGTTTTTGCATTCAAATTTTTATGGATTGTTTTATGTTCTCTATGTTTAACCTTAATGAGCATTTGAGATCACCCCTTTTTATGTTTTCTTTTCCCCAAGATATAAAGAATGGTTTTAGGTTTGAAAAAAAGGGTAAGATCTTTATGGGAGATGTTGAAGATCTTTCACCGTGATTATAAGATTTTTTTTCTCGAGTTTCCAAAGACACTAAACTATTACGGTCCTTGTGTGTTTGTTTTTGTTCTGTTTTAGGTATTAGAAAAAAGTAATTAAATGTCTATATACGTTAGGCTATGGGTCTCTACAGGCAGACCGTGCCTAGCCTGGTGGGTTGGGCCTAACCCACGACTGAGCTGGCCGAACCCACAGCGCCGAGGGCCGAGCCCATGGCCTAGGGGGTCGAGTCCATGGCCGAGCCCCTTTGTGTCGGGCCCCACTAAACCGGGTAGAACAAAGACCCTTTGAGCCAGGCCTAAGCTAGGTCCGATCCTTCCAACCGGGTCGGACAAGACCTAGATGCCCTTACGGACCAGTTTCTCTTAAAGGGCTATATCACCTAACACGGATGTCCATTTGGAGAAACATATGTGGTGCCAGAATACTTAGGATGAAGTGGTCCATTTGGGATACTCCAAATCAGTTTTGGAGAATGTCGGAGTTTGGATCAGATGGATCAGACTCGAATCCAACCAGTTCTCATTACTAAAATACCTATAACATACAGGCTGGGAGTCTGATTGACGCATCTTCTAATGAGTTGGAACACTTATGATATGGATGTTCATTGGTTTCCTCATTGTGGGACTTAGTGGTGGTTGAAATAATGATTATGGTTTGTGGAGTAGATCCTCCGGATTCAAGAGTACTATCTGTGGGAATCCAGTGGCTGGCTGTGATGTGAAAAATGAATTGTGATCCTCCATGGGTCAACACCTAACGATCCTCTGAGTGGGTCAGAACCTAGAGATCCTCTATGGGTATGAACCTAGTGATCTTCTATGTGTCAGCACCTATCGATCCTCGATGTGGGTCAGCACCTAGAGATCCTCTATGGGTCATCATTTATCCATCCACTATGGGACACAAAGGGATCCTTTGTTGGTGGCACATAAATATCCTCTATGGGTCAGCACCTAGAGATCCTCTGAGTGGGTCAGAACCTAGTGATCCTCTCTGGGATAGCAACTAGAGATCCTATGTGGGACATCACCTAGAGAACCTATGTGGATTAGCACCTAGTGATCCTTTGTGGGTCAGCACCTAGAGACCTTGTGCGGTCTAGTGGAAAAAGTCTCTCGATAGAATAAGAAGATCTAGATCTATGACTAATCCTCTTAATTTAGGTTCATGAAGTTATATACCTGGTTTGAGTTGAGTCTTTAATTGATATTTGTTATTAGAATAATGAATTGTGGTTTTTTCTTTGTGGAATTCTGGGACACCTTCGGGGGTCTCAGGTACCTTCAAGGTATTCTTATACTCACCCCTAAATGGGCTTCGCCTGCACCTTGTTGTGTCTTATGCAGACAACAGACAACTTTGACCAAGGTTAGGGAGCCAGTACTTGACTGTGCATGGAGGTGACCTATTGATGTGGAGAGCCATAGAAATGAGTTGTACCTACCCTACAGGTAGGTTCCTTGGAGGACGATATCATGATATTTTTTCTATTTCTGTTGTATTATATATTTTATTTGGTATTGCATTCTGGCCCCTTTACCTTCAATTCTCACTTTTACTTTTGTAGTTTTACATTGTGGTTTACTTTTTGTTTGTACCTGGTCTATGTTTGTACATGTTAAAAGGAAAATTCCTTCCCGTTTTTGGGATATTCTTTCCTGTGCTAGTCGCCAACCCCTGGCCTATTGAAGGTGGGCTTATGGTAGTCACTTCAAGGGCCTAAGGGGATGGGTCGTGACATAAATTTTGAAGAACTATATAAACAATATGGAAAAGAAATATATATAAATACATGTCATTCAAATAATTTTATAATGAGAAATCACTATGGTATGGTTTGAAATGAAAAAATAATCCATTTAATCAATGAATAGAAATGAAAATGTCTCCATAGATATGTCGACACAAAATCTCAAGGATGAATAATAACTGAAACTAATATGAAGAAAATTCTTTTATAATGGATTTCATTTCTAAGGCACATGATAACCTATTACAATCATGAACATTCACAAAATTGTTTAACACTAAGGATAGAAACCAATTTTCATAACTTATTTGTCTCATGAAATCATATCGAGGCTTGAAGGAACTATATAATGTAGGATCTCGACCACCATTTCCAATTAAAATCATTACTCATATTGAATAATCACAATAAATAATATGCCTTATCAAATAATAGTTCTGAATGAGAAATATAGATTTATCAATAATTCCACATTTTATCAAATAACTGTCAATGTAAACATTGTATGTAAAATTTTATATGATTTACGCAATATTAAAATCTATGATAAATTAAATAGATAATTATGAGAAATTCAATAGTCAATGATAATATGAAATTAGATATTTCTTGTGGACTTCAAGAAGGAATCAACGAAGTTAATGTGAATATTATCCTGGAACAAATCAATCTTGAACCATCTAGAGGAAAAATAAGGATGGCATTAATACAAAAATCCCATGTGGAGTAAAAATAGAGGTATTTTCCGTTTATGAATTAAAATAACAAATTTTAAAAATATTCTTGAGTAAAATACATTTTCTTTTGAAAAAAAATTAAAAATATCTTTGATTGAAAATCCATTGTAAAAGAATTTTCATTAAAATAAACCTTTTAATCTTAAAAAGGGGCTTCAATGAAATGATGGCTTATAAATCAGTACATTTCATACAAGGAAAATAGAACATTCATTTTTTATTACAAATGGTTTGAAAAATGAATATTTGGGAAAGTGAAATAAGATTACTTTGACAACATGGGTAAATTAAAAAAAAGTAAAAATGAATTTACTCAATCATTTTGAAACGGTTAAAACATTTTTGATAATTTTGTAATAAAGCTTGTTTTTTATAAGAAAATAGGTTCTCCAACTAAAGAGTGAAATGAAGTCACGAATTCTTAAAAACATTTTCAAAAACACTATGAGAACCAATGAGTGGAAAAAATAGTACTCATAATTGAAAATGGGAATGAATAACTAGAGGATAATGATATGGTTTATTGAACAATTTTCATATTATTTCATTGATTGTATGTACCATGGAAATATCATTAGTATTTGTCTTGACGAAAATAATATTTAAACATCCCAAAGTCCCACATACCACTTTCATAGAACATAAATTATAACCCTCATGAAGGAATTATATTAAATGAAACATATAAATTCATGATAATAAAATTATTCAGGATATAATATTTAAATGTCAACATATACCACATATAATAGGAATTATGTTCATACCAACAACTAAGTCTCAATGGAATGTATATTGGGACAAAAATCCCATACATATGAATCAAAAGAACCAAAAGTGATAACCATCAATTGAAACTTCCAAATACCATGTTGAAAAAATAATGAATGATATAATATATGAATGTTGGAAATAGGAACACCACACAAAAGATGTATGTAGTGTATATGACTTTTATCTCACGGATGTAAAAAAGCGAGATGGAAATCCCTTAGATTATTCAACCTTTTTATTGATTGGTATTTAGAACCTTGTATTTTGGATTAAAACAAGTTACTATGAAATAAAAAAACATAATCACGTCTATAAAACAATCAATTAACTTCTTATAATGTCTTATTACCATTTTGAGAACAAATATTCGTTAATTTACTTATATCACGGGTCATTTTCCTAGTTCGCTGAGTATGTTTCAAGTTGTTGTTTTTTGTTCTTACAAAATTTATCATGGATTAATCATATACAGCCTGTAAAAAATTATTTTAATATCATATATATCTATTAGATATTTATCTATATTAATATATAATGTTTTTTAGATATGAAATGAAATGCACCGTTCATGGAGACGGTAGACCGTACATACGTATGAACGCTACTTTCATTTCATTTTAATGTTAAAAGAATGAAGATTAAATTATAAATATGTATATCATAATTATATTATCATATATATGTTCATATAATTTACATATATTCATTAAAATTACCCTTATTACATTCCGTGTATTGAATGAGTGAATCACATCAGTTCGAGGGGGCAGTAGTCCGCACTTCCACAAACGATGTTATCGTTTTTATTAAAAATGGCATGTATAGAGGTATGAATTACAAAGGAATTAAATAAGAATAAATATATTATAAATTTCATATATATGATTTATTATAATATTTTCCATCATAATGGCCTCCATGAGAGGCGATCATGCAGAATTGAACAATCCTCGTTTAGTGAGGAGGTAGTCCACCTATACATAAACCGAATGTTGGTTCCACATTAGATGGATGTCTCTATAATTGATAGTCGAAATCATAGCATAAAAAATAATAGTATTATTAGGATACCATTTTTTTATATTATATGGGAACATAAATATATGAGAGAGTGGAGAAATAAGATCAATGAAAAGAGTTGGAGGGAGGGTGTTACCTCTTAATTGGGTAAGATCTTTTGGTTAGGACCAAAATAATACCTTGGATTTAATTATTCTCAAATATAGGATTAATGGAGGAAATTAGGGAAGTTTTGGATCATTTAATAGATTTTGGTAGAGCCTATGTGGCTTGAGAGCTATGAAAAATTGGTAGGAAAGGAGGCCTTTTATAATTGTGGAGGGGTGACACCCTTGTAATGTTTTAATGGAAAGGATACCCACCCACATTTTTTATTAAAAGTTGAACTGTAATGGTCCAAAGACAATTCAAGGATTTATAGGGTTGAAATATGCCCATCCAATAGACTTTTCCAGAGTGTATACGACGACATGGTCTTTAAGGTTATGGTTTAGTCCCATTATATGTTTAATTTAACCTTAATCCTTTTAATTAGTATTAAATACATTAACTAATCATTTTCATAATAAATTTTCCAAATTATAAATTAAAATTATTTCATAATAAAAATATTAAATCTGTTTTTCCAACATCCAATCACTGAATTGGCAGAAACAAAAGTAAAATACAACCAACGTGCGGGATTACAATGCATGGTTTTAATGTAAAAACATCCTTATGTTTACAATGTTTTTATAGTGAATTTCCAAGTAAAACCGATTCCAATGATATAAATTGAATTAATTGAAAAAATATTATTTAAGTAATCCTTAAAAAAATATAAATGTTTAATTTATCCTTATAAATAAATTTGATTAAAAACATGTTTTAATTTTATTTTATAATTTCTCATTATTTATTAAAAAACCAAATGTTTCAGGATAATGATCAAAATTCAAAATAACCTAATCTGTTTTTTATCTTTCAAATATGAAATTTATTTTTATATATTAAATTAATTACTTTTTCAAAATTCATATTTAAAATGGGTTCTCCATTAAAAGGTGGTAAATGTGCCTTAAAAAAATGTGGCTTTATGTGTAACATTGTTTTTATTTATATCTTATGCCTTTAGAATCTATTGGATGATTAAAAAATATTTTATTGAATGTATAAAACAAATATCTAGTTAAAATGATTCAATAATTTAAAATAATTTAATTTATTAAGACAAAGAGACTTTGTTTGAAAAATAATATTTCTTTTAGATTGAATTAGTTCATATTTTCATTTCTAATGAATTTGTAACTCATTAATTTGTTTTATATTTTTATAAACCATACAAGATAGTTAATTCAATTCATAACCATTAATTTAATGGATTTTTATTTTATAGTTAAATTAATTAATACTATTTGAATAATATATTATTGTTTGGTAAAACTCGATATTTCTTGTAATGCACGCCATTGATGAAACACAATGTTTCATTATTCACACACTAATAGTGTCACATGCATTGATAGTTACATATTATATTTCATTTATTTAAAATAATAAATATATTATAAATATTATGGAAATTATCTCCCTTATCATATATGTGATGCATGTCATACACAATATTAAATACAAATTTGTACTTTATAATTTTGGGGTGTTACATTCTCCCAAGATTAACTACATTACTTTCTCACAATTTAATGTAGATCTTGGTAATATTTTTTTATATTACCTATTTGAAAATGCCACATCATGATATGGTTTCTTTTTTAATCCTCTATAAAAGGTAGAATGGGAAGTAAAAAGTTCACATTGATTAACATATAACTAGGTATCTATGTAAGAGAACAAAAGTGGGAAGCAGAGATAGATACTTGCAAGAAATGTGTAAATATTTATTAGGAGAGATTTCAGTCATAAATTTCAAACAAGTAAATGATAAATGGAAATTTGAGGGCCTCAAAGACATAATTATGCAATGATTTAGTAGACCATTGTTTCAACCAAAATTAAGGTAATAGGATAACACCTTTTTTATCATTTTTTGAATGTTGAGTTATTATTTTACTTCCTTATATTACAAGGAAATATAATTTCATGAAAATAACGATTTCAACTTTTGGTTGTTCTTCAATAAAATTATAATTCAACCTTACCTTATTGAATTTTAATCTAAATATTAATTTTTACCCCTAAATAAATAAAAATATTAACATATAATAAGGCCAAAAAATAGTGACTTGTCTAACTATTTCTCCTTAACTATCTTCCAAAACTAACATGGTTAATATATTAATCTCAAATCCTCAATAGTGATACTACTATTTCATCATTAACATTTAATAGTGAAATTGTTTAACTTCAAACTATGAAAACATAACCAGGACATTATGTAGGTCACGTGTTGTCCTGAAACCCTTGTCATCCTTCTGTCATGGGTTCAAGACCCACGACCATTCCAGATATTATTTGTTGTCACCCTCCATATTTTTTATCATTTTCGAAAACAAAATTAATACAATTTATAAAAAAATATAATAGAAACCCATGAAATTTAAGAATTAAATAAAATCTTAACTAGGGTTTTCAATGGAATCACTCTTTTTATAAAGTATTATAATTTTATTTTATTATTATAATGATTTAATTACAGATCATATGAACCCCAATGGTTATAAATGCCTTTTAAATTAATTATATATAAATGTAAAGGCATTATTACTCAAATAACAATTTCCTCTAAGTCATATACTTCTATATCATGAATATTCCCTAGAAGATTCCTGATTCTTGAAGACAAAATAGTACTTATTAAATAATTTGACAATTAACTTATAGAATCCCAAATATAAATCATCAAAATTGGCCCTATCATAATCTAAGGTTTAACCATAATATCATTTGTTGTATTTCTGAATCATGACACATTATCTTCAATCTAATACACCTTATGTTTAATATAGGTTATTCATTATCATTATCCATTCAAATTCTTCATAATGGATTGTAATTAGAATATGTATTATCCTAAGAATATCCACTGGTTGTGTCAATGTAAGTGCATAGTGAGGCCCATTGTCCTCTACCAGTTTACCCCGAGTTAGATCTAGAACACTTTGTTGAATTTGTTACACCTAGTTATATCTATCCTAGAACCACATCTACTAGCAGTATCTAGACATTGGTTATTTTCTAAGAATACCCACATAATATATACTTTACCAATATTCTTTGGTTTTCTACTAAAATAATCCTAAGATTATATCACATCGATATGTTATCTAGTCTTTTTTACCTTAATCTAGTACCTAAGGTATCTACTAATCATTCTTTGATACCAACTATAGAGAATTGGCCACAGATAGCCTAAAGAGAGTTGTTTCTACTAAATACATTGGCATGATTACTATGAATCAAATCCCAAAGGAATAATAATTTGGTAGTCATTGTAGACAAGTTACAAAAATGAGTCTTTTTTTTTCAAATGAACACATTAAATACAACATAATTTTTATCTCCTATCTAAATAAAAAACCTTGAGGATAACATTAATCCATCATGTAAATTCCTACATATCTTTCATAGTATGATTCTTGGATTCATGAGGAAAGGAACATAATAATATTCAGCTCAAATTCTAAATAAGGGAAAAATATTGCAGAAGGAATAATAATATAATGGGGTAACAATTACAGAATACTAAATTATGGAACACACAAACCATGTAATCCATAAATGGATAAGGAAATGAATAAAAAAATTGGAATGGTAATAACTGGAAATACATGCCATTCAAGTAACTAGATAACAAAAAATCACTATTGAATTCTATGAAACTAAAAGACATGACATTTAATCATGGAACTGAAATTAAATGTATCCATAGATATGTCATTGAAAAAACTGGTGGATGAATAATAACTAAAACTAATATAATAGAAATTCTTTCTCAACAAATGTCATGTCTAAGTCATATGAAAACCTATTTCCAGGCAGACCTTTCTAAAGAAAATATATAACAAAGGGTAAAAACCCATTTCTTCAACTAATTTGTGTTATCAGAACCTTTTGATGCATCGAGGAGATATATAAAGTCTGGGCACCACTCATCATTGACAGTCCATATAATTCCTCATAATGTATAATCACAAGAAATATATTCCTTATAAAATAACTATATTGAATGAGAAATAAGGATTAATCAATAATTCCACATTTAATCAATTTACTATAAAAGTAAAAACTGTATATAAAATGGTATACAGTTTAAGAAATAGTAATATCCATTATAAATGAAATGGATAATTAGGATAAATTCAATTCTCAATGATCATTTGAAATTCAATATTAGAAGAGGGATTCAAGAATGAATCAAGAAAATTAATTTCAATACTTTCCTTTTCCAAATCAATCTTAAAGAGTATAAAGTTATAATAAGGATGGTATTAATATAACAAATACCATGGGGATTAAATAATATATGGTTGTTTTCATTGTCAAAATAAAATAATAACTATTAAAAATATTCATGGGGGAAAATATCCTTTGATTTTGAAAAACAATTGAATAATTTATTTTTGAAACCCCATTTTTAAAACAATTTAATTAAAAATAAACCTTTTAAACAATAAAATTAGGCTTCAATGAAACGATGGTTGATAAATCTTTAAATTTATTATGAGGTAAAAATAGTATTCCATTTTTATAGTAAAAGGTTTGAAAATCTCATTATCGGGAAAGTGAAAAAATATTACGTTGAAAACATGGGTAAATGAAAAAAAATGAAAAAATTAATTTATAAAATCATTTTGAAAAGGGTAAAATATATTTGAACACTTTTTAATAAAATATGGTATTTATAATAATGCATGTTCTTCAACTGAAGAAATAAATGAAGTCAGTTTTTCTAAAAAACATTTTCTAAAACACTTGCAGTACCAATGTTTGGGGAAATGGTACTAATGCTTGAAAATTTTCAGGAATTACTAGAGCATAATGATATGGTTTATTAAAAAATTATCATTTAATTTCAATGTGTGGAAATACCATTGAAAAATCATTATTGTTAGTCTTGAGGAAAATAATCCTTAAACATCCCCCAATGTCCTATACCACTTTGAAACCTATAAAATTATAAGCCTCCTAATGTAATGTTATTATATAAAACATATAATATCATTTTAATTGATGTATTCTTGATATAACATGTAAATGACAGCATATACACCATATAAATGAATGTGCATGCACAAGAACAATTAAGTATCAATGGAATGTAAACCGAGGCGACAATCCCTTACACATAAATCGAAAAACACAAAAGTGATAATCAAAAAATGAATCATTTAAATAACATGATGAAAAAAAATTTCATGATATAATATATCAAAATGGAATGTATCTTCACCACACAAATGAAGTATGTGGTGTATATTAATTTTATCTCACGTATGTAAAACTTTAGATGGGATTCCATTACCTTATTCTTGCTTTTTGGTGTGAGGTCTTTAGACACCTATATAGTAGATTAAAATATGTTACTAACTAATACCATAACCATAATAATGTTTATAGTACCATTTATCAACTTATTATGATGTATCATTACATGTTTGTTAAAAAATAGTCATAAATTTAACTATATTGGATGTTAATTGCCTAGTTCATCGAGTATGTTTTATGTTTTTATTTGATGTTCTTATCAAATTTATCATAGTTTCATCATCTCCGGAATGTGATCCATTATTTTAATAACATATTTATCTCGTATATATGTATCTAAAATAATATATAATCTTTTGGAAATAAAAAATTTTATATATTTTTCATGGAGATGGTAGTCTGTATGTACGCGTGAATGATACTTTCATTTTTGTCACTGTGTTAAAAGAATGAAGAGTAAATAATATATATTTTTAAAGAAATTAAATTATCATATCTATTTCATATATTTAATATAGTTTTATTATGATTACCCATAATAAATTCCATGTATATCATGAATGAATAACATCGCTTTTAGGAGGCTCTAGTCCTAACTTCTAAAAAACAATGTTATTATTTTTACAAAAGATGGAATGTAAACAGGTAGGTGTTATAAATGAATTAAAAAAATCATAAATTTATTATAAATATCATATAAATCAAACATAATAATAGTGTGAATCATAATTGTTTCTTTGAGAGGTTATAAATGAAAATTCAACCATCATCATTTATCGAGGTGGTACTCTGCCTCCATGTAATAAGTATTTTCGTGACACAATAGATTTATGTTTTTCTAAGTGAAGTTCAAACTCGTAGAATAAGAAAATATACATATTTTGGGGATACTATTGTTGATATATTATCATTGAATATAAAAATTTGAGGTAGTGGAGTTATAAAATAAAAGAAATTATTTTGATTAAGGATGCTACCTCTTAATCAGGTAACTTATTTTGGTTTCCCCCAAAAGGCATATGTGCATTTCATTCTTCCAAAAAGGAGACAACAAGGAGGAAATTAGGGATGTTGGGGGGACATTTTGGTAGAGTTTCCTTGATCCAATGTTCCATTAAAGGTGTGAGGATGTGGGAGGAAATGAGGCCTTTTATAATGAAGGAGGGGTGACACCACTATAATATTTTAAAAGAAAGGAACCATGTGATGCCCTGAAAGACTAATGTAAGAACCTTGAATTCGATAGCGTCTATGACATGTGACAACAATCATGTAATGTAATATAATATCCTTATATATTATAATATATTTACTATTTTAAATATATTATATATATTTCAATGCATGAAACACCGAGTTATCTTACAATGCATGCGACATGGGTTTAGCATACATTGTACGCAACAACAAGCTTCCGCTATAGCTTGACTTACATGTAAGAACGACCTTCCTCGAAAGCATGCATTGTACACAAGATTGAGTTTTGAAAAAAAATGATATATGAATACAATATTATAAGACTTAAACAAGATATTATTAATTTTATTAACTATGTTTTGAAAATGTATGGTTCAGACAACCAAATTGTTGGTTACAAATAAATTAGAAATGAATATTAGAACTAACTTAGTATTAATAGAATATTTTTATAGAGAAATATTTTTATGATCACAAAGCTATTTTACCCTAATGGAATAAAGTATTTACAATTAGTGAGTGATATTATTGTGATAAATATGTTACACATTAAATAAATTATTTTTTATATTCATCAAATAGATTTGGTATGAAAAAGATAAGGCAAACACTAATATTTCACAAAAAAAAACTATAATTTAATTTTTACCACCATTTAATGGCGAACCTATTTAAAATAATATTTTTTTAACTTTCCTAAATTTAATTTGATAAAAATGTCTTTATTCATAATTTAAAAATTTTCATAGGTTGATTTTTTTGGATTCTTAGGACAAACATCATTTTTTAGTGAATAGTCAAAAATACTTTGTTTTAGTTAAAAACTGCATTTTCGTTTAACTAATTATTAATGTTAAATTATATGATAAATTTATTTTAAAGTCAAATTTTATGAATTATAAATATTTTAATAAGATTTTGGAAATTATAATCAATGTAACTTCTAAATTTTATATAAATATATAACAATCTTTTGAACATTTTCTACTAAAACCATATAATCCGTCTGTCTGGGATATTAGCATTACTCCCAACTGTGTCATTTCTATGATTTGAATTTTGAAAATAAATCATACTCTAATATAATGAAGATAATATTTTTTTTCTAATAACATAAACCTAATTTTTACAAAAAAGATTAGTGAAAGTGATTATAATTAATTGCGGTGATTAAGGTGTAATTAGTCTTAAAATAGACTAAAATCTTATGCTTACGGGTCTAAATGATGTATGCACTTGTCCAACACACATTATCTGTCCATATTTTGTATATTTACCATGTATTAATGTTTTTTGGTTGTTTATTATGATTTTTTAGGTAATAACATCTGTACACCTAACTTCTCTTCAAGAATACCATGTGAGTCCTTTTCCTTTCCCTATAAAAGGAAACCACCTCTACCCATTCCCCACTCCTATAAAACCAGCTATGTTCATCCCAAATATTCTAAAATGGCCTCCCAACACCCCTAACCTTGATGAAGAACCCTCTATTTGTTCATAATAACATCTATTGATTCATTTTGGTGAAACCAAAAGAAGGTACCCGATTAAAAGGTAATGTATTTTCTTAATTTCTCTAGATTAATTTCCATTTTTCATCCCCTAAAACCTCTTTATTATTTTATTTTGTAACAAAAAAAATTATACTCAATATAAAAGGATTTTTTATGCTGAGGTTTCTACCAACACTTAAATACATCACAATCTAATGGATAACGAACATATTGCTTTTTTAAATGACGAATTACTGCCTCACACAATGATGATTGTTCAATTTACCAATACGAACTATTATGGTGGCCATTATGATGGAGACACTATTTATATATGATAAATATGTTATTTATAATGTTCTAAACTTCTGTAATTTTTATTTATAACATATATTTATCCTTTCCAGGTTGTGTAAATAGGATAATCTCATTTGAGGAAATTTTGACTACCACCCCCCCAAAATGATGTGATTCATTCACATGATAAATATAATGTATAAATGGTGGTTATAATTAAAAATATGATAAATAAAAAATATATATGATAATATTGGAATAGTTACCTTTCTGTATATATATATATATATATTTTTATTATAACCACCTCACACACTTTAAAAGAGATAACATCATTCGTGGACATGTGGACTACCGCCTCCTGAACGTGATGTGATTCATTTTACATCACATATACCATATATAAGTACATATGACTAAATAATATGATATTAATCATATAATTAGCATTCTATAAAGATTTTATTTACTTAACTTCTTTCCTAAATGATCATTTCAAAATGGGAATGTTACGCATGCGTAGGTAAGACCAACCATCTCCATGATTGTAACATATTATAATTTTCATAAACATGTTTAATGATTGATTTTAAATTTGTTATTTATCTAAAAATTTGATAATTATTCCATGTTTATCATTATATATATGTTATATAATAACCCCTTTGACCATAGGTTACCAATAATATTTTTTTGACACGTAAATCAAATTTGGTCCAAAACACCAGACGTAAAATTAATTGTTTAAGTAGTTGTAAAAAACATGGTAATAAGAGAAATAAAAGAAATTATAAACCTAAAAAAGGTTCTAAAGAATGTATAAAATTAAAATATTATTACTAAAAATGATTTTAAAGGATCTCCATCTGAATGGAAACACATTGTATAAGATTTTTGTCTCAATTTACATTGTATTGAGGTGTAATTGTATTTATGTTCATTCATTCATTTATAAGGTGTATGTACTTACATTTACCTGATATATCATCAATCTCCTTACTCTCATGATATTGTAATCATTCAACTAATTTTATTCCTTCACAAGAATTATGTTTTAATATATTTCAATGATGAGGAACTTTGGGATGTTTAAATATTATTTTCCTCCACAACATCATTAAGGATTTTAAATTGTATTTCCATTCGAGGAAATTATATAACCATTGTTCAATATATACCTTTCATTATTTTATTTTTATTCATGACCATTTTCAAGTATTAGTACCATTTTCCACTCTTTGGTACTCAAGAGTTTTAGAAAATGTTTTTTAGAAAACCCGACTTTATATCTCTCATTAGTTGGGGGAGCAATTTTACTCATAAAAACCATGTTTTATTAAAAGTTTTTAAAAAATCCTTGTAAAATGAATTCAAAATGAAATGTTTACCCTTTTTTTCTTCTACCAATGATTCAAATAATTATTCTTTTCGTTTTCCTAATGAGGATTTTTATAGCCTTTATCCATATAAAAAGAATTTTTTTCCTCATATGACATGTACAAATTTATTCATTTTCTTATATTTGAATCCCACCTCAAATTTTTTAAAAAAGGAATTTTCAATTAAAATAATTTTCAAAATAAATATACTGTTTCCTCGTCAATATCTTTAAAATCTATTATTTTATTAATTAATGATAACTAATATTTATTTTACTCTACTTTGGGGTATGTTGTGTTGATACGATACTTATTCTTCCGTTTGATGGTTTATGATTTATTTGGACAAGTATTGTATTAACATTCACTTAATTGATTTATTGTATACTGACCTTGAAGTATTCAATTTCCTATGATAATTGAACATTTAATTTCACCTAAATTATCCATTTCATTTATCAAGGATATTACTATTTCGTAAACCATAAACCATTTACATTCGATGTATAAATTAACATTTATTTTATTATTTGGGTAAATGTTTATAAATTAGTAAAAAATATTCAATACATATATTTGTTAAGATATAATAATTATTTGTTATAAAATAAGTTTATTGGATAATAAATACATGGGTTGGGGACCGATGAATGAAAGCCCCTTGAAGCATCAGTAGTCTCATGGGAAAAATTAGGTGCCAAAACCCGTTCCCCAAGGCCCTTGCCCTGACTAACCCAAGCCCGCATTCCACAGTCCAGGAGCTAGAGACCAGAACAAGAAAATCATATCCCTAAAATTGGGAAGGCATTGCCTTTTTTATCCTGCAAACTCTCACAATTCAAGCACATAGAAAGATAAAAGAACAATTTAAACTATATAATGAACAAGGTGTGTACAGTACGTAAAGGGGACAGAATAAACACCCACCTATAATGTACAAGTAAAACTGAAAACAACTCATGTGAACACCCTCCAAAGATCATACCTGAAGGGTAGGTATAGTTCTCAAACGTTTGTCTCTACAGTACGCCTTGTCTAAGGTCCACCTCCGTGCAGCCTCCCATCCTATTACTCTAGACCTTAATCAGCATTGTTTGTCATCTACACAAGACACAAAAAAGTGTGGGTGAATCCCATTCATGGGTGATTATAAAAATACATATTAGGGACCCCGAGACCCTTGAAGGTCTCCCAGAATTCCATAGAGGATAAACCACAAAGCAAGACTATAAATAAAAGCATGAAACAATAGTCAATTTTACATAGGTATATGCCCATACATTTAACTAAGATTCCAAGTATACCCATCTCATTCATGAGAATCCCAATGACCAAATCCTTAGCCAAAATCACAATTATTCCACAATGGAATGAATACAACTAAGGTAACACCACAAAGGTAAGTGCCAAAAAGGTAAATCCGCACATAAGAATACCACAAAGGTATCACCACAATGGTATGTACCACAATGGTTACAACATAGATAATATTACCACAAAGGTATCACCACATAAAATAATATCGCAAAGGAAAAGACTCATATCACAGTAGGTGTAAATTACATACAGAAGTACAGATGATTAGCAGCATTGCTAGATTATCTTCCTTTGTCGAGAAGCTCTACTGTTGACCCACGTAGGATCAATGATGACCCACACAGAATCTGAAGATGATCCACATAAATTCTGGAGATGACCCACACAAGATATGGAGATGACCCACACAGGATCTGGGGATGTTGACCCACACAGGATCTAAATATGACCCACACAGGATCTGAAGACTCCTCAAGTACAGTCAGTCATAGGGTTCCCGCACTAAGAATGCTTGATTATGAGAGGTTCCGCTCCTTAATCGATCATTCGATACTTCAACTACCATGAAGTCCAACGAAGAATCATCAAAATGGTTTGTCACCTGCTAATGGATGCAACACAATATAAGATGCATCAATCAGATGCACGGTCTGTAAGTTATTAGAATTTCTGTTCTATGGACCATGTTAGATTCAGGTTCGATCCAACCCAGCCATACTCCAAAATTATCCAAAACTGATGTGGAGTTTATCAAAAGGACCATCTTGATCCAAGGATTCTAGTGTCATAGACGGTTCTTCAAACTGACGCTCGGTTAACAACATATGTTGAAAAGGCGTATCTGGGTCTAGATAGGCCTGGGTCCGGCCCGACCTGCTGGACGCGGCCTGGTCGGAGCGGCCCGCACCGTTGGGTACAGTTCACCTAGTTGGGTGAAGTCCCCCATGGAAAGCCCTACCCTAGCCACACAGGGGGGAGGTTCCCCCTAGTATTCCAAATGGTCCAACAGACCGTTCATCTTGGCCAACCCGGTAGTGCCACGTGGTGCCGCCAGCTAGCACGCGGAACCCGCCGGAGCGGTCCTACTCAGCGTGACACGGTCAGCTAGATGTCCGACCAGCTCCCCTTCTAGTGGTGAAATGGATCCACTATCGTCCTGTAGTCAGGTAGTTTCTTTCCACTCTTGTGCGCCACTGCGGGTCAGTAGTCGTGGACTCCTCCTCTATCAGTGGCGCGGACACAGGCCACCCCAGTTCCACACGGTTGACTGAGGTGCTGGAAGCCAACTTCCACCACTGCGGTCTGCCGATGTTCCGGCCACCACCCATACCCTACCAGCATCGGTCTCTGGCATCATGGTTTTGTTCCACATAACCATCGATCCTCCCATGAATAACACATCAACAAAGAGGGAGCAGAGGGATCATGTCGTGTTTGTTTGGCCCACACCCTCCATGTTACATCGATAGAAGGTGGTTCTTAGATTGGAAGAAATGAATTACCATGAAGAATTAATTGAACAAATCCCCTACCTCATTTTCTCATGGGATGTGGTGTAAGGAAGAAGATGATGATTCCAATGTTCATTGCTCCCGCAACAAGCTCCCATTCTAAGCACGTGTGTCATCCTCGTCGGAGGTTCATTCTTTGTTGGAGGAGGGTCTTTGTTGGAGGATTCTCTTCCAAATTCTCTCCAAATTATCCTCTTTTCCAACGACCCCCCACCATGTGAGGTGATAATACAACTTAATTAATTGCATGAATTAATTACTTGCGTAGTTAATGATTGCCCATCAATTGGGGGGAAACCGAGAATTACAAGTGTTTCAACATCGGGTGATCCTCACCACCAAATTCAAATAAGATGTTTCAAATAAATAAAATAAAAGTTTTTGTTTTATTTTATTATTTTTCTTTTAACTCTCTCACGAAAACCCAAAACACTAACTTCCACCCTCGACCTAATGTAGTCAAGATGAAGGTCTCTTAAGAGAATATCAGCGTTGTGAGTTTAGTGGTGTCCTTAGATTTCAATTCCAAGCACCAGTTAAAATGTTACAAAAAGCCACTCATGAGTTTACTGAATTTATCTGAAAAATTGTTTTAAATTTATTCTATGCACACTGGGCCTCAAAATCACACGCCATCAATTTTTGTAGACTCGTAATAAATCCAAATAATTAAAAAAATTCCTAGAAAAAATATGGGTCTTTAAATTCTCCCCAGATCAGGGATTTGAATCCCTGAAATCCACAACACAAAATAGGGGAAAATGTGGGGGTACTATGAATGAATCTTATCCTCCCACTCCAATGTGATCTCCCAGAGTTTCCTATGCTGCCAACGAACACAAACCTGAGGTATCGACTGCCCACGAATGACCCACTCCTGTCAATACTCAATGTCCACTAGAACCCCCGAAAATATTTCCCCATCATCAATGTCCATCTCTCCCCATTCAATGATGAGCAAATGATCATGCACGTACCTCCTCAGCTGGGAAACATGGAAAACATCATGCACCCAGTGCATGTGAGATAGAAGAGCTAAGAGGTATGCCACCACAACAACTCTACTAAGGACCTGAAGGGGTCCAATGAACCATGGAGATAACATGTCTTCTTAGCCAAATCATTGAAAAACTCAATGTGGTGTGACTTGTAGAAAGACATGGTCACCATACTCTAACCCTAGAGGTCACCTTCCCCTATCAGCATATAGTTCCTTCCTATTATGTGCAGTCTTCATCCACTCTGGGATGATCTGTAACTTCTCCGTAGTACACAATAACATCTCAGGTCCCAAGAGTACTGACTCTCCTAGGCCATTCTAACACGGAGGAGATATGCAAGGTCTACCGTATAATGCCTCGAATGGTTCCATACGAATGGTGGAGTGATAACTATTGTTTTACAATAACTCCACTAAGTACAAGTGATCCTCCTAGCTACGACCGAAATCAATAATGCAAGAACACAACATGTCCTCGAGAGTCTGAATGGTCCTCTTTTTCTGACCATCCATCTAAGGATATAAGGTGGTGCTCAATCGTAGGTGAGTCCCGAATGCCTCCTATAACCCCTTCCATAGTCGGGATGTAAAACATGCGTCACGATCGGAGATAATCGTCAAGGGCACTCCATGAAGCTATAAAATCGTTTGTATGTAGTGACGTCCTATGATCTCTACTGATCCTTTCTCTCTATTAGGTAGGAAGTGGGCCGATTTGGTGAGTCGTTTAACGATCTCCCAGATGGAATCATGTCCCTTGGACATGTGGGGATGTCCTGTCACAAAGACCATAGAAATTCCACCCCAATTCCACACTTGCACCTCTAGTGGAAGAACTAAGCCTACTGGAACCTGATGTCATGCATTCACTTGCTGACAAGTGAGTCCCTGAGAGAAAAAATATGCTACTTCTTTCTTCATTCCTGGCCACCAGTGCTAACGCCAAAGGTCCTAGTAAATATTTTCCACTCCTAGATGTACCACTAGAGAGGATGTTTGGAACTATTTCAAAAAATCCTCCCTAAGTGCCACTGGTACCATAGTAGGACCTCTAAAGAGGATGACGTGCTCCCCACCTTCAAAAAATCAATCAGGATCCTATCATGTGGATATCTATGCATGTTGATCCTCACAGTTAGTGATCCCATGCTGCACCTCCCTAACACACTAATGGAGTGGGGGAGTGACTGTTAGAGACTAAAGATAAGATGCTCCATCTCAATCCATGTAGGATATCTGCAAAGCAGATAGATGCTCTGTCGCCTCACTCAAAAATTGTATACTAGATCTCCTACTGAGTGCATCTGCTACTACGTTCCCCTTCCCAAGAGTATAGACTATCTCAAAGTCATAGTCCTAGAATAACTCAATCCAACATCATTGTCTTGGGTTCAGGTCCTTCTGAGAGATGATATACCTGAGACTCTTGCGATCAAGATAGACATTAAAACGTTAACCCATCATGTAATGTCACCACATCTTCAAAGATAAGACCACTATTGCTAACTCCAAGTCATGGGTTGTGTAGTTCTTCTCATGTTGTCTCAGTTTTCAAGAACTATAGGTGATCACTGCTCGATATTGCATTAGGACACATACAAGCTAGGTCCTAGATGTGTCGCAGTAGACTATATACCCAATGCCCTCCAATAGTAACACCAAGATGGGGGTACTCGTCTGTATCTACCATAGATCCTAGTAACTCTTCTGGCATCTCTCCGACCACACGAAGGGTTTATACTTCTTTTTAAACACTAATAAGGGTGCCACAACTCTAGAAAAGTCATGCACAAACCTCCAGTATTAACCGGCCAAACCCAGGAAACTCCACACCTCCATCACGCTCTTGGGTGGCTCCAAAGAAAGCACAACCACAATCTTCACTGGATCCACCACAACTCCAGCATCTGAGAAGACGTGTACCAGGATGTGAAGATCTCAGATCTAGAACTAGCATTTCGAGAGATTACCATAAAGCTAGAGCTCTCATAAGGTGTCTAGAACTATCTACAGATGATAGGCATGCTCCTCCTCCGTGCCTGAGTATATTTGGATGTCCTCGATGAAGACTACCAAAAATAGATTGAGGTATGGCTGGGAGATCCTATTCATGAGTCTCATGAACAATACTGGGGAATTTTTCATGCCAAATGACATAACCAAAAACTCATATGGTCCATACTGATATCTGAAGGATATCTACTACCCATCCTAGTCTCGTACCCGAAGCTGGTGATAGCTTGATATGAGGACTATCTTAAAAAACAACCGTACTCACTTCATTTGATCAAAGTGATCATCAATCCTTGGGAGTGGGTACATGTTCTTCATGGTCTCATTTTTTAGGCACCAATAGTCCACATGTAGTCTCAAACTCCCATCCGCCTTCTTGGAGAACAAAATTGGGTCTTCCCAAGAAGAAACATTGAGCCTAATGAACCCATTACTCTACAAGTCCTCCAGTTGTATTCGCTTCTATAGAAGCTCCGCAAGAGCCATCCTATATACTGGTGTAGATATCATTGACGTCCCACGGTACAAGTCGATATAAAATTCCACCACTCTATGAGGAGGTAGACCCAGAACATCATCATTGAAAACATCTGCGTACTGCTCCACTACTACAAGATATCTTAGACTCTCAACATCAACAGCTACAAGGGTAAGGCTAGTCAACCGATGTTTGATTGGCTTCACCCTCATCTGGATAAGTCCATCCTATGTAGAAAAGGTTCCCTTCTCCCCAGTGATGGAAAACATGGCCCCATCCTCATGGACACACCGCACTTTGCGCCTAATACATTTGATCTGATCATGGATTGTAGGTAACCTATCCAAACCCAAGATGATGTTGTAAGGCCTCGACACAACTACTAGAACATCCTAGTCAAATATATCACCTCCGAGAGTAAGCTCACACTGTTGGAACCAGTGTGTAATTGTTGAACCATCTCATGTAGGAGTCTCTAGTCGTAAATATCGAGCCAACGGATCCACTGGAATCTCAGAGCTCCAAACGAGGGTCATGGTAATAAAATAATAATAGGAACATGTGTCTATAATTACATCAGCTAAGGTGGAGTATACAATGATCATACCACGTATAATCTCTGGATCGCCGTGGTCTTAGGCCTCAGATGCCTGTAGCTGAGCTCGTCATGCCCAACTGCACCCTGTGGTCGGGGAGGACCAGCTGGGGGTGGTGGTTGTAGAACCTCGAATCACCGCCCATCGCCTACTACACGACCTGATCCTCTACCACATACGCCTATTTCCTATGGACCTCCTCGATTTAATCTTCACCTCTACCTAGGTGGTCCTTCAACCATCTATTGGTCATTCGTACGACGGGTTGGGTAGCCAAGATCCTTGTGACCCTGTTCGCCGCATGAGTAACACTGCATGCTCCTAGCCTGTCCTACTATGTCTCGAGAGCCCCACAAAACTGACCATGTATCATGTGGTCGTCCACCAGCAGGTTTGGTCATCTTAGACCTCTGCATCATCTGTCTGCTGCCAGCTGCAGATGACTCTTCTACATGACGTCCAATGGTGGGTCTCACTGCCGGTGACTGCATAGCAAGGAAGCTCTCCACTAAGAGTGCTCGCTCTGACACCACATCTCGTGTTAGGATGCTGAGAGAAATCATCAAATATCTAATATCCCATCCGATCCCCTTCCTGAAGGTCTAGGCCCTGATGGAAAGGCCCAATACCATGTTAGTGGAGCAGCGTGAGAGGTCGGTGATCCTTGTTGAATACTGATCCACAATCAAGCTTCCTTGCTACAAGTGAAGATGATCCTGTATATGCACTGAGCGTAAGGTCACTGGGATGAACTCTACCCTGAAAAGGCTCTCAAAGACCACCCAGATGAGAGTGACCTTGTCGTGAACCTGAAGCCTCAAGCTCCACCATCTGTCTGCTGCGGCCTAAAGAAGACTGGCGGTAAAGATCACAATGATATTAGCTGGTGTCCCTACCAGTAAAAAAACTCTAACCCCAACCTATATCCAGTCCTCAAATGCCTTTGTATTTGTCTCTCCCTGAAAACTCAGTGGACTCTGGTGCTGAAACTCATACAACACACTCAAGCAGCGTGCACCCTCTGCTACTGGGGATGGTGGCATCAGCTGCCCAACGGGTAGTGGTGCTGCTGGTACACCACCCGGTGGTACAACTGCCGTAAGGGGGCCCTACACTGAAGCCTCGACACTTAGTGGGATGACATCACGTACTCTACCTAGAACCCTGGTTGGATGTCTGTGTGGAGGCATCCTGAAAAGAAATAGGTGTTCCACGGTCATAAGTTATACCTGGTGAGATAACTCAAAGAGGTAACAAAGAAATTTTTTCAAATACACACATGAAATCAATGTTTTCATGCATTGAGTTGGAAATAAGAAGTCAGGGTCCTGGTGTATGGTTACGTCGACTGCCACACTAACACTAGATTCTGAAAACTTAAAACCACCAACATTACTCTCAACATTATTTCTGAATCAAATGATTAGAGTCCAAGTTCTCTGGTAGAACCGACTCCTGTGATACCAATTTATCACGAACCGTCCCCTGGGGCCAGTGTCGTGACTACCCCAAGACCGCCTTCTATAGTTCAAGGGCTGGTGACTAGCACCGGAAAGACATATCTCTAAATCATAGAAGGAATTTCATTTTTAAACTGCATAGTCTCACGATCCAAGAACACAGAAAGATACAAGCACAATGTTAACTATATAGTAAACATTGTGTGTACAGTAAGTAAAGGGCCCTGAATACAATCCCAACTACAAAGTAAAAGTAAATATGAAAACATGTCTAGTGAACACTCTCCAAGAATCCTACCAGAAGGTTAGGTATAGTTCTTGAAGGGTCGTCTTTGTGGTACGCATCGTATAAGGTCCACCTCCGTGCAACCTCTGGTCCTAGTACTCTCGACCTCGATCAGTGTTGTCTGTCGTCTGCACAAGACACAACAAGGTATGGAGAAGCCCATGTAGGTGTGTGTATAACGATACTCAGTAGGGACCCTGAGACCCTCGATGTTCTCTCAGAATTCCATAGAGGATAGACCACAAAGTTAGACAATAAATACAAGCACAAAGCAATAGTCAATTTTACTTAGGTATATTCCCATACATATACCAATTTTAGCATGTATACCCATCTCATTAATGAGGAAACACAAGGACCTACTCTTTAGCCAAAAGCACAACTGTTCCACAATGGAATGAATACAATAAATGTAACACCAGAATGGTAAGTACCACAATGGAAACTCCACACTGATAAATACCACATAGGTATCAGCATGAAGGTTAGTACAACAAAGGTAATGCCACATAGGAAGATTACCACAAAGCTGTAACTACATAGAAGAATACCACAAAGTTAAAGACTCACCTCACACCATGTATAACTTAAGTAAAAAAGTATAGATTATTATCTCTATTGCTAGATCATCTTAATTGATCGAAATGCTCTACTTTTGACCCACATAGGATCGAAGATGACCCACACAGGATCTGAAGATGACCCACAAAAGATCAGGAGATGACCCAAACATGATCTGTAGATAACCCACACAGGATCTGGAGATGCTAACCCACACAACACAGGATCTGAAGACTCCTCACGTACAGCCAGCCACAAGGTTCTCGCACTAAGCACGCTTGATTTCAGGAGGTTCTTCTCCTCAAGCCACCGGTCGATACTTCAACTACCATGAAGTCCCACAAATAAGTATCACGAAGTTCTGTCACGTCATAAGGAACCCAAAATAATAGATGGCGCGTCAATCGGACGCCATGTCTGTAAGTTATTAGCATTTCTGTTCCGAGGGCCCCGTTGGATTTGGGTTCGATCCAACCCGGTTGTACTCCAACATTATCCAAAACACAAATGGATTATATCAAAAGGACATTCTTGATCCAAGGTTTCTGATTCCACAGACGGGTCATCAAATGGATTTCTAGTGTTCATGATATGGCCAAAATGGCTTATCTGGGTCCAGATAAGCTCGGGTCCGGTCCTACCCGAGTCTAGAGCGGCCTGCATTGGGGGTGACCCATCCCACTGAGCGTGTCCCGCTCGGTTGGGTGGGGTCCACCCGACTGGGTGCGGTCTGCTCGGCTAGGTGCGGTCCACTGTGGTGGGGGACACCCTAGCCAAACCGGGGTAGGCGACCCGTGGAATTCCAAACGGTCCAACGGACCATTCGTTATGGCCAACCCAGCGGTGCTAGGTGGCGCCACCTACTGGCACGCAGGACCTGTCGGAGCGGTCCCGCTCGTCGTGATGCGGCCTCCTCCTTAGCCAGCTGCACGGACGCATGCCGCCCCAGTTCCACATGGCTGATCAGGGTACCGGTAACCCCCTTCCACCACAGCGGCCAACGGGCCGCGACCTCCCTCACTACTGATGGTGCGGATGCGTTCCGCCTCAGTTTCATGCAACCGTCCGTGGTGCCGACTTCCACCTTCCACCACTGTGGCTGTAATTGTAGCTGGTCGGTGTTCCGACTGCCACCCATACCCTGCCGGAATCTGTTGCCTGCATCTTGGTCAGGTTCCTCTCAATCGTCGATCCGCCCATGGAGAACACATCAACAATGAAGGAGAGGTGGGATCAAGCCATGCATTTTGGCCCACACCCTCCGCATTAGATCGATAGCACTTGGTTCATAGATTTGAAGCAATGAATTACCACTATGAATTAATTTAACATATCCCCTAGCTTGTTTTCTTGTTGGAGGTGGCGTGAGGAAGAAGTTGATGATGCTGATGGTCATTGCTCCCACAACACTCTCCCGTTTTGAGCTCGTGTGTCATCGTCATCGGAGGTTCGTTCTTCGTTGGTGTAGGTTCTTCATTGGAGGATGCTCTTCCAACGTCTCTGCCAATTCTCCTCTTTTCGAACGATCCCCCACCATGGGAGGTGAGGAGCCAACATAATTAATTTAAAAAATTAATTAATTTCGTAATTAATTTTGGCACATAAATTGGGGAAAACCAAGAATTACGAGGGTTTCAATGTCTGGCGGTCCCCACCAAAAATATTAAAATGAGAGGTTTCAACTAAATAAAATTACATTTATTGTTTTATTTTATTATTTTTCAATTTACTCTCCCACGAAAAGTTGAAAAACTAACTTCCACCCTCGACCTACTACGGTCGAGGTTAAGGTCTCCTTAGGCGAATATTGGCATTGCGAGATCAACGATGTCCTTAGATTTAAATTCCGAGAAACAGTTCAAAATTTAAAAAATGATGCTTGCACAATTACTGAATGTACCAAAAAAAGGTTAGAAAATCATTCCGGGCACACTGGGCCTCAGAATCACACGCGGTCAATTTTCACGGACTCGTAATAATTAAATATAATTAGAATAATTATAGGGAAAAATTCTGGTATATACATAAGGTGCACAAATTGGTATGTTTAAACTATCTTTTGACTGTAAAGGTATCAAGTTCCTACGAAACATGAAATCCAACAAATAAGAATTTCCTTTATTGTGAATTCAGTACTATTTATCCATGGGATTATGTGTTAACATATCTATGGATGCATTTCATTTTAATTTATATAAATGGAATGTGTTTCAGTTTCTTACTTTTCCATATTTATTTTTCCTTATCTTATTATTTACATGGAATGTTTGTTTAGTAATTACCTTTCCATATTTATTATGTTCATACATTTAGATTATTGATTACATGGAATGTGTGTTCATTTATTTACCTTTCCATATTGATTATTTTCCTTGAATCATTTTTGCTTCCAATATATTTTTACCTTCCTGAGCATTTGTTCTCACCTTTATTATGTTTCTTTCCCCATGAATCCATGATGTTTACTATGAAGGATATTTAGGGATTTTTTTGATGTATTAGAGTCATACTCGGAGTCATTTATTTACAAATAATAATAAAATTTTGTTGTAATAAATGTATTCATTTGTAATATACTAATCATTTATGTTTCTGGTTTACCAAGACTACTAAACTGATCGGTCCTTTAAGGAATGATTCCATGTAATCATCCCAATGTATTAAGTAGCAGACACTAGCACTTGGATATCTCTGGCTAGGTCTCTATAGTTGGTATCAAATAATTTTTTGTAGTAACCTTGAGAACTGGAATTAGGAAAACCTATATTAGGAAATATAATGCTAATGTAGAATTTGATGAAGTATAGATAAAAAACCTAAAATTTGGGTAAATTAAATATTATGTGGGTCTTCTGAGAAATACGTTTCTTTCATGATACAACATGTGGAAATGGTTTTGGAACATCTCTACCTAGGACTAACAACTCTGACATGGTGTTCTAATCTTGACTCAGGGTAACCTGGTTCATGCAAACAGGCCTTATTACACACCTGGTATAACACTAATGGGGTATATGCACTGGATAATCCCCTTTTTCATTAAAAACAATTATAAAGGATTTGGATACATAACATGTAATCTAGGTAGAACCTAAAGAGTTTTATATTGAAGATAAGGTTTCATAATTTAGAAATCCAACTCCCGATATTATAGATAAACCATAGATCAAGGAAGGAACAATGTGGAAATAAAATGGATAAGATATTTATGTATTGAGGTTGTAATGAAAACTTTACTTAAAATTTTATTTATACATTAACCATGTTTCAAGAATTTCCTGTAGGACCCCAGGACACCCTGATAGGGGAGGGGTGAATCAGGGGGTCAACATTTTCTTTTAGAAACATGGATCTTGTCCCCACGTTGGTAGGAACTTGTAAAACCTGTATGTTGGATATGATCAGGAATTGAACATTCACATGAAATGAGTCGACACAACACTTTTACTTGGTTCAGCACTAAGGAAAACATCCAAGGAGAATACGCCGACATGTTGCCGGTCGTACCAGATTCTACTATTCTACACTAGATGTTGATTACAAATGTTTGGGCACATTCACTCTGTCCCAGGCTAACTGACATTACCAATGTTTAGGGAAAGCTCACTGCGTCCCTCAGGTCACTCTTGTAGACTACCCATGTCTCACTACCTTTGGTGAAGTCCCACTCAGTTTATAGATGTGAAGGTCTCTTCAACAGATAGACATGAATTTCTTTGTATCCTATTCAGCATGAGACTTTGCTTGCATCAGGGTTCAGAGTTGATGCTCTTTTTAGTTCAATCCTTCTTCTTTAGTGTAATGACTGAATGCACTAGATCATATTTTCTTTGTTTTACTGAATCACAAACACTTATGTGATTTCTCAATAAATGAAGCTCAACTTACTTGGCATCATCATAATCAGTTCTCTATGTATGCATGAGATCATGCATGTATAATTTAGATTTCCTCTTTAATCTCTCTTTACATCGAAGGTATCGGGAAATATTCCAACTTTCGTGCAGCTCCAAAAAGACCGGCGAGCATCAACTACACCTAGCTCGGTTCCCAAAGCCAGGTGTGCAAGTTTCAAGAAGGCACGCAAGTCTTGGTGCATATGTCTAAACAAGCGTGCAAGTTCTCCTTAACCATTTGCACGATCCTCACTTCTTCGACTTCAAACTTCCACGACTCAACCCCTTTCTCGCCCAAACCGATATTGGCATGCAACTATGAAATTTCATGCTTCTTCAAATCCTGGGGTGCAAGTGTCACCAAACTACTTTCCTGAAACTTCCTTCTCCAATACAGAACTTGAGCGACTCTCTTCCTCACCCAGACCACCATGGGCGCACAACTATAACCTAGCATGCAACTTGTACTTGCAAGACCACACACCACTTGTGCGACCACCACACCTGCATGACGGGAGCTCTGATTTTCTCAAATTGCGGAGCTCGTACAGAATAAGGAGGGGTCGACCTGTATTTATAGGCATTTGGACACCCTGTGCTACATCACACAATTCTCCCGCTCATCACGCATGTTTCGACACGCTAGTCTCTGCCCCATCAAATCACTTGTGCGACCAACTTCCAAACTTGGGCGCCCCTCTATCTTTGAGATATTTTAATATTTTGATCTTGAAACACTAAAGGTGTGCACATTTCTAGGCCTCCTTGTAATTGGCGTCCATGTGCCTTTGCTAAAAATCACTTTTCTCCACTTGTCGATTTTCAGCCCCAAAAACTTGGAAAACCCTGGGAAACAACACCACCTTCAATATAAGATTCGACCATAACCTTCATGATTATTTCTTGTGATTTGGATTCTTCATCAACTCTTCTTCTTTCTTCACAAGCTCCACTATCTTGATATATATCCATTGATAGATCATCTTTAGGATCCTCATATTTTGATACAATGTGAATTGCATGGCCATCTCAGAATTCCACTCCCTTCTACACTGTCTTCTACTTCAACCGTCATTCTTTACTTCATGAAAATCATAGGATTATATTCTTCAAGAATTATCTTGTAGGGTTCTCATGCAATCATGAATAATTGCATGGTCTTCATCAAATCCCCATTCTTCTTCAACTGTCATTCTCTACTTCATGCAAATCATATGATTCTATTCTTCAAGAAGTCTCTTGCATGGTTCTCATGCAATCATGAAGAATTGCATGGTCTTCATCAAATACCCATTCTTCTACAATCATAATTAGATGGATTATACCTCACCATTCTTCACTGTTGTAAACAATGTGCCACCTTTGACACATGTTCTTTGAACATATGATCAATACAACAATCATCTGAATTTCCATTCCTCCATTTCATTGGAGTACTTCTTGATCTCTGTCACTTTGATCTTCATTGACAACTATTGACAACTAATATAACCTTATAAACAAAGTGGTCCCAACAATCTCCCCATTTTTTATTTTGTTTTCAATACCTTACATATCTTCTGAAATGAATTCGTCAATGTCAAAATGAGAATCTCTTCTTCAATCAACTTCTCTTTTCAAACTTTCATTTCACTTTCTCTCCCCCTTATTGACAAGAAATACAATGTTCATGGTAGAGAGGGTATCAATCAATACATAAGCTATGTTTCTTCAATAACTTCACTTAATTTATACTTGAGAAATGATTGATGTAGAAAAAAAGAGGATTTGATTTAGACAACAAGGCTGTCCATTATTCACTGAGCATGATACCAAATGAGATGAGAACTCATATACTTGTCTTCAATGTATTTCTGCTTTCATTCTAGGATGAGAATAATAAATGTGATATGAGATTATCCACCTGAAACTCCTACACTCACATCAACAAACATATCAAATAAATTCAAGTAAAATGGGATAGATAAGTGACCTTGGGGAACTTCCATTCTTCTTATGTCACCGATTAACTTTTTACTCCCCCTTTGTAATATATTTTTTATTTGGAGTAACCAAGGTTGATAGATGACACACCACTTCCGATGTCATGATTTTCATACAGTTTTCAGAGTAATTGAATTTAATACCAACTGAGGCTGATACTGAATGAAATAATAATTCTGGAAGCATCTTCATTATTGTCCTCTTAAAGGGAAACACTCCTCACCATCTTCAATAGGAGTGATCCTTCATCATCTTAATGATGGAAACTTCTTCAAATCCTCTATCAAGAGTTGACAACATTCACTAATTCTTAGGTTCTCGCCCTAAGATCATGCCTCACCTTCAATTCTGTAACACCCCAAGCTTCCACGGTATGCTTCTCACTGAATAATACAGTATCATGTGTTGTACGCAACTTCAAGTTCTAACACACATCACAACCAATCAAACTAGCCCTTATGAATAGTAATACCAACTTTTTGAATTCTTATACATTTTATCATTCAAAATAGGCTTCATTTTTGGATACGTAATATCGAAATTATCTTAGGGTGAATTGTTGGTATTTTTTTGAAAACATTCAATTTTTTATGAATAGTGAAAATCACTAAATTTTAATTAAAAGCAACTTTTTAAATCAAAATAATTAATAGTGATAAATTATGAATTTGATTAGTTATAAAGTATATTTAGAATATATTTTTACCATTTAATACATTGTTGGTCATTGGCCGTACTTTCACATTTAAATCGTACATAAACAAGTGTCAATCTATTGATAGTTATTATTAAAAACATGCTTTTTGTTTTGACAACAGTAATTAATTTTAAATTAATTTCGGCCACTTCTTTGTTTTGAATTTGAAAAAATGGATTCCATATTTAGAATAATGTGGTACAAATTGTGTAAATAGGTAACTTTTATTTTTAGACATTTTGAATAATTATTTCGGTAAATATTTTATTTACCATGGTTAAAGGGTAAATCTGGTAAATAATGGTAATCAAATAATATTATAATAATAATAAATTACCCTGAAATGTGTCCTAACCCAATTGGTTGATACATGTACGACTATGGGCATATTTGGGTCGATTTTGGGACCCCATGGAGCCACCTGTAGGTTATAAGGACACTTTATATTAATAAAGATAAAGTAAATACAAAAATGACATAAGCATATATCTTTTAGAAAAAAAATTATTACATAGGGTTATATATGTTATATTTTTGACTATAAATATTAATTAGAAAGATAAAACTATTTCCTACATAATTTTATTTTATTTATAATTTTTAGACATTGAATATTTAAATTTATTTTTCACACAATAATGATGCAGAATTTTCCTTATTAATGAAAGAATCAAATAATTAGTATTATAATTATAATTTGAATGTTATGATGACATAAAATAATTTTATTGGTTAATATGGAATATTATTATTTCTTAAATGAATTTTGTTCTAATTAATAAAATTCATATGACTTTAACAAAAAATCAATTATAAAATATGGTCAAAATTGACATAAATGAATTTTTAAAACAAATGTTATATTATTAATTGATATTGTATTCTTAAAAATCTAAGGTTCAACCAAAAGACTTATATCATGATAGTTGTATCATTAATGGACCACTTTGTGGTCTCTTTTATTTTATTGTATGTTAATTGACTATATAATATAAAAATACAAAGAGACATGGTAAATGTCAAACTATTTAACTAAGAGTTATATCAAAAAGATAAAGTTACTATAGTGACCGAAACCTGTCTAAAATCTATTGGTTGAGTGTTTTCAGACCTATCCCCACCTTAACATTTAAATAATCAACTTCAGAGCCATTAGACACTGAATATTAATTTATTATAAAATAACATTTCTAGCTTTTCCTAAGGCGCCCCTCACCCCTCTTATAAAAGGGAACTCACACTTCTCACTAATTCTCACATTCAAAGCCTTTTGGGTCTGCCAAAATCTGCCCAAATACCCTATAAACTATCTGAACATCATCCTAGAAGCCTCCCTTTAGTCTGAAAGCCAACCTATGGAGCCCTTTTTATCAAATCAAAAAGAATAACCCGAAGAAGAGGTAATGCTTTCACCACCCTCTTTCAAGTTCCTTTCTTCTTCAACTTCTTCTTTCTTTGTTATTTCCATTATAAAATAATAAATCCAGTTTATTTTATATATTGTGATGTTATTATAAATATGGTAAAACCATATTCAGTATTCTATCCATCCTTTGAATGACATGTCACCATACGTGCGTACGTACGGCTTACCGTCTCCACGTTGTGGTGTAATTGTTATTCAATACATTATTATTTGGATGGGTATAATAATGATGTGTATTTGATGTAAATAATTAAAAATTAATGATAATTATTATGTATATATGATATAACAACCAATTATTTATTATTTAAATATCAAAATAATGATATTTTTGATCGTGCATACATACGGATTACCGTCTCCACGACACGATGAGATTCATTTCCAAGTTCACCATTCATCAACGATTAAAAAAAATATATTACTAATTAGTATGTAATATATGACATAATAAAGATACTATAGATATATATATATTTATATATATAAGTATTTATGTACCTACATATATCTTATTCACTTACTTCCGTTCAATACTATATGAAAACGGAAACAATGTTTATTCGTATGTACGGACTACCGTCTCCATAAACAGTGTTTTCCATTTAAAATATATGACTATTATAAATATTTATATTCTAAATATATATGATATATAAATCATGTTTTATATTCTGGATGTATTTAAATAATGATCTAATTGATACAATCAAGAGTAACAAATTTAAACACGTACGATAAAGAAAGCGATTATTACCCGAAATATTAATATAACATGTAAATTATTATTAAATCTATAGTATAAAGTCATAAATGAATAACATATGATATTATAAATATTAATATGGTTCTAGTACAATTTAATAATATACTATAGTCTTCATACATAAGGTTAAATGTACCCTCGACTAAAGGAAAGTGCAAGGTAAGGGGTTTTCATCTCACTCCTAATTCCCGTGAGATTCGTACCATATAGACACTATTTCCTTTTGTGTGGTGTATGTACTTCCCATAATTGTAATCATTGTGTAATACACTTTAATTTATGTGTATTTAAATATTCATTGTATGATACCTCTTTCATGGGGTGTATGTTTCATAAGTTACCAAATTGGTAAGGGTTAATTTCACAATCTCTTTATTATCTGAGATTGTTTTTACAAAAGTATCTACTGAGACATATTTACATCCTTGTCCATTTTTCATAAAATAGTTTTCAAGGGGATTATTTTTAAGTTACTTTTTACTAAAACATCATTTTAAATATTTTAAATATTTATTATTGTAAACCATTCTCATTAATTTCCATGTTTTCAAAATGGTTTTAGGATTTATTTAAATGGAAAATAATGTTTTAAATGGTTGATTACATTAAAACGTTTCAATGTGGTATGGGAAACTTTTATTCAAATATGTCTTTAAATATATTCCTTTATAAATTGTGAGAATTTTAAATGTTTTCATGAAAAAGGGATTTTTCACTCCAAGAGTTTTACAAATCATTTTTTATCTATGTCAAAATCCTTTAATGGATTTTAAACGCGTTTTGAAGTTGATTTATAATGATACAAATCTTCTATTTCGAATTGAAGGTTGTGTGAAATGTTTGACTATGGATGTGTTATTTTTATAACATTCATGGTTTATGGGTAAAGTATTGACATTTCGTTTGGTAGTTTTAATACGAATTTTTATGATATTTTTCAACCTTTTCATACTAGGAATGTATTGGACTTAGTAACTGACAGGTGGAGCCCGCTATATCTCCTTGATGCATCGGTAGGTGTCATGAGACAACTAGATTTGGAATTGGCTGATGCCTTTTCCCAATTTGATTTATGGTTTTGGCTGAGGCCTTAATCATTTTTAGACATCTTGGCTGAGTCCTTGACAAAATGTTTTAGAATGTCTGGCATTATACATTCCCTGATTATTGAAATAATATTGACAGTTCATGTTGTCATTCGACTAGTAAAATACCTCTGATTATGTTTAATTATGGATTTATTTACTCATCTCATATTCTGGCCATAAAAGTATTCATGCTTATTATTGGTAGAGGCATGTGGTTTCAATTATTCTCCATGCGTAATATTTATGTTATCTTCTGCTATATTTCTTACCCTTACTTAGCATTTGAGCTCACCCCTTTCTATGTTTTATTTTTCCTAGGATTCCCAGAAGTGTATTATGATTGATATGCAGGTTTAAGCTAATGTGAATAATGGTATTCTCAAAGAACTATTTACTCTATGTTTTATGTTTGAAATTGAAATGTAATGTAAATGTATGTAATTTATTTTCCAAGACTTCAAAACCGATCGGTCCTTCGGGACATGATTCCATGTGATTATGACGATGTTATGTAATAATGAACAGACTCTGGGTAACTGGGGTCAGGGTGTTACAGTTGGTATCATAAAAAGTTTAGTACAATCCTTGGAAGATAGATTTAGATAAACTCTGATTAGAGCACATAGCCCTAAGATAGACTATGAGGATTAGTATAAAATAACTTCATAGAATCTTGGTATTGTAGAGACTTTGTGAGTCTTCTGAGCAATACATCCCTGTCTGGATACGAGCAGGTAGAAGCAGCTCTGGAACAGATGTACCTAGGGGTAAAACCCAAAAACACCACTTTGAGCTAGACTCGAATGGGAACTGGTGCACGACAATGGGCATTGATGCACTCTTGGTTACGACACACGCATGGGATATGCTTAGGATAATTCTCGTTTTCTTACAAACCAATATGAAGGGTTTATGAGTATATACCTTATCAAAGAATTTTTTTTATTATGGATTATATCCAGAAACTGTTCAATTTACGTTAGGAATTTTGCATGTTTAGAATTATGAATTGTGATTCATAAACTGACCTAGTGTATGCCATTTTTTAGAAATGGTACCCAATAAAAGGAATGAGAACTCCAACAATACGTATGATCCAAAGAGTAATAATGATCATATCTTTCATGGTATTAAGAAAACATTAATAAGGGAAATAGTCTCCCATGTATTCTCAACATATGAAGAAATAATATCATGTGTTAAAAAGATAAGTAATGAATTCTATGAGTCTCATGGCTTTGATGGGAAGCACGAGAAGAAAAGGATGGAAGAGAGAAAGATGGATAATGGGAAGAGGGAAAAGAAGAATTTTCCCATACGCGATAACAGTGGGAAGAAACAACCTGGATATTACCTGAAGGGAATGAGAGTATTTTATAAGTGTGGAGAAAAAGGACACCATGTACTTAACTACAAGGGTTAGAAAAAGGTTTCAAATGTACAATGCTTCATCTGCAAGGAGTTGGGAGACTACACAAACCAATGTACAAATCATTAGAGTAAGCCCCAAATGATGCTATTGGATAATAATCAAGTTATGATACTACCACAGATGAGAAGTAATGATTACAGTTCTTATGTTGTTATTAGAGAATTATGTCATTTGAGTGTTGTATCCACAATGTACTGGTTATAATAATTATGGAGTATATAAGGATTGTATTGCAGCACTATTTCATTAAGGACTTGAGATTGTGTGGAACAATGAAAAGTTACTCAATAACAGGTTAAATGTTTTGAAAATATATGGTCGAGAGAATGATAAACCATATTGTGGTTCTGATACCGAGGTAGTTATTTTGGAATAAGAGATGGTTGATTTGAATAATTATATTGGATATTCTTGACTACCTTGAAATTGATTAATGATTTTTCATCGTTGGAGTTTACATCATTTTTGGATAGAAATATTATATCCAGTATTCTATAAATAATAAGTGAGCATGAACACAATCAATAAGGTTTTATAGTAATTCCAGATGTTATGATGTTTTAAATTAATACATGATGAAGGTGTTCACATGTTATTACATCGAAAAAGGATCTTCATTGTTTTTAACTTCATTATAAATTTTGGACTATGAGTTTGGATAATAGTATTTTGGATAAGTCTAAAGGTCGGAATGGATTTTGTTTGACAGGTTATTATTGGATTTCTATTAAAGGACAACACACAGACCATGTGACAACCTGTCGCGTCAGAGAAAGCTGCGGGAATCGAATCCACAACCATAGTGCGATTGGGATTTATCACCTACCACTGGACTACATGAATTTCCTGGATGGTATAATGTTTTTTAAGGGCCTAATTTGTGAACAATAAATTGATTATATTTTGAACCCTATACGAATAGGGTAAATAGAATATATTTTTTTAAGTTCTATTATCTTTTCGAGTGAAAGATGAGTTTGTGGTAGAAATTAGTTAAAGGATAGGAGTCTACTTTTCAAGTATATATTTTTCTTCTTCTATTATTGTATGAAGAAATTAATTGTTATACTTTAGTGAAGGGATCTTAAAACCGAAAATGTGTTATCGTAATACCATATGTTTTGTTGATCCGATGGTATTTTAAATCATCATAGATTGATGAATTTAAGGCCCTCAATTTTACACTTGTTTGTGATTGATGAACTCAATCACTACCTATGAATATTTACATTTTCCTCCCTTTATATGTCTCTAATTTCCACCAATGTTCTCCTAATCAAGATCATAATTTAGTGGTGACCCTTTCATTTCCTCTTTCCTCTTATTAAGACTAAATTTTATTAACCTAATTTTCGATTTGGGTTTTCCAAAAGGTATTTTCTATTTTCAACCTTTTATTTTTGAAAAATAATTTCAAATTTAGAGGATGAAATTTATTGAAGGAGGGGAGAATGTAACACCCCAAGCTTCCATGGTACACTTCTCTTGAATAATACAGTAGCGTGTGTTGTACGCAACATCGAGTTCTAACACACACCACAACCAATCAAACATGCCACTATGAATAGTAATACCCACTTTTTGAAATATTATACATTTTATCTGTCAAAATTTATTTCATTTTTGGATTCTTAATATCGAAATTAGCTTAGGTTGAATTTTTGGTATTGTTCTGAAAAATTTCAATTTTTGTTGAATAGTGAAAATCACCAAATTTTAATTAAAAACAACTTTTTTAATCAAAATAATTAATAGAGATATATTATGAATTTGAGTGGTTTTATAGTATATTTAAAATATATTTTTACCATTTAATACAATATTGGTCATTGGAAGTAATTTCACATTTATACCGGATATAAACAAGTGTCAATCTTTTGATAGTTATTATTAAAAACAAGCTTTTCGTTTTGACAACAAGAATTAATTTTAAATTAATTACTTCCACTTATGTGTTTTGAATTTGGAAAAATGGAATCCATATTTAGAATCAAGATGTCCAAATTGTGTAAATAGGTATATTTTATTTTTAGACATTTTGAATAATTACTTCAGTAAATATTTTATTTACCATGGTTAAAGGGTAAATCCGGTAAATAAGGGTACAAAAATAATATTATAATAACGATAAATTACCCTAAAACATGTCCTAACCCTATTTTTTGATACATTTCCGACAAGTATCATCATTGGGTAGATTTTGGGACCCCATGGAGCCACTTGTAGGTGATAAGGACACTTTATATTAATTAAGTTAAAGTAAATACAAAAATGACATAAGCATATATCTTTTAGCAATACAATTTTTACATAGGATTATATATGTTATATTTCAGACTATATATATTCATTATAAATATAAAAATATTTCCTACATAATGGTATTTTATTTATAATTTTTAGACATTGAATAATTAAATTTATTTGTGACACAATAATGATGCAATATTTTCCTTATTATTGAAAGAATCAAATAATTAGTATTATAAATGTTAAAATAAATATAATTTTAAATTTTTGATGCCATAATATAATTTTATTCTATAATATGACATTTGTTTATTTCTTAGATGAATTTTTTTTCTAATTAATAAAGTATTTATGACTTTAACACAAATCAATTATTAAATATTGTCAAAATTGAAATAAATGAATTTTTAAAACAAATATTATATTATTAATTGATATTCTATTCTTAAAAATATAAAGTTCTGACAAAAGAAATTTTTCATGATATTTGTATCATTAATGGGACACTTGGGGGTATCTTGGATGTTTATAGTAAGTTTATTGACTATATAATATAAAAATACAAAGAGACATGGAAAATGTCATACTATTTAACTAAGAGTTAAAAAAAGATATAGTTTATATAGTGACCCAAACCTGTCTAAAATATATTGGTTGAGTGGGTTTCGACCTATACCTACCTTAACATTTAAATAATCAACTTTTTAACCATTAGAAACCGAATATGAATTTATTATAAAATAATATTTCTAGCTTTTACTAAGCTGCCCCTCACCCCTCTTATAAAAGGGAACTCCCCCTTCTCACTAATTCACAAATTCAAAGCCTTTTGGCTCAGCCAAAATCTTCCCAAATACCCTCTTAATTATCCTCCCTTCATCCTAGAGTCCTTCCTTTAGTCCAAAAGCCAACCTATGGATCCCTTTAGATCAAATCAAAAGGAATAACCCGAAGAAGATGCTTTCACCACCCTCTTTCAAGTTCCTTTCTTCTTCAACTTCATCATTCTTTGTTATTTCCATTAAAAAATAATAAATCCAGTATCTTTTATATACTTTGATGTTATTGTAAATATGGTTAAACCATATTCAGTATTCTATCCATCCTTGTAATTACATGTCACCATTCGTGCGTACATACAGCTTACTGTCCCCACATCGTGGTGTAATTGTTATTCCATACATTATTATTAGGATGGGTATAATAATAATGTATTTGAGGTAAATAATAAAAATATATGATAAGGATTATTTATATATGATATAACATCCAATTATATATTATTTTAATATCAACAGAATTATATTTTTTCTCATTCGTACGTACGGATTATCGTCTCCACGATGCGATGAGATTCATTTCCAAGTTCATCATTCATCAACGATTATAAAAATATATATTACTAATAAGTATGTAATATATGAAATAATAATACAAATGGAGATATATATATTTATATATATAAGTATTTATGTACCTACATATATCTTATTCACTTACTTCCGTTCAATACTATATGAAAACGAAAAGAGCGTTAATGCGTACGTACAGACTACCGTCTCCATAAACAGTGTTTTCCATTTCATATATATGTCTATTATACATATTTATATTCTAAATATATATGATATATAAATCATGTTTTATACTCTGTAATTATTTAAATCATGATCTAAGTGGTACAATCAAGAGTAACAAGTTAAAACACGTACGACAAAGAAAGTGATTATTACCTGAAATATTAATATAACATGGAAATTATTATTAAATGGGTAGTATGAAGTCATAAATGAATAAAATATGATATCATAAATATTAATATTTCTCTGGTATAATTTAATAACATACTATAGTCTTCATACTAGAGGTTAAACATACCCTTGACTAAAGGAAAGTGCAAGGTAAGTGGTTTTCATCTCACTTCTTATTCCCGTGAGATTCATACCATATTGCCACTATTACCTTTTGTGTGGTCTATATAAAGCCCATAATTGTACTCTTTGTGTAATACACTTTAATTTATGTGTATTTAAATATTCATTTTATGATACCTCTTTCATGGGGTGTATGTTTCGTATGTTACCAAATTGGTAAGGGTTAATTTCACAATCTCTTTATTATCCGAGATTGTTTTTACGTAAGTGTCTACAGGGAAATATTTACTATCCATGTCCATTATTCATAAAATAGTTTTCAAAGGGATTCCTTTTAAGTAAATTTTTACTAAAACATCATTTTAATTATTTTAATGATTTATTCTTATAAACCATTCTTATTAATTTCCATGTTTTCAAAATGGTTTTAAGGATTTATTTAAATGGACATGAATGTTTTAAAATGTTAATTACATTAAAATGTTTCAAAGTGGTATGGGACACTTTGATTCAAAATTTTCTTTAAATGTCATCCTTTCTAATTTGTGTGACTTTGAATTGTTTTCATGAAAAAGGGATTTTTCACTCAAAGAGTTTTAGAAATAATTTTCATATATGTTAAAATCCTTTAATGGATCTTAAACTAGTTTTGAAGATAATCTATTGTGATACAAATATTCCATTTTGTATTGAAGGTTTTGTGATATGTTTGACTGTGGATGTGTTTATTTTATACCATTCATTGTTTTTGGGTAAAGTATTGACATTTCGTATGCTAGTTTTAATACGAATGTTTATGATATTTTTAAACCTTTTCATATGAGGAATGTATTGGACTTAGTAACTGACGAATGGAGCCCGATATAGCTCCTCGATGCATCGGTAGGTCTCTTGGGGCAACTAGACGTGGAATTGGATGAGGCCGTTTTCCAATTTGATTTATGGTTTTGGCTGAGGCCTTAATCATTTTTAGACGTCTTGGCTGAGGCCTAGACAAAAGGTTTTAGAATGTCTGGTATTATACATTCGCTCATTATGGAAATGATATTGATGGTTCATGTGGTCATTCGACTAGTAGAATACCCATGATTATGTTTTATTATGGGTTTATTTACTCAGCTCATATTCTTTCCATAAAAGTAATCATGTTTATTATTGGTAAAGGGATGTGTTTTCAATTATTATCCCTGCTTAATATTTATGTTATCTTATGTTGTATTGCTTACCCTTACTTAGAATTTGAGGTCACCCCTTTCTATGTTTTATTTTTCCCCAAATTCCAAGAAATGTATTATGATTGATATGCAGGGATAAGATAAAGGGAATAATGGTGTCATCAAAGAACTATTTACGCTGTGTTTTATGTTTGAAATTGTTATGTAATGTTAGTGTATATAATCTATTTTCTAAGACTACTAAACCGATCGGTCCTTTGGGACATGATTCCTTGTAATCATGCCAACTTATTAAAATAATACACTGACTCTGGGTAATTAGGGTCGGGGTGTTACAAATTTCCTATATTATTAGCACAAATACAATACACAATTGATTAAGGGAATAAGGTGGTTCCTCCTTGTTTCATAAATATGAGCTGCATGGTTGAGGTGTTTTTCTCAACCATTTTACTCCATTTACTCCAGTCTTCATGCTTGCAGATTTGAACTTATGCTCTGATCTGCGTTGATTTGGAATGGTTCTTTTGACATTATCTTCTGCTTTGTGTGGAGAATTGTTCTTCTTAACAACCGTCATGAATGGTAAATTTTTACTCTTTTTAAGGACTTCTCCTAGCATTGGTATTAAGGTTAGACAACCTTTTTCAATGTGATCAAATCTCATACATCTCTCACACAGAACATCATTAACACATGTTTTCATTTTTTTCCACTATCTCAAGATTTTTATCTTCATCATGTGAAATTTTTTCCTTTTCCATTGTCACTATCCATGGCCTTTTCATCTTCAAGTTTCCTCATTCTTTTCAAATATTATGGCCAGATGACCAATATGTCATTTGGAACTATTGCAGCTGGCTTGGATCTTCCACGTAGGTTCATCAGAGATTCATCCCTCTTAGTTTTTCTTTTGGATGGATGACCATTCAATTACATGGATCTAAAATCATGGGTCTTATCTGCTTCTCTACTAGAGATCTTCTTTGGGGAAATGTGTGTTCACAGTATTCTTCAGATTTTTTCCCAGGGTACTTGCTTCATACTTAGCCAGCATCAGAGGTCTTATTTTCTTATCAATAGTGAAAGAATATTGATATGGGAATGTGACTACCTTATGAAAACTGTTGTTTCACATATCACAAATGTCATCAAGCATTCTAAACCTGTTTGTTGTAAATAAATTCTTTTGGACCTACAGATGTTGCTTCTTCTTCTCTGGATTTCATCCCTTTGATACAGGATTCCGTTGTGCTTTATCATTTAAGGTATTGTACCAACAGTCTAGTGTGCAATGCCCAAATCAATTACAGCACCAACATTGACCCAAAAATCTTTTCTTCTTTATATATTTTGTATGAGGTTGTTGGGCCTTATTCTTAATTTTTTGTGCTCTATTTGAAGAACCATATTCCTCTTTTTTCTTCCCATACAACATAGCCACAATGGTAGGTTTATTATCCTCATATTTCCTCATCCATATTTTCTTAGAATTATTCTTCTAACCTGCACTTTTTGAAGGAACATATTCAGAAACCACATCACATGTTTGTATGGATTGTACCTTCACTTTCGTAGCATCTTGTGATAGATTAATGAGTGAAGTCATGATATTTTTATCACATCTTGAAGGTATTTTGATAGTATAATACTTCAGCGAGCATTGAGTACTAGAAGCAACTGATTCATGATATGGATAATCAAGAGTTGTCATAATCTTCTTGTCACATGTTGGAGGCATTTCATCTTTATAATCCTCTAATGTACATTGAGAACAAGCGTCACCTATTTCATTCTTTTGTAAAGTCTCAATATGTGTCTTCAAAAGATATTTTAATTGGGCTTCCAATTTTTGACCTTCAATATTGAGGATGGTCTTATGGTCATCAATCATGATCATCTTTTCTTCACAAGTCTTCTTTAATATTTCAACCTCATCTTCATGAACCTTAAATTTGTTTTGTAATACCGAGTCAAGATCCCTGAATCTCTTGGAAGTTTCTTCCTAATAAAAACTCTCGTCATCAGTTCTCTTTTTCATCTCAGCTTCAAGTGCATGGATATTTTCTTCTAGAGTCATATTGAATCTCGCTTTTTCTTCAAAGACTTTAATCTATTTGGTGAGATTTAAGCATTCAAGAACATTTACTTCCAAGCCCTTTTCCACATTATCAGCTTCTCTTTTCAATGTTTTGATCTCAACCTGTATGTATTGAAATATTCTAAAAATAGGAGAAACTCTTTCTTCAGGGATATCAAGTAGATAGCTTATTAATTTCTCTTGATCATTGGTGATAGAAGTTGTTTCCCTTACTATGGTAGAATCACGATCCACCTGATCGATACTTTCTAGGCTTGATATTTCTTCATTATTGGAAGGGCATCGAGAAAAAGACACAGTATCTTCTTTGGACTTGAGGGACTTCTTCTATAGCTTCTTCTCATTCTCTTTCCTATTTGTCAAGGTCTTGATGGATGAAGGCTTCTGCTAAAAAATGACTGAATTATTATCAAGACTGCAATTCATTATTGAATTTAGGAAAGAAACTAAAATCCTTTTCTGAATAGAATTACTATAGAGTATCCAACATACGTGAACCTTTTCCTATGATACCACTTGTAGGACCACGGGACACCCTGAGAGGGGAGGGGTCAATTAGGGTGTCAATGTTTTCTTTTAAAAACAAGGATCTTGTCACCACGTTGGTAGGAACTTGTAAATCCTTAATGATGGATATGATCAGCAATCAAACATTCACATGTAATGAGTTGACACCACACTTTTACATGGTTCACCACTAAGGGCTACGTCCAAGGAGCATACGCCGATAGGTTGCAGGTCGTACCAAATTCCACTATTCTTCACTAGATGTGGATTACAAAGGTTTGGGAATAGTCACTCGGTCCTAGGATCACTGCCTTTACAATAGTTCATGGATAGCTCATAGCATCCCTCGGGTCACTCAAGTAGACTCCCCCTAGCTCACTGCCTTTGGTGTAGTCCCACTGAGTTTATAGGCATGAAGGTCTCTTCAACAGATAGACATGAAGTTCTTTGTCTCCTGTTCAGCATTAGACTTTTCTTGCATCAGGGTTCAAAGTTGATGCTCTTTTCAGATCAATCCATCTTCTTCAGTGAAATGACTGAATACACTAGATCCTCTTGTCATTGTTTTCCTGAATCACAACCACTTATGTGATTGCTCAATAAATGAAGCTCAGTTTACATGGAATTTTCCGAATCTATTCTCCATGCATGCATGAGATCATTCATGTATAATTTAGATTTCCTCTTTAATCTCACTTTTCACTGAAGGTATCGGGAAATCTTCCAACTTTTGTACAGCTCCAAAAATACCGGTGAGCTTCAACTACACCTGGTGCGATTCCCAAAGTCTGACGTGCATGTTTCAAGATGGCGCGCATGTCTTGGAACGTATGTCCAAATAGGTTTTCAAGTTCTCCTCATCTACTTGAACGATCCAAACTTCTTCAACTTCAAACTTGTGCGACTCAACCCCTTTCTCGCCCAAACCGCTTTTGGCGTGCAACTATGAACTGTCGCGCTTCTTCAAATCATGGGGCGGAAGTTTCACCAAACTACTTGGGTGACAGTTACTTCTCCAACCCATAAATTGCGTGACTCTCTTCTTTCCTCGCCCAGACCACCTTGGGCGCACAAATATCACCTGGCATGCAACATGTACATGCACGACCAGACACCACTTGCGTGGCCACCACACCTGTGCGACGGGAGCTCTAATTTTCTCAAAGTGTTTGCTCATCCAGAATGAGGAGGGGTCGACCTATATTTATAGGAATTTGGACACCCTACATGACGACATGAAAGTCTCCCCTTGTCGCGCATGTTTCAGCGCACAAGTCTCTCCCCCGTAAATCACTTGCGGGACCAACTTCTAAACATGGGCGCCCTTTTACCTTTTCTATATTTTCATGTTCGGATCTTGAAAAACTAAATGCTCGCAAGTTTCCAAGCTTCCATGTAATGGGCGTGCAAGTCCCTTTTCTAAAAACCACATTTTTTCATTTGTCGATTTTTAGTCCCAAAAATTTTGCAACCCCTGGAAAACAACACCACCTTCAATATATGATTCGACAATAACCTTCAAGCTTCTTTCTTGTGATTTGGTTTCTTCAGCAACGCTTCTTCTTTCTTCATAAAATCCACTATCGTGATATATATCATTTGATTGATCATCTTTAGGATCATCATAATTTGATGCAATTTGAAGTGCATGGCAATCTCAGAATTCAACTCCCTTCCACACTATCTTCTTCTTAAACCTTTATTCACTACTTCATCCAAATTATACGATTCTATTCTTCAAAAAGTCTCTTGCATGGTTCTCATGCAATCTTGAATAATTTAATGGTCTTCATCAAATCCCCATTCTTCTAAAACCGTCATTCTCTACTTCATGCAAATCATACGATTCTATTCTTCAAGAAGTATCTTGAATGGTTATCATGTAATCATGAAGAATTTCATGGTCTTCATCAAATCCCCATTATTCTTCAATCATCCTTAGATGGATTATACTTCACCATTCTTCACCGTTGTAACCAATGTGTCACCTTTGACTCACGTTCTTTGAACATATGATCAGTACAACACTCATCTGAATTTCCATTCCTCCATTTCATTGGAGTAATTCTTGATATCCTTCATTTTGATCTTCATTGACTACTATTGACAACAAATAAAACCATTTACACAAATTGGTCCCAAAATTTCCATCATATTTATATTTGAAATTGATATTAAAAATGTTTTAGAAAAGGAAAACCTGTAAGTAGTGTGACAACCAATCAAATCTGGAAAGGCCAACGGTCTTGAACACTTGTCTGTAGGACGATGAGGGTTTCACAGCAACCACAAATATACATAATTTCCCTTTTAATTTTCATTGATTTTAGTTACAAAAACATAAAGAATGAATATGAATGACGAACCAGTAATAACACTTTCGATGATTAGAAATTAATCTATTCAACATATTTATTTTGTGAGGATGATAAAGGCAAATTTTAAGATTTGTCACTCTTTCATAGGACTTACATGTAAGAACCATGATCTCCAGTTTCATGTATGGATTTTCAATTCGGGATATTTTTTAAGAAAAAGGAAGAAGAATTTTTTTTGAAGTACATGCCTTGTACGTCCTTGTACATGTCAGGTACTCTAGAACCGTGTCCAGACCATGTTATGACCGTGTCACAGCGGCATACATGACCATGTGATGATGTGGAAGAGACACTTATGGAAGATCTTGGTAATGGATGATAAATGGTATGTATCATTAATGAACAAGCCGTGTACTTTTATTTTTAATTGATATATCTGAGCGGGACTAAAACTCGTTTACAGATCATTCTTCTTCTATCCTTTGTCTGTCTATGAGCGATCAGGAGAGGTGATCAATGTCTGAGCCACCATTTCTCCATCCAAGTTCTGAGCTGAACTCCAACCAGTGCATTGGAATCCCCCTTATTATTTATTGCTTCTTCTAGATCATATCTTCTTGATTTACCCTCTCTCATAAGTTAATCAAAGATGTTCATTTTTACCCTTTTCATAGATCTACGTCATTCTAGGATGATTCAAGGGGAGAATATCTAGAGTGTTCTTCTCACAAAATCTAGGTAGTTGGTTTGTGCCTTTATTTTATTTTATTTGGATTATATATTCTTAAAGTGATGAATACACATGGTTGGGGTATTGCGTGTTTTGGAATATGACCATGTTAAATTCCTGCTATGGTTCGATAGTTTGATTAATGGTTGTTTCATATGCATGAGATTTTATACCTTGGTTATGGGACACCCCATGTGTGTTTCCCCTTGATTAGTTATTTCTGGACATTCGACCTATGTTTCCTTGAGGCATACCCTTTTTCCATGACTTAAATTTTTTAGGATGGAGTTGATTGATCATATGAATTTCATGTATTATTCTTGTGAATGTTATCAATGTAGTAGTTATATATTACATGTGATTCTTTGTTTTGAAATGTGTGCTGATCTTATAATGGATCGTGAGAGCCTTGGATGATGAAAACGGTGGGGGTTTCCATGTTTATTTACACAGGACTGTGAGCTCCTTGGTGTACCCAGGGGTATGGATCGTGAGATCATCCCAGGTGGTTGTTTATGATTTATATATACTTTGCTGACCCATGGGTATTGAATATGAGAGATACCATGAGGTTATGTATAAATTCTTATAGCATTGTAGACCACGGTTATTGATTGTGAGAGCTACCCATGAGGTCGTTATCATTACACTATGCTACGTGGGATCATAGGGGTTAGATCATGAGAGCTTCCCTAGATGATCATTTGTGGATTATTCAATGATTTTGATAAGTCTTCAAAGACAAATAACAAGATTTGACTCAGTATTACATGGTTATATGATCTTTTGAGACATAGTTTTTTTACCATTACACAAAGGGATATAAAGCATTGACTAGATCATAGGATTCATCACTCAAAATTTTGAACAATTAATCTGTGAAAATGAATGTAATTGAAAACTGTAGTATTGTTTACTATTGAGTAAATCGTGCATCCCTATCCAAGTTGGAAACCACTAATATCGTGCATCCCTATCCGAGAATACGGAACTTGGAACTCCATGAAACCGCACTATCTTGTCCACATACCTCTGTGCTGGAGCGTCCACTGAACTCGACTCCTTGATCACCGGAATGGGAGAAGATTTTGTCAACCGGTCCACTACTTCCCAGATGGCGTCGTAGCCTCCTTGCACCTTGGGTTGTCCCATGACAAATCCATCGAGATGTCGTCCCACTTCCACTCGGGGACATCTAAATTTTGCCACAACCCATCTGGAACACGGTGTTCAGCCTTCACCTGCTGACAAACTAGGCACTTGGCCACAAACTCTGCCACTTCTCACTTTACTCCGGGCCACCAAAACTTTCTCTTCAGACCTTGATACATCTTGGAAACTCCTGGGTGTGCCGATAGGGGTGAGCTATGAAATTCACCAAGAACCCTATTACACATTGCCTCCGGAACGAACAACTTCTCATGGAAAAGAATCTGATTCTGATCATCCTCCGTCCACCCTTCCAGAGCATCATCTTGGCTAACCTGGTCGTGCATCACTTCACTCTCCAAGTCTCCCCACTGAGACTCCTCCACCGGACACAACAGAGAAGACTGTACTGTCGTCTGATACATGCATCCTCTACCACTATCCATCATCACCTCCAGGTGCAGGGCAGCCAACTCTCCCGTCACCTTCCAATTGTCTGCCGACACTCAGACCACATCCTTATGTGACCTCCTCCTCAAAGCATCGGCCACTACATTCCATTTTCCAGATGTGTAGGAAATATCGAAGTCATAATCCTGGAGGAACTCCATCCACCTTTGCTGCTGTAAGGTTAGGTCCCACTGGGAGAAGATATACCTCAATATTTTGTGATCCGTGAAGACCACAATGAATTATACGATGAGGTAATGCCGCCAAAAAATTAGTGCGAAAAAAACCACTGCAACCTATTGACCGTGGGTGGAATAATTACGCTCATGAGGGTGTAGCTTCCTAGACCCATAAGAGAACACCCCCTGTCGTTTCATCAGTACAAATCTAAGGCCTTGCCCTGAAGCATCACAGAACACCTCATATACTGCCCCTTCTTCTGGTAGTCTTAGCACCGGGGTACTAACCAACTTCTCCTTCAAATATCTGAAGGCTACCTCACACTGCTCACTCCACATTAAAACCTGGTCCTTCTTGGTCAAGGCTATCAAAGGGGCTGCAACTCAGGAGAAGTTGGGTACGAACCTCCGATAGTAACCTGCCAGCCCGAGGAAAATACGAACCTCTGCCACGTTCTTGGGTACTGCCTATGAAACAACCACCTCAACCTTTGATGGGTCCACCGGTACCCCCTGCTCAGACACCACGTGCCCAAGAAAGTGCATTTCTCGCGTCCAAAACGTGCATTTTGACAACATCCCATAGATATGGTACTATCGGAGGACCTCCAAAACTGTCCTCACCTACTCAGCGTGGTCCTCCTCTGATATTGAGTAGATCACGATGTCTCCAATGAACATGACTACGAACCGATCCATGTATTCCTGGAAAACAGAGTTCATGAGTCCCATGAACACAGCTGGACCGTTCGTAACGCCGAACTGCATGACGATGAACTCAAAGTGCCCATACCTGCATCTGAAGTCCATCTTTGAGATGTCTCCCTCCTTCACCCTCAATTGGTGATACCTAGACTACAGGTCGATCTTTGAGAACCATCCTTCCCCTTTCAGCTGGTCGAAAAGATCATCTATCCTCGGAAGAGGGTAGCGATTCTTGATTGTTACCTGATTTAGCCTCCTGTAGTATATGTACAACCGGAGACCACCATATGCCTTCTTTGTGAACAAGACTAGATCACCCCACAGTGACACACTTGGTCGAACATAACCCCTCTTCATCAGATCGTCAATATGAATCCGCCACACCCGTAGCTCCGATGGTGCCATCCGGTTGGGAGCCATCGAAATCAGATGGGCACCAGGCTGCAAGTCTGTCCCAAACTCGATATCATGTCGAGGCGGTAGATTAGTCACCTCCTCAGGGAAGATGTCCATAAACTAACTGAAGATCCCTAGTATCCCCACCATTTCTTCATCTACTGACTCTACTGACAGCTCAGCTCACAAGGAGAGGAGGGGTTCTTCTCGCCTACTGCCCTTCTGGCCACTCCGCTCGCCGGTGAAAGTAACATGTCGGCCTCCCATGTCTGATAACAGAACACTTCCTCAGAAGTAGTCGATGATGGAACATACAGAGAATATCCAGTCGATGCCTAGGATGACATCGTATGGATGTATCTGTAGCAGTAGTAGATCCTTGACCAACTGATGTGGCCCTATCATCAGTCTACACCCTCGAAAAACATACAACAAGTCAGTCTATCCTCCGACTGGTGTGCTCAGCACCAGGGGCACTGGAAGTCTCTCGACATCTAGACCCAGAGAACGGGCCAGATCAGGTGCAAACAAAGAGTGCGAAGCTCCAATATCAAAAAAGGCATAAGAAACGGTACTAAACAAACAGATCGTACCTCGAACGACCTTTGGTCCTACTGGAACTACTGCCTCTATGGCGTGCAACTACCCATGGCCAACTCCTTTCCCCCTCAGCGGTCGGCCACCTCCCGAACCATGCCTTGGTTGAGGTCCTTGAGGAGCGCCCTGGGGGCGGCCTCCTCCTACAACGTCTTCCCTCAGAGGAGTGGGAGCTCGCTGTCCCTGTTGCTGCTGCTTGAAGGGCCTAGATGGAAGCTGCTACTGGGGTGGGTGATAGGCCTATCCGCCACCATTGTACTGTACTCAGTGCAGGCACTGATTCTGGAACTGCTGAGGCCTACTTCCTTCCGATCGAAACCTAGAGGGTCCTGATGCCGGAGGCCTACTGCTGACGGACTTCCCCTTCGACGGGCCCAACTGGATCCCCTCTCATGACACACCTCCTAGCACGTGCATCCTCTCCACCAATTAGGCTTTCTTCTTGACCTCCAAGTATGTCGGCAGGGTGAAGTGGGTAACAACACACTGGAGGGAGGGTCAGAGCGCCTCCTCTAAACGTCTCTCCTGAGACTCCTCATCTAGAAAGAGGTCCAGAGCAAAGTGGAGGAGGTCCTTGAACATGATCCCCAGATCCCTTACTGACATAATCCCCTGCTGGAGGGAGACTAGCTCATGCTTCTTCTCCGACATCATCATAGAAGAGAGGAATTCCGCCCAGAACTCCTTCTCGAAATCAGCCCATGTCACCTCAGCCTCTCTCCTCTCCCCCAGGTAGAGCGTCCACCACTGACGCGCTACTCCCCACATCTGGGTGATGGCCAGAGGAACCCAGTACTCATTCAGAGCCTAAATCAAGCCGAAAGCTATCACCAGGTCCTCTAGCCAGCTCTCATTCTTCATGTTATAGGTGCTTCCCCCATACTTCTCGAGGTTCTGTCGCTGGAAGGCTCGAATCATCTTCTGTCACAGGTCATCCTCCTTCTCTCGATCAGCCCTCTTCTGATCAGTCAAGTCAATATCCTGGTCCACGATTTCCCGCACCACCCATGGTCGCCTCCTAGGTTCCATAGTTTTAAGGTAAACAAGGAATGCCTAAGACAAAGTAGTGCAGAATATTGTTCTTAAAATTTCTTAAAATTATTATTTATTTCAATCCCCAAAACACCCATGAAACATGAGAACCCAAGTCATTATGATGCATGTACCTTCCCTAGGTTCTATACCCTGCAATCAGCGTGGCATCACTTGTTCGTTTGGTAGGTCCAGAGTCATTGCATCGGATCATAGGGGGACCTAAAATCCAGTGTCCTAGCCGGTCTTCCCTGTCCTAATTCCGGCACTAGGGTTACCCAACGATGTTTCCCTACCATCCCATGCAATCCTCACTATGCCTAACTCTAGAATCCATCCAATCTCTTAAACCCAACCTTTGATACCATTCTTTCATAACCAACCTTTACCAAGATGAGGGAAGGGACAACAGGTTGCCAGACCCTTCCTTCTTCAAGTTGAAGGAGAGATAATGACCCCCAAGACCTGCCTTCAATAGGTCCCGGAGTGGAGACTACCACCAAGTGTATAAAATCAAACACTAAATGGAAGGAATTACCCTTTTTCTTTTAATAGGATCAGGATATAAGATAGTAAATCCCACAACACCAAAACTGAAAGTGCAAGTATGGATGAAAGTAAACCATTTCAATATGCATGTTCAAAGGTAAAAGATACAAGACACGAAAATCCAATGGTAAAAAGATACCAAGAAAAGGAAATCAACCACAGCAACTGCCCCAAAGGTCCAAGCTAGTATGGTCCCGCACGATCCCTGAAGTCCTCCTAGAAACGTGAAAGCAGTTTTATATATGTAGGGTGAGCATACAAGTATACTCAGTAGGGGAAACCAAAGAATCTCGTGCAAAAGTGAGAAGACATTCTAATGTCCCATGGAAAAATATATAACCAAACACCCAACAAGAAAAATCTATCCACCCAAACCTCACCAAGGCATGCTACCCAAATAACGAAAGTAAAGTAACGATTACTAATAGGGCATCGATATTTGGGTACCCAACGCCACTATCCCACTAGTTAGTGAAGACATCCTACACATCGAACCAATCCCGCCATTCTTACCGCAGTCTCACTACCAAACCCTTCCTGCACACACCTGGGCCATAACCTTACCGCAATCCCACTGCCAAACTCCGCCCGCACACACCTGGGCCATAACTGTTATCCCGCCCGCAGACACCTGGGCCACAACCACCACGCGTAACCACACCCGCAGACACCTGGGTCAGAACAACTACAACCACACCCAAAGACACCTGGGCCTCATCCCGAAGACACTTGGGAAACAACCTGCCCGCAAACACTTGGGCCAACAACCACAACCACCCTACCCGAAGATTCGGGAGCTAATAATGGACTTCAGGCCATCACAGCCTGCCCAAAGAGTCTTAGGGTATTCGGGAAAGGGAGCAGAAAAGGAGCTAATAACCAACCACATATAGGAGTGTTGGAAAAAACACCCTCTCCCATAAAATGGGAGTGTTCAGCACTTAAGTGCTCAACTTGGGTGGGGCGCGAATAAGGAAAATAAAAGCTACAGATATAGGTATAGGTAACAAGCACTCATCCCAACCTAATGGTTCCCAAAACCGAAGCAAAAAACACCTTTGTCACTACTTATTCATGGAAGAACAACACGACAATCACGACCAAGCCCCAACTCATTCCCAAAACCAGTTCCCATTTAAACTGTTCCTGTTTACATGTTCAAGAAACCCCATCTAGGTGAATTCTACACTACTAGGCAATTAATAGGAAAAACCGCAAGCCAGATAAAGAAGACTGTCAAACAACAACTCAAACACTCACACCCGGTTCTCTTGTAAAGTCTCAACATTAAAAGGAAAAGGGAGATCCCTCAAGGTACTGGAATAAAAGAAAACCCCGGGACATAGCCCCGTGTACCCAAAATCCAGGAGCCAACTGTTTCTCAACAATAGAGGATTCCACCCCAATTTGTGATATAAGCAGAGTAACCACAAAACCTCAGATTCACAACCAGCGAAAGTATAACAACAGGGGATCCCATCCCCACCCATATCACCCTAGAAATCTAATCCCTCATTCAAGAAAACCATAAGGTCACCTGCAATCGGCCCGTGAAAGAAACAACCAAACCTCCACCACAACACAAGACATGCCCATGTAGGTATTTTCAGATTTAAAAGATTTAACACACTCCATGGTTTCAATTCCACTGTTCTTTAACCGGGGTTATCATATAAAGGGTTGATCCTGGTGCTTTCAATTTATTTAACCGAGTATACGTAATTATCAAATTCCATGTTATGGTAATTTAAACATCCATGGGAACCCAGGTTCATAAGTGCGCAGAGAAGGACGAACAAAAGGCATGATTTTTAGTGAGCATAAGCCCGTACAATTCACAACACATATCAACATAAAAGAGTACAACAGAACATCGATCAACCCCCCCCCTTTATTCATTAATAGTCTGTTCATTATCTTCATTATGTTCGGTTTCATCAATTTCCACAGAGTCAAAAGCATGCCCACCCCACATGATACACAGAAAGTAGAGACGAAGGAGAAAAAATACCTACTTGGATGATCAAGGATCGATGTTTTTCTCCACACGCCAAGAACAGGGGATGCATGATTTGCAGGGGAGGGACGTCGGGAACTCCAAGGACGAGGAGACGACTTCTGCCTAGGCGCACCATAAGTCTTGGGAAGGAGGGACTTCAAGCGCACCAGGGAGAAGAGATAAGTCGGAAAAAAGGATGAAGGAGGAAGAATAACTTCTTCTGCTATATATAGACAAAATCCCGTTGTTATGGGATATGAGAAATTTGAATACTTTGAATTCGGAGTGTGATTCCCCACGTGGTTGGGTGGTTACACACGATGGGATAAATTGTTATTTAATGATCCCCATTGGAAATGAGGTAACAACTATGATTTTAAAGAATTTAATAAAACCAAGGGGTATCATACAAGAAAACACAGCTATGTTGGTAGGGGAGGGTCGTTCCACCCTCCTGATTTTTAAAACATCGATTGAGGGCTTAAAAACGGCCTTGAACCACTTCCAACGGTTAAAAAGGCCTAAAAGTGGGGTTAAGGGGGAGAAAAATAGAATACTATGGGATTTCATTTGAGGAGTAATAATGGATTTTTATCTATTTTTTTATTTTGTATTTATAGTTATTTGGGTTATTTATGGAAATGATTAACCTATAATAGAGAATATGTGATTAGGTTAAGTATGTGACTTTAAGAGTAGTTGATGTTATTTGGAGATAAAAATTAATGTGGAAGACTACATAACCAAATTCTTCTATGTTTTGGGTTTCAATATTAGTTTGGATTATATTGAAGGATTTTAAGGACAATTGTTTGTTGAATATTATTTGTTTAACTTTGGGGTATTGTTGGTTTAATTTTAAGAATTTAAGATTAGTGTTTCTTTCTCTACAGGAATATATTTTTGGGGGTTATAAGATCTTGCACTAACCGTTTTGGTTTTTATTAATCTCTAAAGACAAGGTAAAAATATAGTTTATCCTTTGTGGATAATGTGATTCTATAAAAGTTTATTCTAGCTCTTATGGTGTGACCAAGTCTTCTTGAATACTCATCATTTAAAAAATTGAGTTAGTGGTAAAAATTTATTAATGAATGAATCTCTACTTAAAAAGTCAGTATATATCTTTATGTTCTTAGTCAATCTCATAAATAAATTCTTCATCATTATGTAATGTTACTTAAAACAATTTTTCTGTTTGTTTTCTTTTCCTACTAGGAATCTAATGACCGTTTGTTCCATCAAAAGATTGTGGTTTTCTTGTTGTTAAATTTCTCCTGATCATGTTTTCTATCCCTTTCCATCAGAACATGACACATAGTTTATCTTCCATATTCATGTTTTCTTACATGGAATCCTATTATGGGTTATCTTGGGTAACCTTTGTACTTCTCTTTCTATCTTTTAAAGTGATTGTTTTATTGACTCTTTTTCCGATGTGGGAATTTCCATTATATTACCAAGCCCAATTTTAAAAATTGTGAGGATGCAATTTATTGAAGGAGGGAATAATGTTTCACCCCATTATTTCATAGTACGTTAGTTATTCAAAGTAATTTAATAACTTACTCTACACGCAACATCAGTTTCAAGCGCACCATGACATACCAAACTAGCCGTTCAAAAGTGGTTATGAATAGTATTAACAGAATTTTGAACATTATATAACCCTTATAATTTTAGAATCCATATTATGAGTTTCTTAGAGATAATGTAAGGGGGAATTCATTTTTCTTCAGATAAAAGAAGTATATTTAAAAAAATGACATTTTTCCACCTTTTAATGGTGAACCCTTTTTAAATACAATATTTGAAACTTTTATATATTCAATTTGACAAAATAAACTTCTTCTTTGGGATCTGGACATTCGAATTTAGTTTCAATAAAATTTTGGTCTTTTTCTGATAACTTTCATATTTGGGTGAATAGTGAAAAATAATATATTTTAATTGAAAACAAATTTTTTAATCAAAATAATTTATATTGTTCAACAGTACCAATGAATGGTTTGGATGTATAGTTAGATTATATTGTTACCATTTAATCCAATTTTTGTCATTGGAAGTAATTTCACTCTGAAATTGGACATAAACAAATGTCAATCTTTTTGGTAGTTATTATTTCATAAAAATACACTTTTTGGTTTTGACAATGGAAATTAATTTTATACTAATAAATTCAATTTCAATGTTTTTAATTTGGTAAAATATAATTCATTTTTGAATTCATAATATCAAAATTATCTTAGGGTAAAGTTTTTGTATTTTTATGAAAACTTTTAATTTTTGATGAATAGTGAAAAACACATAGTTATAGTTTAAAACCGAATTTTAATTTAAATAATTATTTAATTTATTTAAATTTATTTTAGGTAAAAATAGATACATAATACCAATTTATGTTCAATGTAATTCATTGGAGTCATTTTTTAAGAATATTAGATATATAAAATTTTATTGAACTTTTCACCGTCTTTTACCCACCTCCAAGGAGAATATGTAAATTCACATAAAACATAATTTTACCATTTCTGGGAGTTGAATTTAGAAACTATGAGAGACACGGTTAATATCAATGAGTAAAATTTGGTTAAATAAGATATAAATAATTTTTGGTGAATAGTAACTTTTTACTTTTATTTACAACGATTAAAAGTAAATAGGGTAATTAAGGGTTAAAATGATATTATTATTACCCTAACACATGTCCTAATTATATTGGATAAGTATAATTAGACCAAAAACAACCTTGGGAATAGAATATGAACCTCTATGGTCCACTTGGATTAGATTAAGACATTTATTATTATTTAATTAAAAGAAGAGTTAAAAGAGTTAAAATCAAAGTTTAATAACTAAAACATTTTTAATATAGGGCTAAACATAAGATAAATTCGACTATAAATATTAATTAGAAAGATAAATATATTTCCTACATAATGGTATTTTATTTTTATTTTTTAGACATTAAATAAGTAAATTTATTAATGACACAATGATGATGGAGTAATTACCTAATTAATGAAATATTAAACTAATTGATATTATAAATATCCAAATAAAAGTAATTTGAGGATTTTTATGAATTAAAATAATTTTCAAAGTCAATATTACATATTAGTGTTGGCTATATGAATTTAATTCGAAGTAATAATGTTTTTATGAATTTATCAAAAAACAAATACAAAATAGTGTCAAAATTGACACAAAAGAGTTTTTAAAACAAATATTATATTATTAATTGATATTCGTTTTCTCAAAATATAATGTTCAGAAAAAGGACTTATATAATGATAGGTTTGTCATTAATGAACCACTTGGGATTCGTTTGCAAGTATATAGTATTTTTATTAACCATATAATATAAAAATAAAAAGAGACATGGTAAATGTCAAACTATTTAACTAAGAGATAAATCTAAAGGTTAAGGTTAATATAGTGACCCAAACCTATCTAAAACCTATTGGTTGTGTGGTTTGCGACCCATCCCCACCTTACCCTTTAAATAATCCACTTTGGAGAAATTAGAAACCGAGAATGAGTTTATTATAAAATAATATCTTAAGTTTTTCCTAAAGACCCCCTCACCCCTCTTATAAAAGGGAACCTCCCCTTCTCTCAAATTCACACATTCAAAGCCTTTTGGCTCGGATAACCCCTAACCAAATATCCTCTAAAATTCCCTAAATTAATCCTAGATTCCCTCCATTGTTCAGAAAGCCAACTTAAGGAGCCCTTCTGATAAAATCAAAAGAAATAACCTGATGAAGAGGTTATAATTTCACCACCCTCTTTCAAGTTCTTTTCTTCTTCCACTTCTTCTTTCTTTGTTATTTCCATTATAAAATAATAAATCCAGTATCTTCTATAAACAATGATGTTATTATAAATATTTTATAGCCATATTCATTATTCTATCAATCCTTTTAATGACATGTCACCATACATGTGTACGTTTGGATTACCGTCTCCACGTCGTGGTGTAATTGTTATTCAATACATTATTTTTTGGATGGGTATAATAATGATGTGTAATTCATATAAATAATAAAATATAACATGAGAATTATTATTTATATATGATATTCCTTCCAATTATATTTTATTTTAATATCAAAAGAATGATATTATCGCTCGTGCGTACGTACATATTATCGTCTCCACGAACGCGATGAGATTCATTTCCCATCGTATACATTCAAGACTAAATTTCATTTGATGATTAAAAATAAGGTTTAGAGACATGATATAATTCTAGATATTAATATGATACATCCCATCCATAAAAAATATGGCTCACATAACAAAGAATATAAAGGAAAACGAATCTGTTAACACCCGAAACGATGATAATACTAAGATATTGTTAACAAATCAATGTTAAAAGATCATATATAATGTCATATTAATTTATATGATTATTTTATAATTAAATAAAAATTAGTTCACCATTATACAGGAGGTTAACCTAACCTTAACCAAGGAAGAAGTACAAAGTAAGGGGTTTCTTATCTCACTTTTAATTCTGTGAGATTTCAATTGTTCACCACTTATTTATTGCATGTTGTGTGTGTACTAACCATGATTGTATTACTTGTGTATTATACATTAATTTATGGATATCTACATAATCATTTTATGATCCTCCTTTCATGGGTGTATGTTTCGTAAGTTACCAAATCGATAAGGGAATTTGAAATTTCAATTACCACTCACTCGACTTTAAGAATACTTCATCGATTATTTTACTCCATGATTATATTTAGAATCACTATTCATTTGCTTATGTCATAATTTCCACTCCCCTTTCTGTGCATATACATTTGATACACATAATCACTCCATTGATAAATTTTCAAGTCATCGATATGAACTTGATAAGAGCAATTTTAATTTAATATCTGTTTGTTGAGTTAAATATCCAATTCATTGGTGTTGTTTTTACAAGAATATGTGTGAATGTCCTCTGATTGATTTACATTGAATATCTAATCCTATATAGAGTATTTATATTTTCCACAGATTATTATGTTGTTGATTTATCCATAACATAAGGATACGGTCTTTATAAGATATTTCATCTCAATTTACATTCCATTGAGACTTATTTGTTGTTATACACCAAATCAGTTTTATATGGTGTATAAAGTGTACTTTGACACAGTATATCATGAATCCCATTATTCTAATGATATTACAATGTTTTGATTACCTCAATTATTTGTATTTATGTGTCTCTATTTTGGATAGAAAGTCTAACTAAAATATCATTTTTAAATGTTTTAAAGATTTATTCTTCTAAATAATTCTCATTAATGTCCATGTTTTAAAAATGGTTTTATGGATTTATTTATATTGAAATTAATGTTTTTAAATTATAATTCCTTCTAAAATTTTCAAAGTGGTACGGGACACTTTTATTCAAAAATCTATTTTAAAACAGCTTCTTTACAAGTATTGTGAATTTTTAATGTTTTCACGAAAGGGGGGTGGGTATTTCTCTCAAATAGTTTTAATGATTATTTTCATCTATGTAAATATCCTTCATTATTCTCGATTGAGGATAACCTATTACAATAAAATCTTCCATATTGTAATGAATGAGTTATTTTTCACTATGGATGTTCTATTTTTATACCATTCATGGTTTGTGGATAAAGTATTGACATATCATATGCTAGTTTTAATACGAATGTTTATGTAATGTTTCAAAAATTTTATATGAGGAATGCATTGGACTTAGTATGTGACGGGTGGAGGCCGATATAGCTCCTCAATGCATCGGTAGGACACATGAGACAAATTAGTGTCTTTTCATAGGGTGTTGACAAAATCTTATTTGTATTCCTGGCACAAGGCATTGACTATGTGGTTATGATAGTCTGGAATTATGAATTCATTCATTATGAAAGTGCTTATTGATATTGAATGTGATTATTAGACTAGTAGAATATCTAGGTGAATAAGTAAATGGAATTATTTAATTTTTTTGCCATATTATGTCGAAGTTCATGTTTAAAAGGATTTTGTTTTAGTTATACATTTCCATAAAAGTTTATGATTATTTATGAATGTTTCTGCAATATTGTTATCCTTACTGAGCATCTAAGCTCACCCCTTTATATGTTCTACTTTTCCCAGGATTTGATGAAGTATTTTATGAATAACCTGCAGGGATAGTCTGCGGGAATATGAGTGTGGACTATGGAGACTATGTTGTTGTAGTTTTTCACTTTATCATGTAATGTAAGACTTATGAATGTATATAGTGTTTCCATGGATACTAAACTAATCGGATTTTTGAGAATTGATCTTTTTTTATCATGCCAATGTTATGTAATAATTCACTGACTCTGGGTAACTGGGGTCGGAGCGTTATAAATGTACCTTAATAAAAATACAGGGTTTTATGTGTAATATGGAGTTTATTCTTTTCTTATGTCTATCAAAACTATTGAATTATTAAAAATGTTTAATCAAATATATAACTTATATATTTCATTAATATCATTCAATAATTGTATTCAATTTAATTTATTAAGGCAAAGTACCTTTATGATCATAGAAATATTTACATTATACTCAATTGGTTCATATGTTCATTTTTAATTAATTGCTAACCCATTAATTCATTTTATGTTTGTGAAAAATATATTATTTAGTAAATAATTTTAATAATCATTAATTTAATGGATATGTTACGTATTATTATATTAGATAATAATATTTTCTTTAAATATTAATTTTCAGAAAAACTCAATCATGTGTGTAATGAATGAAATTGAAGAAAGTCATTGTTGCGTGCTTCACATGATAACTCTATGTCTCATGCATTTCTTGTTATTAATTATATTAAATTTATTTAAAAAAATAAAAAATTATTAAATATTTTGGAAATTATATCCCTCTATACACTAGGTGATGCATGTCATACGCGCTATCGAAAATAAATTTGTACTTCAGAATTATGGGGTGAAACATCATTTAAGACAATCAATTAAGCATGAATTCCATTATTGTGATGCAACATTGATGAGTTTTCTTGTTTTTGTTTTACATGTATACCTCTAAGAACATTCACTAAAATTCATTAAAATCCTTTGGCATCCTACCAACTTACATAACCATACTCATTATCTACCGCACAAGCTAGGTCCACATCTTACCATAGGACACCACTACCAAACCATCGAATTCCAAACCAGGTTTTGAATGCACTAATATGGGAGTATCATATCAATGGTAACATTCCAACCCTGGAGTCCTCACATGCAATCCTCCATGATATGTTGTTTCCATAAAACATATGACACCCATCCACTTGTCAAATAATTTTAGGAACCTTTCACAAGAATGAAAAAACATGTTTCTCCATTACCTCAGGGAAGTTGAAGAAGATTTCAATGATGGAATTATCTCGAAAGCACATATGTCCCTATGAAGGGCTTCTATCAATATCCATTTTTTCTAATGCTATGCGACGCATTCCCTAATCAGGAAGAATATGTCTCCCTATGTGTTTCAGCACGTGTCACATAAACCCAAGTACTTGGGACAACCCAATGAAGGTGGTGATCAAAAAATTTGGAAAATTATCATAATCTAGTTATTTACAGATAATCCATCCCCCAATACATGATGAATAATTATGAGTTGAACTAAATTCATAATCATGAAAAACAAGACTTATAATAAAATATTGAATCAATATTAAAAACCAGACATCATTCCTCTAAAATAAACTATGGGAACACCCATATCTATTCCCTAACACATCAAAATTAATGGTATATACAGAAAAGAAATTAACTAAAATAAGAGTGAAACCTCCTAGCTCCCATAATTTATTGTTACTATGTTCTCGTTCTAGCAGAAGATGTCATACCTTATATTCTGCCTACAATTGAAGGAGAAATATCAATTCATTTACACATTCAACAAGTTTTATAGGATATAATGATTTCATCATATGTGATGAGAATATGGTAACATATTATTCCTCTGTATTTTATATGATCCATTACTATAATAAGATATTGAATTTAGATCATAAGAATATACTAGCACCCATCCAAGAGCATCATTTAAAAAATCATTTGATATGTTGAAAAAAGGATCATCCACACACACCTGTTCCAACTAGAGGACATTTCCCCTTCAATAGAAACTATAGGGTAGGAATAATCCCCAAAAAAACACTAGAATCATTTCAGAATATTTTAGAAGAAACATTAGAGTATCCCAATAAACCTCCCGTACATGAAAATTGTTATCCATGGAATGTGACTCCGACTTCCCAGTAGAGAATATCTAAAATTAAGTATCACCAAAGGCTTTGAAAAATATAATATTGGAGCCACAACCCTAATCTACTCAAGGATATTTTATCTTGAGTATATCAAACATCTCTCAATGTTTTCCTAGGATCCTATTGATTCATTAAAAAATACTGAAGTAGGAGTAACAGTTACAGTGATCCTACTAAAAAATTGATACCAAAAACATTGGATGTCCTGTCCATAATAAATATCACGAAGATCTACTCTATTTTCATGAAATGATCAATAATTATAACTCATCTATTAATGTGTTCAAAAAAATACCATCCTCATTGTCAAAATATCAAAAGAAAAATAGTCATCCCCATGAAATTTTCCACCTTGATGGTCCTCCCCATAATATACACTATAGAAATTCTCATTACAATAAGACTTCAATCCATGATTTTTGTCCTTCCAAATATGTAATTTTCATCAATGATACCCCCTAAAGTAATATTTTATTTGTACATTAAGTTTCTCCTCATGCATAATCAATTATAATAAATCGATCTTATCGTGAGGCACCTAATATGATGACACCCATCATGTATGATGCCTTGTCATTCATAGATGATGTTATTTCTCAACTGGAAGATAGTCCAAGAAAATATTCACAGTCAAAACCACCCATGGTTTTCATACCCTCCATCATGTGAGGGGAAATTCTTCATAACCCCACCTCTTATTACAAGTATCCTAGGAAGCATCCAATTTTGTAAGATTATGTGGAGTACTCTTATGAATAAGTTGATATCTACACATTTAAGATGAGGAAATAATTTACTGAAGAAAATATAAAATTCATATTTTATACCATATCTAATCTTCAATATGGAATTTTAGAAACATTGTCATAAAAATGTGTTCATGATGTTCTCTTGAAAAATTGTATGAATCATTCTCACATGAAGGCCAAATCCTATCCTTTTGAGGAATATAGAGATCATGTCGAGCTAATCGAAGAACATAATCACCATATTTACCTAAATACCCTTCTGGAAATGCGATACCTAAAATCAGGGAAACAATAGGAGGGTATTTAATGAACATGTCAAAACATGTTATGATGGATATGCCATCAAATAAATAATTCCATGTTATGGGATTAAACCAATGGATATGGTGATACTGCAGCATTGTGTTTAACACCACTCTTTGGTCTTTAGGGTTTTAAAGAAGTGACATCATGAAACATCATTTCTACTATTCAGATATTTGAATAAAATATTGATCAAAAAAATAAAAAATTCTTGGTAGGAATCATACCATAACAAAACATTTAATCCTTGAGACCGATGATATCAAAACACTGAATGACTCTTGCATGATCCATCTGATAATATTTATCTAGCTTCTCTCTTAAGGGGGAAATCATAAACCAACAACAATGAATTTGGAATTTGGTATCTCATGTGCAAATCATATGATTCTCCTAACACATTCTTGAACAAATATCATCATGATCAAAATATTAGAAATTATGTTTTCTTCAACAATGATATAGAATAGGCTATAAAATAAAAGAATGAATGCATTTTTAACTCATCCCAATCCCATAAGACCAAAAATATAATGTAAAATATGTCACAAAATTGGATTAGGAAACCCCAGCCTATAGGGATATGGGATGTTTTACCTCACCCTCCACCAAAATAAAGATCATCTATTTTATGATAATGAGGAGTACCATTAATAGTACCATCCCAGTTTTTCCCAATTCAAGACCTAAATTACTCAATTAGAACATGCATGATGAAACTATCATGATAATCCATTCTATTCACCCTTCACTATAAGTCTATAAATGGATATTTGAATGATATTATGAGGCACTACAGTGGGAGAAAACAAACTAGATCTATCAATGACACAAACACACCTATATATCATAGTACTTTCAACTGATATCCATAGGGAAACTAGCTATCCTATCTTTACAATACCAATGTGCATCCTAAAAGTCATTATGCCTCAGTAAATATCATTAGAACTACATGTACATACGAGAGATAACATGAATTGGATAATGGGGGATGATGAGATTATTTTTCCATTAAAAATTCTATCCATAAAGAAAGGAATAAAAAAGTTTTTTGTACCAAGAAAAAAAGGCTCACTAAAAATTTGGGGACCCCCTCAAATGATTCACTACCACCTCATCAGTGAGAATATTATAAGGAAAAGGGTAATTGTGTGCTTATATATTACCCACCTCCAATGTAGATTGAACCTCTCACACATGATAAAATATATACTCAATATGAGTAAGAGACAAATTTGTTGAGAAGGCTCAATGATGAACTACTCCAATGCCAAATCCATATGTGATATCCTCTTCAAGGATTGCCTCATCTTTCTCTTAGAGACAACATACCTCATCAAGTAGGTTTTTTAAAAATAGAAAATGTTCAATCACAATATCCCCCAAATGTGGGATACAAAAAAAAATTCATTTATCTGATGATAATGGGATAGGAAGAGTTATCTCCATTGGGGAAACACCCAAAATATAGTTAGACAATCTCTCATGGTCCATTTTATGAAGTTCATCAGCCACCCGTAAAGGAATGGCCTCCAATGTTATCCCAACTTGTTATTCTCGTTGTTCATTCTCTTTCCTATTTGATCATTCCCCCATGTGTTATTGACACTATTAAGCCACTGGTGGCTTTATTGGATGATTTGGGAGGACAATCTAAACCAGTAAAATCAAAATGAAATCCATACCATAAATGGTTAGATGGTACACTCTTCCCCCCCAATGGTTTGGAATCCTATATCCTCAACATTAAATTTCATAGTTGATTTCGAATCGCATCTATCACACATATTGTCATGGTGTGGCCTCATGATTGGAACCCTCATTCAATAAGTGGTAGCCAAACATAGGTGTATCAGGTTGAACGATAAGGACCATCCATTTCCTCATATACCAGTTTATATTCATATTGATCAAGGCATTGGATGATATTCTCCAACAGTTCCTCTACCCATTTATTTCTTCACTAGTGAAAATTACATTCCTCATCATCTCTAGTTGAATGAAGTAAGAGAAAGAGAGGGTCTCATATTAAATTTCTAGGTGGAAGGGGTTGACTTACTCCATAAATGTAAAACATCCTCTAGTGGAAATTTTTATTATATTATTTTAGAAACATTGTGATGATATTCATACAACGCTAATCCCAGTAAATTATATAAGTGTTTTGTTGGATGTTTTCAAATTTTCACAAAGGTTGAGGGATTATATTTTGTGAAACAAATAAAAATATAGATAAATTCCAATATCTTATAAAAAGATAACAGGCATAGTGAATACCAAATCACTCACGTTAAAACCTTTATCTATTCAATCTCTAGATCCAAATCCTCCACCTCCTCTCATTAAACTTCATCTAAAATGGAAAATTATGTTAAAATTCCCCCATCATAACGAGTGAAGAGAACCCAAAATACCATAGTTAATAGTCCATGAAAATAATGTTTTTCCTTACAATATAAGAATTTTCTAGATTCCATTATTGTTTTTATGGGAATTAAACTAGTAAAATTTCTAGAGCCTAAGATCCCCAATCATGTTAAACATTATGATTTCCCAAAATATTTCCCATTTCATGAAATGGTGTGTTAAACTATCCAAGATTTTTTTAAAGAAATACAATAAAATATTGTTTATTTTAGGAATTTAATATTGGGTGACCAACTAGTATGTGTTGTTTCTGTTTCCACCACCACTCACGAAGAATAATGATAATAAAAACAATTTACAAGATGGATAATTTAATAGTTATATGATTATATGACCAAGAAAAATCATCCAAAGTCATGAAATATTTATTTCAAAGTTAAATCAACCATGTCCACCCTTAGATTCATCTTCCATAATACCACCAAATTCATCAATATTGTAGTCCTCTAAAATCCAATCATTAAAGAAATGACATTGTTGGAAGAAAAAAAATTTATAGGTGGGCGAGACTATAATGATGCCAAACCATGTCTTCACTCTCTCAGGTTTCGTGCTTCCATACGTAAGAGCATGGGTACCATCCCACAAAAGTATACCATGGGAATTGTCTCACAAAATTGTATCTTTATTAGACTAGGAAATAATATTTTGTATCAATAATTTCAACAATATGATGGACCCCTTATCTAGTGATAAGAAATATTATAAAAGCGTGATCTCTATGATAGATCATGTATCCACGTGTTGATTTCTCATGAACCAAGGTTTAAGGGGGAGAACTTATTTATGCCAAACCCAATATTCAAGATACATGCCTACCAGATCCATTTATGCTACTGAAACTCATTGAATATACCTTCAACAAGAAATATAAGAATATAGTAATATAACTAAATAGGAAAGTATTATTCTGGAACATATTATTTGGGAGGATGAATTGGAAATGAAGAATTAGTCTCATTATCCTTGGCTGGATGATGGGATAGGTAGGCCAAACCCAATACTAGTAAATGTTCCCTTAATAAATGATAATCCACCTAACTTTTTTACCACATGAAATTTTACATCTAATGTTCTTGACAAATAAATTATCCCCATAATGTTCTATAGGCCTTTGATTTAAAAAATTTACATCTTTATGATGTTTTCCACAGTTACATTAAAGCATTCAACACCTGATGAAATTAACATTTCAAGGAATATTTGAGATGTGCATGTTGGGTATGTTTTAATCCGTCAATAGTTCGATTTTGGGGTCAACTATACTGAGGTATTACATGGAGATATATACCCTACATAATTTCATGCAATCATCCCTTTTACAGAATAGTACAAGGATATTGTGACAAAAGGATGCAACCAGATATTATATGTGTAGAAAAAGAATGATAACATTGATATCATTTAAGAATAAATTGAAAATGGATCTATATTTAATATCATTATCTAATGAACTCATAATTGGTTGGTCTACAGTTAAATTGATTTATCTCTCACTCCTTTGAAACATCAAGGGTATGACAAAATAAAACAGATACCACTAGGTGAGATAATTCTCTGAACTCAATTTTGGGACCTAATTTATGAATCTAAATTCATGGTCTCCTAGAAGGATACAACCTTCAATGAACCTCTAGGAAGGCCTTGGTTTAAAAAACATGTGGAAATCCCTTTATCATATCACCAATGTATCATGTAAAACATTAATGGGATTAGTGGGATTTAATACAATGATCACTCATTGTTTGAATATTGTTTCTCTCAATAAATTGATGTAGGATATTATTGAAGAGAATGGAAGAAACCCATGAGTATTGTTTTTTTCCCAAGATACTACCCCAAATTGTATAGAAATTATACTTACAAACCCATTTAACGATCATTAAAATGATTATGTTCTTCCAATAAATCAAATCAGGAGGTTGAATTTGGATTTTGACATGTACTCATCAATACTAAGGATATTAGTCAAGAAAATTGAAACATGTATTTCAGAAAAGACCTCTTGATCATATTTCAAAGATGATGATTTTGGTGAAAATTAAAAAAACATTATCCCTAAAATTTTACAATACGCTAAACTATCAGGTAAATTTAAATGAATTATCATGTCAGTGTTGGATAATGGATATATGTTTTCCTATAAAACACATAATATCAATATATTTTCTACCAATAATGACCCCCCGGTTTTCAATCAACCATTCCAATGAGTTAATAAATAGGAAGAGTAAGAGGAGTGGGAGAGGAATAGGGTCTGGGAGTGGAAGAGGGGACAATATCAAGGAATCCTTTCTAACAATAAATAATGGTGTCTCTACCAATGTTGATGAACTATGATAGGTAAATTTTAGCATATAGGAAGACATTCGACCAACATTGTACATTGTGACTCTCCCATTCAAAACCAAGATATATATGACTACTTCATAAAGAAACATGGAGTTGTTTTATTTTGGAATTACATAGAAATTCCAAGCAGTGATCATGATGTGGCTGCCCACCACCTGGGTCTGGCAGAAGATTATCGAGTCTACCAAAGGAAACTAAGTGGTAAAATCTTACCCATGATGATAAATTTGAATCAAAAGTTGATAATATCATCATGAAAAACTTTATTTGGGATGTTAAATTCCCAAAATGGCCCAAAAATATCATCTTAGTCAAAAATGGGAATGGTAATATAATGGTGTGCATCGAATTCAGAGTTCTCAATTACAATTTTAAAAAATATGTCTTTTTGGTTCTAATTATTGTACTTATGATTGATGTAGTGGCTAGCTACCAATCCCTCTAATTCATCGATGTATAGCTAGAATATAAACAAATATGAATGGCCTTGGATAATGATGAAGACACTACCTTACCGGAAACCCAATGTGTATATTTCTATCTAGCGATTGCATTATCCTGAAAAATTCTAGCATTATATACCATCATTCCATGAACTATATATTCAATCAATTTATAAGAAATTCTATCATTTCAATTTTGATGATCTGGTTGTAATGTCTCAACATAATTTCCATAGTCTTTCTTTTCTATAATGGTTTCAATAAAACTACAACAACTTAGCCTAAAAATGAACCCTATGAAATGTTGTTTCAATATATCCTTGAGAAAATTTCTCAGCTTTGTAGCATTCCATTGCATAAGCGTATTATATTATTAAAATAAAAATTCCATCCTTAACACGATACCAACTAGAATCCTCCATTACATTAGAGAAAAATAATGATTCCTTTACTAAATTTGATGCATTATTGATAATATTTCTAGAATTGAATTACCCATCATCATGTTGATAAAAAAATGGGTCATGTATTAGTGTATTAATGACTATAGAGAGTAGTTTTATAGTATCGATATGTATTTTTTTTATTCCACCTGTTATAGTGCCTCCTATCAATGAAAATATGCTCATCGTATATGTGAAAACATTTGAGTGATCATAGGGTTCTTTGATCACACAAAATATTGATTCTATAATTTATAATTGTATCTATTATCTCACCCAAACCCTGATCAATACTATGAAATTTTATTCAAATATTTAAAATAGACTTGTATACTTAATATATGTGGTTCATAAATTGAGACACTACATGAATAATTAAAATCTCAATTTAGTCTCACAAACTGACCGACTAATGTTGATCCTCAAACATCTTTTGTTGACTAGACATTTAGAACATAGGGTTATCATCTTGTTGTTTTGTGACATCTAGTTTATACCAAAAAAAGTTATAAATGGTAATTATTTAGAATATTTCCTAACAATGATTCCTTATTCAGAATAAATTCCAATGTGTACCAAACTCTCGGATAAAAAATATTCTCTTTCTAAGAATCCCCAAGAGAAAGGGATATATATTCTGATGGCGCATCCAAAATCCCAGTAATAAAATGTTGGAAGTCCCTAAGACCAACAAATTTTTGTTGGTAGGAATCTTTGTCTCCACAAAAAGGCCGATCTTATTTATTTAATCATATTAATAGTACTTTTCACCAATAATGTGGCAGAAAACAAGGCCCTCAATACATGATTAGAAATAATGTTGTAAATACCATGGACCCATCTAAATGTAAAAGGTGACTCGGATCTATTAATAAAGTAGTATAACAAGGATTACACTATTACGAAAAAAGATATGACACCATTCATGGTTTTTATTGACTCTTGATAGAAGAATTCCCCTAGAAAACCAACATTGACTTGTATTATTTAGTAACAGAATGCTTTGGATGATGCATAGGAAAATGTGGCTATAGATCATGTAGATATAGATATAGGTGAAGAAGTAATTATCATTGGACATAATCTAAAGGTATAACTATTTGGTATGAGTTTCATAGAGGATATTAGTGAGTTCAATTCAACCCCTAAATGAGATAATCCTATGAATGGATGGATGAAACCCATCCTATACTACATCTAGTGTGGGATTCTTCTATCATAAAAATCCATGAAATGACAAATCAACTAAAAATTAATCAACATCATCATTTATGGTATCTTGATTCATCAAATGGCCCTATATAAATGAGGCTTTGAATGAATCCACTCGAGACTCATTGGTATGGAGGAGACTATTTCCATTATGAGAGAATTCCATAGTGATACTTTTTCCCCCATCAGTCACGAACCGAGATTTCTCTCAAAAAAAAAAGGGTTTGATATTTATATCCTTCAATGTTGTATTATTATACATAATTCATGAAAAAAGTATCATCTTTTCCGGTTTATTCCAATATCAACCATAAACCATTAGTTCTGTTTCCCACCAGAAAATATTTCTTCCCATTCGCCATGTGGGGAATTGATGTTGTCATAACATAAGAATATATTATACCCAAGAAGTTTAAATATATAAAAATTGATATCGACTTCTTCTCCAAGTTGAATGATGAAATACCCCTCAGAGTACTTAGGAAAAAATCATTATAATTTTTTTAATTCCAATATCATTACCAGGTTCGGTTTCCCTCACAAAATATTGACGGAAAGGGAAACCAAAATTTTTTCTTCTGAAATTAAATGGTTTTACAAATTTTATAACATTTAATCCATCCATTAATCTAACTATAATTTAGTGTAAAATGGATATATTGAGGGATTAAATAATAATCTATCTTATATACTCTTGAAAATGGTATATTATGACATGAAATCCTGGCCCAACAAACATCTATTTTCCTTATTGGTATATCATTATTTAACTCGTTCCACAAAACTGGAGATCCCAAATTCTCTGGTATAAGAGATAGAAGATGTTTTTTCATTGAATTTAATTTTTATATACTCCATATTGTCATATGTCATCAATTTTCTAGACATGTGGAGTCCAAGAAACCATTGTACGGATTATAATTTCTATATGATAAAGACCACATACCATGCAACTTTTAGAGGTTTACCAATAATAAATATGTCACGATTTTAACAAGAAAGGTCACCTTCTTTCAATCCAATAAGAGGAATTGGTCTTGGTACTCAAGACCCCTATGATTCCTAGGAATAAATATCCATTTCTTGAACAGAAATGGGAAGGAAATTTTTAAATCCATAAGGCCTATTCTAATGGATCATATTCATTGATCACCATGGATGGTGAGTGTTCTACACCCATGCCAATGAAATATTTCTCATGAAATATTTCATGTGATTGACAACATATGGCCCAAGTCATATGACCTAAAATTATAGGACAACATTTTTCTATACTCCATGACATTAAAAAGGATGGTGAATTGTATCACAGCCCTACATGGGACAACCCATTTTTTCATAGTCAATATACATTAAATTATATGAAATTTTATTTATAAAATGATATTAAAATGAAGTGTTACTAAATGCATCCAGAATAGGATAACCTAGGAAAGATGACTCATGTGACAAGCATGGAATGCCTCTTATGAGTTGATTTCCAAAATTCTCAGGAAAATCATCTAATGAGATTATTTCTTGAGTACATGTGAAACTCTTCTTATGAGATGACATCTCGAGGACCATGGTATATTTTAGTGCATAAACCCAACTATGATTTTTTTCAGTCTACCATGGAACAATTATCATTACCACATGATTTTACACTTTTTGAAATTTCAATGAGTGTGTGAACAAAAATGGTATATGACTCATCCTGATCAACTAGCTTTAAATATTTAGGATAACAGAATTTATGTACACCTAAAATTGAGATCAAATATTTCTTGATTCTCACATTAATTAGATATATATTGACTCTTATGTTCTTCATCCTAGGACTAGCTATGAAATAAAAATAAATACTACCACATTCCCTATATATGAGCTAGATCATTATAGGGAATCCTTTTCAAAAACAACATATTCATTGATTCCTATTGTCATAGAATACAATGCGATTATAAAAACAACTATATCAAACCCAGTAAGAAATAAAAAAGTTGGGTACAACGTTATTTTCCTGTGTTTGACTCTATTTAATTCCATCATGTAGGATTACTCCTTACTAATCAAATAATCCACTCCATACCAGATATCTTTAGTCTTTCAATTCACCAACATTCATTGAATCACCCAAATGATATATTTTAATAACACTATTTTCCTTCTCTCTCAAATTAAGAATAGCTCTCATGGGATTTTCAATCATTCTAATGGCCTCGTTTCCTGGTTAGGTGTCTTAGTGGTCCATACATCAGGACTATAAACTGTGTGTATCTTCTTGAAAAGTAATTTTAATCCTGAAAGGACTCATACTTTCTACATACATCGGGTAAAAAATTTATTTTTCTCATGATGTTAAATATAAATAAAACTCCCTTTCCCCCTGATGTTAGACTTCTTCGTACACATACCTATCATATATTTTAAAATAATGTGTTTTTTTTCATTGCTTCAAAGGACCACCATTATATCTGTCAATCTCTCATTAATGATTTTGTCTAGAACTACTTGTGGATTGGCTCTTATCTCTATGAGATATTTAGTGACTACCATATTCAATAAAATAGGACCAACTAAAATGAAAAAATAATTCCCCCAAACGTATATATATGATATACGTCCACATGGGAGTGTCCAATGCGAGTTATCATTTTGTCTATGATTCCATATTATAAAACATTTCTCATCCCTATATGCAGACCCGATCTATCTTGGGAAATTTCCAAAAAACTGCATGTGGAATGAATCTCATAACCACATGATATGTAGTGACACCAAGATCTCAAATTTAAGGTCCTATCATATATGTTTTCTTCATTACATATGATCTAGTCCTGTGTATGGAATATTACACCCATTCTTGATCAATTCCTTCCAAAATTATTCCTTTATATGATGTAATGTTACATTCAGAAAACATAACCCATGCCTTGGGAAATTATGATCTCTATAAAATTTTCATTTTCTATCGATAAAGGAAGAACTCAACTCTAAATGGATCATATTCACCAACTATACAAAATATTCCTGAAATATGGATTTTCATAATGTGCACCATAAATATGTCTCATGAACCATATGAATCTCCATACTGATAATAAAAGTTATTTTACCTCTATAAACCTTGAAAAATCATATTAATGGCTGGTTTATAAATTGTTTATGCGTTCATCCCCTGAATACTTGCCCAAAATCATTTTCTCATAACATGGAACTGCAATGGAACAACATAAAACCTCCCCCCATCATGCACAAATAATGTAAGAGAATTATTTTTCAAATCACTTTGAAATGAATGGTCTTATATATATGACCATTAAAATTCACACCAAACATCCTTATGGCATGACACTAAATTTATTGGAAAAATCCTCACTATAAGAAATTAAACTACATGTTCGGCATCCCTATCTTATGATGTAAAAATATGTGTCGTTGTGGGCTTCACCGGAGAGGTCCATTTTTGGGGGTTTTATTCCCCTATCACACCCTTATGTCAGAACTACGGGTTTCTAGATTCCCAATACAATGGAATATGTAGCGACACTTGGATCATTCATTCTATTCCCAACCACAATTGAAAACAATATCTACCAAAACTCTCTGATACATGGTCCTAATATTTGCTAGGAATTATAGTGTGAGTTAATTCATTAACAACTGTTCTATTATAATAAAATTCCACACCCTCATTAATGGAAAATGATAATATAAATGTTTCCTTCATTTCATGGATTATTCCTTTCACAAACATACATCATGGTTTTGGGAAACTCATACTATCAAAATCCTCCCATGACCATCAGTAATAAAGACGTCTAAATTTTAAGGACACCGTTGTTTTCACTATCCATAATACACCTAAAAACACTATGTTTCATATAATTCCACCAAACATGGATTTTAAATCAAATGAACTTTTATTCAAAGGATAAAATAATCTGATATATGTTCACCCAAAGGCCATCACATAGAAATTAACTTTTTGAACATGGTAAATGATTGTTATGTTCATACATGTCCCATGTCATCTCTTTGGATGCGCAATTCCTAGCTCATGACATAAAAATATCTTCCACATATCAAGAATGTATTTTATCATTCATGGATTGAAATTTCCAATATAATCCATATCCTCATAAATCATGGTCAATGTTATTGAACTAAAAACATATATTTCATTGGTTAAGATTTTGAGAAATTAAACTAACAATAAAAGAGAAACAATGAACATGAAGATGAAATACTATAGGGTACTCTCTATATGAGATGTTTTTCAAATTCCTTTACATGCACGTATAATGATTTAGGAAAGTTGAGAAATTGAAATTAAAAAGGCACAAAACATGTTAGATCGAAAAACCATAAACGAAGGCATATAAAAATGGTGTGAATCCATCAATAAATCATCATTACATTTAAATTTTGGTAATATTAGTGTAATTTAAAAAAAAACCCAATGAATTTATGGTCTTTTGTGTGGCTCTATAAATAATAAAGTTATGCTCGGTTGGTCCCTCAAGCTACGAAAACGATAGAGAATTTTCCCAAAGGTGAAAAATTCAAAATCCCACTAGATGAGTTAGGAATGAATCAGAGATCCTTATATTCAACTAATAATCATATTATATTCATTAAAAAAACTATAAGGGAGGGTATATTTGGAATCAATTGTTTTTCCATGCACATTTTTATAGAATTCATGATGTGATCCTTACTTACACAACAGATGTATGGTTTGAGTAATAATATTTTTTAAGACAAAAGAAGAAGCATAATGGATTTCCATATGCTACAATACTACTCCACACTAAATAATAGATATTCTGTTCAAATAAATCCCAATCTATGGGCTTTGTGGTAGGAACCTCCCTCAGAGAGTATGTTTTTGATATTGTGAATTGAAAATAATTATGTGTGAACACATTAATTGAATTTTTAAGGGTATTATGAAAAATTTAGGTATCCTGAAATACCCTTATCTGGTGTATAATATATATAATGGGGGTATTTTAATTTCTAGGATTCATGTTTTTTTTCATATTGCCAGAAGAAACTTGCAGATAAAAATTTATAGATGTTGGATGATGGGAAATTTTTATTATGGAATTAAAGATCTCATGAAACCCCTTCGTGAAACTCTTTCAACCATATCTATCAATTAAAAACAAACAAATACTACCTACATGGAGTATCTAGCATAAAAAAATGTGTGGAGAGCCTGTGTAGACCCCATGTAAAGAAACATAAACTAGAAAACCTGTGTGGCCCAACATTCTTGAAATAAATCTTGCACATGTTCAACTTACAAGAGAGACTTACCTGAGTGAATTAAATTAAATTTCTCCTTCACCTATGGTTATAATACTTCCTATAAGTAGGAAAATTGGGATATCATTTGACTTTAATAAAAAAAATGAGGGATTTGAGATCTGATTTCCCAATTCCTTTTCCCATGTCCTCAAAACTATCCTGGTAGATCTCCAAGAATAAAAATGACGGGAGATTAATGATAGTTATAGGATTTGACATCCCTTATGATCTAAAACACTAATGAATTATCTGAGGATCCACATCCCCCAATTCCATGTGTACTAGGGTGAATTCCCATTCTTAAGATTGGGTCGTGCATGTGACGCTTCTAGAAGCACCCGAGGAGACCATTGGATGTGTTAGTGAGGTTCTTCCAAATTTTGGTTTTCTTTGTTGTTATTAATCCATGTTTTACAAGGTAATAATTGAGAAAGGGACCTCGAGGTTATCCTATTTTTTACATGGGAAGTGTACCTGCCAAATTCTTGAAATCATCACCAAGATGAAGTGGCCTCCCAGCTCACCCAGGTATCATCATGGGGAGGCACCCTCCAATTTTCCTTTGTATCACATAGTAAAATTATCCTCATGACCAATTTTCACATTTTCATTTACTAGAAACCCATTTATACTGGTTTCCTATTTAAGGGGGGCCAATCCATGATCTCCCCTAAATCCTTCAAACATTTCTTCCTAGTAAATAGGACACACCAGTGTGTCTTATCTATTATACACTATCATAGTAAATGAGGTCCCACTATTATCGTACCAAATTGGTAGGATACACAAAATGTACATGATTATACATTCCTATGATAACATGGAACATGGACTTTAAAATGGTGTGGGATGGATTCTCAAGCTTGGAGGTGACATATGTTTCTTAATATGTGAAGCGAATCAAATGAAAATCCTTTATTTTCATCCATAGGACCTCTATCATCCACTATTACACACATCATAAGGTAAATCATATAGGCATCCCTCCTTGAGTAATCCCATTGTATTTATTATGTGACATCCCTCGCCATCCACACCATTTCCCTCATTCACAAGTTGATGTATGAGATTTTTCAGATTAATAGATATTTCACATCGCCTTATTTATTTCATAGATCACGAATCAGAAAGGATTATAGTGTAGTGATGATCACGTCATTAGCATAATAAAATACCTACCACATGGGCCTCCTAATCGGTATAAGCCCTAACCATGTAGTCTGAATTGTGTCTCTAACTCAGTATTCCCAATAGGATAATGCTCTTAAGGGACTATATTCCCTTTATGAAAAATTTCTATGTCGAATATATTCCATGTGGAACAAATATTCAAAGAGACATATTCACATTTAAGCAACAACTTGGGCCACCCCCATAGGTGTAATCCCAAACATTTCTGAACTATATGACATTTGATTCTGGTACTCATGGGATACGAGGGAAGGCTCCGAGATGACCATGCCAAATACATCCCAACCACTATCATCATTACTGGGCCATTTTCCCAGTAAGATCATGCCCAAACTATGAGGTTATATTCTTTTCAAGATCTTCTCACATTATCCAAATTGGCCAAAATTCCTGATGAGAGCTATCTCACCATAAGTCCATATTCCTCACCATATCAACTACAAAGGTCCTTTTCGAAATAACTCCTACACCAACATTGACTAGGGCCCTTTTTATAGACATCATCACTATATGATGTTAAACTACATGGTCTGGTCCTTATCACATGACCATAAAAGGTATGATGTGTCCCATCATGTGGAATCAAACTATGAGGGTTCTAATTCCTCTCATAATTATAGATAAAACCCCCAATCATGGGCCCAATACCAAAACGAAAAATGAATCCCATATCCAAGGATGATAATAAATTCAATAGATCATAACTTTCTTTATTAATGAAGTCATAACAACAAAATGAACATAATTAAGATGGAGAACCACTTATACATATGACTAGTTTACCGTAAACCCATGTCTATAATTGATTATTAATACATAGGTGTGATTGGTTCCATAATTTTAAATTAAAATGGATTCATAAATACATATTAAATATTTAACATAGTCTTAGTGTAGGAAATAATTCCCCTAAAAAGGCTGTGATGAGCCCGAACTCCCATTATCTGGACCAATATGAGTTTTTATGAATCTTTTGTTATGTTCTCCCATGAAAACATACCTTCAAAAAATAGTCCCATGATCCACCATGGATATAAGGGTCATTTTGGATATCCCATTCCATGTATAAACCCTATTTAAAACCTTCCCACCTTGAAGAGGTGTTAAATATTATTTTTATCAACTTCAATTTACATTTTCAAAAATATTCTAAAATTTCTCTAATGAATCATTAATTTTTATGTAATTTGATTCTTTTTTTATGTTGGAAATCAATGGTAAATTTATTTGGAAAAAATATTTTCCATTTTTTGAAGAACTAACCTTTTAATGTTATTTTAAAAAAGAAATATGGATTCATCTACCTTTCACATGGCTAAACTACCCACCCAATTATTGTTCCCGCTTGTGAGAATACCATACCAATAACATTAAGTGTATCTATATTTATTAACAGTGGTTGTTGGAATCTGTAGAAAATTTCTTTACCTACTTTTACTAGTGGTGGTTTTTCATTATCACTGGTAATGTACAATGTAAATTATTTGTTGAATTAAAAACTTCTATTTTCTAAAAACCCCCATTCTAAACCATCACCAATGACACATCATTTTTTACTTTTTTGAATATTTTATGTGTCATTTGAAATCACATCCACTTCATTCAAAATAGTTTTAGGGGTGGTTGGGAGAACCTCTAATGACACTATTTTTTTCACTATGGATGCCTACCTCCTACACACACCACCAGTTCCATCCCAATTCACCTTCCAACATGTCAAAAGACATTGGCTACCATTATAACTCCCCTAAAGGTATTTGAAATGGATTTGGGAAACTATAGTTAAACATTCCTCCTATATTTTGTACATCATTTTTTATAAATAATTTTTAAGTATATATGAAATTATTGTAATTTTTATCCCAATATATTTAAAAAAAAATTCAAAAAAATTTCTTTTGATACTTTATTTTGTAATAATTTATGTATTTTAGCAAGTAAATCAGTGATAAATATATTGAATAAGTTTTTTATGGTGGTTGGGAGAACCAAAAATAAAATGTTAATTTTTTTAAAAAAATGAAAATTTTATTCAACTTCAAAATGTCTTAAATTATTTACTAATTCCATACCGTTGGTGATAATATTTTTTTTGATTATAAAAAAATGAATAATCAATAACTATATGGTTATTCAGTTATAATTTCAATAACCAAATCCAATGACATTTTTATTTATTTATTCATTTAGGGTTATTAATTTTCTTAAACCATGTGTTTATTAGAGTTTCTATTACCCATTAATTTAAACATTATGTAACAAATATATCACACTCAAATTATATTGAAAAAAAATAAAAATCTAAGTTAAATACATATATTCTTTAAAACAATATTTAGTTTAAAAAAACATAAGTTCATAAAAAAATTTACTATTTTTTTAATTATAATAAATCTAAATGGTTATTCAATATATTAAATTAAAAAATAAACTTATTAATTCAGTTATTTTAATGTTTTTGGTTCTTAAAATTAAAAAAACAATCCCCAAAAAAAAATTTGACTTTAAACATGTAAAATTAATATGGGTTTAGTTTTTTATAAATCATTTTTCTTTTATTAAAATTACTACCTTTTGGTTTTTTAAATTCGATTTTTGGATATTGATTTCGTTAACAATCTATTTTCCTAAAATTTTCTTATACCCACTTATGAAAATACCTTATGGATGGTTATAAATCCATTTAAATGTATTATAATTGTTTGTGAGAAAATATATCCATATTGGCCACCTAATCATATTAGTTGTGTTTTTACATAAGAACATGTAATGCAAAGAAATATAAGTGAAACGTTTTACCCTTTATAATTAAAAAACATATTATAATGTGATTCTCAATACATTATTGTTAAAAAATTTGAAAAATATTGGGGTGAATTTAAATCAATGATAATTTTTTTATAAAATAATTAAGGGCTATTAAAAGAATATGTGAAAAAAATCTCAGAAAAAACATGTTTCCACCCTCTTTAGCACAAAAACCACTCCCACCCAATGCTTCATACCACATTCAAAAAAACCATGGAGGAATTCATAACTCACATATAATCTATTATTGGTGGTTATAAGAAACTGTATCTAAACTAGCCACAAAATCTTATTACTTTTGATTTTTCATAAACAATAGTAATGTATAGAAAATAGTGTACATTTTAAACCATTATATTTAAAAAAATATTCTATATTGACATTAAATATACATTATATTTAAAATTAAATTTAAAATTTTTGCAGATCATGGAAATATGTAATAAATATATTTTAAAAGTATTAAGGAGTGGTTGTATGATCCAACTTTATAATGTTATTTTATAAATAATTAGGCACCCACCATCTTTCATACACCACCACTGACCTCCAAATTTAATTTGCAACATTCAAAAAGGCTATTGTAGTGATTAGAAATCCATCTAAATGTATTATTAGTGGTTATGGGTAACTACATATAAATTTTACACATACTCATATTAACGATTGTTTCGTGTAAGAACAAATATTTTATGATAAATATTGGATGTTTTAACAACTTATAATTTTTTATAAAAAACTATTATAAAGCTCCACTAAAGACACATTATTTTTCAAAAAATTGATATTTTTAAAGCTGGATGGAAATAACCACTAATCATCATTTAAAATATATTTTTGAGTAGTTTGGATAATCTCCTATAAAATGTTATTAAAAAAATGTACAGGTTTCCTCCCTATTTAAGACACCCTCACTGCCCTCTGAATTCCCCTTACAAATTGAATAAATACCTTGGCGGTTGTTCTGAATCTCTTTAAATGTATTTGCACTTGTTATATGATATTTCTGCTAAAATGGAATCCTACTCATGTTAGATATGTTTCTTAATAATCCCCAGTAATTTATTAAAAATTATTTGTATTCTTAAACCCTTCTAATTAAAAAAACCCTATTCTAAACTATCACTAGAGACACATTATTTTGTAATAAAAATTAAAAAATTTAGTTATTGCTGGAAAATGATGATAAATTTATTTTTGATGGATCCAATTATAATATTTACAAGAAATATAGTATGGTTTATGTTTTTCTCAATCCTCCTAGGATGATCAGGGAGTTAACAAAGAAATGCATCTTATAGTTCAAGCTAACAACATTATTAAAGATGGTATTGTTTCCCAGTGTTGGAGAAATTTTAGATGTCAATAATTAATAGGATGGCTTGCATCATGAAAAATATATTTCCTTGAAGACCATATGAAAATAGGGAAAATTCATGAGTTTTGTAAAGAATTGGATTCGTGAAGGGTGGTTGTGAAGGCACCGAGATTCTAATAGAATGCACTATGATTATGACATGCATCATGAAAAATGATTCTCTTATATAAGATTATGAAAATTGGAGCATCAAAAATAGTGATGGTGTTCTCTATGGTTACAATAATTTGAGCATCATGAGTTCATGATGGTTTGAGGGAAGGATTAGTGACAATATAAAATCTCAATGGTTCTTCGCAACTGAAGGAGCACCAAGAAAATATTTTTACAAGATCGAGAAAATGAGCTAAAAGTGGTTGGCCATTGCGAATATCAATGAAAATAAATATGAGGCCACCCCACATAATTCATGACAAATTTTAATGGAAAATCTATAATTTCCTTAATGTCACAAAGCGAGCGGATCTCCATGAATTTGACATTCAATTCCTGCTTTAGCATCATGAAAATACTAGTTTAGACTTGACTAAAGGAAATGATTATGATAAAATGGTGATTTATGATTATGGGATATTCAAAGTTGACTTGGTGATCTTCGTAAAGGAATTTTTTTTCGTGAATGCATGGTGATTCATGAAAGTGAATTACAAAGGAGCATCATCAAAGGCAGTTTTTAACATCTGGGTTTAAGTGAATAGTTCATTCCATGTTCATCAAATAAGGAATACAAAGAAAGAAGATTCTAGTGGTATGTTAGGGAAACATCTCTATTTCCATTTCATTGAAGAGTCCTCCATGATGATAAGTTTAGTTAGACTTATATCAATTAAATGTGCTAATGGGAGTCGGCAGAAGTGTTTCAAGGGACACTATGTTCTATCCCTAAAATATTTCAATGGAATTTTTCCTGAAATGGGTGACTATGTATAAATTATTATATTCCACAACAAGTGACTATTAGTGGATTTAGTAATGAATAATACACTATCAGTGTATGCTCTATGGATTATCCCTTAATTGTGATCCAAGTAAAACTGTGTTTTTGCCTTTTTGAAAGTGAATTTTTTATTATTTCACCATTCGAAAAATAGTTATAACAAGTTCCTACCAATGTGGGAACATGATTCTTTTCTTTAAAAAAATTCGACACCATGATTCACCCCTTCCATCTCAAGGTGCTCTGTGGTCCTATAAGTGGTATTAGAGCTTGGTTTGCATATTATGGATAGTCTAGAGTAAATCTATTCTCTGTTTATGATTTTGGGTTCATTTTTTATGTCAAATATAAAGCGTAGTTTTCATAAATATGTCGTTTTCTCTATGAAGATGTCTTTATCCACAAAGACCTTGTTGAATTGGAAAAATAAACTGAATCGACAATTGAATAAGTCCCTATTGTATATAGAAGAAGTAGTATCTTGTTCTCTATTCTATTCTAACAATAATGATATACCAGTACTTCCATATACAGAGATGGTGGCATTGGTTTCCAAAAAATGAAAATGAAAACACTTCTATCTCAGGTAAATCATCATTTTCCAATGATTAGAAGGTATGCATTATCACCTTTGAATGTTGTCCTCAAAATAAAAACATGAGAACAAGTGTTGATGTTGATAAATATAAAACCTCACATGAGTATTAAATTATGATATTAAGAAATTATCTCAATTATATTTTTAAAGAAATAGTTATCGTTGTTTGTAGAATCCTTCAATGTATGTTGTTTGATATCAATCAGTTTTAAGGATAAGATAATGATATGAAAAAAGGATTAGAAGTAAAAGTTAGTGAATTATAAAATGTCTCTAGAAAGGTTAAGGAATTTGATGATACAATGATGGAACTTGATATAATTTCATTGAAACACCTCAAATAAGTTGAGGAGAAAGAGGGAGTCAAAATGTCTCTTAAAGAAAATATCCATCTTCATGAAGAAAAATTTAAAAATAAAAATGATGTGAATGGTCTTCAATTGGATGGAATGTCCACGAATTTCATGTAACATGACTCTTAGATTTAAAATAAATTAATACAACCTGAAGAAGAATTTGTTACAATGAAGGAGGTTTGTGAATAAAAGATGCTTATGACTGAAGATCAGAAAATCATCCTCAATATCCAATGTCTTGATTTTGAAGCCCAGTTGGTCAATTGTGAGAAGACATATATTCATATTTCACAAATGGATAAAATAGTTGTATTAGTTACACAATGTCAAATTTAGGATTCTAAATTTTAAATACCATCAACTTGTAATAAGAAAATCATGAAATTGTTTGATGATCTATCATAAGTAGCTGTGAAGAAATAGGTACCATCCATACCATCTTTTGTTAATGCCACTAAACCTAATATAATGAAGAGTTAAGGTTATAAGAAACATTATGGAAAAGTAGAGATCAATAAAGTTTATATGTAACCTAACAGAATGGTTAGGGTGGATAGGAAATAGAGTATGGAATGAGGTAACCCACAGAGATCACATCAAGTCAATCATAAAATCCAACAACCTTATATAAGATATATAAGAAGATCAGGGTTCATTGGTCAATGTTTCTACTATAATAGGTTTCGATAACTCCACATTAAATTTTGGGAATAATCCTCACAATGTATAAGAAAAAAGGAATCCAATATCAATGGGAGAAAGATAAAGAATATTTATCAACATCAAAAAGTCCAGAAGCATATGCACACTACTAGAGGATTTGGAGTTATTGATAAAATATATGATTTATGTAATGGTTCTAGTCGAATGGTTGCAACATTTTTATCCCAATATGAATTAAATAAAAAGAATAACACCAGAAAATTTGTCTAGGTACGAAGAAGCTACATTGAAAAGTAGTCAGAAGAATATTGTCAACAAAAATTCTCCAAAGAAGATCTCATGTAAGGAATAAGTGAAGTCATGAGATTTTAAATCCAATATGTTGAAGGGAAGTGCATCCGAAATAAATAATAAGAAGGATGAAAATCATATAATCACATGTAGAAGATCCAAACAAGCTTTAAGAGTTTCAAATGACATGTTAGTTATTTGGCCAAAATATTTTGAAATAATGTGGAAACATGATAATTCACATTCTAAGGTTAGTGAAAATGAAAAAGAAAATATTCCATGTGATGAAGAAAAAGTTCATCAGAGCTAGAAAACCAAAGTAAAATTATTTTTTTATAGGTGATATATGTGAGAGATTAATCAAATCTAATCACATTGCAAAAGTATGTTTAACATTATTACAAGATAAATAAGCAGCTGTTAAGAGTAGTACGAATTGACCATCCATGAAGGTTGTAAAAAATAAAAATTCTCTAAACAATGAAGAATATTATATGACTAGAACAATGTTTCCTCAATATAAATCTGAACATATGATCACTTGTGCAAGCATAAAGATTAGATTAAATAGAGAAACTCTATTGTGAAGAAAATTTCAACCTTGTTGTGCATGTTGATAAAGCAATGAGATTCCACCTTACTCCCTTAAACATTGGTCATTATATTTGTGATTTAACGCATGTAATTGAAAGGTGAAGCATGTTCCTAGGGAGATAACATGAGATGTAGTGAATGATGTAGTTTTTCTATTTATATCCAAGATAAATAATTCATTATCCTTTAATTATTCCAATTTTTTTATTTAAATACAAACATGAAAGAGGATAATTTTTTGATGAAGCTGAATATGTTCTATTCTGGATAAGGATTATAAATAAGGAAACATTTTTTCATGATATTATTTATTGTATCAGGAATAACATGTGTCTAAAATGATTTTACATAGTGAATTTGTGAATGTCATCCAATGTGTAAAGTCAAAAAATGAAGAACCATTCTGTTATTTTACCCATACTAAAATATAATGATATTCATTTTTTATGAGATCCACAATTATGAAGATGTTGAGAAGTATTTCCCTTGATGTAGAGACAAATAAACAATGATTAAGAAGCTTAAAAATTCAGTATTTCCATTTGTATGAAACCTAATTATTCTAGAAATTACAAAATAATCATTTCATTGGAAATTAGTTTATTTATCATAATTAGTGTTCTAGGGACAAATCTATATTCTGAAAAGTATAACTCCTGTAAAATATTCTAGGCTGAACCAAGTAAAAAGATCTGAAAGATGAATCAGAAGAAGAAATTATGTCTTAAAGGACATCATTTAAATCTCATAAGATAAACAGATGATCATAAATCGATCAATCCAATAAGATCGTGGATTAGATGATACCCATATTGACAATGAGAATGAGAAAAATGCACAATCTCCCTTCCTATCTACTTTAGAACCATCCTTATTTGAAGATACTACAAAAGATAAATCACGGTTTAAAGCCTTGAATGAGAACTCATTAAGATTGACTAGAACCAGACATGGGAAATTTTTACTGGACATGAAAAAAAATCTAATTAGAACAAATTGGATCTTAAAAAAAATTATGATCGTCGAAATTTTATAAAAAAATATGGCATGCCGATTGTGTAAAGGCTATACATAGATTAAAGGAATTGATGTCGATGAAAAATTTTCTCTTGTGGTTATACTATAGTCAATTTTTTTTTCATGCTATGGAAATTCAAATAGGATAAAAAGTATATCAGATGGATGTCAAAACAAAATTCCTAAATGGTGTTCTTGAAGATGAATTCTATATTGAACCACCAATCAATTTCCAAATTGGTAATTATGAAATGAAGGTTTGTAGATTGAAAAAGGGCCTCTATCGTCTGATGTAGGCACCACAATCATGTTATTCTATTCTAGATTTTTATATGAATAATATCAAATTTTAAATCAGTGGTGTATACTGTAATGCATGTATGATGAATTCAATAGAAGATCGATATATAGTGCTAATAAATATGGGTGATATTATATTTGGTGGGAGCAGACAAGGATCAGTGGATGTATTTTCCCATCACATGAAATCTGATTTTTAATTTCTTATAATTAGTAGACTCACATACTTTTGTGGCTACAATTTATTCATAGGAAATAGTATAATTTTATTTCTTAGGAAAAGTATGAAAGATATTTTTTTGAAGAAATTCATTATTCATGGCTACAAACAAATGCCAAATCCTATTGTGTTTGTGAAAAACATGGAAGTCATGAGTGTGGGACTTCAATGGATCTTACCATGAATAGGAGAATCATTGGAAGATTATTCTACTTAATTGAAACATGACAATATATTGTCTTTGAATCATTCTAAGAATCCCAAATTTCGAGTAATCCAATGGAATAACATTTAATGGTAGTTAAAATAATCATGAAGTGGTTACGAACATTTGATGATATTGCACCTATTTGACAAACATAGGTTGAACCATAGTTTTTAGCAACCTACCTGTGCATGAGGAGGATAAAAATATTACCCTCTCCCAAACTCTATTTATTTTGTTAATCTATTTGGGAATGTGATGCAGGCTTATGTTGGAGATACAATCCAGGGGGAGTCTGTTTTGAGCTCCATGTGTTAAATAACAGGTTCTTTTGGTTTATTTCAAATGGGGGAGAATGGATAAATTAAATTCAGTGAGTTTACAAGGGAAATGATAACCCAATGCATTCATTCCCTATTGTTTTCTACACCGATATTTTCTCACATAGACAGAGAGTGTTGGAAGAGTTATTTTTTTCATTTCCGATTTTGAAAGGGGCTAGTTCTTTATTGATTTTTTATATAGATTGCCAATAAACCCAATGGGGGGATAACAGAAACCAAGGATCTTTTTGATTGAAAGAGAACAATGAAGATATTTTTCAATGATCTAGATAATGTTCTAAAGGTGGTGGAGAATTTCAATCTTCTAACCCTATAAATGTTAGGATACACCCACTTCAATAATGTGATGTTTTCCAAGGAAAAACATGAATCGCTCTGATTTCATAGAGCTAGGGGAGAACTGGGAATATGACATTATATGCAATCTTGAGCATCGTGAAAATACCATTTTAGTCATTACTAATGCCAATTTTTATGAGAAATTCATGCTTTGTGATGATGGCGAATTCCTCATTAACTCGGTGATCTTGGAAATGATTTTTTGATTGAAAAAGGTATTGTTCTTCACGAAGGAGCTTTGCGAAAGGATGTTTTAAACATATTGTTTTTAAGTGAACAATTCCCTTAAAGTGAATCAACTCAAATATATGGATCAAGAAGAGTCTCGCACTTAGTAAGGGACATTTTATTTAATTCCAATCCTTTCGAGATACCATTAGGTCGATAAGCTAATATAGACTTCTCTTATAGCAGTGATCTCGGTGGAGTCTACAGAAGTGTTCCAAGGGATATAGTGTGTTATCCCTAAAATCATGTAAAGGTAGTCTACATAGAATAGAGTGACTATTTCTAAATTAATGTATTCCAAAAAAGCTAATATTATTGGATTTAGGTATGACTGACACACTATTGGTGTATGCTCCTTGGACTATCCCTTAGTGGTGAACCATATAAAATTGATGTGTTGTCTCATTCCATGTGAATGTTTTATTACTCCACTTTTGGAACAAATAGCTTTAAAATATTCCTACCAATGTGGGAATAATATTAATTTCCTTAAAAAAAATTACACTGTGATTTACCCCTCCCCTCATAGGGTTCTCTAGGGTCTTTTAAATTTAAAATTGATTTAATGTAGTTGAGAGATCCTCTATTAATACATTATTTTTTGGAAAAAACAATTTTGTCTACCAATGTCATTCACATGACACAACTACCCATCTAATCCCCCTTACAACATGATAAAATTCCCTGTTTTTTTATAAAACCATCTATATGTATTATTCAGAATTATTGAATGTCGAATTTAAATTAGTTACCTCCACTTTTGAGTAGTTTATTTTCATAAGCACTTGTAATGTATTAAAAAATTAGAATCATTTTTAACCTATTTTCATTTGTTTTTAAAAATCATATTCTATACCAATTCCAAAGTCACATTAATTTTCAAACAAGATGAAAATTTTAGTGTTGGTCAAAAATCCCTAATAATTTGTTTAATAATGATTTCTAGGTGGTTGGGATAACCGCCCCTAATTTTATTTTAAAAAAATAGTCTACCTACTTAACAAGATTTTAACCAAATATATTTTAAATAAAACATATTCTATACCACCACAAAATATAAATTATTTTTATTTTATATAATGTTTATTATTTATTGAAAATCATTTATAAATTTAATTTCAAAATATTTAGGTAGTGGTCTAGATAATCACCCATATAACATTTTTTAGATGAAATATTTTGGTAGTCTCTCATGAGTTTTAATCATATTTATCTTAAAAAAAGATATTATAAACCATCACTAATTACATTTTATTTCATAAAAATACATTTTTTGTTCATCGGAATAAATTTCCTAATTTTTTTTTATAAAAATAGTTAAATATTTTGTGGTGGATGGAAATGAATTCTATATTTATTTTAATAACGATTATTGGGATATTGGAAGAACAACACCTAACATGATATTTTCTAAAAATTTGTCCCATTTTACTTTTAAAAAAATCTAAAACATCTCTAAATACACATTTTTTTTAAAAAATTAATATTTTTACTAGTGGGTGGAAATAAATATAAATTTTTAATGATTAAAGGGTAGTTGGGATAACCTCCCCTTAAATGTTACTTTAAAAAATATATATATACGTCCTGCCTCTATTTTTTAGGTTCAACATATTCTAATTTTTCTCAAAATTATTTTAAACCATTTTGAAAGAATCATATTGTTTAAAAATATTATTTATGGGTGTTTTGGAGAATCACACATATTTCTTTATAAAAATAAAAATATTAGTGGTAGTTAGAAATAACTGCTAAATTTATTCTAAAATGGAGTTAGGGGTGTTTGGCAGATCTTCTTTTAAATAATTCCTTTCTGAAGAGAAAAAATAGGCTTTATCCAATTCTTATTTTTTAAAAAAATATTACATTCCATCGTTAAAGGAACTATATTTAATAAAAATGTGTTATGATTTTATTGTTAGTTGGAAATAAACCCAAAATTTCATAAAAATTATTTAGGGTTGTTCGGGATAATTTCCCCAAATTTTCTTTTCTGTTAATAAAATCCTATTATTCCTATGGGTGAGAATTTTAATGTGCACTATGAAAATATTAATTTGTTTAACATAGTGTATCACATGACATTACCTAGGTCATTATTTTGATGAGTGTTTACCGTGGGAACACTCACTGCTTACAATCCATCTTTTTATAATTTTTTCTATTTATGAATGCATGGAAACATTTAATTTTCTTATTAATGAAATAAAAATACAAATAAAAATATCTAGATGAAATGAAAATAGAATGGACTCAAACAAAATGATGTTATAAAGAAATAAGATCCTACCAAGACAACACTCAGTTTTAACCTTCAAATTCCCAATATTAGTTTCATATTTAATTGTTGAACACACTCGATCATATGTGTGAACATCATCTTCTACTGAATATGTGAATATATAGTATTCTCAGTCGACCACACTGTATATCCATCATCGATTACAGGGAAAATATAGGAGAAAAATATAATTCTGAGGTTACATGTGAAGACATAAAGGCACCATTCCCACTCAGTCCCCCTCATCAGAACTCTGAGAAAATAAGAAATAATAATTAATATAATATGTCCTTGGATGAACATTGATTCATCCCCCTCTAATATTCCCCAAGTTTTTAACTCATGGTCATGAGTATTGGATATCATTATAGAGAAGAAAGGGTTGGAAACACATAAGATAAATAATAAGTTAATAAGATGAATAAGATAACTGATATATATTAAAAATTAATATCACTATTACTATATAAAATAAACTAAAAAATAAAATGAAATTAAAACTAGAATTCAAAAGCGTTGAAATGGGGAGGGGATATATTTTTATAGGAAAAATAGTTGAAAATTTTCAATCCAAATTTATCCACCAAAATATCACATGTGGTAGACATAATAAATGGTCAAATTGTAGAATTATTTATTATAGAATGATTAAACTCTATATTTTTCAGTGGATACAACCAAATTTATTATGCATTTTATTTAAACATCACGAGTTATGATATATTAAAACAAAAACAGTTCTCTGGCATTAATAATTATTTTTATACCCTATATTTGGTTAACAATTTTTAATTTCACTGAAATTGGAAGAATCGCATGGGTAAACATTTATGAATAATGTTTGTTAAGATTATATTTTATCAATGTAATATTTCAGCTCAATTATACTTGTAATTTATAAAATATAGTCCCATCATTAAAATTAGTGGGATCTAGCCCTAGATTCCAAGGGCTGACTTGTGAGAATTTCTTGGGCCATTAAATGATGGTTTCGTCTCACGGTCAAGTTGAATTAAATTTTTTTAAAATAAAAAATAAGACTAAAAAATGTAATTATTTAATTTGAATAATTGTTAAAAAATATATTTTGTTATATAAAATTGACATAAAATAACTAAAATTTAAAAAATATTTTGATTTCACAATGAATCAAAAAATACTTTTAAATCGAAAAAATGTAACAATTTCACTATGAATAACCCAAAAGTGGGTTCAAATCACTTAAATAAAATGTAAAATTATCAAATATATTGGCACTATAAATTCCCCCACACATAAACATTGTATTTATGGGGAATAATCTAATACAGAGTTCAAAAAAGACATCCCAAATAATAAATACCAACACTACTCAATTTACACATCTACAGAAATATCATGCCTCATATAGGGATAAAAATTCCTTAAATATTCACAAATCATAAGAAAACCATTCATTCTCCTATAAATACACAGGTGAAAGTTGTACCTACCACCCCAATAATAAATTTCTATTTTCACACATGGATTTTTAATATGGTGTTTTTTCTCAATATTTTGGACATGTGTAAACCCCATAGGCTTTCCATACTCATAGTATATCCACTTCATTGAGCAAAAAAAGTGAAGATCATTTGGTATTTTATATAGATTTCTCTGAAGATGAGGGATGGAAGGTTTTAAATGTAAACACATCTGAAGAAGAATGAGGGTGGTTAGGGTCTAATGTGATGTAAATACCTTAAAATTGTTTTTCAAAAGAATGGTTTGATCCTAAATCAGATAAAAAATGTATCATCTCTAAAAAAACAATTTCATTCCTTGAAAGTTCATAATTTATCATATCAATAGAAACATTAGATTTCTTCACTCTTTTCCCCAATATATGTCATTATTTCAGCATGAATTCAGATATAGAGTTTCTCTTAAGAATTAATTTTTTATAAAAAGAGTGGTATCGTTTGATATTCAAGTATTGGTATACTGAAACACTTATTTTTACTGATATTTGGGAAACAATTTTTCCTTTACATCATGATATTTCATCATAAAATTATATAATAAATATGGAAACACTTAAATCAGCTGAAATAAATTTTTCAAATAAACCCAACACAACCAGACCCCCCCAGAATTGTGTTTAATAATAACAATGAATTCAAAATCTAGATAATGTTGGAAGTGGATAAATTTATTATGATTTGGGTTCTTAACAGGGAATTTCATGGATAATAGGGGGTTAATAAATTCCACCTATGAAGGTGGTCCCAAATAAAATTTAAATTTAATAATTCTTTTCAATGTGGTTCCTTATTCATACATGAATCATTCCATGAATGATAAAATGATTGAAAAGTGGAAAATAGTTTTTTATTGATCAGAAAAGATGAATGAAGACTCTCAAGAAAAAGATAAATGTAAATAATATGTCAAAACATTTTTAAAACCTCTCATTTGGGAAATATTTTCAATCTGGAAAGTACTTTTTCATATGACATTCAAAATAAATCATATAATATGGAACAAAAATATTGGAAATTAGGAATAAAAATCAATTCATAAATCATTTAAATCATAAATGGTTAAAATAATTATTTTTAGAAATAATAATCAAATTATTTGAATATTCAAAATCATTTGAAAGAGATAATGAATCCAAAAAACACAAAAAAAATAAAAAAAACATGGTTAAACTACTAAAGTCATGAAGAATAAAAATTAAATACTCACAAAAAATTTAACGTCCCCCCCAAAATTAATAAATTTACTACACTTTTTTAGTTTAAATAAAATAAAAATCAATGCATAAAAAATTATAATTGGGATGAAATATAGGATAATGAAAAAGAAAGAAACAACATGATTTTTTAGTTGTATCATTAAGTTATGATCCTAGCCTCTACAACATTAAAACTAAAATAAGTTACGTACTAAAAAAATAAATGTAAAGATAAGGAAAGTGATAGGTAAAATATAAGGGGAAAATCATGGTTTATACCATGAAGTGGGTGCTTGGTTTTTACTCCCACATGTTAGATAGTTTATCAATTTTATTTCCAATCACAAGATGGTTGTGGTTTCATTGATATAAACCACCACATGTTACTTTTATTAGTGTCCATAAATAGACACAGATAATGGAGAGCCCCAAATATGATTAGAAAAGTATCATCCCAAAATAAAGAAAAAATATAATTTTATTCCAAAGTTGGAGGGAAAAAGATAGGGCAACTACTTTTTGACTTTCATGGTGTTCTCCTTTATATGGTATGAATATTTATATAAAATAGGTAGTCACATTTCAAAATGATCATACATCACTTATTAATCCTCAACTAGTTTTATGGATTCTTCCTTACCATGAATAAACTATTCAGAATCCATGCATGCTACATAATAAATTTTAATAGAGTAGAAGATAGAAAAGAATTTAGATTGAATAAGTTTAAAACATGAATAATCAATACAAAAATATTCCCTTTAATGTAAGTCATGGTTGAAATTAATATCATATGTTAAGACCATTGGAAAACTAATCACAATAATTTTTTCTTAATCACCTTCTTCCAAATCAATAGAGTGGTTGAGAGGTTATTATTTTAAATATCATGGAAGGGATTGCAGTTAACTTCTAATATTCTAGAAAATTTGATCAATATTTATCAAAATAAATTTGATATCCCATTAGTATATAAATAGTATACATTACTCAAAAAAACTTTGAGAAATGGTTGGGTAAATATAAATGGATCATTATTGAATTTATTATATGCGCCATATGGTTCTTCAACTTGAAGAATGTGTGGGGAAACTTATTAATCCATGATTTCTAATTATTACTATTGTTTTAACTCTTTAAATGCATGAACATATTTAAGTAGACATTATATTTTTCATTTCATGTCTTGTAATGCATCCTTAATATTTTACAACATGGCATCAAGATCATTTTCAACCACATTATCTTGGCTTTTCACATGTGATTAATCAATCCAAGAAGAATTGTAGGATTTTGAATATATCATCATAAAAATTTATACAATTTTTAATATTATTTAAATGAAAATTATTTTCAAAACAATGAATAAAAATATTGTATCCAGATTAATTGAATCGACAAAATGGCAACAACTTGATTATATTTATCATTTATTCTCAAAAAATATTTTGTATTTTTACTATGTCCAGCATAGGGGTGACCTAGGTCATTATATTTAGGATTTGTTGCAGTGAAAAGAATAAGTAGATATAATTAAATATTTTTTTTTATATATTTGTTCAATTTTTTATGAAATTAATGTATGTATTTTTTTATTAAAGAATGAAAAATAATACAATTATATATTCTAAAGCTATGAAAAAAATGAATACAAATAATTGATATTTTCAAAAAAGGAGATCCTCCCCAGAGAACACCCAGAGTATAACTTCATTGACTCTTTATTAGTTTCATATTTATTCTGTGAACACAATCTATAGAATGTGTGAACATCATCTTCATTCAATGTTTTAAATATACAGTTCACTCAATTGACTAATTATCACATCCACCTCCTTTATTTATGGAAAATATTAAAGAAGAAAAAGCTAAGAATCTGTTTGAAAGTTGAGAAAAAAATTCCATGACCACTTTGATCCTCCCAGTCCTAGCTCATGTTCATGGGTCAGGGTGTGGACCGATCTGGTGTCTAAAAATAATGGAATCAGAGCTTATGTTCTAAATATAGAAATGTTTTTTGAATCAAATTTTCTAAATCATATTATTGGAAAATAAGACATAGTATAATGGAAACTCCATAGGTAGGTCATGGCCTATCAAACTTTGTTGTTATCATGTTCATTGTTTAACAAGTTATTCATGGTCTGTTACACAGTTGGTGCATAGTATATCAAACTATGGATCTAAACCACGAAAATCTTCTAAACCATTTTTTTATTTAGGATATTTTCATTTATGGATTACCTCAGGTCTTCTTCTATGGATGTTATGATATCAAAATATTATCTTTCAAGATATTGTTGATAATTTTTAAAGTAAAACAGATTTAAAAAATTAAATGTTGGTATTAGAAATTCATAATGAATTTCTCAAATCATTATATTAACGAAATTGTATATTTTAAAATATGAAATGAATTTGGTTTAAAAATGTGTCACTAAATATAATTTTTTGGTTAAAAACATTGTTTTTAAATTTTGTTCATGGTTAATAATTTATGTTTCAATTTTAAATGTCTCTTTTAAAAATAATATTAATAATTTAATTTCATTAGTTATCCTTGGAATTTGAGTGGGTTGAGATTTTTCAGTTTTTATTGAGTTTATAGTTTCCGATTATTATTTTAAGTATTACTGCATAACTTCATTGTAATTATGGAATGTCTATATATTTTAATTTGTTACATTAGTGTCTTAGGTTTTGGATGTGATTCTTCAAGATTTTTACCCACCCAATCCCCATGAATAGTTATCGATCTGGAATATTCTTAGTTTTACCTTGTCTATCATAGTGATAAAGGACCTAAAGGGACCATGGAGTGGCTAAATATAATTTAAAATTTGTTTAATTAATTAAAAACTCCCAAATACTATTGTGTGAATACCTACTGAGACTGGTTCTATGGACTGAATCTTGAATAGTGGGGGAATTATTTTCCCTTTTAAATAAAAAGTATTATATCACTTGAATTTTTTATGATGAAATTTATCCTGTGTAATTTTACTTAGATGATTAAATGTGGGGAGGGAAATTAAGAATATTATCCTTCAAAAAGGTGACTATTCAGTGAAAGTGTATTTCACTTATTTCGGCCTATTGATTCTTTTTTCTCTTGAGTTGGTGGTCGAGGAACCACTGAAAGTTCCTCTTATAATGAGGGGTATTGATCGAAATACTAGTTCTATAATTATTCCATTTAATATGGTTTCAATTGAGGATGTTAATAATAAACCCTTGATGGTGTAATTTGTAACACCCTATGATTTTAAAAAAGATAAACATGTTCTATAACATATATGAAACGCAACACCGATCCTAATGAAAACATTATTATTCACATATGGTCATTATAAAAAATAATTTATAAGGGGGGGGGGTGTGGATATGATTAAATAATTTTTGAAATAAATATTAATTCCTTCCCAGTATAAATGTATTGATATGGGATTAAGAAATAAGCACTCATTATTTAATAATAAAACATTATTCTTCAAACTTATATTCTTTTAAAAATTATTTCTATTTATTTTTGTGCAAAAGTGTTAAAAATAATTTTTCAAAAGGATATAAATTGAATTTGAGAGAATTAAATTAAATTTCAAATAAAAATATTAAAAATAACATTGTCTTAAATTTTGGGATCTTTTTGAAATGTTTGATTTCTCAGTGAATGGTGAAAATTACCAACTTTTCAAATACAATCGTTATTTTCATTAAAAAAAGAATTTTAAAAGACCCATTATACATTTAATTTGGTATTAATATGAAATATTGATAATTTTATTTATAATATTATTATTATTTACATTTTATAAGTTATTTATAACGATTTTGGTATAAGTATATATTTATGTTTAAAAATACACTTTTCTATGTTTAATTTTTATATTCCTAATGTTTATCAATTTATTATTAAATAAAATAAAAATTAAGAAGAATGGTTGAAATAAAAAGAAATCACCATGTTTTGTGGGTTTATTTTTTGATTTATATTATTAAATTTATAATAAGATCATATATTTCTTCAAAAATATATTTTTCTGAAAAACAATGTTTCATTAGGTGTTGGGGGTTTAATTTTAAATGAAATTCAACCAATAATTTGAATTAAATTTGATAGAATTTATGAAATATTTATAATAATTTAATAAATATTATGCCATATCTTTAAATATTTTTTTCTCAATGAATAGTATATTTTTAATAGTTTATAACCATGGATAAGGTTATAACAGGTTTAGATGGGTGTTAAACTAAAGAGATAAGGGTTAAAATGACCTAAAAATATTTATAATGTATATTTTATGGAAATATTTACCATCTATATCATATTATCCTTGGTAATATTCTTATTTTTATCTATTTTGCGTGAATGATAATTTTTTAAATATTATTATTTCCAAAAATACCAAGGGGATCATCTCCCCACATATAAAATAAAAAATCCAATGATCTCCTCTGAAAAATTAATGATCATTTTATATTATAAAATACCTACCCAAATCACTACCATAATTACATTACCATTACCAAGAATTCATATATTCTTCAAAAAATCATCCTATGATGGATTTAGATACAAACATAAAGACATTTTTTAAAGAAGAGGTATAATTCCCAACCCTGAATTTCCATTTTATTTCAACATCCACCACCATAAAATATGATAAAAAAATTATAATATAATTATATATTTAAATTAAATATACTTATCTATTATTAAGTTATCTTAAAAGGCTATATCAGTCTCTTTTTCCATTAAATTAGAATCAAAACCATCATTCATGTGAACGATGGACTACCACCTCACGAGCTGATGTAATTACTCTTTCATCTTTACATAAAACATTTTTCATGGTTATGGATTTATTTTATATTTATATATGAATTTAATAACATATATATAATTCTATAAAATTAATATATAGTATATTTTCTTTCTTTTCCATTCATTGAATTATGATAACATCGTTCACACACACGTGTGGATTACCACCTCCATAATGTTATGTGATTCACATTTCATTACTAAATTACATGGATGTCATATATAGGTGAATTTAAAGAAAAAATATGATATTTAAGATATAATTATTTTTTTATAAATATAATACAACATAATACTTGTTTATATAATGATCATTAAAAAATGGAAATGTAACTCATCTTCATTAATGACATGTCATCTTCATGATTGTAACGTTGTTGATTTTCCAAAAAAATCATGGTTTATTTTAGAATTGTAATTTATGTATAAAAATTATAATAATATCATTAATATAATTTTTAATATGGTGAAATAATAATCTCTTTGACCTAAGTCAGCAATGAAAATTGATGTTCAACATATGAGCAGAATATCATCAAAATGTATGATCTTAACATTATTGATTGTGTAATTGAACATAAAAAGATAATAAATAAAATATATGGAATAATAAACCTGAAAAGGTTCATAATAAATTTAAAAATTAAATTAGGGTTATTCTTCACGAAGATAAAGACTATATGTAATGATTCAGACTCAAGATAATGGATCTCTCTGAACCAACATTTTCTTTAGGTTATGCAATTGGATCTCCAAATAACTTTATATACTCTTTAATATAATCGAATTCTTATAAATTATATTTATTTGTCTCTAATATATATACAAACTCATTATCCCTTCATTTTGTGGGCTAATAAATGAATTTTGATCAATTTTCAAATCCCGCTTTTAGAATATCTTTTAATTATGATATAAGACACGATTATGAAAACCATTATCATTCAATTGGTAATGTATATGTTTATAACTTACAATTTATTTCTTTTTTTGGAATACACAATCGTGACCATCTTATTATGTTTCTCTCAAATATCACTCCAACGGAATAGAATTTTTTTTTTCTCATGAGATGTTCCATATGGGAGTAGGCAGAAAACATACTTTTATATGGGACTCTATCCACCATGTGATTTTATCTATAATGTTATCATTTATATATTCTTATCTCAATTTCTATGATGCTACAACATTTAATGTGTCTCCATGATTTGGTGATACCATGTTCTTTATGTCTTTATCCCATTTGATTAATCATGAGAATTATATTTTATAATATAATGTTATACCAATGGCACCAACATTGTTTTTCAATTTTTTGTTTATTTATATTTTTAGAATTTTTATCTCAACGATTTTGTATCTATGTTCCCTAGGTTATTACATTTAATTTTAGGTGGTCATAGCAGTTTAGGGGCTCATTATAGGGATTAAAATAATGATACATTATTTTCATGTTGATTGTTATATACCTAGTCTTCCAAAGACACTAGTCCTTTATAATCATTATTTTTTATTTAGTAATATTTATGTTACAAATCATTCAATGATATAGGAAAAGAGTATTGGGTTTCTGTAGTTAGTATCAGTGAAATTTATAGTTATTTTCCGTGACTATGAATGTAATAGTTTAGTGAGAACACTAGGTAAAAGTCTATGTATAGTAAAATATCCTAGAATTATGGTGAAGTATAAATAGAGTGGATTATAAGAAATTTCATCCCAATATGGATATGACTAGTGGATGTGTCTCTAATCTAGATGTACCTAGGGGTAATAACCATAAAAAGGGTGCATTTGAAATTGAATTGATCATCACATGGGTCGTGAAAAAGTGATATTTCTGAAAACTAGGACAAAAATTCCAAAGGGATATATTTTAACAATTTACAAAGTATTTATATGCGATTATAAAGGACTTGATAAAATTATAAAGGTTTAAAACCTATTATGTGAAATTTCCATGGATAACCATGATTTGACCCTAGGTAATCATAAATCCGATTATACATATCATTTTTTAGTTATTACATATAATTTCATTTCATTCCCCCTTGAATTTTTATTAGTTAATCTACTATCCTCGTATTTTTTTCCTTTTTAATTAATGGATGGAAAGAATAGACAATATCAAAATAATAAAAAATGTTAGGAGAAATGATGATTAACCCAATGATTTTATTGAACTTATGGGAGATGGAGATGAGAATATAAAAGAAATAATTTCCCAACTAGATAATGTTATGCATAATATTCTGAATCATATGGAATTCCCTCATTCTCTAAAGAAATAGAATGTTTTTTTGGCACATATATGTGTTGATTCAATAAGTTTTCCTTATAAATTTTCCTTTCCATCATGTTTTGAAAATAACAAACACTCTATCTTAAGGAAAAAAATTTTCCGCAATGTTTATCTTAATAAGGAAAATTTTCCTTCCCCAAGGAAAATTCATCCTTACCTATTTTTATATTTCATATTTCAGTTCATCTAAATTTAACACATTTTATTTCTAAGTGTAAAATTTGGTTTCATATTGAAAAAACTCAAGATCCTATAAATTGTTGGACATAGAGAATTTTGTTTCAGGATCCGAATTCAAACTCCATGTTCTCTGAATTCAGACTCCGAGATCTCTGAATTCCGACACTGAATTCTAATGAATTCATACTTCGAGTTCTATGAATTCAGACTCCGAATTCTTATGAATTTAGACTCCGAATTCTTATGAATTTAGACTGTGAATTCTTAGGAATTAAGACTCTAAATTCTTATGAATCCAGACTCTAAATACTTATGAATTCAGACTTTGTATTCTTCTAAAGTCAGAATATGAGTTCTTTGAATTCAGACTCTAAATTCTTATGAATTCAATCTCTGAATTCTTATGAATTCAGACTCCGAATTTTTTGGATGTTAGATTCTGAGTTCCCTGAAATAATACTCTGAGTTCTATGAATTCAGTCTTTGAATTCTATAGAATTTAGACTCTGAACTCTTATGATCTCAGACTCTGAATTTCTATAAGTTCAGACTCTGAATTCATCAGATTTTAGGTTCAGAGTTCTATGTAACTCATGTTACGAAATCTCTAGAAAATAGAATATGATTGTCCATGTAGTACAGACTCTGAATTATTACTTGCTTAGAGTCCGAACATTATATTCCCTTAGACTCTGAAAAATGGATTTAACTAAGGAACCATTATTTTTCTTATTGTAGATATAGTTAGCAAACGATGTTGTACATTTTGTTTCTAACTAACCATTCTTTGAATGACACATGTACAGGTCCCTTTGAGATTCAAGGAAAAATATAACCACTGGTGGAGGGAGATGATCGTTGGAGATGTTCCTATAAATATGAGATCATTTGAACGAGCTCATCACTTGATGAAATTTTGTGTAGTTCTATCAATCAAGAGATTAAATGTAGTTAGAGTGATTTCTAGAGAGAGACACTCTCATGCATGGTGCATAATGAACATCTTATTCAGATTTATTTATGCGACTCCGAATGTTGCTGATTACATTCAAGGGCTTCAATGGATAAGAATAAATAGGTTCCGACTACCTTGAAGTTCGTGGGCTTTCAAGGATATCAAGATAGATTCTGATATTCCTATAGAGGGCTTACCCTGGTGTGGGTAAGAGAGGCTTTCTTGAAATTTTAAATCAAGGTACATTTATCCAAGGTTGTTGGATACCCTTCTATTTGTGTTAAAAGATTCTATACTTATTACTTGTATTTTTTAATGTTAATTATCTACTACATTTTGAATGATAAAGAAATTATAACTATCTTAAACTTACTTTTTTTGTATACTATGATTAGTAAGATTCTATATGATTTAAGGTAGAATCCTTTCCTTGTAATATTTTCTTAAGTTTCATTTCTGGAACCATATTTCCGGAACCTAACAAGATTGTGGAACTAAGAGGTCTTGTTAATTTACGTTGTTTGACGTTGTTAAACATAGTTTTTCCTTAATATTAAAAATGAATGTTTTATACCTACTTTATGGGTTCCAAATGATTTTTTAAAGTATAAAGTTCACCCCCCTCTTGTTTATTGAGCATCAAAATCATTATTTCAATCCTACAATTGGTATCAGAGCAGGTCTCCGAAATACTTATATTCACATATAAGTTTTCCTTGTTCTAGTTTTCATTGTTCCTAATTTTTTTGCCTTGATTACTAAATTTTTCTATTAACAAGTTTTTGTGGAAATATATTTTCTTTTAGGATGACATGAATGAATATTGGTTCTAAAAGCAACCTAAATCATACTATACCACCTATATTTTATGGGAATGATTTTGATTATTGAAGATATCATATGAAGACCTTTTTCATTAATACTAGAGTAGACAATTTTGTCATGCTAACTGGAGGATACAAAATCCCTGATAAGTAAGTCAGTTCTTTCTCAAACCAAGAAGATCATGATTATCAACTAAATTATATGGTACATAATACTTTTCTTTGTTCTATGACTAGAAATATATATAGCCATATTTCATCTTGTGAAGCAGTAAATTGTATTTGGAATAAGCATGAAGTAACTCACTTTAGAACATCAAAAGTCATTGAAACTAGAAGAGCCATCCTCAAAGCTGAATATCATGGATTCTGCTTTCCATATGGAGAACCCATATGTAAGGTACAACAAAGATTCATGACTATTGTTAATAGTTGATAATCTATGGGTGAGAAAGGATTAGATGACGAATCTCTTGTGGACAAGATCATATAAATCATGCCCAATGAGTGTGAATCTAAGAGGAAAGCTATAGATGAAAAAAGAAAAGTTACTCAGATTTATCTGGATGAACTATTTGGAACTATTCTTCAACATGAAATCATAATGAATAGAGATTTTGATGACATTAAGAAAAATTGTGGAAATGGTAGTGTTTCTTTTACAATAACTTCAAAACATATTAAAGACAGAACTCCTAATAGAGTTACAAGATCCAAATCTAAGAAGGTTTTTATTCAATCTGAATCTAGTGGAATTTAATATTCCAAAAACGAGTAAGCCAATCTTCCCCAAAGGATGAACAAGATTTTTGGGTAGAAGAAATTTAAATCTAGATACAAGAATAAAGAAAGGAAATATAATAAGGACTCTGAAGTAACTTTTTACGAATGTAAAAGATTAGGGCATATATATTTCCATATTATCCTACGCTAAAGAAAAAGGATAAAAAGGAAAATCATTCTGAGGGGTATAGAAATAATTACTACAAGTTCATGGCTAAGAATGTTTTGAAATAAAATGACACCTGGAGTGCCAGTGGTGGAGACTCTTCTGATGAATCCTCAGAGTATGAATCATTTGGACAGAAGAATCTAGGGTTACCAGATAGACAATCTATTGAAAATCATTGTCTAATGGATAAGGTACAGAATGCTGAATTTATCAAAAATGTTTCCTTAAATGCAAATTATAGTGATGATAAATATTATAAATCTTTATATGAATAATATTCTTCTAATTAAGATAATACATTACTTATTTATGAATATGATTCTAGTTCTTCTAAACTCCTTGGGAAAGAAAATTCTAATCTCAAGAAAAAGTTTGATAAGGAAAATTCCATAAATACTATTCTTACTAAAAAGATATCAGATCTTTTTAAATATCTTGATAATAAAATTTATGATTTTGAAAGTATTTCAAAGAACCATGAAGAAGTTAATTCTGAGAAGGATAAACTTTCTAAGTATCTTGAAAATAAAATTTCCACGAAAAATATTTTAGAGACTAGCTCTAGTTCTAAAAGTAATGTTTTTGAAGATAAAAACCTTTTTATTAAACTAAAATCTGAAATATTTTCTTTGAGGAAGTGTTTTTAAAACTTTACCTTAGGTAAGGAATATTTTGATATGATGTATTCAAAAATCCGACCTTTAAGGAATTGCTCGGGTTTTGGTTATACCGGTTCAAAACCAGTCTTTAGTAATAATTATTTTGTTCCTCAATGTGCTCCATTCTGCACTAAATGTCAGTGTGGTGGACATCAGGCAAAAAGTTGTTCCTTAAATAAAACTCATTTTTTAGGTTTTCATAAATCTTATTTTTCTAAGAAAATATGGATACCAAAGATTTTTCTTTCTAAAATTTCTGGATCCAAGAATGCTAGTGTTCCGAAAGTCTTCCACTCTTATTTTCTAGAAAATAGAGAAAGTACCATCAGAAATACATGGTACATGGTTAGGGGATGTTCCCCGCATATGACTGGTAACAAAAACTTCTTTGAAAATATTATCAACGCGAAAGGAGTAAAAGTAACTTTTGGATATAATGCTCTGGGAGAAATTATTGGTATAGGTTACATTGTTCTTCTTGGAAAAACATGATTTCAAAAGTTTTATTTGTTAAGGGTCTTAAGAACAACCTCATTAGAATAAGTCAGTTATCTGATGAAGGTTACCTTGTAAATTTTTGGAATGATAAGGGCTTAATACACCATTCCAAGGAAGTGTTTATTCTTTCTTCACATACGCATGATAATTTGTACACAATAAACTTAGAAGACCTTAGGAACCAATATCTACCTTGCTCAGTGCAATGGACGATCATTCTTGATTATGGAATAGAAGACTAGGACACTTTAACCTTAGGAACCTATGTAAACTTTCTATGAAATGACTTGTTATGGATTTACTAGAGTTTTTATTTGATTCTTCAAAAGTATGTGATCCTTTTCAATATGGAAGAATCATAAATCAAGTTTTATATCAACTAGTGAAGTCTCAACAACTGATGCATTACAGTTGGTGCATATGGATCATTTTGGTCCAACCAAAATTGGAATAATTGGTGGAAAATTTTATGTATTTTTCTTAGTTGATGAATATAATAAATTTATGTGGGTTTATTTTCTAGAAAAGAAATATGAAGGTTTTTCTTATTTTAAATGTTTTAGAGACAATGTAAAAAATGAGAAAAACCTTCTATTGATAACTATTCATAGTGATCATTGAGGTGAATTTAAAAATTCGGATTTAGAAACATTTTTTTGTAGAAAAGGAATTACTCATAACTTCTCAGCACCAAGAACTCCTCAACAGAATGGTTTTGTTCAACAAAGCAAAAGAATTCTTTAATAGATAACAAGAACCATGTTGTGTGAATATTCTATTGAATTTTCTTTGGGATGAAGATGTAAGTACTGCTTGTTATATTATGAACTGAGTTTTGATTAGACCATTTCTTAATCAAACACCTTATGAGTTATGGAATGGTAGAAAACCTAGATATTCTTACATCACGGTTTTTGGATGCAAAGTGTTCATTCTAAATACTTATGATAATTTACATAAATTTTCACCAAAATCTGATGAAGGAATTTTTTAGGCTACTCCACAACTTCTAAGGCTTATAGAGTTTTCAATAGAAACAATAGTTCTGTTGAAGTAATAGTACATGGTAATTTTGATGAAAATGATCCTTTTTCTAAACAACCCCAACCGACATGCTCGAATGTGTTTTCAAAAACCGACTTTCATCCTTTGATAGAAGATCCTTCTGATAAGGAAAATATTCAAGAAAATGTTTTTGAGACATTTACCAGAGGTGATTCTCTACCATATGTTGATGAACAGGTTTTATAAAACCCAAATCAGTTGTATCTGAAGAATCTTACCAGGAGAAGTATCATTGGTGATGTAAATCAACGAATAAGGACTAGAAGTTCCACACGAAATGAAGTAGAACATATAGAAGTTCTTTCCCAATTAGAACCAAAAATCACTAATGAAGCTTTAGGTGATTATGATCGGATCAAATCCAAGAAAGATGAGCTAAATGAATTTGAAAGGAATAAAGTCTGGACAATGGTTGAAATTCATAAGGAAGCTTCTATAATTGGTGTAAAATGGGTTTTCTAAAATACGTTTGATGAAAATGGAGTCATAGTAATAAATTAAGCCAGATTAGTTGCTAAAGGTTATAATCAAAAAAATTAAATATACTAGGAAGAAACCAATGCTCATGTAGCTAGATTTCAATATATCTGTATTCTACTTTCTGTTGCAGAATTCTTTAATTTAAATCTTTTTCAAATGGATGTTAAATGAGATTTCCATAATGGTTATGTTCAAGAGGTTTTTTTTGTTTAAAAACCTCCTCGTGTTGAAGATACAAAACATCCTGAAAATGTTCTTAAATATACCAAATAATTGTATAGACTTAAACAAGCCCTTATTGTCTGGTATGATAGACTTACAAGATTTTTTCATCTAAAAAATTAAGTTAAAGGAAATCCAGATCAAACCCTTTTAAAAATGAAAGTTAAGAAAAATGTTTTTATTGTTCAAATTTATGTTGATGACATTATATTTTCTTCAAATCAGTAATCTTTAACCGATTCATGTGCGGGTCTAATAAAATTTTAGTTTGAAATGATTATGATGGGTGAGTTAACATTCTTACAAGGTTTTCAATTTTCACAAAAACTAGAAGGAACTTATATATCTCAGCATAAGTATATTAAAATATTCTTAAAATGTATGGATATGAAAACACTAAGAGTATTAGTACTCCCATTGGTTCCTCAAATTCACTTCATCTTGATGAAGTTGGGAAACCAGTGGATCAAACATCATTTAGAGGTATGATAAGAATTTTACTTTACATGAACGCTAGTCATCCAGACATAATGTTATCAATATGATTATGTTCCAGATATCAATATAATCCTAAGGAATCTCTTTTAAAGGTTATGAAAATAATTTTTCTCTGTTGAAAGGGAACCATGGATTTAAGACTCTTTTATAATTCTGGAAATGATTTTGTTTTAAAACTATTTTCATAAGCTGACTTTGGTGGATATTGAATGGATAGAAAACATACATCTAGAAATTTTTATTTCTTAGGAGATTAATTATTTTCATGGTCATTCAAAGAGAAACACTTAGTAGAAATTTCCACTAATGAAGTTGAATATGTAGCAGCTTGAAGTTGTTGTGCCCAAGTGTTGTGGATGGAACACACACTAAAAAACTATGATATGTGTTTTACCAAAAAAACAATTTTTTGCCATAATACAAGTGCAATTTCCCTTAGTAAAAACCATTCACATCACTGTCGTTCAAAACACATAGATATTAGGCATCAATTTCTTTGGGATCACACACAAAAATGAGATATTATTCTTCAATTTATCGGAACACAGGATCAACTTGCTGATATTTTCACAAAATATTTATAATCCGATAGATTTGAATAAATCAAATAGAATTTTGGAATGACAACTATAAGGTAATCCTCCTTATTAACATTTTGTTGAAACCCATCTTCTTACAGTAACAACCACTTTTTCTTTGAGGGCGCACATTTTTTTTCATTTTCAAAATTTCCGTAGTCTATAAATATTTTCATTTTAAAATTTTCATAATGAATATTTTTATTTCTAATTTTCTTAATGAATATTTTTAGTTAAATTTTTTTTATTAATGATGATTTTTGTACTCCAAATTTTGTTATGAAAATTTTAGTCTAAATATTTGTAATGATTATTTGAAGTTAAAATTTTTGTAATGAATATTTTTCTACACAAAATTTTCATAATGAAATTTTTAGTCAAAATCTTCATAATAAATATTTTTAGTTAAATACTCAAAATTTTCGTAAAGAAAATTTTAGTCAAAATTTTCGTGATGAGGAGTTTTAGATAAAATTTTCGTAATTAATATTTTTGTACTTATATTTTTTTAATGAATATTTTCATACTTATAATTTTCATAATAAAAATTTTTATTTTCAAAATTCTTCATAATCAATATTTCGGTAATAAAAGGTCCTTCGAGAAGAATTTTTCTTATTACGAATAATCTTCATGGCAATCCAAAAGGTATGTTTCCTTTGTCAAATGTTCATAATCAAATTTTACTTGTTGGTTTTTTCTTTTAGTTTTAAATTTTTCAGATTTACTTTCCCTTAATCTGGATGTTTTTCATAAAAACCTTCAAAAGATCATATTCTACCAAAAGTTTCTTGTGGCTATCATCTCAACTGTCAGATCTGATTAGACGAATTTTCAACCGTTGGATTGAGTATGGAAGTTGAACCGTCACTTCAATTTCTTATATAAAGGCCTCCCGATGAGAAGGATTAAGAAGAGGTGAATAAGTTTTCTGATGAAAAAATATCTAATCATGATGTCATACATCCACATGATGCCGAGGCATGAGAAGAGAAAAAAGAAATTAAAGAAGACAAAATTGTTCAACTATCTGATAGTCAACACGAATCACCCAATCAAGAAGAAGTCATTCCGAGAGCTGATAAAAGAAAACTTGTGGTTGTTGATACACCCCGCAAATCAGTGGTGAAGAAGAAAGAAGTTGGTACTTTATTGAAGAGTAAGGGAGTTGAAATAGAGAAATAACCATCACCAAACAAAGTCTGGGATACAGAATCATCCACTCTTGGCCATGTCTTTGTTGTTCAATCTTTGAAAAATCATGTTGGAACAATCCCTCTATTTCAAATCATAGACTCCAATGCAAGATGATTCATCATTCCTTAACATAAAAATCAGATTCAGTATCCATGGTTGTGGATAAGTGTGTTTGTCTTGAGGTAGACTTCCAATTGTTTCTCATTGGCTATGAAGCTCATAAGAGATCTTTCAAGAAGATGAAAAGCTAGCTAATGGAGACAATAGAAGAAATGAAAATCTTTGATTAATTTCAGGATAGTGTCATGGATGTTTTTGACACCAAAGAAGTGAAGATCAAGGATCTCAATAATAGCTTTGAGGAAAAGCTATCCCTTGAACAAAATATTCAGATGGAAGAAGTGAAAGATCGAATTGAGAATTTGTATTCAGTTTCGCAGTGTTGGAACATGGAAAGGGATATTAGAATTGTTATTGAAGAGAAGATTTCTAAGCAAGAAGAAATTTGGAAGTCCCGGGAAAAGAATCTTAATGATCAGGAATAAAAGATAAAATCATTAGAAAAGAAAAGTGATGATCAGGATCTGCTTCTCATGCATACAGAGGACGATCACAAAGAGCTCAAGAAATTGAAAACCATAGTAAAGATGTTTATGTCAATGGACAAAGAAGGATAATTTTCCCAAATATGATCTTTTGTTTTATTTTCCTTCTTGTACAAATTTCTCAATCTTAATGAATTTTTTTTGGATGTCTTCTATATTTGGTTATCTAGTACTAATATTTCATGTACCATATTTTCCATTCTATTACAATTAATCCTTGTTGAAAATCACAATGGAGGAGAAATAAATGTCAAAAATAATATTAAGTAAAGAAGAAATTTCCCTACATAAGGGGGATTTAATCTAAGGGGGATTTTTCATCATGATGTTTTTCATAACCATGAAAATGAAAAATATCTTTCAGGATATTAATAATACAATCATTAGGACTTCCAAAGCCTAAGGGTGAGTATGTCATATTCAATTTGATTCATAAGTAAAGGGAGATACATTTTTTTAAGTTCATAAATATTATAATTCCTCATATTATTTTTCATAAGGATGATTGGGCTTTCCAAAAAGGGGAGATTGTTGAGTCAATAAGGATTCCTTAAGACTTTTCCATTCCTTCATTTTTTGAAACTCACAAACACTCTATCTTAAGAAAAATATCTTTTCCCTTATTTTTATCTTAATAAGGAAAATTTTCCTTCCCTAAGGAAAATTCATCCTTACCCATATTCATTGTTCATGTTTCGGTTCTCCTAAATTTAACTCATTTTATTTCTAAGTGTAAAATTCCATTTCATATTTTAAAACAATAGATTACTATAAATACATGGATATTGAGCATTATTTTTTAGGATATGAATACAAATTCAGAGTTCTATGAATTCAGACTCCGTGTTCTCTGAATTCAGACTCCAAATTCTAATGAATTCCATCTCTGAATTCTTATGAATTTAGACTCCGAATTATTCTTAATTAAGACTCAGAGTTCATTGAATTCAGACTCCGAATTCTAATGAATTCAGACTCCGAATTATTATGATTTCAGACTCTGAATTATTCTAAAGTCAGACTCCGAGTTCTCTAAATTTAGACTCCATGTTCTCTGAATTCAGACTGTGAATTCTCATGAATTCAGAATCTGAACACTTATGGATTCAGACTCCGAACACTTATTAATTCAGACTCCTAATTCTTATTAGTTTAGACTCTGAATTCATTATATTTTAGGTTTATTGTTCTAGGGAATTCATGTTACGAATTATCTGGAAAACAAAATATGATTGTCCATGTAGTACAGACTTCGAATGCTTACTTACTTAGACTACGAACTTTATTTTTCCATAAACTCCAAAAAGTGGATATGACTAAGAAACCACATTTATTATTCATGATATAGTTATGAAACTATGTGGTACATTATGTTTCTAACTAATTGTTGTTTGAGTTACACATGTACATGTCCCTCCAATATTCAACGAATAATATGACTGTTACAGGAGGGTGTCGTCCATCGGAGATGTGCCTGTAAATAAAAGCTCCTTTGAACGATCTCATTACTTAATGAAATTTTGTGTGGTTCTATCACTCTAGAGATTATATGTTGTTAAATTGATTTCTAGAGAGAGACACTCCCCTGCTTGGTGCGTAATGAGCATCTTGTTTAGATTGTTTCATGTGACTCTGAATGTTGGTGAGTACATTTGAGGCCTTCCGGGGATAGGAAGACAGAGGTTCCGAATACCTTGAAGATCAAGGGCTTGTGAGGATAGCATGAAAGATTCTAATATTCTTATCGAGGGATTACCCTGGTGTGGGTAAGATAGAATTTCTTGAAATTATAAATCAAGGGACCATTATCCAAGGTTGTTGGATACACTTCTCTTTGGGTTAAAATATTCTATACTTGTCACCTGTATTGTTTCATATTTATTTTCCATTGCATTTTGAATGATATGGAATTTATAACTATCTTATACTTCCTTGTTTTTGTATACTCTGATTAGTAAGATTCTATATTATTTATGGAAGAATTGTTTCTTTATAAAATTTTCTTAAGTTTCTTTTCCGAAACCATATTTCGGGAACCAATCATATTTGTAGAACTTAGAGGTCTTGGGAATTTACATTGTTTAACATTTTTAGACATATTTTTTATTTAAGGTATAAAATGAATGTTTTATTCCAAATTTAAAGGTTCTAAAGGAATTTTTAATGTATACAATTCACCCCCCTCTTGAATATCGAGCATCTACATAATTATTTCGATCCTACAATATGAAACAATGGGATCCTATCATTAGTGGTTCTTATAATTCCATTATCATAAAAAAAATCCATTGAGAATATTGTTTTATCCTCCATAACATTGAATTATAGAAAGTTGTGATGTCCATTTATCCCATGGAGGATTAATACGATTTGTGGTTGATGATGATCAAGAATGCGAAGTCCAAATAAGACATTTGGTTCATGGAATTTGTTGAATTGAATAAATTTTTTGAATAAATATTTTCCCCAAAATCGTAATCTTAATTTGGAGAGGGTGTTCCTCATACTGAACAAAAATGTAGGCGCGTCTATCAGGGAGTATGAGGAAAATATCAAAATGAATTCGTTGTATGCCTATGGCTTCCTCATGAAATCAAAAAGTATTCTGCACCAATTCTTTAATGGAGTATATTAATGTATATGAATTTATTGGGTGATGCATGAAATTTATAGTTATAAAGAAACTGTTTTTCTGACATCATTATTGAAATGGAGATTGGAGACTCTTATTGTATCCATGGGAATAAAGATAAAAATCATAAAAGATTATTTTTTTTAAAGTGTATCAATGGATAAATTCCTTGAAAAAAAACAACATCCCACTTTTTAAGATTGTATGAAGAATCCAAATGGAATCTATCTAAAGAGAACTGGGAGATATTTAACATGTATAAAATAGAAGAATAAGGATAATTAGTGATGAAGGAAAATGAAGAATACAAATAATGTAGAAGAATAAAATATTATTTAGATCAACACATAACATATGGTACAATGTTTCAAATTCCATAAACATGGAAATTCTAAAAGACAACTCCCTAATGTATGGGTAATCATAGATAATCAATTAAAAACAACCTCTAAGGCCAAGTGGTCATAGTAGGGAATATTAGTTCACTACATCTATGGTGTATCTGAACAACTATGTGGTGAAGGTATGCTAGTTATTCATTCAATAATAGAAAACATACCTTTTTATTCATGTACTACACATTCTTTTATATCATGATATTTTAAAAGAACTATTCAAACACCGCAAAAAACATGGGGTTGAACTATCTATGAGGATTAAAAATTCATCAATGGTTGCATCCCAAGTATAAAAATCCCCCACAATCAATTTTTATGTTCTGAATATTACATAAAATATCATCTTACATACATTATATGTGTTTAAATCTATATTAGGAATGGGTTGTTCTTTCCCTTATAAATCCCACATCATCTATAGAGAGATGGATTTCACTCTAGAAATTCCATGTAATCCTCTTATTCTATAAAAGTGTAATGAGGAAGATAAATCACCCATTGAAAAAATTTCTGAATCATTGATATTATTTCCACATGAGAAAGAATATGAAAGTTAAAATCATGAAAAAAATTGGAATAATGGTTAAAAAATTTTCCAATTTGAGGGTTTATACTGATGTATTTCCCAAAGAGTTTTCTGGTCTTCCTACTAATCCAGAGGTTGAATTATCAATCAAACTTATAACTGGATCAATTCCCATATCTAGGAATCCATACATAATGGCCACCATTGAGTTAGAAGAACTGACAACACAATTACAATCGAGTGAGGGAAATTGATTTATACGTCTATTTTATTCCCTATGTGGTGTTCCATTATTCATTATCAATAAGATTGATAAGTCAATATTCCTCTATATTGGATTATAATAAACTGAAAAAACCTTTGTAAAGAACAAATATCCCTTAGAATGGACTTATGGGTTGCTCGACCAACTATATTAGGAAAACTATTTCTCTCAGGTGGAAATTCAGATCAGAAATCCCCAATTATGGATGAAGAAAGAATATATTCCCAAAAATAACATTCGATCAAGGAATGGAAAATTGTGTTCATACTGACACCTTTCATACAAAATAAATCTATAGTAGTCTTTATGGACATAGTTGATAGTGTGTTTAGAGAGTTCCTCAACAATCTTTTCGTTGTATTTATAGTTGATATTCTAATATACTCGAAAATCAACGAGGAGTATGAGAATAATTTCAATATTTTTCCAAATACATAGGGAAATAAGAATATATATGTAATGTATATTATATGTGAGTTTGGAATACAAGAAATATCAATCATATGGAAGATTATTTCCAAGAATGTGGAATATGTTGACTCTTTTATGAAAAAGGAAATTGAGGAATGGTCTATAAAAACATCTGTAATGGAAATTGAAGGCTTTATCCTATGTATGAATTTAAAATTATATAGTGATATCCTGTGGATTATGGAATTTCAATTTTCATGAAAAAAAACAATACAAAACATTATGTTGAGTCATTTTTATTGATATTTTCAATGAAAATATGGCTATATAATCTCTAATAGGATAATTGTGAAATATATATATTGATCATAAGAGCCTCAAATATATGTTTACACGAGAGTATAATATGAACAAAAAATATGCTACGAGATGACCAAGGACTATGAATGATCAATCTAATAAAATTTTGAGAATGTAAATAAATAATTGGATGATCTAAGAAAAAAATAATTTTGAAACATTAATAGTGATAAGAATTAGCAATGATCCAATATTCTTATACATTCAAATGATAGGCTTGGAAATTGTAAATAAAGGAATATCATTATTATTAATTAAATAATTTCTAAAAAATGCCTCCAGAAGAAGATAAAAGAAGAAAAATAGCTAATATGGGAATTCATTATAAGGATGGAAGATATAAGAAAAGGTAAATCCTCTATGTTTAAAATTTATGATTAAGGATTTCTATGATTTGGTCCATGACTATGTGTATCGACAAATACAGATATAAATAAATAGATGTTTAATAATGAAAATAGCTAGACCTTCCCTATCCACCATGGAGTAAGAATATTAATAGAACTATTTTGAAGACAATATAATGTAATATATTACAGAATATACATCAATGGGTCTGTTATTTCTATAATAGAATGTTGAATGGAAATAATTTCAAGGGTATCATGAAACCATTACCGCAACCTATATGTAAATGGAAAAATATCACCATAGACTTTTTCAGTGGTCTACCAAAGTCATTAAGATGAAATATTTCCATAAGGGATGTGGATGATCATCTTTTCAAGACATATCAATGAATTGAAAATCAATATTACTTCTCACATGATCAAAATTAGAGTACATAAATTTGAGAGGTGGCGAGGCTTCATATAACCTAATTAATGATTACATCATACCGAGAATCAAGATATTTAACCAAGTGTTGGATGTGTCTCAAACATGATCTAAATACTAAGTTGTAATTCAATATGGATTTTAAGCCCAAAAATGAAGTAAACTCTAAGGAAATTTTGATAATAGGAGAAACATTAAGAGAAACCTTGATAGAATTTAAAGGAGGATGTGATCAATATGTACCTCTGTTCGATATATCATATCAAAAATTTCTTTAATTATAGAATATAAATGTATCCTTATGAATATATTTATGGGAAGAGATGTAGAAAATATATGTTTTGGGATGATTTTTGTGGAAAAAGTTTGTTGGGGAATGGAATGGTTCTGTTAATTTTATAAAATTTCAATACCTTTAAAAACACATTAGGGATTCTCAGAGTTAATAAATGATCTATGCTAACAATAATTGATGGGACCTAAAATTTTAGGTTTTTTGATAAAGTGTTTCAACCCATATCTCAGTGGACAATATTCTTTTTATTTGAGAGGAACAAAAATCTATGACATAGGCAGAAGGGCCAATTCAAGATTATTGATCATATTATAGCTGAGGCTTACCAACTAACACACCCAACATCTATTTCTCATGTACACATAATATTTCATGTATCAATCTTGAGGATTTCCATACTATATCCATCACATATATTTAATATTAATGTGGCACAACTATAAAATAATATATCTTATATGTTAAAAATAGAAAATATCTTATACCAGAGAGATATTGTTCTATACGACATGACAATCACCTAGTCAAAGTATAATTGTGGTACCATAAATATGAAGAAGATAAATAGGAACCATAGGAATCCATGAAGTATAAATACTATCAAAAAATTCAAAATATAATATAATAATAAATTTTATTGGAAAATATTATTATGGGGGAATAATTTAACACCATAATATTTCAAAAAAAATTGTCAAATAGTGTATACAACAAGAAATATATATCCTAAATAAACTCTGATTATTTAAATATGACAGTTATAAACAAGTTATTAAATTGGTATGTTTGAATAGGATTGACTTATTTCTAATATATATATCTATGTGTGTGTTCCTACTTTATATAAATGTACTGAAAAATTATTTGGTAATAATAAATATTTTATAAAATAAATACAATTTTAATCTTCAATTTTTTTTTTCCAAAAATGATTTTAATTGATTTTTGGGAGATAACATTCTAATTAATTTTTTTAAAATTTAATGAATAATTTTTTTTTGATTTTTTATATATTATAATTTTAAAATAAAAATGGGCGGAAATTTTGGGATTTTTCTAAAATGATTCATTTTTAGTGAATAATGAAAATTACCCACTTTTCAAATATTATATTTTCTATTCAACAAATTGGGTAATTTAAAATTCCCATTAAATGTTGTATTTTTTATTAAAGATAAATATTAACCATTTTTTATATTTATATAATTATTTCCATTTTATCCATTCATTTTAATTATTTTGGTTTAATATTATTATAATGCTTAAAAATTATAATGTCTGAAAACTATTTTTCAATTAATAATGTTTTTCCATTTTAATTAAATAAATTAAAATATAATAAGAAAAAAATTTAATAATATATATATATATTATCCATTTATATGAATTTAAATTCATAAAATTCTATTATCTAGTCACAAATTCAACAAAAGATCATCAATTGCATGAAAATAGCATTTTTATGAAGAAACATTTTTCGTCGCCTTTTGCGAGATTAATTATAAGTTAATTTATGTCAAATTAGTGAACTTAATTTGATAAAATTGATTCCATATTTTTAATCAACATATATATTGTTATATTATATGTCAAACTTAAATATTGGTCCTAATAAATAGTAAAAAGAGAAAAATTTAACACCGTGGTTAATGTTATAATATGATTAACTAGGGTTAAACTAAAGAGATAAGGGCTAATATGGCATAAATTTTTTATAACTTATATTATATGGAATCATTGGGAGCCTATATCCAATAATATTTTGTAATGTCCTATTTTAGATCCATTTTTTATGAATAAGGAAATATTTTATTGTTTTCAAAAATTCCAATGGGGTCATCTTCATCACTTATAAAAGAATACCTCCTTTACTATTCTCTAAAAACCTAAATAGAATTTTTCTTCAGCCAATGCCTACCCAACTAAATTACATACTTCCAATAACATGACCAATATTCCATGGATTAAACATTTAACCATTCTACGATGGATTTAAGTATAATCCTAAAGAGGTTGTCAGATTGTGACTTATAATTCATAAACATGTGTTTTCATTTTATTCTGATTCCAACCTCCATAAAATATTATTTAACATTACTATATAATAAAATCAGTATATTCCATGTATTAATATATTATTATGTTAATCAGAAAACCTACATCGATCTCCTCTTCAGTCATTAAGGAATCAAAACCATCATTTGTGTGTACTGTGGACTATCGCTTTACGGACCGATTTAATTTGTTTTCAATCATCCCCAATCATTGTTAATTTTTATGAACAACTTAATGTATAAATATATTATTTATGACCTTTTTATCATTATTTAAATTTAATTTATCATACATTTTCATATATTTCTACTCATTAAAATATGATAACTACATTTGTATGCACCTGTGGATTACTAACTCCACAAAGCAGTGTGATTCTATATTCATTACTGCATCATTTGGATATTATATATATATATATATATTGATTTTATAAAATTATATTTATGATATTACTATAATTAATAAAACATAAAACATGACTTTCCTTTTTCCATCATTATAATAGATAATTTGAAACTTTACTAATGTTTATGTATGACCTACCATCTCTAAGATTGTAACATGATTCATTTTTTTATAAATATATTTCATGGTTGGATAAAAAGTGTAATTTAACTATAAAATTGATTATTATTTAACTCTTATTATTATTTATATAATGAAATAAAAATATCTTTTTCATTAGTTATCAATCCCAAGTGATTATGGACGCATAATTCAGATATCGTCAAAACAATAGACATGTACCTAAATGATTAAGTAATTGAATATAGCATGATAAAAAATAAAATAAAATAAACTGTAAAAAATGAAATACGTAATAATTAAAATATTTTTATTATTATTGATGATAAAAATTTCTGGGTTAATCTAGACTCAAGGTTAGAGATCTCTCCAAACCACCCTTTTCTTCGAGTTATGATCATTCTATCTATAACTCAATTTCTATTTCCCTTTAATGACATTGAATGATTAAAATTTTCTTTTATATGTCTCTCACATATATACCCATCTTATTATCACTTCCTTTAATGGGGTAATACATTCCTTATTACCTTTTATCAAAATATATCTTTAATAATCCACTTTTGATCATGAAATAATGAAACATTAGGCAACCCATTTTTATTACATGGGTAGTATATATATCTATAAAATTTGTATGATTTATATTTGTGGAACACATAATCATAAAGAATTTATTATTATTACATCTATATAATTATTTATTGAATTTGGTAAATTTTTTCTCATGAGATGTAAGAAATGGTATTATGGTGTAAATAAAATATATTGTGGGTATTTTTCCACAATGTGATGTTTTCTTGGAAGTTAGCGTTGAATAAATATTATTTCATTTTTTGTGTTTCTTCCACATTTCATATGTTTCAATGATCATTTTATACTATTTCAATTATTTTATACCCCCTTTTAATTACTTTTGATAGTTAGATTTTATGATATCATGATATATAATTGACTCAAATGTTATGTTTCCTTATCATATTTATTTAACTTACATGGATTTTTATCTCACAATGTTTATCTATGTATTCCATCAGTTATATCATTCCATTTTATGAGCTCAAAAGGATTCATGATAACAATATGCAGATTAAAATAAATTCAATTTATTTTCATTTTGATGTTTTAAGAACATATTCATCCTAATAAATTGTTTTATTTTCAATTCATGTTTTTTAGTATTGGATATTTATGTTAAAAACAATTAAATAATATGTATAAAATATATTGGGTTTCTATAAACTTTTTCCCAACAGAACAACCCGACCGGGGTTCGAACCCAGTTCCATTTGGTGTTATTGAATATTTTAAGTCTTATGGGAAGAGGAATTATAATGAATCTGATTTAATGAGTCATAGCTAATTGAGAGGATAAACGCATTCTGTAATTTTTATTTTAGTGAATAAGTTATCTTATGTGTTCCAATAGTGTGGTACATTAGTTCATTCTAGGAGAACTTATTTGAAATACATAAATACCTTCCATTGTTTTTTCTCTTGTGTCGTCATAAAAGTTTTTATAAATTTGGGAAGTGGGGAAAGAATATATCTACCTCTTATATTGTATCTTAGTGGTTTTTTGGATGATTTCATTCTTATGGTACCTCTTTTATTTATTTCTAGATTTTCTTATTTCATTGGGTTGTACATATATTTTTATATTTTGGGGATAATTTTTTTAATTCAATACAAATATGGATGGTGGAATAAGATTTATTTTTCCTTGGTCCCCATGACTAAATGGTAAATATCACTTTCTATATGACTATGAAATTTTTTCAACCAATTTTGATAAGTGAAATAATTGTATGATGTAGAGAAATCGAAAATATCATTGATTTTATATTAGCCCATTATGTTTTAACTTTTTCATTATTTTAAATCCTTGCTCCTAATTTGTGGATAAATATTTTTTTCATTGGGTATCTTTTCTAATTTAGATGTATATCAGTTTGTATTATATTACTTAATATTGTGTTATTATTTGGGGATTCGATAATTTTTTTATGGAAGTATGTATTATGGTGATTATATTTCACACTTATCATCCTTAACTTTCAAATTTATTTTATTTATTTATTTATTCTTTGGATTTTCCATGAATTTTCTACTAAGATATAATGAAAATTTTAAATGTTATGGTTGTCATGAACGTAACACTATCTGTGTATGATTATTTTGAACCATGATGAAAACCATGAAATTGTTATAATAAGTTTAAAATGAATATTTTCAAATTTGGAACTTGATTTTCATTAATATTCATCCCAATATTTGGGGTTCTTAGATCTCTCTATTAGTGGGGTTTATAGTTTTCACTCGGGTTGGAGAACATGGTCGCAAAACTATAGGGATTTCCAGGAAATTTTAAAATCATTAATATCTAATATACCCTATTTAAATGTTATACACAAAACACACTCTCATCCTCCCCACTCCTATGAAACATATATGGGTTCTTTAGGTGATCCCTCCCTTGACACCACCTTTTATTGGTCTTCTTATTCTTATTCTTTAAATATTTGGGGACTTTCTCTATGTATTTGCATCCTTTTTATATTGCCTCCTCTAGTTGTCTTATTTCTTATTTTCATTTTATTTTTGGTGGGTATTTTTTAAAACCACTATATATGGTAGATTTAATTTTTTTATGTATTTTAATCATAGATTGTCTGGGTTTCTCTTTGGACCTCCCTCACTTCATTCTTGAATGATTCAGGTCACATGCACTTTTTATATATTTCTATTTCATTATTCTTAACTTTTTCCTAGAAATCCAAATTGTTCATTGCTTTCCCAAACTCTTTTCACAAAAAATTATCTATAAAATATATATTCATTAGTGCTTCAAACATTCCCTTTATGTAGTTAATGTTTTTAATGAAGATGAAGTTAATTGTCTAGATAATTTTTAATTGTTAAAAGGGGATTTATTTTGGAATTCACTTTAAAAAAAACCTAAATATGTGTTTTAACTTACATCCCTAGTTTTAATTGGTTATAAATTATTCTAGTGTTTTTTAAACTATTAAATATTTTCTTCTATAATATTTATGGTTTCTATAATCATTGGTGGATTCTATAGAGACTTTACCCTGGGTTTCAATGGTCTTTTCAAGGGAAACCTGATTTCATGTTTGTTTTCACTAGGTTTTTAAAGATTGATTTAAAAAGGGATTCCTAATGGATAGTATGGTATATTAAAAATGTTTTTTTGAGTAATATATGACTATAAATGTACTTTCAAAATGAATTTCTGAATTTTTACCATAACTTTGGAAAGTCACGGTTTGGTTCGAAGTTCTTGTGAATCATATTACTTCTAAATGTGAAAATCCCTTTACTAAATCCAAACATATATTTAGTTGAAATGAATTTGACTATGGATTTTACTTTTATTATTATTATAATGGGATTAAATTAGGGGATTTAGAAAAGAATTTTTGGGTTAGGGTTTTCTTATAATTGACATGAACATGGTTTTACATGTATTCTATTAATAGTGTGTTTCAAACATGAAAAAAAATCATCCCCCACCCTCTATCACTAGTATCCATTGATCCCTTCAAATATTAGTCGGTGTCTAAGATATGGTTGTTATCTATTTCTTATAATATTGAATCAATCCCCCATGAAAAGGAATAATACTATCCATTGGGGGTGATATCAGTGAGTCTATTTGAGAGAAGTCGAGTGGTTGTAAAATATGAATGCATCAATATTCCAAAAAATGATTCCACTTGAGAAGATATGGGATAAATTTTTTTGATATTTAGAAGATTCCCAAGATTACATATATTCATAGAAATATCTATTTCATACATGATAGTTTCATATCAATTTCACGTTTATGCTATATTTGTGTTATAATAGCATTCATGAATTGTTTCCTTGTTTTATTACTATCATAGGGTTAGTCTTGTTCCACAAGTATTATTTTTCAGTTTATATTATGGATTTAGTTAATTATTTAATTTTTATTTTCTTATTAATGATGTATCATTATTATTATTTTTCAAATAATTGTATCTTAAAAGATTATTTCAAATGTTGACTTTAAAAAGAAATAAGTTTAGGGGGTTTTTATGTTTGCTCATCCCATAAAAGATTTAATGTTTTTAAATTTATATGAATCAAATTTAATAAAATGAAGAAAACATTATTCATTGGGAAACCCCAACCCCAGTAGCCTAAAGTTTGTTCCTTCACTATTACATTGACATATTATACAAGGAATCACATCTTAAAACACTGAAAAGTTCTGTAGTCTTGGTAAACTAGATATATAATCAATTTCCACATTAAATTTGAGTACATAAATTATATCACAATTTTTTTCTTTCTATAATATCATTATTCTCAATATCATTTTCATGCATAAGATTCATTCCACACTTCTTGCATTCCAAGGAAGTAAAAAAAATTAATTTTTGGCCCAAATTATCGAGAAGGGTTAAGTATAGTGTAATCAACTATGATTTAATAAGAATAATCAATATGGAATGGTAAATAACTAAAAATAGATTCAATTTAATAAATAAACTCAAAATTAAATGCATTTAAAGATAATATCATAGTCAAAATATCAGGGATAATAATATATGAACTATTTATTAAGGAAATTATTAATTAATTAATGCCATGATCTCAGTAATCATGATACCTATACCATCAATATCTTTCACAGGATAGTTTAAAATACATGTTAAAACCCTTTTAATTATATCATAACAAGATGGTCTCATGAGACTGATCAATTCATCAAATAGATATATTATTATGGGCCTCGCCCATCACATTAAGTTCAAATCATTACTAATGTGTTGAAAAATTAACATTATTAATGAATAAATATTCCATCATATCAAATATCTATATTGAGTAAATGATATAGATTTATCAATATTGATTCAATAAGTAAAATATAATTAAATGAAAAAAAACTTGATGTAAAAATTTTTATATTATTTTTGAAATTATCAAATACATCATTAAAAAATATAGATAATTAAGTAAAATGTATTTTTAAATGGGAGTTTTTTATACGAAGGTATAGTTAATCAACAACTTTTACCACTGGTTAATTTTCAATCCAAATCCCCTTCAATGAAATAATGCAAATTAAAAATTAAAATACCATAAAATATGAATTAATAAATATAATACATGTAAAAGTATCATTATATACACCACACAAAATTTAATTTTTGTATAATCACAAGTATGTCTACATGGAATGTAATTCGAGAATAAATGTTTTACCTTATGCATACATTGGTTGAACATTCTCTAAACTCATGGATAGTGGTTATAAATATGTTATTAACATATAAATTGACCATATTAATATTTATAATTTAACATATGATCATTTTATAACATCCTAGTATCCATAAATTAAAAAAAATTCATTATTTTTATTCTTTCGGGTGTTAATTTCCTTGTTTTCTTGAACTCCTTCATTCATTAAAGATCGAATTATTAAACATAATATATAGTTATATCATCTATAGAATAATAATAATGACACAATTATCATATAAATTAACCAATATTACTTCTAAAACCAATAATTAATGATGGTTTTGATAAATTAAGTATGTTGTGGTCATGGGGATAGTATCTAGTATGTTCACATGAGTAACGATTTCATTTCACAATTATCACTATAAAAAATTGTTAGGTAATATTTTACACTTAAAAATAATAATAATACCATAAATATAATATTATTTCTTTAAATATACATATATATATCGTTCATGTGGTGTAGTGATAAAAAGATAAGTGCATTACTTCATGAAGGGGATAGTCCACACGTAAATGAACAATGTTATTGTAATGTCCTAGATTTTTCTTTTTATTATTTTAATAATATATGGGAATTAATTCGAGACCACACTCTGAGACGACATGCAATTCCGAGTCCCGGTGAGCCCAGAACAAATGTTTGAATTTAATTTAATAATTAAATTACGCGCGTGTGCGGTTTTCCTGAAAAAGTGGAATAACTCCTAAACGGGTGCTCTGATTAGAAATCTGAGGGAACTGTTGCATTTGAAACAACGATTTTACTGTAGGCAAGGCCTAACTTCGGTCGGCACAGTTGGTGGTGAAATCTGTTTTTTGGACGTAACCGTAATAAAATATTTAATTAAAATAATTTATTTAAATCCATGTTGCAATGAAATATTTTATTCATTTAAATAGATATTTCACAGGGAGGGTCAGGGTTACAATTCCCTTAACTTTGATTTTCTCTGGATAGCTCTGGAGAAGACCTCTTGACACGGCGACGACGTTCTTGAAAATTTTCTCCGGCGACGACGAATCGGCGACCAGATCTTCACCAACGAATGCCGCGGAATCCAGGTAGGATGTTTGTTTGGGATTTCTTCCCCGTTCTTGATTTCTACAAAGAACACAGGCTAATCCACAAACAAATTAGTCTACGGATCGATCGTTCTTGAGGGATGGGATTTTTGTGGGGATTTTGGGAGATTGAATCCATGTTAATCCATTGTCGTTGATTTTTCTGCTCCGTTGAAACCTATTAGCGGGAGAAGATCAACGTCGTGACGAACCTGCTAGAACCTGGTGCTCATCCTTTACTTGCTAACATGTAAGGCACCGAGAGAAAAACTCTTCCACAACCTTCTTCATTCCTATACACCAGAACTGACGTCGGGGGTCCTGATACATCTTTGTGACGCCTGGATGCACCACCAAAGGGGACGTATGAAACTCCCTTAGAACCTCCTCCTGCAACATCACTGGTACTACCATGCTCCCTCTGAAAAAAACAACGTGCTCCCCACCTTCTGAATATCCATCAGCAGCATCACCCGTGGATATCTGAGCACGTAGAGTCTCACAGCAAGCATCCTCACGATGTGCTTCCCTGAATCGCTGTTAGAGTGGAGGGGTAACAACCATCGAATGAAGATAGGCTCCCTCATCTCTATCCACGAAGGATAACTGTAAGGATGCCAACTGCCTCGTCGCCTCATCCAGCAACTGCGAACTGGGTTTCCAATTGAGAGCATCTACCACTACGTTCCCCTTCCCAAGAGTATAAACGATCTCAAAGTCATAATCCTGGAGGAACTCAAGCCATCGCCCCAGTCTCAAATTCAGATCCTTCTGAGAAAAGATTTATCTGAGACTCTTCTGATCAGAGTAGACGGTAAACTACTCGCCCATCAGGTAGTGCCGCCACATCTTCAATGCGAAGACTACCACTAGCAACTCCGGATCATGGGTCACATAGTTCTTCTCGTGTGGCCAGGAATGAAGAAGGGTGTGGGAGAGTTTGTCTCTCAGTGCCTTACATGTCAGCAAGTAAAGGCCGAGCACCAGGTGCCAGCAGGTTTGACTCAGCCACTTGAGGTGCCAGAGTGGATGTGGGATAGGATATCCATGGACTTAGTGATGGGTTTACCACGTACGTACAGGGGACACGATTCCAGCTATGTGATCATTGATCGACTCACCAAGTCGGCCCACTTCCTAGCCATACGGGAGTAGAGTTTAGTAGAGAGCTTGGGACTCCTCTACGTGCAGGAGATAGTTCGACTTCATGGAGTGCCATCCGTGATCATCTTAGATCATGATGCTCGTTTCACATCCCGGTTGTTGAAGGGATTTCAGGATTCTTTTGGAACTCAGTTACGCTTGAGCACAGCGATTAATCCTCAGACTGATGGTCAGACAGAGAGAACCATCCAGGTCCTAGAGGATATGCTTCGAGATTGCATACATGACTTCGGTCATAGTTGGGAGGATCACCAACCACTGGTGGAATTTTCTTATAACAACAGTAATCATTCCACTATTGGTATGGCACAATTCGAGCCTCTGTACGGGCAACCTTGCATTTCGCCACTTTTCTGGACTGACCAAGGAGAGTCAGCACTCATGGGGACAGAGATGGTGAGAGCTACTACAGAGACGGTGCAGGTTATCTATGTAACACCCCGAGATTTTATGAAAAACATTCTTAATTTCATTAATGTATTGTGTTGTACACTACACCAAAAGAAGCTTTCACAACACTCATCCTTGAATTGCCTTGCATTACACGCAATCGCAACCCTCCTCGATAGCGTGTGTAGTACGCAATACTGTGTTTCACTAAACAACGATATGCTATTAAAATATTATTAAAACTAGCCGTTATGAATAGTAATAACCACTTTTTGAAATTTTGTAAATTTTATTTTTCAAAATGGACTTCATTTTTGGATTTGGAATATCGAAATTATCTTAGGGTGAAAGTTTGGTATTTTTCGGATAACTTTCATATTCTGATGAATAGTGAAAATTACTAAATTTTAATTAAAAACATCTTTTTTAATAGAAATAATTAATAGTGATAAATTATTAATATTAGTGGTTTTAAAGTATATTTATAATATATTTTTACAATTTAATACAATGTTGGTCATTGGATGTAATTTCACATTTAAACCACACATAAACAGGTGTCAATCTTTTGATAGTTATTATCTATTAAAAACACGCTATTTGCTTTGACGACGGGAATTAATTTTTTAATTAGTTAATTTAACTGATATGTTTTGAATTTGGTAAAATAAACATCATTTTTGAAATAATAATATCAAATATAGCTTAGGCCTAATTTTTGGTATTTTTCTAAAAACTTTCAATTTTTGATGAATAGTGAAACCACTAAGTGGTAGTTAAAAAACTGAATTTTTCATAAAACTTAATTTTACCACTTCTGTGAGTGGAATTTCAAAAAACTGAGAGACACAGTTAATATCAAGGACTAAAATGTGGTTCAATGAGATGAAAATAATTTTTGGTGAATAGTAACATTTTACTTTTATTTACCACAGTTAAAAGTAAATAGGGTAATTAAGGGTAAAAATGATATTATTATTACCCTAACACATGTCCTAATTCTATTGTACAAATGTAATTCGACCAAAAACAACCTTAGGAATAAAATATGACCATTTAATCCCACTTGGATTAGATTAGGACATTTATTATTAATTTATTTAAAGAAGGGTTAAAATAGTTAAAATCATTGTTTAATAAGTAAATAATTTTTAATATGGGGTTATACATAAGATAAATTCGACTATAAATATTCATTAGAAAAATAAAAAGATATCCAATATAATGATATTTTATTTGTAATTTTTAGACGTTAAACAATTTAATTAATTTGTGACACAACGATGATGCAGTAATTATCTTATTAATGAAATATTGACGTAATTGATGTTATCAATACCCAGATAAACGGATTTGAGACTTTTTATGAATTAAACTAATTTTATAGGTTACTATGACATGTTTGTATTGATTTAATTAACTTGGTTTGAACTAATAATTCTGTTATGATTTTCACAAAAATCAATTACTAAATAGTTTCAAAATTGACATAAAATAGTTTTTAAAACAAATATTATATTATTAATTGTTATTTTATTCCTAAAAATCTATGGTTAGGCCACATGACATAGATAAGGTTATATATATTAATAATAAACAACTTGGGGTTCGTTTGGCTTGATATAGTAAGTTTTTTAACCTTATAGTATAAGAAAACAAGAAGACACGGTAAAAGTTAAATTATCTAACTTAAAGTTAAATCTAAATGATAAGGTTAAAATTGATACCTAAACTTGTCTAAATTCTATTGGATGAGAGTATTTCGACCCCTACCCACCTTATCTTCAAAATATATGAATTTGGAGCTATTAAAAACCGAATTTGACTTTATAATAAAATAATAGTTTTAGTTATTCCAAAGGTGCCCCTCTCCTCCCTTATAAAAGGGCACCTCCTCCCTCTTCTCCTCACACCAATTTGAGCATTCAAGCTCGGCCAAACCCTGAAAAACTCATTTCTCCACTTCCCTAGTATCATCCTAGAGGTCCTTGTCTTCTTCAAAGATATTCCTTAGTTCTTTAAGTTGAGGTTAAGAAAAGGCTCGTCAAAAAGATATAATATCCATTACCAATCTTTTTCAATTTCTTTCTTCTTCAACTTCTTCTTATTTAGTTGTTTCATGATAAAGTAATAACATCAGTATTTATTATATACTGATATGTTATTATAAATATGAAACAACTCTAATTAACCTTCTATCCATGCTACGGAAAAAGGAAATCACCGCGCCTGCGTACGTACGGAATACCGTCTCCACGCTGTGGTGTAATCTATTTTCCGCCACCACATTAATTGGATGGGTATAATGGTGTAATGAGTAACTGTATATGATTATTATAAAGTGATATTGATACTGAAATAGTATACATACACTTCAATACAAGTTCACGATCATGAGAAAGATATCATCGCTCGTGCGTACGTACGGACTACCGTCTCCACGACGCGATGAGATTCATTCTCCACATTAACCATTCATGAATTATTATAAAGTATATATAATGAATAATAATGAAATATATGACATGTTAAAACTACTTTATTTATGTATATATATATATGTATGTCATCTACTTACTTCCATTCAAGACAATAAGGAAAGGAAAACAGCGTCCATGCGTACGTACGGACTACCGTCTCCATGAACGGTGTGTTTCATTAAATTTGTCTATCTATTATATATATATATATACTGAATATATATGATATATAAATAATGTTTTATATTCTTTAAGTAAGTAAATAATGATATAAGTAATAATAATGTCAAGAACAACAAGTCCAAACACCTACGATAAATGAAACGATTTTACCCGAAACGCTTATTTAACATGGAATTTACAAAAGAACGGGTAATATAAAGTCATAAGTGAACCATATATGATATCATAACAATGAATATGATTCTGTAATAAGTCAATAACATTATATAAATCATTATACAGGAGGTTCAGACACTTACGAAGCAAATCGGACCAAAGGTAAGGGAAATATCACAATCTCATTTTTATCCGAGATTGTTTATACTTTGGCATTTACTGGGGTGTATTTTATCATCCAAATCCATGTTTCCTAAATATGTAATATTATTTCCATCCAACTAAAATTATTTAAGTCCAATTTTACACTTCGGTGAGTTTTTATTAAAAGATATGAAAGGAATCTTTTTTTCATTTTTCATACGAGGTACTTTTTGACTTTTCCGACAAAAGTACGAAAAGAATGTTTTTTAACGTATACGACAAGAATGGATTTCAAAAACATTATTTCCAAGAATCTTCCTTTATATGTTTTCAAGTTTATTTTCAATCAACTTCTTTTAGTTTAAAATTTTAGGACATGTTAAGAAAGGAAAAATGATTTTGAAGTAGAAAGGATATTTTCCTCAAGAATGGAGTTCAAGTGTTTTATCAAAATTATTTTCCATCTAAGATAATAAAGGGTTGTGTTTTTATCCCTATTATTACATTGATTTTATTATGTTGTGATGGAATTATTTTTATGAATTCCATTATCTTATATGAATTGTTTTAGGATGTCATGTTGTTTAAGAATCCCATTTTTATTACATGGGTTATGCTATGATGTATGGTTTATGATTTTGTGGCACACATAAGAATGGTATCATTATGAGATGGGTGTGACCTATATCTCCCTACAATGCATTGGGTAAAGATTTTATATCTCATGAGATAGACATGGCTGGAACGTTAGGTTATACCGGCTTAGTGAAACAGGACTGAAACGAGGAATGAACTCGGTTCAGAAAGGGACTTTGTCCACTAAGATAGTCTTGGCAATGAGTCTTGACTAACAAGAAATGATTCTCTATGATTATCTGTGTATGCCACAAAGTTTCATGTTTTAAGTTATGATTATTGGGATTATATTTCACTACTATGATTTATCCCATGTTATGAAATTATGATCTCTTTTGCAGGTTAAGATTTCCAAAAGATATGTTCTTATGAATATGACGTGATTGATATTTCTTTTGTTTAACCTTACTAAGCATTTGAGCTCACCCTTTTGTATGTTTTCTTTCCCCAGGCCAGGAAGAAGGTTATTAAGTAAGATATGCCAAAAGGGACTATAGATATGATGAAATAAATGGGAGACAGTGTAGACACTTTATGAACCAGTTTTTTATGTTTCCCAGTTTCTGAAGACACTATACCTATACGGTCCTTTCGTGGTTTTGTTATATGTTGTAATAAGTATGCTTCAATTTTGAAGTATTAAGAATGTATGTAAAGTATGGGTCGTTATAGTTGGTTTCAGAGGAAAGGTTTAGTCAACCTTTGGAAACTAGGATGCAAAAACGTTAGTGAGATCCCTAGAGATATTTCTAAGGTATGTGTAGGGATGTCCCTAAGGATAAGTATACGTATAGGATATAGTCCTAGAACTACGGTAATGATCTTATAATTTAACCTAAGATGTTAGATATTGAGGGTGCTCCCCCTTTACTATGTTGTTTTACCTAGCATGATTTTTGCCTCTCACAATATTATTTTTGGGTTTTAGACGATGGCTGGAACCCGAAGGAACCGTGTTGATCACTGTAATGGACAATGCAAGGATTGTCCTCCTGAACAAACAAATGTTATGGGAGATGGAGTGAAAAATATTATTACTATACTTACACAAGCTATGAATCATTCTGGACTTCCAAATGAGCAGAGAAGGGAACAATATTCTATTGAGTCCTTCATGAGGCAACGCCCACCTTCTTTCAGTGGGTCTTCCGATCCACTTGTTGTTGAACAATGGATCAGTACCACTGAAAATATATTTTCAGTTCTTCAATGTTCTGAACATGATAAAGTCATCTTAGTAGTATATCGTTTGGAAGGTGAAGCTGATCAACGGTGCAATCTTATCAAGAATACGAGGCAAAGAGATGAAATTGAGTCCATGGAATGGGACGAGTTCAAGAACTTATTTTTCAATAAGTACTTCCCTCGTATTCTTCGAACAAAGATGGAGAAGGAGTTTCTTGAACTAAAGAAAAATGATGATGAATCTGTTGGTATATACGAAGAGAATTTTACAAGGCTTTCAAGGTATGCATCTGGATTTATCATCCAACCTGAAAGTAAAGTTGATCGATTCTTCAGTGGCTTAAAAGCAAGTCTTCGAAGGTCATTAACTATAAGAGACTTCAGTAGCTATGAAGAAATTGTGCGTTGTGCTATCAAGGTAGAAATGGAAGTTGGTGTTACATGTCCATCTCATGGTTTTGACAAGAAACGAAAGATGGAGTTGGAGGAGAAATCTCAGAATAATGGTGAAATGAAGATGAATGTTTCCTTATGCACAAAGTGTGGAAAGAAGCATGGTGGAGATTGTCTTAAAGGAACAAGTAAATGTTTCAAATGTGGAAAGGAAGGTCATCAGGCATTTGAATGCCGCAATGATGGGAAGAAGATGTCTAATGATGCAAACAAATGAAGGGATACACAGAATGAACCTACTACACTTCAATGTTTCAAGTGCAAGGAGATGAGACATTATGCCAATAAATGCCTTAATCCAAGGGTTAGTGATGATCGAAATGGGCATCCACTTAAGGAAAAGGACAAAGGGAAGTCACATGCGATCACCATTGGTGATGTTGAATATGACAATGATGTGGTGAAATGATTAAGTGTTTATCTAATGGGATTCCAAAATAATGTTGAGTATTGGAATATTTATGTATTGGTCTATTGTGGTCCTTAATAACTTTATGGTACCGGTAACCATGGAAAGTTACTGATATATTTTTAGAAAAAAGATGATATGCGCATAATGACGGGATAAGGAAAAAATGAAATGTTTGACAGTTTTCATGAGCTCATGATTGATATAAGGACTAAGTGATATCATGGTTTGAGTATATAGATTTGTTGGATTTTGGTATGTGGAAAGAGTTAACTTTTGACTGCATTCATGTTTTCACTAAGGTTCAATGGGTATTCATTCTTCAAGAGAATACATTATTAAGGTATTCACAAGTTTGTAATTTGACCAACAAGACATATCTTATGATATATGGGGATCAACGATGGTATTAAATATCTGGTAATAATTTTCACTATATTATGAGAGTGGACTGGAGTATTATGGATAAGCCTAAAGATTGGAATGGATTATGTTGGACAAAAGTTAGTATTGTTTAATGATAGAAGTTTTTTCGATATTATTTATGTGATGTTATAGTAATGTAGTTTTAGAAAAAGGACAACCTACAGGACGGGCGACAGCCCATCGCATCGGACAAGGCCGTGGGAATCGAACCCACAACCGAAGTGCGACTGGCCTTTATCGCCTACCACTGGCCTACAGGAAGTCCCTGTTAAGCAGAAACTAGTTTTATTATATTAAATATTATGATATAAGAAGTATAAGTCCATTTTAGAAACCATATACGATTAATCTCACTACAGATGGACTTATGTATTTTTTGGTAACTTTTCTATCATTTTGTTTGAGACAGATGGAATGACCCATCATTCTGCTAACACATCACAAATGACAAATTCAAATTCATTTCATTAAGAGATGAAGTGGAAATTGTCCAAAGAATGACCAACGGTGAGATTATACCAAAATCACGAAAGTATTTCTTCTAATTCCAATTTCATCAACTTTAGAGAAATGATCTTGAAAACCAAAAATGTTGTCCTAGTGCTCTTATATCTGATGAATCAGATGGTACATTAAATCGTCACAAATTTATGGCTTTGTGATTGCTAGCTTTTCCATAGCCATGTTCTCTACCACTCTCCATCAGAACATGATGGTTAGATTTCTCTTCCATATCCATATTTTCACCTATGTGGAAACCCAGTGATTAGTTTATTTGGGTAACCGTTACGTTTCATACTTTTGTTTTTAAAGATTTGTTTTGGTATTCCTTTTTACGATGTGGGTTTTTATTAAAGAAACTTTCGAGTATTAAACCATTTATAACCCCGACGAATTTCGAGGGCGAAATTCATTTTAATGGGGGTAGAATGTAACACCCCGAGATTTTATGAAAAATATTCTTGATTTCATTAATGTCTTGTGTTGTACACTACACCAAAAGAAGCTTTCACAACACGTATCCTTTAATTTCCTTGCATTACACGCAATCACAACCCTCCTCGATAGCGTGTGTAGTACGCAATACCGAGTATCAATAAACAACGATATGCTATTAAAATATTATCAAAACTAGCCATTATGAATAGTAATAACCAATTTTTGAAATTTTGTAAATTTCATTTTTCAAAATGGACTTCATTTTTGGATTCGGAATATCGAAATTAGCTTAGGGTGAAATTTTGGTATTTTTCGGATAACTTTCATATTCTGATGAATAGTGAAAATTACTAAATTTTAATTAAAAACAACTTTTTAATAGAAATAATTAATAGTGATAAATTATTAATTTTAGTGGTTTTAAAGTATATTTAGAATATATTTTTACAATTTAATACAATGTTGGTCATTGGATGTAATTTTACATTTAAACCACACATAAACAAGGTTCAATCTTTTGATAGTTATTATCTCTTAAAAACACGCTATTTGTTTTGACGACGAGAATTAATTTTTTAATTAGTTAATGTAACTGATATGTTTTGAATTTGGTAAAATAAACATCATTTTTGAAATCATAATATCAAATATATCTTAGGCCTATTTTTTGGTATTTTTCTGAAAATTTTCAATTTTTGATGAATAGTGAAACCACTAAGTGGTAGTTAAAAAACCGAATTTTTCATAAAACTTAATTTTACGGCATCTGTGAGTGGAATTTAAAAAATCCGAGAGACACGGTTAATATCAAGTACTAAAATGTGGTTCAATGAGATGAAAATAATTTTTGGTGAATAGTAACATTTTACTTTTATTTACCACGGTTGAAAGTAAATAGGGTAATTAAGGGTAAAAATGATATTATTATTACCCTAACACATATCCTAATTTTATTGGACAAGTTTAATTCCACCAAAAACAATCTTAGGAATAAAATATGACCATTTAATCCCCCTTGGATTAGATTAGGACATTTATTATTAATTTATTTAAAGAAGGGTTAAAATAGTTAAAATCAAAGTTTAATAAGTAAATAATTTTTAATATGGGGTTATACATAAGATAAATTCGACTATAAATATTAATTAGAAAGATAAAAAGATTTAATACATAATGATATTTTATTTGTAATTTTTAGACATTAAATAATTTAATTTATTCGTGACACAACGATGATGCAGTAATTATCTTATTAATGAAATATTGACATAATTGATGTTATAAATACCCATATAAATGTAATTTGAGACTTTTTATGAATTACACTAATTTTTTAGTTTACTATGACATCTTAGTATTTATTTAATTAACTTGGTTTGAACTAATCATTCTTTTATTATTTTGAAAAAAATCAATTACTAAATAGTGTCAAAATTGACATAAAATAGTTTTTAAAACAAATATTATATTATTAATTGTAATTTTATTCTTAAAAATCTATGGATCGGCCAAATGACTTAGATAAGGTTATATATATTAATAATAGACAACTTGGGGTTCGTTTTGCTTGATATAGTAAGTTTATTAACCTTATAGTATAAGAAAACAAGAAGACACGGTAAAAGTTAAATTATCTAACTTAAAGTTAAATCTAAATGATATGGTTAAAATTGATACCTAAACTTGTCTAAATTCTATTAGATGAGGGTATTTCGACCCCTACCCACCTTATCTTCCAAATATATCAATTTGGAGCTATTAAAAACCGAATTTGACTTTATAATAAAATAATAGTTTTAGTTATTCCAATGGTTCCCCAATCCTCCCTTATAAAAGGGCACCTCCTCCCTCTTCTCCTCACACCAATTTGTGCATTCAAGCTCGTCCAAACCCTGCCAAAATCTCTTCTCCACATCCCTAGTATCATCCTAGAGGTCCTGGTCTTCTTCAAAGACCATCCTTAGTTCTTTAAGTGGAGGTTAAGAAAAGGCACGTCAAAAAGAGGTAATATCCATTACCAATCTTTTTCAATTTCTTTCTTCTTCAACTTCTTCTTCTTTAGTTGTTTCATTATAAAGTAATAACATAAGTATTTATTATATACTGATATGTTATTATAAATATGAAACAACTCTAATTAACCTTCTATCCATCCTATTGAAAAAGGAAATCACCGCGCGTGCGTACGTACATAATATCGTCTCCACGCCGTGGTGTAATATATTTTCCACCACCACCTTAATTGGATGGGTATAATGGTGTAATGAGTAACTATATATGATTATTATAAATTTATATTGATACTGAAATAGTATACATACACTTCAACACAAGTTCATGATCATGAGAAAGATATCGTCACTCGTGCGTACGTACGGACTACCGTCTCCACGACGCGATGAGATTCATTCTCCACATTAACCATTCATGAATGATTATAAAGTATATATAATTAATAATAATGAAATATATGAAATGTTAAAACTAATGTATTTATGTATATATATATATATATTTATGTCATCTACTTACTTCCATTCAAGACAATAAGGAAAGGAAAACAGCGTTCATGCGTACGTATGGACTACCGTCTCCATGAACGGAGTGTTTCATTAAATTTATCTATCTATTATATATATATATACTGAATATATATGGTATATAAATAATTTTTTATATTCTGTAAATAAGTAAATCATGATATAAGTAATAATAATGTCAAGAACAACAAGTCCAATCACCTACGATAAATGAAACGATTTTACCCGAAACGCTTTTTTAACATGGAATTTACAAATGAACGGGTAATATAAAGTCATAAGTGAACCATATATGATATCATAACAATGAATATGATTCTTTAATAAGTCAATAACATTATTTAAATCATTATACATGAGGTTCGGACACTTACGAAGCAAATCGGACCAAAGGTAAGGGAAATATCACAATCTCATTTTTATCCGAGATTGTTTATACTTTGGCATTTACTGGGGTGTATTTTATCATCCAAATCCATGTTTCCTCAATATGTAATATTATTTCCATCCACCTACAATTATTTAAGTCCAATTTTACCCTTCGGTGAGTTTTTAGTAAAAGATATGAAAGGAATCTTTTGTCGTTTTTCTTATGAGGTACTTTTTGACTTTTCCGACAAAAGTACGAAAAGAATGTTTTTTAACTTATACGGCATGAATGGATTTCGAAAACATTATTTACAAGAAGCTTCATTTACATGTTTTCAAGTTTATTTTTAATCAACTTCTTTTAGTTTAAAATTGTATGACATGTTAAGAAAGGAAAAATGTTTTTTAAGTAGAAAGGATATTTTCCTCAAGAATGGAGTTCAAGTGTTTTATCAAAATTATTTTCCATCTAAGATAATAAAGGGTTCTATTTTTATCCCTATTTTTACATTGATTTGATTATGTTGTGATGGAATTATTTTTATGAATTCCTTTATCTTATATGAATTGTTTTATGATGTCATGCTATTTAAGAATCCCATTTTTATTACATGAGTTATGCTATGATGTATGGTTTAGGATTTTGTGGCACACATAAGAATGGTATCATTATGATATGGGTGGGACCTATATCTCCCTACAATTCATTGGGTAAAGATTTTATATCTCATGAGATAGACATGGCTGGAAAGGTAGGTTATACTGGCTCTATGAAACAGGACTGAAACGAGGAATGTACTCGGTTCAGAAAGGGACTTTGTCCACTAAGATAGTCTTGGAAATGAGTCTTGACTAACAAGAAATGATTCTATATGATTATGTGTGTATGCCACAAAGTTTCATGTTTTAAGTTATGATTATTGGGATTATATTTCACTACTATGATTTATCCCATGTTATGAAATTATGATCTCTTTTGCAGGTTAAGATTTCAAAAGATATGTTCTTATGAATATGACGTGATTGATATTTATTTTGTTTACCATTACTGAGCATTTGAGCTCACCCTTTTGTATGTTTTCTTTCCCCAGGTCAGGAAGAAGGTTATTAAGTAAGATATGCCAAAAGGGACTATAGATATGATGGAATAATGGGAGACAGTGTAGACGCTTTATGAACCAGTTGTTTATGTTTCCCAGTTTCTAAAGACACTATACCTATACGGTCCTTTCGTGGTTTCGTTATATGTTGTAATAAGTATACTTCAATTTTGAAGTATTAACAATGTATGTAAATTATGGGTCGTTATAGTTGGTATCAGAGGAAGGGTTTAGTCAACCTTTTGAAACTAAGATGCGAAAACGTTAGTGAGATCCCTAGAGATATTTCTAAGGTATGTGTAGGGATGTCCCTAAGGATAAGTATACGTATAGGATATAGTCCTAGAACTACGGTAACGATCTTATAATTTAACCTAAGATGTTAGATATTGAGGGTGCTCCCCCTTTACTATGTTGTTTTACCTAGCATGATTTTTTCCTCTCACACTATTATTTTTGGGTTTTAGACGATGGCTGGAACCCAAAGGAACCGTGTTGATCACATTAATGGACAATGCAATGATTGTCCTCCTGGACAAAAAAATGTTATGGGAGATGGAGTGAAAAATATTATTTCTATACTTACACAAGCTATGAATCAGTCTAGACTTCCAAATGAGCAGATTAGGGAACAATATTCTATTGAGTCTTTCATGAGGCAACGTCCACCTTCTTTCAGTGGGTCTTCCGATCCACTTGTTGCTGAACAATGGATCAGTACCACTGAAAAGATATTTTCTGTTCTTCAATGTTCTGAACATGATAAAGTCGTCTTAGCAGTATATCGTTTGGAAGGTGAAGCTAATCAATGGTGGAATCTTATCAAGAATACGAGGCAAAGAGATGAAATTGAGTCCATGGAATGGGATGAGTTCAAGAACTTATTTATCAATAAGTACTTCCCTCGTATTCTTCGAACAAAGATGGAGAAGGAGTTTCTTGAACTAAAGAAAAAGGATGATGAATCTGTTGGTATATATGAAGTGAATTTTACAAGGCTTGCAAGGTATGCATCTAGATTTATCATCCAACCTGAAAGTAAAGTTGATCGATTCTTTAGTGGCTTAAAAGAAAGTCATTGAAGGGCATTATCTATAAGAGACTTCAGTAGATATGAAGAAATTGTGCGTTGTGCTATCAAGGTAGAAATGGAAGTTGGTGTTACATGTCCATCTCATGGTTTTTACAAGAAACGAAAGATGGAGTTCAAGGAGAAATCTCAGAATAATGGTGAAATGAAGATGAATGTTTCCTTATGCACAAAGTGTGGAAAGAAGCATGGTGGAGATTGTCTTAAAGGAACAAGTAAATGTTTCAAATGTGGAAAGGAAGGTCATCGGGAATTTGAATGCCGCAATGATGGGAAGAAAATGTCTAATGATGCAAACAAAGGAAGGGATAAATAGAATGATCCTACTACACTTCAATGTTTCAAGTGTTAGGAGATGAGACATTATGCCAATAAATGCCCTAATCCAAGTGTTAGTGATGATCGAAATGAGCATCCACTTAAGGAAAAGGAAAAAGGGAAGTCACATGTGATCACCATTGGTGATGTTGAATATGACAACGATGTGGTGGAATGATTAAGTGTTTATCTAATGGGATTCCAAAATAATGTTGAGTATTGGAATATTTATGTATTGGTATATTGTGGTCTTTAATAATTTTATGGTACCGGTAACCATGGAAAGTGATTGAGATTTTTTTAGAAAAAAGATGATATGCGCATAATGAAGGGATAAGGAAAAAATGAAATGTTTGACAGTTTTCATGAGCTCATGATTGATATAAGGACTAAGTGATATCATTGGTTGAGTATATAGATTTTTTGGATTTTGGTATGTGGAAAGAGTTAACTTTTTACTTCATTCATGTTTTCATTAAGGTTCAATGGGTATTCATTCTTCAAGAGAATACATGATTAAGGTATTCACAAGTTTTTAATTTGACCAACAAGACATATCTTATGATATATGGGGATCAACGATGGTATTAAATATCTGGTAATAATTTTCACTATATTATGAGAGTGGACTGCAGTATTATAGATGAGCCTAAAGATTGGGATGGATTATGTTGGACATAAGTTAGTATTGTTTAAGGATAGAAGTTTTTTTGATATTATTTATGTGATGTTATAGTAATATAGTTTTAGAAAAAGGACAACCTGCAGGACGGGCGACAGCCCATCGCATCGGACAAGGCCGTGGGAATCGAACCCACAACCAAAGTGTGACTGGCCTTTATCGCCTACCACTGGCCTACAGGACGTCCCTGTTTAGCAGAAACTAGTTTTATTATATTAAGCAGTATGATATAAGAAGTATAAGTCCATTTTAGAAACCATATACGATTAATCTCACTATAGATGGACTTATGTATTTTTTGATAACTTTTCTAACCTTTTGTTTGAGACAGATGGAATGACCCATCATTCTCCTAACACATCACAAATGAAAAATTCAACTTCATTTCTTTAAGAGATGAAGTGGAAATTGTCCAAATAATGACCAACGGTGAGACTGTACCAAAATCACGAAAGTATTTTTTCTAATTCCAATTTCATCAACTTTAGAGAAATGATCTTGAAAAACAAAAATGTTGTCCTAGTGCTCTTATATATGATGAATCAGATGGTACCTTAGATCGTCACAAATTTATTTCTTTGTGATTGCTGGCTTTTCCATAGCCATGTTCTCTACCACTCTCCATCAGAACATGATGGTCAGATTTCTCTTCCATATCCATATTTTCACCTATGTGGAAACCCAGTGATTCGTTTATTTGGGTAACCGTTACATTTCATACTTTTGTTTTTAAAGATTGGTTTTGGTATTCCTTTTTACGATGTGGGTTTTTATTAAATAAACATTCGAGTAGTAAACCATTTATAACCCCGATGAATTTCGAGGGCGAAATTCATTTTAAGGGTGGTAGAATGTAACACCCCGAGATTTTATGAAAAATATTCTTAATTTCATTAATGTATTGTGTTGTACGCTACAGAAAAAGAATCTTTCACAACACACATCCTTGAATTGCCTTGCATTACACGCAATCGCAACCCTCCTCGATAGCGTGTGTAGTAAGCAATACCAAGTTTCACTAAACAACGATATGCTATTAAAATATTATTAAAACTAGCCATTATGAATAGTAATAACCACTTTTTGAAATTTTGTAAATTTTATTTTTCAAAATGGACTTCATTTTTGGATTCGGATTATCAAAATTAGCTTAGGGTGAAATTTTGGTATTTTTCAGATAACTTTCATATTCTGATGAATAGTGAAAATTACTAAATTTTAATTAAAAACAACTTTTTAATAGAAATAATTAATAGTGATAAATTATTAAATTTAGTGGTTTTAAAGTATATTTATAATATATTTTTACAATTTAATACAATGTTGGTCGTTGGATGTAATTTTACATTTAAACCACACATAAACAAGTGTCAATCGTTTGATAGTTATTATCTCTTAAAAACATGCTATTTGTTTTGATGACGGGAATTAATTTTTTAATTAGTCAATGTAACTAATATGTTTTGAATTTGGTAAAATAAACATCATTTTTGAAATCATAATATCAAATATAGCTTAGGCCTAATTTTTGGTATTTTTTTGAAAATTTTCAATTTTTGATGAATAGTGAAACCACTAAGTGGTAGTTAAAAAACCGAATTTTTCATAAAACTTAATTTTACCGCTTCTGTGAGTGGAATTTCAAAAATCCGAGAGACACGGTTAATATCAAGGACTAAAATTTGGTTCAATGAGATGAAAATAATTTTTGGTGAATAGTAACATTTTACTTTTATTTACCACTGTTAAAAGTAAATAGGGTAACTAATGGTAAAAATGATATTATTATTACCCTAACACATGTCCTAATTCTATTGGACAAGTTTAATTCGACCAAAAAAAAACCTTAGGAATAAAATATGACCATTTAAGCCCACTTGGATTAGATTAGGACATTTATTATTAATTTATTTAAAGAAGGGTTAAAATAGTTAAAATCAATGTTTAATAAGTAAATAATTTTTAATATGGGGTTATACATAAGATAAATTCGACTATAAATATTCATTAGAAAGATAAAAAGATTTAATACATAATCATATTTTATTTGTAATTTTTAGACATTAAATAATTTAATTTATTTGTGACACAACGATGATGCAGTAATTATCTTATTAATGAAATATTGACATAATTGATGTTATAAATACCCAGATAAATGTAATTTGAGACTTTTTATGAATTAAACTAATTTTTTAGGTTACTATGACATGTTATTATTTATTTAATTAACTTGTTTTGAACTAATAATTCTGTTATGATTTTCACAGAAATCAATTACTAAATAGTGTCAAAATTGACATAAAATAGTTTTTAAAACAAATATTATATTATTAATTGTAATTTTATTCCTAAAAATCTAAGGTTCGGCCAAATGACTTAGATAAGGTTATATATATTAATAATAAAAAACTTGGGGTTCGTTTGTCTTTATATAGTATGTTTATTAACCTTATATTATAAGAAAACAAGAAGACACGGTAAAAGTTAAATTATCTAACTTAAAGTTAAATCTAAATGATAAGGTTAAAATTGATACCTAAACTTGTCTAAATTCTATTGGATGAGAGGATTTATACCCCTACCCACCTTATCTTCCAAATATATCAATTTGGAGCTATTAAAAACCGAATTTGACTTTATAATAAAATAATAGTTTTAGTTATTCCAAAGGTGCCCCTCTCCTCCCTTATAAAAGGGCACCTCCTCCCTCTCCTCCACACACCAATTTGAGCATTAAATCTCTGCCAAACCCTGAACAAATCTCTTCTCCACTTCCCTAGTATCATCCTAGAGGTCCTAGTCTTCTTCAAAGACCATCCTTAGTTCTTTAAGTGGAGGTTAAGAAAAGGCGCGTCAAAAAGATGTAATATCCATTACCGATCTTTTTCAATTTCATTCTTCTTGAACATCTTCTTCTTTAGTTGTTTCATGATAAATTAATAACATCAGTATTTCATATATACTGATATGTTATTATAAATATGAAACAACTCTAATTAACCTTCTATCCATCCTACGGAAAAAGGAAATCACCGCGCGTGCGTACCTACAGAATACCGGCTCCACGCCGTGGTGTAATCTATTTTCCGCCACCACCTTAATTGGATGGGTATAATGGTGTAATGAGTAACTATATATGATTATTATAAAGTGATATTGATACTTAAATAGTATACATACACATCAACACAAGTTCACGATCATGAGAATGATATCATCACTCGTGCGTACGTACGAACTACCGTCTCCACGACGCGATGAGATTCATTCTCCACATTAACCATTCATGAATGATTATAAAGTATATATAATGAATAATAATGAAATATATGATATGTTAAATCTACTTGATTTATGTATATATATATGTGTATGTCATCTACTTACTTCCATTCAAGACAATAAGGAAAGGAAAACAGTGTTCATGCGTACGTACGGACTACCGTCTCCATGAACGGTGTGTTTCATTTAATTTATCAATATATTATATATATATATATACTGAATATATATGATATATAAATCATGATTTATATTCTTGAAGTAAGTAAATCATGATATAAGAAATAATAATGTCAAGAACAACAAGTCCAAACACCTACGATAAATGAAACGATTTTACCCGAAACGCTTCTTTAACATGGAATTTACAAAAGAACGGGTAATATAATGTCATAAGTGAACAATATATGATATAATAACAATGAATATGATTCTGTAATAAGTCAATAACATTATTTAAATCATTATACAGGAGGTTCGGACACTTACGAAGCAAATCGGACCAAAGGTAAGGGAAATATCACAATCTCATTTTTATCCGAGATTGTTTATACTTTGGCATTTACTGGGGTGTATTTTATCATCCAAATCCATGTTTCCTCAATATGTAATATTATTTCCATCCATCTACAATTAGTTAAGTCCAATTTTACCCTTCGGTGCGTTTTTAGTAAAAGATATGAAAGGAATCTTTTGTCGTTTTTCATACGAGGAACTTTTTAACTTTTCCGACAAAAGTACGAAAAGAATGTTTTTTTAACTTATACGGCACGAATGGATTTCGAAAACATTATTTCCAAGAAGCTTCCTTTACATGTTTTCAAGTTTATTTTTAATCAACTTTTTTTAGTTTAAAATTGTATGACATGTTAAGAAAGGAAAAATGTTTTTGAAGTAGAAAGGATATTTTCCTCAAGAATGGAGTTCAAGTGTTTTATCAAAATTATTTTCCATATAAGATAATAAAGGGTTCTGTTTTTATCCATATTATTAAATTGATTTGATTATGTTGTGATGGAATTATTTCTATGAATTCCTTTATCTTATATGAATTGTTTTATGATGTCATGTTGTTTAAGAATCCCATTTTTATTACATGGGTTATGCTATGATGTATGGTTTATGATTTTGTGGAACACATAAGAATGATATAATTATGAGATGGGTGGGACCTATATCTCCCTACAATTTCGTGGGTAAAGATTTTATATCTCATGAGATAGACATGGCTAGAACGGTAGGTTATACCAGTTCAGTGAAACAGGACTGAAACGAGGAATGAACTCGGTTCATAAAGGGACTTTGTCCACTAAGATAGTCTTGGCAATGAGTCTTGACTAACAAGAAATGATTCTCTATGATTATGTGTGTATTCCATAGAGTTTCATGTTTTATGTTATGATTATTGGGATTATGTTTCACTACTATGATTTATCCCATGTTATGAAATTATGATCACTTTTGCAGGTTAAGATTTCCAAAAGATATGTTCTTATGAATATGACGTGATTGATATTTCTTTTGTTTACCCTTACTGAGCATTTGAGCTCACCCTTTTATGTTTTCTTTTCCCCGGGATACAAAGAAAGGTTTTAGGTAAAAAAGGGGAGAGCTTTATGGGAGATGTTGAAGATATTTCACCACAATTAGAAGATTATATTTCGAGTTTCCAAAGACACTAAACTATTACGGTCCTTGTGTGTGTGTTTTTGTTATGTACTAAGTATTCCGCAAAAGTAATGTAATGTCCATGTACGTCAATCTTCGGGACTCTACAATCTAGGAGTGGATGAAGACTGCACAGAGTAGGAAAAAGTCTTATGCTGACATGAGGTGGAGGTCCGTGGAGTTCGAGGAGGGAGACCACGTGTTCCTTCGGGTCTCACCTCGATGGGGATTACAGAGATTTGGCTGAGGCGGAAAGCTATATCTGAGGTTCATTGTCCCTTTTCAGATTTTTAGTAGAGTTGGCGAGGTGGCGTATTGCTTGGCTCTACCTCTTTAGATTGACAGGGTACAGAACGTCTTCCATGTGTCACAGCTACGGAGGTACGTGCATGATCCATCGCACGTTATCGACTGGGGCGATCTGGACATCGATGATGGAGGGACCATTGCAGAGTACCCAGTAGAGATTGAGGATTGGCAGAAGAAGATCCTTTGTGGACGAGTTATTCCCTTGGTGCATGTCCAGTGGCAGCACGAGATTCTCCAGGACAACACGTGGGAGCGGGAGGCTCAGATTCACGTGCAGTACCCAATCCTTTGGAGTAGCCCTTGTTTTGGATTTTGTGGGACGTAAAAGCCCTAAGGTGGGTGTGATGTAATGCCCCCGATTTTTCCTTGTGTTATTTTAATATTATATGGGAATTAATTCAAGACTAGGCACTGAGATGGCATGTAGTTTCAAGGCCCAGTGGGCCTGGAACAAATGATTGAATTGAATTTAATAATTAAATTACATGCACATGCGGTTTTCCTGAAAAAGTAGAATAACACTCGAACAGGTACTCGGATCAGAAATATGAGGGCACCGTTGCATTTAGAACATCGATTATACCTTATGAAAGGCCTAACTTTAGCCGGCGCAGGTTGGTAGTGAAATATGTTTTTTGGACGCAACCATAATAAAATATTTTATTAAAATATTTTATTTAAATCCTTGTTGCAATGAAATATTTTATTCTTTTAAATAGATATTTCACAGGGAGGGTCAGAGTTATAATTCCCATAACTCTGATTTTTTGTGGAGAGCTCTGGAGAAGACCTCCTAACGTGGTGACGACGTTCTTGACAATTTTCGCCAGTGACGACGACTCGACGACCAGATCTTCACCAAAAACGCCATGGAATCCATGTAGGATGTTTTTTTTGTGATTTCTTCCCCGTTATTGATTTCTATGACGAACGCGGGCTAATCCAGGAAAATATTACTCCACGGATCGATCGTTCTTGTGGGATGGGATTTTTGCGGGGATTTTGGGAGATTGAATCCATGTTAATCCATTGTTGTTGATTTTTCTACTTCTTTTAATCCTATTCACGGGAGCGGATCAACACTGTGATGAACAACGGTGGTGGTTCATTCCTGAAATTCGTTTATTGGGATTTATCCCCTTCTTTTCTTCTTTTTCTTCACGTTCTTCGTGGGGCAATGAATGACGGATTGTTACGCATCCGTTCTTCAACACAACGATCCCAAACTATGGATCCAACCCCGTAGCGGTGTCACGGAGGTGCGTCGGCGATATCGGCAGACGATTCGGAGCGGATCGAGAGTTATGAGTTTTCAGGAGTTTTTCTTCAGGTGGATCGTTCAAGGTTTATGATCCATTTTAAGTGCCGAAAAAACCCATCGCGGTGTTCGTATGATGAACCGAACCAATCCCTGGAGTATCGGGATGAATGGATGAGAGATCGCGGATCTGGAAGATCAGCCCAAGCGTGAGGAAGAAGACGACGTTCTGGAAATTTCCCGACAACACAGTGTGTAGTATGGGCTACATGGCATGTGTTCATTGGTGGCCCACAAGGTGTGTACTCCAGGAGTACACAAACATGGGTTGAGTACACGACCAAGGACACAGTGTTTATATCCCTCCCCAGCTAGACCTGGCCAGATACATGGGATACCCCGTGTATTGGTTCACGGGCAGGCGACACAGACACGAGCAGAGACCATGTACGAGCACATGGCCTGCGTACACGGAGTGAGCCCAAGTGCTCGGACACGGCGTGTGATTATTCTACACGTCATGTATTATCTTTCTATCCGACATGCCAAGTGACACGGGCCGGTTACACGAGCAGTACCCAGGGTCAAGGAACACTGCGAGTACTTTTTCTACATGCTGTGTAGTTTGGTTTTATAGGGCTTGAACGAATGACACAAGCTATTTACATGGGAAATACCCAGGGTCAAGGAACATGGTGTTTAACCATACTATACACCGTGTAACATTTTCTTCATGTCTTGAGCCACTTTTCGTCAGTGACGTGGACTATTTATTAGGGTTCGTACCCTTGGTTTTTCCCCTGAAGGTTCTGGTATCGTTTCTTTTTTACAGGAGTATGATCCCTTAAATAGAACATCCTGAATAGAGTTGTTGGAATCCCCTCTATGAGACTTAGATCCGGATCCTCTATTCATTCCTGGAACCCGAGGTAGAGTTCTTGGTGTCAACGTGACCGACTTTACCCGGGCTCCAATCCTCTGCTTAGAGAATTAGCTCAGACTGGGTTGTCGGAATCACCCCATGACTTGGTTGTGATCCTCATCTGAGCATTAGGTTCTGAAGGTACTTGAGGAGTGTGTTCTCCTAGAATGAGTACTTCGTATCTCTCTCTTCAGACCTAGGAGTGTGTTCTCTCGGTTGCATGCTAAGTGGAATCATCGAGCTCGATCCTAGTGGTGGTATTCATGATAGTCGATCGTGCATGAGTATATATGGATATTCTTGTTATATGTTTGGTAGACATATATTGTGTAGAGATGACTGAACCTTTCTATTGTGGTATTTCCTTTGTGGTTTCAGGGTGTCCTACTCGGTATTGTTATACTCACTGCTGCACAGGCTTTGCCCGCACGTGTCGTGTCTTGTGTAGACGAGCGAGCCTTTGACAGGATTCTAGGTGGACCAGGACCAGACGGTACACAGTGAGATCAGACAGGCCGAGGTGTGTTCCTATGGCTACAAACTGCAGTCCCAGCACCTTTCCTTATAGGTTGGACTTTGTTACAGACTCTCTTTTTGGTGGGATTGTACTTTTGGCCTAGGTTTTTACTTTCATGTACTTTACTTTCCTGTCGTACTCTATAGTTGGGTTTTATTGTATGCATGAATTTTTCATTTTTACTTTTCAGCTTTTTGGGCTTGGAGATGTGTGTGTGTGTGTGTACAGGTTTATAGGAAATGCCTCCCATGTTAGTAGTATGCCTACTCGGTGCTAGTCACCAGCCCCTGGCCTATTGGAGGCGGGCTTGGGGAGTTGGGGCTCGGGTCCCACGGGGACAGGTCGCGACAATTATCATCTTTAACTGTAAAAACTAAATTGATATATTATCTTTCCATAATGATGAATATTTATTCACTATCATAATTATTTCATGTATATCGCATATAATAATTAACATAATTCCTTACCGACATCCATTTAATTTGTTAAGGAATGAAAAATCACATCGCTTCGTGAGGCGGTAGTCTGTTATAAACACGAGCGACAATATTTCCTCATGCGGAATGAAATATAATAAATTATATATGATATAATGATCCCATAGGTATATTTATTTAAAAAAATCATAAATATTATTTTTATCCATCATCATACCCTTCCTTGGGAAGTGTAAATAGAAAAATTGACCACATTAGTTCACAATGTGGTGGTCCACCTTACACATGAATCATGATTCTATAACCTCTTTTATGGATGTTGAGATGGATTTAAGTAATAATATATTTATAAAAAATCCTAATATATTTATTATAATGAATTAATAATATCATAATGGGTTAATAATAATTGAAGGAGGTGGAGAATGAAATAATATAAAAAACTTATCGAAGAACATTACCTCTTCTTTGGGTATCCTACATAGGTTTTCACTAAAGCCATAAATTTATGTATGTATACCGGATATAAATCTAATTGGATGAGTTTATGGAATATTTTATCTGATTTGGGTAGTTTTTGGTCGATCCAAATGGCATGAGAGGTGTGAAGAATTTTGGGAGTGAGTGACCTTTTATAGTTGAAGAGGAGTGACATTTTTTTAAATACCCAAAGGTATTAACTATTGGGAGGTCTCACTTACATCATGTGACTTTGAAATTGAATAATAATTTTGTTGGGTTTATTTGGTAAATAATAACTTCCAATGGAAAAAACCAAAATTAATAATTTTATTATCTAGTGTTTAAGTGTAACTTATATAAACCTACTTTTTTCACTACGGTAACTTGTATATTTTTATTTTACTATGTAATTTTATAATTAATATTAAAATAAAAATTATATTTATTTTATAATATATACCTTCTTATTCAAAATATGAAATACAATTTATTACATAAAAATATTCTCTGTGTGTAAAATTAATTTTATTATTAACACAAGTGCTGCACAAAACCCTTCATTAACCCTAATTGTGGTAATTAATTACTACAGTTTTTAATAAAAATTAATTTTAAAAAGTATATTTAAATTTATTTATTATATAAATTATGCGGATTAGAAATATAAAATCATTTTTTACAAACCAATTAAATATATGTGGATTAATTAAATTTAAAATTAATCTCATATATGCGATGAGAATTCTTTTTTTAAGTGAAAATGTTCATAAAATTATAGTGGTTTTATCACAAAATTCTATATGGAAATGATTCAAATGTAATAAATTATATCAATGGATAAAAAATAGATATATTTTTTATTTATAATAAATTTAAAATATAATTTACAATTATAAATTATTTAATTGAAATCGAATTTTAAATTAAAATTAAATATTTTTAACAATTTATAAAAAACATTATAAATATCAGAACAATCCAAAAAATTCACCCTAAGCTAATTAATATTTTTTATTTCAAAAATTATATTTATTTATTCAAATAAATATTATTAAAGTGTTAAAATTTATATTAAATTATGTCAACAAAGTATGACTAAACCGTCTTTTAGAAAAAATAATGTTTTCAGAAAATAATTTTTTCCCATTAAATGAATATTATTTAATTTATTATTAATAAATAATTTATAATCATTTGTAAAATATATAATTTAATAATTTAGTTAATACTATTCATACCCACCATTCCAATGAATATGAGACTATTTTCGTTTTAAATAAAAATAAAAATAATATATTGTGGTTTGATAAAACAAAGTCTTGCGTGTAGTGGAAGATACTATGTAAACTAAGTTTCATGTGCATCTTAACATATTGAAGAAAATAAATTTATTTCAAAATAATAAAATTTCAATGTCTTTGGTTTTAATATTAAAATAAAATCATGGTGTTGCATGTCATGTACCCTGTAGAATAAAAGTTTATTCTATTGTAATTTTAGGGTGTTAATGTTTCACCACATTAAATAAATTACACCATAAAATTTTATTATTGATATTGGAAATTTAAGGATATTCATTTTTAAATTATATTTTTAGTAAACCCAAATCATAAAATGGGTTAATAAAACATCTTATCAATAAAATGGAAAAGATAAGAACATCTTTTATATGGAATAACATAGAATTTGGTTCTTAAGTAGTGGAACATTGGTGCAATGTGAATATATTGACATGGACAAAAAGAGTAAATAATTATTGGGAGAGATTGAGATCATTTATCACAATAAAGTGAATGATAAATGGAATTTTAAGTGCCTTGGAACCATAAATCTATGATGATTAAAATGAAATTTGATTTATAGGATATGAAGCTAATATGATAATATTTTTGTTTCAAGATACTTTTAATAAAGATGAGGAATTATTATACACTAAATGAATATAATTAAATATATAAATTAATATTTCATTAGAACAATATCATCCTTTGGTTGTGCTTCAGTAAATTCCTAATTTATCACTTACCCTACAAAATTAATATTAAAAATGTATTTTTTTTATCTATTTATAACTAAAATTAATTTTTAATGGATCTTCATATCCAAAAATGAGTGAAATATTTGTTTTCTATATTTAAATATTTTCCAAAACCAAAATAGTTAGAAAACGTTATTGAAAATAATAAATTATTCCCAAAAAATATAATGTAACACCATTGGTCTTTAATTAATAATTTATTTTCAAATCGTTTGACATGAGATATATTGACCAGGACATACGATAGGTGAGTGGTCGTAGCTAAAACCTTATCATCCTTAAATCATTGGTTCATGACCTGTGGACTTTATGGAAACATCCAGAAATCACTCGGTATTTAGTTGTCATTCTATAAAACCATGTAAATATAATTCATATAAAACTTTAAATAAAAATATTTTGGAGATCCTTGAAATAATGTTAAACATTAAATTACCTTTTTTACTATGGTTTTCAAAACAAATTATTTTTTCACAAAGTCTAATATTATTATTTGACAACTTTTACAATGTAATTAATGATCATATTAATTATGAATTCTACCAATTCATTTAAAATTATTCAGATAAAATTAGTAGACATTACTACCCAAAATAAATTTCACTAAAAAATTTACTAAACCAAAAGGATGTATTGCCATTAATATTTTCCAAAAATATCAGTAATCTTGTAACATTCATGCCATATAAATTTTTAAAATGGGTGATTAGTATATTTAAATTATGATAAATCAAAAAATAATTAAAACATGATTGTATCCATTACTATTTTGATAATGAAAAATATATTCATTTAAAAATTAACACAATCCTAAGAAAAATCATGATTCTTTTACAAAAATACCATTGCTAGAAAAATACTAAAATTTAATTATTCAATCCAAAAAACAGAAATAGTTCATTTATTTTATTTCAAATCAGTTCCTTCCTTGGACTAGGGTATAACACAGGTGATTAATTGATATTATATATTGAAATACTCCAAAATGATTTATAATGAAAATTTGAATTATCCTACGTATATTCCCTAGGAGTGTCCAACCAGGTGTACTGTAATGCCCTTTTTCATGCACTAGGTGATGATTAGGTAAATCCAAATTCACTATATTCAATGTAATTACCCCTAGGTATAACTTTTCTATAACCAAATCAACATGTAATTTAATGGCAAGGATTTATTTCCAGGAAATACCATGTAATCACTACCTGGACAAAACATTAGGATGTTCTTATATACTTATCCTAAACTTATAGCATAGAGTTATGTTCCCTAATATATTATATCCTAAATCTAGTTCTTAAGGATTCTACTAAAATTCCTCTAATACCAACAGTAGTGAACTTGACCCTCTTTACTAGGTGCTAGTTCTAATATATGGGTAGGTATTATAGTAAGGGATATTGGTAGATATTGGATGAAGAAAATATGTTTTTATGTGTGAATAAAGGATAAGAATATGTTCCCTTTTATAAGAGATGGGAGGTAAACTATTTGAATTTTTCAAAATATTAAATAAATATAAAATTATTTTATTTTAAAAATGGTTGAAAACTGATTTATTTCAAATATATGATCATTATGGGTCAAAATAAATTCATTAAATTAAAATTATACATATTTGGACAATTTTTTATTCCTTATATTTTGGTTTAAACCCTTATATAATCCCTTTATTTCTTACCCTGACATCATGAATTTATACACTATGAGGGTTAAATTAGTTACTATAAAATGAAAAACGACCCATAAACAAATCATAGACGGAATTTTAAATCTTATCCAATTAATTTGGATAAATGTTATATTTTTTGAAATTTGATATCATTTAAAAATATATTTTCTATTTTAAAATATCATTAATTTTAATTTTGACACTATCATTACTTTGACTTTTACAAAAATCAAGTTAACTCTTATAATTCGAAAAAAAAAACGTTTTTATTACATTAAAAAAATGATAATTTCATCTATATAATCAGTTTAGGAAATTAAATATCTCAAAATATTTTTATTTTAATATTTTTAATAACATTTATTTGATATTTCAATTAATTTAATAATTACTGCATCATCATTGTGCATGCCTTCAAGGTAATTATTTATTCCCAAAAAAATAAAAATAAATCTTCATGATGAATATAAATATTTTATATTTAAAAGTAATATTTATGGTCAAATATCTCATCTAAATTACCCTTTATTAAAAAATTTATACTTATTAAAAATATAAGTATGACATCTTTGACTTTTCATTAAAATAAAATACTATAAGGGGATTAAAGTAATATAATTGGATAAAAGAGGTCATAACTTTGTACCAAGGATGATATTTCTTCACACTCACTCATCCAATAAAATTAGGACAAGTTTTAGGGTAATTTTATAATATTTATAATATTATTTTTACCTTTTATTACCCTATTTACCCGTTATTGAGAGTCATTTACCCAACTAGGTTTTAAAAAATCCAATCTAGGGATATAATTTTTGATGAGTAGGATGTTTAATAATAAAAAAAATAAAATTTCCATTTGTCTAGGAATCATGGTAACAATTTTCTAATTCCAAAACTAATACACTAGGATGATGTAGATAATGTGTTTACCTCTAATGAAACAAAATGTTTTCAATTTCCAGAAAAAGTCCATTATTAAGATGTAGATCGTATGTGATTACTTATACTTTAACAAATAGTTCTCCATTTTTAACATCTAGGTCAATTTATCCCTCAATCAATTCCCTTAAATTTCCATGTCTCTATAAATCAACACAAACGTGTGATGCATAATAGATATCCAATATCATTGTGTTATAATTATAAAAATTTATTTATATAACATCCAATTCATTATGTTCATTTTTATTTTCATAATAACCAATAATTATTCTTAATTTATGATACCAATCTATAATGAATATCAAAATGTACTATGATTTTAATGCCATTATTATCTATAAAAAATACATTTATCAAGTGAGTATATTGTTTTAAAAAGTTCTAAAAGAAATTTTATTGATTATAACCCATCTAAAATTATAACCCCATAAATAATATTTATTAGTGGGATACGATCCATATTTCAAAATTATTTTCTTGTATTTAAAATTTCACATATTGTATAACTATTTAGATATACAATATTTCCAATTATATCTCGTATAACTCTTATATGTTTTTGAAGATAATAAATTACTGATATTTATATTTGAATTCATCCTATGTTCATTCCATTAAACAATTAAAATTTAGGGTTATATAGTTAAGTTCAACTCAATTCTTTCAATGGAATTCAATTACCAAAATTTTAAGATTAGTCATACTCAATATGCCTTACTTCAGATAATTCAAGAGAACTTATCTTTTAGGGTAACTTATATTTAATTATTGAGGTCATGATGAATTTTTTGTTTGGAAGCAAAATATTAATTAATATTCTAAGGCATTTTACTAATACTACCATTACATTATATTAATCTCAGACATTACATATTTTTATGCATGATTTTAACCATTTAAATTGCATATTTTATATCATTAACCAAATCAATAAGTTTCAGTCCCATTAATTTATAACACTTATACAATTAATTTTTCTTGTTATAATACCACCAAGAAGAACTTAACTATAATATTTAATATATATATCCATATACATCTCATGAATTAGGTTTATGAAATTAATAGAACTATATAAAACCAAACCCCTACTTAAGAGTATGTATACAATGAAAAGTATTCAACCCCACCTTTCAAAAAAACAGTAGTCCTCAGTTTAGAGGAAGTATGAACCAAAGATCCATTATTCATAGATCAATTCCCAAGCGGTAACTTAATACCAACACAATTTTAAAACAAATACGTATAATTAATTATAAAAAATATCCATTTTATAATTAAAACAAATAATTTATTTATTTTGGTTGATCTAAATAAAAAATTATATTATGATTAGAAATAAAATCAATGAATGCATGAGATATTATTTAAAATAATAAATTTAAACAATTTAAATTAAAGAATACAAATATTGATTATATAAACAACTTATATACATGCATATGAAATACAGAATTTAAATAAATAAATGAATAATTAAAATATTTATTATTAATATAAAATCTTTACATTATTTAAAGTAAGTTATGATTTAATATAAAACTTTCATATAATCTAATATATAAATTTTTATTGGATTTTTTTTAATTTATAAACACATCCTAAACTATCGTTTTAAATTATCAAATGTTTTTTAAATTTTTAATGAACTGTATCATTGGAATTGATATCTACATAATTTTTGACACAATATTGGTATTACTATACCAAAAAAAAATTATAACATGACATTGAACTCTTTATTATGGATAAAAATATCACTATATCTCTTCTTGTGATATCTATGAAAATTATTATAACTACATCACCACGATTTTGTCTCTAACTATGATATGTTTCATAAATAATGATATATATATATATATGTCACTCCAACCTAAAAATTGACTATTTAAACTATATCATTCATAACAATATATCTACATTTTGATTGTGCTATGATGCTCTTTTTTATAGTGAAAAACTGAGGCATATCATAGTCAGTGATATTTTATTTCATTTTTTCTTATAACATAATGAATGAACATGATTTATCAACATCATATGATGGAAAATTATATCTATATATCACTGCCTATGATTATAAATGAGATTATGATATTCATATATCGTAGCCTATCATATTGACTATTCTTCATTTTCTATAAATTCTTTAATTCAATGTTTCTTTTATATATCTCTAAATATGACTCCAATAACATTGATCGGTTTTAAAATTATCAATTATATATAAATTTTGTGGATGTTAAAACTCATTTTTCCAACTGTCGTGATAGTGGGTACCCTAAACCCAACTTGAGTAGTACTTTTAAATTAACATATCATCTATATATATTGAGTTATACAACATTTTTTCTTACTATTATATTATTATCTCTTTTACTTACACTATTTATGTGGTAATATATTTAGAGTACATTATATATCAAAAATGTTATAGAAGTTCCCAAATATAGTGAGAACCTGATTATATTATGGAAATAATAATAAATATATGTCATATGTTTCAGATAAATAAATATAATGGGACACATATGATGTATTTATATTATATTTTGGGTAATAATAATCATTGGGATGTATTCTCATCATTTTTTTCACTTGGTGATTTCAATTAATGGAGATCATGTGGAAAAATCCACCAATACGAACACAAAATGTTTTGGGTGTCATTGGATGTTCCTATCTATGAGAATGTGTATTTGTATCTTAAAATGAAATGACTATCAATGTTTATAATTAAGTAAAATTACTTGATTCATAATGAAAAATATGGTATTTTGTGTTTTTGGAACAGTATCATGCTTCAGGCATGTGATTGTCGGCATAACATTGATTGAATGACCAAGAAATGATTTATTACCTTCAAATAGAGTAAAAAGATATCTCTAACCCTTTGTCTAGGAGGTAGTTCCTTAACTAAATCTATGTCCGTGGTAAATGAAGGAAATTATATCTAATACCACAAAATTAAGATAAATAAACCATTAAATCAATATTACTTAATGTATATATCTTTCTTTATAAGATATAATGATTAAAATAGATTATATTATACAGTAAATCTTCATCGAAGGTTGACATAGCTATTAAATATCTATATATATGTAAGGGATATGATTTATTACTATATTCTACTCATGGAATATGATAATTACTAAATTTTATTATGATAAATCATGGATACTCACTTACAAAGTGTATTTAGAATTTCCACCAATTCAGATAAATAGGAATTTAAGATGAAGTTGGCCCCATGTTCACGGGCCAATGAATGTTCGAGTTTGAACAATAATAAACATATGATTTATTAAATTAAATTATTTTATATTATAGCTTATAATTATAAGAATTGAATTTATTTTTCAAGGTATTCATATGTTATTTAAGTATAAAAATTGAATATGATAAAATTAGTTTTTGGACCGAATATTATTTATTTAAGGTTTTTTAATCATATATAAGTGGAACAACCTGAGTGAAAGGATAATATTTCTTTACCTGACATATGAGAGTGTCAGAAGTTAGTGATGAAACATCTATGACACATAAAATAATTTATCTAAACTCTTAGTGGCTAAAGAAGATAGTTTTCAATGTTAAATTTCTTTAAAGACTAAAGTGAAATGAAAATAAATTTTTCCTAGTTATAAAATTAATTTTTTAGACCCTATAATAGTGGTTAAAATATTGCACATGAATTTGAGTCCTATCATATATTATATTAATATTCATATAGAGAAATAAGAGAGAGGAACAAGAAAACTTAAATTTCTCCTTCATTTATATAACATGTAAATAAATTACATGTCATGTTGTTGTTTCGCTGTTAAATTAAATAAATACAAGGTGATGGGTTTTTTGGTGTATTCCATTAATAATATTTACACGTTGTGTAACTAGAATACACACCTTGTAATTATCTGACCTACTATTTTAATTTTGATGTGCGGCTAAATTTTATTCCATTTAAGCTAAATCCTTCTTCTCTCAACCCTATGGCATGTTACAAGTGAATCTAGAGTGCAAAAATCCCTTTCAGACATCTTGTTATCACCTTTTATCCTGGGTAAGTGTATTTGGTCATGTTTTCCGTTTTCTCCACTGGTTCTCTAACTGTTGCGGTGAAGTTATTTGACCATGTGCATTGTTGGTTTTGATCTTGATCATATTTTTCTTAAGATCCTCTTTTTGATTATCTATACCTTATTCCATATAGGTTTTTCCATTGGAAGCATTGTTGTATCATCAGTTAAAAGTATAGGTCTAAATCTTAACCATATGGTTTGATAACTTCCATGTTTATTAAAAATCCTGATTAAGCCAACAAAGCATCTTCCCAAATAAATTATTTAATTAATTGGATTATTGTTTCAATTCCTTTGGATTAAATTGGTTTCCAACATGTCTTATTGATACCATTTGGGTGATAAAACCTTGAGAATAATTGATTTTGATAATGTCTTAATGTGTTCTAGCATGACATGAGACCTTAGGTTATTACTTGATATAAAATCCCTAAGTGGTGTCATATTTCTTATTGATATAACTATTATTAAATTATGATTTAAGTTGAAAGATCTATTTGAATTATAAATAAAAATTCACAAAATTATCCATTGAGATATATTATGTGATATTGTGATATCCTTGTTGTCTGACATGACTTGTGACCCATGTTGTAATGCTTATATATCAGGTTTAGACTTGGAACTTTCACAATTATATGCTGTAATGCTAATATTGAGTGGGCTAAGCCTAATCCCATGCTATAATGTTTATAGAGAGTATGCTTTTCCTAGCCTCATGCTTTAATGATTATAGGGATTTAACTCAGATATTGTAGTTCTTATAGGGTTTTGACCCAGATTATTGTGATTATACCATGGTTATATTGTTGTGGTTGACTTGGTCATAAGAAATTCTTAGATATATTTTGATATGGTCCTAATGCAGGTTATTTTACCTCAGTTTTATGGTTGTGGTTCTCATGGTTGTAAGACACTCTTAGAGATATTCCAACACTCCAACGTCTCTTATTTTCCCATGTATTATATTCAGGAATTATATGGATTAATTTTTAGAGAAGGCATTAATATGGCGTGTGATTCCGAGCCTCAGTTTTCCCAGAACAATTTTTTGAAGAATATTATACATTTAAAAGTACCCACATATAGTTTTCCTAAAAAAGTGTAATAACTCTTAAAAGGTTTCCTGTATCAAAAATATGAGGGAACTATTCAGTTTCGAGCAGTGGCATTACCCTTAGTGCAACATAACGTTTTTGGAATGGGTTGTTTGTAGAAAAATATATTGAGGGTGAAAATATATAAAAAAGATTTTCATACACAGTGAAATTTAGTTTTATTCAACCTTTTTTAGGAATTCAGGGTAATCACCATAATACTGTAATAACGCTTAGACATAGGGAAAGAGCTCTCTCTAACAAACGGTGAAAGATCAGGGAACAATGATCGATGTGAAACTGATTTGAAGGAACATCTCCAATGACTAAGATGAAATAATCCTTCATCAGTGACTAATTAAAATTGAGGTAGGGTGGGTGTTCTTTTTAATTTTTCCCCTTTATTTATTTCCACAATGAATTAGGGTTAATCCATGAAAAGATTGATCCACGGTTCAACCGTAGTTGGATGGGCTATAATATTGGGATTTTTTTCTTCAGATTTTCTTTTATTTATCCTTTATTATTTGTTATAATGTGAATGAATTGAGTCCAGCATGAAAAAAGGATGAGGTTCATTCCTCTAGGATTTATTTTTTATTTTATCTCCCCTGTTCTTTGCGTTCTTAACCTTTGGACCCTCATAGCCACGGTTAGAGATGCAGGGTGGCTCTGAATTCAATCCAATCCTTATATTGAAGGTAAACTGACAATAGAGGCCTGGTCTATATAGAACGGGACCCAGGGAGCCTATATCTACAACTATTTTGAATTATGAGTATCAGAGGTGGCTCAGTGGTCTGCAGAAGGGACCAATGGCATGACCGGCTAATGAGGTGGTGTGGTAGTTTAGTCTGGCGGCGCAGCGGTTTGGCAATGCGGCACCCAGAGGTAGAAGCTGTGACGTAGAGGGTTGACAAGTGTGGGTGCCGTGGGATGTGGCAGGGCAGTGGGGTGAAGCGGGGGTGTCCGTGTGGGACATAGATAGTGGACAGGGTGGTCCGTGTGTGGTGTCCCTGGCAACCCACGCACAAGATGGCTGGATCAAGCCTAGGCGGAGCATGCCGGGTTGAGCAATGCTCTAGGATAAGTTGGTAAGACCGAGTGGGTCAGACCCATTGGGTCTGGTCGGACCCAGCAGATCCTGGTTATACTCAGGTTGGACTTCATGTCAAACCATGGCAGTCACACAGTCGACCACCACGGTCACTGGACCAGCCATGCGGTCGGTGGAAAACCCCAGTGACACCCTTCTGAATCTTCAAACTATGATTAATTTCAAATGGTGCATCTGATTGATGAGATGTCTGCAGTGCTATAATCCTCATGTTGAGATGGTACTTTTGAGATAACGTGGATGTTTTTTAGATTATACCAATATAGATGGAGATAATTCCCTTTGGTCCCTTCCTCGAGGGTTAAATATATTTTACGTCCACATCATTGGACTATAATCCCTTCAAGAGGCTGAGTCCCAGATAGAGTAAGGTATCCCTCCCCATGACTATTTTGTGATCCTCTATCAACTCTAGTAGAGTTTTTGTGGAATTAATTTAACCACTGAGATCTAGACTCTGGTCCTCCATCAAGCAGGCCACATCGGTAGGTTTAGTTGTATTTTCTATGGTTTTGGGAAGGATCCCCTATGTTGTGAATTTATTCAGAATGGGTTTGTGGTATTCCCCATGTTTTTGGGAATGATCCCCTCTCGGGGTATCATAATCATCATTGTCCAATATATTTAGGTAGGTCCCAAATTAGCTAGACCTCATTGTGAGTGTCTCCGATGATATCATGGATCAAGGAGTTAGTTATCCCAGAATGAGCATGCTTTGAGAAGAATCCTATGGATGGAAATTGGTGGTGGATTACCTCTATAATTTGTGTATTGGATTGAGTATATATGGATATTATTATTATGTGTAATGTAGAAATATATATGCATGGAGCTGACTGTGCTTTCCTTTGTGGTATTTCCTTCATGGTATTTCCATTGTTATATTTTCCTTTTGAGTTTTAGGGTGTCATACTACGTATTGTTATACTAACCCCTGCATGAGATATTCCCAAAAATGTCATGTTTTTTTGCAGAGGATAAAACTGTTGAGGGAGTTCTTGGAATACTAGGACTAGGTGGTGCATAGAGAGGCCTGATAGATGAGGTGTGTTCCTACGATTTAGACATAAGTCACAATACCAACTTTCTTATAGGTTATATTTGAAGTTATAGACTCTTTTTGGTGGGATTTTATTCTGGATCTATTTATTTTGTAGCACTTTGACTATTTTACTCTTGATGAGGGATATATTGGATGACATGTACTTTTGACTTAGTGTTTTTACATTTCATCATTTATGGCTTGGATATGTGTGCATGTGTACTTAAGGATAATGACTCCCAATTGTGGGATATGACTACATGATGCTAGTCATTAGCCCCTGACCTACTGGAGGTGGGAATGGGGTAGTAATTGTATGGACCCCTCCTGGATAGGTCGTGAAAGAGTGGTATCAAAACTAGGTATGTTATACTTTAGGGCTAGGAATCTGTGAGGTTGGTTTGTGGAAAGATTTTTGAGTGTTTTGAGTATGACTTTCAGGCCAGGGACTCTAGTGTTGGTGTGGCGACTGACATATCCATAAAATTGGACTCTAATTACCTTCTTTAATACTTGTTACATGAAAACACTGGTGGTGGGGAAAAACAATATAAATGTGTCATATAGGAATGGTTTTGTTTTCGACATCCTTCTTGAGTCTCTTGTCTAGATATACTCTATTGATCTTGGTACATATTGTTATATTTTAGGATGCCTCCACATAGATAGCCAGCCAAGATTCCACAGCATGATCATGAGGATAATCATCCTAGTGATGAGGAATCAATATAGGGGCATGTACCCAAGATGGAACCTCTGGGTAGTTTACAAACTATACCACCAGCCGTCAATCAAAAACTTCTACCAGCACAACCAACTAAGGATGCATACAGGTTGAGTGAATTTCACGAGTTTCAGAGGTAGAGACATCATATGTTTTGGGATGAACCAGACCCCTGGTTGGCTAAATTCTGGCTAGAGTCAGTCACCGATGTTTTCAACCTTTGGTGGGTTCTTACCAACCATATTGCAGTCCTCCCTTTGAGTCCTATTCAGTGATCTATGGGGTGATGTTATATATTGGTGACATAGTCACATGGAAATAAACCTCTCTCCTCAATTAAATTTGAGTGTATCTTTTGGGAGGATTTCTAACCAAACACATTGTGATCAGTATGCATACAAATGCTTTTGCATCTATGGTAGGGCAGTATGACTGTGGTGGAGTACTCATCGAGGTCAACTAATCTTTTGCGATACTCTATGGATATGGTTCAAGACCCATTATTTAGGCATCAAACATTCTAGAAGGGATTATACTTGGACATCAGGGCATTAGTGGTATCCCTAAGAATTTCTACATATGATATGGCACTTGAGAGAGCCTAGATAGTGGAGAGTTTTCTAGAAAAGAAAACACTGATAGTGGGTGTCGGTTGTGGGCACTGAGTAGATGAGACCTCAGTAGCAGGAAGAGGATGGAATTCATAGGGATCCATGTGGGTTAGTCACTTTAGTGGATGATCTGAAAATGCAAGGTAAGTGGTGTATGGCTCCCAGGGTGGCTCGAGTTTGGCAAGGGACAAATGGTGTTTCACATGTGGCGTTCATGAACATGAATCATGGGATTTTCTGACCCATCATAAAACATATCGAGGAATGGTCAAGGGACCTCTAAGGTAGAGGTAGAGATAAGAGAAGGGTGGTCTGAAGGGTGGTAAATGTGGATGATGATAAGGAAGGGTTGGAGGAGAAGGTCAGAGGTTTGACCTATTACAATGAACACCCCTTGGTAGACCACGCTAGGCTCAGGGAGATGGTGGATAGGGACGAGACGGTTTTCAGGTGATGGAGGCTTATGGCCCTAATACTCCCAGGATGATTCGAGGTATGATCTATGTATTTTCTTCCTTGTATATAGTTTTGATAGATATATGTTCTAGTCATTACATTCTTACCACATACCTTGTTTGGGGCTCAGATATTCCTATTGAACCATTGAATCAACAGTTATTCTTAGATACTCATACGGGAGGATATTTGATAATCAATCACTAGTGCCAATAATGTGATCTGACTATTGGATTTGAGAGATTTGGTTGGGATATCATAGTAGTGGCATCGATGTCTTGTAAAATCATTAATGGTATGACATGGTTTTCCACAATTCATGTTCATTTTGACTATTTTATACGTAGATTTTGGTGTCTCTGCAGCGATTGAACCACGTTTTCCATTTTTGGTGAAAATGAATCGCATGTAGCGCAGCATGGAAACACACTTAGGATGGTGTAGTTGATTACCTTAAAGATAAATTTACCCTTATAGATAACATATATTTATCCACCAGTGGACATGAAGGGCCTTCCCATGATGATGGTCACCTCTTAGTCACACTTCATGCCTAGTACAAAGAATACAGCTAGTAGAAACATCATCCAAAATATAACCAGTAGGGAACCTACCCTTTCTACATGATTTGTGAATGAATGATCAACTAATTGTATGATGATAGTGGTGTGTTGAATATCACCCGATCTCAACTATTGAAACTTTGAGAATGGGAGAAGATTAATAATTGAACAGAAGTCACAGAGATTGTTTAGTTGACCATTATTCCCTAAAGTATAGTGTGTGACAAAGCTACCATGGTATTTTAGTTTTTTAGGAATCTTATATTGAAACACAACACTACAGTATTTTGGGAGGTTGTAAGTAGAAAAATAGTCGAATTTAGTTTTATTGAATAAAATTTTTTATGAGACTTAGGATACAGGGGAATTTGAATAAATGCTTTGATGAAATGGATATTCACTTGGAGCATAGTTGGGAACCTGCAGAATCTAATAAGCTTAGACATATTGTTACTTTTCGGTTTCAAAATATTCTGGGAAAGGGATGGGTGTAGAATAGTTCCTATTAATAGATGTCATATCCCCTAATACTACCAAAAATTTCCCCGTAATTTTTTATTTTTTATGTTCATAAAAATTTTATGCTTTATTATCATGTGAAAAGTTCTCATTTTATTAATTTTTAGTATTTTCACTTGATTTCCAAATTGAGAATTCAACAGATTTTGATTTCCAGACTCATTCTGTTTTTCAGTTTGTGAATTTTTAAAGTCTTTTATGAATTCTGTTTGACTGTTAAGACCATTTCTAGTTACTACTTTCATTAAATTCTCCTTAGGGTTGATTTCATAAGATCAAGGATGTTTTAACCTATCCCTAGATGATATGTATCTAGATAGTTAGCACATTTGTAACTCCAAATTATGATTTCTTACATCATATTAAGATTTATCATATTCATGTAGGGATTTATGATAATATAATTTTTTTTCATGAGATTAAAATATTTTAATCATTAGATCCATTATGTTAAGAATTTCCCCTCAAAATTCCCTTGGGAATTGGATAACTCACCCCTCTGTTGATTTTCGTATTGTTGTCTTGGTTGGTTTTGGTATGTAGGGATAGCAGGTTGTCAACTCATGCCTTGTTCTTTACTAGAGATATTTGGATGGTTCCTATAACCTAATTTGTTATTATTCTTAAAGGGATCTTCCTTATTAGGAATCTTAGGACCATAATAAGAAATGTTTTGTTTTTCATGATTCAAAGGCATGCCAAAGTTTGGAATAATGTTTTCAGTGTGCCCAAACATGCCACACTAGGAACATTACTCCCTGATAGATTGGTTTGTGTATTGAAACCCCACCTGGTTTATAAATTTTTTGACATTTTTTGTTCTTTAATGCTTGGATTTGGTTAGTTATTTCATCAATTTTATATTTCATTGCCATTCCATTACCAGTGTTGTTAGAATTTCTGTTCACTCTTTTCCTTATTGAATTTTATTGTTGAGAATTCGGAGAAGGGTTATTGAAATTTTTTCTTACGTCTTCATCATTATTTTCAATGTAGTTTCCCCCAATAGGTTGGCCAACCATATTTTGACCAGAAACGACATTAATTCAAAGAAGGTGTGCCTAAGAATGTGGGATAGGATTTGATGATGGGACACTCTCTAAGAAGTTCCTTCAATCTATCCCAACACTCATGAATGGATTCAGCATCCTCTTGATAAAAACTAGTTATTTTAGTTCTCAATTGACCTTTTAGTCTTTAGGGATATAATTTCAATAAAATGAGATATAAAATTGTTCCCAATTTTCAAAAATGTTCTCATCGAGACTCAAGAACAAATTTATAGCATTCCCTTTATGTCTAAATGGATGTAATCTCATTCATCAGTCATGTTTAGTGTTTCCTAGTATAGGATGATTTTTAATGTTTTTTAGAATTATTTAACAAATGATAGTGAGTCTTCATTAGAGATATCTTTGAAAGTAAACAATAGTGAGAATTGGGACCACTTAAGTTCACTATTCTTAGCTCTAGAAGATTGTCTAATTGAAAATGGGGTATTTAAAAATTAAAGGATTTGAAACTCCCTCATCCTAGGCCACTAAATATCTTCATTAAGATCAGGTTTAAAATTAGAGAGGTTAGTAATAGTAATAAGTCTATCACCTATGTTTTCAATTTCAATTCTATTATCCTCTTTATGGAACTTATGTGTTTTTATATTTCTGTATTTAAGGGCTCTATTCTACTAGTAGAAGTTATAGTTATCATATAGTAAGAAAAAATAGATAATATTTAGTAGAAAAAATTAAAAATAGTTCAAGGAAGCAACAATAAAATAAAATAAATAGAAATAATTAAGTAGAAAAAACAAATTGTATTGACAAAATAAATTTTGAGCAGTTTTCAAATTTCAATTTTTTTAGATATATTATTTATATATGAATTTTTTAAGACATATTTTTTTAGTGTTGAAAAAATTGGTCATTTAATTCCCTCCCTAGTAACAACACAAAAAATATGACATGTTTTTTATTGATAATGTGACAAAGGTTAATTACTTATAAACTCTTACTAACTACAATATAGTGGAAATTAAGGTCGAACCCAAGGGAAGACAAAAAAATGTTTGTAGAACCAAATTTATAGAAATAAGACACACTATAAACAGTTTGTTGAAAATATTTTAATTTAATTTAATTTCCCTAGTGAAAAAGATTGGATTTTATGTTATAATTTTTTTGGAACTAATTGATAAAGGTGAAAATATGATACAACAGTTATATGAATTGATTAAGAAATATGGATTGAGAAAAGTAGTACAAAGAATATGCCTAATGAATTAAATCTACCGATTTAGATTGATATTTTCATCACATTAATTTTATTGTGAACACACCTCAGAAAAATAATGATTAATGTCACTCTCCAAAAAATTAATCACATAGAAGATTGAATCTTTGAGTTAACCACTCAATGAATCATCAACTCAAATAGAAATTGAAATGAATTCACTGAAATAAAACTCACTGTAATATTCAAAAGTTTTCAAATTTGTGTTTGAAGAAATCCTTTCAATTTAAATCACCCTGATTGGTCATGAAGTTTTATAATTTAAAAGATGAAGCATCAAATAATTTTATTGAATTTGATATTGATCTCGCCATTCAATTTTGAATTTATTATAAAAATGGAGTGATGAAATTAAAGAATTAACTAATAGAATTAAAAATCCCAAAACAAAAGAAATCATTCCCAATTATAATTTTCAAAATTGGTATTTTAAATTGTCCAATTACAAACTATGGAAATTGAAAAAAATGGAGAAATATCTCCCTCCCATATCCCATGTTGTGGCTCTACTCTGGTCTTCCTCAGTCAGTCATTCCACTCTTACTCTGATGTATCTAATAAAGCGATATGTGAATGTTTGAATATTTTTACTTCTCTCAATTATAAATTCCTCTATTGTCTCTCCATTTGTCACCAATGAAAAGAACTCACTTCAGTTGGTATTCTCAGTCACAAAAGACATGGCCTCATCCTATATCATCCTTGCTAATTTAGCATTACCCTTATAATTAAATTCCCAATGGTTAGTGAAAAGGACATGGATCCCATTCATGATAGATTCTAAATAATTAAAACAAACAATAATTAATAACATATCAAATGTTATTATAAATATTTAAATTTTATAAAAAAATTATTTAATTCATTATTATTACAATTATTTTATTAATGTGAATATTAAATTATTTTGTTAATTAGTTTTAATTTATTAATTTATTAATTATTTGTTATTATAATTAATATTAATTCACTAATTATTATTTTACGTGAGTTTTTTAATTATTTTATTTTAAATAAAACTTTTACGATTTATTATTGATAATTAATTAATTAATTATTATTATTTTTAATATTTTTATATCTTTAAAAAAATATTATCATTTTTATTATTTTTTAAAGAATTATTAAATGTTATTATTTTATTAAGTTAAAAAATTTAATATTATTTTTTTTCATATTATTATTATTAAGAAAATTTATCAATTAATTAATCATGTTTAGTTTTTATTATTATTATTATTATTAGGTTTATATTAAATTACTAAGGTTATTAATTTGAATTTATTTATTCAATTGTATTAATAATTATATTATTATATTATTATTATTTTTATTAATTATTAATTATTATAATTATATTCTTATTATTATTAATTTAGTTTTATTATTTAATTAATTATTTGGTTTTTATTTGATTTAATTTTTTTCTCTTAATTTTTTTCTTTCCACTTTACTTGTTGGGCCGAGGGTTCTGCATTTTCTCCAGATGGGTTTGTGGACTCAACTAATTCCTAGACCAGCGGTATGGGTGACTTCCACATCCATATAAATTATTCTTCTTTGATGGCTCTCTCATTTTCTCTTGGTAGTGGTTCGAGTGGTGCTTATTTTTCCTCAGTGAGGATTTCAACCGGTGGTTTTGGATTCTCCGATGGTGTGTGGGGATACATTAGGTTTTATTTTTCAAATTTGTGCAAGGGAGACAACGTCGAAGCTCAGATGAAAAGGGTTACTTCGAACAGTGGTGAATTTCCTTGGTCAGTGGTGAGTCGTTTTGAATATACTCTGTGGTAGTAGGTGTTACAACAGTGAGTGCTTTTGATGAAGCTGGTGGTGGGTTACTGTTGATGGCGACGGAGGATACTACTGGATGTGACTTTTTCAGATCTTTTGAGGGTTCAGTTCATGGTCAATGAATAATTCTACCGATGGGGATTTATAGATCTGAGGAAGTGGTGGTTTTTGGTGGTGGGTGAAATTTAGTATAATCTTGATCTGATGTTGGTGTTTGATTTGATTGCTGATGGTGGGGACTGCAGAGTCACCACTGAAATGGCAGAAAGTTGTTTACTTGACAGTCAGTAAAGAACACGACGATGGGTGGCTTGGCAGACGGTGATTTAGTTTTTTGGTAGGGAGAAAATAATTGATGCAGTGCTGAGAAGGGTCAATGGTGAGTCAGGGAAAATAGTGGTGACTATGGGTGTCCTCGGTGGAAGCATTAGTGGTGATTAAGTGACTCACCTTTTGGTTTTTCCCAGTAGTGGGTAAAAGAAATTTGGAAAATGAAATGATAATGGTGGGTCATTTTACTGTCTTTGGGTCACAACAGTGGATGTGTTTTTTGGAAAAGGATGGGACTGATACTCCATTGGCACCAAAAATCATAAAAAAATTCAATTAAGAAAATAATAAATAATATTAAAGCAATTTTAAATATTAAATTAATTAAAATTAAAAAACTAAATTAATTAAATAAATAAATGAAACTAAAATACAAACATGAATTTGGTAGAGTTTAAAATAATTAAATAAATAACTAATTTAAACACAAAATACTAAAAATTAAAAATGAAACATAAATTAAAATTTAAATTAAAATTATAAATATAGAGAAATTAAATAATTTGAAAATCAATGTATAAATTGAATTTAAACATTAAATTTAAATAATTAAACTATTTATTAAGATTATACTAAATATTAAAATTGATTAATTAATTTAAAATATCATTAATACCATACCGAAATTAAATTAAATTTTAAAATGAAAATTGTAAAAATATTTTAAAAAATAAAAATACAATAATTAAATTATAAACATGAAAGTTAGATAAAAAAGAAAATTATAAATAAAACATAATGAAAATATAAATAAGAAGAAAAAATAATTATGTGAAATATTATAGAAATAATTAATAATAAACATGAAATAATTATTTAGACTTATAAATTATTAATGAAAAATTAATTAACATAAAAGGCAGAAATAATTTATAAAATGATTAAAAACTTAATAAAATTATGAGAAAAATCATGTGAATTAATGTACACATAAAATTCCCCCATGATTAAGCATTGATTTTACTCATCAAATTTCATGATTTTTTTATTTTGGAAACAAAAACATGTTTTTAAACATTCATCTCACTAAGAATCATGTAATTCTATTTAAAAAATAGAGAGAAACAAAAAAATTCATTATTTTCAAAATTCTTTTTAAAAAGAGCTCATGTATAAATTCAGAAGCCTACTAAGAGATTAAAGGAGCATAGAATCATTCACTGCTGATGATGGAATGCCTCTTATATGAATCCACTAATTAGATTACTTCATTTGAAGTCTATGTTCTAATACTAAGAGTAATAACATGTTACAAAAAAGTAGAATTAAAAATTCTAATAATAGGAACCATCAATCATCATTTTCTCATTGGTTCCAAAAAGAGTGGTTTAAATTAATTTTATTGAGTCCCTATATAGATACAACTTAATTGATTTTCAAACGATTCAAAATACTTATAATATTGTTTACCCTTTGCCCATTTCACTCCATATTCAAAATACTTATAATATTACCATTTAAGCTGTATCCCTAAGGTGATTATTATTATTATTTTAAATAAAAATGAGTCACCTAGGTTCAAGTTCACGTTTCCAGTTTCCTAATGTTATGATCATAATTCCACAACTATCAATCCTATATCACTCTCATACGTAGTTCCTAATTAGAATATTTATTAAATCAGTCTACATACTTACATAGAAAACATTCATCCCCAAAAAGTTCACACTCAAAACAACCCTAAAAACTAGAAAGTTATTATCCATTAGGAAATACTGAATTGAAATGAATTATAAATCCTAAAGAACCTAATATAGTGAATCAATACTGAAGAAATAACAATTTTTTAAACAAAAATTTTAGTGGAATTTCATGTTCTTAATTTAAAGATTATATTAGCTCAGTTACTTGACACATTCATCGTTGAAATGATCCAATGTTTAATTATTTAAAATAATCCTACTTACCATTGTATTACAGTTCATATGGTTAATCCCGAGGGAAGGTTATTAGATAAGAGTGCAACCAAATATTAAAAAAATCCACTGTAAAAGGTGGACTAAACATTTTTAACTTTTTTAATATTATTTGGAGGAATTAATGATGAGAAAATTATTTTTTAAAGAACTAGTTTGTAATTGGAACTCTGATGAAGCAAATAAAATAGTGTATGAAAAACCAGGAACTAAAACTGAGTAATATTTGATCCAGGAAGATGCTCGTGAATTCTAAATCTATTTGTTGAAATTGATAATATTTTCATAGAAAATTAATTTTAACTCACCTTGGAAAAAGTTTTATTAATATACCTCGACAAGAAAATAATCACATAGAATATAGATTCTTGGAGTTCACCACTCCAAGAATCATCAATCTACGATGAAATATGAAAATAGTTAAAAAGGAATAAAACCGGCAGCAATATTCCAATTTTTTTGAATTTATACTTCGGAAGGGTATTCAAGATTAATATCTTCGATTGATATTGATGTTTTAAATTATGAAACATAAATTGTGAAACAATATTAACGAATTCGAAATTTATATCGCCAATCAATATTGAATTCATTATAAAAAATAATGCAAAGAAATAAAAAATAATTTATAGGAAAATTATAAATCCCCATGTTTAAATGTTTATCCTAAGATTTTAATATAAACCATATTTTAAATTTTGATTACAAATCAGTAAAGAGAAATTAAATTGAGTGGGAAATAAATATAACTCTAAATTTATTATAAATCTCCCTATGGTCTTTCTTTGTCTCTCTGTCCTGGATATCCCTCGGTCTCCAGTCTCTACCTCTCTCCTACTTCTCTACTCCCAATTCAGAATGAATTATCGAATGAATCCTACCCACAAGATGTGAATTCATCTAATATGATTCATTTTCTCTCTCCCTATTGTTCACCAATAGAAAACCTAACTACACTTTTCCTTTCCCAAATCCTAACACACAGGGTAGTTGTCTTCTACATTCCGTGTCAATATTGAAAAATACTTATAACTAACTACTTCTAGTTCTTGGGATGAACCTAGACACAATTAAATCTTGTACCTATATCAAAAAACAATCTGTAAATAAATATAAATTAAAAAGTTAAAAATAATATAAATTTTAAAATTAAATCAGTTATACAAGAATTGATTATAAAAGTTGTTATGTGTATATTAACTAAAATTTTAATTATAAAATTATATCATTTATAACATTAACAGAAAACAATTATAATAATTCAATTGATTCATCATGTAATGTTAATGGAATAGAGCCCACGTAAATTTTATGGTGATCATCGTGGTTGGTTGTTGGAGTTTTCAGTTAGTAACTAGGTGTTCTTTAATGTATCACCTCGGTTGGGTCATCGATGGCTTGAGAGGCAAGTGAAACATGCAACTTGTTTTGTAGGTTAATTCAAGGTTGTTGATGAGGTGGGGAATGTTTCATACCATTTGTCACTTCAACTACAGTTGATGTTATTACAATTTTTTTTCCATGTATCTCAACGATGAAATTATTTATCAGATACATCTGATGTTGTAAGCTGGCATGATCTTGAAGTTGAACCAAATTTATATGTGATTGAATGACTAGTAATGATAGTTGATTATAAAACAACGGTACATCATGGTAGGATGATACCTTTGGATCATGTACTACTGTATCATGGTTCTGATTTTAATGAGAAATAGGAGAGGGATTCACATATGAGAGTATAGTGGCCTCATCTTTTTGACGTGGACGCTTTTTCGTAGGAATTTTTGGGATATAAGTTTTCTTTTGTGAGGTGTTTGTAACAACATATTACTATTTTTAGGTATTACTAGACCCCTATTTTTATAGATATTTTTTGGGTTTCATTTGGGGTTATTTTGGGTTGTTGTTTTTAAGAATTTTGGAAAATATGGGCTAGTACATGGTTGGCGCACAGTTTTCCCAAACAGTGCTCCCTATCAGAGAAAACTGTGAAAGCCAAGGTGGTAGTGTTTTGAATGTTTAGAAAAAGGTTAGTCAATAAATGCATCCTTTTTTTGGAAACCATGCATCCCATTTATAACTGTCATGTGTCTTGCATACAGTTTTTCTAAACCCGACACCTTTTCCTAGGAAACCATGCAGAGAGGATTTTAAGTGATCTGAAATTTTATTAAAATTTCTTGACCCCTCTTGTTAGTCCTAGATATACCATAATGACCTCAAACCATTTTCTCCAGACCTTAGATCTCCAAAAAAGGATTCTTGGACCCTCAGATCCCTCCAAGAAGTGATTGGATGCTAAATAAACACCCTTTTATCTTCTCATGGATAGTTTCCTCATTTTGATCTCTTTCTTTCATGGTCTCTCTTCTTCTCACTAGGGGCTTTAGGATCCTCATATTGATTTACGGATGTAATATTCTATCTTTTGGGATATTAAAAATAGTTTTCATTCCCCTTTTCATGATCATCATTCATTGTCGACAAATCCCGGTTAGGGTTTGGTGTTGCAAGATCATTTTATTCTGGAAGGTTGTTCTGTTACGATGCTTGACTCATCTAAACTATAAATTTATATTATGAATTCAATTGATGAATTGAATAAAATTTCTTAGTTTTGTATTAAATGTATTTCAATTGTTCTTTTTGGAAAAACCCAATTCCATTGAATTGCATATTTTAAGAAAAATGGGTTTTTGGAATGAAATTGGAAAACCCCCAATTCCATTGAATTGTTGTATGTTTATTGAAATTGTGAGTTTTATATATTTTAATTTAAATTGTGGATTTTATGGAATTTCATTTAATGAAATTGTTGAATATATTTATGTAAATGGTTTTTTTGGAATATTTTGAAAAACCCCACTTCAATTAAATTGTTGGTTTGTTTTGAAATTGATGGAGTTTGTTTGAAAATTTAATTGCAGAATTTAATTTGAGAAATTGGATTGTGAAATTGTATGAATTGGTTTAAGGTCATTATTTGTGGAAAAATGGCATAAATTTTTAATGGAATCTTTAGGGTTTTATATTTGTGAATGTTTTTTTATTAAAAACCCTTTATGGTTTTTAAATGGGAAATTGGAAATTTTGAAATGGAAAATGGGATTTAATTTAATTTTATAAACTCTTGAAATAAATTTCCCATCATTGTTTTTTTACAATAGAAAATAAAACCCTTTGGTAGTTAGTGAGTTATTTTGGGTGGAAAGTTACGATTTATAATGTTCTAAAACCACATATCAGCACATCCCATTACTTAGTTGACGGTGATGAGTCCCCTTTGGTCTTAGAAGCAATGGGATGCATGTACGTATTTTTTGTTTAATTGTGTTGGGTCCTTATATCCTGGAACTATCCTAGATATTTGTAATATGACCATGTTTCTCCCTAATTTGTATTTTAAATGTATATATTCCATTGTTGTGAACTTTTGTACATGCCATGTGAATTTATATAAACTGTTTTATGTAAGAGTGATTATTTAACAATTTTATGAAATGTTCCAGTTGTGTATAGAACCCTTTTATTAAAGTTAAATTCCATCATTTGAAATGTATTTCAATCATTTGAAATGTGAAGCATGAATTGCTAAATTATTTCCACATTTTGAAATTTAAAGAATGATTTGTGTAATTATTCTTTTTTAACACCAAACATGTTTATTTGAAAAAGTTAAATCACATTATTTGTTAATTTTATATTGGAATTTTGTTATGTAATATTTGTAATAAATCCTACTAGTCTTTGGATCACATAATATGTGTTCCTCCAGGTGTTTTTAGACAATATCCTTCCTGTTTTGAGAAAGGGGATGGGGTCACTTTGAGGTGGTTCTAACTATTGAACCATGGACTTGGTTAGTTGCATCATAGTTGGTACTTAGGAAGTTTCTCCTATTTTTCTGTACTTAGTTATAGTACATTTGGATGTTATACAAATTTTACTTTTGATACATTACTCGTAGTAGAGTTTCCTTTATATGCATAATGATTTATTATCTTTCATCAGCATTGTTAGTGGAAAGATCATTCCCACTTTCATTTCTGTATGATGCCAGGTGCTAGTCATCGACTCATGGGGATCAGGAACTCCCTTTTGGATATGTCAATATTGGCTGCATTATCATGTTATCGGGGTGCCCACACTGGTTTGTAATAATGTTGTATCAATGGAGTAGGGTTTTCATCTCTATTTGATGTTTGTATGCAATTGTGAAATCTCACCGGGACTTTGGAGGTAGTTACGATTGAGTACCTAGCTAGATCCCACCGCAATGAACCTTTAATCACAATGGTTGGTTAGGTAAAGACATCTTGTGGATTTTTTGTAGTCACTTCCTTATTTTGACTTGGATATGTGGAAATCCAAATCTTTTTTGTTCTATCAGTTTTGATAAAATTCCCTTGTTTCTATATTTGAGTGTAATATGGTGCCTTCCTTGTTGTTTGCTGATGTTTTGTAGCATCATGCCTCTGAGAATGCATGAAAATAATGTATAGGAGGAAATTATTATGGAACCACAGTGACCGAATCCAGTTTTTGATCCAAATCTAGTTAAGGTGATTGTGTGCTCTATCCAAGTTATGGGATAGGAACCAGCTCCATTTCCCATTCATGCACCAGCTGTGGAACCTCAGAGGAATGTTACAAAGACTTTTTATCGAGAGTTCCATTGAGAGAAGCCTACACCATTATGAGTTTCAAATTATCCTTCCGAGGCTGATGAATGTATGATCACAATTGATCATTTTTTATGTTCTTGGACACACCTGATTAGATCAAAGTGAAGTGTCCCACCTTCATGATGGAATGATCAAGTATGAAATTGGTGGGATACTATGGTTATGGTGAAGAATCATGAGGTATTATAGTGTAAATAATTCTATGTTATTATATTGGATTTTCATTATTAGGTTTTCTTATGGAAGATAACTTCTTATGTTGATGTGCTGGATAATGAACTTATGTTTGAAATAGACCTGGATGGAATGTCGGGGTTACCTGGAGCTTCATTCTCTCCTAGTGGCAGCGTGAGTTCTTTCATGGGAAAGAGGAAGCGTGATGATTATCAAGGAATTTCTCAATAGTAATGTCATTATAGACCTATTTTACTATCAATGACAGGTCCTTTTATTTTCTACTAGTGTGGAAAGATAAACCATTCAAAGAGAGTTTGCAATGAGATACCCAATAGTTGTGGCTCCTAAAGATGCTTAGGTCACTTGCAGTGATTCTATCATATTTATTTCAATCTATGTAGTGGAGCATGGTCATTAGATCCTCTTAAAACTATGGGGAAATAACATGATTCATGTATAAAATTGTTACATTAATAGGAATCTGGAACAAAGCTACTTCACGTAGTGGAAGAGTCTCTAGAGGATGTGGATACAGGTATAGCGACCATGAGAGTTACCATTACTATAGCTTCATCATTATTGACTACTCTATTTGATACCGGAGAATAACATTCATTTATTTCAACCCATATTTTTAATCCTTATAATCTTACTATGTATATTTTATCTTATACAATTGTATATTAATAAACCCCATGGACTGAAGAGAGTGTAGGGTCTCCGTAGTCCCACTTGTGTCTTATCATTATTTTATGTCAATCATTCTTGGATATTTTTGGGTCTCAACATGGAACCTCTATATGTCATTTTTAAGAGGGATTTTCTCAATTATAATAAATCCCAGATTGATTGTCATCTTCGATGGTTCTCCTTTAATACACCTAGTCGTGTCTCTCATGTCTTTCAAAGAGAATGAAACTCAAGATCATACAGAGCCAAACCTTCTTATCTAGAGTTTGGGAAAGTAATATCATGTTTTACTTTTTATCAAGAGAGATAATCTTTGTGTGGTTATCTCTCTCCAATTTTTATCGAGTTCTTTGATGTGTTTCCTTCTTACTTATCTGGTGTTGCCCTGGTGTGGGAGGTTTATTTTTCAATTATCTTAATGTCTGGTACTCAACTAGTATCTATTCCCTCTAACCACGTGGCACCTACTACAATGAAAGAGTTCATGTCTCAAATGGATGATATTATTCAGAATGGATTTTTATTCATGAGTGTTTCACAATAGGGAATATCTATAGATCCTAAGAAGGGGAAGGTTGTTGTGAGATGAATATAACCACAAAAAGTATTCTAGATTCGGATATTCTTAGTTCTATTTGGGTATTATTGTTGATTCGTTAAGCACTTCTCAATGTTGGATTTTTGTATGACTGTACTAACTCATAAGGGTGTAAATTTTTCATGGAATCAGAAATTTCAAAATTCCTTTTTTGAGATTAAACATCATTTGACTACTGTGTTAGTGTTGACTCTTCCAGAAGCTGGGTAGGGCTATGTGGTCATCTATGATGCATTGGGTTTAGGTTTGGGTTGTGTTATTATGCAAGGTGATCATGTTTTTGATTTTGGATTTCAAAATATTATGCAACATGAGAAGAATTATTCAACCCACTACCATGAACATGTAGCAATGATTCTTGCTCTTAGGGTTTTATGGCATTACATTAATGGAGGAAGGATAAATATATATTCATAGAACAAGTTATTGAGTTATATATTATTTAAAAAAGATTTGAATCCATGCAAGAGGCATTGGGTGGAATACCTTCAATCATTTTATTTCAACATCCCCTATAACTGAGGGTAAGGGAATGTCATTGTAGAATCTTTGAGCAGGAAGCTTCTGACCCTGGAAGAGAACGAATCATCAGAAGAGTGGAATTTGATTATTTTCATTGCATAGTTTTATATTAGAGTTTAGTAGAATGGGGTTGAAGTTTCCTTTGCCATTGTCCAGTTGTAATGCACTCTTCTTGAATTGTTTTTTAGGTTTAGCAACTTGATAATGAGTTTCATGGAATTAGTGACTCTCTTTATGGTTTGGAGACTATTTTTAAATTTCCTTCTCCAAATATGGAGTTATATGCTATCTAAATATCATTGTTGTTCCATTTAAGGAAAGGAAATTTGTTATTGGGGATTTTCATAGTTCTTAGTGGGTAGTGCACCCAAGAATCACCAAGAATTTCTATTATATGTGGCGGAAATTCCTGTATCTAGGTATGAGATGGGGCATTGGTGAGTTTTTCTCTCATTTCTATATGTTCCAATAGGTGAAGGTTGTTCACCCGAAGCCTTTTGGTTTTCTTTATCCACTTCCACTCCTTACCTGGAAGTGGGATGAGATCTCTATGGAAATTGGATTTGGGTTTCCATTTACCCAGAGAAAGAATAATGCTATATAGGTTGTGGTTGATCAACTGAATAAAGAGGCCCACTTTTTAGAAATTTGGAAAATTTAAAATGGAGAATGGGGTTTAATTGTATTTTATGTTGTCTTGAAATAAATTTTCCATCATTGTTTCTTACTAGAGTTCATGGTGGCCTTAGGTAGTTAGTTATTTATTTAGTGCGTCACATTACGATTTATAACATTCTAAAACCTCATATAAGAACTTCCAATTCCTTAGGCAATGGTGGTCAGTCATCTAAGGCCTTAGGCCCAATGGGGTGTGTGTATATATTTTTCATTTCACAACGTCGGGTCCCTAAAGCCTAGAACTCTCATATTTATTTGGAATATGACCATTTTTCTGACTTATTTGTATTTCAAATGTGTATATTCCATTGCTGTAAACTGTTTTACATTCCTTGGGAGTTTATATAAATTGTATTATATAGATGTATTTATCTAATCTATTTTTTGACATGTATCATTTTTGTATAACAAATTTTCAGTAAAGGTAAATTCCATTGTTTGATATTTATTTCCATCATTTGAAATGTGAAGCATTAATTGCTAAACTATTTCCATACTTTGAAATATAAATCATGATATGTTTAAATATTCTTTTGAAATTACAAACATATTTATTTGGTAAATTGAAATCACTTTCGAGGTTAATTTGATATCGGCATCTTATTATGGAATCATTGGGTGAAGTCATACAGTGTTTTAGCCCACACCCTACTTGTGGCTTTCAGTGTTTATAGATTATATCTTACCAGGTTGAAGAAGGGTAAAGGGATCACTTGGAGGTGGTTCTAGTTTCTGAACTGTGGACTTGGTGAGTTGCGTCTGAGTTGGGACTTGGGCATTTTTTCCAGTTTTATGGTACCTATTTTTATTACTTTTGATTGTTATACATGTTTGAATTTTTATACATTACTCCTGGTGGAATTTTCTTTGTATTCATACTGTTTTGTTATCTTTATTCCACATTGTTAGTGTAAAAATCATTACCAAATTCATTTTTGTTTGTTGATAGGTGATAGTCATCAACTATTGGGGGTCTTGAATTCCCTTCGGTCTATGTCATGTCTGGATTGGTTATTGTGTTACCAAGGTACCCAGTCTGGTTTGTGACAGGGATCCAGTTATATTCCATGTTTGTATCCCATAACCCTTGATTGGTTTTCAGGGCACATTTTATTTAGTTTTTTATTTTTTATGCATTTTGGATACCTTGTTTCTTATTTTTATTTCAGTCTATTTTATTTATGGTTATAATTTAATTTCAAATCAATTTATAAAATGGTTTGAAAAGTATTCTAGAAAGTAATGCGATGTTTAATTTTTAAAAAGGGAATTTATAAATATTTTTTGAATAAGGAGAGGGATTTGATTTGGTTTCCATGAATTTATTAAAGTATCCTTTCTCTGTGGATTGAAAATATTTTTATTAATAAGGTTTTCTTTCTACCCCTTGCTTACTATAATGTTGGGTATTTTTTATTAAAGTAATTGTGTAATGTTTTTTGGTTTTACTTTACAGGCAATAGAAAAACTTATTTTCTATTTATAATTCAAACAAGAATTAATGAAATTGATTTTTAATTGAAATGGCACAAAATATTTATTGAGATCATATTATGTGTGTTCAGTTTACACCCTACATACACCATTAGGTCTACGAAGATCTCATGTTTTTTTCAGGTGATGGTGGTTTTTGTTGTCTTATTTTTGGGATGACTATTTTTTGGAAAACAATTTCCTTATTTTCTCTTTTTGTTATTTCTCTTTATAATGATCATGTTGTTTATAATGAACATGATCTTCTGTTGTGAATTTTATTTCTATTCTGTACCACATTATTTGGATGTCTTCATTAATATTGAAATTTCTTATTATGTGAAAGGGTGTCCAATAAATGGATGGTCCATTCCTAATTATTGGTAAAGACATCCCCATTTGTTTCTTTTTATGTGTGTGAAACTCTTCCCAATTATAGATTCAGGATATTAAGGAACTAGTTTCCATCCTATAAAAATCGATAATACCCTTCTGGGATAACAACAGACTAGTTCGAGTGACTTATTAGGTCATCCAAAGATGGTTTGTTATAAACAGTACCAATCCCTAGGTTCCTAATGGGGGGCCTATTTCTTAAAACAATCTCTTATTATTTTGATAGTCAATTAGTATATTAATGGGAACATTAGGTCTCAAGTTGTAATTGTATGAAGTGTATAAATTTCTCTCTATTACAATGATCCTTGAGTTGCAATGGGTTTTTTATATTTTAATATGGAAATAGTGTTTTTTTATTTTTCATGATATTTTGATCCTCATTGAATATGTTAGTGATCTTGGGGGTCTCTTGATATTTTTGGGTGAAAATGGAAGAAGAGTAAAAGTCATATGGTTAGATAACATGATCTAGAATACCATGAAGAGTCTATGCATATAGATCTATAGACAATTGTACAATTTGTTGCACTATTGGTGCATAGTTCGCCAACTCATTTAACAAAACTGTACACATTCTTGATTTTACCCTAGATTTATTATTTTTAATCCCAATGATTTTTAATTTACACCAGTTGATTTTATCATTTATTTGAGGTTACATAAGGGAGATTTATGGTGATTTGATGTTATTGGGTGATGCTTTAAGTGATTTTTTGTTCCTTGTTTCTTGAATTTATGTTTTGAAATTTGTTTTGAGTTTTGGGAAAACAGAATATTGGATTAAAAATGAGATTTTATCAGTTAATTGGTTTATGAAACTACTTCTTTAATGAGGATAGAATAAATTTAGGATTTTAGGAATTTTTTTAAAGTTTATTAGTCCTCATTCTTTTTTATTTAGTAGAATTAATTTAAACTAAAATGCGGCCTTATAATTTGTTTTAGTTTATAAAAACAGATGTTACTGTTTCTTTGTAAGAGACTTTTAACCTTCATGAAATTTTTTAAAATTTGTTTATTTAGTTATATGAATTTTGAAAATTAGTTGGAAAGGAATAAAATTTAATGTATCTAGTTAAAAATGAAAGTATTTTTCATGATATTGTTATGAAATATAAGTGATCTTTATGGAATATTTGGTTTTATAATGAAACTCATGAAGTGTGAAAGTCCTTGTAGGATCATGTAACCAAACCTAATAGGTGGTGAATCATGTGTGACTAAATTTTACCAAAAAAACAACTCATTATTTTGAGTACATTCCACCCCTTCAGTCGTTAGAACCTATGCCAAATGTTAATATGTAAATAGTTCACTTATACATTACCATAACATACACCTATATTTAATGCAGATACTGAAAGTAAATGTGGCATAAGTGTTTTTAAAACGTTAAATCTCAATGAGGGAAACCTACTCTATTTCATTTTCAATACCCATTAAGACATATATTCTCTATTAATAATATTATTTTCAATTATACTTAGTGGCCAAGAATTATCCTAAAATCGAATTCAACATATTATACAGGTGAGGTCTCTATATTATAAAGGTAACATTCCTTCAATATATTATAAAAGTGAAGTGATATTTATACTACATCCCACAATCATTAAACTAGAACAACTCAAGCATGTTCATAGCAACCTTCCTCCACTTTATGTAGAGCGAAAATTAAAAACATATTAGGCTCCTCATGAATTTCATATATCAACTTTTCAACTCATATAATACCCCAAAAAAACATGAATTTTTGATGCTCAAATTTCCAAATATATAGTTCTATAATTCATTCAGCAATCAAGGATTTTAATTTCTGAAAATTTATCTACAAATTATACACTTCAATATCCCTAGTAGTATGAAAGTCATGCCTTAAATGAGTTGTGGACAGGGTAAATCTTCTTAAGGCATGAGAGCTTCCAAAAAAATTGTTATATCTCCTAGTTGAATCAATACCTTACAATATAGCTCTAAAATTCCTTTACTTTTTATAGTGATTGTATCACAACAGTTTTTTATATTTAATCACTGTAAAGAAAACAACATTTATATTCATATTTTTTTCTTTTATTTCAAGATTTAATGAGATCTCAAAATACATCATTTTAGGAAAGGGTAAATTCACAGGCTTCCATCTCATTCAGCTTTGATATCCCTTGAAACAATCAGTTAGACCATATCTTATATATCTCAAATAGCTCATGTTATAATGATATAGAATTCAATGACTGGTCGAGATTTGATGTAACTTTATCTTAATTATTCTTGAAAATACAATAAAATCATTTTAGGTTTATCAAGAACAATTATTTTTTATTATTCTCATTTAGTATTTCTCAAAACAAACTTCTGCAATGGATTACCAAGAATCATTAAATTTTGAACTCCATTACATGGATTTATTATCTTTAGATTTCATTTCCCTAAAAATTATAAATTATGGATACTAAAATTTCAAACATTAAAAAGTCTCAAATTTCTCCTACATTGATCTTATTTTTCATGGCTTGAAGATCATATTCCCCTTAAATTAAATACATTAATCACATTCTATTTAAGGTTTTGGTGATGTTTTGAACACTTATGAATGTATTTAGAATCATCGCATTGAGTTTCGTATTTAGATATTAAATTTTAAAAATAAAAGTTTCCATCTATAAATTCTCTAAATTCTCTTAAAATAAGATGTATACATAGGTAGACATGATGATTATGCATATATGAATGTTATAGAAAAAATAATCAATCATGGTTATGTAGAAATTTATCATGTTTATGTAGGTCTGACTAATAGTTATGAAAGTCTTCCTATTGGTTACACATTCTAGGATGGTGTTTACACATATTTGGAAATGATTTTTATTTATACAAGGATTCATACATTTTCATCCATGATGTTTTTTATATAGATTATTAGATGATTAATATTTAAGAAAAGGCCTTATGTTTTTCCACTCAATAGCACTAGGGGATTATTATATTGGATAATGATAATCCCTACACATAATATAGGACTTATCAATGTTTTCTAGGTTTCACGAATATAGGTTCCAGGATTCTTCAAACCATATTCATCCATCTAAAACCATCATCCAATTGTAAATAAGAAAATACAATATCAAAAATATTACATACTCCAATGATGGTTATTGAAAATTCTTCACTACAAAAACAAGTATATAATCTTCATGATTTTTTTCTTTACACTAAGCTACATACAAACTATTATAGGTAATACTCCAAAAACATTCATACTTTTATTCCACATGAAGAACATGTCACCAATAATCTCATGTAATGGGTTTCTCACCATGAAACCAACTTCATTCACCATTACCCAAATACATGGGTGATCTTCTCTCATAATTTTCAAATATGGGGTAAATATTCATTTTCAAGTTCAATGAAATCCACTCTATTATTTTTTAGAACACACTGACTTTCTTAATATTGACAACAAATACAATTTTTATTTATCTAAATCCAAGGTCATTCCAATCTATCCCTTTAAAATTTTTATAAATGTCAAAAAGTTTCCCAAATTCAATGTACATTTCCCCCTAATTAATAATAAATATAGAAGAAAAATTGTATGCTCGTTAATTACATGGTAGGGAAGAATTGAGGATTTTCTAATTCTTATCTGTCAAGTACACAACTTCCATGGAAGGTATCATCTTCTCAAACTAACTCTTTTAACTTTAATAAAATTATTTTCCCTCTATTTTTATTTCATCCACTTTCTATGTTCTCCAGAAATTCATGAGAGAAGGTAGGTAACATAGTTTCTATTAGAAAAGTGATAATAAATATCCAACACTAACTCTACTTTATATAGCTCTGTGTTGAAAAAAAGATTGGTAAATTTAGAAAAAAATAATGTTTATTTTCTCAATTCCACATGGAACCAACATAAATATTCAATACATTGGCGATTATCAATCATATTTTAATGAATTTTTATATACCTTAAAATACACTTGAATACACACATAAAAACATTTAAATAGAAATATATATCTTATAACACCCCTTGGAAATGTTTTTTATCTATTTAATAATATTTTAGGGTAATTTAAATTTTTTATGTTTTAGGCTTGAATTGTATAGTTTTATTGATATTTTATTTTCTGCATAGTTTTCTCATGATAAGCACATGGTTTGGTAGACCCGTAATATGTCCCTTCAATAGGTTACTCATCTACACGTGGGTTAACAATTGTTATTTAGACTAAACCTTATGACTATCCTTCTTTAGAGGCATCAGCAAATCATTTTTGAAGATGCATAATTAATGAGAAAGGGTAACATATACATAGTTTGATTCTCGGAGGAGTTCAGGTGTAATTCATTTTCAGGTGAGTGTGTGTGAGGGTGGTGGCACATGATTTTTGAATCATTAGAAGAAACTATGTAAATTAATCACGTCTTTTGTCACAACATGCACAGTTCAATCTTCATGGTTGGCACATGATTTAGAAAATCATGTTTTCAAACCATGTGGTATTCCTAGATTTAAATTAAAGGTGAATTTAACTATTTTAAATGACAAATTTTAACCCCTTTTCTCATATACATCTCTATCAATCATTCAATCAACTCTTGGGAACTAAAGGGGGTCTCCAACATTCCCTTCATTCAATTATTGAATCTTCCTAGATTTCAAGAGGTTTTTAAGCTAATTAATATTCTTTATCTCATTTCTTCTTATCCCCTCTTCCTTTTTCAATTAACCCTTTAATTTTACCTCAACCTTGGAATCCTAGTCAAATATATGTGGTATTAGGGGTTCAATTTTTTCAAATCCTAAATTTTTAGTGATTTTTGGGTTATATAGGACGATTCTCAGCTCATTTGGGAATTCTCCATGGAATGTGACATATTGCGGAATAATTCCAATCAATTTTAGGTAGGTGTTTATATTCCATTTCTATATTATTAAATTAATGCCTCCTTGAGTTCTATAAATTTTTTAATGGAAATTTTAGTTATGTATTGGATGTTTTGAATAGAAATATAAATTGTTTCATTGAAATTATCACGTGTCATTAAATGGTTTTCTATTTGGAATTTATATATTGTTTTTTAATTTAATTTTTAAATGTGACAAGTGTTTATAAAATATTCTAATGAGATTATTTAATTGGTTTTAATATAAAATTTTGGCCTTGAGATGTTTTATCTATTTATAGATGAAATTTACATGTTTCTAAAGAATTATATTTTTTGAAAAATGATTGTGTATCGATATTTAAAAAATGAAGGGATAAAATTTTGAAAAAAATTTAAGCACACAACATTCCATGTCAGTTTCCACATGAAGGTCCATTTTTGACAATTATAAGGGGTTTATTTTTTATGATACCCTATTGGATTTACCCAATGTTTGTTTCACCCTTTGTGGGTTGTTTTTTATTATATGGTGATTAGATGAATGGTGTGAAGGGGGTGTTATATGCAAGGATTATGGATGTTATGATTGAGATTACTTGTTCTTTACCTTAGTTATTATCATGATTTCTTTCTCCACTCCCATATTTTTTTGTCAAGGGAATTTACGTAGCTATGTAGTGACCTGGATGAGTGTGAACCCTATATATGTATTTCTCTCTTACTAAGGGGTAAGTTCATGTAGTCTTTAATTACTTTGGGGATGGATAATAAATCCATGTATTCTTTGGTATCATAGTATGGTTATAGGAACTAGTTATTTTGATGAGACTCTCAGGGTGAATGAGTTATTTAGTGTTTTATTAGGGTCTAAGTCGCATGTTCAGGGATATATTACTTGAATACCTTGGTTAGTATCCCATGATCCTTGTTACTTTATATGTTGATCAATATAGGGGATTCCATTTCTAGTATCTCATTATTCATTCATGACTTATTGGTCCTCTTTTGTTACTATTTATTTTAAAATTTCTTCTTGATCTTCTGGTTCCACTTGGATTGTAATATTTTATCCATGGGTGGGTATGCACATGAAATGGTTTTAAAGGTAATATTTAAAAATATGTTTTATAGAAAGAAGAACATTTTGTTTTAGTTTTATAAATGATTTTGGAATAGAATTAAAAACATTATTTTTATGATTTTGTGGAAAGGAATTTTTTTTTGTTTAAGTTCTTTTAGATTCTAATTAGGTTGTATTTCAAAGGAAAAAGTATATGGATTCCGGAATTAAATTTCATGACTTATTTGCATTGTTTGTTATAAACTATACAAAACTATATTATATTTATTATATTCCAAACTATAATTCATGGAATTTTAAATATAGATAATTGTATATACTCATTAGAGATATCATAAAAATCCAATTAGCCCATGAACATCATACACAACCATGTGTGTGTGGGTTATATTTTATATTGGTTTTCGGTTTTTTTATCTTGGTTATCATCTCTTTTAGGACATCGATGGTGAGTTGGGGTGTGGAGGGAAACTGTGGGTTGTAAATATGTACTTGGGTATTTTTGTTCGAGTTGTATCCTTATTTTGATATGTTTATGTATGGACCAAGACAACCTTCTCTTTTTTCCTTGAACCCAAATTATTTTATTTTTTCCAGTTTTATATTTACTCTTGGAAAATGATAGTATGTTGATACAAATGTGTTGTATCATTAACATTAGGTATGGATCTTTTGGTTCGATTTTCTATTTTGGTTATGATTATATGATTTCTCATAGACATCCAAAGGATGGATTGTCCATGTATGATTCATAGTAAAATATATGCCTTGTATTAAATCTAATTCGAGGGTAAAATAATTCTCATGTAATTTTCCATGATTCCCAAGCACCAATTTCCTTGTTTTGGTGATAGGGAACACCATTCAGGTCATGTGATGGATTGGGTTGGGTGTAGTGTCTAGTCATCCCATGACATTTCATTACCAAGTAGTATTATTTACTAGGGCTACTGTAAGGGACAATGTTCTTAGGGATATTGTCTTGTTTTTTGGGGAATTTCATTATTGTTTTGAGATAGGGATGTCAGAACGTGAGATGTATATGTGAGGAGAGCCTCGAGATATCTTTTCTATTTAGAACATCATGTTACTAGGGGTAGTCTGGATAGAGTCTTTTATTTTAAATTTTTTATGACATATTGATGTATATTAAAGTAAGAGGGTTACATTTGAATCCCTAATGCGTTATATAAGTTATTTTGGGGCTTCCATATGCATTTTATGGTGAATGAGGGGGAGGAATGGGGTTTCTCTATTAGCCACATGGTTTGTTATCTCTTGAAGATCTCGTGAATATGGTTCTGTAAACATCTCAAAGACTATCACATTGTTGGAACATGGTTATGTGGAATTAATTTAGATTATTCCTTTACTTCTGTTTTGTGTTTTTATTGAGGTGTTGATTCCTAAATTTTTTTGATGGTGGTAAATTCTATAATTCTATGTTAATTAATCTTTAATATATTATTAATTGAATATTATTTCAAATATATTTTTTAGTGTTTAAGTGATGAATTTTTCTTGAGTGAAATTTTATATATTTTTTAAAGGAAATTCATTAATGTGATTTTAAGGTAAATATTCCCTAAAAATGTATTTCTCAAGTGATTTCTTATGAGGTTTTATTTCAGAATAATTATTTCATAATTCCATATTTTGTATTAAAAACAATTATGGAATTCATATTAGTTATAAATTTATCGATTTTTCTTTTCTTTATTTTTTATTTTTATTAAAATAGATCATGTTCATTTAATTCCTACTTTTATGTGCAAAATTTATCTGAATTATGTAAAGTTATTATTGAAAAAAACTTGGTTATGTATTAAAGAAACCATGTGAGGAATTCTCCATGCGGTCGATGGATTGACTACAAATTCAAAATTTCATGTTTTTTATGAAGAAAATAGAGATTTCACATATTTTAAAATTAGAAAAGTGAATCTGCATTAATAATGAAATACCAATTTACCACAAGATCAAAATTACAATCAACCACATGAATAAATTAGGAAAATTATAGTAGTTGCTATATAAATAACTTCGACCTATCATGTGTGTAAAAATTTAGAAATCTCTTTAACCTACCATGAATCTCTCTAAAGCCTACCATTAGGTAATCATCCATGATGTTATTCCTTCATCCTGAATCAACTAAAGGAAAGGCCAAGGTAGATACACATCCAATCTATAATAAATTAAAATCCCAACCACTCTCGAACCTATCGGGGATGTTCTATGTAGTAGACTACATCTTCAACAAATTCAATTGAACACAAATGAAAACTGATTGAAAACATAGGGGAGATTAAATCATAAATTCCTAAGTAATTAATTGACAAAAGGCGAGGTTCAATAGATGAAACCCAAATATAGAATTTAATTGAATATGTGATTTCATTTGATCATGAAGAAGATACTGAGACAAGATTCAATAAAAGATGAAGATGACTAAAATTGAAGAGGAAGTCATATAGATTATGATATGAACTGCACCAATTTCATACTTGAATGAGAATATATAAAGAAATAATAATGGTACAAAATCCCAATTTAATCCATCTGATGATTTCTAAATAAGACATGAAAATGGAGCCACTGCTTGAAGAAAACATGCATGAGGTTCAGCTCACAGATTTAAGGTTGATGATGAAGATGAATGAAAAACAACTTGAATCTATGAAACGTTAGATGAAACATAAACATATAATTTAATGTGATAATACATGCTCGACTATGTGCGGAAAAGTTGGTTTGAGAAACACTGTTAAAGGTTAGTAGACCTTGTTTGAAGATAGAATGTTGATCAAGATCATTAGTTGAAGGTCAAGAGAGATTCAAAAGAAGTTGGTGTAATCTAGTTGAAACTGAATTAAGATAGACACAGTGATGAAGGGAGAATGTTCTTGGTAGAAAATCCAAGTGAGTTTGAGATCAAGTGTGTTTTGGATGAAGTTGTAATGTGGCTATTTATATGAGATTAAGGAAAAAAATTTGTTTTTGTTTTCTATATATAGAGATGAATAAATTATGAATATGGAGACTAGGTCTCCCTTCTAAAACACTAATGATGATATGTGGGGATGTACACAAGGTTATCATAAAAATGCCTGAATAAATGCATGATGTAAGTGAATCATTGATATGAATGATTCAATTATGGGGCTCAACATCTTTCAAAAGTTAATAAACGAGATCATGAATTATAGGTGATTTGTGATGGAGGACTTTGTTGATTAAGATATTTTATTAGTCATAAGGTATTCAAAAGTGAGAAATTCAAGTCAATAATATATTTTATTTTTGAACTTGGAATATAGCTTGACCACACTCGAGTATAATCAGTTGAGGGTAAACTTAGACTATGACTTAATTTAAGAGGATGTTAATAAAATGGAGTTAAAATTTTGGACCATTAAGATAATGGGTGGGACCTTGAAGTTCTATTATACTATTTTTGTGAGGAAGAAATACTAAGGTCGAATTTTTCCTAATGTTTAGTTGTAATTTAGATGGATATTTTTTTATTATTTAGTTACATTTGAATGATTAGAGGCTGCTTTGAATGTTTCATTAGTGTTCACACCTGATGGATTTAACAATGGACCATTCCACTAATTTCCATGTACCCAGGTCCACGTTTAGGAATAATACTAATATTTAAGACCTAGTGTACATAATCATTTAATATTGTCACTCCATCCTATGAGAATATAACACATATTTTTAATTTTCTAAAGAACTAATGATTAAATTATTTAAGAAGAGAACTGGAAAGATAATCGAATTTTTAAATTTTGAAGTACTAATAGGATGAAATGAAAATTCAATAGGATATTATAGTATTTCAAGAGTGTTTCAAGTAGATTCCATTACTTTCTTAGGGAAATTTACATGTGTAGGGGAGCAAATTATTTTACATGATCTTTTCTCAGGTCTCCTGAGGGGAATATTCCAAAGTATTCTTAAATGTGGGGGGAAGTGTATTTATTTTGGAGGGCTTTAATTGATCCATAAATGAAGGAGATAGTCTAAAATGAGGGTATCATATGGAATCCAGGGATATATTTTATGGAGGTATGACCATGAGCTCAAGGTAGGGATCGTCACACTTGGTATTATTAAGTGGAGAATCATCAAACAATTGCAGGAGATAATGAATTCTAGAGAACTTCTAGATACTTATCATTGAATAATGGTAGTATAACTAATAAAAGTGATAAGGGAGGGGGAGGGGGATATACTCAATAATAGAATATTAATTTCTCTCTTCTTCTCCTTTTTCATAATTTTCATTGATTATATTTGATTATAATTATTAATTCTCTTGGAATTGATCTGCATCATCAGGAATATTTCTTATTGGGAATAATGTTGTGTTGGTAATCTATTGAATTCATTCATGTAAATTTTTTAATCATCACCTCTCCCAATCTTCAATTTTATATGACGTTTTTTTAAAGTAAAACATTGAGTTATGTTAAGACTGATCTTGATCAAAATTTATTTAACTGCTTATTTTTCTGGGATTGATCTTTCAAGTGAATATGTCTTGATAATTTCACACAAGAATCCAAAAAATTTTGATTCTTGAGGTAATACGATCATCTTTATTGGATGGATGAATTATAAAGTTAGAAAATTGTAAGAATGAATCACTAATAGGTTGATCAACATAGATAGTTGGTTATCCACATTTAAATCAATTACAATGATTTTTGTGTATTAATGAAGGAAAATACTTATTAAACAAGACAATCAAAATGAAACAATAAATAATATTATTGTACTTTCTTACTCTTTAATTATTTATCTCTTTTTTTGTTGGATTTCTTTCATCCACACTTCCTCACCAACACCAACATAGTATTCTTTCATCAATATGTCAACACTTATCCATTGTTTTTTTGAGTATTTTTATCTTCCCTAGTCACACTCACACTAACAAGATACCATCTAATGGATTGATTCCTTATCACTACTAAAATATTTCTATGTGGGTTTATAAATAATTAGTTTGACTTGAATATATTCAAAATCCTAGTATCAAAATCATATTTTAGCATCATTACCAAGTAATTCATGTGAAACCTAGGAAATTCAAAAATTAAAAAAACGAATCAAAATAAGTTTCGAAAAACCATTTAATTAGTGTGTCTATATATACAAGATCTACAATAAATAATTTGGATCCTTGTCTATCTAAAATCAGAAACAATTTATGTTCTCTAAAATTGAAAAATAAAACTGAAATTCAAGATCAAAGGGAAAATTAGAATAATCAAGAAGATAAAAACATAAATCCACCTCCACCTAGAAATGAAATGATATAGAGGACTAGAATTATATAATTCATGTTGAATATGGTTTATAACCACCCATCCTGTATTATTCTTACACAATGATCTATAATCTACCCAATAAAAAAATAATGTTTTCCATGTTTTCATTATTCAATGGAATTTCAAATCTAGACACACATGAAATTATTAAGGAAATATACTATCTGATTTAGTTGTTACCACAAAGTATACATAGTGAGGAAGAACATAAACTAAGAGTGTTCTATTTTATATGAAGGGAAATTTTATAACATGGTGTAAATAATTATATAAATATATTTTTGAAACTTTGGAACAGTTTAATACTGAAATTAACTTGAAATTATATAATAGATGGACAACCATCGAAACAAGGCACAAAATCACTAGGTTTTTTCAAGATGAGGGAGATCTATTCCACAAAAAGTGTGAGGGTTTGGGAGGTTTACTCAAGTAGTGTTGGTTTCACCAATTCATTCCATATATTATTATGAAAACATTCTATAGTAGCCTCATGTCGTATCCCTAAACACTTTTTGACCAATATATAGGAGGATATTTTAGTGATTGAAAATTTGAGGATCTAAAACAAATTTTCAAAACTTTGGATGAAAGAAAAAACATAAGTTCTCTAGAAGAATAAATAATATTCGAAAGGAAAGTAGAACTGTTCACCAAGATTAAGTCCAAACTACTCAATTTCATCATGAAAACAATCAAAATACCGTAAGTGAAAAATTCAACCACAAAGGCATGTTAGGGAATTCAAATTAATGTTGTCTAAAATTTTAATTCCATTCTAATATGTTCATATTGAAAATTTTGATGGATATGGACAAATGATTAAAACTATGGATGGACCATTGTAAAAAAATATAATCATGCCTATCAGAGTCATCCAAATGTATCACGGAGAGAGTATGGAGTTCTAGGACCTACTACTCTCAAGGATATTCAAAAAACCATAACAACTAATTCCAAACTCATCTAAAAGTTAAATCTTCTAATTACCTATGGAATTTATATGGATAAGTATCTTCTAATATGGATCATAATTTTAAGTAAAATAGACTCCAAAGAGAAAATTCCTGAGGCTCAATTTGGTAAACCAAAGTCCCAATTTGATGAAAATAGACCTTTGACTGATACTAGGATAAAAAACATGGAATCATAAATGTAATATCTAGGTATTGGAAATTAATTAATGGAAAAGTAATGTTTCCATGAACAACTGATGTTAATCCTAGGTATAATATAATGAATATTACAATTTGGATATGTCTATAAGCCTTTTAAGAATATATGGATGTCCTAAATATTCTATATAGGGGAAACTAACTGAAAATGAGAACCAAAATCAAGAAATCATTGATACTAAAAATCAGTATAGCCCTGAATAAATCCCCTTAAACATAATGGATATTTCAAAAAATAATATGAAAATGGCTTGGAAAACAAAAACAATAAGGTGGAGAAAAATATTGATGATGAAAATGAAGGAATTAAAACTATAATAAATAATTTCACCCAAATAACTATTTACCTAAAATAATCAATAAAAATAACCTTGAACTTGATATACTAACCTTTCTATGTACTCTTAAGAAACTTTAAATTGACACACCTTTTATTGGGGATTTACTTCAAAAGGAATCTTATCTCAAATTATTGAAGAAATTTTTTTCAAATAAGAACACATTGTAATAAGTTAACACCTATCTCTCTTTGTGGAGTGTTGTGTTGTCTGGAAAAATGTGATGCCTCCCAAACTTCAATATCGATGGAATTTTTCATTGTATTTACTTTAGGGTATTGTGGCATGTATAACTTCTTATGTTACCATGGTGAAAGAATAAATTTGATATCTCTTCCACTATTCCATATCATTGTATTAAGATTTCTATAACCCACCATTATTGTTATACTACTTTTATAATGACTCACTACCCACCAAATTAAAAGATCTTATGATTTTTAGTTGGTGTAATGAATCTTTACCTTTCTCATTTTTATCATAATTGACATAGAGTGTGACAATAAAGTATCAATCATCCTTGGTAGGCCCCTCCTTGCCACAGAGCGAGCTGTTATTGACATGTGAAAAAGAAAATTGATTTCCAACTAATGATATAAGAATGAGAAGTTTCATGTTTTCAAAATAACATAAGATCAGTCAACAACTCAAATGTTTCCATGTGATGAGCATCATGTGATTAATGAATTTGTAATTGAGAAATAAGAAATGTTTAAATAATTATTGATAAAATAAATAGTATGAAAATGTATCTATTGAAACATTCATTGGTATTTTCTCAAGAAAAGAGAAAGTCATTGTTGATGTATTTTTGGGAGAGCTTACATAATACTTAGCCGGATTTTACCTAGAAAACATTTTGAACATAGTTAGAGAATCATTATGTGAGGAGAAAATTTAAAGGAACAATAGTGATGAATAAGATTCCTTCTTCCTGGCCTTATTAAAGAGGAAGACTCAACTACTTAGGACCCATTTGTAATAAAATCTCCCATCAAGACAACAAGCACCATATATGGAACTCAACCCCTTCCTACTAATTGGAAATAATCATTCATGGGTGAGTGCTCAACCTTTCTTATTATAATTTCATCTAAGTTAGAAGTGTACCAAGAGGATATACCATTGTCTATTTTGATGAAATTAAAATAATTCATTTTTTGGTCTATATTTAAAAGAAGGGAATAATTCTTTCAAACTAAATTAACAAGATTACCATTGAGACAAACAACAGAATGAGATTAGAGATGAATAGAAGGAAAAATCCTAACATGAAAAAAATGATTATAAAGGAATCGATCAGATTACTAGATTTTGGGATCATTTACCCCATTATAAACATATTATGGGTGATCCATTTCCATGGTGTTCTATGAATGGGGTTTCACTATTCTGACCAATGAGAAGAATGAAGAACGTTATTTTAGGAAAGCAATAAAATGGAGGGTAAACATAGATTATAATAAAATCAATCCTACCACTACAAAACATCAATTGTAGATTATTTTTTTCAACCAAATATTATATACCTATTCTATAAAGGAGTAATTTTATTATTTTTGGTAATTCTGGTTACAACAAGATTTCCATAGCTTCTAAGGGAAAAGATAATATCAATTTCACATGTCTATTTGTTTCATTTTCCGGTCAATGAATTCTATGGGCTTGTATGGTGCTCCCAACACTTTTCAAATATGTACGATAGAAATTTTCATTGATATGTTCAAAAGAAAAATTGTGACATTAAAGGATAAGATATTCATTTTTGGAAGAAATTTTTTAAAAAATTAAATAAAATTTAGAAACTAATTCACAAAATTTTGTAGGAAAAAATCATGTTTTGAACTTCAAAAAGTATCAATTCATCATAACAGAATGAATTTTATTTCGACATAATGTATCAAATATGGTTATGGAAGTTAATGATTCTAAAATTGAGGTTTTTTAAAATCTATTATCACCTAAAACGTTATGTAATTAGGATTTTCTTAGTCAATGTCAATTTCTATAAGAGATTCATCAATGAATTTCCCAAAATCACCAGGCCTTTATGGTCACTTTTTTGTAAGGAATCACCCTTTTAATTTGATAATAAGTTCTAAGATCCATTTAATCTCCTTATGTATAAGTTCACATCTTCATGAGTGATTACTACACCAGACAAGAAGATACATTTCCAAGTGATGTTTGGTGAAACTGATGTAGCGGTGGGTGTTGTTTTGGGGTAAATGAATGATAAGAGGTTTTATATTATTTACTATTCTATTATGTTGTTGTATGATACCCAAAACAATTAAAATACCAATATAAATAGCTGGTTTATGTTATGTTTCATATTCAAAAGTTTAATCAATATTTGATTGGGTCTAATGTTATCACTTTCAAAGAACACTCTCCTCTTAAATATCTTCTATCTAAACAAATGAAAACTGTGGCTTCTGAGATAGACTGTTTAGGTATAGGAATTAAAATTAGAAATCATGGATTAAAAGTGGGATTAAGTATAGTTATTAACCACTTATACAGGTTTCCCAATTCCCAATACGAGGAACCAAACATAATAATTACCTTCTTTTACTATTGAGTAACTACTTTCTTCTTTAGTTAAGAAATCATCTTGGTTTGAAAATTATTAAAACATTCATTCTATAGTAGAAATTCCTAAGGAACATTTCGAAAAAAAGGAAAAGAAATTCTTTTTTGTTTTAAAATATTTCTTTTGGGGTGATATTTTACAATTTATAAGATGTGATGATGTCATCATGAGGTGATGTGTGGATAATGAGTAAATGCTCCCCATTCTTGAGAGATTTAATTTTTCACCATGGTAGAGACATAATGGGGGAGATAAAACTACTTATAATATCATAAAAACTGGTTTCTACGAGCCAAATGTATTCAACGATTCTAAGAGTCTCATGATTGGTTCTGAATAGTTTAAAAAGATGAGAAATATATGTAGGAAATAGAAGCTGCCCCAAAAGAGGATTCTTGAGTTGAATTTAATGATTTGTGGGACCTATCCATCATAAGGAAATTTCCCATAATCTAATTGTAATGAATACAAACTTTTTTCTATGAATTATACAACCTAATGGGTTGAGGATGTTAGACTTCAAAATAATATTACTGCTAGTGTAATCAAATTCATCAAGAATAATATTTTCTCAATATTTATAGTACTTAAGGAATTAATCAAAGAAAATAGAATTCCTTTCAATATTTATAAGTTATACTATTTAGTGGATAAAAATGTGTGTTCTCACAATTATAGAATAACCTATCACCCATATTCTAATGGATATGATAAAATTTCAAATATAGAACTCAAAAAAATGGATTGGATGCCATCTAAAGGTGTTGGTAAATGGTGTTATTGAGCTAGTTGGAAAAATAATTGTCCATTTTTCGTCAATTCTCATAGAATTTAATATTTATTTGATGAGATGCTTAATGGATTGGATACCATCTCCAATCATGAAACATGAGCCATCACTAATGTTAACGTAGTATTATAACTTCAATGTTTCATGTTAACTAACCCATATTTCTATTATTATTCTCTCTTTTCATCTTTCTTTTAATAATGATAACTCTTGGATACTATCTCCATTCATGAAACATGATCCATCACTAATGTTAACTTAGGATTATAACTTCAATGTTTCATGTTAACTAACCCATATTACTATTATTATTCTCTCTTTTCCTCTTTCTTTTAATAATGATAACTCCTGTTTATATTCACTAAGAACCTGAAAAAAAATAGAAAATATACTACAGTACAATCTAGTGTTTAAAGAAACTAGAAATTCACCCTTGTTTTGTAATGACTACAAGAAGGAGTTGTATCTTGGAACATTCCAAAAAAATAACTAAATAAAACATTGGTTTCTATTCACATTTAGATTTCATAAATAGGAAAGTTCAATTTTTGGTTGTATGGGATGTCATGGACCTTTGATTTCATTCAAGGAGGCCAGTGAACATCTCAGTTTTATTGATGAAATTCTAGATGAGGGTCAAAGGGATACATTTGATGATATTATTTTATATTCTAATATGGAAAGGTGTGTTTTTTCTGCTTCTAATACACGGGATTTTTCTTTAAATAATATCCACATGATTTCGACTCCTCAATGAAGCATGATACGTGGAATAAAAAGGTATGGTGTATTTTTATTCCTACTATGTTCAACTTTCATGTATAGCGGATAGGAATCCCGGATATTCCTACAGATGATACTTTGAGGAAGATAGGAATTAATTTGTCTTCTAAATGTCATTGCTGAAAGTTATACAGGGAGGAAGACACTAATAATATTTTTATTTAGAGTCATTGGGGTAGAGCAGTATGGAGATTATTTTGAGTGTTTACTTGTATTTTTTTCCATCGATCATTCTGAAAATTATTTTATGGAAAGATGGTTCCATGGTATTAAAGGTGGGGGACCAGAAAAAATTGAAAGAGTTGAAATCATAAGTGAAGGTTGTTGTTGTATCTGGTGGGATAGGAATAGAGCCATGTTTGAAGGTATTATTGCCACAGAATTTTCCAATTTTATGGGGAAAAAATCACCACTGATTCATCTGGTTAATGGTTTTAATAAATGGAATAATTCTCTTTCATTGATATCCTTGTAGGGGAATGGTTCTTTGATTCAGCATCCTGTTCATGCGAAGAGAGGGAATTGGGTCAAGTGGGTGGATCCAAACACCGGTTTGAAGTTGAATTTTGATGGTTAATGCTTGTTTGGTCTTATAAGAGGATGAGGAGTGGTTATTGATTCTTGGGGGAGTGTCCTTCTTTCCTTTTCTACATATTTTGGGAGGGGAAATTCGGTTCAAGCAGAAGACAAAGCTATGAAGATGGGTCTTGTTTATTTCTCCGAAAAAAAATATTATGCTCAGCTAGGTTGAAACTGAATCATTAATTGTTCATGATACAATTCATGTTAATATTCTAAATCCTTGGTCTATAGACTGTTCTATATGGAATTTCAAAGCTATCCTCAACTGGGTCTCCATTATTTTATCCCCCCAGCTAGTTTTTCATTGTATTCTTCTTTATTGTTGTTTTTCATTATCTTAAACAAAAATGAAATGTTGAACGTGTAGGTACTTGAATATAGTAATTAAAGGGTCTTGTCAATTATATAAAGGGGATATATCTAGATAATCTCTAATGATAAAATATTCCACTTTTAAGGGAGTGTTGTGGTACACTATGAATTTAATTCTTTTATTGTATGGTGTTGGGAATCAAGTGTGTGGGAATCCGTCTTACCATTTAGAACCAATATAAGTGCATCTTCTTATATTAATATGGTTTCTTTGATTTTTTATAACTATGATGTTGAAAATCATTTGGAACCATATTTAAAACATTTTTTCAGTCATTAAAATATCTTTCATTCAACTGCTGCTATTGATGATTTTCATCATGGTATATTTTCATAAAAATTGTAACTTTTTGATAGATATTATAAATAAAATCATGATATTTTGTATTTATGTTCTTATTCGTATAGTTGATGAGGAAAACATTTTGTGAATATTCATGTACCCCTTCAATCATACTATGAATTACTACATTATAAATTTGTTTTGAATAAATTTTTTCTTTTTCATAGGATTTAACGTTGGGGATAATGTTATGTTTTAGGTGAGTGGGATATGGGTATTTAAATTTTTTTAATTGTACATTAATGATTTATTTTTATCACTAAATGATTTAAAAAATTCAAAAAAAACCAATACTTTCAAAAATAAGGTTCCATGAGAAATAAATTGCCTAAAACTACTATTTTCTCGATAAACAATCATTTTATAGTTATTGAGGTTGATGTTGAGTTTATAATTATTGGACTTTCCTGATGACTATGGGATTTTAACCAATATTATTATAGAAATTATGTCATGGAATAGGTAAAAGGTGTGTTTTAGTATATATCTTTATGGAGTAGGATTTAGAATAGGTGGAAACTAAATCATTTATCTTGAACCTATGGGACTCAACCTTTTTGAAATGTAACACCACAGGGATAAAGCTCAATAGATGGTCATATAAGCCCTTTGAATCTAGAGTAAAATGGGAAATTGGGATCCTATAGTTAATCTATAGGATATTAGGTAATAAAAACAACAAAAAAGTCCACATGTACATTCAATAAGTATTTTGGGAATTCATGGCTATAAAATATCAATAAAATGCCTAATTGTTAAAAATTTGTTCATTAAGGTGAGGATAATATTGAACCCAAAAAAAGAATGGGGAAATTGACTTATAATATTATCATTATAGTTGAATAATTTTTGTGAAAAATGTATATTTTATCTTTGGAACCTATGAGAGAGTGGTAATTAATGGTTCCTCTTATTAAGGTTTTAATTCATCTTAAATCTACCTTGTCTACATTTCTAGAACTAGAAGTTGAATTTGAATTGAAGTATGGTAGTGGGTGATTTCATGTAGGAAACATGAAATTATCAAGGATTAATGAGAATTTAGTTTCTTTGATTATGGTGTGTATTTGAATCTAGGTGGGACTTATTCTGATGATTTCATTAAAATCTCAACCCAACTCAAAATCATGTTTCTTATAAATCAATGTTTCAACGTGATTCAATTTAATCTAAAAACGAAATATTGTTTTCTATGTACATACATAAATCATGTATTATTTGAGGACAAAAAAAATTTATGTACGGGAAAATTTTATGTGGTGTTTATTTAAAATATTTTTTCTAATAAATTTCATGTTTTTATTGAGGTTTTGATCGATAATTTTTTTATTGGTAAATTATATAATTATGGGTAATTTGAGGTTGAATATATTATTAATTGAACATTATTTCATATATTGTGTTCATGGTGTTCAGGAGAAGAATTTTTCAGGAGTTCAATTTTCTGTATATTTTAAAAGAAAACCCATTATTGTGATTTTGTGGAAAATATATAATGAAAATATATTTATCAAATTATTTTTATGAGGTTTTTATTTTTAAAATGATTCTATCATAATTAAATATTTGCTATTTAACAAAAATTGGGGAATTCATCTTATCGGGAAATTCATTGATTTTTAATTATTTATTTTTATTTGGTATTGAAATAGATCATATACAGTGAATGATGATTTCTATATTAAAAGGGGATGACATCATGTGAAGAAATCACGGAAAAAATAATCTAAGCCCAGAAAATAGAGTCATTGCATGTTCTAAAATTAGTAATGGAATGCTACCAAAATTAATAAATACCAGTAAACCACATGATCAAAATTCTAATCGATCCGAAGTGTAAATTTGTAAAAGTGTGAGGGTTGGTGCAAAACCTAGTTTAACCTACCATGTGGAAAAAATTGGCAATCTAATGGGAATACTATGACTCTATTATCAACTTACCATAAGGGTTTCATCCAAGTTGTCAGGCCTTCATCTCGAATCGAACACACCTAAGGATGAAGTGGATACACCCCCTCAAGCTACCAAATATAAAAATCTAGAACACTACCCAACATACCATGAAGGGTTAGTGTGGTCAACTACTTATTTAAACTGAACCAGATTTAACCAACCACAAATGAAAAATTATTGAACACATAGGGTCGATACAATCTTTTTTTTCTCAAGAAGTGTACTAGCCATAGAAGAGGAGCACTATACGAAATCGAAATTGCGAAATAAATTGAAGGTGGGATTTTAATTGATCATGATGGAGATGTTAAGTTGATATTTTCTTGAACAAGAATCGGAATAAAATCAATGACGTAATTTAAAAAAAATTTATATGACTTTCACCAATTACAACTTTTAAGATGACTAGTAAAATTAAGGATAAAGGCACGTGAGCCCAATTGAAGCTGACCGAAGCCTGCTAGTGAAGACACTAAATGAAGATCGACTGCTTTAAGATGAGTAGCATAAGGCCAAGATCACTAATTAAAGCTGGATGATGATGATGATTACAGAATCATTTGAGGTTACAACACTAATGATAAAACTGAGTATGAAAATTAAAGGTGATGATTCAAGCTTGACTGTGAGAGGTGGAAAGAGGTTTAAGAAACACTACTGATGATTGTTGGACCAAGTTCGAAAATAAGAAGTAGATTTAGATCTTTGGTTTTTGATTTTGGAAGACTAAAAATAGTTTATTAGATATGGTTTATGTATAATTAAGCTAGTCACAATGCCAAATGGATCTTGTGCCTGTTGGAGAAGAAACATGATGCTAAGACTAAGTCTAGTTATGATAAAATTTGACTGTCATTTTTTATTAATGATTGGATAATTTTTTTGTTTTATTCCATGTTTAGAAATGAATCTATCACGAATATAGAGAATCATGCTCCCCACTAGAGCTATTATGATGATGTGTGAGGAATCACACTAGTTTCTCTAAAAATGTCCTAAAAAAGGCGGCTCAATCTATTTCAATAGTTAAAATCTCAGATCATGCATTATGTGTGATGAGTGATAGAGGATCATGATGATGAGGATATTTTCCAAGTAATAAGGGATGAAAATGATAAATTTAAAGCTTAACTAAATTTTAATTTTGAAAATGGAATATATTTTGACCACACCTAAGTATAATCAGTTGAGAATGAATTAAGAATATGGACATATCCAAGAGGATTTTCATAAAGTGGAGTTAAAATGTTGGATCATTCTTATGATTGGAAGGGAATTTAAATTAACTTAGGTTGTGGTTGTGAGAAACCAACATTCAGTTATAATTTTTAGTGAAGATCAGTGAAAATGTTGACGGAGATTTAAATATTATTATGTACCATCTAAATGATTGAAATCTAATTTGAACATTTTTTGTGTGTTAGCACATTATTGATTTGATACATATTTTCTTAACTGATTTCCATTAACCAGTATAAATTCAAGGAATAATCCCAACACTTAAGACCCAATAAAAAAGTTTGTTTAATCCTCACACTCCAACCTATGTGAAGGGAACCATTATTTTCATGTTTTTTAAGAGCTCGAGCTTGCTTCATTGATCTATACAACTAGTGATATCAAATAATTTTTAATTTATGAATTGATGAGGATATGTAGGGAATATTCTAAATCATGTAATAATGTTGAGAGAATGTTTTGAGTGGATCCTCTTACTATTTTTCATACAAGACTACATGTAGGGGAGCACATCCTATTAGTATAGATTCACTGGGTCTCCAATGGGGATGATTAATGAGTATTCCTACAGGAGATAGGGATGTGAATTATTTTTGAAGGCCTTAGCTTAGATCATTTTTGAGGGATATTGTTTATATTTAAGGTTACACATAGAAGTCTTGGAGATTTTTTTTAAGGGATGAACATGATCTCAAGGTAGGGATTTGAAAGCTTATTTTATTTAAGAGAGAAAATATCATATGATTAGGGGAGATATTATATTCGAAAGGTATTCGAGTGACATCTGATTACGGAATGGGAGAAGAACATATTGGTATGCGATGTGAGAAGGATGTGATCTACTCAACAAAATAATATTCATTTCTCTCTTATTCTTTTTTCACTCAATTTAATGGATCAGATTGTAGTGAAATTTTTAATTCTTTGTTGATTGAACTTGATCATTGGCTAGAGATTTTTAGGGGAATAATATTTTGTTCAAAATCCATTTATTTTATTTAGGTGCAATTTTTTCTAGTCACTTATTCAAATCTTCAGTTTCATAAGATATTTATTTTCAAAGAAAAACAACATGTTATATGAGGACTTGTCTTAATCATAAATTTATTTGACTAATTATTTTTCTTATATCTGTCAAGAAATTAAATGACTCTTCAGAGTTCCACACAAAAACAGTGGAAATGTTTTTGGAGATAAATCAATCATCATTAGTGAATGAATACATTCTCCAAATAGAAAATCATACGAATAAATCACTCATAGGTTAATTAGCTGACATAGTTGGTTGTCCACATTTAATTTAGTTTTATTAATTTTGATTCATGAATAAAGAAAAAACCTTATAAAACCAGCTAATCAAAATTCCTTAATCTATCATCTGATTGTTCTTACATTATTTTTTATCTATATTACTTATCTATTTTCCTACCTTTCATCCACAATACATTATCACCATTAACATATTTTTCATTCATCACCACATCACCATTTTTTCATTATTTAATGATTGTAATTTCTATCTTCCTTACTCACAAAAACACTCACATGTTTCCTTGACCATTAATTAACACTAAATCACCACTAAACTTGTTATATGTATGGTTATTAATAACTAATTTGACATAATAATAATAATTATAATAAACTAGGATCCTAATAACAAGTCATGATAAAACCATGCATTCAAATGGTACAAAATTATGCATCACATCTAACTGTTTTTTTGATCCCGCATGGTTTTGGATTAATTGAAAATTGGTTCCCAATTTTTTAAGATAAATTCAAGGTAAAATTGATAGTTTTTTTAGTCTCTTAAAATTAAATTTGTTCAGATTTTGGTATGATGCTTTTTATTCCATATATTTTTTAATGTTTTTAAACCATTTGGGTGAAAAGGGAAATTGTACAATGAATGTGGTTTAAAAAATAGTTTGACTCTATGTCTATTAGAAATGATTTTAATCTTTTACATGAGGCATTTTCAAGTTTGGTTGATTTTTTAATGGCATCCAAGGATTTTTTTTGAAATTTAAGTGTATAATTATTTAAATATATTGAAATGAATATCTTAAATCTATATATGATTTCAAATTGTAATAAATTGAAAATTGATTTTTTTTTAATTTTTTGACTTGTAATAATGTTATATAATAGTTCATATAGCATTTAGATGAAATAAAGTGTTTCTAATGTTTTATTATTTTAAATTAAGGGTGATCTATTTTTGAAGTGTATGAATTGGAAAAATAAAATTTTAACTCGTGCTGGAAATCAAGGCTTTTCATGTAAATAATATTTTATGAAGAGTGAATAGTGTGTTTTAATTTGATAAAATTATATTTTTGGGATTTTTCACATGGTTTTTAATGGGGATTATATTGTGTATAAGGTGGTACATGACATTAATAAAATAATTTCTAGTGATATTTTAAATATTCCTCCATGAATGGAAATAAAAGAAAGTATATGGCTTGGATCTATGAATGGTTCTCTCAATGAGTCATTTTTATCCCCCAAAAGAAGTTTCTTTGGATCTGGACTCCAACATGGATCTGAAGGGAGTGTTAGATTTGGAAATATCTCTACTCTTAGATCATGTCTTTCTTTTAATCATTGGGTCATTATCAGGATTTTGGATTTTAATTTTTTTTGGGTTCTTAAAGTGGACTAGAATTTGGTTTAGGAGTAAGATTCTTATAGCATGTCTATTTTTGGTGGTTCTTGAATGTTTCATGGGATTATTATTATTTATGGTTATTATTTTTCAATGAATTAAATTCTATTTCTTGGTGAAATTTTTGTTAAAGGGTTATCCATTTGTGGGGCTATTAATTTTAGTATCAGTTTTGGGAATTTTGAGGATGATTTTCGATGGGTTGAATAACAATGAAATATGGGACCATGATCACGTAATTAGGATCAAGGTTTCTTTTTTATATCACCTAAGGATGCTGATTTTTTGTGGGTTCTACTTTAGATAATGTCCCATGGTTTAATTTCTAGTTTACCTATGTTGAGTGATGCCCTCTGGTGAGTGCCCATGTTGTTTTTTTATTATGGATTGGTTTTGAGTGTTGTCTTGGATTTTTTTTGGAAGGGAATTAAATTAATGATTCCTATTTTAATGAGTTAGTTTGGGGGTAGTTTGAATGATTTTGTGGGTGTTATATCTGTTGGATTTCGATCAATTTCCTTGTATTTGTTAGCTAGGTTATGGGTATGGGGCTTGTTTTTTTGTGACCGAATTCTCTTAACAGTGATTCCTTTCATTTTACCACATAAAATCAATTCTAAATTTTAGTGAGACATTGATGGGACTATTTCCAATTGGGTATTATAGTTTTATGGTTATGTTTTGATCAATTTTCGAGGTTTCTTGGTGCAGTTTAAGTATTTTAATCCCATTCTTTGATGATTTTGTTTGGACAATTTTGAGATTTTGGACCATTTTTAGTTGTTTTCACCTTGTTTGGTATATGCTTCATCCCTAATAACATTTTAAAAATTTATTTTGGGGGGTAAAAGCATTATATTTGGGATATTTTAAAACCTTATTGTTTTATTTAGATAATGAAATATTAGGGTAAAGAAAAATTTGTATATTTCAAGATTGAGATTTAAAATTTGATATAATTTTTCTTATGTACATAGTTTAATCATGGTCACTGCATGGTTTTGTAAAACATACAAATAACCCTTCCATAAGGGAATAATATCTACATGGTTTAGTGCACACAATTGTTTCTAAACCGTGTAGGTACTCTTATGTAAATGGGTCCTTTGTTTTTGAGCATGCATGATTAACAAACATGTGTAATACATAATTAAGGAGATTCATAGGCGAATCCACACATATTAACATTCTATGTAACTCTCCATGAGGGCGGTGGCCCATGATTTGTGCACGGTTAGTAAAAATAATGTGAGTTAACTATATGTCGAGTCATAACTTGGAAATATTCATCTGTGCGGTTTATAAAAATGCATGGCCAAGCCATGCGGGAAATCCAAGTATCATTTAGAGGTGAATTTACCTATTTTAGTTTCTATTTTTTTTAAAAAATTTATTCTCTCCTACCATACTCATTTAACGAATCTAATGGTATCAAGGGGTGATCAAAATTTATTCTCATTCAATTCTTGGTGTCTTTTGGATTTTAAGTGGTTTTCAAGGTAATTACTCTTCTTTCTCCCATTTCCTCTTCCCTCATCTTGCTTCTTCCATTTCCCCTTCTATTTCCTTATCCATTGGCACCCTAATTTATGAATAGTTCTAATTATGGGTTTGGGTTTTCTAATATTGATGTTTAGGTTATTTAGAGCATGTAAAGGTTGATTCATGGCTCGTTTGGGCATTCACCATAGAAGGTGATGTGTTGAGACATTATACTAATAATTTTTAGGTAGTTCTTTCAATTTACTTACTTTATTATGCATTTCATCGATTCTTGAGTGTTAAAAATTCATTTTTAAATCATGGAATATTTTTTATTATGGTTTTTTAAATGTATGTATAAATTTATTCTTTGAAATTGTGGCTTGACATAAAAGGAAATTTCCTATAGAATTATATATTATTTTATAATTGAATATTTTAAATGTGCCAAGTGTTAATAATATTTTACAATGGATTTATTTAAATGGATTTGATAATAAATACTCCTTGATCCTTGTTTTATATTTTAAATGTAATGTTTCGTGTTTTTAAAGAAATTTTTTTGTTTGATGAAAAACTGTGTCTTGAGTTATAAAAATCATTTTGAATGGATTAAATTTTGATAAAATTGAAAGGACTCGACATTCCATGTTCATTTTCACATGAAGGCTCGTCTAACACATTATAAGAGGTTAATTCCATGTGATAACCTCTTTGATTTCCACTATTTATATTTCACCTTATGTGGGGTTTTTATTATTATATGGTGATATAACGAATGATGTGAAAGGGGTTATTCTATGAAAGGGTACAAGTGGTGATGTCTGAGATATATTTTTTCTTTATCATGTTAATTATCAATTTTTCTTTCTCACCTACAAGATAGTTTGTTAATGGGAATGATAGCTAACTTATTAGATAACTGGTAGAGTGAAAACCCCTTGTGTATACTATTCTCTTGCTATGGGGTCATTTCACATAGAAGAAGTGTGATCTGAGGGGATTTTATTTTTAATATACCCTCATTCTATCAGGACTTTTGGAACCTCTATTGTTATTATTTATATTCATTTTTTATTGATCTGTTGACTTGGTTTTGATTATGATCTTTCATCAATGGGTAGGTATACACATGAAAAGGTTTTAAATTTTTGTTTGAAAAGATTTTTTTAAAAATAGAATGTTTTGAAAAAAAATTTCAAAGAAGGGGTTTAAAATGGAATAAAAAAGGAACGCTTTATTACTTTCATGAAAGAAAAAATGATTTTTTTTGTTCTTTGAGATTTTAATCAAGATGGATTCCAAATATGAAAATTGATTACATTATTAAAATAAGTATTTTTTTATTTTATTCATTAGGAGTTATAAAATCCTAAAAACAATATTTTATTTATAATATTTAAAAATATCATTCATGTCATGTTTCATTATTGGAATTACATAGAATCCTTGGAAATATCCTAATGATCTTTTTATCTCACATCCTACATACACACCTCTATGTGTGTGTGAAACTCTAATTTTTAATATTAGATTTTGGTTTGATTTCATCTTGGTTATTTTTTATTCGGGTCTACCTATGGTGAGTTTTTAGTGGAGGGAAACAATGGGCTTCATTGAGGTACATGGGAATTTGGTTTGAGTTCTATCATTATTTTTGTATATTGATGTATTGGCCAAGATGGCCTTCCCCTTTTTACATTTACCTAGTTTATTTTTTTTATCCCGATTGTATTTTTATTCTTGGAAGATGTATGTATATTGATACAAATGGGTTGAATCATTATTACTAATTATGAATCTTTTGGATTTATTTTCTATTATTGTTATTTTTAATTGTTCTTGCATGGATATATAAAGTATCGATCGTCCATGATGGATTTTTGGAAAAAATATGTATCATGTGTTAACACTAATTAAAGAATGAAGTTATTACCAACTATACTACCTTGATGCTCAAGCACTAATTTCCATCCTGTTGGGATCAAGAATTCCCATCAGGACTTGTGACAGGTCAATTCATGTGATGTATCAAGTCATCCCAAGTTGGTTGAATACAAAATTCTATTAGATCCTAGTATCATGTTAAAGTCCTATATGTTCTTTAGTATTATCTATTTTTAATTGGGTTAGTTCATGGTAGTTTGTAGATAAGGACATCTGACCATAGGAGGAAGGTATGGGGGGGGGGGGTGTCCTTGTGATCACCTTCTCATTCAAAACCTCAAGTTACCATGGGTATTCATGTTTAAGACTTATATTTTAATTTTTTTATTAACATGTTAATGTATTTTCATATGAGGGAATGATATTTGAATTCTCGATGAGCTTTCCAAATGATTTTAGGGTTTCCGTACTCATTTTATGATAAAAGAGAGATAGAACTAGGCCACCACAATTATCCTACATATTCCGTATAACCATGTGGATCCCTTGTAGATGGTTTTATAAGCTTCTCATAGGATGTCACATGGTTGGAAAATTTTAATGATTCAAAAATTTTATAAATTAAATTCAATTATAAAAGAATATATGCCTTGTTTTAGCAATTTAGTCATATAAAACACATGCACAAATATTTCATTTGTTATTTTAGACCATTATAAAATCTGGCCAATATTATAAGTTTGACTTTGAATACTATAAAGAATAATAACCATTGATAATAGTTATTCTACAGTGACCATTATGATTAGTATATCTAAATGGTTATAATCAAATCTAATTGATATATAAGGAAGAAGTGATGGACTCAACCAGTAGAATCAAACCTTATGAAGAACATTTTTTAGATATTCTAAGGGAGATGGAATCACTAGTGTAACGCCCTGACCCCAGTTACCTAGAGTCAGTTCATTATTACATAACATTGGCATGATCACAAGAAAGATCAAATCTCAAAAGACCAATTGGTTTAGTAGCCTTGGAAACACTAGATATATACATAAGTTTTACATTACATCATAAAATGAAAAACTACTACAACAACATAATATCTCCACAGTCCACACTATTATCCCCTCATAATATCCCTGTAGGTCAATTCATAACTTACTTCTTCACATCCTGGGGAAAATAAACATAGAAAAGGGGTGAGCTCAAATGCCCAGTAAGGATAACAATATAGCGGAACATTCAAAATAAGCATAAACATTTAAGGCAATGCATTACTAAAAAAAAGCCTTTTAAACTTGAACATCAACATAGTATGGCAAATGTAAAATGAAATAATTCCATTTAATTATTCACATGGATATTCTACTAATCGAATAATCACATGCAAAATCAATAACCACTTTCATAATGATGGAATGCATAATGCTAAACTTTAATTTCTTTTCAAGGCCTCGTCCCAAGACCTTGGGGCTAACTGTAACCGGAACCCAACCCGGAGTGCCTCTAATAACCGGACACCAACCCGGAGTGCCTCTAATAACCGGACACCAACCCGGAGTGCCTCTAATAACCCGAGACCAAACCGGAGGGCTTACTTTTACCAGTCCCTAACCTGGAGGGCTTACTTTTACCAGTCCCCAACCTGGAGGGCTTACTTCAACTAGTCCCCAACCTGGAACATACTTGTCCAACACATTCATATGAAGTAAAGGTTGAAATAGAACATAAACATTCTTATTGGAACTAGCATACGAAATGTCAATACTTTACTCATAAACCATGAATGACACATCTACAGTCAAACATATCACAAAAATTCATTACAATATGGAAGTTTTATATCATAATAAATCAACTTCAAATAATCTTAAAATCCATCAAAGGATGTTGACATAGATGAAAATGTTTTTTTTAAAATTATTGAGAGAAATATCCCTTTTTCATGAAAACATTTTAATGTTACACAATTTAGAAAGTAAGTCATTTAAATAAATTTTTGGATCAAAGTGTCCCATACCACTTTGAAACTTTTGAATGGAATTAACACTTTTAAAACATTCATTTTCATATAAATAAATCCTTACAAACCATTTTGAAAACATGGACATAAATGAGGATTATTTAGAAGAATAAATATTTAAAACATTTAAAATGATGTTTTAGTAAAAGTTACCTTAGAAATAATCCCTTTGAAAAGTCTTTTATGAAATATGGACATGGATTGTAAAAATGTCTCTGTAGATACTTACGTAAAGACAACCTCGAATATTAAAGAGATTGTGAAGTAAACCCTTATCAATTTGGTAACTTATGAAACATACAACCCATGAAAGAGGTATCATAAAATGAAAATGTAAATACACATAAGGTAAAGTGTATTACACAAAGAATACAATTATGGGCACCACACAAAAGATAATAGTGGAAATATGGAATGAATCTCACGGAAATAAAGAGTGAGATGAAAACCCCTTACCATGTTAATCAACTGAGTCGTATGGCCAAAAGTTAATCACCACCAAATTATTTATAGAATAACATGAATATAAAGATAATCATGATAATATATATCAAATTCCAGTACAAAATACACCACTTTCAATAATTTAGTGGCGAATAATGGAAATCTCACGGAATTGAATGTGAGATAAGAAAATTCCTTACCTTGTACTTTTACTTGGTTGGGGTAGGTTAACCTCCTCTTCTTCGGGTTCTTCCTTTTGATTTGATCAAAAGGGATCCTTAGGTTGGATTTCTGATCAAACTAAGGCCCCTAGGTTGTAGTGAGGGAAGTTGGGAGAGTATTTGGGCAGAGTTTGGCCGAACCAAAAGGCTTTGAAGGTGTGAAGAAATGAGAAGGAGGAGTGCCCTTTTATAAGAGGGGTGAGGGGAACCTTTGGAAAAGCTAGAAATATTAATTTATAATAAATTCATATTCGGTTTCTAATGGATAAAAAGTTGATTATTCAAAGTTTAAGGTGGGGATGGGTCGAAAACAACTCAACCAATAGAATTTAGACAGGTTTGGGTACTTATATTAACCTTATCTTTAAGTTTTAACTCTAAGTTAATTAGTTTCACTTTTACAATGTCTCTTTGTATTTTAATATAATATGGTTAATAAACTTACTATATACATCCAATCGACCCCCAAGTGGTCCATTAATGATGAAACTATCATGATATAAGTCTCTTGGCCGAACCATAGATTTTTAGGAATTTAATATCAATTAATAATATAATATTTTTTTGAAGAACTATTTTATGTCAATTTTGACACTATTCAATAGTTTATTTTTGTGAAACTCATAACAGATTGATTACTTCGAACAAAGTCAATTAACTCAATTCTAATGTAGCATATTATCCTAGAAAATTAGTTTAATTCATTAAAAGTTTCATATTATATTTATTTGGGTATTTATAATATCAATTATTTTAATTTTTCACTATTATAGTAATTACTGCATCATCATTGTGTCATAAATAAAATAAATTATTTAATGTATAAAAATTATAAATAAAATATAATTATGTAGGAAATCTTCGTATCTTTCTAATGAATATTTATAATCTAAAATTCAACATATATAACCCTATGTAACAATTGTTTTTCTAAAAGATATATGCTTGTGTCATTTTTGTATTCATTTTAACTTAAATAAAATAAAGTGTCATTATCACTTACAAGTGGATCCATGGGATCCCAAAATCGACCCAAATATGCCCATGGTCGACCATGTATCATCCAATAAGGTTATGACACGTTTTAGGGTAATTTAGTATTATTATAATATTATTTTTTAACCCTTATTTACCGGATTTACCCTTAACCATGGTAAATAAAATTTTTACCGCAGTAATTATTCAAAATGTCCAAAAATAAAAGTTACCTATTTACACAATTTGAACATCCTGATTCCAAATATGGAATCCATTTTTCTAAATTCAAAACACAGAAGTGGCAAAAATTAATTTAAAATTAATTCCCGCTGTCAAAACAAAAAGCGTGTTTTTAAGAGATAATTACTATCAAAAGATTGACACCTGTTTATGTTCGGTTTAATTGTAAAATTATGTCCAATGACCAAAATTATATTAAATGGTAAAAATATATTCTAAATATACTTTAAAACAACTTAAATTCATAATTTATCACTATTAATTATTTTGATTAAAAAAGTTGTTTTTAATTAAAATTTAGTAATTTTCACAATTCATCAAAATATGAAAGTTATCCGAAATGTACCAAAATTTCACCTTGGGCTAAATTAAATATTCCGAATCCAAAAATGAAGTCCATTCTAACATATAAAATATATATAATTTCAAAAATTAGTTATTACTATTCAGAACGGCTAGTTTGATTGGTTGTGGTGTGTTAGAACTCAAAGTTGCGTACAACAGACGCTACTGTATTATTCAAAGGAAAGCGTACCGTGGAAGCTTGGGATGTTTCATTTTAAATTTTTTTGATGTCCCCATTTAGTCAAAATGTTTAAAATATTGTATTTAAAAAGGTTTCACTATTAAAAGTTGATAAAAGTGCAATACTGAAAATGAATCTGTTCTTGTATTATGTCTAAGAAACTCATAATATGGATTCTAAAATTATAAGGATTATATAAAGTTTAAAATTTAGTTAATACTATTCATAACCTCTTTTTAACGGCTTGTTTGGTAATACATGGTGTTCTTGAACTCGGTGTTGCGTGTAGTGCAAGTTATTGTATTATTTTAAAGAAATAACACACTATGAAATATTGGGGTGTTACATTCTCCCCTCCTTCAATAAATTGCGTCCTCGCAATTTGAAATTGTTCTTCCAAAATAAAAGGTTGAAAATAAAAAATATCTTTGTGGGAAAACCCACATCGGAAATTGGGTTACTAAAATTTAGTCTTAATATGAGGAAATGAGAAATGAAAGGGTCACCACCAAATTATGATCTCGATTAGGAGAACATTGGTGGCAATTAGAGACATATAATTGGAGGAAAAATGTAAATATTTATAGGTAGTGATTGAGGTCATCAATCACAAACAAGTAAAAAATTGAGGTCCTTAAACTCATCAATCTATGATGATTTGAAATACCATCGGTTCAACAAAATATAGGGTATTAGGATAACACATTTTTGACGTTTCAAAATATCTTAGTTGAAATCCCACATCGAAAAATGAATTAATGAGGCCTCTATTTAAAATAAAGAGTGTAAAGTATGAAGATTACCGAAAATAACACATACTAGGTTTCCATGTAGGAAAATATGGATATGGAAGAGAAATCTAACCATCAATTATCTGATGGAGAGTGGTAGAGAACATGGCTATGAAAAGGCCAACAATCCCAAAGCCAAAAATTAGTGATGATTTAAGGTACCATCTAGGACAACATTTTTGTTCTAAGTTCCTTTTCTTAATGTTGAGGAATTTATTTATGAGATTGGATAAGATCATAAAGAGATATACTTACTTTATAATTAGAGTTTTGTCCATTAATAAATTTCTACCACAAACTCATCTTTCACTCGTAAAAAAAAATTCTATTTATACTATTCGTACAGGGTTCCAAAATAAATGAATTTATAATTCATCTACCAGATCTTTTAAAAAAAACTAAATTATTTAATCCAGGATATCTCTTGGGATAGTGGTAGGTGATACACCCTTGTCGCCCTTTGGTTGCGGGTTCAAGTCTCACGGCCTTGCCGGACACGACGGGTTGCCGCCCGACCTCCGGGTTGTCCTTTTATGGCAATCCAAAATTAATCTCAAACTAGAATTTATCCAAAATATTTCGGACCAAACTCACAGTCCAAAAATTATAAGGAAGTTAAACATAATGTAGATCCTTTTTACCACGTAATAGCATATGAATACCTTCATCATGTATTCTTTTAATACACTGAAACATCCTGAATTACCATATTCCTTATTGATTACATTCATGCTCCCTTATTCCATATAGAATGCTGGATATACCTCATCAATCCAAAAATGTTTTAAACCCCAACAATAATGGAATATACAGATCATTAATCAGTTCCAAGGTAGTCAAGAATATCCAATATAATTTATCCAAAACAATCATGTATTATTCCAAAATCACTAACTCGGTATGAGAACTATATTATGGTTTATCATTCTCTAAACCATATATTTTCCAAAAATTTATCCTGCTGTTGAGTCACCTTTCTTTGTTCCACACAATCTCAAGTCCTTAATGAAATAGTATTGGAGTACAATCCTTATATACTCCATAATTATTATAACAAGTACATTGTTGATACAACACTCAATTGACATAATCAACATAAGAACTCTAATCATTCCTCTTCAACTGTGGTAGTATCATAACTTGATTATTATCCAATAACATCATTTGCGGCATATTCTGATGACTGGGACATATGTTCGCATAGTGTCCAAACTCCTTGAAAATGAAGCATTGTACATTTGAAACCATTTTCTTACCCTTACAGTCACGTACTTTGTGCCCATTTCCTCTACACTTATAACAAACTCCCATTCCTTTCAGGCAAGTTCCCGGGTGTTTCTTTCCACAGTTACCACATATGGGAAAATTATTCTTTTTCCTCTTCCCTTTATCCATCTTTCTCTCTTCCACCCTTTTCTTCTCTTGCTTCCCTTCAAAGCCATAGGACTCAGTAAACTCTTTACTTATCTTATCAACACATGATATTATTTCTTCATATGATGATAATACATGCGAGACTATTTCTCTTGTAAATTCTAGCTTAAGACCATAAAATATATGATCCTTCTTTCTCTTTGTATCATGTGCATTGCTGGAGTTCTCATTCCTTCTACTAGGCGCCATTTCTAAACATTGGCATACACTAGATTAGTTTATGAATAACAATACCTAATCCCAATCTTTTAAAACACATAACATAAATTAAATAGTTTATGGATATAATCCATAATCATAAAAATGTCTCCTTTGAGGAAGTATATACTCATAAACCCTTCATAATGATTTGTAAAGAAAATTAGAGTTATCCTAAGCATATCCCCCGGGAGTGTCGTAACCAAGAGTGCAGCAAGTCCCGTTGTCGTGCACCAGTTCCCGTTCGAGTCTAGCTCAAAGCGGTGTTTTCGGGTTTTACCCCTAGGTACATCTGTGCCAGAGCCGCCTCTACCTGCTCGTATCCAGACAGGGATGTATTGCTCAGAAAACTCACAAAATCTCTACAATACCAAAATTCTAGGAAGTTCTTCTATACTAATCCTCAAAGTTCATCTTAGGTCTACGTGCTCTAATCAGAGTTTATCTAAATCTAGCTTCCAAGGTTTGTACTAAACTTCCTCTGATACCAACTGTAACACCCCGACCCCAGTTACCTAGAGTCGGTGCATTATTACATAACATTGGCATGATCACAAGAAAGATCAAATCTCGATAGACCGATTGGTTTAGTAGCCTTGGAAACACTAGATATATTCATAAGTTTTACATTACATAATAAAATTAAAAACTACTACAACAACATAATATCTCCACAATCCACACTATTATCCCCTCATAATATCCCTGCAGGTCATTCATAACTTACTTCTTCACATCCTGGGGAAAATAAACATAGAAAAGGGGTGAGCTCAAATGCCCAGTAAGGATAACAATATAGCGGAACATTCAAAATAAGCATAAACATTTAAGGCAATGCATTACTAAAACAAAATCCTTTTAAACTTGAACTTCAACAGAGTATGGCAAAAGTAAAATGAAATAATGCCATTTACTTATTCACATGGATATTATACTAATCGAATAATCACATGAAAAATCAATAACCACTTTCATAATGATGGAATGCATAATGCTAAACTTTAATTTCTTTTCAAGGCCTCGTCCCAAGACCTTGAGGCTAACTGTAACCATAACCCAACCCGGAGTGCCTCTAATAACCGTACACCAACCCGGAGTGCCTCTAATAACCGGACACCAACCCGGAGTGCCTCTAATAACCGGAGACCAAACCGGAGGGCTTACTTTTACCAGTCCCTAACCTGGAGGGCTTACTTTTACCAGTCCCCAACCTGGAGGGCTTACTTCAACTAGTCCCCAACCTGGAACATATTTGTCCAACACATTCATATGAAGTTATGGTTGAAATATAACATAAACATTCTTATTGGAACTAGCATACAAAATGTCAATACATTACTCATAAACCATGAATGACACATCTACAGTCAAACATATCACAAAAATTCATTACAATATGGAAGTTTTATATCATTATAAATCAACTTCAAATAATCTTGAAATCCATCAAAGGATGTTGACATAGATGAAAATGTTTTTTTAAAAATTATTGAGAGAAATATCCCTTTTTCATGAAAACGTTTTAATGTTACACAATTTAGAAAGTAAGGCATTTAAATACATTTTTGGATCAAAGTGTCCCATACCACTTTGAAACTTTTGAATGGAATTAACACTTTTAAAACATTCATTTTCATATAATTAAATCCTTACAAACCATTTTGAAAACATGAACATAAATGAGGATTATTTAGAAGAATAAATATTTAAAACATTTAAAATGATGTTTTAGTAAAAGTTCCCTTACAAATAATCCCTTTGAAAACTCTTTTATGAAATATGGACATGGATAGTAAATATATCCCTGTAGATACTTACGTAAAGACAACCTCGAATATTAAAGAGATTGTGAAGTAAACCCTTATCAATTTGGTAACTTATGAAACATACAACCCATGAAAGAGGTATCATACAATGAAAATGTAAATACACATAAGGTAAAGTGTATTACACAAAGAATACAATTATGGGCACCACACAAAAGATAATAGTGGAAATATGGCATGAATCTCATGGAAATAAAGAGTGAGATGAAAACCCCTTTCCATGTTAATCAACTGAGTCGTATGGCCAAAAGTTAATAACCACCAAATTATTTATAGAATAACATGAATATAAAGATAATCATGATAATATATATCAAATTCCCGTACACAATACACCACTTTCAATAATTTAGTGGGGAATAACGGAAATCTCACGGAATTGAATGTGAGATAAGAAAATCCCTTACCTTGTACTTTTACTTGGTTGGGGTAGGTTAACCTCCTCTTCTTCGGGTTCTTCCTTTTGATTTGATCAAAAGGGATCCTTAGGTTGGCTTTCTGATCAAACTAAGGCCCCTGGGTTGTAGTGAGGGAAGTTGGGAGAGTATTTGGGCAGATTTTGGCCGAACCAAAAGGCTTTGAAGGTGTGAAGAAATGAGAAGGAGGAGTGCCCTTTTATAAGAGGGGTGAGGGGCACCTTTGGAAAAGCTAGAAATATTAATTTATAATAAATTAATATTCGGTTTATAATGGATCCAAAGTTTATTATTCAAAGGTTAAGGTGGGTATTGGTCGAAAACAACTCAACCAATAGAATTTAGACAGGTTTGGGTACTTATATTAACCTTATCTTTAAGTTTTAACTCTAAGTTAATTAGTTTCACTTTTACAATGTCTCTTTGTATTTTTATAAAATATGGTTAATAAACTTACTATATACATCCAATCGACCCCCAAGTTGTCCATTAATGATAAACCTATCATGATATAAGTCTCTTGGCCGAACCTTAGATTTTTAAGAATTTAATATCAATTAATAATATAATATTTTTTTATGAACTCTTTTATGTCAATTTTGACACTATTCAATAGTTGATTTTTGTGAATCTCAGAACAGATTGATTACTTCTAAAAAAGTCTATTAAATCAATCCTAATATATCATATTATCCTATAAAATTAGTTTAATTCATTAAAAGTTTCATATTATATTTATTTGGGTATTTATAATATCAATTATTTTAATTTTTCACTATTATAGTAATTACTGCATCATCATTGTGTCATAAATAAAATAACTTATTTAATGTCTAAAAATTCTAAATAAAATATAATTATGTATGAAATCTTTTTATCTTTCTAATGAATATTTATAATCTAAAATCCAACATATATAACCCTATGTAACAATTGTTTTTCTGAAAGATATATGCTTGTGTCATTTTTGTATTCATTTTAACTTAATTAAAATAAAGTGTCATTATCACTTACAAGTGGATCCATGGGGTCCCAGAATCGACCCAAAGATGACCATGGTCGACCATGTATCAACCAATAAGGTTATGACACGTTTTAGGGTAATTTAGTATTATTATAATATTATTTTTTAACCCTTATTTATCGGATTTACCCTTAACCATGGTAAATAAAATTTTTACCACAGTAATTATTTAAAATGTCTAAAAATAAAAGTTACCTATTTACAAAATTTGAACATCTTGATTCCAAATATGGAATCCATTTTTCAAAATTCAAAACACAGAAGTGGCAGAAATTAATATAAAATTAATTCCCGCTGTCAAAACAAAAAACGTGTTTTTAAGAGATAATAACTATCAAAAGATTGACACCTGTTTATGTTCGGTTTAATTGTAAAATTATGTCCAATGACCAAAATTATATTAAATGGTAAAAATATATTCTAAATATACTTTAAAACCACTTAAATTCATAATTTATCACTATTAATTATTTTGATTAAAAAAGTTGTTTTTAATTAAAATTTAGTAATTTTCACTATTCATCAAAATATGAAAGTTATCCGAAATGTACCAAAATTTCACCTTAGGCTAAATTCGATATTCCAAATACAAAAATGAAGTCCATTATTAAATATAATATATATATAATTTCAAAAAGTTGGTATTACTATTCATAACGGCTAATTTGATTGGTTGTGGTGTGTTAGAACTCGAAGTTGCGTACAACACACGCTATTGTATTATTCAAAGGAAAGCGTACCGTGGAAGCTTGGGATGTTTCATTTTAAATTTTTTTGATGTCCCCATTTATTAAAAAAGTTTAAAATATTGTATTTAAAAAGGTTTCACTATTAAAAGTTGATAAAAGTGCAATACTGAAAATGAATCTGTTCTTGTATTATGTCTAAGAAACTCATAATATGGATTCTAAAATTATAAGGATTATATAAAGTTTAAAATTTAGTTAATACTATTCATAACCTCTTTTGAACGTCTTGTTTGGTAATTCATGGTGTGCTTGAACTCGGTGTTGCGTGTAGTGAAAGTTATTGTATTATTTTAAAGAAATAACACACTATGAAATCTTGGGGTGTTACAACTAGTCTTTTCTCTTGACTAATCCCAAGATAGGAATCAAGAACTAAACTCCAATGAAACCAATTATGTTATAAGTTCAAAAATTTATATATCACTAACCAATCCATGTTCATCGAACCACCCCAAGAAATTACTACCACCACACACCATATGCATAGGTAATATGATGGTGTAATATGGGGTTATGTATCTAGACCCTGTTAGTATGAATATAAATATTTTTTTTAAATTAAATTATGATTATATTGATCCATTTTAATGGTTTTTTAAAACATGATTATATAATGAGTTTTTTTAAAAATTATATTTGATTAAAGGTAACCAAAATTTCAATCTCGGGAAATATATAGTTTAAATTAAACCACGATTTTAGAAAAAATCCATGAGTTTTAGAATAAATGTAATTTTCATAAAATGTTATTAGTAAATAATATTTAATTTAATATAAATGGTAATATATTTTAATTAAGTCATATTTAATTTTTATAAGGTTCTGAATGTTGTTTGTGTCGTAAAAACATGTATTTTTTTTATAGTTAAGGATTTTCATTTAAGAGGAAAATAATATATTTTTAAATTTTATTTGGTAAAATAAATATCATTTTTGAAATGATTTTTTCAAAATTAGTTAATTGTGAATGTTTCATAATTACTTAATATGGTTGAAATTTTGGGTGAAAATTAAATATGGTATAAATAAATTGTTTACATTATGACATCATAGTGGCCCAAAAGTGAACTAAAAACACTATAAAACGAATCCATGAAAAAATATGTTTTTAGTTTAAATAAATTTATTTTTTAAGAATTTTTTTTAATTTTACAAACCTATTATGAATCCACAAAAACATATATTATATTTTAATGGTTTAAAAAAATTAATTATGAGTATGACTCACTCCTACATCCTGAATGGTATTATTTTAATTAGTTTGGCTATTAACTATATAAAATGTTGGAATACTACCATTTTTAGAAGAAACCATGGGATGAATCCAAGGTAAGAATTGTGTTTTATTTGTTATTTTATTCCAAAAATTCCAAAACCTATGTTTAGAAATAAATTATGAATTTATCTCTTTTGTTATAAATTCCACCCAACCTCACATTCATATTCTCTCAAAACCCATTAAAAATTATCTTCCTCTATATAATCCTCTCGAAACCCCTTTTAATGTATACCTTTGATCTTAAAAATCACCTTTAATAATTTTAGAATAACTCTATCAAGGTAAGGAATTCTATTCTTCTTCATCTTTTTTTCAGGTACATTCTTTGTTTCAATCCAATTGGTTTCCAATGATTCATATTTACATCTATTTTTACACATACCTATACTTTAATTGTGATTCCTTGTAAATGAGTGACCATTTTTCTCTCCTTAATCTTTTTCATGAACCTTTATTTACATCCATTTTTTTGTTGAAATTATTCCATGATTTTCCATGCCAAACTTTTAGGTTGGGAATATCCATTTCCATTTCCCATAAAATTGTATTCACCTAGTTGTACCTATCCTAAATTGATTTGTAACTTATAGGTGTGAAATCCACACTCCTTAATCATGGAATTAAAATTTATGAAATATTGTTTTTCTGTTTTAAGGTCTATATGGCACAAAAAAGGCATGTACATGATATAAATATGATGCGTGAGACCAGAATTATATAAAACTCCATTGCATTGGGTAACATTTTTGTCTCATGAGATACCATGTATAGTTAAAGGGATGTTAGCCTAAGAACACTGTGTTATGATATATCAATGGTGGACCTTGACTTATACTTATGATGTCATGTTTTATTTTTTTGACTCATTCTTACTATTCAATGATGTTATCATATTATTCAATACTTCAACAACAATTATCATGATTATCACCTATTTATGACACCATTTTATTTCCCTTGAATCACATTTACTACATCACTTTATATTATACTTTGATTATTCCCTCAGAAAGATTTATATTTAACCCATTTCTAATGTACATCCATGGTTTATACCATGTAGTATTAGAAGATCAATATATTTTAACAGTATTTTAGAGTTTTTTTAATTAATTTCTCGGTATCCATTTTTCAATCTATTGTGTTGCGTACCTAATTTTTTGAATACACTAGGCCTCTCAATATTTGGGATTCTATTACGTGTATCTTTATATAATAAATAATGAAATAAATTGTATAAATATTATGGGTTATTTTAGTTGGTATCAGAGAAATGTGTAGTTATTTTTTGGATTGGTATTAAAAACCCATAGTGAAAATCAAAATGATATGGCTAAATCTATGAAAATATCCCTAAATTTTTGTACGTGTAGATTTATTGATTTTTATAGAACAAAAATACCTTTCTGAATTAAAGAAATTTTATATGGATATGGAATAGATTTACCTATGGGTAATATCTTTGAAAGAAATCATTTGGTATTAACCAAACTTTTACTCGGTACACGAAAAACAGTCGTAAGACTACACACCTCTCCAAAAACTCATAAGGGATTTGTTTTTCTTATTCATGTGTTTTTATATACCATTATGAAGGGAATAAATTATTTTATGAAATTAAATTTCAATAAATATGTTGTGGATAACTAAAATTGAAACCTAGAAAATTATAGGTTAAGGCATACATGTCATTTATAGGTTATCCCTTCAGAATTCAGAATTTCTATTTTATATGTTTAATATTTTTAAAATTATCATAACTAATCTTCTTTTACATTAATCAGTATCCAGAAATAGAGGGAACTGAGTTAACAAGAAATGATATGGGGAATGTTATGACAACCCAAATGAAAATCCCAACCCAATATGAGAAATAATTAATAATTTTATGAAAATAATTAATCAATTAATTAATGTTTTGAATAAAAAAAATGATATGGAACACCCAAATACCCCTAATAAAGAGAAAAATTATATTTAGGCCTTTATTTGATAAAGGCCACTGACCTTTAGTGATACTTATGATCCCTTAATCACATAACAGTGGATAATCTTCATCAAAAAGATCTTATTTATCATTAAATGATTCAGACAAGAGAATGTCATTCAAGATAATTATAATTTAAAGGGGGAAGCTAATCAATGTTGTAAATTTTTCACGAATATGAATCCAAAGGAAAAAATCAATATAATAGAATAAAATGCATTCACGAAAATGTTTCTCAATAAATATTTTTTTGTCATTCTCTAAAATAAAGAATATAGGGAGTTACTTTACCTCAAGAAAAAGGAGGATGAATCCATCAGGGTGTATGAAGAAAACATCAAAACACTTTCATGAAACATGTTTTCATTTTTCATTGAATAGTAAAGAAATGTTGAATAATTATTTTTTGTTTGAAATCCAAATCAATGAAAATAATTTACAATTTGATACTATGAGAGCTATGAATAGATTTTCTAATATTCCCTCAAATCAAAATAGATACCGGATATTCGCAAGGGTTTCCTGGGACTAGAGATAGAAAGTAGATAATATAGCTTAATTATAGGGGATTTATGTAAAAATATCATGGGGGTAAGAATGTCCAACATCTAACATGTAAAATGTTTAGGAATAATCTCCTTGAAATTTTCCTGAAGGGAATAATGAAATGCATTTCGTGTGGTAAGGAGCGGCACCAAGATAGAGGATTTCAATGGGATAAACCCACTAATGTTATTGAATAAAGTAATTATCTAGTAAATACATATCCTATAATATAATGTTTCAACTACAATTAATGGGGAAACTATTAGAACCAATATACTAAGACAATGGTTATCGAAGATAACTGATGGCAACAACCTTTAATTCCTAGAGAGAAGGGTGAGTATATTCCATAACAATTTCTGAGGTGGATCTTGACAATGAACTAGTGTGGTGTAAATTGTTTATTATATTAATAATACTAAAAGTACTATTTTATTATAGCTCTATTCATTTTATCTTATCAAGAAAGTTTAGTAAAACTATTCAAACACCACCTCAATATATGGTAGTTGAGTTATAGATGAAAAAAATAAATTGGAAAATTATTTTATTCTAAAAAAATAACTTCTCCCTTTATCTATATTTGTTGGATAAATTTCCTATAGAACCTTGTGATACTTCCCATAGTGGAATTTGATTATTTTATAAGTATGGATTATATTTCCTTTTATCGATCAAATATAAAATTGTGGGATAAAGAAGTCACCCTATGTATTTTGAATCAACCTATTGTTGTATAAGATAGTAAGGAGGATGATGAATCTCCATTTGAATAATCTTATATAGGAAGGATATTATTTATTTATGAGAAACTGTATCTAGCTCAAATGATTGAGATTAAGGAAATGATCATCCTTGATGAGATCCCCATTGTATGAGAATAAGTTGATATGTTTCCTAAATAATTTCATATTCTTTTTCCTAGTTGATAGGTTGAGTTCTAGATCAAACATATACATGGATCATTTCCAATATCCAAGTCTCCATATAGAATAGTAAATTTTGTACTTAAGAACCTAAAGAAGTGTCCAGAATAAAATCTTAATAATGGGTTTATATTCCCTTGTGCTTCATTATAGGGTGCACAGGTCCTTTTCATCAAGAATAAGGATGTTACAATGAACTTATCCATTGATTATTGTGATCTCAACAAAGTCACGATAACGAAAATATACCCACTACCAAGGATTAGTGACTTTTTATATCAGTTACATGGACCCCATTAAATCTAGAAGGTGGATCGTCGGTTGGGATATTTTCAAATTAAGGGAAAAAAAGGATAACCTCAAAAATTATTTTCATATAAGATATGGTAACTACGAGTTCATAGTTATTCCATTTGGACTCGGTAATTCTCCACCTATCTCTATGGACTTAATGAATTAAATATTTTGGGATTACTTAGATAAATTTGTGGTAGTATTTACTTATAATATTTTTATCCACTCCAAAATCAAAGAGGAACATGAGGATGATTTGACAATTATGTTGAATAACATTTCAAAGAAACATGTCTATGCTACGTACAATAAATGTGAGTTTTGGATAGAGTAAGTAACATTATTAGGGTGTGTTATCACCAAAAAATGGGATATATATATAAATCCTTTGAAAAAAGAGGTAATTAACAGATGTCTTATACCAATAATTTTTATATATATCGATAGATTCCTTGGATTGTATAGGTATTATAATCGATTTGGGAGAAAATTTTCAAGATTTTCAAAACCACTACCAATAATACTCAAAATTAATTTAAGTTTGTCTAGACTAACAAATATAATGAGATATTTAAAGATTCAAAGAGGAGTTTAATCACTCTTCCTATGCTAAAATTTACCACCACTGGGGATGGATTTACGACCTCCTATGATATGTCCAAAAATGGATTAGTTTTCTTACTAATAAAAATGAAAATGTAATATATTATTCCCCCATCCAATTAAATATACTTAACCAGAACTGTCCGATGTATGATTTGAAATTAGCTGTAGTGTTATTCACATTGAATATTTGGAAATGTTATCTCTGTTGGTATAAGCATGACATATATATGGATTATAAGATCCTCAGGTATATATTCACTCAAATGTATATCAATATGATTCAATTAAGGTGGTTAGACCTAATCATGGATTATGGTTGTTCAATCTATTAACATCTTATGATGAAAAATAAAGTGGTAAATTCTATGAGTAAATATAATACCACAACACTATCCATGATGAGGTTTTAAATGGGATCTAATATTATTGGATATGAAAAGTAAGGAATTGGGAATCATAAAATGAATGCCATCCTACCTTCTTCAGTAACTTCTCAACCATCCATTCTTGAGAGAATCAAGGAGTACCAAAAAGATGATGGGGAGCTATAGATAAATGTTGTCAATAATCTGAATTTCAACATTACTAAAGATGGAGTTATAAGGTTTGGAACCTAGATGTGAGTCCCATGAAAACAAAAACTAAAATAGGAACTTATGGATGATTTTAATAGCTCATACTTCTATATTCATCTAGGAATTACTAAATTATATAGATATTTAAATCCAAAATTATAAGGGGACAACATGAAAATAGAGACTGTAGAATTTGTATCCTGATGCTTGGTATTTCAAAAAGTCAAGGATGAATGAAAATAGTATAATGGTATGATACAACCATTTCTCATAATAGTATGAAAATGGGAAAACATAACCATGGATTTCATCATAGGACTCCCTAGGACATCTAAAGACAATAGAGTCATTTGGGTGGTAGTTGGTCACCTTACAAAGTCAGTCCATTTCTTTTATATGATTATTTATCTATTGAACAAATCACTATGATATACAAAATATAAGAGGTAATACTAAATGTTGTAACACTCTCCACTGTATTTGATCAAGATCCAAGGTTTACCTTTCAGTTCTTGTGAATATTTCACATGCATTAGATATAGAGATGAGTTTCAATATTTTTTGTCCCCCTCATATGGATAGTTATTCTAAGAGAAAAATTCACACTCTATAGGATATATGGAGATCATGTTAAATTGATGTACAAGTGTATTGGGATTATCACATTCTTGTGGTGGATTTCTCATATAACCATAGTATCAATTCTACAATTTAAATGGATCCTTATGAGGCTATGTATGGGAAGAGGTGTCAGAATTGAACATGTTGGGATAATGTTATAGATTGGAAGATAACGAGACATGGTCATATATTATCTATGATAGAAAATGTTCAAACTATTCAGTTTTAAATAAAATATTTGAAATGTAGATAGAAAATCTATGTAGACAATCAATGATGAGACCATTTTTTTATGGTCAAATATATGTTATTCTTTCGTATATCACAACTAAAGAAAGTCACGAGGTTTGGAAAAAAGATAAAAAAATATTACTAGATACATCATCCCCTTTTAGGTCCTTAATCACATCAGAGTTGTGTGCTATTGACAAGCACTCCCACCTAACCCATCTCAAGTACATTATGTGTTCCATGTATCCCTTTTAAATAAGTACATACCGAACCCCTCACATGTATTTAATCATGAGGTGGTAGTTTGTAGAACAATATTTAATGTGAGGAGTAGCTACTGAATATCTTAGATCATAGAGACAAAGTTAAATGAAATAAGACAACTTTCCATGTTTGATTAATATGGTGGAAGAACTAATTTCAATAGCCTTCATGAGAAATAAAAGAGGTAGTGAAATAGAAGTATCCTCATCTATTTTTGTTTATGAATTGTTATTTTTAAGGTGATATTTATGATGTCTAGAATAATTTAATGACCCAAAATTTTATAAATGAAGTTTCCTTAAAAATTAATATATTCCTTACTACGTAATGTAGTTAAAGAATACACTTTCATTATATTTAATTTGATATTTTGGTCTGTTATAAAATATGGATATAATATTTTTCATTTAAAAGAACATTAAAAATCATAACCACTGTAAGAAATAGTAATTCAATAATGGATGTTAATATGAGTATATATTATGCATTATAAAAAAAATCTACTTGAAACAAAAAAGAAGAAGAGACACCTTCAACTAGTAGAATTGTACCCTATAAAGCCCATTTTTTGAGTTTATGAGAGATATGTAATCATTAGTATTTTCCCTTCACTAATCCCAATTAGATTTTCAATATTTGAACTCATAGAAACCTGTTTATGAGATAATTCCAAGCATCTAAAGATCATTTCCCAAAACAAGTTCATTGAACCACCCTAAGAATGTACTATCATTTCTTTCCTTACCCTTAGGGTGTATGCTAGTGTAATAAGCAGTTATGTATCAAGATCCTAGTAGTATGAAATTTTATTTTTTAATTTAATAAAATAATAATTGTATTTGTCCCCTTTAAATTTTAATTTATACATTATTAATGAGTTTGATTATAAGGCCCCAACCTTAATCCTTACTTAATCTTGAGTTACTACAAGATTACACATTGAGGATCTTTTCAGGTTTGGAGTTTTAGAGAATTAGATCATAAAACTTGCATTACATTCCACATTTAAACAAAGTGGTTACATAAAAGATAGTATTATTGTTTCCCAGCAACAGAAACATATTTAAAATAAAACACGGATTCTTTCTTGACACTTCCTTGACACTATCATCACATCCTATACCTTTCCCTTGACCTTTGAAAATAATTTCAAAAACTTGGGATGAGCATAAAAAGCTGAGTAAGGGATCTAAAAATATGGAAACAAAAAATGAGTACATGTATACATAAGAATCAATGAAATCATACTCTACTTATAAAACATATTCACTTTAACATACCTCATCAAATCATGAATAAATCATAGAAATCATAAGACATAAAGGTAACTTAAGGCATTCATAACATTCTTACGTAGGGAGTAACCCTCTTGGTTACGTATGAAATACCCATCACAGTATATTCCCTAAATCTCTTAAGAGAAACCTTAATGTTTAACTCCTTCATGTTACCCAATGCATTGGAGAGCTATATCGGGCTCACCCGCCCTTAGTTTATCACGGAACCACTCGTCTTCATAATAATTCCCAAGAACCACAACATAATCGTATCACATAAAACATGCATAAAGGAAACATAACATTTACACTTTTCAATCACAAGATATCAATACAAACCATTGATATAAAAACATTATGAAACCCATTTTCAATACCAAAATAAATGAAAATTAAAACATGGTATTTATTTTTCTTTTAAAAAAAGTAATGGCTTGTAGAGGAAGTCGAAACTCAAATAATGATCACGGCGGTAGAGAAGTCGTTGTCACCGCATACGTATGACAAAAACATTCCATTTTTTCGTTTATTAAAATGATTCAAATAAAAAAAAATCATTTTGAATAAGAATAAAAGACAAAGGGGTTTATACACTGTATAAAAGAAAGCTGTGTATAAAACAAAATATGCCTCAATGAAAGGAGATTGAGACGGATTCTCATACCTCGGGTCCGACTTGACTCGATCGTTCTTTAACCTCCTGAATAATAAACATGAGGTAATTTATATTTTCATGAGAACCTTTTTCAATTTCATTATTCCTTTTATATCATCTTTTACCATATCATGAACACTCTGTAATTATTTAGGATAATAATGGTCGTTTTGTCGACCTTGGGCACTTGAGTCACACATAAACTTAATGTAATTACAAGTTGTTCATGGGGTAAAATATCCATTATATCCAGAATTATATTCATTATTTAGATATCATATATATCATATATATCCATTATATACATGCATTTATAATATTACATAACATTTAGAGGTAAGAAATGAAATGCACCGTTCATGGAGACGGTAAGCTGTACGTACGCATGAACGCTACTTCCATTTGTATTTCATATTTAATGGAATTAAAACATAATGATACATAATATTATTATAATTCTAGTATGGTACCATATATAATATCATTAAATATATCCTTTATACATACCAAATATGGTATTAACGAATCAAATCACTTTGAGGGGGCGGAAGTCCGCACTTTCTAAAATGAAGATATCGCGCTTACCCATAATGGAAACCATAAAGGTATGCCATAAATGAAAAATACAGAAGCTTAAGGAAAACATAAACATATTATATATCATATATAAATATAGTGACATCTTAATGGCCACCTTTGAAGGTGTTAAAAGAATATTGAACAATCATTATTTCGTGAGGCAGAAATTCACCATCCACAGAAACAGTATGTTCTTTAACCATTAGATGTTGGTGTGTGTAAGTGTATCTCTAATACTTCTTTAAACAAAATCATATTATATTTAATATACTATAGTTTTTAAAAAAGAAATTAATAAAAAGAGTTTAGGGGGTTGGAGAAGCAAAATAAAACATAAGAACACAAGAGAAAACACTACCTTTAAAACGGGTAACTCTTTTTGATTTGAGCTCAAAGGCTTCTTTGGGAAGACTTTTTACCAAAGTGAGGCTTCTAGGAGTAAGAGAGGGATGTGGAGAGACAAAATGGTCAGGGGTTGGCCGAGCCAAAGGCTTGAGCGGTGTAAGTAAGGTGGTAGAGGTGGGGGCCTTTTATAAGAGGATAGGAGGGGCACTCTTGGAACGTTAAAAAAGGTTTCTTTATTATAAAATGATTTTCGAATTTAAAAGGTCCCAAAATTATATATTTCAAGGATAAGGTGATAAGAGTTCTAAATCCATCCATCCAATAGGTTTTTAACATGTGTAGGTCTTAGATTTTACATTATCTTTTCATTTTATTTAAATCGTTAAATAATGAGGTAATCGCTGCATCATCATGGTGTCATAAATAATTTAATTTATTTAATCTCTAAAAATTATAAAAAAAAATATCATGATGTGTGAAATTGTTTTATCTTTATAAAGAATATTTATAGTCAAAAATATGACTTTTATGAAACCATTTAAAAATTGTTTTAGTAAAACAACTCATGTTTGTGACATTTTCATTTTAACTTTAAATAAAAAGTTATTAATGTCATTTTCCTACCAATGTGGCTCCATGGGGTACACAAGTCAACCCATGGATTTTATTTGTCAGCCCTGACACATCCAATAAGGTTAGGACATGTGTCTAGGTCATTTCATGTTATTAAAACATTATTTTTACCTTAAACTACACTAATTACCTCTAATTGCGATTAAAACATTAAAGTTACTATTCAACAAAAAAAAATATTTTAATCCCATTGAAAAACATTTTACTTATTAATGACAACCATGTGTGTCAGATTTTTGAAATTCAAAACACAGAGGTGGTAAAATTTAATTTAAATGAAAAATCAGTTTTTTTAAGTACCACTTAGTGGTTTCACTGTTCATCAAAAATTGAAGCTTTTTAGAAAAATACCAAAACATCACCCTAAGCAATATTTGATAATCCGAATTAAAAAATGATTTCAATTTTACAAAATTCAAAAAATATAAGTTACATTAATTAATTTAATAATTAATTCCCGCTTTCAAAACAAATAGCGTGTTTTTTTGAAAGAATATGTATCAAAAGATTGACACTAGTTTATGTCCAATTTCAAGTTGAAATTAATTCCGACGACCACTATTGGATTAAATTGTAAAAATATATTCTAATTTCACTTCAAAACCAATTTGAAATATAATGTAATCATATAAATAAATTAGATTAAAAAGAGGTTTTGAATTAAAATATAACATTTTTCACTATTCATTAAAAAAATGAACATTGTCAGAAAAATACCAAAAATTTATGCCATGTAAATTTCAATGGCCCAATCATAAAGAATATGTTTATTTTGACAAATAGAGATTATAAAATTTTCAAAATATTGATTTCAAAATGGTTTTCCATCAAAAGGCAGTAAAACAATATTTTAAAAATATTAGTGTATTCCATGCTTAAGATTGGATTTATTCTCACTTTAAGCCTCTAAAACACTATATAATTAATAAATAGACATAGATAAAAATATCTATTATTCATTACTTTCTTTGGATGTTACATTGATTAAAATTAGATTTTTGTAAAAATTAAACTAAATTTTATTTTAGGGAAATATATAGTTTCAAAATAAAAACTATTTTTTATAAATCCAATTAATTTGGAATAAATATTTTCTCAAAAAATTGTATTATTAAATAATATTATTTTAAATATAATTTGTAATATAAATTAATGAACACCCATATAATTTTTGTAAGGGTCAAAAAGTTATTCGTGCCATAAAGACAAACATTTTTCAATAAATAAGAATTTTTATTTAAAAGTTGAAATTTATATATTTTGAAAATTATTTTATTAAAATAAATATTATTAATGAAATTAGTAAATCCAAATTAGTAAATGGTGTATTTTTCTTAATTTTCTTAGATAACTGGATTTTTGGGTAAAAATGATGTACATTATAAATATATTGTTTTTATTATGACATCATAATGGCCCAAATTAGATATAATAAATTATATGTAAGAAATAAATTACCGAAAATGTTTTTATCCTTTAAAATAATGTGTTTTTGAAGTAATTTCATTAATTTTAAGAATCTACAATGAAACCCCCAATTCCTATATTATAATTTAATATTATAAAAACAATTATTTATGAACATGAATCACATCCACATCATGAATGGTGTTATTTTCAAAGATTTTAGTTCATAAAAAAATAAAATATTGGGAACCAATCATATTTGGAAGAACCCCTGGTAAAAAATAATTGGTTGGTTTTTAGTTTTGGTCATTTTATTACTTAGAGTCCAAAAAATAAGTTTTGAAATTAAAAAAGAATTCTTATCACTTTTTCTATAAATACCAAACCATACTTCCTTTTCTCCTCACTAAAAACCTATTAAACATTAATTTACTCTCCATATCTCTCTCTAAAGTGGTCCCCAATAACTTATAAAGATCCTCTCAACCTTCTAGAAGCACCATATCAAGGTAAGGTATTCTCTTCATCTTAATCCTTATTCAAGAACATTAATTGCGATAAGCATTTTTATTTCAATTTTTTCATTTTGATAATTTTTTTAAACATAAAATTACAATAATGATTATTAAAAAGTAATTAAATAGCACCTTCCACTCTAATTAATCCCTTCCTTGGACATTTCTGTACACCCATTTTACTACTAAAATTATTTTATTATTTTCCAAGAAAAACATATCCTTTATGAATATCTATCCCCATTTAAAATCAATGGTATTCACAATGTTTTACCTATCCTTAATTTATTGTGAAGTTTCATGTCTTTAACCCAAACTCATGGATTAGGGGATTAGAAGTTATAAAAAATTTCTCATGTTGTGTGATGTACATAGAACACAATTGCATGTACATAAATGATTATGACTAGTGGTCCCATAATTATATCACCCTCCAATGCATTTTGTAATTTTTTTATCTCATGATATTCCTTGAGTGGTTCAACATTAGTTAGCCTAATCACAATATGTTATGATGTATCATCAGTTATCCTTGAATTATTATTATGATATCAAGTTTTATTTTTTTTCATATTCCTATGATATCATGATGTTATCATCTTATCACATTCATCGATGTATATGATTAAAATTCTCACATTTTAATTTCTATACTTTATTCCCACCTTACTTCATATTTTGGTTTGATTATTACCATATTGGTATTTATATATCATCCCTTTTTATGGACATCCTCATGTTATCCAATGCATTATTAGAAGATCAATGGATTTTAAGGTCATGTTATGGAATTTTTAAATAATTTCACTGTATCCCTATTTAAATCTATTGTGTTATGTACCTGATTTCTAAAATAAACTAGGAATATCATTATTTGGTATTTTATTATTTATACATTTATATAATAAATTATGAAATAAATTTTATAAATGATAGGGGTTGTCCTAAAAATGTCTTGTAAAACCATATGGCCAAACTATGCATTACATTGAATCCCACAAATCTATGTTTTTTTCATCTTGGTTTTTTATTTCTCCAAAATTGGTGCCAAAATATAGGAAACAAATTAGAGAGTGTCTTGATAGTGTTTTTAGGTTCTTAAAATTGATATTTTTTGGGGTCTGGTATGATATTTTATTATGCCATGTCTGTGTTTAATGCATTAATGTCCCATTTACATGAAATTTTTTTTATAAAGCATTAGGCTTTAAAACCAGTTTGGGTGTTTTTCATTTTTAAATGATTACATTATTGTAAATTAAACATTTTATAATGTGGTTGAGTTTATTATGGTATCTGTGGATAATTTTGTGAATTTTTTTAAACAATTTCAAATCTGTTTTGAAAAACGTTTGTTCAATGGAGAGACAATTTTAAATATAATAATGTAAAAAATAATTTTAATGGAAAATTTGTATTATAATAATGTAATAAAATGGATTATTTAGTTCTTAAATTAAATAAGGTGTTTCTATGATTAACCTATTTTAAAAGAATGGTGGTATATTTTGCAATGTTATGTGTAGGAAAAATGAAATTTTTACTAATGTAAGAAAATAATTATTTAAAAGAAAATAAATTGGTGTTATTACTAGAAGGTTCATTTTGATTTTGTGATTTTATATTTTTTTATTTCCCCTTTTTTTGTAAGGGGTTGCATTTTTTAAAAATTTGGGACAAGAATTTAATATAATAATGTCCTATTTTATTTAAAATATTCCTCTTAGAATGGTTAATAATGAAATTACGAGGCATATTTCTAAATATTATCATCCCGATTAGCCCTTTTTACCATATAAATGGATTTGTTTCATTTTTAACTCTACTTAGACTCTGAATGGAGTGGTGGGTTTAGTCCTTTTTTACTCTTATATCATTCCCTTTTAAGGATTTTTTGGTCTCTTTCAGGGGGTTTTGATGATTTTTTGTTCAATGGGTTCCTTGAGTGAATTGGAATTTGGTTAAGGCTTGGTAATATTTTTATATGGTGTTTCTTTTGGGTGATTATCAAATTATACATTGGATATTTTTTATTCATGGTAACTCTTAGAAGTTGATTTGTATTATATTTACTTGGGATAATTTAGTTTTGAGGTTATCGAATTATAGTGAGTTTCCATATGGTTCTGGTTGTGGGATGCTTATGGTTGGTTCTAGATAGGAAAAACATGGGAGGCCTTTGGGTCAATACTAGGGTAATCAGGAATTTTTTTTCCTTTCCATGAGAAAATAAGGGTACTATTTGTTATGGGTTCTTAATGTGACGGTGTCTCATTATTAACAACCAAATTTACCCTTTTTTAGTGATGGGTCGAGGTTATCACCAATGTTTTTTCTTATTATTGTTGGGTTTTATGATAATTTTGAATGTTTCCAATGGGAAGACCCTAATGGAATCTTTAATTGTTTTATGAGATTATTTTTGGACTATTTGGATGATCTTAAGGGTGGTACCTCTTTGGGATTTTGATTGTTTCCTTCGAGTGGTTGACTATGGTTAGTGGGTAGGGATTTTGTGTGATGTCCTTCTCTGAGTAGTGTTTTATTTTGCCTCAACAATTTAGAAGAATTATAAATTGTGATGATACCTTGATGGGTCTCCATACTCTTGGGTCTTATGGTTAGATGGTTTTGGTTTGATTGATGTTTTATTTTGGTTGGTGTTATTTAACTATATGAATTCCATTGTTTGAATATTTTTTTTGGGATAGTCATGAGATTATGGACCATATTTAGTGGAGTTTTTATAGTTTCCTACACATTTTATACATGGATATCACATCTTAATAGTTGAATATTAATTTCATCGAATAATGATCCATGCCAAAATTGTATAGCTCTAGTGCCATTGAAAACATAGACACATAAAAAAATGGTTCATAATATTTCTACAATGTATCCCACAGATATCATCATAAATAAAACCCTTATTTGTCATATAATACATAATACCTTTCTTAATAACATGGGGAAATTAAACATAAAAAAGGGTGAGCTCAGACTCTTAGTAAGGATAAACAAGGGAGATATCAATGATAATATAAGAATAACATGAACATATGTGTATGAAAACATGAGTACAATAATTAAAAATCATAAAATATAAAAAATAAATCATAATTTTGAGTCATGGAATAAATCTTGGTAGTTTTTAAGACATGAATAATAAATGAATCAAATAACATAATCCATGGAATCAGGATATTGGCATAATACATGGAATTGTGGCATACACATATGAATAGAAAATAATTTCCGAAGTAGTCAAGGCACTTTTATAAGACTATCATAGTGGATTGTGTTCACTTCCCAAACAATAATAGAAGTCACGTTTATTTCCCAAGACTATCATAGTAAACAAATACTCTTACTGAGCTGGATTCACTCCCCATTCAAGTCTTATTTATCTCATGTGATATTAATCTTTACCCATAAACAATAATCTTTACCCAAGGCATTGGAGGGAGATATAGGTCCCACCCATTACATAATGAAAAGATTATATATGTGTTCCACAATATCATACAAAATTCTCCATGTCATACAATGAAAATAAATGGGTTTCATAAAAATTTACTCATATTACAACCCAGGGAAATGAAATGGATTTGGTAAGCATTTCATCATTTCATCAGAACATAACCTGTGGAAAATAAACGGCTTCCATAAACATTGTATCATGATATTTATAACAAATAAAGATAATGAATAAGGATGGTATCCTTGGTTCATATCCAATATAAATCAAAATTGAAATCAATGGTTTTTGTCATTGGTGAATATAAAAACTATTAAAATATTCTTAAAATATTCTTAAAGGAAATAGCCATTCAATTTTTAAGATCACTTATTTAAAAAACTATGAAAAAATAACGGAAAAATTTTTATTTGAAAATTACCATTTAAAATTTTAAATAAAGAATAAATTTAAATACTATTAATTACAATGTTAAAATCTATTCATGATATATAGGTTAAAAAAACATTTTATCCATACTTTTATTGGAGAAACTGCAAAGTACCACATTTGAAAAATGAAAAAAAAATTCCATTCAAATTTTTTTATAAAAAGTAAAACATGGGTAAATTGACTTTAAAAAGTCATTTTAGAATATTAATAAGATTCTTTAATAAATATTTAGAAAACATGGATATCAAATAAAAAGGGTTTTCAAACGAAGAGAGAAATGAAGTCAGTTTTCCATACTAATATATTATTGGCCTATTGAGTATTTTAGGTGAGAAAAATGAAAGGGAAACTTATATTTTCAAGAAATAACCATAGTATAATAATATTCACGATTATATTAAGAGTTTCATTATAATATTTCATCATTACAACTTAATCATAAAAAACCCCAATAAATAATGAGATTGTAACATAAAACCTTACCCTGAGTTTTCCTTTATTTGAAAGAACTATAAAAACTTTTATAATAAGTTTAAATTTATTATAAATCTATAAAATAGTCATTTTTATACCTATAATATCATATATTATCCCTTTATAACATTTTAGCACCCCTTTATCAATAATTCCTTAAAATCATTATTTTAATGTGTTAACATTTCTTTATCTCGAGTATTTCACTTTTGTGGTTTTGTTACATGTATATTGATCATAGTTAAATAATAATAAACATAATAATAATTATTTTATTATAATATATATATTCATTATTTGAATATTTACAGTCATCCATAAATTTTAGATATTTAAAAATAAAATACACCGTTCATAGAGACGGTAGGCCATATGCACAGATGAATTTTGTTTTAATTTTTCAACGGATAGAACTAAAGAAAGGTAAATATTAATTAAAATTTATAATATCATTATTATATCATATATATTCATCAAACTCATCTCTATTACCCTCAATGTAAAATATAAATGAAAAAATAATCACATCGCTTTGTGAAGGTGGTAGTCCAAACGTACACATGAACAACGTTATCATTTTCCAAAGGATTTGATGGTAATAAGGAAGAAATGATATTCTCATTAAAAAGTATCATTTTTTATAAATATCATATATAATCATTAAACCCATCATAATAATCATCCATAAAAGATGTCATTGATAAATGAATAGTCTCTCTACTTGAAGATGGTAAATCCTATGTACGTACGAGTGATATATTCAACTTTCATTTTATGGTATAGAGGGGGTACAATACTGTTTTAATAATATTAATAAAATTTATTAATATTTAGGATACACAATTTATTATTTTATGAAAAATACCACATTTTTATATGAGGTATAATTGAGTAGAAAATAAAGTGATTAGTTAAAGTGATTACCTCTTCTTGGAAACGACTCCATTAGATCGCAGCTAAAGGAATCTAGTGTTTATTTTTGGGAAGAAAAAAATGTATAGAATATTTCTAGGGAATTTTATAATAAATATTGGTAGATATTTTTTAGATAGACTGGTCAAATTTGGGTAAATAATTGGGGGAGGAGGTTTCCTTTTATAATTGTGGTGAGGGGAACTTTTAGAATATCTCAAATGATTAAATTATAATAAAATAATTATTAAGAAAAATGAACTTGAATGGATATATATTCATAGCTAAGGTAGGATAGGGTTTTAATCCCATAATACATTAGAATTTAGACATGTTTTTATGTCAGTTTAAACATTATCATTTTGATTAACCCTTAGTTTACCAATTTAAATTTTAACTGCCATAACAAATATTTAATATTAAAGGGTTGTAATTTTCATATAAAATGTTACAATTGTCCCATAATTGTACAAGTTATAAAATTTTCAACTATATAATATCCATATTTAATTATTTAATGTTTTATATTATTTTTAAATAAATTAATAAAATATTATTTGGAAAAAATATCATTATTATGAATTTTAACAATTTTCATTTAATTTGACTTAAAATAAATAATGAAAAATTTTTAATTAGAAAAAACATTTAAACATAAAACTCATATGTCATATTAACCTATTAAATTCATTTAACACTATAACATATTGAAATTATATATGTTTTATATTTTTAAAGTTATTTATTTTATTTGTCAATTAGTTGAATAAATATTATTTTTGCATTGTGTAAGAATTTATGGTTTTTATATAATAGCTAAAAATTTTATAAAAATTACAATAATGAATATAATTTCATTATTCACAAAATTAATATTAATATTCATTAATAACAATTTTTTGTACCTATGGGAAAACAAAAGGTATATTTAAAACTCAGAGGTTGACATTTTGAAACATTACTTGATTTAAATAATATATCAGTCTTTTCATGGAAAACTTCACATTAAAATAATAAAATTATATAATAACGTTATAATGGTCAAAATAAATTCATAAAATAATAATTATGATTAAAAATTATGGCCTTATCACTTATTTTTAATCTTAATTTACCTGATTTACCCCATAATGAGGTGAAACATCATACCACCATTACAATTCATATTGAAAAAAGGGTCCTATTTACCAAATTTTATCCTATTAATTATAAATATATAATTAATTTTTTATAATTAAATAACTATAAATGGAATAAATTATTTTTAACATAAGTACGCAAAATGCAACAAAAACTTCTTTTTATAAAAAAAATACTTTTAAGCATAAAAATAGATTTATTATTATTTTATTCCAATAGGATATATATTAAATATTTAAAATATTTTTCAAAGTAAATAATATATAAAATTTAATTAAAATCATTCATTAATAGTGATTAATATAAATTATTGACAAAAATAAATTGCACGCGTAAAAATAATTTTTCATAAAAACATCACTTTTATTTTCAAATATTTTTTTTTCAGTTCTAACCATTTGATAACAGATGAATTAATTTAATAAATATGTATTTTATATATTTTTCATAACTTATTTATTAATATTTATACCCACTAATCCAACAACTAAGTGGTAACAGATATATAATATTTTAATAACGTTATACGGTTCGTCTAAACTTGGTGTTGTGTTTAATGAATGATACCAGAGAAATGAAATTATTTAAAGAAAAACTTTCATGAAATTATATGGGTGTTACATTCTAATTCCCTTAAAAAGAATTTCCCCCTCTAAATTTTTCACTCTGATATAAAAATATGAGGATACGTTTTCCTTATTACATCCTCATGTTCCCACACTGCTTACTCAAATTGAGGGGTTCACCACAAAACATTATCTTGATGAATGGTCTGGTTTCATAGATCATTCTATATATGATCCAGAAAATATATTGGGTATTCTAAAAAAATGTTGATATGTTAACCGTGGTTGAACCACTACTAGTCCTTATAATATACAGTGGCAGTTCAAATTATAGCTAATTTTTTTGACTACATATAACAATTATTTAAACCATCATTACAATTTATTTGACCAAATATTGAGGTAGTTTAAACAACCAATCATATATTCTTGAGTATATTCTATAGAGTTACCAGTAGGATGATGAGTTAAGAGGAATTTGAGAAACCCGTTATGGTGGGGAAACCATTTATGGTTGGTCTCTCCCTTTAGATGGTATTCTGTGTATTTGGAATTAGTTTTTCATACCAAAATCTATGATGAGATTAGTTTTTCTCAACTATCATAATTCTAAATGGTTCATTCTCCCAGGTACTATTAATATATATTACAACATGATATGGTGATTCTGTTGGCCATGTATAAAGCATGACATTGCAGATTATGTGTCCCAGAGTTAGTCATGCCAACAAATAAAGGTAGATTATTAGAAACCTTTTAGTTTTCTCTAGCCTGTTCTGATTCTAGTTTGTAAATTTGAAAAGGTATCCTTGGATTCTATTATTTGATTTCCATGGATTCCCTAGGGGAGTAATTCTATCTGTGTGGTGATTTATTGGTTGAAAATTAATCTAACTTCATTCCAATAAAGGACACCACTATAGTTTAATATATGGGTAAGATGTATGTGTAAGAGATCATAAGGTTATATGGGGTTAATTCTAAAATTGTTTCAGATAGGGATCCTAGGTTTACATAAAGGTTATGGATTAGTCTCTAAGATGTTATGGGAACATGGGTTGGGTTTATTACAACTTATCATCCATAGAAAAAAAGAAAAAAGGAGCATGCTATTCATATCATGGAGGATATGCTTCGTGCCTATGTCATGGATTTCAATGGATCTTGGGATAACATTATGGGACTAGTTGAGTTTTCTCATAACAAGAGTTATATTTCATCCATTAGAATTTCTCCCTTTGGGTCTTTATATGGTCACCCATGGAGGCCACCCATCTATTGGGTTGAGGCGGGTGAAGCATCTTTTATTAGATCAAGTATTTTTCAGGAGACATTTTTTGGTATTTAGGATATAAGATGAAATTTGGTTATGGGTTAGACTCAATATAAATAATTTGTGGATAGTCAACATCATCCTTTAGAGTTTTCTATTGGTGGATGGGTTTTCATGAATTTTTTTCCTTGATTGGTTAATTGTCATATTGCAAAATAATGAAATTTTAATATAAAATATGATGGATCATATAAGGTCACTAAACGACTGGGAAGGGTTGCTTATTTTTTTAGAATTTTTTTTTTCTTATGAGTATTCATGATATTTTCTACATATTTCTGCTTAGGAATTACCATCTTGATCCCTCTCAAATTTTGAGTTAGGAAGAGAATGAGTTAGTGTGAGACATTTCTATTGTGGAAAATCCATTCGATACCAATAACTATCAAGTGAAGTAATTGTATGAGAAATTGATTCTATTGGTTACAATGTTATGAAGACACAAATTAGAATCTCATGAGACTTGGAAGTGTGAGTCGTTGATGAGGGAGAAGCGACACCATCTATTTTACAAACTTCATTCATCCAAAAGTCTTACTAGGGAGGGAAAATATTATATTGTTGGGTTATTAAAATCATGTTACCCACTTTTAGGTATTTATCTATACAATTTTTGTTTACCTCATTATATGGGTTCATATTTGGACTTTCAATGATGGAGATAATTTGTTTTGGAAGATGACCTAATGTTTGGGGATATATGTTTTTTTTAATTAAAGGAGTTTGGGTATAAATGTTTTAAAGGGTTTTCAAGGTTCTCATAGTGTTTGGAGAACAACAGAGTTAATTTGGGTCTTTCAAGAGAAATAGGTATTTTCACTTTCTTCAAGATAAATACATGTTGCGTAAATTGTTTCCATGCTATGTATTGTAACCAGACCGATGTTGTGAGTTTGGTTTAGAGCGTGAACCTCTTACATGTTGTGAGAAGTTTACACATCGTGTAATGTTTTTATATGTCATGTTTTGGGTTCCTGGTAGATGTCTTGAATCTATAAAAGGTGTGAATATTACACATCATGAATATATTACACACCATGTAATGGAAAAATTGGGATTTTTTACCTGAGGTGATTGGTTTTTAGTATATTTGGGTTTTTTGGACTACACAACATGAAAATGGATTGCACATCATGTAATCCTTGTTATTTTTATTTTAAGGGACCTACCCAACTGAGATTTTTTTATTCAGATAGGATTATTCCCTCTTGACCTAGGATCTCTGTCATTCAATTTTGGATACCTTTTATCATTCCAAATTTTTTCATTCAGCAATTGATCATCATTTCAGTTACTGTACATTTAAATAGGTGAGTAATCCTTCTAATACATCATTTTCATTGATCATGGTTTCACTTTGGTGATTCATTATTGGATCTTTTGATTTAAGAAGATAGTATTATTTAACCTTTTTATATCCATTTCATGATCTTCCTCTAGAGGCAAACCCTTGTGTTGGTTGTGGTGCAGCGTGCATGGTTATTTAAGTTATTTTGTGATTTGTCATCATTGATAACCCCTTTCTCTTGTTCAATTGATTCTAGATATGAGGATTAATTATAGGGGCTCCATTTTTGTATTATAATTATTCCTTGTTGGTGGATCACGTTACCGACCTATGTGACTTGAGATTGAGGTTGGTGGTTATATCTTTAGCCTATATTTGATTAATTGTATTGATCAATTTTTTATAAATTGTTTTAAAAATGAAATGGTGTGAATGATTGATGGATTTGTGTGTGTGGAATGGGTTTTTATAAACTATTATTAGTCCTTATTTTGGTAAAATAAAACGAATTTTCAAATAATTGTGAAATGTATTTTTGATATGGTTTTCAAAGAAAGGTTTTGATGAAATTGTATAGAAAATGTGGCACATGGGAATCCTTGGGTACTTAGGTGGAAGATGTAGATTAGGGAAATCACCTATGTATTGTTATGGGTTTACTTATGAGGTGTACCTATTCTCCCTAGGCCTATTTTTCTAGGGAATTGATTGTCATTTTTGGGGTTCACTCGTGGGGTTCTCCTCTAGTCCCTAGGCCTATTATTCTCAGGACCTGATTGATATTTTGGGAATTCACTCATAGTGTGTTCCCTGGTTTTTAGGCTAGTGTTCTAAGTACTTGAGTGTGCATTGGTCATTGATTTTGGTATGATTAGTCTGATATCCTATCCTATAGTGATATTTTTCATGATGTTACCTATTTTTAATTTCATTGGATTTCATATGATATGTGATGCGTGATTAGATTTATTTTAAAGCATTCATGTATATGAAATGATCTGGAACTATTTAACTTGTATTATTTTGGGAATGTGGAAAATGGTAAAATTATATATTTTTTCATATTTTGGATATAAAACTATTTAATTGTTTATTATTTCTTTTTTTTAATGTTGAGAATGTTCAGATTATTTTACACACAATTTTTGTGGATCATCTCGGTTGGATCCTACTGAGCCTATTAACTCACACACTATGAACCCCTTTGGTAGTGCATAGACCTTTTTGTGTATTTAGATGCAGGGAAAGGAAAGATGTCTCAATGTGATGATGATGTTTTTTTCAGCTGACTCTGTGTAGATGGTGGTGATATGGTGGGAGTTTCCCATGCTGTCACATATAGTAGTCATTTTCTATTTTAGTTGTCTTCTGACATTGGATTATTACATAGGAATGTTATGGAATGATTTTGAGTTGTTTCATTTCCTCTGTATTCTTTGCAGTATGGAAAATGTTAATCTCTTCATTTGTTCTCTCTATTGTATATATATTCCATATTGTTACTTTGGGTTGGGTGAAATCATTCCATCGGGTTGTTGTTGATAATTGGGTTCTAGTCCCCAGCCCGTGGGGATCGAGAATTCCCTTAAAGAATGTGGGGATTCAGGTCGGGTACAAATTTGAGAGAGTATCCAACTCATGTTCATCAAAGAATACTTTCATGGTATGTTACTAAAAAATAATACTATATACAAGGAAAACATGTTCAAAAAATATAACATATCTGAAATAGTCAATATTTATACTAAGAAACCCCCGCATCATTGTTATCTTCTGAATTGTAAATCCATGAAAGGTTGAACATGAATTGGATTTTTAAATCACAAATATTGAAATAAAAATTATGATAAAATAAATTCATGGCGAAAAATATATACCACAAAAATGAAACAAGTGGTGAATAAGAATCGTATCTTAATGAAGCAGAATTAAGAAACAAATACGCATACATTGGTTCCTGATTCATTATGTGTGTGCACATAACTTCCTAAAAATATAAAATAAATTCATTAAAAGCTTTCTTGAGGAACTTTTTAATATTTTTGTCATTTTCTAAGGTCTATTGATTATCAGGTGTTATTCATTAACTAAATTATTTTTTTATTATATTGGTTACATTGTGTGGTCTGGTCAATTTCTATAAAATATACTTGGTATATTGATCATGGTAAAATTTATTGTAAATTAGCTTCATAATAACCCAAATTATAGAGTTGTACATATTTTATTATTTCATTAGCACAAAATTTATATGGTTTCATAGGTTTTCCCAAAATGGACTCAAATTAAGAAAGGTCCCTTGAAATGTTCATTTAAGGCAATTAAGTTTACTATGATCTTTTATTCTCAATATCACTTATATAATGTCTTATACTATATTTATATAATATTAATATTCTCATAAATAAAATTTTTATACATTAAATACTTTTTTAAATTCAACCATGTTACGAAATAATGGAAAATAGAACATCTTATTCCATGAAGGCGGCAGTGCACACAAACACATAGATGATGCCGACTTATTTATAGTAGGCAGGGAGGTATAAAATAAAATAATATATCATTAAATAATGTTAATTATACAAATAATAGAATACATCAGTCATGGAGGTCGTATTCCCCACATAAAAATTAAGCCCTTTTAATTTTTCAAATGGATTTGGGGAAAGGTAAAAAAGAGTGATATTCAATTAGTATAATTACACTTAATAATATTAATAATACTGATTTTATCATACATTCATGTAATTGAAAATATTATAGGGGTAGAAAAAGAAACAATTAAGCGATCTCAGTTGAGAACATTAACTCTCCTTTTGGATGTTCTTCTTTTGGTAACACATTAAGTCTCCTTGGATTGGTATTTTGGAAAAACCAAGTCTTCTAGGATGTTGGTAGGCAGTTGAGGAGATACATGGGAAGAGTTTTGGTTAATCTAAATCATTGTAACATGTGGAAAAATTTGGTGGAAGTAATCTCCTTTTATAATTAAGGGAAATTGTATTTTTTTAAATACCGATTACTTTTTCAAAAACGTGTGACAGTATTCAGGGGTCAATGGATCTAAAAGTGAGAAATAATGAATTTTGGGGTGAGATGAGTTCCATAAAGCCTATACCATTCATTTTCACGCATCTCTTAAACAAGTTTCAAGTCTTATTCCACAAGAGTTTTGCATTTTATCATTTTTGTTTATACCATGGTGATTAAATTTATCTAAGTAATTTAATTTTAATGACTACAAATAAAAGGTTGATTATTACATAATTTGAACCTACTAAATCAAAATGTGAAACACATTTTATTAAATAAAATTTCTATTCATAAGAAAATTTAATTTTAACATTAGTGTATGTAACACGTAAACATATATTTTTTTAAAAAGTGTATTTATAATATAAATTTTATTTTTATGATATAATTATAATTTTTTGAATTTTTTACGATATAAATTGGTTTAATATAAAATAAATAAAATTCATGTAGATCTAAAATAAATACAAAACCAAAACTTTCCAAATTAATATTTAATTAAAAGAAAAAACAAAAAATATTTCCTTTCATTGGAAAATATTACTTATGTTCAGAAAATATTAAAGACATGTTTTATAAATTAAGAGTAGTATTTTAAAATGTATATTTTTACACCTTAAATACTTATTTTATCAATTAAATTAATTCTTCATCTTCCCTCGCCAATTAGTTTTTTTATGTCCTCATTTCCCAAACAAAAAAAATCTTTCAATTCCTTGAAGACATTTCCCTAGCTCTTTTTTCCCACATTCTTGACATGTAAGAAATTGAGTATTCTTTCCATAATCATATTTTTCACCTCAATATACATGAGGTATAATCATTATATTATTTGGTGTTTTTGGAAACATAACTAATTCTATGTGGTTGATCACAATTATTAATATCTATTTTGAATAATCACAATGTTTCTCACTCCAACTCATCTCCCATTTAGCAGCTTATTGGGGAAATCACTGTATTGTCCATGGAATCCATTTTCAACCTGGTTCCATTAGGATTCATCCATTACGTGAATAAATGAATATTATCATTAAGAATACTTAATATTATAATCTTATAAAAAGTAATACTATTATCTAAAAAGGAATAGATCATATATGAAATACATCCCTTATCCTATAAATTTCTAGGTTTTAATAAAGGCTATTCATTGTCTATATCCTATTAGGTTCCCCAGACATACCATAAATATATGATCAAATTGTTCATTATGTTTTATAAAGATAATATTATCAACCCGATAGTATCATCTAGGAGTGTCTAAAAGGTGTGTATTATTAGTCCCATCCATCATGCACTAAGTAAATATTTAGTTAATACTCAACCAACCGTTTGAAGGGTAATTACCCATAGGTGAATTGGTTCTACAACCACATCAACATTCCTGTAACTAGATAGGGATTTAATTTCTTAGAGAACCCCATTATCTTTAGTTTATAATAATATAATATTTTTTCCTATATTTACACTCAATACTAAGATTTTCTCTAGAGTTCACTCATCATATTCCCAAAAAAATATATAATATTCAATATTACCTCAGCTAACCTAAAGGGTTACCTATACCTTTTAAATTATGATGAACCATAACTTATTAACCCTTTATTATATTTATAACTCTTAAATTATCCTCATACAATAACATCCTGATCTCTAAATTTATCAAAACCCTTCTCTGGTACCAACTATAACAGCCTAAATGTAACTATCTCATAAATACATGATTTATACCAAATATTGAATTAAATAAATTTTCCATGACCTTTCAGGTTTAGTGACACATAGAATTATGAAAAATAAATAATTAAAAAATCTCATGTTTTTCTCAATTAATACACATTTTTCCACTATATATGAATCAACATAATCCATAATAAGTCTTCAATATCCCCCAAAAGTTATGTGCAGATGTTATTCTTATAGATATACCATGTGTAATAATTTTTTTCAAAACCTAGGGAAATAAAAACATAATAAGGGTGAGAAAAAATGCTCAGTAACATAAATAATATACGAGAATCTATCATAGAATAAACAACGTATGAATAATATGGTAAGAAATATCTGATAATTAAATAATTCCAAATAATTAATAACTTGAGCTTGAAAAAAAATCATGGATGAGAAGAAAATATAAACAATCACATGGATAAAAACAACTGATTTCAAAATTATTGAATGAATTATGTCGTACATGTCACAGCCTTATTTCAAGACATTGCATATCATCCGGCTCTTGTTCCAATACATCTACTTTATTTCAAGACTATAGTAAAGGCATCAAAATAAATGTGTATTCATACACCAAATACCCTAACTAGTTTCTTTCATGAGACCTACAGATACATTGAGGGCTATTACATGACTCATTCAATGAAATAATGTGGATATATAGCTGAATATACAGTAATATTAATATTCACAATGTAAGGAAATGTACCCTTATCAAAGGAATGATAACAAGGTAGTACTGAGGTGTACTTTCATAGAATAAGGATATCAATAGGAAATGATCCATGAAAAATATCATTAGGATAAAATTTAAATCCATATAAATCGAATTGGAAACAAAGTTTTATATAATCATTAGTTTAAATAATTCAACTTAGTATAATAGTGTTCAATAATAAACACTATAACTCAAATAAAGGAAATGGAGTTATGAAAACCCATTACAAACATTGTATTTTGAAGGAATAATCATTGTAAAAGGGTTTTATAATAATAATGTGTAAATATCCTATAAAATAATAGAAAATAGATCATAATATAGTAATGAGTAAGAACATACCCAACTTATAAGAATAAATTTTAAAATTAACAATCATAACTCAGTGACTGAAAGTTTAGTTAACAATAACCCTTCAGGTTTACGTAACACTTGAATAGAAACACAAATAAATAAAGGAACAAAATTTAGATTTTTAATATTTGATGAATTAAATGAAAAATATTTTTTAATAATTTCATTATTATTAAATCAAAATAACAACATATACAAGGACAAATGGTTCACCAAATATGAAATGTCTCAAAGAGTTTTAATTGTGACCATGAAAATTTTACATCGTCGTTGTCTTTTAAATTATAAACCCATGAAAGGAAAATAGTTAGTTGGATTTGTAAATAACTATTATTTAATATAAATTATATTAAAATAAATCCTTGTCTAATATATACATCAAAAAAGGAAATGAGGGGTGAGTATGCATTAAATCTCAATGAAGGAAAAATGTGATGAAAAAACTGTTACATTAGGTCCCAAATTATTATGTGTCCGCAACTAATTTCCTAAAAACATAAATTAAATTTTTTACAAAATTTATTAGGAAAATTCATCAAAAATATTTAGTTCTCTCAGGTTTATTTATTATCAGGTGTTATTCATTTTTTAAATTTTTTCCACTTATGTCGGTTACATGAGGTGGTTCGGTATATTTCTTTAAAACTTCCTTGGTATATTGACCATGGTAAAATGTTTTGTAAAATATATTTTTTATATCTATAATTTTATATTTGAATTTATTTTATTATTATATGTTCATTAAATTAATAGAGATTCTTATGTTATTCCAAAATGGAATCAAATTAAGAAGGATTCGATGATATGTTCTTTTAAGGTGGTTATGTTTACTATCATAATTTATTGTTAATATCAATTATATAACTCTCAAATGGAAAGTTCCATAGTCACACGCTCTATGGATGTGTCTATGAATGGTTACTCTTAGAACCCAAAAGACATGAATACTACTGTTCAATAAAATGAAGAGTCTTCTCATTAATATACTGACAAGGTGAAGAAAAACTCTCTTACATTGAGGGACAAATGGATATTGATTTTAAAAAATTTCAATATGGAGAGATTTCAGTAGAGAGATATCTCAGTGTGAAGCGATATTACTTCAACCAGGAAATATCGCTATCCATGCAATCCTCCTAATGTTATTGTCTTTTCTTCCCTCATTTTTGTTTCTGTCATGGTTTTATGGACATGTTTTTCTCAGTCCTGGCATGATGTTGCTACTCATTATGATTTAGGTTGTATGGTTGAGGAGTGAAGTCCTTGATTGATCTTCCTTTCCTACTGTTTACAAGACACTAAGGCCTAGATATTCTAGACCTTCAACTTGTTCTTTCCTGGAACTTGGTGGTTTTTGATGTTTTTTCAACCTTCTTAAAGTGATGGTTTTAAGTTCACTGATTCTTTGGTTTGAACAATTTGTCTTTTACATGTTTGATGGAAGTGGAAAGGAATCTATGGAATCAAAGTGGCTTCATGCTTGCTCTGATTGGGGTTTTTTGATCTGGCCCGGAATGCATAATAGAGGATCTGGGCTTTAGCTTGCTTTTTGTGTAGTATTTTCTGTACTAAATGCTGGTTTGCTGTCTTAGCAAGGTAATAAACTCTATATTGACTTTATATTTCATTTTTTAACCCACTATTTCTACTATTATCTTCATGGTTTATAGAAGTTCATGCTATCTGCCTGGGAGAAAGGATCGGGCTGCTATAACTTTTCAATTGGATAGATCTCTGTTTTTTTGGATGGACTGCAGATTTGAAGATCCAGCTTTGATAGATCCAATTGACTGTTAACATAGACCAATTTTTGCTGTTTTTTGCATTGCTACATGAGCTTCTACAGGATGACGACTTTGTGCTGCTAGTTTCAACTTTTCCCTTACTACGGTTTAGCAGTGTGAGAGAAGTTTCTCATGTTGATAAAGAAGCAACGTCGAGCATCACTCCAGATGTTCAACTTCAATCTTGCTCGGTTCTTCTAGTATCATCCCTTCCGGATGGATTGGCAGAGTCTCCGATGGTCAGTGCACCTCATGACCTTTAATGGATCTTCCTTCGTGTTTCATAGTTTGTAATTCTCAAAATTCAGCTTGTGCAAATTCATTGCACCTCGTGTTTGTAATGCTACCTTTGTTTTTAATAAATTTCCTTGGGGTATGAATTGGTTGACCATTTCATGACACCAGTTTTATAAAAAAAATCAATTATATAATAAAAATATTATCTTTATTAAATTTTAATATTTTGATAAATTAATAAAATTATACTTTAAGTACATTTTTTAAATTTTCCATGTTATGCGAAAATGAAAAAAAACTCATCCCATAGTGGATGAGATTGTCTATACGTACACATGAATGATGTTCAATTTTTTCATAGAATGTGAAGGAGGTAGAAAATAAAATAATTTATTATTTAATAATATTAGTTATGTTTTAAATATTATATTTTTGAATTATGTAATTATATTTATCAATCCATGTAATGTGGTTATAAATATTAGACAACATCATTCATAGTGGCGGTTGTCTGCACATACACATGATGATGTCTTTATTTTTTGAATGGTTTTATAAGATGCTAAAAAAGTGATATTAAATTAGTATAATACTGTTTCATAATATTAAAAATGGTTATTTTATCTTAAATTTATGTATTAAAAAAGATTTCAGTGGGTAGAATAAGAAAGAATTAAGGGATATTAGTTGAGAACATTACTACTCCTTTTGAATGATCTCCTTTGGGTAACACATTAAGTGTAGCACCCCAGTAATTTGTTTTATAATTTTAAATATTTTAAATTGTGAAAAATAATAATTAAAAATTAAGTGTTTATATTAATAAATATTATTATAAATAATTATAATTTATATCATTCTAATTAATTGATTAATGTTCAAGAAAATCAATAAAATTTTAAACTATTATTTTGTGCAAAAGAATATATTATTATGAATAAATATATTTGATCAATAGACTATTTAATTAAATATTTTAAATAATAATATATAATAACTTCTATAATTATTTTGATAAATTCTAAATAATTTTGTGATTATATTCACAATTAATATGACACCACAGGATTTTATTGTAAATTTCTTCTTAAATAATTTCAATTCATTTGATAGCTTCGAATGCATGAAATTCCAAGTCTCTATGAAAAAACACATTTTTATAGTTATATCATAGCCATTAAACTTAACTTTTCCACTTTTTTATTTTGAATCTTGAAAAAAGGACATACATGGTTGTGTTCATTAAGTTATTTAGTGTCTCATAGGATCAACTTAATTTTTGGTGAATAGTAACTTACCTTATGAATAGTAAAATACCCTCATGAATAGTAATGTACCCTTATGAATAGTAATATGACCCTTAATAATAGTAATCTCACCCATGAATGTATAAATAAAATTTAGGCACCTTATAAATGATGGATAATATTTTAAATATTAATAATTTTTTGTTGGTATTTTGTGATAAATAAACATTTCATTTCAATTTTATAATTAATAAATATATTTAAAAAAAAATTAGTTTTCATAAAATTTATTCCTAAATAAATAGTTTTCTGTCCTATAGTTTTAGGAAAATATAATGAGACCTTAGATAATTTTTTGGGGTATTATTAAATCACTTATAATTTTAAAAACTTATTTTTTGAGAAATGGTTATTTTAATTAAAAAATAAATTTATCTAAATTTGAAAAAAAAAATTATAAAATGGAATCCATTTTTGAATTCTAAAAGTCTAAAAATGGTAGTTGTAATTTTTTTTCTGAAATACTTGAATTTGGTGAATAGTGAAATTCAATAATTTATGAAAAATGCTAAATAAATGAATTTCTGCATCATGTTTGTGTCGTGAATGATGTTAAGGGCCATTAATTCGAAATAAAATGCACTTATTACTATTTTTAGTCAAAATAATCACGACTATTCATAGTGTTGATCCAAAATAATTAAATAATGATTAAAATAATGGAAAAACCCTCCTCTCCTCCACTATAAAAAACCCCCCTCAATCCCTCTTCTCTTCAATCCTATAATCCATGGAGATTATCAATGGTAGGAACAAATATTCATCCTTAGTCCCTCCCAATGTCTATAATCACTTGTTCTTTCCAAAAGACCAAAACCCCCTCCCTTAAGGATGTTATCATGGAGGACATTTCAAGAGGAAACCCCTCTCCTGTTTTCTTTTAATTCCATTTTCATTTAGTTTTATATTATTATTTTCACCTAACCTCATATATTCAATTGATCATGATAACTCCAGTACCATCTATATAATGTAATTATATCATGTAAATTTAATAACCATTATCATTATCCTTAGTCACCTTCTTTTATATAATAATTTAAATCATCGTATAGGAGGTTCCAATTTACAACTTTCATAGACGACGAAGCTTCATTCTTCAAATTATTCTTCAAATATATTCATGAAACCATTTTAATGGTTAATAAATATTTTAATATTTATAATATAACCCTTTTTATGTTGTGCATTTAACATATTTTCATAATACTAAACGATGAAACAAAATGAGTTCGTTATGATCAATAACTGTTGTAATAATTTAAACGATTATCACTAAATGAATTATCTAATGATTCATCCTTATAAAATTTAAAAAATTATATAAATAACCATTTAAAATTTTATATTTTTAGTAATAATATTGAATTTCAATTTTGGATAATTATATCCACTCCACATGAGCTTTTATTTTCATATAAAAGTATACTGATCTTCAAAACCAAGGAATCAAATGCCCTCGAGTGATAAATATTTATACTATAACTCATAAAAATAACCGTAAATGAAATTTTTATAAATTAAATAAATGTAGATAAGGTTCTAAATTATTTAATTAATCAATTTAATCTAATTATTTAGGACATTAAGATCAAGTGAAGAACGCATTCGGGTATAAGGTAAGGGGTTTCTCATCTCACTTTTACTTCCTTGAGATTTTCCTTATTCGCCACATATTTCTTGTATGTGTTCTATGTATAATAAAATTTTATATCAAATATCATTATTGTATTTATATTTATAGTATTAAATGATTCATTTCATGATTATTAATTTTTGGACATACGATTCCATTGATTACAATGTGGTAAGGGACTTTGTCTCAATTTCCATTTAATTTAGACTGACTTGGTATTATACACCCAATAATTCTTATGTGGTGTATCTACTACCCATTTGAGATAATTTTTTATTTTAAATTATAATTATATTAAATATCCATATTCTTGTTTCATGGATATGATTATCGTCATAGCCATATACCATTTTACAAAAAGTTTTTTATTTCTATTTAACTGAGGAAATATTGATGAATCCGTATCCTCTTCTCAATATGAATATTGAAAAGGAATATTTTCTTGTATTAAATCAATGTATAAATAAATATTTGGACTTTCAGTGACGGTAGGGGCCTTCTATATCCCCTTGATGTATCGATGTGTCTCATGAGACAAAATAGTTGGTGACAAACCCTTCGAGTTTCTTACTAAAACATAATCACATGGGTTTCTACCCACATACTTAAACTGTCTCGACGTTATGATTGTTCATGTTCCAGATACATGACATCCAAATCATAATAATTATCTTTATTCATACATCGGTTATTAACTTCCATGAGTTTTTCACTATGAAATAAATCTATGGATGCATTGTCATTCTCAGTTTATTAGTGGTGTCTGTTTTTGTTATTCACCATGCTATATTGATTTTTTATAATTTATTATGATGAAATTATTATATTTTCTTAATTACACTATATGTAACCCTTACTAATCATTTTATCTCACCCCTTTAATTGTTTCCCTTCCCCATGTTATGAAGAAGGGATAATTTATTTGGTTTTAAAAGATGTAGTTTATTAGATTTTGGGATGTATTATATGTTGTTTTCTTCTCCCAATATAAAATGGCTCCCATGTATGTATCTGGTTTCTTCAAGATTACTAAATTGATCTGTCCTTTAGGATTTGATTCCTTATAATCATGCCAATGTAATAAAATAATGCACCGACTCTCAGTTTCTGGGGTCGGGGAGTTACATTAAGTCTCCTTAGATTGATATTTTGGAAAGAATATGAAATTTTGGGAATGGGTAGAGGTTTTATAAGAGACAAGGGATGAGTTATGGTAGATCAAAATAGTTTTAATTGGTAGAGAAATGATGTGAAAGAGATCTCTTCTTATATGTGGAGATTGAAAAATCATTGTAAACACCCATTACTTTTTCAATGATGGAATAAAACAATTCAAGGGTAAATGGATCAAAAATGTTTTAAATAATGAATTTTTTATTTATATAAGGTCAACAAATATTCTACCAATTATTTTCTTAATCATTTTATAAATGTTTAAATTATTTTACCACTATATTTTTACATTTTAGTATTTTCTATTTTACCATGGTATGTATTTTTTACCTAAACAATTTACTTTCAATGGCTAAAAATTGAATGGGAATTATTAAATAATTTAGAAGTAATGATTCCAAATTTTAAACCCATTTTATCAAATAAAATTTTTATGTGTAAGATAAAATAATTTTAACATTAGCGCATGTAACACATAAAATACCATTTTTAAAAAAAGTGATTTTTTAAGATTAAAATTTATATTTATGATAAAATTATCATTTATTTATTTTCATGATATAGTTTGGTTTATTATAAAACAATTTTAAGTTACATACATTTCAAAACAAAATTTCATTTTACCCGAATAATATTTAACTAAAATAAAAGACCAAAAATAGTTTTATTTATTAGAAATATTACTTTAGTTCATAAAATGATAAATAGAGGTCGTATAAATTCAATATAATCTTTAAAAATGTATATTTGTACTCCTTATATACAAATTTGATCATTAAAAAGGATTTATAAACTTCTAGTCACTGCATCTATAATGATTTAACAATAAAATTTACATTTTTGGTAAAAACTATGTTTTTATTATTCAACTAGAAATCAAATATTTCAGAAAAAACCAAAAAAAATAATCTTAATCCAATATTGACATGGTTATCCAAAAAAAATAAAATTTTAAAATTAAAACTATAAAATTTAGGAATTTAAAATTTAAATAGAACCAAAAAAATTTGATGAATAAATTTTTTAAGTGTTCTTATTCTTATTTCCTACAAATTACTAATTATATTGGTGTGAATATATTATCCCTATAAAAATATATTTAATAAATATTAAATCATAATGTTTAAAGTTTCTTAAATTACAATTATATAGCACCTGAAAAGGAAATTTATAGGAATTTTTTTTACCATAAAATAATCTTATAAATAATATTCTATAATATTTGTGTTTATTATTGAATTTGTGTTTAAATAACACTTTATTTTTAATTCTAAATAGATTTCAGAAATAATATTACTAAAATTATAAAACGTCTAATTCAAGGGATACATTTTAATGGTCTCCTTTAATACTTTTAATTTCATCTTCATAAAAGATATCACACATTCATCTCAGTTCGATGTTGTGTGTGGACAAGATATTAAACAAAATATTTATTTAAAATAGAATTACATATTGTAATCTCAATGTGTTATAGAACTGAAAAAGTTTATGATTGTAAACATACTTATGGTGATTCATTTTTCATTGGTGGAAGGAGTATATTTTTTTCATTATAATAAATTGAATTTAGTCACTTTTACTATTATAAAGAAAAGTATTTTTAAGTTTCTCTTGCTAAAGAAAATGATGTGGATGATGCCTCAACTTGAGGATATGTTATTGGTGGTGTATTTTCTATTAGTAATTGGGTTTGATAACCAATGTTTTATTAACATATCCAATAATTCAATGCAACACACAAGGTCGAAACACATTGACAAAAAATGACTTTATCAAGGAGAAAGTGGAGCATGGAGAACTAAAAATGCAGTATGTTTTAATAAAGGAACAAGTCACTAAAATCTCAATGAAATCAAGGTCCAATGAAAATTTTTAGAAATTATTATTAGTTTTTTGAGAGTTACCTCTCACAAAAGCATTACATGTATCTTTTTTATAGTTCCCTCTTTAATTGGTTTCATTTTTTTAAAGGGGGGCTAAAATCCATGAACCGAACCACTATAACATGTGATGGGGAGATTTTATTAAAATATTAAGTGTGCATATGCTAAAAAATCATCACTTAATTTCCATTAGAAATAGGAATGAGTGGCTTCTATTATATCATTTCATGGAATTAAAAGAAATTAATTTTTGGGTGTTTTTAAATTTTGAAAAGAGTATTGATAGAATTTTTTATGGAGGAATTTCTTTTTATGGATTTTTTATTGTAATGTTCTAAAAAAATCCATATGGGGGATTGAAAATACTAAGGTGAGAACCCATGAAGCCTTATGATGTTGAATTAGTTTTTGACACAAAGATATATATTTATCTCAAAATATTCACTCTATCCTATGATAATTTTGGAACATTATCTCTCAAGAATATCAAACATTAGAATGTATAGATTTAAGGAATGTTTTATAGATTTTTTATTTGAATTTTTATATTTTATAATGTGATATTATGTTTCATACTATATTTGTGGTAAAAATGAAAACTATAATAGTTATAGGGAATTAAAAAAGGTTTAAAAAAAATTTGGATCATTTTATATAATTTAGGTATTTTTTGAAGCTATTGAAATTAGACATGAGAAATAGAGGATGAAATATGTATTGAACACCAAAAGAAAAAAACATATTTTTTATCTATTATAAATCCATTTTTGTCAATTTTTTCACTATATAATTATTTATATTGAGATTATTATACATTTACTTGATTATGGATAACTTTGAGAATCATTAGATCATTTTTTGAGTGATTTAAAGAAATGATAAGTTAGTATATTGAGGAATAGGTAAATATAAAATGTCCATTTGACTAATGTATTTGGAATAAGCTTGAAGTAACTCACATTGGATCTTCCAATGTTATTGAAACAAGAAGAGCTATGCTCATGGGTGAGTATCATGGTTTCTACATTCCTTATGGAGAACCCATATGTAAGGTAAAACAGAGATTCATGACTATTGTAAACAAATTACTATCCTTGGGTGAGAAAAGTTTATATTATTAAGATCTTGTAGACAATATTATAGACATCATGCCTAATGAATGGGAATCTAAGAGAATTTCTATAGAAGAGAATAGGAAAGTTAATCAAATTTCTCTTGATGAACTGTTTGGAACCCTTCTTCAACATGAAACCAGAATGAAGAGAGATGCTAATAATATTAAAAAAAAGAATGGAAATGTAGGTGTTTCTTTTACAACTACATCAAATTATATCAAATCCAAGACTCCTGAGAGAATCACAAGATCTAAATCTTATAATTTTGTTGTTTAATTTGAATCTAGTGAAAGTGAAACATTATAAAATGAGTTAGCCAATATTGCTCGGAGAATGAACAAAATTTTTGGACAAAATAACTATCAATATAGATACAAGAAGAAAGATTGAAAAGATAAGAAATATGGAGAAGTGACTTTCTATGAATGTATAAGAGCTGGTCATATCATACCTGATTGTCCAATGCTTAAAAAGAGAGACAAGAATGATAAGAATTTTGAAAGAAACAAGACGAAGTTCTACATATCAAAGCATAAGAAATTCATGAAAGCCAATGACACATGGAGTGCCAATGGTGGAGATTCTTCTGATGAATCTTCAGAATATGGATTCTTTAAGGCAAAAGAATATTATTCTAATATCCAAATATCGATTTCAAAATCATTATCAAATGGCCAAGGTACGAACTTCTGAATCTTTATCCAATATGTCTTTATGTGAAAATTTTCTAGATATAGGTTTTTCTTCAGATAATGAATCTCCTTGATCAAATAATGATAATTATTTTCCTTCCTATGATGAAGTTTATAGATTTTACAAGTTGTTAGAAATGTGAAAATATAAATTTTCTATGAAACTTAATAAAACAAACTCTAGTGAATAAATTTTAAAATAAGAAATTTTGGATCTTTCCAAAGATCTTGATGAGAAAAATGTTTCATTAAAAATCATTCTATGAAACTTGAGTTAGTTAATTCTGTGAAGGATAAACTTTATAAGGATCTTAAAAATCTATTTTTAGAAAAAATATGTTTTAAGGGATAAACTTAACTCTAAATCTATTATTCTTGGGGATAAGAATTTATTCCTGAGACTAAAATATGAAATATTTTCCTTGATGAAACTACTTGGAAATTTTACTTCTGGTAAGGAAAATTATGACAAGATGTATTCTCATATCTGACCACATGGTAATAGTCAGGGATTAGGTTATTTTCATGAAAACCCTATTTTTAAAAATAATTATTTTGTTCCATCTAGTGCCATTTTTTTACTAAATTCTAAAGAGGTGGGAATAGGAAGAAAAAATATTCTTTAAATACAGTGAAATCCCTAGGGTTTTATAAAGCTTATTTTTCTAAAAAAATATGTTTACCCAAGCTTTTATTATCAAATAGTTCTGGATCTAAGAATGTTTGGATTCAGAAAGCCTAACTCTGTCTTTTTATGGAAAATGAAGGAAGTACCAACAACCTATGGTACATGGATAGTGGATTATCCCTGTACATGACTGGTAATAAAGACTATTTCAAGAAGATTTTAAAAACAAAAGGTTTAAATGTAACTTTTGGTGAAAAATATCAAGGAGAAATTGTCGGTATAAGTAACATTATTATTCTTGGTAAAGATGTTATTTCAAATGTTCTTTTTTGTAAAATGCATTAGGCGAAACCTCATAAGTATAAGTCAATTATGTAATGAAGGTTAACTTGTGAATTTTAGAAATGATAAATGTTTAGTTCACAATTCCAAGGATTAGTTTCATTTCCCTACCCTTCGGCATGAGAATGTGTACACCTTAAACCTAAAAGACCTTAGAAGTCAAGATTTACCTTGACTTAGTGCATTTGAAGATAAATCATGGCTTTGGCATAAGATACTAGGACACTGTAACTTAAGGAATCTTAGTAAGCTTTATAAGAAAGAACATGTTAAGGATCTACCGGAATAGAAGTTGGATTCTTTAATGGTCTGTGACCCTTTTCAATAAGGCAGGAAACATAAATATATCCTTATCTATAAGCGAAGTTACATCTTCTAATGCCTTTCAGTTAGTGAACATTGATTTATTTGGTCCAACACAAACTGGGAGTATTGGAGGAAAATACTATGTGTTTGTCGTAATTGATGACTACACTAGGTATACTTGGATCTATTTTCTCGAAAAGAAATCTGAAGCTTTTTCTTATTTCAAAATATTTAGAGCTCATGTTAAAAATGAGAAAAACCTACCATTGATAACTATTCATAGTGATCATGGAGGAGAATTTGAAAATTATGATTTTGATACTTTTTGTTGTAAAAAAGGTATTACTCACAACTTCTCAGCTCCATGTACTCTTCAACAAAATGGTGTTGTAAAACGATGAAATTGCCTTCTTCAAGAGATGACAAGAACCATGTTGAGTGAATATTTGATAGCTAATCATTTTTGGGATGAAGCTATAAGTACTACTTCGTATACTATAAATCGAGTGTTAATAAGACAGTTTCCTAATAGAACACCTTATGAGTTGTAGACTGGCCGAAAACCAAAAGTTTCTTACATCAATGTTTTTGGTTGCAATGTATTTATCTTGAATACCATGGATAACTTACATTAATTTTCCCCCAAATATGATGAAGGAATTTTCTTAGGTTACTCTATAATCTTTAATGCATATAGAGTTTTTAATAAAAACACTTGCACTGTGGAAGAAACAGTACATATTAATTTTTATGAAAATGATCCTTTCTTTTTCAAAATACCTAAATCTATTCTTGATATATTTTCTAAAACTGATCACCAACCTTTGATATAAGATCTTTCAGACACGGATAATGTTCAAGAATTTTTTTTGAAACATTTACTCCTGATGATTTTCTATATTATGTTGATGAATAGGTTTTTCAAAATCCGAGTCAGTTGTTACTTATGAATCATCCTATTGATAATATCATTGGAAATGTTAATCAACCAGTAAGAACTAGAAGTTCTTTAAGAAATTAATTTGAACATATTGCATTTCTTTCCTAATATGAACCAAAGAATCCTGAAGAAGCCTTGGGTGATGTAGATTGGATAAATTCTATGCAAGATGAACTCAATGAATTCGTATGAAATCAAGTTTGGACCTTGGTTGAGGAACATTAGGAAACTTATGTTATTGGAGTAAAATGGGATTACAGAAACAAATGTGATGAAAATGGAGTTATTGTTAGAAATAAAGAAATATTTGTTGCAAAAGGATATAACCAACAAGAAGGCATAGACTATGAAGAAACCTATGCTCTAGTAGAAAAAAATGAAGCTATTCGTATTCTTCTTTCCTTTATGGAATTCTTGAATATTAATCTCTATAAAAATGACATTAACTATGCATTTCTTAATGGTTATGTATAAGAGGAAGCCTATGTAGATCCACCCCTAGCATTGAAGATACAAAATATCCTAATCATTTTTATAAACTTATCATTGAATTATATGGACTTCAACAAGCCACTAGAACATGGTATGATAGTCCTTCAGGATTTTGGATTCAAAATAACTATGTTAAGGGAACTTCTGATCCAACCCTTTTCATTAAGAAAAATGATAAAGATTTTTTATTATTCAAATTTATGTTGATGACATCATCTTCGGATCAACTCAATAATCCTTAACTGATTCCTTTGTGAATCATATCAAATCGGAGTTTGAGATGAGTATGATGGGGGAGTTAACATTTTTTATTGGTTTTCAAATTTCAAAAAAACTAGAGCGAACATACATATATCAACATAATTATATCAAAGATCTTCTAAATAAATTCAGGAATGACAATACTATGAGTATAAGTACTTTTATTAGAACTTCTAATACTATTGATATTGATGAATCCAGGAAACATGTAGATCAAACATCTTATAGAGGGGAGATAGGAAGTTTTACTGTACTTAATAGCTAGTCGACCTCACATAATGTTCTCAGTATGCTTATGTGCAATATTTCAAGAAAATCCTACAGAATCTCATTAAAAAGCTGTAAAAATCATTTTCCGGTATTTAAAGGGAACTTTAGATTTGGGACTATTTTATTCCTTTGGAAATTATTTTGAACTTAAAATTATTTCAGATGATGACTTTGGTGGTCGTAAAATGGATAGAAAATGTACATCAAGAAGATGTAAATTATTTGTATATTTCTTAGTGTCCTGGTCTAGTAAGAAACTACATTATGTTGAACTTTTTATCAATAATGCTGAATATGTAGTAGCTGGGTGTTGTTGTGATCAAGTGTTGTGGATGAAACACACACTCAGGAACTATGGAATGAGTTTTACTAAGACTCAAATTATTTGTGATAACACAAGTGACATTTCCCAATGTAAAAACCCAACGCATCCCTATCGTGCAAAACACATAGATATTAGAAATCACTTTCTTAGGGATCAGACACTTAAATGATAAATTATTCTTCAATTCATCAGAACCCAAGAGAAACTTGGTGATATTTTTAAAAAACCTGTACCTTCTGATAGATTTGTATACATTAAACAGAATCTAGGAATGATTTCTTTAAGGTAGTCATTCATATCTACTTCTTGTTTAAATCATTTCCTAAGATTAAAATACTCCTTATTTTAGGGGGAGTACATATGTTTTTTTATTTTCTTTCTTTAAACACTTTTTCTATCTATAGGAAATTTTATTCGGATTTGAAGATGAAGAATTTGAAAATTTCGAATTTGAAAATTTGGGATTCGAAAAATTCGGATTTGAAAATTTCAGATTTGAAAATTTTAGTTTCTAAAACTCCCAAGAAAAATTCTTATAATACCAATAAATCTCTTAGAGAAATCAAAATGGTAATATTTCTTACTCTTTATCTTATGTTTTAGTTGTTGGTATTTCAAAATTTATTAAATTCCAGTTTACCTTACTTCAAAAGATCAGAATTCATATTTTCTATATCCATTCTCAACTGTCAAATTAGATCAGGTTTTTTGTTAGCTGTATGATTCTCATATGGAAGATGAAAAGTCAAAGCTATGTCTATATAAGGGGTGCCTTGTTTTCATGTATCGCAACATTCTTACAGATCTCTGTGCTGAAGTTCTGTTGCCATCAATGATTTTGTTCTGAAGTTCTCTACCACCCTGAATGACTCCAGAATCCTCTGCAGATCAGTTGCTAGTTAGCAAGGAGAATATGGACTGGTCAATATTTAGGGAAATGTTAGTGTGCCCTATGTTTTTTTGGAAAATATGAATCCCTTATTTCTGAGGTGATAAGATCTAATGGATGGGAAAGCATCTATGTTGCTAAAGAGAAATCCCAAGATCCGGTTTATCTTGTCCTCTTTATTCAATTCTATGAATATGTTACATTCTTTAAAAAGAACAGTAAGGATCTTTTTTTTCAAATGCAATGATAAATCATATACAGTACCCTATAATAAGACAGCAAATGTTCTTAACATACCGTATGAAGGGGTGGCTATACTTTTCTCTCAGAAACTCCCTGAGAAAGATGGCTCCTTTGAAAAAGTCAAGGCTTTGGATTTTCTCGGTCTTATGTATGATAAGAATATGATTATTAAAAATCATAAAACAAACCACAACATGGTGCCTCTCTGGATGCAAGGATTTCTTATTCCAAGAAAGGGAGATAAGGATTCTCTAAAGATATATGATATATTTCTTTTAGATTTTCTTATCAACTTAAGGAAGATCAACTTGGTAAAGTACATCTTTATCACTATTCCGGAAATAAATGTCGGAACCATCAGATCTCATATCCTTATGTATACAACAACTATTTCCAAGATAATTGTTATGTGTCTTCATGAACTGAATGTTCCATGATGATCAGTCTCAAAGGCTTCCAACATTTTGTTTCTCAGTGATGACACTCTAAGAAGGATTGAAGTAGTGTTTATTCACGAATCGAAAAACATTGATGAAATGGTTATCTATAACAAGGGTGATTCTCTAGAATCTTCAAATCCAGTTCCAAAGAAATTGAAACTTGATGAACCGATCTTGCCAGTACCAGTTCCTGTTGTTTTGGTTTTAGTACCTCTTCCTGTAAAGAAACCAAAAGATTATTCAGATGCAATAGTTGCAAAGTGGAGAGAAATGGTAGCTACTAGAAAGGAAAGAGATCCTTATTTTGGTCTAAATCTTGCAGAGGATAAGGGTCTAAAAATTAAGCATGCTGAAAATCTTGAGAACGAGAAGAAGGAGAAGAAGTTATTGAAGATATCATTTGAAGATCATGTTTTTCAGTCTCTTCTAAAAGCTGTAGAAAAGAAATCTCGTGAAGTAGCCAAATCACAAGATGTGCATAAGAAACTGGTGGTCACATCGGAAATACAAAAAGCATAGAATGTGCTAGATTTATCAAAACCATTTCAAGAAATGGAAGATCAGATAATCCAAGATGATGATGATGATGTTTTAAGGGAAGTGGAATATTATGTTGTAACTCCTTCGAGTTCAGTTTCCAAATCTGTTTCTGTAGCACAAGTCGAAGAACATATTGAAGAAGAACATAAGGATGAAAGAGAAGTTGAGGAAGAGGTTGAAGTTGAAGATGAAGAAGATGTATAGAAATATCAGGTTGATCAACAAAATGAAGAAGATGAATAATTTCTAGAAGAAGAGGTACATGGAGGATCTCAACTTCATGAATTTGAAAAAGAAGATGTTGAATAGGGAGATCTAAAGGGTTTTCAAGTTTCAGATGAAAAATCTCCAATTCAAGACCCTCTTAAAGGAAATAATGTTTTGATTTCTTCATCTGATAAGGAAACTCCCCAAAAGTCCTCTAAGAGAATAGAGACACAAGCTTCCTTAACTTCAAGAGGACTTGAGAAAGGAAAAGATGTTTCAGGATCTGAATCCTCTTCATTTGTCGAAAATAATTTTTTGTAGTTATCTTTAAGAAAGTAGGTCATCACCATTCTGGTTCTTGCAAACATTGATTCATGGAGTCAAATGATGCAAGAAACCCTGAATCAAAAGATGGAATCGACCAATATGCTTATGGAAAAGTTTTTCAATCAAGAAGCAGACTTCAGTAATCTCTTGAATGATTACAAAGCTCAAGAGGTGACTTGTAAGAAAGTATTTAACCTTACCAAAACTATCAATGAATATCTAAGACAGTTTTGTGATTTCATGGATTCAATAAAAGGAGCTTTTAATACCTATGAAACTGAGTTCAACAAGGTCAATACATCAATCTCTGAGAAAGGTAGTCAACTCAATTCTATTTCTCGATCTATTAGTAGTGTGAAGGAAGTCAGAGCCGAATTAGAAAAACCGGTGGCTGCTCATGAAGAAAGGATATTTTCTTTAGAGAAGAAGAATCAGGATCAAGATATCTTATTGAAATATTTTAAAGTATATCATAAGGAAATGAAGAAACTCAAATCCCTGATAAAGAAGATGTTGTCTGAGCAGAAGAAGAATGGATGAATTTTAATTATATTTTGATGTTTTGTTGTAATATATACCTTAGTTCTAAAATTTTCCTATGAAATTTCTTTCATATATTTCTTTTGTTTTTGTATTTATGATTGCTTAAACATAAAGTTACATCTTATACTTCTCTATTCCTTTCCCTCTTTTTGAAAATCACAAAGGGGGAGAATTTATTTAAACAAAGAATTTATTCTCTGAGAAAGAGAATCTAGTAAGGGGGAGTATGGAAAGAAAGGATAATGAACCTATATGGTGGAGTTTTCTTTTAAGAATAAATTTTTATCTAAGGGGGAGATATTTCCTTAATAAAACCAGACTACAAAGATCAATAATATGATCCTTGTGAAAAATAACCTAGGGGGAGTCAGTCGTATTCATCCAAAATCTTATTCAAAATGGAAGATATGTTTTTTATACTTTTTTATCTATGAAAATATATTCTTCCTTAGTAATGTTGTTTGTGCTTTCCAAAAAGGGGGATATTGTTGATTCAATAAGGATATATTATGAATTCTCTATTCCTTATGATTTTATGTTTTGAAAATCACAAAAACTTTTTCTACGTTCTGAATATTTTTTTTATGTTATGTATTTCTTTTAAGATCCAAAATTTTTTTCTGTTAGAGTTACATATTTTTCATTCTTATTTTCCATTCTGTTATACTTACAGATATGTCATTAGGATTTTTCATTCAGTTTTTATGTTTCCAATTCCGGTGTGTATATGATGCTGATCTTCAATAGAGATTCTGGTGTATACATGATGCCGATCTTCAATACCAATTCCGATGTATATGTGATTCATTTTATGATTCTGAATTTGGTTTATTTATGATTCAGTTTTATGATTCTGAATCCGGTGTATATATGATTCAGTTTTATGATTCTGAATCTGGGGTATTTCTGATTCAGTTTTATGATTCTGAATCCGGTGTATATGTGATTCAGTTTTATGATTCTGAATCTGGTGTATATATGATTTAGTTTTTATGATTCTGAATTTGGTGTATATATGATTCAATTTTTAGGATTCTGAATCTGGTGTATATGTGATTCAGTTTTTATGATTCTGTTTCTCGTGTATATGTTATTCCGATTTTGTGATTCTGATCCCAGAACAAATGAGATACGTATTTCAATCTGATTTACTTTTCCTTATGAATCCGTTTTCTTGATAATTATAGAGTTGATTAAATGTATCATTCCAATGAAATTGGATTCTATGTTTTCTTATACTTATCATTTATCATTAACTTAAATTCATTTCTGTTACTTGAAACGATGTCATACAATATGTTATAAATTAACTATTGTTTGTTTTCCATGTGTCTAGGTCCCTCTGAAATTTATGGAAAAATATGACCATTGGAGAGGAGCTGACCATTTGGAATTTTTTCCTCTAAATACAAGACCATTTGAATGAGAAAAGGACATCATCTTTGACAACTTACATTGACGAGATAAAGTTGTGAAGTGATTTCTAGAGAGAGGCTCTTACAACTCTCATTGATTCATGCAGATGTTGTGAAGAACTTTTTTAGGTGTCAACAACTGGTTCAGACTTTCTTTTTGCAGAATCTGATCGTCCTGATTGTGGGCTTCCGGGTTTGGGAGACAGAGGTTCTTATTTTCTTCTAAATCGTGGGTTTTCAGAGAAAACAAGACAAATACTGATCTTCAGATTAAGGGCTTACCTAGGTTTTGGATAGACAAACTTTCTTGAATGTATAAACCAAAGAACCTTTATCCAAGGTTGTTGGATACCCTTCTTTTTGGGTTAAAATAATCATATTGTTACTTGTTTACTATTACAAGTTGTTTTAATCCCTCTGTTGTATGTTAACATTGTTAAAGTAGGAAAGTATAACCTTCTTATACTTTTTAATTTCGTTACTCTGATTATATTAATGATTCTATACGCTTTATGGTAGAATCATTATTGTAAGAAAATATAAAAGGTTTCTTTAAGAGGTCTTGTGAATGTTTGTTCAACATTGTTAAACATAACATTAAAGGATCCAAAGGAATTTTTAATGTATACAATTAACCCCCTCCCCCTATTGTATTTGAGAATCTCATTTTTACATATTCAATCCTACAATAACTATCACAATAATGTTTCATCATTTATTTAAGTTTGATGTTATTAATAATGTACACTATTAGAGAAGATATATTTAAAAAGTGACATACCATAGAATCTTGGGGTATTATATTCTCCTCTACTTCTATAAATTGTCTCCTTGCAATTTCAAATTGCACTTCACAAAAATAATGTCTCAATCTTGAATTTTTATTTGTGGAAATTCTACATCCTGAAAAGGGTTTATAAAACATCCTCTTAAAAATAGTTAAATAGAAATGTGAAGGTCACTACCGAACTACGACTTTGAAATAGAAGAAAATTCAATAAAATATGGTGATGGAAGAGAAATCCAAATATCATGTTCTAATGGAGAGTGAAAGAGAACATGGTCTTTAGAATATCTACCTTCACAAACTTGTAAATTTGTTTTTGGTAAAAAGACCATTTATTTTTCAGAAAAAAAATTAAACAGATGACATTTTTGTTCAAAATTTTATTTCCAAGAGTTATGTGATTCTTTTAATTTTCAGATAATCACATGAGAAAGTGAGATTAGTTGATTACTTTCAATGTCATATGTAAAATCTCATCCTTTGGTTATGCTTCGATATATTCTCACTTCATCCCTCACACATAGAAATGAAAATTCAATATCAATTTTTTACACCTAATGAATTTCATGAATCTTAAGATCCACCAGTCATTCCTTAAGCCATTAAATATTTACTAAAACCAAAATTATTTGCATAAATTATCCAATAAATCATACTTTAACCTCACATAATAATATCGAATGTTCAACTAAATCCATTCAAACCTTTGGACTCATCCAAAATAAATCTATCCAAATTCACATTCAAAAAAGGTATCTCAATTTACATGATATGGTAACCATTTTCATAAATAACCTAAATCACTATAATTCCACAATAAAAACATATTTCACTCCAAAATACAATTCAACTTTTATTCCTTAAAATATTCTATGTCTGCAAGAAATAACATTAATAAATTAATTACCAAATCATTTTCCAATAACAAGGTTATATATTTGATAAAACAAATGTCCCTAAAATAAAATTAACTTTTATCTATAATATATAAAAAACATGATAATAAGGACTTCGTGTTGGATAGTGATAGGCGTTGCACCATTTTGTCCCTTAGGTTGTGGGTTCCAACCCTGCGGCCTTTCCAGACACGATGAGATGTCACCCAACCTATGGGTTGCCTTTTATATAAAAATATATTAATATAAAATCCTAAATAGATATGATGGACATTAGGAAAATAAGTTTAATCACTAATGTCATAAAAAATCCCAATACATTCATTTCCTCATAGTCCCTTCCTTGGAATTTATATTATCCTATAGAATAGGTAATTGACTCAGTTAATGAAAATATTCTCCATATTTAAGGAAATGAACTACAAATGGATTCTTAGGATGAGGTTTATTTCCTTCATTCATACACTTCAATATTCCTAAAAAATTATTTGATTTATTTTTTTTATTTCCCACACATAAATCATTTCTCAATTCCATTAAGAAACATTCTAAGGATTATCCTTCCACATTTCCCGCATGATAGAAATACAAACTTCTTTTCTCTATGGTCTCCACCATTGGAGCTCTTAGAAAACTCCATCCTAATCATCATTGGTAGTTTTGGGAGTTGGTTAAGGTATATTTTGTTAATAATATTATGTTTAAACAAGTAATCCCTGAAAATGATGTCTTTCACTTCTATCAACCTCCAATTTGGTTTATAATCTACACATCCTTGTCCATCATGTTCAATGATAACATTACTCTCTTGGGTTTTACCCATTGACTAAAATTAGAAATCATTGTGTGAGTAACAATATTAAAAGTGAGAAAAAATTATAATCATTTATAGGATATCATGACACATTATTTTCAACCTAAAATACCTTATGATTGACCTAGGTTATTTATATTCTTTATATATTAAAATCCTTCATTATGGTTTGTAAAGAAAATGTGAATTTTCCTATGCATAACCCATGAGATTGTAAAACTATGTGCACAGTAATTCTCATTTTCATGTACCAATTTAGGGAGAGTCATGCCTAATGCACCATGTTGGTGTTTTCACCCCTAGAAACATTTTTTACAGAACCACATCCACTTGTAGTATCCAGAAAATGATGTATTTCTAGGAAGACCCACATAATCTCTACCTTACCAAAATCATAGGATATTCTTCTATGTTTTTCCTTAAATCCAATATTAGGGTTGTGTTCTCTAATATAGTATTTCTAGAAGCTAGTTTCCAATGTAGCTACTAAAATTTCCTTGACAACAAATGTAAAGACCCCAACCCCAGTAGCCTAGAGTCAATGTCTTGCTTTATTATATTTTTACTACACACAAGCATTCACAACCCAAAGGGATGAATAGTTTAGTATCTTGGAATTATAGATAGAAACATAAGTATTAAATTAAAACTTGAAATGTAATACAACATATAAACTCCATTGGAAACCCCCATAAACACTTAGATTACCCTTTCAAGTCATTCATAATATAAATCTTCGCATCCTGGGGAAATATAAAACATAAGAAAGGGGTGATCTCATATTCTTATTAAGGGTATGAAATAGAGAAGATGCTATCATAAATAATCATAAACAATAATTAAAGGTGAATAACTAAAAAAAAATCAATTAAAACATAATCTTGAGCATAATATTGCAAGAATAATAGCTAAGTAAATAATTTCATATTAATAATCACATAAGAATGAAACAAAACGATAGATATTCTTCTATTAGAATAATCAATTGTATTTTAAATTACTAGTATCACAATGAGGGAATGTTTAATTTTAAATATCATAGGAATTCCTTCAAGGATTCATCCAAGAAACTACATATAAAAGGGTAAAAACATGGTCTGGTTTATCTCATGAGACCTACCGATGCATCGAGATATATAGTGGGCCTCACCCATCACTTTCTGAGTCCAATGCATTCCTCATATTTTGAATAACTGATTGAAAAGAAATATTTAAATCAAAATTTTCAATACCACCTTTAAATATTTGAATCATAATAATAGATGAAAACACTCAAAATAATTGATAAATTCCTGATAGAAATACCATTTTACTTTGGAAAAAAGTATTTTTCTAGAAAACCATATTTATTTTTTATAAAATAATATTGTATACATGAATATCCCAGAAATTGAAAGGTAATGGAAATGAAATTATTTTTGAGCCATAAATTATGTCCAACATGTAAAAAGAGTTTTTAAGAAAAATTAGAATTGGGCCACTTTAGGGTGCTTTGAGATAAAATATACAAGAGTCTTCAAAATGAAAAATTAATAATTGTGTGTAAAAAACTGAAAATTAAAAAATATAGTTATTATAAAAAATATTGTGATATTGGAAAGATAATGGTTTTTTAAACCATATTATTGATGGTACTTGAATATGGGTTAGAAATTGGGATGTTCCCTTTGATCGGGCTTGCTTAACAGGAATAATTGAAAAGGGATCCTTATAAAATATATATTTCCCAATAAAAAAAAGAATAAATGATCTAGATAAATGATTTTGGAAAATATACATGGAATTTAGTGGAATTATATAAAAATAAAAAAATTACATTGGGGTAAATAAATAGAAAACATAACTTGAAGGAAAAATGGAGATTCGGGAAGAAACCCTTACCACTATGAAAACAGTTGAACCGTGTGCACCATAAAATAAATAATCATCAAATGAAACATTTAATAACATGAATATATATATATTTATGATACGATAAATCAAAGTTTATCATACATACACCAGAAACTAGAATTAGTGGTGAATAAGGCATATCTCATGGAAATAAAAGTGATATAAGAAAACTCTTACCTAATGTCTGATAGTGGTCATTAAAAGAACTTATTGGCCTGAAAAATGAAATTATATTAATTAATAATTTAATTAGTAAACTATTAACCATGTATTTTATTTATTTTAATTTTACTAAGTTCATTTATGGCATTTTTATGAGTTATAAGATTCAATTTCATCATTCGGGAGTGTTTATTTCCTTCGTTTTCCTGATCGGTTCACTTGTATACATGTATGAAAGATCATGTGAAAGGGTAATAGTTATCTAGAAATGAAATTATTTATTATTAATGATCCTTAAGGAGATATAATGGTCATATATATAATTTTTTATAGACATGAGGATGATTCATTAGATAAAAAATTAATGATAACTGCTTTGAATATTTGTGCATTTTTTCGATCACCATGAACTAGTTTTGTCTTATGAATTAATATTTTGTATATATAATGGTCCTAGAACATTAAATAAGTTTTATTAGATATATTAAAGTCTCTATTGACCATAAAAAAATTTTATGACCAGACATGAAGGTGGAATTGAAAAACTAAAACTCATCATCCACAAAGGCCGTAAATCGGTACCACCCGGATGATGTTTTCATTTTTAGAATAAAAATGGGAGGGGAAGAGAATCAATTTTTGCAATACCATAATAATAATAAAATTTTATTATTTATAAGATACTGGAGTTATCATGCATATTTTTACATTTTAGGTAAGAAAATGATAATAAAATCAAATCAAATGAAAGAAAATTAAATGAATGAAATGGTATTTTGCCTCTTAAATTCCTCTCCTTTAGAACCTTCATAACAAACATTGAAATTGTCTTTTGGGTGAGACAAGAAATCCCACAATGTGGGGGAGAGGTTTGGGATAGGTATTGTTCATAAATTGGAAAATCTTATAGGATTTGGGGGTATGGGGAGAAGGGGTGATGAGGGTGGTATTTATAGTTGACGACATAGGTGTTTTTTGAATATTTAATTAATTTGATTATTATTTTGGATCAATACTATGAATAGTTTTATAATTATAACTAAATATATTAAAATAACGAAGTCTAGTTCAAGGTTATGGATATTAAATCAAAAAATACTTATGGAATAGTTTATATAACTTATAATGTATATATTATGTAAATAATCATATTTTACTATTCACAAAAAATTCAAGTATTTTAGAAAAATCCAAAAAATTACCCCTAACAATTTTTTAATGTGTAGAATTCTAAAATGAAATAAATTTTTTAAAAATAATTTTCAAAATTTCAGAAAAGGGAATTGACTCACATAATGGACAGATTCCCTATATTTATGTCAATGAACTACAAATGGATTCTTAGGATGAGTTTTATTTATTTCTATAAAACTATTCATTTTTCTTATTAATTATTTGATTTATTTCTTTATTTCCCACAAATAAACCATTTCCTTATTTCTTTTCAAGGCATGTTCCTATGTGTCACCTTCCACATTTCTTTCATTATAGAAATTGATCATTCTTATCTTCATGGTCTCCATCAAGGGAGCTCTTTGAAAACACCATCATTCTCTTCATTGGTGAGTTCAGGAGTTGGTTAAGGTATATGTTGTTACTAATATTTATGGAAAACAAATTAGACATGAACACGATACCTTTCACTTTTATCAACATTCCATTTGGTTTCTCATCACCACCACCTTGTCCATCATTTTGAATGTTAACATGACTCATTTGGGTTCAATCAATTGACTAAAACCGAAAAGCATAGTGTGAGTAACTATATACATAGTGAGAAAAACATATAATCATATATAGGATATCATAACACCTTATTTTAAACCTAAAACACATTTGGATTAAAATAGTTTATTCATTTACATTATATATTGAAATCCTTCACAATTTTTTATAAAGAAAATGTGAATTATCCTAAGCATATCCCCTGGGAGTGTCAAACTAGGTGTAGACTAAGGCCCAATGTCATGTACCTGGTTATATAGAGTTAGGCCCGACATAGCATGTTGGAGTCGTTGCCCCTCGGTACATCAGTGTCAAAACCACATCTACTTTTAGTATCCATATAGGGATTTATTTCTTGGAAGACCCACATAATATACACCCTATCAAAAATCTAGGATGTTAATTTATGCTTATCCTCAAAGTATATCTTAGGGTTATGTTATCTAATCTATTATTTCCTAAAACTAGTTTCCAAATTCTCTACTGAACGTTCTCTGATACCAAATGTAAAGATCCCAACACCAATAGTCTGGAGTTTTTGACTTACTTTATTACATTTTTACTATGATTAAGTGTTGACATCCCAAAGGACCAAATAGTTTAGTAGCTTTTTAAAGAAAGATAAAATAATATGTGTTACATTACAACTTAAAATGAAATACAACATAGAAAATGCATTAGAAACACCCATAAAATCCTAGATTATCCTTTCGAGTAATTCATAATATGTATCTTCACATCCTGGGGAAGAATAAAATATAAGAAATGGGTGAGATAAGATGCTTAATAAGGGTAAGAAATACATAGGAAGCTAACATAAATAATCATTCACAATAAGGAAAGGTGAATAATGAAAAACAAAATCAATTAAAACATAATCATCAGAATAATATGGAATGAATAACAAAAGATTATATAATGACATATAAATAATCACATTAGTGTAAAACAAAACCGTGGATATTCTACTAGTCAAATAATCACATTGATTTTAAGTTACTTGTATCATAACAAGGGAATACATAATGTTTTACATCATAAGCATAACCTCAAGGCATCATCCAAGAAAACATATATAAATGGGTAAAAATCCATTCTAGTCAGTCTCTTGAGACCTAATAATGCATAGAGGAGCTATAGTAGGCATCACCAATCACAAAATAAATCCAATACATTCCTCATATGATGAATAATAAATTTAATAATATATATTTAAATAAAAGTTTCTTATACCACATTTAAATATTTCAATCATAATAATAGATGAAAATAAACTAAAATAATTAATAATTTCTTCACAAAAATACCCTTTCCCTTTGGAAAAAATAGTTCTTTTGGAAAATAAATTTTATTTGTCATAAAATTTTATTTTAAAGATAAATATCCCAAAAAATAAAATGTTATTACAATGAAATTATGTTTGAGCCATAAATTATTTCCAACATGTAAAAATGGTTTTTAAGAAACATTTGAATTAGGCCACTTTAGTGCAGATTAAAAGAAAATATAATGAGTTATTAAAATAGAAAAGTCGAAATTGTTTGTATAAAACCAGAAATAAAAAAAGATAGTTTTTTTCATGAAAAAAGTGAGATTTTTGTAAAATAATTGTGTCTTAAAAAATTTTATGGATGGTACTTAAAAATGGATAAGCAATTTGGAGGTTCCCTTTAATCAGGGTTTCTTAACATGAAGAATTGATAATGGAACCTTATAAAATATGTATTTACACATTAAATAAAGATAAATTGATCTTGACACATGATTTTTTAACAAAAAAATCTAATTTATAATAATTAAATAAAAATACATATGAATTTCATTGGGATAAATAGAGAGAAAGCATAACCCGAATGAAAAATGGAGGTTTGTGAAGAAACTCTTACCACGATGCAAACAGTCAAACCGTATTCCCTATAAAATCAATAATATATAGTTGAAACATTTAATACCATGAATATAAATATATTCATTATATGATACATCAAGGGTTATTATACATACAACAAAAAAAATAGTGGTGAACATGGCATATCTAATAGAAATAAAAGTGAGATGGGAAAACTCATAACTTATGTCTGAATGTGTTCTGCAATTGCACTTAATATCTTGAATAATGAAATTATGTTCAATAATTATTTAATTAAGACCATATTAAAAATTTATTTTATTTATTATAATTTTATTATATTCATTAATGGCCTTTTCGATGACTTATAATGTTCAATTTTACCATTTGGGACTGTTCGTTTCCTTGGTCTTCATGAAAGGTTCACTTCTATATATGTTTGAAAGATCATGTAAAAAGGGAATACTTATCAAAAATTGAAATTATTTTTTATTAATGAAGTAATAGGAGATTTAATGGTCTTAGATATCATTTTATATATGTATATGAGGATGATTCATTAGATAAAGTGTTAATGATAACTGTTTGGATTATTTTGGCATTTTTTCGATCACTGCGAACTAGTTTTATATTATGAATTAATATTTTGTATATATACTTGTTATAGAATATTAAATATGTTTTATTACATATATTAATGTTTTTTTGACCATAATTTTTTTATGGCCATCCTTGAAGGCGGAATTGAAAAATTAAAACTCATCATCGACCAAGGTGGTAAATCGGAACCTCACATATGACGTTTTCATTTTTAGAATTAAAAGGGTAAGAGAGGAAAATTGATGGTTGATATACCATAATCATAATAAAATTACACTTAATATAAGATACTATATTTGTCATGCATGTTTATATAGAAGAGGTATGGAAATTAATAGAAAATAAAAAAAATTGAATGAAAATTAAATAAATGAAAGGGGATTTTACCTCTTGAATTCTTGTACTTGAGAACCTCATCAAAGAACATTAAAATGATATTTTTGGTGAGACCAGATATACCAAAACTTGGGGAAAGAGTTTTTTGAGATGTAATTGGTAGAAATTGGACAATCTTCAAGGCTTTTGAGGTGTGAGGAAAAGGTTCAGTATTTATAGTGGAGGAGAGGGGTGTTTTTTAATATTTTATTCATTTGTTTATTATTTTGGATCAATACTACAAGTAGTTTGAACATTATCACTAAATATATTAATATAATTAATTTGAGTTTGATATTATGGATATTAAATTAGCAATGACTCAAGTAATAGTGTATTTCTTTTATAATGTATATATATTATAAATTATTGTATCTTACAATTCGCGAGGAATTCAAGTCCATTATAAAAATCCGAAAAATTAACCGTAACCATATTGTAATCTATAGAATTAAAAAATGAAATCCATTTTTTGAAAATAAATTTTTAAATATGGGAAATTTAGTTTTTAATTAAAATCATCATTTATTCAAAAAATAAAGATTTTAAATTTATAAATTATTTTATGACACTATGAAAAATTAATTATGGTCTAATAAAATTATATTAGAATAATAAGATAAAAATTAATTATTTATTAATTTATTTTATGAAAATAAATAATATTTTAAGTCATTAAATTAATTATAAATTTTTAAATAAATATTTACATTTCCCAAAAATACAAATACTTAATTTATCATTTTTAATACATTTACTTACTTATTCCATGATATAAATATATCATATTTTAATATATGAGATTCCAAAATATATTTATAATTTTATAGGTGAGATCAAATTCAAATCATAAATAGACTTCTAATATAATGAAATTGGTATTTTTATAAATATGGGGATTTTCACTATTCACTGTAAAATAAATATTTTCAAAAAAATACCAAAATTTAACCCTAATATAAATTTTACACAACTATTTTTAAATTAAATTTTTTTTGTTGAATAGAATCTATAAAAGTGTCATATTCTAATTTTAAAAAAGTTCACCATTAAAAGGCGGTAAAACAACATTTATAAAATAAAGATGTTTATACGTAAAATTGAATTTATTCTTATATTAAGCATATCATACATGTTAGTTGAATTTGAAAATATTTTATTCAATATGTAACATATAAGTTTCATTAAAATATTTCAATAAGAGTGTTTAATTTAATTTATTATTATTGAATGTCATTATGGTCATAAAAATAGTTTTAAAGAAAACATCTTTTATGTCCAAATGATTTTTATTTTCATTTCTAATTAATTGGTAACCAAAGAATAATTTTTATAAATATGTGTAAAATATATATTTTCTAATTTAAATAATCTATTTCATTCCCTCTATTCCAATGTCTAAGTGATAACTATCACAATAATATTTAATCATTGGTTTAAGATTAGTGTTCGATGTAAAGTACACTATCAAAGAAGATGAATTTAAAAAGTGAAATTCCATAAAATATTGTGGTGTTGAATTTTTAATTTTCTATTTAACCTCCATAAATTTTATGGGACTAAAAAGGTGTTCATAATTTTGAAAATTTACTCTTTTCTTAGAGGCACAGTCATATAGATTAAGAACATCAAAAACATTAACACACTCATGAATTGAAGCATGAATAAAAATGAGAAGCGTAATCATATTAGAATATTGATAAGATTTAATGACTAATTTGTAACACCCCATGTTTTTAATACAGTAAACCATGTTCAATATTTTTTGTGATGTGCAACGTCCAACCCAAACAAACAATGATTATTTAAAGAATAATGATTTAACCATTCCATTAAAGTGAATTATATGAGTAGGATTGAATAATTTATTGAATATATATATATATATATATATATATATATTATAATCTTCATAAATTTATTGAAAAAGTATTAATAAATAATCACTCGTTTTTTTGGTAATGTCATTTTTTCCTTCAAAATACGTTTTCTTCGAAAATAATTTTTATTTTATTTTGTGAAAAATAATATAATTATTTTCTAGAAAAGTTATAAAATTTATTTTTTAAAATGAGATCTATAATTTATATCTTCATATCAAAAATAACTAAGGGTGAAATTTTTGTATTTTAAATAAAATATAGATTTTTTGGTAAATAGTGAATATTTTTGTTCTTAGGTAAAATTGTCATTTATTTTGATAAATTAAGTAATATAAAAGTCCCAATATTATTTTCATTTTATTTAAAGGTAAAATAATAATTATTTAGTAATATTAAATCCATTTAATTAAATTTAAATAATCTTTACACTGGATTTTAGAATAAGTTTATTTTTAGGCATAAAAAGCATTTTTCTGAGAACTGTTTTAAAATGCATAATGATTCTCTATTATAAATAATTAAAATAACCCCTAAGGAGAAATGATTTTAATGAAATTTTTACTTTATATATATATATATATTAATTTAAATTCAAATAATGATGATTAGTAGTTACAGAGTTAATGTTAAATCATATTTCCCTTGCAAAATTCATTTTTCAGAAAACATCTTTTCAACATTCATATTGGATATATTTTAAATTAAAATATTACAACTCTATGAATTAATTTTGGTGAAATTGATTCCGTATTTTTAATCATCATAATTAATATTATGTAATATGGTTATCATAATTTTTTGACAATATGAATAGTAATCATAGTAAATATTTAATACAATAGTAAAAGTAAAAAATTAGTTAATTAAGAGAAAATATAATTTAACAAGTTATAGGAATAAAGTTACAATAATAGTTTGAATATATATATTTTAATTTAAATATAATAGAGACTATATTTTTTTGGTAACTTTTTAAATCATTAAATAATGATTTTGATAAAAAAATATATATTTAATACATTAAAACATTAATTGTATTGGCAGAGAAATATATTTTTAATAAAGAAAAACATTATTTTATTAATTAAATATTTTTTTAAATAATTCATATTTTGATAAAATTTTATTATTACATATTATATATTAATTTTTATAAGGTTTAGAATACAATAAATGTCAAAAAAATAGAATTTTTTCAATACATGGGGATTCTAATTTAAAAGATAAAATTCTCATATTTAGAGAATTATTTTGATAAAATAAAATTCACTTTTGGAATCATCACATCAATATTATCAAACAGTGGAATTTTCATAATTTTTGGAGATAGCCAGATTTTCAGGTAAAAATTAAATATGGTATACGTATATGGTGTGTATTATGACATCATAATGAACCAAAAGAGATATAATATATTCCATTTAATATATCTAAGACCAAATCATTATTTCCCCTTTAATGTAATATTTTTTAGGTTATTTGATTAATTTTATAAAGCCTTTATGAACCCTCCAAAACCTATATTATATTTTAAGGATTTCAAATCATTTATTTGTATACATGACTCACTTTCACATCAAAAAGGGTAATTTGTTTATGGGTTAGTCCCTTGGACATTATATATAACTAAAAACACTTATATGTTCCATAAAAAATGGTCAAAATCCATGGGAAGGATTATATTTTTGATTATTTTATTATATAGATTCCAAAATATAATATTGGGAAATAATAAATAACTCCCTTATCTTTTCCTATATAGACCCACCCAATCTCCCATGGTTTACCCAATCACTCAAGAAGATCCTCCCAATCATTTGGATTCATTCCCTTGAGGTAAGGGATATCCCTCTCTTATTTTTATTCAAGCATGTCTTTAATGTTGTTACTATTAATTTTCAATTATTCTTGTTTGGGTTTGTTTTTATACATCCATATTATTTAAATTTATATGTGCATGTGATGAGATACCCCTTTTTCTCTCATTAATCCCTCCCATAAACCTTTATGTAGACCAATTATTCATCCTAAATCATCCAATTATTTTTCATACCGAATGTAAGGGACCACCCCGTTTTATTTTCAATTTTATCACCTTATTTGTGACTAATCTTTTTAATATTAATTTTTATTGTTTTAATGACCTTATATAGATACATATAATTTAAAAATGACTTCATAATAATGAGATATCATTTTCCCATCCCATTATATCATTAAATTAAGTCCTCATTAGGCTGAAATTTAAAAAAAGGATCATTTCTTTATCCTCTTTATTCAAGCATCTTGTTCATTTTATACCATTAATTTCCAATTTCTAATGATGGGATATATTTTAACACATAAATATTACTGTCTATTTTATTTAAAAATGATTATAGACCACCTTTCTCTCTCACTAAACCATTTTATGAATCTTTAAGTGCTGTCGTTATGTTGCTGAAATTTCATTGTGAAATTTTCAATCGAAACTTTTGTATTGTGAATACTATCATTATTTCAACTGAAGGGTATTCACCTATACATACCTATACTCCATCAATTGGGGACTTCAATTTATGTATTCAATAGTCTTTAATAATGATATTAAATTTGATGAAATATGATCCTATATTGAATTATCTATGTGGAACACTTATGCATGTACTCGATATTAATGTAATGGGTGTACCCAAAATTATATAGTTCTCTAAAGAATTGGGTAATTTTTCTGTCTCATGATACATCATACATGGGATTAGTTAGTGAACATAATCTTTCACGGTACTTTTTCCATCATGTTATGATGTCTTAAAATTTATCCTTGACCTATGTTTATGATTTTATGTTTAAATTTGTTCCCACATTTCCCATGTTTCCTTTATGTTACCATGAAATATCATGCATCATTATTCGTAATTATGATTATCATACTATATATTATTAATTTAAGTGACCATTTTCTACCACGTAATACTTTATTTATGTTATACATATTTAATTTTCTTTTATTAGGCTTTATGGAACACCATTTTCTTATGTACGTCCCCAAGTTATCCCATATAGTTTTAGAGTAGTGATGACTTATAAGATCATTTTAATAAAGTTTTCAATAATGTTATTTTATTTCATGTTCGAGATGTTATTATTTGTACATAATTCCTTATGAAAATATACTTATCGATCATATGGGTTGTATTATATGTATTCTTTTGAAATAAATCATGAATTAATGTGTAATAAAGAAAAGGGAAGTCATATTCCTATAAAATTTTTAAATTAAACCACCAACATTTCCCATATATATATATCTAATAAGGACTGTAATGACCCAAACTTTTTAAAATGAAAATCTATTATTGAATGAATAAATTTCATATCAGGTAATTTAATCAAAGAAAATACATGCACTACATTGGTAATTATTTAATATGACAAATTTAAAAAATCATTAAGCATCATAACCATTGATAATATAATAGTTGAATGGTTATTTTAAGAGTAGTATATATAAAGTGTTATGATAAGGTCCAATTGACATAGATGGAAGAAGTGGTGGTCTAAGCCAGTAGTATTATACCCCATGAAGCCCATTTATCAGAGCTTCCAAGGGAGATAGCATTAATGGAATTTGCCCGTGACCAATCCTAAGATGATGTTAAACAATTTAATCACAAATTAAACCATTTATGGTAGAATTTAATGTTCATTGAGATCACGGTGCAAACTATGTTTGCCGAACCACCCCATGAAAATCTCAATATTGCACACCTTACCATTAATAAATTCTCTAGTGTAATAAAGGAATACATATCTAAACCCTAACATTATGAATTTTTGTACTTATATTTTTAATAAAATAATGATTATATTTATCCCTTTTTCATGTTACTTTTTAAATAATTAAATAATGATTTTGATAAAAATAGATTTTAATACGATGAAACACAAAATGTATTTTTGGAAAATAGTTAGCATCAATCATTAAAATCTTATGTTGAATTAAAGATTTTTTTGAATAATTATATTTTAATAAAATATTATTAATCAATAATATTTATTTAATATAAATGGTAATATAATTTTATTTAGTTAAATGTGATTTTTATAAGCGTTGGAAAACTGTTATTTAAAAAAACCAGTATGTTTCAATAAATGGGGATTTTTTTAAAATTATTAATTATAATATTTAGAGTATTAATTTTATAGAAAAATAATTATTTTTTAAATCAATACATATAAATTATCCAATGGTGAATTTTACATTTTTTTTAGAATGTCGAATTTTTGGGTAAATATTAAATAATGTAAAATTACACGATATGTGTTATGAAATTATAAAATCCTAAAAGTGATGTGGTAAAAACTCTATTAAGTATCGATGAAAAAATTATGTTTCCCCTTTAAAATAACGTGTTTTTTAGTGATTATATATTTTTTATAAACCCTTAATGAATCCTTCAAAACCTATATTATATTTTATGGTTTCAAAATAAAATCTTTAAAAAATGACTCACTTCCACATCACCAAGGGAATTATTTTAATTATTTTAATTATTATCCTTATAAAATATTGATAATAACACTTATTTGGTATAAACCATGGTAAAAACAATGGTATGGTTTGTGGTAATTATTATTTTATCATATAGAGTCCAAAACCTATGTTTCGAAATTAATAATGAATTCTTCTCTATTTTTCTATATAAAACCACTCAAAATACAATTTCAATTCACTCAAAACACTTTTTCAATGAATTTACTCTATCATTAAATTTCTATATCCCTCCCATGGTACTCTAAATCTCATAATAATACCCTTCCAAGCTTTTAGAAGTACCCTCCCAAGGTAAGGGATTCTCACCTACTCCTCTTTATTGAAGAACCTTTTTAATATTATGCATTTTTATTTCCTATTTTCCATGTTGGTATATGTTTTTATACGTACCTTTTACTATACTTATGATTCAAAAGTACTGATATAACCCCTTAATTATCATTCACCCCTTCCATAATCCTTTATGTACACTAGTTGTAGTGCTGAAATTAACTTACGATTTTCTATGCCAAATATGTGTGTAGTGAATACCCATATCCATTTCCACTCAAGGGAATTCACCTAGTTATACGTATCCTTGATTTATTTGGGATTCACATGATATTAACCCACACTCCATAATCATAGGGTTAAAATTGATGAAAATATCATTATATTGTATGACTATGTGGAACACTTATGCATGTACATGATATAAAAGTGATGGGTGGTCCTAGAATTATATAGCCCTCCAATTCATTGGTTAACCCACACTCCATAATTATTTTTTTGTTGTCTTGTTTTATGTTGTTTCCACATTCCTATGTTGACTTTATATTATCATGTTATATCATGCCACATTGTTCAATATTATTATCATCACCCCTGTTATGTTACATTGATATGTATTTTGGATAAAATTTACTACTTTACCTTATTCTATGTTTTATTATTCCTTTACTGGGATTTATACATCTCCCTTTTCTTACGTATATTCTCCTGTTATCCCATGCAGTTTTAGAATATCTAAGGATTACAAGGGAATGTGTGAGAGTTTTAAAATAATAATGTTAAACCTATGTTTAAAGTTATTTTTCTATGTACCGAATTTCCTAAATACATGAGGCCTTGTCATCATATATGTTTTTATTAAGTATATCATTGTGTAATAAATCATGAATTAAGTGTTGAAAAAATATGGGTTTCTTAGTATGAATGAAATGTCTAGTTATTTTTAGAAGTTAGGATTATAAAACTTTAATGAAATAATTAAGGATAATAATAAACATAGGAAATTATCCCTAAATTTTGATAATGTATAGATTAAGTTTTTTCCATGAAAATACATCAATGTAAGGATATTACATGTTGATTTGGATCTAGATCATTTGTACGTAGGGGTAGTAAGCCGAAAAAAGATGCATTGATTTGGACTCGACCATTACCTAGTTCATAAAAATGGGCCATGATACGCACATGATTTATCACTCTAGGGGGATTTTATTTGGAAAATTTATATGATATTTACAAACCATTATTAAGGGAAAATAATTTCCATATGATTTTATATTAGGAAATAAATTTTGGATAAATTATTTTGAATCCAATAAATTATTAGGTTAAAGAATATATGTCATTGATGAGTTATCCATTTAATGTTCATGTTTTCTCATTTATGGTCTTAATATTTTAAAAATACCCATCCCTAATTTCTCCTTTATTTTTAGTTAATGGCTGGAAATAGGATAAACTAGATCAACAACCAATGTTAGGGGAAATTCGATGACTTCCCAAATGAGATTTTGAACCCGATGGGAGAAGGAGTCTGGAACTTCATGATAATCATTTCTCAATTAGCTCAAGTTTTGAAGTGAAACCAGAATCATGAAAAATTCCCAAATACCACAAAAAAGGTAAGATTAAATTGAGAACATTATGAAACAATGGATTATAAGATTTAGTGAATATTTTATTCCCTTAATCATAGAGGAATAGATCAACTCTAGTGAAAAGATATTCTCCATCCTTTAATTCTATAAGAATGATAATTTCATGTTGGTTGTTTATCCTATGGTATGACTAGCTAATTAATGGGGGATATTTTTCAAAAATACAAAGCCCAAGGAGGATGTTGAAGTGATAGAGGGGAAGGAATTTCATAAAAAGAAATTCGATTAATATTTTCATGTCACTATCCACCTTAATATAAAGAGTTATATACTAAGCCTTGATAAAATCTATGAAAAATACACAATGGTGTCTAAGGGAAACATTATAAGAATTATCTGATATGCCTCTAACTTTTTAATCACGCCTAAAAGTACATTTTCCCTCTTCTTTGGTTCTATAAATGCGAATTTAGGAATAGAACTGGTTATTCAAAACATTAAAATCTATGAGAAAATTGTATAATGTTCCTTAAAATTTGAAATTGAGATTGGAAAATCATAAGGGTGTCTTGGGAATAGAGAAAAGAAGTATAGAATGTATTTTAATCCTGGTGGTGCGATGGAAAAATCTCATGGTTGTAAGAAATTGTATCATCTCACTTATCAAAATTGTGGGAAGAAGCATCATAGAAAATTCTTGATGGGGAAAAGGATGTGTTTTAGGTGTAGGAAGGAATTCCACCTAGCTATCGATTTATGATGATAGAAACCCGCCAATTTGATGGAATAATGGAATTATCCAGTCAACCCTTCTTATAGTATAAGGTTTCTACTGGAAGGAATAAGGTCACTATGTGAATCAGTGACCTAACCCAACGGTTGTTGACGGCCCCCAAAAAAATCAACCTCCAAGGCTAAGAGATCAAGTAAAAGCTTATTCCATCACAACTACTGAGGGGGATCCTAATAATGAAGAGTTATTGCGTATTTTAGTTATTCATTCCAGGATGGAAAATTTATTATTTGATTTTGGTTCTATGCATTCTTCCATATCCCCCATTTTATTAGTAATATTCAAATTCCTCCTCAAAACATGGAAGTCAAGTTACTAGTGAAGATATAAAATGGGTCAATTATTGCATCCTAAGGATATAACTCATCCCCTTTTTAAATTTGTGGGATGAATTTCCCAAAAAAAACATTTTGATACTACCCTTAGTGGAATTTAATGCTATTATCGGCATGGATTAGATTTCCTTGTATATATATAACATGAATTATAGAGAGAATGAAATATCCATCCATATTGAAAATATCCCTCCGATTATGTACTTGTGAAAAAAGGAGGATGAATCTTATTAGGTACCATCATATCAAAAAAGGAAATTATTAACTTGTTTGAATGATTTTTTAGCTCAAATGATTGAGACTAAAGAAAAGATTATCCTTGAATGAAATCCCATTATAAGGGAATTCATGGATGTTTTTCATAAATAATTCTATATTATTCCTCCTATCCATGAGGTTTAGTTATCATTAAATCTCATACCTGGAGTTTTTTTGTATCCAAAACACCATATGGAATGGTCACTGTTGAAATTAAGGAGGTAAATAAGAAGATAAAGGAGAATCTAGATAATGGGATTATATCCCCAAGTGTTTCACTATGGGGTACACCAGTCCTCTTCATCAAAAAGTAGTAGTGGCGAATGTGTATCTACATTGATTATCGTGGCCACAATAAGATCAAGATAAAATACAAGTATCCTTTTATAAGGATTGATGACTTGTTTGATCATCTATGTGGATCCCAATAATTATATAAGGTGAATATTTGGTCAATATATTATCAAGAGACTATGAAGGAGGATATACTAAAGAATTTTTTATTCATACAATGTATTGGAACTATAAGGCCATAATGATGTCAATTACACTCACTAATTCTCCAACAATTTTCATAGACTTATTGAATTGAGTTATTTGGGATTACCTCGAAAAAAACTTGATAGTCTTTATTGATGTTATACATATCTACTCTAAATGTAAGGAGGAATATGAGGTTCATTTAAAAACATTATTGAAGACCCTGTGGAAGGAAAATTTATATGATAAGTGTAGTAAATGTATTTTTTTGTTAGAGAATGTAACATTATTGGGGCATGGTATCCCAAATAATGGGATATTTTGGATATATCAAAAGGAAAGTAAATAGAAGAATATCCTAGACCATAATATATGCTATAAATCTCTAGTTTCCTTAAATGAGTTGGGTACTATCCTCAATATTTAGAATCATATATTATTTTCAAGCCTATTAACCATTATTACTTGGAAGGGATACAAGTTTTTCTGGAAAAATTATTGAGAAGAAAGCCTCATATAGCTGAATAAGTGGATAATAACTACACCTATGATCACTTTACCCACTAGTGGGGAAGGATTTGTGAGTTATATTGTTGCATCCTAAAATGTATTGGGTTGAGAACTAATTCAAGAGGAAAAAGTGATACCCTATTCCTCCCACAAAATAATGATCCATGAGTAGAACTACCCATTGTAAGATCTATAATTGGTAGCAATGATCTTCCTGTTAAATATTTGGAGACCTTATCTCTATGCATAGAATTGTGACATATATATGGATCATAAAATCCTCAAGTATATATTCACAACAAATAAACTTAATATGCCGCATAAGAGGTGGTTATATATGGTCAAAGATTATGATTATTCAGTCCATTAACATCTTGGAAAAGTTAAAAAAGTGGAAGATACTCTCTGTAGAATGGAACCTACAACCATATCCACTATAAGGATTATAAGGTATCCAATCTTCTTAGGCATGAAAACTCATTACATGGGAATAATAAAAGGATATTAATCTTACCTTTCTCAAGTAACTACTCAAACTTATATTCTTGAGAAGGTCAAGGAGGCCCTAAATGATTATGAGTTGCTAAAAAAATATGGTACTGAATATTCCAGAGTATAACATTGTGGAATAATTATTTATAATGTTTAGAACCCCAATTTATGTCCCATAAAAACAATAGTTTAAGAAGGAACACAAGGATGGTGTTTATATCTCAACCTTCTCTATTCATCTAGGCAGCACTATGATGTATATGAATTTGAAGAAACAAATCAAGTGGGATAACATGAAGATGGATATTGTGGAGTTTGTATCTCAATGTTTGGTATTCCAACAAGTCATGGAAGAATAATACAAGTATAAGGGTATAATTCAACTATTTATTATACTAGTATGGAAATATGAAAACAGAACATTGGATTTTTTTGTTGAAATCCCTAGGAAACCTAAAGGTAATAATGGAATCGTAGTGGTAATCGATCACCTTAAAAAATAATCATATTTCATTGCTATCAATGAATATTTATCTCTTGACCAAATCACCATGATATATATAAGGGAAGTGGTAAGACTACATGGAGTTACACTCTCTGTTATATATGATCGTGATCGAAGTATTTCCTAGGGGTTTTGGTTAAACCATCAGAAAGTGTTTGATAGAGAAATGAGCATCAACACTTTTTATCACCCTCAAGAAAAATGGTTTGTCTGAAAAGACCATTAAAACTATAGAGGATATGATAAGATTATTTTCAATGAATTTCCAAGGATTTTGGGACCAACACCTTCCTCTAGTGGAATTCTCATATAATAATATTTTCCATTGTAACATTCAATTGGAACCTTATGAGGCCCTATATAGGAAGTGGTGTAATACTCTAAAATGATAGGATAATGTTAGAGGGAGGAATCATATGGGGACAAATATTATCCAATGAATTATAGAGAATGTTCCAACTATTCAGCATCATATGAAATCCTCACAAATTCGACAAAAAATAAACATATACAATCATTGATGGAACTTGGATATTAAGTTCAAAGATAAAGTGTTACATTGTATATCACTATGGAAGAAAGAAATGAGGTTTTGGAAGAATGAAAATCTTTTCCAAGATACATCAGTCCCTTTGAGATCCATGGTTGCATCAAAGCAATGACCAATTTACTAGCACTAAAACATAACCTATCATAAGTACATGATATGTTCCATTTATCTTTTTTAAAGAAGTAAATACCTGAACCCTCATATTTAATAAATCTAGAGGTGGTATTATTGGATAATGATCTTTTGTATGAGGTGAAGCTGATGAATATCATAAATCAAAGAGACAAAGTTCTACAAAACAAGATAACTCACCTGGTCAATGTGTTGTGGCAGAACCACAAGGTTAAGGAAGAAAAATTATAACAAGAATAGGTTTTGAAATATAAGTTCCATAATCTATTTTAGTTTATGAAATTAAAATTTTTACAGTGAAATTTCAAAAGGGGGAATAATGTAATTCCCTAAAATATTATAAATGAAACTCTTTTTCTGAATGAATAAATTCATTAATAAGTAATTTAGTTATAGAAAATGCATGCACTAATTTTGTTAGTATATAGTTTTTTATATTTTAAAGACTACGAAGCCTCATAACCATTGATAATATAGTAATTTTATAGTGATTGTATGAGTATTATATATTATGGGTTATCGTAAAGCCTAATTTAAAAATATAGAAAAAGTGATGGTCTCGAATAGTAGGATCGTGCCCTATGAAATACATTTATCAAAGAATCCAAGGGAGATAAAATCACGGACTTTTTCCTTCACTAATCTGAATATGAGATTCATCAACTAAATAAAAAGAGAACCCGTTTATGGAAGAAAAATAATATTATCAAGAACACAACCCAAACTATGTTTGTCTAAACAACCCATAAAAATCTCACCATCACTCACCTTACCCTTATGGCATTCTCTGAGGTACTAAAGGGATATGTATATATACCCTAACTATATGAATTTTTTTTTATTTTTAATTAAATAATGGTTATATTTACCCTTTTATGTATTAATTTTTTAATGATTAAATCATGTGTTTGATAAAAATTATATTTTATTACGATGAACCACAAATTTTATTTTGGTAAATATATTGTTTCAATGAAGAGACTCTTTCAATGTCTTAAAGAATTTTTGAAATAAAATATATTTTTATTAAATATTATTTTTATTAAATAATTCTTATTAAATATAAATGATAATACAATTTTACAAAGTCAAATGTCATTTTTTATTTAGGTCGGAAAATTATTATTGTTTGAAAAATGAATATTTACCAATAAATAATGATTATTTTATTTAAAATTGTAAATTCTTCTATTTAAAGATTTTTTTATAAAATAAATTTTATTTTTAAAAATCAAAACATCAAAATTATCTAATAGTGAATTTTTCATAATTTGCTGAGATAGTCAAATTTTTTGGGTAAAAATTAAAAATGACATAATTATATAGTATGTATTATAACATTATAAAATAAAAAAGGAGATTTAATAAATAATGTAAAGATTATACCTGACCAAAATTATGTTTCCCATTTAAAATAATTTTTTTTTTGAATTTATTTCATTAATTTTATAAAACCTTAATGAATCCTTCAAAACCTATATTATATTTTCAGGTGTTAAAATTAATTCATTAGAATCATGACTCACTTCCACATCTCCAAGGTAATTTTTTTAATGATTCAGGTTCATGGACTTATAAATTATTTAAAATCACTCTTTTTTGGTAGAAAAAATGGGTAAAATCCATGGTACGGTTTGTGGTTTTGATTATTTTATTATATAGAGTCCAAAATCAATGTTTTAAAATTAATAAATATTTATCCGCTCTTTTTCTATATAATGCCACCCAAAATCTCATTCCTCTTCAATAAAAATCCTTAAATCATGAATTTAATCTTTAATTATTTCTGGATATACCTCCCAAGGTTCCCCCAATCTCTTAATAAACCCCTTCCAGTCTTTTAGAAGTTCCCTCTCAAGGTAAGGGATCCTCTCCTAATCCACTTCATTCAGGAATATCCTTTATATTATCCCATTTTATTTCATATTGTACATGTTGGTATATATTTTTTCACATCCCTATTATTGTCCAAATTATTCAAAAATAATTAGAGAACCCTTTCTCTCTCATTAACCCATTCTATAATGCTTTATGTAAACCTGTTTTTCTGCTGAAATTGTCATTTCATTTTCCAAGTCAAACATTTGTATAGTGAATTCCCATCTCGATTTCCACTAATGGGTATTCACCTAGTTGTACTTTTCCTTCATTTTTTGGGGATTTAGATTTATATAACCTTCACTACCTAATTATGGGGTTACAATTTATGAAACATATCATTATATTATATGATATATGTAGCACACTTATGCGTATACATGATATGAACGTGACGAGTTGGCCCATAATTATATAGCACTCTAATTTATTGGGTAATGATTTTACCTCCTGATATAACATGTATGGTGTAAAATTATTTATCCTCATAACACTATGTTATGTTTTCATATTGGTTATCCCTGACATATGTTTATTGTGTCATGTTTTATGTTGTTTCCACATTCCTTTGTTTCCTTTATATTATCATGTTATATAATGTTTCGATGTTAAATATTATGATTCTCACCCTTATTATGTCACATTGATATGACTCTAAGATCATATATATTGCTATAAATTTTTATATGTTTTTTTATTCCTCTATTAGGATTTATATCTCACCCTTTTCTTATGTATATCCCCAGGTTATCACATGCAGTTTTAAACTTTCCATGGAATATAAGGGAATGTTTCAGAGTTTTTAAACAATAATCTTGTATACATATTTCAATTTAATGTTCTATGTACATAATTTCCAGAAAAACTAGGACTGATGATATACTAGGGTTATCTTTGGTGTATCTTTATATAATAAATCATAAATTAAGGCGTAATAAAATATGGGTTATCATATAGATCCCAACACCTCTGAGCAAAGGAAAAAAGGTGTAGAGATAATAGATATCCCTACATCAACCCACTAAAAGATCACATAAATTCCCTTTTATCTCTATTTATAAAAAAGAATATGAAATTGAAGAAACACAATTTATAATTAGATTTATAAATATAGGATCAAAACTATGATGATAACCATAGTAAGAAAAGATCATTCAACATGGTCAAAGAATTTACTCATATATAATTAAATCATCATTTTATAACATCCTTACCCTCACCGTTGGATTGGAATGAACCGAAGTGAAATTAACCAAAGGTGATGTCCCCAAGACAACATTGGTTGGAAATAAATGTAAATATATTGCTAAAATATTTGGGGAATTGTTTTCCTTCTGAACAACCACTACCTATAAATAAAAAATAAAAACAACTAAATCAAAATGTATGATGCATGAAGTATTAACAATAAAACTCAAATGTAATTACAATTAAACAACATTATCATAGTAGAATCAAAAAATTTATTATAATTAAACGTAATAAAAATGAAATTTCTTAAGAATAAAATAGATTAAAAATTCAATTTTTGTATGATATCAATTCATGTCGCATGAATAGGTTGTATGTGTGAACAAACCTTATGCCAACCGTGAGAGTGCTACTAGAAGACACCCATGGGTCTCATATTTGTGTCACATGGTTAGAAAAAATGTACACCAACTATTTGATTCTGGTATACCAAAACTCACAATTTGCTGGGTTAGTCACATGGTTTGGCCAAAAACTGGCCTAAACTTGTGCCTGCCAAAAATCACTTGAATTCTTATACACTATTTCTTGGAGAAGTTGTACGATTTAAACTAACTCTTATCAAATCATGAACCCTTAAAAACTCTTCCAAAAATCACTAAAAGGAACCAAAATATCCTAAAACTGAACCCCTATATTATATAAAATCAAAATAATAAAAGTATTAAGTATATAAAACTGAGGGTGTTACATCCCAAAAAATGCATTTTAATCAATTTTGAACCAAAAACTCTTATTTTTGATCAGTTAGCCTAAATTCTCAAACTAGAGGACTCTTGTATGTTTTTTTGGATAATCCTTTCTCTATAAAACACATTTTCAATGGATATAATTTCATCATATCTCCAGAATATATGGTTAGTCTATGTTTTATATATTTATATCGAGATCTCTTCATCTACCCCCACATGAAATGTTATATCTGATCTATTATGGATTGATATATGGTCTATAATTTGTTTTTTATTAGTTATTTATTGGATCTATTAAATGAAAGAAGTTCCAATCTTAGATCTAGTGGTTTCCCTATTTTGTTCTTCAGTTTCATTAATCTTTACGAGGTGATTGGCTTCTCACTTTTTTACACTTATTCAATAACTAGAAGGATTATATTTTCATAAATGAATTTCAGGGATTTGAATAGGATAATTTGGTTAATTTATTTATGGAAAACTCTATTGGTTTTCTATTTGAATAAAAAAAACTTTGGATTTTGGATGGTTATCAGAAAACCCCTTTGATGTAATGTTTTAAATTATGGTTTTGTTTGACACAAGAAAGATGTTTGATTAATTTTTTAAAAGGAATAATTGATTTATTTGAAATAATTAGATGTGATAACTTGTTATATATAGAATAGTGTGTGTTAATTTCCAATGGATATAGAAATTTAATAGTGTGTAGTGATAAACGAGAGGCATCGAAAGGATTATCATCAATGAACTACATGGTTCATGGATGATTTACCACTCATGGGTATTGGGGATATTATGGAATCCATGTGTGTCTACCTATATGAATATGAGATGGATATTTCACTTGGAATACATGTATGAAACTATTTTTTTCTTTTAATCTAAATTAATTTAAATTGGTAAACCATATTTATATATCTCTCTATATTGTTTTAGATTATATTTTGAATTGTGTGCAAATGTAATATTGTCCTAAATGCATGAGTTGGGAAGTATTTTGGGTAAATCCTTTTGGATATGATTACACACCCTTTTCATATGTACTTTAGTGTGTATACAAATGTTTTTCTTCATTACATGGGTAAATGAATGGTTTATTACTTCTCTAGTGGTACATCATGATGCTATTTTCTAGGGATGGTGATTCGAGCTTAGAGTTCTCTTATGGAGTGGTTGGATCAATGCCACATCAGTGTTGTTGTGTTGGGATGTCATTCAGTTTTGTTGGGTATACTTGTTATACCTTTCTATTAATACTATGATATTGGTGTTTTATTGGTAATTCATTTGAGTTGTATTATTTATACTTTATGAATCATATAGTTTGGTTTTGTTTTTTATTATTGTATTTTTTGTGGCTTTATTTAATGTAAAGATCATCCCCCAACATTTTAAAAATCCCTTTTCATTTATTTCTTGATTTTATTGTCTTGAGGGTTAGTGTCACCATATCTTACTCCAATTTAATGGTTAGGGTGGACATATTACAGATACACCACATAAGACCACTACTATGATTTTTTATATAATGAAGATTCTCCAAAGAACAAAAATATTATTGGAAATCAACCAACCTAGAATAAAATCACTCTATAGTGGGTAAATGATATGGGGAAACACCTAAAAAAGGATTTCAAAAATCATAGCTGGGATTTTTTAAATCAAATTACACACACTAATTGGGAAAAAATAATTATCCTAAAAAGGATTCCTAACCTTGGTAACTAACATAATATGCATAAATTTAATACATGAATGCATAAAAACAGAGTAAAAGAATGAAAACACACAATTAGTGAAAAATTTCTTAAAAATATACTAGAATTTTTTTTTGGGGGGGATGTTTCACACCATTAGGACTTGATACTTTATCTGGATCCATTTGATAATGATCCATGCTAACCTCCTTGATGGATTTACGAATCTATGATCTAATAATTCATAGCACCAGACACTTTTACTTCCAAACACATTAAATCATCATCAAAATAAATATGAAAATTAAAAGTAAAAAACCTCAGCATACTAATAATAAAAAAAATACTAATTTCAGTCTCATTAACCACCCAAAACCCCATTTCAATATGTATAATATGAATAAAATTATTTTTTCCTTTTGAGATGTTTTGGTATGGAAACCTAGAGTATTTCCATCACCATATTTCAACAAATATTTTGGAAACCATTTACCTCAAATTTATTCCTCCCATTGCATGTACTCATTCATCTCAAAAGAAATCTACTTATAAAAACCTAAAAAATGTTCATCTATAAATAATGGATCTCTCCCTTATCATTAAATTTTATAATGTTTTACAATAGGATCACATTGAAGGACATTTAATTTCCATCAGAACATAGAACATCATGTGTTGTTATAATCTAGTACAACTATGATGTATAAAGGGATATAAAAAAATTACTAGAATGAAGAAACACATTATTTTATTTTATAAGAATGTTATATTAGGTCTTAAAAAATAGAAAATATAGTCCAAAATATTAAAATGGGAAGAAAAATATTAAATTAATAAAGTGAAATATAGAAATCTAGATTGATTCGATCTTCTAGAATCATTTCACCCATTAATATCACTATAATAGAGGAATAGAGAGTTAGTGAAATTCCAAATGAGCAAAGGAAAACTGAGAAGGGGTTCAATCTGTTGTTTCCTTTTTACAAATTTCAACTTTAGGGAACTTAACCCTAGAAACTTTTTCATTTTCATTCCTTATAAACTTTTATAAAATTCAAATGCATGCATAAATATAAAATTAAACATGGTACACGTGATTTACAAGGTTTTTAATCAATGTGAGAGCCTATATCCCTATCATAAATACTCCCATGTGTGTATGGAATTTCACTATAATAAATAAGTGAATAAAAATTGTGTCAACTCTAATTAGATACCATCTATCTATAAAGAGGAATTGTTATACCGACTCCATTTATTTTACAAACTTTTTTCTTACAAAAAATTTGAGCAACAAAAAAATTGAAATAGAGAAACTTTTTCCTCCACAATAATCTATATGAAAACACAATCTGATGTAGCTAGGTCTAATGACCCTCGATCCAATGAACCCAAATCTGATACTACTTTTTCAATTTGTGCCTATATAACAAAATAGTGCACCTTTAAAAACATACCAAATCTTAGATTGATATCTTTAGTTTGATTCTATTTGACATTTAAACTGAACATTCCTTAATCTGATGTTCTAATTAGAATACTCTATATGGAAACTATTATTCAACATGAATCAAATTTGGTTAGAAAACTCACTTCTGACACCAAATCTATAAAGTATCAATTTTTTCATACGGGTGAATCGTTTGCAGTACCACTATACTTTCAAAATCTATTTATTGGTGGCCATAAATATTTAAGGTGGGAAACTAAAATAATTTTCTACTCAGCGAAATTCACATATCGCTGAATTTTACTCACATTTGAACTTCATATTTGACCACTTAAATCCTTATCATCTCTCCTGGTGTCTTCTGGAAAATTCATGAATTCTCAAGAAGATCTCAATTCTCAACATTACTTGAATGATATCTTTTCAAAATATTTTTTTAGAAATTAATAATTCAGAACATCTTAGTTTGGAACTCTATTCATCATTTTAATTCTATTGACCCAAAATAAAACAAAACAAATATGATGCATTTCTTTGAAACTCTAGGCCAACTGAAAAAAAAAGTTTTCAAAATGGTTGAAACTTATAAAGACTTTAGAAACTTTCAACCACTTTCAAGTATAAATTTCACTGCATCTTGTGAAACTTCATCTTTCTTACACTTCCTTAGTCTAATAGAACTTCTCAGTTATATAGAAATTCCAATTATGATAAAACTTCGCATTACAATAGAACATCTTAGTCTAATGGCCCTTTTGATGGTGCTTCTAGAAAATGTCACTTTTTGGAAACTCTGTTAAATTTCGACTTCTCTTTTCTTCTTCTAACTCCAACTCATATCATTCATTCTTCGTGATTTTTAGGAACATGAAAGTACATAAAATCATCATATGACTTGGATATGGAATTTTATTATCTTTCCAAATTTCAATAACATTATGACATAACAAAATTTCTTTATCTTCACCAAAAAAAATTTATTCATCAAACAACCTTTCTTTATCTCAAAATACAATTTCATTATTATCTCAATAAACAAATTTTCTTTAGCTTTGTAAACAACTTCCCTTCAAAAAAGTCTTTTCTTCATCTCACTAAACAACTTCATTTTAATAACTTCCTACATTCATCATTTTAACATGTTCTGACTCTATATATTCTTTGTATGATGTATTTCATCTACAAAAACACTCAGACTTTCAAACGTATAATGAGATGAGTCTGATATGGTGTGTAAGATCACCAAAATTTCCAAACACATACTTTATCCTAATTAAAAACTTATGAACAAAAAAATTACAAATATTCAACAACACGACTTTCGGCTGATTAAAAAAAAACATTATTTTTAAAAAAGATAGTTGTCAACAGAAAAAAAATTATTATTAAAACAAAAACATCACAAAGGATCTTCAATATTCCACTTTATATTTATTGAAAAATCTCATTACTATCATTAATAACTTTTAAACTTATCATTTTTCAACTCAATATTTTTGACAACTCATATTTTTTAACAAATCATGTTTTTTGAATTTTACCAAAACATGGCCTTTCTCCAAAGACGGTGTCATCCCACAACACTACTAGATAAAGTAATTTTTTTCAAGTAATTACATTCCTCAATGGAAAACAGGTTTTTATCCATGTAAAGATAAAATTCCCCTCACTTTTATCTTTTCCACTCACTTTATTCAACCCAATTTTATGTTAACCGCATCTTTAGATTCATTTAAGAATGAAAATTGCTTCTTTATCCCTTATAGGATAATGTGGTAAAAAATATCCCTCTTTTCAACATAATACAAATCACATTTATGGACTTCCTTAATTTTTCTCGTAAGTCATTGGAAGAGGCTAATCCTGAAGATTCAACCTCAATTCCACAAATCACTCTTTTGGCATTTCTTTTGTGAAGATATCTGTAATATGATATTTGTTTGAAATCTATTCCAGCAAAACATCACCACTAGAAAACTTTTATTTTATAAAGTTAAACTTGATATTAATATTTTTAGAAAATTATTATTGGACATGATTTTTAGAAATATCAATTTCACTCTGATTGTCACAAATTTCTTCAATGGTTACCAAAATTTAACATTTAAATATTACATATAAACTTTTATCCGCAATATTTGGGTACACACCAGTATAGTAGCAACATATTCTTATTATACTATTCTCAATGTTACTGAAATCTATTTCTTATCATTATAACTCACACAACATTCTCCTAAGAAAAAGGTTCCTCCAAAAGTTAAATTTATAACTTTATAATCACTAGGACAATCAATATTAATATAGCTAGGAAAGTTTATTTCAAAACTAATTTTTTTATAATATCCCATTTAAATTTTTTTCCTTTAACATGTCTCATAATTATCTTTGTTTACAACATATTAGATTCTTTAAAAATAATTTGAAAACTGGCACACAAATTCAAAGCATAAACAATTTTAGGTTTTGAGGTTGTGAGATAAAGAAAAAATTATATCAGCTTCCAAAAATTTTTCTGAATCACACTTTTTCCAATTTCATATTTATTAAAATTTTAGAACCCTGAAATGGGAGTTAAATATTATATTGAATATAACATACCACACTTTTTTCACAATTCCCTAGAATATTTTTCTTGAGATAATAAAATATATTTTTCCTTTTGTTAAACCTGTATACCGAGGAGGAAATTTAATTTTACCAACATTGAAATATCGAAATTCATATTCATTTATTTCTAAAATTCTTTATAATTTTGTTTATCCCAAAAAAATTATATCGTCCACATAAACAACTACAATTAGGTTGTTGAAGTTAACATCTTTCACATATAATTTGCTATATACTTTTCCATTAGAAAAATTCATAACTCTCAAAAAATATTCACATTATTAATACTGAGAATATGGGTCTTGTTTTAACCCATACAATGATTTATTAAATTTACAAACATTGCTTCCATAATTATCAAGTACAAATCCACAATGTTGTTTAATATATACTTTTTCTTTAATCTCACCATTTAGAAAATATGACTTTACATCATTCTGATAAAATTTGTAATTTCATTGTGCATTTACTACTAGAAACATTCTAATTGTTTATAATCTTGGAACTAGGTAATGGTTTCTTAAAAATTAAAACCTTCCACCTATGCCTAACCTTTTTAAACAAGTCTTGTTTTATTTCATGAAACTTATCCATGTTCATTTAACTTGTTTTTTAGAAACCATTTCATTCCAATAACATTTTTATTTATATACATGGAAGAAGATACCAAGTGTTTTTTTCAATATGATCTAAATATTCATTCATTTCACCAACCAATTATTTATGTTTAACTACTTTTGAAACTGATTCTAGTTCAACTTGTGAAATGATTGATGTCCTATTTTATAATCTCAATATTCTTCTTTTTTAACTAGAACATTTTGATTCCCAATAATATTATCAGTTTCAATATGTTTTTGTAATGTAGTAGATTTAAAAGTTTCACTTCTAAATTATCTTTATTTATAACAGGATTCTATGAATATTGACAAGTCTATTTTGGCTCACATTCACTTTCATTGGAAATTTTTGGTTTTTATTCCTCATCATTTTCAGAATTCCTTATTATGGAATTCAGGTTTTCGATAACATTCACATAATATGAATCCAATAAATTTTTAAAACACTTGATCAAAAAGTTATAACTACTTTCAGTAGGTGAATACCCCATGAAAATTGTTTCATTGTCAAATTTTTCAAGATCTATATTTTTTTTGTAAACATGGACTTCTAAAAAATTGAAGAGTTTCAATGAGTTTTTTTTTGTTATACCAAATTTCATAGAAAGATATATTATATTATTACCTGAAAAAATATGTTTTGAACATGTTCAGTAGTATTAATAGTTATCTCTAGTAGAACCTTGAGTGTTTTAATTCTACTAATATTATTCTTCCCATTTGAACAGAATTTCTATTTTTTCCTTTCATCCAACCATCCAACATCCCGAACGCTATAAAATTTTTATTTTAATAATAATAAATCCACCATTTAGGGGAATAAGGGGGAACCCAAATAGAACTAACTGAATTAATACATATCACGACCTAGAGGACATAGAGAGTAAACCAAACTAACAACATATAGCAGCCCCACCCCAAAATTATTTCCTTTTAGCTATGTTATTTTTTATGGATTGTAGGGAGAACTATAATGATGTTTGATTCAATTATTTCTTAGATGCGATTCAAAATCATTACATATGAATTCTTTATCATTATTTTTTCTCAAATTCATTATATAAACCCTCATTTCACTCTCAACATCGTTTATGGAGAATATGAACATCTCTATAGCGTCTTACTTGTGTTTAATAAGCGTGATGTTGGTTGTTTGAGTGAAATAATCACTAAAAATGATAAATTACACATATATGTTTGTTTTTGATATCTCATTAGTCCAATAAATCAGAATGAATAATTTTATGTGGTCTGTTATAATAAATCTCAACTTTTTTATAACTTGTATTAGTTATTTTCCCTTTCTGAGAAGTTATTAAAACATCTTCTTCTCTAATCTTGGATTATGGAAAATTTCAAACATCATCATCTATAGAAATTATTTACACAATTTTATTCTAAAGGTGACTAATTAAATGATTCACCAACTTATTCTCATCCTTATCACTTAGTTAACATGGGTTATTAGGTTCTATAATTTGAAAAACATTTCCACTAGGATTTTCTCATTTTGTAAACAATTTTCCAACTTCCACACTATTGGTTACACAATAATATTTTCTGAATATCACTTATTTTACATCATAAAAATGTTTAATTACACAATGTAGGTTATGTTTTATCTGATAAATAAATAAAACTTTCTTATATTTCATGTTTTTCGAATCAATCACATCGCTTATGATTCATATGATTTATAAGGAACTATCATTTCTCAAGGTAAGAGCTCCTCTCTCATAATTTTCAACATCATTTAATAGTTTGAAATCACTTGTCATATTTTATGAACAACCACTATCAAGTTTCAAAGGTTTTTTATTTTTACTCGATTTCAAATTTATCTCAATAATAAAAGCTCTTTCCTCAACTTTCTTATTTCTAGATTCGAATTCTTTTATACTATAATAAAATTATTTCGAAAGGAGTGTCATATATTTTTCAAAACATTGACTAGCTGATCACATATTCCATAAACTCTTCTAGAAAATCAAACAAAATTATTTTTAGAATGTTTCTAACATTTTTAAATTTTACTTTTCTTACTCCCTATGATTTAGGAAAGTTTCTCATTCTACTTCCACCATTTCTTTCACTCAGTTTAATAATTTTTCTTGGAAAATACATGTTATTCCAACTATTGTAAGATCTAAGACCATAAATTTAATAAAACCAAAAAACCTATCAAATCATTGTTTTCCATAGAATAATGATCTTCCTATGTAATAATATTGTTGACAATCACAACATATCTCACATTCAGTTAAACCTAAGCATGTGACAACTTTTCTTTGGAATTAATTTTAAATTTTTTTAGATGTGATAGGTTTTCATGTCACTTATCAACATAGAATTTCCCAACACTTTTCTATACATCTAAAATGTTAGAAAAATCAGATGAAATTTTTAGTTTAGTGGGTGTATATTTCACCTGAATCTTGGAGTGAGGTTTTTCTATTGCTTTAAATGATTCAACTTTTACTTATGAAGACTTCCTGAAATTTTCATTCAACATTATGAAATTATTTTCATACTCAATATATTTTTATTGTAACATGTTAACATCCGATTCTTTAGCTTCCAACTTATTACCCAGATCTTCAAACATCTTTCCTAGTTCATAAATTATATTTTTGTAACTTAAGAACTCCTCGATATATTATTTTTCTTTTTTTGAAAATATAGTTTCTGACATCAATAACATTTCTAATACCTTTATTCATATTTCAAATTTCATTATTGAGAGTAATATTGTTCTCAAGACATGAAATAAGATCTAATCTGAGATGATACTATCTATAAGAATTCTTAACCTCCTCCTCCTTCTTCACTATCTGAGCAATATTTTGTTTTCGCAACATTTTCAATGATGGTTCTGAACTTTTATAAACATTTATCATCTAAAGAGTTTTTGATAGTTGAGTCTGATTCAACTTTAGTACTCAACATACTTCTATTGTTACTAGTAATCTTATTCAAATATTTGTTGGATGACATTTTTTCTTTAGAAATTTTGTTTTTCTTAGGCCATTGATTTTTTTTCATCAGAATCATCTTGATATTCTATAACTTTATTATTCGGGAAATTCAGAGTGAAGTTACTGATTCCAACACACTCAAAACATTTGAGATGATTTTTTCTTCCACACTTTCCTCTTCCTATCCTATAATTATTATAGATAAGAGAGATGATTTTATTATTCAACTCATCAGCCTGTTTATCTTTTAAATCACATGGATATTTATTTTCAATATCTTGATTTTTTATTTTTTTCATAGCTTCAAAATCCATTTCATATTTCATAATTTTTTTAAAACTATATATTTTCTCAATTATGAAGAAATAATAAATTTATTCAATACATTAAAAGATAAATCATTTTTATATTCTAAAAAAATATTTCAGAATAAAACCTATCAATAAAGATTCTCATGAGATTCATTACAATTACAGAATCTTCCATGACATCTCTAAATCCTCTGATGTACAAACAACTTCATTTAATCTGGTGAAGTACTCATTACTTGTTTCTTCATCTCTAATTATTATATCTTCAATATTTCTTCTCCATATATATAGCTTTGCTTCCAATATTTTATTATTCCCTTTTAAAATACATTAGAGCTTTTCTTACACACTCTGATGTTTTGAGATCGATCACCTTTATATAAACATTTTCTAAATGTGTCATATGAATAACATTTATATATTTTCCATCATCTTCAATATTTCTATTTATAGAATAAAATCATAGGATCATATTTCAAAATGTGTGGAAACCCAATTTTAGTAGTATCAACAACTTCTTACCTAAGAGATAAGAGATATGGAATCATCCTATTTTTTCAACCATAACACGTTTTTCCATTAAAAGTAAAAAATTCATCAACATTTGGTAGAATTGAGATTATCCATGATAAGGATTCAAAAATGGAAACTCCCTTTGATACCAGTTGAAGTTTCAAAGGATCAAAGAACAAATGAGAAGGGGAGATTAAATTAGTTATTTCCTTTTAACAATTTTAAGCATGAGGAGTGTTAACCCATAATCATGTTAACATTTATTCCTTATAAACTTTTAGAAAACTAAAATGCCTAAAAAAATGGAAATGTAAACATCGAATACAAGATTTACAAGGTTTGGACTCAATGTGAGAACCTACATCCTTGACATAGCCACTTCTATTGGTGTGTAGAAATTAACTATAATGAAGAAGTGAATAAAAGTTCATTCAAATCTCATTAGACAACTTCTATCACTAAATAGGAATGTTTATACAAACTCACATCGATTGAAAAGTTATAGTTACAAAAAAATTTGATCCAACACAAAATTGAATAAAAAAACATTCAACTATGTAAAAATATGTCTGAAAACTCAATCCGACGTTGCTAAGTTGGATGGACCTCAGTCTGATGAACACAATTTTGATACACCTTTTTTAATCTACACTTGTATAAAAAATGATTCTCAAACTACTTATCAAATATCATACTGATATCCTCTGTCTGATTCCCTATTTATGTTAACTAAACATGCCTCAGTCTGATGTTCTGATCAGAATAATCAGTCTATAAACTCTTCTTCAACATGAAATAACTTCGGTTTGAAAACTCACTTCTGACTCCAATTCTACAAAGTATCAAATTTTATTCACGGGTAAACAGTGTATAGTACCGTTGTACTTGACACCACTATTTATTGGTGGTCTAGAAATAATAAAGGTAATAAGATGAAATTATTTTCCTACTCAACCAAATTCACATATCTCCAAATTGTAGTCACATTTGAACTTCAAATTTGACTGCTTCAAACATTCCCATATCTTTTGGTGTCTTCATCAAACATCTTGAATTATCCATAATATCTCAATTATCAACATTACATGAATGATAACATTTCAATATATTTGTCCAAAAATTATTATTTTGGAACATCTTAGTGTGGAACTTTGTTCGTCATTTCAATTTTATTATTCCAAAGTAAATGAAAACAAATATGATTGCTTTCTCTGATTCTCTAGGCCAACTGAAAAAATGGTTTACAACATGGTTTCAACATCAAAAGACACAAAAACCTTCAACCACTATCATGTAGAAACTCCAAAATATCTTGGGAAAATTCATCTTTATTCCAAATTCTCAGTCTGATAGAACTTATCAGTATAATTTAACATATAAATCCAATAAAAAATCATGGTCCAATAGAACTTCTCAATTCCATGGACATTTTGGGGAGGCTTTTCAAAGACATCAATTTTTCTAAACATGGGATAAATTGCAATTATCTTTTCTTCTTCTAACTCCAACTTATATCATGGATTATTCATGATTTTTAACAACCTCAATGTATAAAAAAGAATCATCGGACTTCGATTTTCAAAGTTCTTATGTTTCCAACATTCAAAAATTTGTCCCATAACAACTTTTCTTCATCTCCACCAAACAAATTTTCTTCTAAAATTTGTTTTGCTTCATCTTAATAAACGATTTAATTTAAAAAAACATATAAATTTTCTAATTTTAACAATTTTTGATTCAATAGATTATTTGTCTAATGCATTTGTGTACAAACTCAGACTTAATCACATTAGCTAAGCTGAGTCTGATCTAGTGCGTCTGATCACCAGCTTTGAAAACACTTACTTTATCCATATTCACATAAAATTCTTAACAAAACAAGTTAAAAAATTTCATCAATAAATCCTTCACCTGATTTAAAAAATCATTATTTTTAAAAAAATTAGTTTTCAACAAAATTAATTATTTTTTAAAACAAAAACATCATAAAGGATCTTTCGTTAGTAATACAATATTCATTTTTAAATGATTATGAAACTTGATAGAATCGAAGTGAATGATGAATTAAAATAATATTGGTGTATTTATTTGTAAATATAACCATTTATAATGAGATATATTTGCCGATACCACTAGTGTGCATTATGACCACTAATCAACAAGACGTTGGGTCATTGTAATTGTTATTGGCGCAGAAAAAATATTGTTGGAATTATTTTATAAATGTATTTTTGTATACAATATAAATATATTAATAAGGGTATGTTTTATGATAAGTTTATATGTTTTAAATAAATTTCAATTTTATTAAATTATCTTTCAAAACACTTTTAGATGATCATATAAATTAGCGAAGTCCTATGTAAGTTTGGAAATAGTCTAAAAGTTCATTATGTCGTAAAAATGATTTCAATTCAATAAATTGGGATTTTTTAAAATAAATAATTATCATATTTATAGTTTTATTTTGATAAAATAAATTTCATTTTGGGTTTCTTGAAATCAAAATTATCTTATGGTAAATATATGGTAATTTTCTAAAAATAATTTTTTGGTGTAAAAAGTGAAAATATAATTTATACGAAAAACCATAATTATTATGAAATAATCATTATATGATCATGACATAAAATTTATTGAATCTTATTATTAATCAAAATTTATTTATGGAATGGTATAATGAATATGGTGATACACTTAGAAACACATTCGTAGCATTATGAAAACCATGATTTTACCTTTTCTAAAAAACTGTTTTTATGAGTTATACGCACATCACATTAGAATTCATTGTTTACACTTTTATAAATTTAATAAAGTAAAATGGATTGAATATTTTTAATAATAAGGTCCAAATTAGTAAATAATTTCATTTTAATTTTTATAAATAAAATTGATACTTTGGTAAAAAAAGAGTTATCGCGGTATAGGTAAAATAATGTAATGGGTTAAAATTAAAAGGTAAAGACATAAGCCATCTAAAAATGAAAACATTAAATGGGTGTTTTATGTTTTGGAATTACTTAACCAAAATTTAGAACATTAATTGTCTTACAAATTTATTGAAATTAATTCCACCCAAAAGTGGTTAGCTTTAAATACAAAATAATCACGATTTAATCACTTAAAAACCCATCCTCATGTATAAATACCCCACATTACCTCCTCACCTTCCAGAAAAAATACATTGAGAACGAATAATCTCTCAATTCATCTACCTATAGTATCTAAAATGTGGATCCAATGTTCAAAGGAGTCCCTCTCTAACTTTATGAATCAGCTTCCCAAGGTAAGGGGTCTCTCACTCAATTTTCTTTTCCATTCAAGAATCTTCTCGGTATTTTGCCTTTTGAATCTCAATTGGCTATGTTTCCAAACCTTCATAAATTTCACTTTACAATCCAATTAATTTTTATATATTTAGAGATCATTTATCCCCTATTGTTATAACCATTACCTAAGTCATTACTATGCCAAAATTCAGTAAGGAATCCTCTCCTTCTCATCTTTATTCAAGAACATTATATATGTAATTACTATTATATTTAAATTAATATTGATTGGATGTAATTTTCCACATACCTATTAATACCCTAATGATTTAAAAGTAATGAGAGACCCCTTTCACTCTCATCAATCCCTTCCATGGACCCTTATGTTCCCCTATAATGCTGTTGAAAATAACAAGCATTTTTTTATACAAAACCTTTGTATTGTGAATACCATTTCCATTTACACTCAAGGGTACTCAACTAGACATATTTATCCTTCATTTATTGGGAAAATCAATTTATTTATTCTACACTCCTTAATATTGGGATTAAATATGAGGAAATATGTTCTTATGTTATATGATATATGTGAAACACTTATGCATGTACATGATATGATTATGATGGGTATGCCCAGATAGCGTTCCAAGGCATTGGGTAATATTTTAGTCTCATGAGATTCCATTTATGGTGTACATGAGGTTATCAAAATATCATTATGTTAGGATTCCTTGGTGGTTAACCATGACTTATGATGTCATGTTTAATGTTGTTACGACATTTTCATGTTACCTTTATGCTATCATGTTATACCATGCCTCATTGTTCATGACTATTATTCTCACCTATTATGTTACATTGTTATGCCTCTTTAACAACATTTATTTCTTTATCCTAATTCGTACTTAATTTAATCCCATACTAGTCTTTATATGTCACCACATTAATTTGTTTTTCCCCAGGTTATCCTATGTAGTTTAAAATGAGTTTTGGTATATTAAAAGCACGTTATGGTTGTTTTCAATAATGTTGTTTTACACATGTAAAAAGTTTATATTCCATGTTCCTAATTATAAAATACACTTTGCTTATCATTCTTATGGGTTATACTAATTGTGATTTTGTATAATAAATCATTAATTAATGTGTAATAAAGTCAAGGGTAGTCATGCTACATTTCACCATGACCGACATTAGATGAGAAATTCCATTGACGGATAGATTTCTGTATTTCCAAGTTTTGTTGATAAATCATTGAAACATTTCTAATTTTTTCACTATTCAATAGTAGAAGTCCCAATTTTTTATTATAGATATGAGAAAAAATTCTCCTAAATCCCTAATCCCTAACCTCATGATTCCATGATATAACGACCCAAAATTTTATCAATGGAATTTACTTCTTATAATTATGTCATATATCACATTGTCAACCCAATAAAACATTATTTTCATAAATGAATAATGAAAAATTAGTCAACAAAAAACCAATAAGAATGAAAAATATTACAGAAGGATAATAAATAGGAAATACGTTAATAAGAACGAGAAAATATGGATCTGCTCAATCCACTAGAATGAAAGCACTCACAAACAATTGTTTTGACATAAAACATAAAATTAACAATATCATATTCATTTTTAAGGTAAAATTATTTATAATCTTCATATAAAATAGAAGTGAATGAAGAATGAATGAAATGATTGTAATTTACAGGAATTAAAGAACCCATATCATTGGAATACTAACCAAACCATTGAAATGGTATTGTAACTATTAGGAATAGAAATCTATTGATTAGAATAGTTACATAAACTATGAAAGTATCAATAAAATTTATGTATCTTATAAATGAAAATATGATATATTTATACCAAGGTATAAGTAAATAAATGTTTTCAAAATAATAAATTAAGTGTTGGTATTTTTTTAAAACATACATGTTTATTTAAAATTTTATGATTAATATAACGATTTAAAAGAAAATTTATCTTCATAAAATAGATTCATAATTTAATATTTTGTTTTATTATAATTATATCATAATTTTATGTGACTTTAAATAATTTTTCAAAGTGTCACAAAATCGATTTAATATTAAAAATGATATTTTTTGAGTAAATGATGATTTTAATTAAAAAATAAATTTCACATTTTTTAGAAAATGATTTTCATAAAATGGAATGCATTTTTGAAATTTAAACAAAAAAAAAATTACGGTGAATTTTTGAAATTTTTTTAAATAGTTGAATTTTTAGTGAATAGTGAAATACAATAATTTATGGTATTTTACATTATAAGAAAAATACATGAATTTTTGAGTCAAGGATGATGTAATAATAATGTAATAACCCATTATACCAAATCCTAATTTACTAATTATTCTACATAGCCATAGAAATCAATGTTATTGATAGTATTAATCCAAAATAATAAATTAAGGAATATAATAATAAAAAACACCCCTCACCCCCTATAGATACCACCCCTTATCATCACAAATTCTAATCATTTTAAATTGTTAATATTATTTCCAATTACCTTAACAATCCTCTTACCCACATTCAATATCTGTTGGTCTAAAAAAAATACAAATTCCAAGTACATTAATGGGGTTCTTAAGGATATGATATTCAAGTGGTAAAATTATCCTTCTTTATCTTTTAAATTAATTATTTCTTCTACCTTATCATCACACCCCCCATATCCAAAGTGACATGATAAATCCAATATCATATATATAATTTAATTTTATTATGTTAATGTAATGTAAATCATCAAATCCCTTCTTCATTTATTATATTTTTAAAAAGAAAACATCGTTTGTGGGATGTAGGTTCACCACCTTCGTGGAAGACGAGTTTCATTTTGCATTATTACCATCAAGGATGGTCATAAAACCATTATTATGGTTAAAATAGATTTTAAAATTTATATAATAACTTTTTTCATGTTTTGTAAGTATTTTATTGGTATAATATTAAATAAAATGGAACTAGTTTGTGATGATTGTAAAAAAACAACCAAAATAAAATAAACAGTTATTATTAATATTTTTTCAAATGAATCATCCTTATACTAAAAATTGATATATTGGACCATTTAAACATCTAGAAGTTCATTAATACAATATAATTTCAATTCTATATAATTATCTCTATTTGAAATGAACTTTCATAATTTTACGCAAGTAAACCGACCATGAAACCATAAAAACAAGCACTCCCAGAACAACGAAATTATAACTTATAGATCATCAAAATTTCCCTAATGAACTTATTTAAACTATAATATATCTAATACAGATTAATAATGTAATAAATTATTTAATTAATGGATAGAATTTGATTATCCATGACATTAAGTGAAAGTGCAGAACATATTCGGACATAAGGTAATGAATCTCTCTAAACCTCCATTTTTTCATTTTGGTTACGGTATCACAACCTTTACCCAAATTTATTAATTAATTATTCTTATATAATTCTTATGAATTATGCTTATATGTTCGAAACATATATATCAGTTCAATTAATCCTTATTTGATGGGGAAATACTTGTTTTAAAAGGTTCCCTTCCTCAATTCCTCCTAATAAGCAAACTCAGTTAAAGGTAAGTCCTCCATTTCATACCCAATTTCAAGTACACTATATAGAAGATTTTTAAAAACCATTATTTTTATAAAATAAATAATTTTATAATTGAGAACTATATTAGTTCATTTTTTTTGTCTTATTGAAACAATTATTCCTTTTCTCTCTTTAAAAACTCTGTAATATTTTCCCCTAAACAACACTAAAGTTACTCATTTATAAAGCTACTTAAACACTTTTATCAAGTATTCACATCTGTTAGACATCATTATAATGATTTTTTTTAATGAAATTTTATAAATGATTTAATCCCATTTTTCATGGATATAATTATGATACACCATTTCGTTATTCCTTATGACATGATTGTGATGTCCATTTCTTTCCATGGTTAACCCTTATACTTATTCCATATGTTTAATTCATTATGTGACACAAATATGAATGAACTTATTTTGATTGGTTTTCTTATATAATTATCCAATTCATTAGGTAATTTTTAGTCTCATGAGATTTCATGTATGGTATTATAGAGTAATCCTAATCCATTATGGCGCTTTGTCCAACATGTCATATAGTCTCAGAAGTTATCCTTGACTCATGTTTATGTCATGTAATATGATGTTTCCACATACCAATATTTACATTATCATATGATTCCATGTTATAAATATTATGATTAAACATGTTTATTCATTAGTCATGCCTTTTATTTTATAATGGCATTCCTTCTAAAACATGTGTGATGATGTATTCCTATGTTTATTCCTTTACTAAAATTTTTAGCTCATCCATTCGTTTATGTATTACCCCAGGTTATCCTGGGGTTATTAGAGCTCAAATGGGGTTAGTATCGCATAATATAGATTATATAAAATATGTTTTTAAATTTTAGTTTCATATTTTCCAATCATGTACCTAGTATTTCAAATACAACGGACTTTTCAATCCTTGGTTGGTATTTTGGGGATAAATTTTCATAAAATCATGTAATAATATTGTAAAAGTCTAGGGTATCTATAGTTGGTATCAGAGTACAGTCTATTTATTTCAGGGGATTATGACTAGAAAAAATTAGTAAGAACCCTAGGGATGATTCTATCACCATGGAAAAAATTTATTGAAACATAGGGAATCATAAGATAGGATATAATTTTCATTTATATGTTATTCCTTATATGTTAAATGATTCCTTTTTTAAATTCACATTATCTAAGAATTTAAGCCCTCTAATTATATTTTAATTGTTTTTTAGTTAATGGTTGTAAATAGTAGAATTCATTAGAACAATAAATGTGATATGTAATGTGAGGATTACCCTTGTGAGATTCTAAACCTGATGGGAATGTGAGACCTTAACTTCATGACAATACTGTCTCAACTGGATCAAGTTTTGAATAATAACTTGAAATGTGTATAATTCCCTCCTCCAAAGAAATAACATGTTTTAGTCAAATCCTTTATGTGACAAAGTCCACCAATTTTTTGTGGATATTCTAATCCCCCCATCATGGAAAAATGGATTAACTCCATTTAGAAGATATTATATATCCATAAATGCACAAAAGAATAGAAACTCGTACTGGTGGTCAATAATTTATGATGGGTAAGATGATCAGTAGTGAACACTGATGAAAAACACAATTTCTAAGGAGGAAATTGATTCCATGTATTGGGAAGGATTCAATAAAATATTTTTCAATAAATATTTTTTGTGAAATCTCCATATTAAGATTGAGAGGTGGTTCCTCAGACTGAAGAAAAAGGAAGATCAATCTATTAGGGAATATGAGAAAAATATTACAATGCGTGCACAATATGCCTCCAGCTATTTCATGAACACTTAAATCAAAGTGTAACTCTTCTTTAGTGGATTAAATCCATGTCTAGAAAAATCATTGGTAATTCAAGACTTTGATAAGTATAAGAATATTTTTTAATGTCCCCTAAAGTTTGAGATGGAGATTGGTGACTCTCAATGGAATCATGGGATAAAAGATAAAAATAAGAAAATGGAGTTTAATATGGTATGATCAATAGATAAATCCCATTAGGGAAAGAAAACCCAACACGCCTCATGTAAATATTTTGGGTATTCGAGTCCTAAGAATTGCCTAAAGGGAACTCGGTGATAATACAAATGTGTAAGAGATGGGAATCATGATAATTTTTTACTAATGGATATAAAGAATCCTACAAATATAGAATAACAAATAAAGGTTCAAATAAACTCCCAGCCTATATTGTAGTGTTTGAATAGAAATTAACATGTTAATTATGTGATATAATGCCCTGAGATAAGGGTTTTCTAAGGAAATTGACAACAACAACCTCCATGGTAGCAAGGAAGGGAATATTCTTTCACTACTGCTAATGTGGATACCTACAATGATGTGGTGATTGGATCACTTCTCATTCATTCAAGAATAATTAATGTATTATTTGATTCTGGTTCTACACATTATTTAATATCTTTCATGTTTAGTAGAACTATTCAAACACCATATCAAAATATGAAGGTTCAGTCATCTATGAGAACAATGAATGGGAAAATTTTTATATCTAAAGTATATAACTCCACCTTGGTTAATAGTTGTGGAATAAACCTTCCCTAAAACCATTTTTTACTTTTTTCTTCGTCGTTTTTTCTGCTATATTGGGCATGGATTGACTATTTTTTTATAAACTCCACATCAACTATCAATAACTAGAGATCACTCTTCACATCCCGAGGTATCCTCCAATTATTTACAAGTTTAGAGAGGATGATTAATATCATTCAAAATCATTATCTCAATTTTCGATATTATTTTCCTATGAGCATACATATATAGCTCAAATGATTGGTAAAAATGATAGGATCATGCTCGAAAACTTTCCCAATGTGAGGGAATACGAAGATGTGTTCCCTTAAGAATTTTTGGTCTTCCTCTTAATCATGGGGTTAAATTCTCAATTTATCATATACATGTAACTCTTTACATATCAAATACTCATTATACAATTTCCATTAGTGAGTTGGATGAACTGAAGAATCAGTTACCAGAGACTATGGACAAGGGTTTTGTATGCCTATGTTCTTCATTGTGGGGTGTGCAAGTCTTCTTCATCAAGAAGAAGGATGTATCAATGTGACTCTACATTGATTATTATGAGTTCAATAAAATCATTATAATGAAAAATTATCACATACCATGGATAGGTGAGTTGTTTGATCAATTGCATTGGGCCGATTATTTCTCTATGGTGGACCTTCGGTCAGGATATCACCAATTAAAGGTGAGGAAAGAAGATATTCCCAACACTTCATTTTGAATGATGTATGGAAAGTATGAGTTCATATTGATTCCCTTAAAACTCACTAATAATCCATAAATATTCATGGACTTGATGGATAGATTCTTTATAAATTACCTCGAAAAACTTGTGGTAGTATTTATAGTTGATATTTTGATATACTCCAAGAGAAAGGAGGAACATGGGAAGAATTTGAATACTTTTCTAAAGGCTTTACATAGGGAGAAACTTTATGAAATGTACAGTAAATGTTTGTTTTGAATGGAGTAAGTATCATTCTGGGGTCATGTTATCACCAGTAAAGGAATATCTATGGACCCTTCTAAAATAAAGGCAATTGAGGAGATGCCCAGTCCAAGATCTGTAATAGAGATCTATAGTTTCCTTGGTCTAAATGGGTATTAACAATGATTTGTGCAGAACTTTTAACAATTTTCAATCCCACTAACCAAGATGACTTGGAAGAGAGTAAATTTTCTCTTGGCTACTGAATGCGAAGACTACATCAAAGAGATGTAAAAGAGACCTATCAATGCACAAGTACTTACACTACTGACATGTGGGAGAATATTTATAATATACATATATGCTTAAAATAAGGTCTTAGGTTACGTACTAATGAAAATGGATAAATTAATAATTTATGCCTCAGGGGAGTTGAAATTTCATGAGAAAAACTATCCCATGTATGATCTAGAATTGGAAGGTGTGATCTTCACGTTGAAAATATAATGACATAACCTCATTGGGGAGAAGTATGAGATATATATCGATGATAAGTGCCTCAGATATATATTTCCATAGAATGAGTTTAATATGAACCAGTGAATATGGTTAAATCTCATCAAGGATTATGACTTCTAAAATCACTAAAATCCTATTAAAGCAAATAAAGTGGAAGATGCTCAGTGTAAAAAGGATCTTGTAACATTATTAGTGATCATAATTGAGAATAATTGAATCTTTTTAGACTTTAAAAGGATGGAAATGGGAGTCATAATTCAATAAACATCATCATTAATTTCATAAATGATTAATCAACTATCATTTTTAGAGAATATAATGAATTCTCAAAGTGGTGATGTGGAAATTTTAGAAGAAGTTAGAGTCTATCAAAAATAGGAAATCCTTAGAATTCAAAATTTATGAGGAAGGGGTTGTAGGATTTGGTTCATGACAATGTGTACCATAAAATATTAAGACAAATATGTGTTTTTTAATGATGGATGTAAATTGACCTTCTCCATTCACCCATGGATAATAAAGATGTATCGAGGTCTCCGAGATCACCATTGGTGGGACAATATGAAGAAGGAGATCACTGAATACACATCAAGGTGCCTTGTATGTTAGCATGTGAAGTTTTAAAAATAAAATTCTAAGGGAATGATGAATCCATTACCCGTGCCTAAATGGAAATGGAACAAATCACCATGTACTTTTCCACTAGAATATTATAGAAATACAAAGAAAATAATTCTATATGGGTCATTATGGATCATCTTATAAATATTCATCACTTTATTGTGATTCGAGAGGAATTCAAACTATAAACAATGTCATGGATATATATCAAAGAAGCTGTGAGGAAACATGGAGTACCATTATTTATTATATCTGTTCATGAGTCAAGATTTACCTCCATGTTTTGGAAAAGTTTCCAAGGTTCTATGAATAATGAGTTGAAATAAAGTATGGATTATCACCCTCAAACAGATGTCCAATCTGAATGGACTATTCATACATTGGAAGACATGTTGAGATCATGCTCAATGAACATCAAAGGAGGATGAGATCATCATATTCCACTGGTTGAGTTCTCTTACAACAATAGTTTCCACTAAAGCATCCAAAATGTCTCTATATGAATCCCTTTATGGGAAAAGATGCAGAACACATGCATGTTTTGATGAGGTTGGTGAACGTAAACTATCAGGACCAGAAATGGTTAGGGATATGGCCAAAAATTTGAAGACCATCCAACATCATATTTGGACATCCCAAATTCGATAGAAGATTTATATAGATAAACATCAATGGGACATAAATTATGAGGTTGGAGGCATGGTATTCCTATGTATATCTTCATGGAATTGGGTCGTGAGATTTGAGAATGAAAGATAATTCCCAAGTACATCGCCCCCTTTGAGATTCTTGATCGTGTCGGAGTCCTGGCCTATAAACTAGCACTTCTAGAAACTATGAATCAATTACATGATATATTACACATATTCCTATTGGGGAAGTATATATTAGATCACTCACATGTACTAAATTTAGAGATGGTACAACTAGAAAATGGTCTCTCTTATGAGGAGCAGTCAGTAAAGATATTGGACTGTAGAGATAATGTTCTATGCAAAAAGACTACTCACCTGGTTAAAGTACTATAGAGGTACCATAAATATAAAGAGGTGGTATAGAAATCATATTAGTTGATTAATAAGAAGTACCCTCACCTTTTTTTACCTTAGTTTTAAATATTTAATTTTGCGGGTGAAATTTCATAAGGTGGAAGTATGTAAAAAACCCATAATTTTATCAATGGCATTTCCTTCTTATAATTATTCCATACATCAAATAGAGAACCAAATAAAAAACATATTATCATAAATGAAGAATGACGCATTAGTCATTAAATAAACAAATAGTGATGCCAAAATATTACAGTGGAATAATAAATAGAAAATAAGATAATAAGAATGGGAAATTCTGGATATGCTCGATCCACTAGAATGACTGCACTCACAAAAAAATTTATAGAAATATAGTAAAGGTTAATAATATAATTTTCAATTTGAAGATTAAATTATATGTATCCTTGAGATAAAATTGAATTGTATGAATAATGAATAAATTAAGTGGTATTTATAAATGTTAAGGAACTTATACCATTGGAATAGTAACCTAACCATTGGAATAGTAATCTCACCATTAGGAATAGTAATATAGCCGTTAGAATAGTAAACTCACCAATAAAATTATAAATTAAATTCAAGTATCTTATTAATTAAAATATGATATATTTATATCATGGAATAAGAAAATAAATGTTTTAAAAATGATAAACTAAGTGTTGTTATTTTTGTAAAACGTAAATGTTTATTTGAAATTTTATAATAAATAAAATTTTTGAAAAGAAAATTTATTTTATTAAATTATATTCACAAATTAATATTTTATTGTATTATAATTATTAGATAGTGTCATTAGAGCATAATTAATTTTTTAAAGTTCCATAAAATCGATATTAATATTAAAAATGGTAATTTTCTAATAATGATGATTTTAATTAAAAAATAAATTTATCATATTTAGGTAAATTTTTTCATAAAATGAAGTATATATTTTGAATCTACACATAGAAAAATGGTCAGAGTGAATTTTTGGGATATTTCTCAAATAGTTGAATTTTTGGTGAATAGTGAAATAATAGTAAATTTTGATATTTCACATTATAGGTCTAATACATGAACTTTGATTCATGGATGATGTAATCATGATGAAACAACCAATTATCTCAAAACCACCTTCACTAATTACTATAATTGGTCATAATAATCAATATTATTCGCAGTCTTTGTCACGACCCGTCCTCCGGGGCTCGTGTCGTGACTACCCCAAGCCTACCTCCCATAGGCCAGGGGCTACCGTGTAGCACTGGAAAAGAATATCCCTATAACAGGAAGGAATTGTCTCTAAATCATTACAAAAACACAATCCAAGAACATAAAAAGAAGCAACCATGATGTAAACTGCTGTAGTAAAAAGTGTACTGAAAGTAAAGGGGGCATGAATACGAGCCCAACTGAAAAGTACAAGTACAATTGAAAAAAGAAAATAGCTCCTAGAACTTCTAACAAGGATCCTATCTGAAGGGTAGGTACAGATCATCTCCATAACACTCCACGTCAGCCCGTCTCCTCCGTGTACCACCTTGTCCTGGTTCCCTTGTGTCTCAGCCTAGCTGCTTTTCATATGCACAAGACACAAAAAGGTGTGGGTGAAACCCGTGCAGGGGTGAGTATAACAATACTCAGTAGGGACCCCGAGACCCCTGAAGGTCTCCCAGAGTTCCACAAAGGATAAACCACAAATAAAGTCCTCAACCACAAAGCACGAAGCAGTCAACAACTCTACTTAGGTATATCCCCATAAATATACCTAAGTTATCAAGATATACTCGTCTCATACATGAGGGAAGACTACCACAAACGTAACACCACGAAGGTAAATGAACCACACAGGTAACACAACAAATATAACACCACGAAGGTGAAGGTAACACAAAGGTAACACCATGAAGGTAAAAGACTCAACTCACACCAGGTATATAAGTAAAGCACAGAGGTATAGATGATTAGTCGAGAAACAAGATCATATTACTCTATCGAGAGGCACTGCTGCTGACTATACTGAGTCTGACTCACACAAGATCTATAGGTACTAAACCCTTCTGACCCCCATAGGATCTAACCCACATAGGATCAGTATTCATTAATCCAAACAGGATCATTGAGCACTTACCCACACATGATCGGTATGCGCTGACCCACACTGGATCACTGAGTGATGACCCACATAGGATCCGACCCACGCCAGATCGGTAAGTGATGAACCACAGAGGATCTCTCAGTACTAACCTTCATATGATCTATCTCCAACCTCCACCTCACTGCAAGCCACTGAATTCCCGCACTAATCATGCTTGATTCTGGGAGGATCTGCTCCTCAATCCATCAGTTTCACCTCAACCGCCCTGAAGCTCCATGAAGATGTATTCCAAAGGACCTCCATATAGAAAGGGTTCCAAATCAATAGACAACGCATAGATTAGACGCCCAGTCTATTATTTATATGCATTTTAGTTCTGAGCTCTTGGTTGGATTCGAGTTTGATCCAACCCGGTTGTACTCCAACTTTCTATAAAACCCATGTGGAGTAAACCAAAATGATCACATCGTTCTACTATTTTCAGCACCGCAGAAAATTCCAAAAACGGACGCCTAGCCTTCTAGTAACACCCCTTTCCGTGAAATGGGGGTGATCGCACCTTGGTATGACCTAGCTCGATCGGGCCCGCTGGTATATTCCAAAGGGACCGCTTCCTAAAAGAGATCTCAGTTCCACTAATGGTGTGTTGAACAGATAGCTGGTTCATCCGTAAAATGAATTTATTTATTCGGGGACTGGTTGGGTCTGGACCTGGTCCAACTTGGTCATGCCAGACCAACACAATGGGTCTTAGGGTCTACCTGACCTTGATTGTGTCTGACACGCAAATGGTCGGCGCTGTTTACTGGGATCAACCCATCCGGGTCGGCCCGGTTCGGTTCGGGGGGCCGGGCCGCGGTTGGCCTGACCTGTCGGGTGGGACTCAGCCCACCTTGGTTGGCCACAGGGGTGCGGTTCTGGGCCAGCATGTGGGGTAGGTTTGGCCTGCTCGTCCGGCCCGCATCAGCCAGTAGGCGGACTGGTCTTCCCAGCTGGCCTCGTGGGTGAGGGGCCATTTCGGCTAGCCGGTGGGGCACTACCCCACCATAGAACAATGGTCTGTTTTGGCCAACCAAGGGTCCACCAACTCAGACTAGTGTGGGGCTGCACCTCTCTCCACATGCTATAGCACGCTGGTCGTGGCTATAGTCTCCAGCACTGAATGTCGGCGTTGCACCTTGTCCCGCTAGGAATGCTCGAAACGGCCGCTTCCAGCAAACGCCGCACGCCATCGGACACCGCCCTCCACCACCTATGGCCGGTTTCTGTGGGTCTCCTCCTGCGATAGTTGGCCACCCTCGGCCACCACCGACTTGGCACACCGATGGTTTGGTGGTTTCTTCCGTGCTGCCGTTGTCTTCTTGATTCCATCACCCTGAGGCAAACGTCCCCAAATAACCCAACTTAAACAGAGTGGTGGGGGTTATGGGACATTTTCTTTTGTCCCACACCCTCTGCGTTAATATGATAACGAACAGAGTCATGTAAAATATCAAATATTAACATTAAACGAACCCCCTACCTAAAGATCGGTGGAGAAATCCTGCTATTGAGGAATAGTCGGTGTTCACCATCCCCACAACAAGACACCAATGTTGCCACTGAAAATTCATCCTTTGGTTCGTTTTTCGGTGTCACTCGTCACCGCCTGCTGGAACCGACTCCATCCTCTAAGTGATTGGTGCCGTGATACTTCATCAGAAATCCGTCTCTTGGTGAATCCATTCCAATATCTCTCCCCAAGCTCAGTATAAATAGGAGAAGGGGTGGGTGAGTAACACCCGTGGAATTAATGGGGGTTCACTTTATAGGAACCTTCCTAATTACAACGACACTATTACAATGGATTTGAGGACTGAATCAATTTAATGGCTTGACCTGTCATTAGTCCCACCACTTTCACGTGTCCATTAGAGGAAAATAAAGAATGAAATAAAATAAAAAAGTTATTTTATTAATCTTTTTAATTTTTCTCCAGACTTACTATGGTCGAAGTGAATCCTCATTTAAGGGAGTCCCAGTTATGTGGATTCAATGGTGCCCTCATATTTTCAGTCCGAGAACTGGTTCAAAAGGCAGAAAACGATGCCCTCATGTTTACTAAACATACCTTACAAAATGTTTAGAAATTCATTTCATGCACACTGGCCATCAGAATCATGCACTGTCAATTTTCGCAGACTCGTAATTTTTCCATATAAATAAATTTAAAAATTTACGTGGAAATTAGGGTCTCCACATTCTCCCCACCATAGGGACATTCTTCCCTGAAAGCCACAACATAGACTAAGAAAATAGATGGGGGTACTATGTAGAGACCCGAAGCGTGACGTACATGGAAATTACATTACTTTTGCGGAATACTTAGTACATAACACACACACACACAAGGATCGTAATAGTTTAGTGTATTTGGAAACATGGAATATAATATTCTAATCGTGGGGAAAGATCTTCAAAATATCCCATAAAGATCTTCCTTTTTTTACCTAAAACCTTTCTTTATATCCTGGGGAAAAGAAAACATAAAAGGGTGAGCTTTAATGCTTAGTAAGGGTAAACAAATGAAATATCAATCACATCATATTCATAAGAACATAACATTTTGGAAATCTTAACCTGCACAAGAGAGCATAATTTCATAACATGGGATAAATCATAGTAGTGGAATGAAATCCCAAAAATCATAACTTAAAACATGAAACTTTGTGGCATACACACATAATCGTAGATAATCATTTCTTGTTAGTCAAAACTCATTTCCAAGACTATCTTAGTGGACAAAGTCCCTTTCTGAACCAAGTCACCCTCGTTTCAGTCCTATTTCACTGAACCAGTATAACCTACCGTTACAGCCATGTCTATCTCATGAGATATAAAATCTTTACTCAATGCATTGGAGGGAGATATAGGTCCCACCCATCTCATAATGATACCATTCTTATCTGTGCCACAAATTCATAAATCATACATCATAGCATAACCCATGAAATAAAATGGGATTCTTAAACATCTGGCCATCATAACATAATCCATAAAAATTTGATATCATTTCATCATAAGAAAATTGAATCCATTTAAATCATAGATAAATTTTACTTGAAACATACACATATGAAATAATGTCATCTTAGATGTAAAATAGTTTTGACAAAACACTTGAAATGAATTTTTGGGGAGAATATCCTTTCTTCTTTAAAATCATGGTCTTTCCACAAAATTCCATGCAATTTTAAAAGATAAGTGTTTTATTGAAAATAATCATGCAATCTTGTAGAGGAAGATTCTTGAAAACGAGGTGTTATGAAGCCGTAAAAATCCGTTCACGTCGTATAAGTTAAAAATAACATTCTCCTCGTACTTTTGTCAGAAAATCCAAAAAGTACCTCGTACAAAAAAAACGACAAAAGATTCCTTTCATATCCTTTTCTAAAAACTCACCAAAGGGTAAAATTGGATTTAAACAATTTTAGGTGGATTAAAATAATATTACATATTGAGGAAACATGTATTTGGATGATAAAATACACCCCAGTAAATACTAAAGTATAAACAATCTCGGATAAAAGTGAGATTGTGATATTTCCCTTACCTTAGGTCCATTTTGCTTCGTAAGTGTCCGAACCTCCTGTATAATAATTTAAATAATGTCATTATATTATTCCAGAATCATACTCAATGTTATGATATCATATATGGTTCACTTATGACTTTATTTTACCTGTTCTTTTGTAAATTCCATGTTAAAGAGCGTTTTGGGTAAAATCGTTTCATTTGTCGTCCGTGTTTTGACTTGTAATTATTCATATGATTACTTAGATCATGATTACTTAATTACAGAATATAAAACATGATTTATATATAATATATATTCAGAATATACATATATATAATAAATCAGTAAATGGAAAGAAATACACCGTTAATGGAGACGGTAGGCCGTACGTACGCATGAACGCTGTTTTCGTTTACTTATTGAGTTCAATGGAATTAAGTAGATGAAATACATATATATACACATAAATCCAGTATCATTATTATGTAATATATTTCATGATTACTTATTATATGTACTTTATAATCATTCATGAATGGTTAAAGTGGAGAATGAATCTCATCGCTTCGTGGAGACGGTAGTCCTTATGTACGCATGAGCGATGATATCGTTTCCATGATTATTGAATTGAATTGGAGTGGATGATACAATATATCAAAATCAGTATGATGTTATAATAACTATGTATAGTTATTCTTTACACCATTATACCCATCCAGGTAAGGTGTTGGTGGAAAAACAGATTACACCACGGCGTGGAGACGGTATTCCGTACGTACGCACGCGCGGTGATTTTGTTTTCCGTTGGATGGATAGAAGGTGAAATGGGGTTGTTTCATATTTATAATAACAAATCATTATATTAGTGATACTGATGTTATTACTTTATAATGAAACAACTAAAGAATAATAAGTTGAAAAAAAAGAAGATTGAATGAATCGGGAGAAGAAATTACCTCTTCTTCGATACGCCTCTTTGAAACCTCCTCTTAGGGCACTAAGATTGGTCTTTAAAGAAGACCAGAACCTCTAGGATGTTTCTAGGGAAGTGTAGAAGATAATTTGGCAGGGGTTGGCCAAGCTTGAAGGCTCAAATTGGTGTGAGGAGGAGAGGGAGGAGGTGCCCTTTTATAAGGGCGGAGAGGGGCACCTTTGGAATTCTTAAAAATATTAATTTATAATAAATCTAACCCCACTTAAAAACCTCCAAAAATGACTCATATTCGAAGCTTAGATGAGATAGGGTTGTAATCTCATAAACCAATCAAATTTAGACTTGTTTGGATATTATTTTAATCCTTATCATTTTGATTTATCCTTATTTAATCTATTTAAGTTTATTTGTGGTAATAAAATTATAAAGTTTAAATTATAACAAATAATTACTTATTTGTTGTGAATTTTCCATAATTGTTTACTTTATAACATTATAGACTATATAAATTTAAATTTATAATTTTTCAATATTTTTGTGATTTTTAAACAATTTTATAATTTGTTATTTTTATAAAATAACAATAGAGTCAATTTTGACACTATTCATTTATTTGAATTTAAATAAAATATATACAGAATATATGTTAGAAATAAAAGCGTTAATAGATTAATAAAAGGTCATATGTATCTATAAAATTAGTTGATCACATTAAATAGTTCATATAATATTTATTCTATTATTTTTATAACCATTTATTTGGTTTATAAAATAATTACTACAACATTTTTGTATAATTATTTAATATATTTATTTGTTGCATAAAAATTTAAAATAAAATCCTATGATGAAGATAAATATATTACCTCTCACAATAAAACTTTTACTCGAATTTATCATCTAAAAATCACAATATTTAAATTGTTATATTTATTAAATTATGAAGGTGACAACTTTGGCATCATTTAAAATAAAATAATATAAGTGTCAAATTGCTTGTATAAGACTCCAAATTGTCAAATATTCGACCATTGGATGATTATAGTTTAAATTTACATGGCCAATAAGTTTTGGTCAGGGTTTTGTGCCTTTTATGGTCACTATATTCTTGATTTTTCACTAGATAAACAATTTCTGCATCACTATTGTGTCACCATTAATGATAATTATTTAATCCCAAAAGATTTTAAATAAATTCTCATGATGTAGATAATGTTGTTATCTTTCTGTAGACTATTCATGTTCTATGTTTTATGATGTTTATCGCTATGTTAAAATTATTATACTTATAAGATTTAAGAGAGTGACATGTTGTCACTTTCTTTGGTTTTAATAATAATTAAATTATTTTCATTGACAAAATTTAATGAAATGAATCTAATCTGACCGTTAGGTTATATGGGTCTACTTTTAGCCATCCAATAGGATTTTTCCAAGTGTTAGGGTAATTTTATAATCTTATATTTACCCTTAATTACCCGATTTACCTTTAACTATAGTAAATAAAATTTACCGTAGTTACAATTCACAATGCCCAAAAATAAAAAGTACCTTATTAACATAATTTGGACCAACTGATTCCAAATATGGAATCCATTTTTACAAATTCAATACACAAAATATGCAGAAATTAAATTAAAATTAATCCTGTTGTCCAAAGAAAACAGGTTTTTCTTTAAAACATTGCAAAAGATTGAATTGATTTAACCTACGAATTCAAGGTAAAATCAATGATAATGACATACATTATATTAAATGGTAAAAATATATTATATTTATACTTTAAAACCATTCAATATTATAATTTAACCACATAAGATATTATGATGAAAAAAGTAGTTTTTAATTAAAATATAGCGTGTTTTTACTATTCATTAAAATATGAAAGTTATCGGAAAAATATCAAAACTTTACCTAATGTAAATTTTTATATCCTGATTCAAAAGAAGCATTTTATTTTGTCAAATTGAACTTATAAACATGTCAAAAACTAGATTTAATGTGGGTGCGCCATCAAAAGGCGGCAAAACTGCATTTTTAGAAAAATACTTATTTTACCCGAAAAATTTATTTTGTTCTTATACCATGTTCTAGAAATGTGTAAGATGAAGAATAATGTTGTAAAATTCCAAATTTAGTTAACACTATTCATAACGTCTAGTTCATAACAATATTATAATAATATATTGTTGTTTAGTAAAACCTGGTATTGCGTACCAGACACACTATCGAGGAAGGTCGCGATTGCGTGTACTGCAAGCCAAGTCAGGGTTGCGTGTTGTGAACTACTCCTTTTTTGATGCGTATAACAGAATCCAACCATATTTTATTTGTACATTGAATATATATATATATACACTCAATGTTGTGTAGAATAAATTCTTTCAAACGAACGTGAAATTGTGTGTAACAAGAGCCAAGAAAAGTGTTGCGTATACTGCAAGCTAATACGGTGTTGCGTATAGCGCAAGGTAATCTTGGTGTAGCACAAAACACAAGTCATTAATGAAATAAAAAGAATATTTGTCATAAAATCTCGGGGTGTTACATTCTACCCCCCTTAAAATGAATTTTGCCCTCGAAATTCGTCGGGGTTATAAATGGTTTACTATTCGAAAGTTTCTTTAATAGAAACCCAAATCGTAAAAAGGAATACCAAAACCAATCTTTAAAAACAAAAGTATGAAACGTAACGGTTACCCAAATAAACTAATCACTGGGTTTCCACATAGGTGAAAATATGGATATGGATGAGAAATCTAACCATCAAGTTCTAATGGAGAGTGGTAGAGAACATGGCTATGAAAAAGACAACAATCACAAAGCTATTGATTTGTGATAATCTAAGGTACCATATGATTAATCGGATATAACGGAACTAGGACAACATTTTTGGTTTTCAAGATCATTTCCCTAAAGTAGATGAATTAAAAGAAATACTTGCATGATTTTGGTACAATCTCACTATTGTTCGTGATTTGAACAATTTCCACTTCATCCCTTAAAGAAATGAAGTTGAATTTGTTATTCGTGATGTGTTAGCAGATCTTGTGATATAATGATGGGTCATTCCATCTCTTTCAAACAAAAGGTTAGAAAAAGTTATAAGTCCATCTTATGGTTAGATTTATCGTATATGGTTCCAAAAATGAACTTATACTTCATATATCATAACTCTTAATAAAATAAAACTAGTTTATACTAACCAGGGACTTCCTGTAGGCCAGTGGTAGGCGATAAAGGCCGGTCGCACTTCGGTTGTGGGTTCGATTCCCACGGCCTTGTCCGATGTGATGGGATGTCGCCCGTCCTGCATGTTTTCCTTTTTCTAAAGCTATATTACTATAACATCCCATTAAAAATATAGAAAAAAGTTATATCCTAACTTATGTCCATCATAATCCATTCCAATCTTTAGGCCTATCTAAAATACTTCGGTCCAAGCTCATTGTATAAAGAAAATGATTATTTGAAATGTCATCAATCAACCATCATTTATCTCCCATTATCTTGTTGGTCACATTCCAATCATGTGAATACCTTAATCATGTATTCTCTTGAAAAATGAATACCCATAAAACCTTAGTGAAAACATGAATGTTGTCAAAAGTTAACTCATTCCAAAATCCAAAAATTCTATATACACAAACCATGATATAACCTTCTCCTTATATTAGTCATGAGCTCATTAATACTATCAAACATTTAATTTTCATCTTATCCCTTCATTATGCGCATATCATCTACTTTCCAAAAATACTAGTACCATTCATCACATACTTTCAAAACAAAAGGAAATAAAACAGTGTAACAATCCCTAAATGTCTCTTTATTCCATAGTACCATGAGATTACTTATACAACATTACACTTGATAAACATGTAACCATTCCACTGCATTCTTAAACCATTGACCGAGCTTCAACAATTCTTTCATCTCACATATCATTTGTAGTCTCTTCATCATCATCAATATAAATAATACCCATACAACCATACTGATTCTATTCATGAGACTTTACCTTAGGGCATTGGTTTGCATAATGCCCGTACATTCCACATTTAAAACATTTAACCATTGTTGATGTCGTAGCAATACCATTATCCTCATCCATGGTGTTAACTAAACCTTTTCCTTTGCACTTACTGGCTTTGTGTCCTTCTTTTCCACACCCAAATCATCTTCCAGTTCCTTTGAAACAATCTCCCTGATGCCTCTTCCCACACAATTTACATGAGGGAAAGTGAACTTTCTTTCCTCTATGATCATCATGAAACTCCATCTTTCTCTTATTATCTGAGTCGAGAAACTTACCAAAGTTGAGATTATTGATCATATTATGAGATTGTTGATTAGGCATAATAACTATTTTTGGACTTCCAGATCCCGTTTCATTTGGTTTCTCATGAAGAAAATCATTCCATTGTCTATCATATCCTCCATTGTCAGGAATCTTCCTGTTTCAGGACATTTTTTAAAACCCAAAAAGAATAGTGTGAGAGGAAAAAATCATGCTAGGGAAAACAACATAGTAAAGGGGGAGTACACTCAATATCTAACATCTTAGGTTAAATTATAATATCCTTACCATAGTTTTAGGACTATATCCTATACGTATACTTATCCTTAGGGACATCCCTAGACATACCTTAGAAATATCTCTAGGGATCTCACTAACGTTTTTGCATCCTAGTTTCCAAAGGTTTACTAAACCTTTCCTCTGATACCAACTGTAGAGACCTGAAGCTTAACATACATATACATTACATTACTTTTGCGGAATAATTATTACATAACAAAAACACATACACAAGGACCGTAATAGTTTAGTGTCTTTGGAAACTCGGAATATAATCTTCTAATCGTGGTGAAAGATCCTCAAAATCTCCTATAAAGATCTTCCTTTTTTTACATAAAACCTTTCTTTATATCCTAGGGAAAAGAAAACATAAAAGGGTGAGCTCAAATGCTCAGTAAGGGTAAACAAATGAAATATCAATCACATCATATTCTTAAGAACATAACATTTTGGAAATCTTAACCTGCATAAGAGAGCATAATTTCATAACATCGGATAAATCATTTTAGTGAAATGAAATCCCAATAATCATAACTTAAAACATGAAACTTTGTGGAATACACACATAATCATAGATAATCATTTCTTGTTAGTCAAGACTCATTGCCAAGACTATCTTAGTGGACAAAGTCCCTTTGTGAACCGAGTCACCCTCGTTTCAGTCCTGTTTCACTAAACCGGTATAACCTACCAATCCATCCATGTCTATCTCATGAGATATAAAATATTTACCCAATGAATTGGAGGGAGATATAGGTCCCACCCATCTCATAATGATACCATTATTCTGTGTGCCACAAAATCATAAATCATACATCATAACATAACCCATGAAATAAAATGGGATTCTTAAACATCATGCCATCATAACATAATCCATAAACAATTGATATCATTCCATCATAAGAAAATTGAATCCATTTAAATCATTGGGAAATTTTACTTGAAACCTACACATATGAAATAATGTCATCATAGATGTAAAATAGTTTTGACAAAACACTTGAAATGAATTCTTGAGGAAAATATCCTTTCTTCTTTAAAATCATGGTCTTTCCACAAAATTCCATGAAATTTTAAAAGATAAGGGTTTTATTGAAAATAATAATGCAATCTTGTAGAGGAATCTTCTTTAAAACGATGCGTTATGAAACCGTAAAAATCCGTTCACACCGTAGAAGTTAAAAATAACATTCTCCTCGTACTTTTGTCGGAAAAGCCAAAAAGTACCTCGTACAAAAAACGACAAAAGATTTATTTCAAATCCTTTACTAAAAACTCACCGAAGGGTAAAATTGGATTTAAACAATTTTAGGTGGATGGATATAATATTACATATTGAGGAAACATGGATTTGGATGATAAAATACACCCCAGTAAATACTAAAGTATAAACAATCTCGGATAAAAGTGAGATTGTGATATTTCCCTTACCTTAGGTCTGTTTAGCTTCGTAAGTGTCCGAACCTCCTGTATAGTAATTTAAATAATGTCATTGACTTATTCCAGAATCATAATCATTGTTATGATATCATATATGGTTCACTTATGACTTTATTTTACCTGTTCTTTTGTAAATTCCTTGTTAAAGAGCGTTTTGGGTAAAATCGTTTCATTTGCCGTCCGTGTTTTGACTTGTAATTATTCATATGATTACATAGATCATGATTAAATAATTCCAGAATATAAAACATTATTTATATATAAAATATATTCAGAATATACATATATATAATAAATCAGTAAATGGAAAGAAATACATCGTTCATGGAGACGGTAGGCCGTACGTACGCATGAACGCTGTTTTCATTTCCTTATTGAGTTGAATGGACTTAAGTAGATGACATACATATATATACACATAAACCCAGTATCATTATTATGTAATATATTTCATGATTACTTATTATATGTAATTTATAATCATTCATGAATGGTTAATGTGGAGAATGAATCTCATCGCGTCATGGAGACGGCAGTCCTTACGTACGCACGAGCGATGATATCATTTTCATGATTATTGAATTGAATTGGAGTGGATGATACAATATATCAGAATCAGTATGATGTTATAATAACTATGTATAGTTATTCTTTACACCATTATACCCATCCATGTAAGGTGGTGGTGGAAAAACAGATTACACCACGGCGTGGAGACGGTATTCCGTACGTACGCACGCGCGGTGAATTTGTTTTACGTAGGATGGATAGAAGGTGAAATGGGGTTGTTTTATATTTATAATAACAAATAAGTATATTAGTGATACTGATGTTATTACTTTATAATGAAACAACTAAAGTATAATAAGTTGAAATAAAAGAAGCTTGAAAGAATCGGGAGAAGAAATTACCTCTTCTTCGATACGCCTCTTTGAAACCTCCTCTTAGGGCACTAAGATTGGTCTTTAAAGAAGACCAGAACCTCTAGGATGTTTCTAGGGAAGTTTAGAAGATAATTTGGCAGGGGTTGGCCGAGATTGAAGGTTCAAATTGGTGTGAGGAGGAGAGGGAGGAGGTTCCCTTTTATAAGGGAGGAGAGGGGCACCTTTGGAATTCTTAAAAATATTAATTTATAATAAATCTAACCCCACTTAAAAACCTCCAAAAATGACTCATATTCGAAGATTAGATGATATAGGGTTGTAATCTAATCAAAAAATCAAATTTAGACATGTTTGGATATTATTTTATAACCTTATCATTTTGATTTATCCTTATTTAATCTATTTAAGATTATTTGTGGTAATAAAATTCTAAATTTTAATTTATAACAAATAATTACTTATTTGTTGTGAATTTTCAATAATTGTTTACTTTATAAAATTATAGACCATATAAATTTAAATTTATAATTTTTAAATATTTTTTTGATTTTTAAACAATTTTATAATATGTTATTTTTATAAAATAACAATAGTGTCAATTTTGACACTATTCATTTATTTGAATTTAAATAAAATATATACAGAATATATGTTCGAAATAAAAGCTTTAATAGATTAATAAAAGGTCATATGTATCTATAAAATTAGTGGATCACATTAAATAGTTCATATAATATTTATTTTATTATTTTTATAACCATTTATTTGGTTTATAAAATAATTACTACAACATTTTTGTATAATTATTTAATATACTTATTTGTTGCATAAAAATTTAAAATAAAATCCTATGATGAAGATAAATATATTACCTCACACAATAATACTTTTACTCGAATTTATCATCTTAAAATCATAATATTTAAATTGTTATATTTATTAAATTATGAAGGTGACAACTTTGGAATCATTTAAAATAAAATAATATAAGTGTCATAATTTCTTTTATAAGACACCAAATTGTCAAATATTCGACCATTGGATTATTATAGTTTAAATTTACATGACCAATAAGTTTTGTTCAGGGTTTTGTGCCTTTTATGGTCACTATATTCTTGATTTTTCACTAGATAAATAATTTTTGCATCACTATTGTGTCACAATTAATGATAATTATTTAATCCCAAAAAATTCTAAATAAATTCACATGATGTAGATAATGTTGTTAGATTTCTGGAGACTATTCATTTTCGATGTTTTATGATATTTATCACTATGTTAAAATTATTATACTTATAAGATTTAAGAGAGTGACATGTTGTCACTTTCTTCGGTTTTAATAATAATTAAATTATTTTCATTGACAAAATTTAATTAAATGAATCTAATCCGACCCTTAGGTTATATGTGTATACTTTTAGCCATCCAATACGATTTTTCCAAGGGTTAGGGTAATTTTATAATCTTATATTTACCCTTAATTACCCGATTTACCTTTAACTATAGTAAATAAAATTTACCGCAGTTACTATTCACAATGCCCAAAAATAAAAAGTAGATTATTAACATAATTTGTACCCACTGATTCCAAATATGGAATCCATTTTTCCAAATTAAATACACAAAAGATGATGAAATTAAATTAAAATTAATCCCGTTGTCGAAAGAAAACGAGTTTTTCTTTAAAACGTTGCAAAAGATTGAATTGATTTAACCTAAGAATTCAAGGTAAAATCAATGCTAATGACATACATTATATTATATGGTAAAAATATATTTATATATACTTTAAAATCATTCATTATTATAATTTAACCACATAAGATATTATGTTGAAAATAGTTGTTTTTAATTAAAATATAGCATGTTTTTACTATTCATTAAAATATGAAAGTTATCGGAAAAATATCAAAACATTACCTAATGTAAATTTTTATATCCTGATTCAAATTAAGAATTTTATTTTGTCAAATAGAACTTATAATCATTTCAAAAACTAGATTTAATGTGGGTGCGCCATCAAAATGCGGCAAAACTGCATTTTTTGAAAAATAATTATTTTACCTGAATATTTTATTTTGTTCTTATACCATGTTCTAGAAATGTTTAAGATGAAGAATAATGTTGTAAAATTCCAAATTTAGTTAACACTATTCATAATTTCTAGTTCATAACATTATTATAATAATGTATCATTGTTTAGTAAAACCCGGTATTGCGTACCAGACACGCTATCGAGGAAGGTCGCGATTACGTGTAATGCAAGCCAACTCAGGGTTGCGTGTAGGGCACAACTCCTTTGTTGTTGCATATAATAGAATCCAACCATATTTTATTTGTACATTGAATATATATATATATACACTCAATGTTGCGTAGAATAACTTCTATCAAACGAATGTGAAATTATGTGTAACAAGAGCCAAGAAAAGTGTTGTGTATACTGCAAGCTAATATGGTGTTGCATATAGTGCAAGGTAATCTTGGTGTAGCACAAAACACAAGACATTAATGAAATTAAAAGAATATTTTTCATAAAATCTCGGGGTGTTACATACTGGGTACGAATCTGAGCCTCCCGCTCCAATGTTTTCTCCTAGTGGTTCATGTGCTGCCAGCGAACGCGCACTAGAGGTATCGATTTGTCCATAAAGGACACACTCCTATCAATCCTGAATCTCCACTGGAACCTCCGTAAACATCGCCCCTTCATCAATGTATAGCTCATCATGGACGATGACGTGAGATAGGTCAGCAACATATCTCCTCAGCTGGGATACATGGAATATGTCATGAACCCTCTCCAACTGTGGTGGTGGTGCCATGTGGTATGACACCACACTAATCCTTCAATGTATCAGAAATCATTCGATAATCCACGGTGATAACTTTTCACCCTAGATAAATTTCTGCAAACCTCGTCGAGGTGAGACCCATAGGAAGACATGGTCTCCATCCTTGAACTCCAAAGGTCTCTGTCTCCTGGAGCATAAGACTTATGCCAGCTCTGTGCTGTCTTCATCCGATCCTGTATGATCTGCACCTTCTCAGTGGTAGCCCGTACCATCTCTGGACCCATCAGTGTTTTCTCCCCTAGGTCTGTCTAGAATAGAGGGGATCATCAAGGCTGACTTTACAAGGCCCTGAATGGTTCCATACTGATGGTGGAGTGGTAGGTGTTTTTTTATGCAATCTCCACCAAGGGAAATTGATCCTCCCAAAAATGGAAAAAATATATGATGCAAGCATGAAGCATGTCCTCTAGTGTCTGAATGGTCTGCTCTGTCTGACGATCTGTATGAGGATGAAAGGCGGTGCTCAAATTTAGTTGCGTCCCAGATTCCTCCTACAATCCCTTCTACAACAGGGATGTAGAACATGTTTCACGGTCAGAGATGATCGTCGATGCCACCCCATGAAGTCCTAAAATATCCTATGCATAGAGGCTTCCCTAGCCCTCTACTGATCCCTGCTCTTGGATAGGTAGGAAGTTGGCTGACATGGTGATTCGGTCAAAGATCACCCAGATGGAATCATGTCCCCTGGATGTACGTCGAATCCCTTCCACAAATTCCATGGAGATATCATCCCACTTACACTCTGGCACCTCTAGTGGTTGTGCTAAGCCTGTTGAAACCTGATGCTCGCCCATCACAATTTGGAAAATGAGGCATCATGAAACAAACACTTCTACTCCCTTCTTAATCTCTGGCAACCAGTACTGGCACCAGAGGTCTTGGTACTTTTTCACCACACCAGGATGTACCGCTAGAGGTGATGTATGGAACTCCCTAAACACCTCCTCTCATAGATCCATTGTTACCATGGTGCATCCTATAAAGAGGATGACATGCTTACCACCATCATGAAATCCATCAGGTGCCTGTCCTGAGGATATCTGAGCACATTGAGCCTCATAGTCAATGTCCCAAAGTTGTGCCTCCTGATCTCGCTGAAGAAGTTGGGGAGTGACAATCATAGACTGGAAGAAAGCTACTCCATCTCCATCCACAAAGTATATCTTCAACGCTACATGTTGCTATGTCTCCTTACTCAGCAACTATAGACCAGACCTCCTACTGAGTGTATCTGCTACCACATTCCCCTTCCCAAGATTGTAGACTATCTCAAAGTCCTAGTCCTAGAGGAACTATATCCATCATCCTTTTCATAGGTTCATGTCATCCTTGTGTGAAGATATTCATGAGACTCATTTGATCAGAGTAAATAGTAAAGCAGTCACCCATCAAGTAGTGTCGCTACATCATCATGGAGAAGACTGATTCAGCTTGCTCTAGGTCATGGGTGGTGTAGTTTCGGTCATGTTGTATCAGCTGTCATGAACCATAAGTGATCACTACTCACTCCTGCATCAGGACACATCCAAGTCTGGTCCCTGATGAGTCATATTATACTACATACCCAACACCCACTTCTAGTAGCCTCATGATGAGGACACTTGTCAGTCTTTTCTTCAGCACCTGAAAACTCTAGTATAATCTCTTCGTCCATAGGAATGGTTGTCCCTTCTTTGTCAACAATGATAAGGTTGTACAAACTCTGGAAAAGTCGGGTACAAATCTTCGGTAGAACCTAGCCAATCCGAGGAAACATCGCACCACGGTCAAACTCATGGGTGACTCACATGAAAGAAGTGTATCTATCTTCGCCAGATCTACCAAAACTCTATCCTACATGATATAGTTTCCCAGAAAGCAGAACTGTCGTATCCAATACTAGAACTTTGAGAGTTTACCATAAATCTAGTGCTCTCAAAGTGTATCCAGAACTATCCGCAGATGTTAGGCATGCTCCTCCTTCATCGCTGAGTACACCATGGTGTCGCCGATGAAGACATCCATGAAGCGATCGAGGTATGACTGGAAGATCATGTTCATGAGTCACATGAACAATGAAGGGGTGTTAGACATGTCTAATGGCATAACCAAGAACACATAGTGGCCGTAATGACATCTAAAGGCCATCTTCTGCACAACCTCATCTTGTACCCTGAGCCGATGATAGCCTGATCTGAGTTCTATCTTAGAAAACCAACAAGCTCCCATCAACTGATCGAAAAGATCATCAATCCTTTTAAGTGGATACTTTTTCTTCACTGTCACCTAGTTCAGGCATCGATAGTCCACACAGAGTCTCAAACTCCCATATTCCTTCTTGGAAAAAAAATCTGGGCTGGCCATGGAGAAACACTGTGCCTTATGATCCCCTTCCTCTCCAAGTCCTCCACCTATACCTGTATCTCACGACGCTTCATGGGAGCCATCTGGTATGTTGGTGTAGATATCAGTGTAGTCATGGGGTACATGTCAATGTGAAATTCCACCTCTCTGGGAGGAGGTAGTCTCAGAACATCATAAGGGAAGACGCCGATATACTGGTCCACTACTACAGGATAACTCAGATTCAAAACATCAAATGCCCCAATTGTAAGCCTAGCCAACTGATTAGTGATCGGCCGCACCCTCCTCCAAGTTAGTCTATCCTAGGCCGCAAAGGATCCCCTTTCACCGGTGAAGGAAAACCTTATCCCATTCTCACGGACGAGCACCTCTTTAAGACTAACACAATCAATCTGAATATGGACTGTGGATAACCGGTCCATACCCAAGATGACGTCGTAAATCCATGATTCTTCTACTAGATGATCCCAGCCGATGCTCTCGCATTCTAGAGTAATATCGCACTGCCGGTACTAGTGTGTAATCATAGAATCCAATCCCATAAGAGTCTCGAGCCATAAGGATTGATCCAATGGCTCCATCGAAATCCTTGAACCCCAAACAAGTGTCGTGGAAATAAAAGAGTGACTAGAACATGTGTCTATAAATACTGCAGCTAGGGTGGAGTAGACACAGATCATACCTCTAATCATCTCTGGAATTTTTTGGTCGTATTCCTTTGCTACATGGAGCTGAGCCCCGCCATGTCCGCCTACTCCCTATGGTCGGGGTGGACCACCTAGAGGTGGTGGCGGTAGAACCTCTAATAATTGCCTACCGCCTGCTGCACGAACAGCTTCTATGACACGTACACTGCCCTGTATACCACCTCGTTCAAACCTCTGCCTCAGCCTAGGAGGTCCCTCGACTATCTGCTGGTTTTCTGTATGACAGGTTGGGCAGTCGTGAGCCATGTGACACTACCCACCGCACGAGTAGCACTGCCTGCTCCTCAACTATTCCCCTCTATCCCGTGATCCCCTAACCACCGACCATGTATCCTGTGGTCGTGCACTAGATGATCTAGCCCTATTGGGCCCCGACGTCATCTATCTACTGCCCTCTACGGATGAATCTGTTACCTGAAATCCGGTGGTGGGTCTATTTGTGGAGGTCAGCTCTCTAGGAAGATCTCTACCAAAAGTGCTCACTCTAGCACCCCAGCCCGCGACAGAATGATGAGTGATTTCATCGATTCTATGATCTACCGTCGAAGGTGATTGCACCTTGGTACGGACCGGCTCGGTTGGGACTTTCGGTATATGCTGAAGGGATAACTTCTCAAAAGAGATCCCGATGCTACTAACAGTGTGTTGAATGAACACACGGTTCTCCAGTTACAGTCATTTCTTTATTCGGGGATAGGTTGGGTCTCTGCTTAGTCTGACTCGGTCAGGCCGGACCGACGCAATGGGTCCCGGGGTCTACCTGACCCCACTCGGGTCTGATCTATAACGCCCCGACCCCAGAAGCCCAATGTCGGTGCATTATCACGTATCGTCGACATGATCACAAAAGATCATGTCTCGAAAGACTAATTAGTTTAGTAGGATTTGAAGTACTAGATACATTTATAAGGATTACATTACATCATAAAATAGATAATTACAACAACATTGTTTCCATAGAAAACACTGAGATCCCATAGACTATCTCTGAAGGTCAGTCATAATATACTTCATTGCATCCTGGGAAGAATAAAACATAGAAATCGGTGAGCTCAGATGCTTAGAAAGGATAAAAATATAGATGAAACATTAATAAATAAGCGTAATCATTTAAGCCAGTGTATATGACTAAAATAAATTCCTTTTAAACTTGAACACCACCATAATATGGAAAAGTTAAAATCAAATAATGACATTTACTTATTCACATGGATATTCGACTAGTTGAATAATCACTTGAAATATTAATAGCCACTTACATAATGATGGTATGCATAATGTCAGACATCATAACTATATAGTCAAGTCCTTGTTCCAAGACTACAAATAATATTTTTTCAAGGCATTGTGCTAAGACACTAATTTGTCTCCTGAGACCTACTAAGGAATCAAGGAGCAATATCATGCTCCAGCCGTCGCTTACTATGTCCAATGAATTCCTCATATGAAACGGTTTAGACACAACATAAACATTTGTATTAAAATTAGCACATGAAATGTCAATACATTATCCATTAACCATGAATGGTGTAAAAATTACACATCCATAGTCAAACATATCACAAAACCTTCAACACGATATGGATGTTCTGTATCATAATAAATCAACTTCACATAAGCTTAAATTCCATTAACAGATGTTGATGTAGATGAAATAAAAACCATTTTTAGTGAAATATATCTTTTTATTTTGAAATCATTTAAGAGTCACATAATTATAAAGAAAACATTTATTTTTAAAATATTCTTATAAGCTTGTAAGGGAAACTTTGATGATGTTATAATGGTGGAAAATCACCGCACCCGCCGTATAAGTTAAAAAATCATTCTTACCTAAATTTTGTCGAAAAGGTCATAAAATACCTTGTTTGAAAAATGATGGAAAGATTCCTTTTAAAACATATAAGTTCAAATAAGGGTATAAATGAAATTAACACATTGTATAGAGAATAGTAAAAACGTTTTGAAATACATTTTTATGAATCATGGATGTGGATGACAAAGAGGTTCCAGTAGATAAATACATATAAACAAATCAGATAATGAATAGATTGTAAAATTAACCCTTACCGTGTAGTTTTACTTGGTAAATGGTAGGTTAACCTCATGTATAATGGTGAAATAATTGTTATTAAATTATATAGTAACTATATACATAAATATGATATCATATAGGATCTTCTAATACTTCTTTGTTAATAATATTTTATTATTATCATTGTTTCGGGTGTTAACAGATTCATTTTCTGTTATATTATTTGTTATGTGAGTCATATTTTTTATGGATGGGATGTATCTTATTAATATCCAAAATGATATCATGTCTTTAAACATTATTTTTAATCATCAAATGAAAATTATTCTTGAATGTATACGATGGGGAATGAATCTCATCGCGTTAATGGAGACGGTTATCTGTACGTACTCACGAGCAACAATATCATTATTTTGATATTATAATAAAATTTAATTGGATGGTATTTCATATATACATAATCATTATCATGATATATTTATTATTTACATCAATTATACATCATTATTATACCCATCCAAATAATAATGTATTGAATAACAACTACACCACGACGTGGAGACGGTAAGCCGTACATACGCATGTATGGTGACATTTGATTCAAAGGATGGATAGAATAATGAATGTGGTTGTACCATATTTATAATAACATCACAGTGTATAGATGATATTGGAGTTATTATTTTTTAATGGAAATAAGGAAAGAAGACATGGAAGATGAAAAAACATGAAAGAGGTGGTGAGATATTTACCACTTATTCGGGTTCTTCCTTTTGATTTGATCAAAAGGGATCCATATGTTGGATTTATGAATAATGGAATGCCTCCAAGATGAAGGTAATACTATTGGGAGGGTATTTGGGTAGGCGTTGGCTGAGCCAAATGGCATTGAAGGTGTGAAACAGAGAGACTGTGAAGTTTCCTTTTATAAGAGGGGTGAGGGGCACCTTAGGAAAAGCTAGAAACATTATTTTATAATAAAATAATTTTCGGTTTATAATGGCTCAAAAATTTATTATTTAAAGTATAAGGTGGGGATGGGTTGAAAACCTCTCAACCAATAGGTTTCAGATAGGTTTTGGTCACTATATTAACCATATCCATTTGATTTAACTCTTAGTTAAATAGTTTGACATTTACCATGTCTCTTTCTATTTTTATATTATATGTATAATATACAGAATATAAACATCCAAGAGAACCCCAAGAGGTTAATTAATGATAAAAATATCTTTATATAAGTCTTTTTTCCGAACCATAGATTTTTAGGATTATTATATCAACCAATAATATTGTTTTTTTAAAAAAACTCATTTATGTCAATTTTGACATATTTAATAATTTAGTATTGTTAAAGTCCCAAAAACATTATTACTTCGAACTAAATACATTTAATCAACCCTAACATGTCATATTAACCTATAAAATTAGTTTAAGTCATTAAAATTCTCAAATTAGATTTATTTAGATATTCATAATATCAATTATTTTAATCATTCATTAATACAGTAATTACTGCATCATCATTGTGTCATAAATAAATTTAATTATTTAATGTCTAAAAATTATAAATAAAATAAAATTATGTATGAAATACTTTTATCTTTCTAATTAATATTTATAGTTGAATTTATATTTTGTGTAACCCAATATTAAAAATGGTTTAGTTATTAAACATTGAATTTAACTCTTTTAACACTTCTTAAAATAAAATAATAATAAATGTTCTAATCTAATCCAAGTGGACCTAAAGGATCATATTTTATTCCTAATCTCATTTTCGATCAAATTACATTAATCCAATAGAATTATGACTTGTGTTAGGGTAATAATAATATCATTTTACCTTCAATTACCCAATTTACTTTTAACCGTGGTAAATAAAAGTAAAAAGTCACGATTCACCAAAAATTATTTTCATGTCATTGAACAAAATTTTACTTACTAATATCAACCGTGTCTCACGGATTTTCAAAAATCAACTCACATATGTTGTAAAATTATGTTTTATGTAGATTTGCAAACGCGCCTAGGAAGACGGTAAATAGTTCAATAAAATATTTATATATCTAAAATTATTATAAACCGACTCCAATGAATTAAATTGACCTTATAAAGGTATTATGTATCTATTTTATTCCAAAATAAATTTAAATAAAATAAATTATTATTTAAATAAAAATTCAGTTTCAAACTATAACTCTGTGTTTTTCACTAGTAATCAAAAATTGAATGTTTTCATAAAAATAACAAAATTTCACCCTAAGCTAATTTTGATATTCCAAATCCAAAAATGAATTCTATTTTTAATGATAAGATTTATAAAATTTCAAAAAGTGGGTATTACTATTCATAACCGATTGTTTGATTGGTTGTGGTGTGTTTGAACTCGAAGTTGCATACAACACAATATATTGTATTATTCAAAGGGAAACGTACCATGTTAGCTTGGAGTGTTACATTCTCCCCTCTTTCAAATAATTTTTTCCTAAAAATTTGTAGAATATTACTGCATAAAAAGATTCGGGTGGTTCTTCATCATAAGTTCATCGGGTTCTCACATTGCCTCTTCCATCTTATGGTTTCTCCATAGAAATTTAACCAAATGAGTCATCTGGTTTCTCAACACGTGTTCTCTTGTATCAAGAATATTGAAAGGCTCTTCTCAATAATATAGATCGGGTTCCAGTTCTAATTCCTCATATATGAGTACATGTGTTGGGTCAAACATGTATTTTCTCAACAGTGATACGTGGTACACATTGTCAACTTTGGAGAGACTTGGCGGCATTGCCAAAGAGTAATTTGCAACCAAAATTAGTTCTGAAATTTCTAAAGGTCCAATGTATCTGGGACACATTTTAGCCTTCTTACCGAATCGTATAATTCCATTACATGGAGTTACCTTCAAGAAAACATGATCTCTTGCCTGAAATTCCAAATCCTTCCTTCGATTATCAGCATAGCTCTTCTACCTACATTGAGCTGCTTTGACATGGGATTGGATTACCTTCACCTTTTACATTGTTTCCTCCACAAGTTCTAGGACAACGAGTTTTCTTTCACAAAAATCATCCGAACAGGTTGGTGTGCCATATCTCTCTCTATATAAGGCTTTATAAGGTGTCATCTGAATTCTTGAATGAAATCTATTGTTATAGGAAAATTCTACCAGAGGTAAATATTGATCCCACATACCATGAAAGTCATGTGAGCATGATATCAAAATGTCTTCAAAGGTTAGAATAGTCTGTTCTAATTGTCCATAAATTTGGGGGTGGTAGGCAGTGCTCAAACGAAGATCAGTATCCAGGTATTTTTGAACAGTTTTCCAGAATCATGATGTAAAACGGGGATCACGATCATAAAGAATCGACAGGGGTACTCCATGAAGTCTTACAACATCATTAATATATAGTATTTCTAAACGTTCAAGTGCTAAATCTTCTCTTATAGAAAGAAAATGTGCTGACTTGGTAAGAAGATCAACAACGACCCATATTGCATCATTCCTTCTAGGAGTCTTTGGTAGTCCCATGACCTAGTACATCTTAATATTATACCATTTCCACTTAGGTATGGGAATAGGATTCATGACTCTTCTAGGCTATTTCCTTCCTAATTTCACTTGTTGACAAACCATACATCTTGACACAAAATCAGCAATCTCCCTATTCATGTTGTCCCACCAAAAATGTTCCTTCAAATTTCTATACATCTTATTACTACAACGGTGTATAGAGAAATTAGAAATATGAGAATCATACAGCAATTCCCTATTTAGATCAGGTATATCGGGAACACAAAGTCTCTTCCCAAATTTCAAAATTCCATCTTTGTACACAAAGTCCCTAAATCTCCCATCATTCACAGCTTTAATCATCTTTTGAAACTCTTCATAATCTATATGAGAAATCTTTATCTTTTCTAGTAAAAATGGTTTGGCAACCATTTGAAAAAGTATTGATGTTTCACCTTCAATGGTTATCCCCATGTCCAAATTTACTATATCCTTGTATATAGGATCCTTTTCAACTCTCATCATGTTTAGAACTCCATGATCCTTTCTCCTCAAAGTATCTTCCACCTTATTTGCCTTCCCCAAGTGGTAATGTACAGTGAAATCATAATCCTTGAGTTTTTAAATCCATCACCTTTGCCTCGTGTTAAGTTCTTTTTATGAGAAAATATACTTCAAACACTTTTGATCGGTATATATCTCACATTTTTCACCATAGAGATAATGTCTCCATATCTTCAAAGCAAAGATTACAGTTACTAACTCAAGATCATGAGTCGGATTGCTTTGCTAAAGAATTTCTAGCTACCGTGATGAATAGGAAGTAACCCTATCATTATGCATAAGGACACAACCATGTTCTTTCTTTGATACATCTTTATTAATAAAAAACCCACCATTCCCCAATGGTAGAGTCAATATAGGAGAATTGACTAATATTATCTTCAATACTTCAAAATAAATTTCAGACTCTTTTGTCCAAAAAAATTTAACCCCTTTTCATGTGAGCTTTGTTAATGGGTTAGCCAACCAAGAAAAAATTATGGACAAAATTTCGATAAAAACCTGCTAAACCAATAAAAATGCATACCTCGGTTATAGTCATTGGTGTTTTCCATTCATGGGTTTCCCTTGTCTTAGAAGGATAAACAGAGATTCCATCCTTAGAGACAATATGGCCAAGAATAGAAATTTCCAAAATCCATAATTCACACGTGCTAAACATGCCATATAATTCATGTCTTCTAAGAGTCTTTAGAATAAAGCGCAAGTGATTTTTATGATCTTCGTTGCTTTTGTATTATACCAAGATATCATCAATAATTACCTCTAAAAAAACATCAATATATTCCTTGAAAACTCTATTCATTAGCTCCATGAAGACATAGGGTGCATTAGTCAATCCAAAAGGCATTATTGTAAACTCGTAATTTCGGTACCTGGTTTGAAATGTTGTTTTCAGAATGTCTTCCTTCTTCACCCACAACTGAGGATATCCAAATAAAAGTTAAATCTTTGAAAAGTATTGAGATCCAAGATTTTGGTCAAATAAATCATCAATGCGAGGTAGGGGATACTTTTTCTTTATTATTATAGCATTGATCTCCCTATAGTCAATGCACAGCCTCATAGATCCATCTTTCTTCTAATCAAAAATAACAGGGGCTCCCCACGGAAAAACACTAGGTCGAATAAATCCTTTATTACTCAATTCATCTACTGGTTTCTTTAGTTCCACTAATTCCACAGTGGACTTTCTATCAGGGTTCTTCGATATGGGCCTTGAACCATGAATTAAGTCAATGGAAAACTCAATTTCTTGTTCTAGAGGATGTCGAGGTAAATCCCCTGGAAACACATCAACATATTATTCCACAATAGGTACATCCGATATTTGAACATCCCTTTCTCACCCATATTTATTTCAATCTCTTCCACCATAATAATTGAATTTAGTTGAGATAATGGGGGTGGATCTTGATAAGAATTAGGTGGTGACGTTTCTTCTCTAAAGATAAGGTACTCTTTACCATCATCAAAAATCGTAACCTCCTTCTATTTGCAATAAATTTTCGCATCATGGTCTGAAATCCAATCCATACTGAGGATTATATCAAATTCAATCACGGGTTATACGATGAGAACATCAGATGAATAACGTTTATATGCCTTAATGGGAACTGATTCATAAAACGTTGTTTCAATGATACACCCCTTAGGTGTTTTGAATGACAAATCCCTTATTAAATCAAATTGTAAATATGTAATTTTTTTAGCAAACTGGGTAGATATGAAACAATTCCATGATCCAGAATCATATAAAGCATTGGCTAAACTTGAGGAAACCATTAAATTACACGCCACTACGTCTTTTGGATCTTCCACCACAACAATAGTGATAGCATTAGCTTTTCCTTGATCCCTTGACCTTTCTAAGGCAAGTTACCCTGATGCTTGGTACACTCATTCACATAATGCCCCGTTTCTCTTGAATTGTAGCATTCAACATCGACAACCTCATTATTCCCCTTGAAATCACGAGATTGGTGGCATTTTTCACCATATTTGTAACAGACTCCCATTCCCTTCAGGCAAATACCCGGATGTTTTTCCCACATTACTACAGGATGGATATTCAAATTTTCCCTTTTCCCTTTATATATATTTCCATAGTTTTCAGTGGATCTCTTTTTCTCTTTCTTTTCTTTAATGTCATAAGAATTATAGAATTCCATTTCTGTCTTGATAGCACTTGAGACAATGTCTTCATATGACGAGAAGGATTCTGAGACTAATGCTCAACAGAGAAATGGTTTTAACCATTCAAATAAATGATCAATCTTACTTCTTGTGTTACGTATTTAATCTATAGCATGACTCACTTACCTTGTATAGTTAACGTCATACTTTACGACATTCTCATCCTCCTTTTGACTCAAAGTAAGAAATTATCATTCCATTTCCACTTGATGGTCATGAGGAAAGTATTTTTCTAAGAAATTATCTTTAAACTACCCCCAATATATATTTGATATTTCATCATATTACTTTGTGTTTTGAATCAATGACCACCATTGATCACCATCTCCATTGAGGCGATAAACTACCATGACAACTTTTTCCCTTTCGCTACTCCCCACGGCGTGGAATATTTTCTCTAATGAATTTATCCATTTCTCAGCTACTATGGGATTTGTTATCCCATTGAATGTTGGTGTTTGATTCCTCATGAAGTGATATAACTTTTAACCTCCATGTTGCAGATCAGGGTGCTCCATACGGGTAAGGTTATTATTCAAAACCTCAGTGGGTTGTCCTGGTATAGTGATAACTTGATTAGCACCAGTTGTATCACTACCTCCACTATAATTATCTTGAGTAGGAAAGATATCCCTATATTGAGTATGTGCATTGATACAGTTTCCATTCCTTCCACTTGGCGCCATTCCTAAACAATGCCATACACTATATTAGTTTATGAATCGCAATACATAAATCCAAACATGTAAAACACTCAACATAAATTGAGCGGCTTATGGATATAATCTATTATCATAAAAATGTTTTCTTTGAGGAATTATATACTCATAAACCCTTTATAATGGTTTTTATTTAAAATGAGAATTATCCTAATAATAACCCCTGGGAGTGTCATAACCAAGAGTGCAGTAAGACCTTTTTTCATGCACCAGTTGTCGTTCGAGTCTAGCTCAAAGTGGTGTTTTTGGGTTTTACCCCTAGGTATATATGTGCCAGAGCCGCCTCTACCTGCTTGTATCCAGAAAAGGAAATATTTCTTAGAAAACTCACAAAATCTCTACAATACCAAAATTCTAGAATGTTCTTCTATACTAATCCTCAATGTCTATCTTTGGATAATGTGCTTCAATCAGAGTTTATATAAATCTAGATTCCAAGGTTTTTACTAAACTTCCTCTGATACCAACTATAACACCCCGACCCCAGAATCCTAGAGTCGGTGCATTATCATGTATCATCGGCATGATCAGAAAAGATAAAGTGTTGAAAGAAAGATTAGTTTAGTAGCTTTAGAAGTACTAGATACATTCATAATGTTTAAATTACATCATAAAATGAACAACTACAACAACCTTGTTTCCATAGAAAACATGGAGATCCCATAGACTATCCCTGTAGGTCAGTCATAATATACTTCTTCGCATCCTAGGAAAAATAAAACAAAGAAAGGGGTGAGCTCAGATGCTCAGTAAGGATAACAATATAGAGGAATCTTACATAAATAAGCATAAACATTTAAGGAAATGTATAAGACTAAAAAAATCATTTTAAACATGAACTTCAGAATAATACGGCAAAGATAAAATCAGATAATTCCATTTACTTATTCACATGGATATTCTACTAGTCAAATTATCACATGTAATATCAATAGCCACTTTCGTAAGGATATAATGTATAATTCCAGACTTCATAACCACATAGTCCAGGCCTCGTGCCAAGACTACAAATAAGATTTTGTCAAGGCCTCGTTCCAAGACACTAGTTTGTCTCTTGAGACCTAACGATTCATTGAGGAGCTATATCATGCTCCACTCGTCACTTACTAAGTCCAATGCATTCCTCCTATGAAATGGTTTAAACATAACAAAAACATTCATATTAAAACTAGAAAACTAAATGTCAATACTTTATCAATAAACCATGAATGGTGTAAAAAACACATCCACAGTCAAACATATCACAAAACCTGCAATAAAATATGGATTTTTTGTATCATAATTAATTAACATCAAATAATTTCAAAATCCATTAAATGATGTTGACATTGATGAAATCAAAACCTTTTTTAGAGAAATATCTCTTTCTATTTTGAAATAATCTAAATGTCACATAATTATAAAGAAAAAATTTATTTTGAAAATATTCTTATAATATTGTAACGGAAGCTTTGATGATGTTGTAATGGCGGAAAATAGCCACACCCGCCATATAAGTTAAAAAACATTTTTAACGTAATTTTGTCGAAAAGGTCATAAAGTACCTTGTTTGGAAAATGATGGAAAGGTTCCTTTCAACACATAAAATGTCAACTAAGGGTATAAATGACTTTAACCCATTTTCTAGTGAATATTAAAAATGTTTTGAAATACATTTTTATGAATCGTGGATGTGGATGATAAAGAGGTCCCAGTAGATAATTTCGTATAAATAACCTCAGATAATGATGTGATTTTGTAATAAACCCATACCTTGTATTTTTCCATGGTCAAGGGTAGTTTAAACTTCTGTATAGTGGTGAAATAATTGTTGTTAAATTATAAAATAAAAATATACACAAATTGGATATCATATAGGATCTTCCAATATTGCCTTGTTAATAATATTTTTGTATTATCGTTGTTTCGGGTGTTAACTAATTTGTTTTCCTTTTTATTATTTCTTATGTGAGTCTTATTTTTTATGGATGGGATGTATCTTATTCATATCCAGAATGATATCAAGTCTTAAAAAATTATTCTTAATCAAAAAATGAAAATTAGACATTAATGGATACGATGGGGAATGAATCTCATCGCGTTCGTGGAGACCGTAATCCATACGTACGCATGAGCAACAATATCATTCTTTTGATATTAAATTCGTATATAATTGTATGGTAGATCATTTATATAGAATAATTATCATGTTATATTTATTATTTACATCAATTATACATCATTATTATACCAATCCAATTAATAATGTATTGAATAACAACTACACAACGATGTAGAGATGGTAAGCCGTACGTACACACGTATGGTGACATGTCATCCAAAGGATGGATAGAATAATGAACATGGATATACCATATTTATAATAACATCATAGTATATAGAATATACTAGAGTTATTATTTTATAATGGAAACAACAAGGAATGAATAATTGGAGGAAGAAAAAACAAGAAAGAGGTGGTGAGATATTTACCTCTTCTTCTAGTTCATCCTTTTGATTTGATCAAAATGGCTCTTTAGGATGGATTTCTGACTAAATTAAGGCCTCCTGGATGAAGGGGGTACATTTAAAAGTGTATTTGGGTAGGGGATGGCCGATCCAAATGGCTTTGAAGGTGTGAATTAGAGGGAAGGGGAAGTGCCCTGTTATAAGAGGGGTGAGGGGAACCTTAGGAAAAGCTAGAAATATTATTTTATAATAAAACAATTTTTTGTTTCTAAGGGCTCAAAAATTAATTATTTAAATTATAAGGTGGTGATGGGTCAAAAAAATCTCAACTAATAGGTTTTATATAGGTTTGGGTCGCTATATTAACCTTATCTTTTAGATTTAACTTTTAGTTAAATAGTTTCACATTTACCATGTCTCTTTATATTTTTATATTATTTGGTTACTAAACATAGTATAAACATCTAAGAGTACCCAAAGTGGTTAATTAAGGATACACCTATAATTTTACAAGTCCTTTGGTTGAACCATAGATTTTTAGGATTATTATATCAACCAATATTATTGTATTTGTTTTAACAACTCATTTAAGTAAATTTTGACATTATTAAATAATTGATTTTTTTTAAAGTCCGGAAAACATTATTAGTTCAAAATAAATACATTTAATAAATCCTAAAATGAAATATTAACCTATAAAATTAGTCTAATTCATTAAAATTCTAAAATTATATTTATTTGGTTATTTATAATATAAATTATTTTAACAATTCATTAATACGGTAATTACTACAGCATCATTGTGTCATAAATAAATTTAATTATTTAATTTCAAAAAATTATAAATAAAATACAATTATGTAGGAAATCATTTTATCTTTCTAATAAATATTTATAGTCTAATTTATATTGTGTGTAACACTATATTAAAAATGGTTTAGTTAATAAACTTTTAATTTAACTATTTTAACTCTTCGTTAAATAAAATAATAGTAAATATCCTAATCTAATCTATGTGGACCAAAAAAATTATATTTTATTCCTAAGGTTGTTTTTGGTAGAATTACACTTATCCAATAAAATTATGACATGTGTTACTGTAATAATAATATCATTTTTACCTTTAATTACTATATTTACTTTTAACAGTGGTAAATAAAACTCAAATGTTACTATTCACCAAAAATTATTTTTATATCATTGATCAACATTTTACTTACTGATATCAACCGCGCCTCTTGGATTTTTGAAATTCAATGCACAGAAGTGGTAAAATTATGTTTTATGTAAATTTTCAAAAACTCCTAGGAGGACGGTAAAAAGTTCAACAAAAATTTCTCTATATCTAAAATTATTATAAACTAACTCCAATGAATTACATTGAAATTATATAGGTATTATGTATCTGTTTTGACCAAAAATAAATTTAAATAAAATAAATGATTATTTAAATAGAAATATGGTTTTAAACGATAACTCAGTGTTTTTCACTATTGATCAAAAATTGAAAGTTCAGAGAAAAATACAAAAATTTCACCCAACCTAATTTTGAAATTTTGAATTCAAAAATGAAGTCCTTTTTGAATGATAAAATTTATAAAATTTCAAAAAGTGGGTATTACTATTCATAACAGCTAGTTTGATTGGTTGTGGTGTGTTTGAACTCGAAGTTCCGTACAACACAAGCTACTGTATTATTAAAGGGAAACGTACCATGGAAGCTTGGGGTGTCACACGACCCGCTAAGGGACTGCCCGGTTCATTGGGTTCGGCCCATCTAGGTCGGCACGGTTCAGTTCATGGGCATGGTCCGTGGTTGTCTCGGCCTGTCCAGTGGGGCTCGGCCCACCCACATTGGCCCACTGGGCCGTGGGTTCAGCCCAACCCGCTAGTGGGTATGGCCTGGTCCACCAAAAAGTGGGCCGGTCTTCCCAGCTGGCCCTGTGGGTGTGGGGTCGTTTCGGCCAGCTGGTGGGGCACAGCCCCACCGCATAACGATCGGCTGTTTTGGATGAACTGGGGTCCGCCAACCCAGTGTGACGCGGTGTCACACCGCTCTCCACCTTCCAAAGACCGTTGGCCACGGTTGTAGCCGCAGGCAGTGCCTGCGGGCACTGCCCCCTGTCTTGCACGACTGGCTCGAGTCGGCCGCCTCCGGCCACCGCAGCAGGCCGTCGCACACCGCCCCCACCACCCGTGGCTAGTTGCCCTGTGTCTTCCACGGCCCCCTCCGGCCCCAGCCGGCATGACGCGTCAGTGGTTCGGAGGTTTCGTCTATGTTTCCCTCATCTTCTTGATTCTCACATCCTAAGTAAAACAACCCCGAAGAAAGCAACTTAAATCGAGTGACAGGGGTTTCGGGTCTTGTTTTTCTGGACCACACCCTCCGCGTTAATATGATAATGAACGTAAGCATGAAAAAGGTCAAATATGAACTTTAAACAAACCCCCCACCACAAGATTGTTGGAGAATGCCTGTTATTGAGGAAGAGTTGGTGTTATTTGTCTCTACAATAAGCCGCCAACGTTGCCGCTCAAATGTCATCATTCGGTTCGTGATTTGGTGTCTCTTGTCACCACCTGATGGAACCAGCTCTGTCCTCTATGTGATGGGTGTTGTGGCACTATATCAGAACTTCATCGTTTTGTGAAGTTGTATAAATACCTCTCCACAAGCTCTATATAAATAGGAGAGGGGGAGGGTGAGTAACGCCTGTCAAATTAATGGGGTGAATTTAATTGGAACCTTTCTAATTCCAATAGAACTATTATAAAGGATTTGACGAGTCAGTCCATTTAATGGCTTGACGTGTCATTGGTCCCACCAATACCATTTGTCCGTTGGAGGAAAAGAAAGAAATAAATAAAATAACAATGTTATTTTATTATTCTTTTAAAAAGATAAAAATCTAACTTTTTATCCAAACATACTGTGGTCGAAGTGATTCCCCCCTTATGTGAATCTCGACATAGCAGATTCAACGGTGCCCTGGGATTTTCAATCCGAGCACCAGTTCAAAAGATAGAAAACGTCACCCGCGTGTTTACTGAATGTACCTTAAAAATGTTCATATATTCATTCCATGCGCACCAGGCCTGATAATCATGTGCCATTAATTTTTTTAGACTCATAATTGTTCAATACAAATAAAACCATTACGTGGAAATCTGGTTCTTTAGAGTCTTGAGCCAAAATAATAAACTAATGAATATAATAATCCAAAACACCCCTCTCCTCCCTCTATAAACACCACCCTTCACCACCCCTTCTTCTCACACATTATAATACTTATATCATGTCAATATTATTCCCAATTCCCTTCCCAAGCCTCTTTCCCATAGCTAGGAGCTACTAGTCTCTACAAAATACTAATTCTATGTGCCTTTAGGAGGTTCTAAATGAGACGATATTAAAGAGGTAAAATCTTCCTTTATTCAATTTTAAATTATTTATTTATTCTACCTTATCCTCACCCTTATCCAAAGTGACATGATAAATCCAGTATCATATATATATTGGAATTTTAATTTGTTAATGAAATATCTATCATCAAATACCTTCTTTCCTTATTTTATTGTAAAATGAAAACATCTTCTATGGTAAGTCGGTTCACCGCCTTCATGGATAACTAGTTTCATTTTCTATTACTGCATTCTAGAATAATCATAAAAACATTATTATGGAAAAATAAGATTTTAGTATTTATATTATACCTTGTTTAATGTTTTGATACTTATTTATAGATATAATATTAAATAAAATGAAAAATAGTTTTTGATGACCGTAAAAAACTATCAAAATAAATTAAACAATTATCATTAATGTTTTATCAAATGAATCATCCACAAACCAGTAAATTAAAAGATATATTAGTCCATTTAAACTTATTTTTGTCCATTAATTCCATATGATTCCACTTCTGAATACTTGTTTTCATTTGACAAGAACTTCCATAATTGACACATGCAAACCGACCATTAAACCATGAAAATGAGCACTCTCAAAATGACGAAATTCAATCTTATAACTCATATAAATGGTCATAAATGAACATAATAAAATTATAATAAAAAAATAGATGAAAATTTTATAAATTATTGATTTAATGGATATAATTTGATTATTTAGGACACTATGTGAAACTGTTGAACACATTCAGACATAAGGTAATAGAACTCTCTGAACCTCCATTTTCCTTTTGGGTTACGCTCTCTCTCCCTTAACACTAATGCATTTCTTCATTATTATTATATATTTTTTCTATATTATATGAATATGTTCCATAAATATGTATCCATCTCATTTCATCCTTCTTTTATAGGGAAAACATGTTTTAAAACATTCCCTTTTCAATTACACCTGATAAGAAAGCCTGATTAAGGAGAACTTCGTCATTTATTACCCATTTTCATGTACACTCCACAAATTATTTTAATCCACCATTATTTTTATAAATTCATTAATTTTATCATGAAAAAAATATATTAGTTCATATTTTTATTTATACAAAAAATTATGCTTCTATCCCTGAAAAAGACTCTTTAATATTTTCCCTTAAATCGAACTAAAGTGGCTAATTTATACAGTATTTTAAATGATTTTTTTATATATTCATATTAGTCAGAATACATTATTCTAGATCTATTATTATTTTATTATGGTCCAAAAATGATTTAATCCCTTATTTCAGGGATACCATTATGATACACCCTTTGGTTATGCTTTATTATATGATTATAAAACCCATTTCCTTCAACAGGTAACCTTTATATTTATTCCTTATGTTTGATTATTTATGTGGCACACATATACATTAATATGTCATGATGGGTGCCCCTAGATAGTTCTCCAATTAATTGGTTAATTTTTAGTCTCATTATATGTCATGTATAGGATTAAGGATTAAACCTAATCCATTATGGAACTTTGTCCACCATGTGATATAGTCTTGGAAGTTAGCCTTGAATCATGTTTATGTCATGTTATATGTTACTACCACATTCCAATTTTTTAATGATCATATTATTCCATGTTCTGTATATTATTCTTCCACGTGTTTATTCATAATCCATGCCATTTATGTTATAATGGTATTCCTTCTATCTCATGTGATATTATTTATTACCATGTTTATTCCCTTATTGGGCTTTTTATCTCATCTCATCCTTTATGTATTTCGCCAGGTTATCCTATAAATTTGTAGAAGCTCAAAGGGAGTTAGGATCTCATAACGGATATTATATAAACGATATATTTAAATTTTAGTTTCATGTTTTCTAATTATGTACATAGTCTTCAAAATATGTTAGAATTTATGATCCCTGGACTATATTTTATGGATAATTATGCTTAAAATAATGGAATAACATGTATAAAAGGATAGGGTCACTATACTATACCTCTTCCAAATATAAAATCCATTTTTATTTAAATCCGAATTTTTTAAAATTTGAACCTTCCTGATAAATGAAGCCAAGGAATTTAATGAACCTCCACTAAAATATAAAGGATGTCTAAATAAGAACATTTTTAGGCCATCTAAATAGGAACATGGATTATGAGTGATGAATAAATTAGGAAACATTTTTAACCATCCAGATGTAAAAACACCTTGATCAATTATACCAATAAGTCTATTATCTATACCATACAAATTAGTCTATGTAAAACATACACCCATATATCCAATATCCTAAAAACCAAAAAACTCTAATTCTTATTTAAAACTAGACATCTATCTCCACAAAAGAACTCATCCACCCAATTTACATTCGTTTATAACAATCTCATTGAAATATTCAAAACATAACCATGGTAAATCAAAAACATCCCTCAGATATCACATCAAATTTCAAGACTACAGAAAATTTACATATTGGTTCCATGTGCAACAGAAGCGTGCAGGGGTGGTTGATATTAGAAGTGATCCACATGTACTCCAATGATCTTCGAGCAACACCACTCGATCTCCGGGTACTAGTGCAGTGAGTAGAATGTCGTCCATTGTTCGTTTTTGAGCGCTCATTCTTCGATCTTGAAGAAATATCTCTTTCACTTGTCATTATTGAGAGGGAGAGGGAAGGAGGAGTTGAGGGAGAATTTGTTGTGCGCAACAATTCTCTATTCACAATTTTTGATACTCTACACAATATAAATATTCATCTTTTTATATAGTTAGGATTTAAGTTAAAATATAATTTAATTACATAGTGGCCATTAAAAAACATTTATTACCTTTAATAAACCCCATGACACATAATAATAATTATATATTTATTATTTTGTGTCGATCACCAACTTGTGGGAAAAACATTTTATGTAACAGTCATGTTAATTTATATTTTTCACCACACTCAAACATGGTCCATTTGAACTCCTCTATCGTTTATTGAACAACTAAATAAATATTTTTTTTATAAATTAATATTTTATTCACAATCTTGAGAATAAATATTTTTTAAAATATTAGATAAATAAAATTAATATTTTATTAAAATGTAGGTGAATCAATATTTCAATAATTCTGGTGATCAATATATCATGAATAAAATTATTCCTCAGACTTGGGAAAAATATTTATTCCCTTAAATAAACTCAAATAAAATTTAATCGGTTTCAACGATAGAACTTAGTGTGGGACCCATTAGGATTCTTTCTCATTGGCATTAGGGAAGCTTTCCAAAAGTGCAAGATTATTGTATAATAATGGGTCAAGGTTCCCAAGAGAAATAACTTAATGTTGCAACATCCACAACCACATATGAATGATAATTGTCTAATATAATCTCTTTGTCACAATATTTCGTCAAGCAGGTTGCATAACTATGTCACCAAACTTTATGCTAGATATGTATTTCATTAACTATTTGAAATAAACATATCATTACACCATGTCCATGCAATATAATGTGATGTTTCTATTCCAATAAAATGGAAGAGATACCAGCTTTTATACAGATGGAAGTGAAAAATCCTTCCTCAACTTATTCATTAATGACATGTCACTCATGACGCACCCAATGTATTCAAATTCTCCATGAACTATTATCATCATAGTTTAAAAAATACATCTTAGTACATGAGTTGTAACATTAATTAATAATCATATTAAAATCTAAGTACCGTCACACATGCTCGTAGATATGAGTATTTGATAACACCAAAACATGCGGAACTACAAATAATGGGTCTGTTCTCATAATCTATCATATTAGAGATTACGAAGTGAAAACATCATGAGAAGAAGCCTAATTTTCTTATGAGTACTCGCACCTAATAGTCTACGTACTATGTGTCCCATATTAGCATGTTATCCAACCACAAAACATTATTTGAGAATATCATCATAGCACATCTAGGTTCTCATCATAGCGGGGAACTGTTGTGACTTTATCAATACGACGTATACTATATTAAATTATTAAATTAGATTCATTCATTAAAAAAATGAAATAGAATGTATTATTAATATTCATTTTCTTCTTAAGAAATGGAATTCCCAAGTGTGGCCTTTTAGAACCCTCCACACCCGGAAACCCCCCTCCACATGAAAAGAATCACTCTGAAGAGGCCATAATTGGGAAGGAGCTGATGCCAACCAAGATGAAATAGCATTCCCATGGTTTATAGCCCAATAGGTGATGGTTCAACATATAAATCTATTAGCATAAGTTGGTTGTTTCTCACATCCACTCGGTCAGAGACTGGGTGACCCGAAAAGACAGATGGATCCCTGGGGAGAGGCTCTCCCAGAAAGTAGACTCCTAGGATTCAAACCCTAAACCACCCAAATAACTGTCGATTTAGGTAACCCACCTTCACCACTGCACCACTGCTAAAGAAGAAAGTTTTATTAATTTTCAATATATCAAATATTCATGTAATAAATGTACAAACAGTTGGTACTAGGGCACCAACTCCAAAAAACTACAACTTGGACTACAACCACCTGCCTACAACCTTTAGTCTACTAGACCACACATGATAGTCCAATTTCTACTGAGTCAAATATTTATTCAAGGGGTCCACCATGTTTTCATCCTTATAAATACTACTCACTGCAACTTCACCTCTCTGAGAACATCCCTAAAGAGATGATACATTCGATGTATGGTCTTTGTCTGCTGATGTGATATTGTCTCTTTTGTAAGAGCCACCACTATAGTATTATCACAATAGATTGTGATATGATCTTTACTGTTTGTTTCCAAATCAAACTCTAGGGTGAAATTGTACATCCATACTATTTATTTAGCTACCTTAGAAGCTTCAATATACTTGGACTCTGCTGTAAAATCATCAACCACGACCTGCCTTGAGATCTTCTAGCTCACAGTATCTCCATTAAAACGGATGATGTATCCCATTTGTGACTTCATGTCATCTTGATCAGTTTGGAAACTAGAATCTTCATATCCTATAATTATTAGTTCCTTATCTCCTCTATAAACCAATAACATATCATTATTACACCTCAGATACTTAAGTATAATTTTGACTTCCAACCAAAAGCGTTCAGCTAGATCAGCTCGATATCTTCCTACCACACTTAATCTATATTCAACATTCTGCCTAGTATATATCAGAACATAAATTAATGAACTAATATCTGATTTGTATGTAATTATTATCATTATATTTACTTCCTCATGTGTCTGAGGACACATTTTCCTAGAAATGTGAATGGTATGTGACACTGGAAACAATCCACTCTTAAATTTTTTATACTAAATCATTTTACCGTCTTATCAATGTATGTAATTTGAATTTGTCTGAGCAACCTATTGGATCTATCATGATGGATCTTGTTCCCATTAATATATGTTGCATCTCCCAATTCAATCATAGAGAAGCATTTATTTAACTGTTCCTTGATAGATTGTAAGACTGATAATTCATTTCCAATGAGTAATATGTCATCAACATATAATATCAAGAAAATGAATTCACTACAACTAAATTGTGTATAGACACAGAGCTCACATTTATTTTTTAAGAAACTAAATTATATTTTGGACCCATAAAAATGAATATTCTGGGACCGATATGATTTCTTTAATCCCTAAATGGATCTTTGTAACCTTCATACTTTGTTGGCATCCCTTGGAGTCACTAACCATTTTGGTGTGTCATATAGACATATTCCTAAAGGTTCATGTTAAGGAAGGTTATTTTGATATCCATTTTCAAACTCTCATAATCATGGATAGAAGAAATGGAAAGTATATTTTTTATGTCTTTCAGCATTGAAACTGGTGGACAAGTTTCATTGTAGTTCATTTCATAATGTTGTTTAAACCCCTTTCCAAACAGTCTTGCCTTATAGGCACTGTCTTGTGCTTCCATGTCTAGTTTCATCATGAATACCCATTTGCATCTAATGTGATTTACATCTACTAGAGGGTCTATCGAAATATAGACTTGTTTTTGGTACATAGAATCCATTTTAGAATTCATTGCTTCCTGTCACATTGCAACATTTGTTCCACTTAGTGCATCCTTGTAGGTCAGAAGATCTTCATAATCAACTAATAATTAGTCACCATCATCAATGAATATAAAACCATACCATTCTGGTTCTCTGAAATCTCTAGTACCCCTATGAAGTAATTGTGTCTCTGGAACAATTTATTCTTCCAGAGGGATTTGTGGAATTTACTCCTAAGCCAACTCTTGTATATCTTGAGCAAGGAATTCATTGAATTCTATCTCACTCATGCTGGCTCTCTTAGAGACAAGATCCTCCTTAAGAAATGTGGGACATCTATCAAACACAACATTTTTTTCTGATGAATTGACTATATAGTATCCCTTTTTCTTTGGGATATCCTTTAATGATACAATTTTTTCCTTGGGATGAAAGCTTGTAACCTGAAGAGGCCTTAACAAATTCTTCATAACCCCACACATGTAAGTAAGAAAACATGGATTTATTTCAATTCCATAATGGGTATGGTATATCATTTCTTTCTTTATTTGGCACACAGTTTAGTATGTAGGTCATTATTTGTAATGCATATCCCCAAAAGGATAATGGAAGACTCGTATGAATTTTCATTGATCTCACACACATCAATATGAATTAATTCAAGATGCTCTTTGTCCCTTTCAACTTTCCCCCTAAATAATAATTTGGCCATTTTTTCTTTTAAACATGTGTGACATACACCATGTGGTGTGGTAGTAGGCCATAGCGGTGCGGGAGCAGCGCAACGCATGCCAGGGAATGGATACACTATTTCTTGTCATTTTCACTTAGTAAGCTACACTTGTTGGTGTGGTTGTGTAGGAGGCTATGGACGAAGACCTGTACAAGATCACATCGGAGCTGATCCCCCCCCACGTGCGCTCCCTCCTCAGGCTTCCTACCCTTAGAGGTTTCTGGTGCTATTCGAGTGGATCTTGGTCCAGGTAAGCTTCTCTTTTCACTCCCCCACACAACACACCCATGCCCCCCACCCCCACTGCCTCCTCCTACTCCCTCCTCCAGCTTCCTCCCCTTGCGGTTTCAACTGCTATTTTGAGTGGATCGTCATCCAGGTAATATTCTCTTCAACTCGTCGCTAAAATAACATTTCTTCCATGATTAGAGACATATTCGGTGCAGCACTGTTGTATTGCTATCTACTGTTTCATTTTTTCCTGTCCATTTTGGATTCCAATTTTTATGTATTTTCATAATATAAAAATAATATCATGAAAGATAAGGTATCTGTTGGAGTATATTTCACTATATATACACTATTTTAGCACAAGGGTTACTCTATTTTAGCGATGTTGGTTGGAGATGCTTCGAGAAGTTTTATTGAGTTTAATTTTTGGTTCCTCATGTTATTTATTTTTAAATCATGAACATAGAGCAAGAGAAACCCAAACCAGATATACACAAAACCAAGACCCGTAGTCTAGATACAAGTCACACAAAAACACACCTCGTCTAGGGATTCAGTTCGAAGGTTCCACAAAGCACTCGTCCGGGATAACTCACTCCACAAGTCTGATAGCTCTGGTGGCGTTCGTCTGAGAAGTACTATTCGTCGGGAAAAGCCATGAGAGGTAAATATACTTTTTCTGGAAGAACACACTCCTGAGTGGGGAAAGATCATGATACACAAATGCAGATCACGCCGAGCTTCGGGGACGGTCTCACATGCCGTGTGATACCCATCTGTCACCCAAAACCCTAGCTGCTGCCACCGGTACCACACGACATGTTCTTCGGGATACAAGCCATGTGTTCTGGAAAAATCCAGAAATGCGAACGTACTTCGCCGCGCCATATAGAGGCTCTAATCCTCGATCCAATGATCTGTTTTCACCGAAACTCAAAATCCATGGTTTCCCCTCCATGTTATCAAAGCTCCGGAAGGTTTTGGGGGTCCAATTAGCCCCGAAATCTTGATTCAATCATCCGCGTGAAGAACGGTCGAAGAACGATTTCTTCTGAACCATGTTGATTCGTCTACCGCCATTGCCGTCACACCTCTCTTGACTCGTCACAATATCAGATCTCTATTTTTGGGTTTTTTGGTTGCGAAACAGACACTCAACGATCAGTTGGTCATAACGTCAGGAAGAACGCGAAGGACGCAGGGTTAAGAGAAAGAAGTAAATCAATAAACAAAAGAGGAATGCACCTTATCCATCGTTCGTCACGGTGTCGATTCACTCCCGTTAAAAGTATTAAAAGCCGAATCAAAAAAGACAATTAATAAATTATTATAAAATCAGATCTCGAATTAAATCCCCAAAAGAAACAAAAATTAACACCCTCCTACAAGAACACATGATCGGCGGGTCAACCTATGTGTGGGTTGATACACGTTCATCATTCAATACACGAATGGGTAAAAGAAGGGTCCAAATAAGAACCCCTACCACAATTTAGTTGAAGAACAACCACCGTGTCATGTTCTTTGGGAAGTTTCATCGAATATGAGATGTGTCTATCGATCGCATCATCGTCATCCTTCAATGGTTTCTCCTCCAAAGCTCCGAAGGAAATCCTCAATTTGCAGGGTTATGCGACTAACCCTGCGAATATGCCATAAGCAGGAATTAATAAGTGGGGATTAGGTCACTGTGCAAAAAAATGAATCATTTAAAATAGAATAAATTATTAATTTATTTTATTTCCATTAAAACGTCCAAAAATCAACTCTTGTAGCTGGCCCGTGTCGGTTGATGTTAGGAACTGCCTCTGGTAAAGTCGCTTCATTGAACGCAACGGTGCCCTCAGATCTCTGATCTGAGCACCTGTTTAAATGTTATTTCACTTTTATTGGAAAACCGCTCATGAACACTGTTTAAAATTTTAATTTATTTCAAACATTTATTTCAGACACTCCATGCATCAGAATCAAACTCTCATTGAAAGGTCTGGTCTGGAAATAATTACATATAATATTTAAAAATAATACACGGAAAATCAAAGATATTTCATTCTCCCCACCTTAGGGCTTTGCGTCCCCAAAAATCCAAAATAAGGCTACTCAAATAGGCGTGGGTACTAAGCATAGATCTGAGCCTCCCGCTCCCACATGCTCTCCTGAAGATTCTCATGCTGCAACCAGACATGCATATAGGTAATCGATCACCCACTACGGATCCTATCCTACCCAACCTCAATCTCCACTGAGTACTCAGGAAATGTCTCTCCATCCTCGATGTCCATCTCTCCCCAGCTGATGACGTGTGATGGGTCATGCACGTAACTCCTCTGATGCGAAACATGGAAGAGATCATGTACCCAGTGCAAATGGGGTGGTAGTGATAGGCATTATGACACATTTACAACTCTGCGCAGTATCTAGAAATTTTCGATGGACCTTGGAGATAACTTTCCACTACAACCAAATCTCCGTAACCCTCGTCGAGGTTGTACCTGAAGGAAGACGTGGTCTCCCTCCTCAATCTCTAGAGGTCTTCTTTTCCTATCAATATAAGACTTCTGTTGGCTTTGTGCAGTCTTCAACCTCTCCTGGATGATCTGAACCTTCTCAGTTGTGTCTTGCACCAACTCCGGAGCCATGAGTTTGGTCTCTCCGAGACCGGTCAAGCAAAGCGGTGATCGATATGGCCTCCCTTATAAAGCCTCGAATGATGCCACACAAATGTTGGAGTGGTAGATGTTATTGTACACAAACTACACCAGTGGTAGGTTCCCCCCCCCCCCCAACTGCGACCGAAGTCCAAAATACATGCCCACATCATATCCTCCAGAACCTGAATAGTCCTCTCCGTATAACCATTGGTTTGGGGTTGGAATGATGTGCTCAACTGTAGCTATATCCCAAAACACTCTTGCAATCCCTTCCACAGCCAGGATGTGAAGTGGGTGTCTCAATCCGAGACTATTGTCAATGGGACGTCATGAATCCAAACTATCTCTTACATGTAGAGGCGTCCCAAGCTATCTACGGAACTCTTATCCCTGATAGCTAGGAAGTGGGGTGACTTGGTGAGTCGATCAAAGATCAATCAGATGGAATCGTGACCCTTGGACCTATGTGGTAAGCCCATCATGATGTCTATTGATCTTCCATCCAATTTCTACTCTGTAACATCCTTGGGTGAGCTAATCGTGCTGGAATCTAGTGCTCCACCTTCTCCTGCTGGCATGTTAGGCATCGATAAATGAACTCTGATACTACCTTATTCATCCCTGCCCACCAAAACTAGAATCTTAGACCGCGATACATCTTCAACACTCTAGGATGTATGAACAACAGAGTTGTATGAAACTCCCTCAGGACCTCCTCAAGAAACGCCACTGGTACAACAATGTGTCCTCTAAAAATAACTACATGCTCCCCACCTTGGTAATATTCATCAGGAGCATGTCACATGGATAACTGAGCATGTAAAACCTCATAGATGACATCCCCAAGATGTGCCTCCCTGAATTGCTGTAAGAGTGGAGTGGTGAAAACCATCAACTAGAGGTAAGTTGCATCCTCTCTATCCACGGAGGATAACTGTAATGAGGCGAACTGTTCTGTCACCTCACTCAACAGCTGCGAGCTCGATCTCCTGCTAAGATCATCCCTTACCTTGTTCCCCTTCATAGGATTATAGATGATCTCAAAATCATAGTCCTTTAGGAACACTATCTAATGCCTCTATCTCAGATTTAGATCCTATTACGAGAAGATATACTTGACACTCTTGTGGTTAGAGTGGACGATAAATTGATCTCCCATAAGGTAGTGTCACCACATCTTCAATGCGAAGACTACCGCAAGAAACTCGAGATCATGAGTCGCATAGTTTTTCTCATGTGGCCTAAGCTAGCGAAAATCATAAGAAATCATTTCCTATCACTGCACATGACACAACCAAGCCCGGACCCCGATGCATCGCAGAAAACTATGTACTCAACACCCTCCTTCAAGAATCTCAAAATTGGGGTACTCGTCAAACTCTGTCTCAACTACTGGAAATCCTATTGGCACTTATCTATCCACATAAAGGGTATCTCCTTCCTCGTCAAGGCCTTCATCAGTGCTGATATCCTGGATAAATTAGGAATGAATATCCGGTAATATCCGGCCAACCCAGGGAAGCTCCGCACCTCCTTCACGCTCTCAGGTGGCTCCCATGCTAACACTGCCTCCACGTTGAATGGGTCCACAGCTACTCCATCTTCTGAGATGACATGTCCAAGAAAGTTGACCTCTTGAATCCATAACATGCACTTTGAGAGCTTCCAATAATGCCGGTGCTCTCAGAGTACGTCTCAAACCATCCAATGGTGTCTCGTGTGCTCCTCCTCTGACACAGAATACACAAGGATGTCATCGATGAAGACCACATTGAATATGTCTAACTATGGCTGGATTATCTGGTTCATAAGTCCCATGAATACTACAGGGGTGTTCGTAATGCCGAATGACATCACCATATGCTCATAGTGACCGTAGAAGCATCTGAAAGCCGTCTACAGTATATCCTTGTTCCGTACATGTAACTGGTGGTAACCTAATCGAAGGTCATCCTTCAAGAACCAATCTGCCCCTCTTAGCTGATCAAAGAGGTCATCGATCACTGGAAATGGATACTTGTTTCTCACTGTCACCTGGTTCAGGAACCGATAATCCATGCACAACGTCAAACTCTCAGCTACCTTCTTGGCAAACAAAACCATGGCTGCGTAGGGTGAAACACTTGGTCTTATGAAACCCTAGCTCTACAAATACTCCAACAGCATGCTCAGCTCGTGAAGCTCTAAGGGAGCTTTTCGATATGCTGGTGAGGAAATCTGTGTCGTCCCGGGGTGTAAGTTGATGGAGAAGTCGATCACCCGGTGGGGTGGTAATCCTAGAACATATTTAGGAAAGACATCCTCGTACTCTACCACTATTGTTGGGAACTAGAAGCTCACAACATCTAATTCTCTGAGGGTAAGGCTATCCAACTCATGAGTGATCGGTTTCACCCTCCTATGCATGAGACCATTCTGTGCTGCCTTTGTCTCATTTTCTCCAACAATGGAAAACCTCTTCCCATCGCTCCGGACACATCACACTCTTCAGCTAAAGCAGTCAATCTGCACATGGACCGAAGATAACCAATCCATACTGAGAATGACATCATAAGGCCTCAACACTTCCACCTAGTGGTTCTAACTGAAACTCTTTCCTCCAACGATAAGATCACACCTTCTGCAAAGGTGTGTGATCATTAAGTCTCCTCCCGTTGGTGTCTCCCTGTGTAAGGGTCGAGTCAACAGCTCTACCAGAATCTCAATGTTTCATATATGACATGGGGAGAGGAAGGAATTACTGGAACCTATGTCTATAAGTAGGATAGATAAGGTAGAGATGACACTAATCATACCTCAAATCTTCTTTAGAGTCCCTATGTTGTACGCCGTGACCGCCTGTAGTTGTCCTTGACCCTGTCCCCCAGCTCCCTGAGCCTGGTGCGGACCTCCTGGGGGTGGTGGTGGGAGTAGATCAAAGAATCATCCACCTCCTTTAGCTCTCTCAGCTCCTCTTCCATGTCCATCACTTGAAGGGTTTGTCTGCTCTACTCTCTACCTCTGTCTCGGTGGTCCATCCACCACATCCCTATCAGCTGCTCAACGGGTCGGACAGTCTCTAGTGGGATTTCCCCTACCATCGCATGAGAAGCATCATCTCTTCCCAGGATAACTAGATCCAACATGAGAGCCATGGACTACCAAACCCCTATCTTGGGTCCTCTTATGATGTCTCCCACGTCCAGATCCCTATGCCTGACGTTGGATCCCTACTGCCGAGGACTCCGCACAGGTATCTGCCTGCTGCAGATTGTCATCGGTTGTCTCTGATCCACCGAGATGCTCTCGATCACCAAGGCCCTGTCGAGCACTCCAGCATATGTCGAAATTATTAGAGGCATGACACAAGCTCAGATGTCCCATCGCAGACCTCACTCGAAGGTCCGAGATATGAAGTATGGATCTATGACCATATCCATCGTGTACCTGGAGAGATTGGTGAACATCGATGAATCGTTATCCAAGTAAAACTTCCCAGTTGAAGCTAAAGAAGCTCTTGGATACACACTTCTCTTAGTGTAACCAGAGATAACTCCTCCCTAAAGAGTCACTCAAACTCCGTCCATGGAATAGTCTCCTTTTCGCGAGTCGGTGTGATCAGAATCCACCATCTTCCCACCAATCCCTGAAGAAGGCTCGCTCCTAGGATCACCATATGGTCAGCTGGTGTCCTCACTAGACGAAAAACTCTAGTCAATGCCTCAAGACTGTCCACAGCTGCCTGGGGGTCGAGCTAGCCTTGGAACTTAAGGGGCCTCTGTCTCTGGAACTCATGCTGTGTGCTCAGCCTGCACCCCTCGTCTGTCGGTAATGCAGGTACCATGGGCTGCTCCACTGGCGGTATAGAAGGTTCACCACCAAGAGGTAATTCCTGGGGAAGTAGTCCCTGTATCTAAGCCTCTTCATTGAGGGGGGCATCCTCATGACTGAGCAGCTAAATTCTAGCAGGTATGCATTATAGGGGCATCCTGTATGGAAACAAGATGTACCATGGTCAACAAGTATTTCTGGATAGATGAAAAAAGGACATGGAAAACAAAACTCATTTTTATATAATACATGTACCATTATTTTACTTCCCCGCAAAAAGTGTTTTCATGTATATAGTTGAAAAGACGGTTATCAGAGTTCTAGTGTACGGATATTTCGGCCACCTGCACCAACACTAGAGTCTCTGGACTAATAGCCGAGCTCAAAACACTCAACACGGTTGCCCCAACCAATCTCACAGACTCCTGGTCATAAGGTAGAACCAACAACCTCTGATACCACTCTGTCATGACCCATCCCTGTGGGGCCTATGCCATGACTCCCCAGGCCCGCCTCTAATAGGCCAGGGGTTAGTGACTAGCACTGAGTAGGAATATCACTAACATGGGAGAAAATTCCTATGTACCTACACACACACACACACACGCATCTCTGAGCCCAAAAATGCAGATATTTAAAAACCAATAAAGAATAAAATTCATACATACAACTAAACCCAACCAACAGAGTACAACAGAATTTAAAGTAATGAAAGGAAACTGGGCCAGAATACAAGTCCACCAAAAAAAAGATTCTGAAAACTACTAAGTCCAAACTGTAAGAACAAAGCGGTACTGGAACAACTGCTCGTAGTAATAGGAGCACCTCATTCTGAAGGGAACTTAGAAATCTCGGTCTGGCCCTGGTCCACCCTAGACTTCATCAAAAGGTCTCTCGTTTTCAGAAGACATGACACGTGCAGGAGAAGCCCGTTCAAGGGTGAGTATAACAATACATAGTAGAGGAACCCAAAAACCATAAAGCAATACACAATGTAAAGGTATTGTCATCTCTAAATAGTATATGTTTTATGAACATAGAGTAAGAGAAACACAAACTTGATATACTCAAAACCTAGACCCATAGTCTAGTGACAAGTCACAGAATAGCACACCCTTGCTAGGGATTCGGTTCGAATATTACTTGAAGCCCTCATTAGGGAGAACACACTCTATGAGTATGATAACTCTGATGTCGTCCTTCTGAGATTTACTTTTCATCAGGAAAATCCATGAGAGATAGATACACTCATTCCAGGAGAACACACTCCTGATTGGGGAGGGATCATGATACCTAGATGAGGATCACTTCCAGGGCCTTGGTGGAAATGGCAACACATTCAGATTCAGCTGCAAAGTAGAGGATCGACATCCAGTTGGATTAGTCAGGTTGATACCTGACTCGACGTAGGGTCAAGAATGCATAGTGGATCTCATTTCGGGCCTCTCGTAGGGATATCTGACTCTATCTCGAAAATTCCTTCCGAAGGGATCATACTCCTCTGGAAGGAAACGACACTTGACCTTCATTGGAATGTAAAAAATGGGAACTAACTCAATCATTACATGTCCATGATATGGTGGACAAGAGGTTCAACCCATGTTCCAGGATATACACGGCGTGTAGGAAGGTTACACGTCGTGTCTCTCAACTCTGGGTACAACCTGTGTAGAATGAACTAAGACATAAGAACATGATGTGTAGAAAAGTAAGTACACAATGTGTAGTATGAACCACACGCTCTGTCCGAGTAATCTGTTTCCCTTCGTGTACACGGCCGTGTGCCCATATAGGGTTGAAACCTCTGTGTATTATCTTGTGTAATCAGTACATGGGGTAACCCATGTAATCAGCCTGGTATGGTCGTGTGGTAGGGTGCATGACCGTGTACTCCATCCCATGTCCGTTTATCCCATGGATAGACGATGAGTCCCATGTAGCCACCTCTTTCATGACGTGTAGGGTTTACATGCAGTGTTGCGAAGTCGTGTAGTCCATCTCGTGTCCGTGAACCTCCCAGAATACACACCATGTTTCGGGGATGGTCCCACACGCCATGTGATAGGGGTCACACACCATGTGAGACCTGTCTGTCACCTGAAACCCTAGTCGCAGCCGGTACCACACGACGTGTTCTTCGAGAAACACGCCGTGTGTTCTAGAAAAATCCAGAAATGTGAACATGCTCTTCTGTGCCTTGGTGATGCTTTGATCCTTGATCCAAAAATCCATTTTCCTTGAAATTAAAAATCCTAGGTCACTCCACTATGATATCGGTGCTTCCAGGGGTTTCGGGGGTCCGATTGACCCCAAAAACCCGATTCGGTCATCCGCGTGATTAACGATCGAAGAATGATTTCTTCTGAACCACATCGATTCGTCTGCCACTATCACCGTTAGACCTACATTGAGTCGACATGATGTCATATCTCCAGTTTGGGGTCATTGCATTGTGAAACGGACGTGCAATGATCCATTGTTCAAAACCCTGTGATGAACATGATGAAACCGAGGTTAAGAGGAGGAAGAAAATCAATAAACAAAAGATGAACGCACCTTCACCGTAGTTCGTCACAACATCGATTCACTCCCATTAATAGGATTCACAGGATAATAAAAAATACAATTCAATAATTATCATTAAATAATCTCCCGAATTAAACACCAAAAAGAAGTAGAAATTAACACCTTCCTGCAAGAATGCACGAATCAGTGTGTAACCTGTTTGTGGGTTGATCTGCGTTCATCATTTAATCCAAGAAAGAGGAAAAGAAGAGTCAAAATAATAACCCCTACCTTGATTCGGTTGAATAACGATCGTCGCGTCCTGTTCTTTGGCGAGGTTCGTCGAATCTGAGATGCATCGGTCGATCGTGTCGTCGTCATCTGCCAATGATTTCTCCTCCAAAGCTCCAAAAAATCCTCAATTTACTAGGGTAAGTGGATAACTCTACGAACTTTCCATAAGTAGGTATTAATAGGGGATGATTAGGTCACTTCAAAAAAAAGAAACATTTAAAATAAAATAAATTATTAATTTATTTTATTTCCCTTAAAACGTCCAAAAGCTAACTCTTGCGGCTGACCCATGCTGGTCTATGTTAGGCCCCGCCTAAGGTAAAGTCGCTACTCTAAATGCAATGCTCCCCAGATTTCTGATTCAGGCACCTGTTTAAAAGTTATTGCACTTTTACTAGAAAACAACACACACACACTATTTAAAATTTTAATTTATTTCAAAATTTTATTCTGTGCATTTCGTGCCTTGGAATCGCACTCCGTCAAATCATCTGGTGTTGAAATAGTTCCATATAATATTTAAAAATAATAAATGGAAAATCCAAGACATTACAACTATTTTGAGTGGATATTAATCCAGGTATGATTATCTTTAACCCATGGCTATAATAATGTTGTTGCACAGTTCAATGCCATATTTGGCGATGCACTGTTGCAGTGCTATCTATTGTTTAGTTTTTTCCTATCCATTTGGGATTCAAATTTTTATTTATTTTTGTAATAGAAAACTAATAGCATGAAAGATAAATTTTCCACCGAAGAATATTTCACTGTATATAAACTATTTTAGCCTAAGGGTTTCTCCATTTTAGTGATATGGGTTGGAGATGCCCTGAGATGTTTTATTGAGTTTAATTATCAGTTCCTCATGTTATTTATTTATGACTAATGTTACAAATGTCTCTTGTTAGGTTTGGTTCTTGTGTGTATATTTAGGGTTGTGTGTGTGTGTTTCTATACACGTGCACATATTCATATGAGAATATGTGAATGTGTGCATTTAGAGGTGTTGATTTTTTTCAATTAAAAATAGTTTGAGCTCAGAAAATGTTTGTGGAATTGCCTCAAGAAAAATGTTTGATTTTCAAGTGAGTCTTTAAAGGGGGTTTTGAAAGGAGGCATTGTTTTAAAGTGTTTTCTTGAATGTGGGGTGTTATTAACGATGAATTGGATGATTCTTATTTTATATGTTTTGTGTTTGGCATATAAGAGACTCTATATAGACAGGGAGCTAGACAAGTGTTGCTCTGGCTTAGTGTGTGGTCCAACTAGGGTTTGTTACTGATGTGACTATAAGGGATCCCTTGTTTGGTTTAATTTTTCCGGTCACATAGCCTGCTATTATTCCATGAGTGAGTTAGTTACCTTTAGAACCTATAGTTTGGAGCTCCTCTCCATGTGTTATGGATTATCGTTGTGGTGTTACATATTTTTTGGTGCCCAATCTCACTTTTATGGATGATGTTGTGATTGTTCCTCTTAGTCCTTATTCATTTTTATTCTTTACTTTCTAATGAAATTTAGCCATTTATTCCGTTTTGTTATTTCTGTTAATTTTTTATCATTTCATTTCATTATGTTGAGTTTTTTTATTAGTGGTGGATTTTAAAGTAATCCAAAAAGAGGAATTTCAAAGGCATGGTTCACAAGGATTGAATTTGTAAAGGGTTTTTTTAAAATGAGTTTTTAAAAAATGTGGTTTCTAAATTTGTGCTTTTAGTAAATGGGTCATAGGATGGGAAAATGATTTCCATATTGTTTTCATTTAAAAAGAAAAAAAGAAGTTGGTGTTTTATAAAATGATTAATTGTGATGTTTGGTTTTCATATACTCACTTAAAAAAGCTACCTTCTATATTTATTTCAAACTAGCATATATTTTTTTTGGAAAATAAAAGCATGGACTTTAGGGTGATTACCTATTGGTTTTTTGAGCTCAAACCCTACTCACTCAACTCGGGGTTTGTTGAATGATTGGCTTTGCATGTTTTGGACTTTATTCTCATAATGAGATCTGAGTTTGGATAAATCATGACCTCAGGTCACATGCGATAGTTATTTAGGTATGTTTGTTTTTATTTTTAGTGTTTTATGCCTTCAACCAGAAAGATAATTTCTCACTTTCAATTATGATTATTGGTGATACACTATATTTGTGGAAGTTTCAATGGAACAAGGTGTTGTTTCATATGAGGGTGTTGGGAAGTGAGTTAAAGGATTCATTTTTAATTTATTATATTTGTTGCGTGTTTAAATTGTTTAAGTTAATATGAAATTGGTTATTTGTTTTTGGTGTGGATTTATGACTTACGGATGAGTTATGGTAGAATTCTAATAGAATTTTTATGCTTATTAAATTATGTTTATCTCAATGATTTCTTTAAATGCCTATGACTGTTGTTGTCATCCTGGGGAGATCATGGATGCTCCTCAGGTCAATGGATAGTCAGGTCGAGGGTTGGTTTAGGTGGCATCCCAGGCACATAACTCATTCCTTCTTGAGCTACCCCTTTATTGATCAATCTATGTGACACAAGATCACTTATAAAAGCTATATTATAAATGTGAAAGTAACGAAAATGAGAGGCAACACAGTCACGAATTGAAATTGGACCATTAACTTCCCAAAATAAAAATGTTAAGTTGAAAATATCTCAATCGAATTAAAAAAATCACTTTCATGTTCGACCAAAAAAGGTGCGGTCCAGGACTAGCATACCCTCCATGAATAGTAAATCACATCCTTTACATTATCCTTAATGGATGGGGGGAGTACTCGTCTTAGATGATTCCCCTCCATAAATTTAATATCGAGCCCGAAAATCCTCCATTTGTGTGTAATATGATTGGGGAACAACCATCATCCAATATCCCAAATTCAACGATGATAACAGTAAAAAAACACAATAGAAAAACAAGTAATGATCATTTACTTGTCGACACTGACTATGTCCACCGAACGTACCGGAAAATACTAGAAACAAAGTAAACAACACACTAGTAGAGAAATCATATGTCTAATGGAACCTAAATGTAACACAAGTGATAGGAGAGCTTCTGCAAATCATCTGATGTGAAATCATTCTCATCATACAACACATGATAATGCATTGGCCTACTGGTTCCCTATAGCAATGATACAATTATCAATATATTATCAGCTCAAAATAAGAATTCGTGATCGATTTTTTGATCTTACATGTAACCCTGTATGACTGTTAAAGAATAAGTCAAATGCAATGGGGTAAAATATCAACCTATCAACCACCGCCCCTGATGAGCCATAAATAGTTTAAGAAACCATCCCCAAAAATCCAAAACCACAACCCATTCTGAAGGACCAAACATGATGTAAAAACTTAGTAGAAATTTTCCACTTTTATCCCCTAGATCACAGTTCTGATGATCTATTGGAAACATGCATGTATAATGGTGCTTCTGTACCCTTACAATTGTTACTACAGGAAGGTAGCCCTCCTCAATAAAATCACATGCCTTCATTTTAAATAATTTAGCACATTGAAGAGAAATGTGATGAAATAAAGATATGATCAATTTATTATTTTTTGGCTATTTAATTAGTTGGGTAGAAATGAAATGGTTTATCTATTAATAAATGTAAGGAAATCTATTCAATAGAAATACATTTCTACCCTACTAATTAATCAACAATAAAATAATAAATTGATCATCTCATTATTTGTTAAAAATTTTACTCAATGTTCCAAATTATTTATAATGATGGCATGTGCTTCTATCTAGGAGGGCTACCTGCCTCTAGTAACAATTTTAGTGGTACAGAAGAGGAATCATACATGATTGATTCCAAAAGACCATCACAAATATGATATGACATATAAAAGTGACAACACTCTACCAGATTTATACTTCATGTTTGGTCCTTTGGAATGGTAACTAGTTTTGGCTTTTGGGGGATGGTTTCTGAAACTATATGTTTCCCATCAGGAATGGGGGTTGATAGGTCTATCTGTCACCCAATTGTGTCTGAATTTTTCTTAAATAGTCATGTGAGGATACTTGTAATCTCAGATATCCAATAATGACTTCCTATTCTGAGACAATAATCATTTGATATTTTTTTTGCTACATGGAAGCTGCTGGTCAATGCATTATCATGTGTTGTATGATGAGAATGATTTCACTGTGGAGTATTTGCAGAAGCTCACATATCACTTGTGTTACAAGTAGGTTCCATTACACATATTATTTCTCTACTAGCATGTTGTTTACTTGGTTTTTTGTGTTTTCTGGTACGTTCGGTGCATGCGGTCGATGTCGGTAGGTAATTTCTCATTCCTTGGTTTTCCATTGAGTGTTGTTTTGTTTTTATCATCATTGACTTTGGGAAATTGGATGATGGCAGTGCCTCCGACGTATTATGCACACCTAGCATATTTTTGGGCTCAATATTACATTGATGGAGGAGAATCGCCTATTTTGAGCCCTCCCCCTCTATTAAAGATAACGTAAAGGATGTGATGTACTATTTCTGACAGGCACACTGGTCCAGGACCGCTACATTTTTGTTCGAAAAAATTGTATCCTTTTTCATTTTTTATTAAGGTTTAGTAATTTTCTTCTAAATGGTTATATTTTTTGATGTTTATGGTTCATATTCAATCCACAACAATTTTGTCTCTCCATTCCTTTACTTTCAGACTTATACTTTAGCTTTTATAAGTGATTTCGTGTCCCACATATTGATCAATGATAATTCTTATGAATTATTCTACGTGATAAATGTGTGATCATTGCTAAAAGAGGTTTTATTTCATAATGGAATGTTAAAATATAATAGAGTGGAGTTTTTTGGAATATAATCTTATGATATTCGATTATAAGTCCTCGGGGTAGAAAGTAAACTTAAAAAAATGGAGGCATCTTTCAGTAAAGGGGTAGCTCATGATGGAATGCGTTATTTTCCCTGGCTACCACCTAAACTGACCCTCAGCCTGCCTTTCAATTGACTTGAGGAGAATTACCAATATTTCAAGGATGATGACAACCATCATAGGAATTTAAAGAAATCATTGAGATAAACATAATTTAATAATCATCAAAATTTTATCAGAATTTTAGAATAACTCATCCGTAAGTCGGACATCCACACCCAAAAACAAAAAACCAATTTAATATTAACATAATCAAATTAAACATGTCTTAAATACAAAAAATGAAAAATAAATCCCTTAACTCACTTCTGAACACCCTCATATAAAATAACCTCTTGTGGGACTATGAATTCCACAAATATAGTGTGCCACCAATAATCATAACTGAAAGTGGGAAATGACCTATACGGTTGAAGGTACTAAAAAACATAAAATAATGACAAAAATACCTAAATAACTATCCCATGTGACCTAAGATTATGATTTATCCAAACTTGGATCTCATTCTAAGAATCAAGGCTAAAACCTGCAAAGAAACTCATTCTACAATCCCCGAGTTGTGTGAGTTGGGTGTCAGCTTAACAAACAAGTAGGTAATCACCATAAATTCCATGATTTTCATTTCCAGAAAGAAAAAAAATGCTAGTATGGCGATAATCAAGAGAAGTGCGAGGAAAAATGATTTTAATCAGGAGGTCCAGGTGGACTGGGTCCATGGTGGTCCTCCAGGTGATGTCGATTTACTCATTTCTAGGGATGAAGCAGGATCAGGAGATGGTTGTAAGGGTTCTGGGCAGGGGGATGGAAAGTATGAGGTGGCCTCATGTTCGGCTGGAGTAGTGGAACAAAAACCTGCAAGGATCTCTCTTCTAGAGCCCAGTGTAGTAGTGATCTTCAATAGGCTGCGGAGAGATTTGGAGAGCCCTCATATCATGAAGTCATTTTTAGGGGTGCCAAAGATAGTGTGGGGGTCGAGGCATCTCCAGATTTGAACTGTGCTCATTCATAGGATTCAGGGGGATCAATAGGAGCTTATGTACCATCCTCCAAGGGTGTAGATAGTCTGGGGTCATTCACTTATGTGATGGTTGTATGTGACGACCCTAGAAAAAATTCTGACAAGGGGATTTATTCTTCTAAAAAGAGAACATCCAAGGACGGACAGGGGTGGGAGATGCCTTCTCAGGCTAGCAGGCTGCTGATCACCAGTCAGGGAACCTACTTGGGGATGATGTTGTCCTGTCTCAAGATAAAAAACTGATTAAAAAGTTTATGTAATGAATAATAGTTAGTAGGAAACTCCTATTGTCCCTATGAGGCTGAATCTGATGGAAAACCCTCAGATGACTGTGGTTTGGGAGGGGTTGATAAGGGTCAGTAGAACCAAAGAAGGATGAAAGGGAATTAGGAAAACAAGGACCCAGTGAGCTATATTGTTTCTATGAATCCAAAATATAAGGGCTATAAAGACACCTCTTATCTTCCAAAACTGATGGAGACTTGGTCGGCCAAAAAAGATGATAAAATAAAGGAACATGAGATTCGAATAGAGGGAAGAGAGGAGTCTCGACAGTATGTTGTCATCGTGTCCTAAGTGTAAGTGGATGGAAACTCAAGGGAAGATGAACAACATCAAGAGACGCATATGCACTCTTAGAAAATGATAGAAAGGGAGGATACTCTTTCCCCTAGACAACAATGTTCATCAGGAACCCCTGAAGACTTACTGGTCAAGAAGGATACATATTTGGAAACTCGGTTGGAACTACTCATGCACTATTGTGAAGAAATTAAGGAGGATGTTCTGGTGATCAACACTAAAAGGGAAGACATTGATTAGATTATGGGAGGACTAATCCAAGTTGAAGTTACTAGGGATCGATCTGAATGAATTGAAATGAAAGATCACATATTGATCAGAGGCTTCAATAGGGGGAAGATCAGTAAATAAGAATACATGAAGGCTTGGGAGAATCTAGAAAGGCACTATGAAAATAACATAGGGGAAGATCCATCCTTCTAGGTAAATTACCTACCCCGGAAACTATTTAGGGAAGGAGATACTAACCATCTTAGAATTATGTTTAATAAGTCAACTGTAACCATTAATGCTTGATTTATTTTTCTATAGGGTTCTCACTCTCCCCTTAAAAGTGTTTGAAAATAAAAAATTTTCTTTGGAGGATGCATACACAATGGGAGTTCGTTGTTCTATGTATTAAATAAACATGCACATGTGTAATATCATGCATATACCATTTTTTATGAGGAATGTGGTGAATGGTGTGTGTGAATTGTGAAGTGAGAAAAGAGAATAGTGTGTGATTGAGGCTCATATTCCACTCCATGGTAGAGATTCTTGAAAAAGTCCTTTGGCCAAGTTCATCAAATGAGGAGATTTTAAGGATTTCTGAAAGAAGCTTGCAGATTGGGACCACAGAGGAGAAAGAGGTGTGGATTAACAAGCAAGACCGAATCATCGCTCGAGGCTTCAACCAAGGGAGAATCACTTTGGAGGAAATAATCCAGATAATGGACAGAATGGTTTCTCACCTTGAAGAACATATTAGGGAGGATCCATATAGAGAGGTTAGTACTCTTCCCTGGGAATTATATAGAGCGTCTGATTCAAATAATATTAGTCGTTTGTTTAATAATTTTTTGAGCTCTTTTAGCACATAGTTTTCCTTGTGTGCAAAATTTGGTTTCCCACTTTACCTTAAAGTGGATTAAAAAAATTAATTTTGGAGGTGTGATTGAGGATATCCAGATGAAATCCACTAACATGTATTATTTCATGTTCAAATTCACATGTGATGAATACAAGAGAAGGCCTTGCATTTTATAATATACATGCATGAATATTTATGATGTTCACGTGAAATATATGTTTTTTTAACAGAATGCATTTATTTGATACGGAATCCGGAATAGTTATTCTATTATTGTTTTAGAATATTTTTGTATCTGAGTTTTTAGTGCTTAGTGGGGCCCAGTCATCAGCAAAATAAAGAATGATTTTCCTGAGCAATATTGTACTGAGATGGATGATTATATTTATGGATCAGAATTATATGAAAAAGTACAGCATCAGTTCCAAGGAACTTGAATTTTATATGGTATAGTTTGATCCAAAAATCTTGTGGATGATGTTTATAAGATCATCCAATCAGTGGATCAAATCTTAGGGGAATCAAGATTTTGATGTCTTTACTGGGACTCTAAAGCAGTGGAAGTCTCCAGTGGGATTCTGGAGTAGGACGGCAGGATGCTGGTAACACTATGGGAGGCAGTATAAAGATCCTCATGTGGGACTCAAGAGTCACTAGTGTAGGTGGGAACTTGTAAACTCTAGTGGGACTCTAGAGTGGAACCCTATGGGACTCAGTGTTGATTGGAATGAGACTATCCCTAGTGGTAACCATCTATATATAGTGAAAAATCTAAAACTAGGGGTGATTACCAGTTGTAGTAAGGATGTAGGTATTAGTGCCAAACCATGTAAAAATCCTTGTGTGTTTTTCTTGCATTTTGTTATTTCCTTATGGATAATGGTGAGTATTAAAGTCAAGGGATCAAGACTTTAATCATTTGCATATGTTGAATCAAAAGTATAAGATTTAAAAAAATAGTGTACCACTGATTCACCCCCCTCTCAGTGGTATCTAAATAATCCAAGATGACTTCAAAAAAATCATCTCAAAAACCCTCATCATCCTATAACTAGGAATAAAGAGAAGAAGGCATAACCCACTAACACGCCTCTTCAAAATAATTGAGTTCAAACCATGGGTCAAGAATAAAGATAAGTGATAACCTAGGTCTTCATAAGAGAGACATCGATCATGGTGATCCCATCAAACCAAAAAGATATTAGTGGGTTCGTAATCTCAAATTGTTCTTCATCCATCCTTGGTACCCAAAGCTCACCTAAGGTTTCCCCCATAACCAAGGAACCAAAATCAAACCTTACAAACCATGACCATTCCCAAAACTCCAAAAGACCCAACCACTCCAATGAGACATAAGGAAGCCCAAAATGATAACTAAGATATGAGATACCTAGGTTTCAATGAATAACACCTGATAAGAATTACCTCAGAAACTCAATTGACTAAATGCCCCAAAAATAGGTGATCGCACAAACCCGATGATGCTCAAGATTGTTCTGGGGAGCCTTCATTCAATGATATGATGAATCAAAAAACATAAACAATCACTCATCCATGAAATAATCATCCTCACCCAAAATCATATTTCAATTAAAAGTAATCATTTCAAATGAATTAACCAAAAATACTACCAAAGGAGTCACAAAATCATCAAATCAAAAGTCTCCTTTTGAACCATTTAAAAAAAATTTAAAATTTAAAACCCTTAAACCATTTAAAAACCAATTTTGATCCCCACAGATTCTCTATTGAAAACATTTATAAATCTCCCAAAACCAAATTAATTTTAATTCATTTTGAAAAACTCCCTAACAAATTACAAAAATAAAATTCCTAAATCGAAACACTTATAAATATAAAAATGCAAACCCAGTCCATTTATAAAACATTTTCCCAACACAAAACCTTGTTTGAAAAATTTGTGAACAACAACACCTTTAAAATGCACATTTAACCCCTTAAATCCATTTTAAATCAAATGTTAATTTCAAAATCCATTCAAAACCATTTTAAAATGTACATTTCCATTTTAAATTCTTTAATATTTACTCAAAAAAATTTTAATTTTAGAAAAATTTCATTCTCTGTAATGAATCAGAAATTCAATTGCTCAACATTGTACAACATAAGGCCAAACCAAATAAGACTAGTGACTGTACATGAATTGACCATATGGATTGGTGGATCATGTTTCAATCACACATTCGTCACTAAGATTAGCATATAACCATGTATGCAAGATCCAAACACATTATCATACGGTGTGAGATCAACATTTACCATTGGATAAACTCTCGTTTCATCCCAGAACATAATAAATAGATCAAATAGTAAAAAATACCCTAAACAAACCAAAAACCAAAATTAAATACTCAAAACCGAACTTTATATGGTAACTCGAGGTTTAGTACGAGCCAGAGTTGGATAAAATCTTATATTAACTCCTACTCAAGCCTCGATGGTCCTACTTCTATATAATAAACATTCCCAAATTGTTGTACCTCTCACTCTTTTATTTTTTTTAATGAAAACAAACACCTCTTAGGACTCTAACTAATTAATTTGATGTTAGTTTAGTTATTATTTTTTGGTTCTCATATTAGGTTGTTAGTTGGTCAATCAATTGGTTCAAGGGGAGTATCGAAGGCCATTTTGAAGGCCCTCACTGGGCATTTCAACCATCCAATCAAAAGAAATCCACCAGTCAACCAGAGGCAAAACATCATCCAGTTGATGTGATAAGATGTGCCACATGTACACTTTCTAGCCTTATCAGGTAGTCTGTGATGAAATAATAGTGGTACCCTCTCACTTTCACACCCATGGACCAGTTGGTGGAGCTTAGTGGCCGATCGATGTAATTTTTCCATAAAGTCATACTATCAGTTACAAGTTCCCCCTTCAGCTTCTCTCACATTTTAATGGAACTTTTGGACCCCCAACACCTTCAAAATAATCAATGGACTACCAAAGTCAATAAATATACACCCCCAAGATTTCTTGGAAAGTATTAGTTACTTAGCTGGTATATTTTGGTTACTGTTGTGCCATCACTTAAGCTATTTTGTGATTATTAATGTATTCATTTTCCCTCTCACTTATTTCTCTCTATTTCACTCATTTTTACATTTCTTTCTTACTACAAATTGTGAGTGTACTATAAATGGTTTTTACTAAAATAGACCACATCATCTATTTCTTCTTCTTGGTTGCTCATTACCACTAAAGTGAGTGTTTGAGTTTCTTTCTAAAACCATCTAAAATGTTAGTGTGTTCTATTGTATTGGGTTTCTTGCTATAACCAATTAAAAACAAAGGGTTTCTAGGTATCTCAGATACCATTAAATCCAATGGATAATAAAACCCTCAAAACTTTGTGGAGAGAAGACATATACACTCATATTTATTTTTTGCTCAACCTCATTTATCTTATTACCTTTTCATTTATTTCCCACCATGCTTACTATTTAATTTTATTTATGGGATAATTTATTCACTTTATTTATTTTAATTTCTAAAATTAAATACACCCCTCTATCCATCCCACTTAGAATAATAATTGGAATAATATCCATCCTTGGTTCCTAAAACATAATTGGTATTAAGGAATCATCATAATGTATGGACACTTCCTCTAACACCCAAAGTGATCTTGAGGGACATTTAATGAGTTTAGTTCTATCATTTTATGTATGATATTATAGTTATTATAAAAATCACACCTCTACACTTCCTGAAGCATTGGTTTTCCCATATAGAAAATTTACATGCATGGTTATACACCCACTAATGAATAGAAGGAAAAATGGACTCCCGTTGATATTGTAGCCTTTGAACTTGTTGGAAAATACATTAATACCCTTCATTTTGTGTTTAGAAAAATCAATTTAATCATATTTCTATATGAAAAATTTCACATGAAATCATGAAACTTCTTGTAGTCACACATGAGGGAACAAACATGGTTAAGGGCACTAGAATTGACATGTATCGTTAAGACTTTGGAATATTTAATATGCATACTAATTGTTTAATTTAGGTTATTTTCACTCTCTTTAATAAATTTTTAAATGTTTTAATATATATTGGGGATGTTATTACTATATAAATTTTTGTTAATTAGATCATTTGGGTATTTTTCATGTTCATGGTCTCTGAAGGTAATGATAATTCAAGAAAAGGATTTTAAGACCATGCCAATAGAAGAACTCATTGGGTCACCCATGAAATATGTGATTACTGTAAAGTGAAAAGCTATAAAGGAAGCCAATGAATTCATGTAAAAAAACTATTTATTTAATGTAAATAAATGACCACTCTTATGTTAGTGAAGGTGAAAATTATTTTTATTTCATGAAGATGAACAAATTCATGAGGAAGAAGAAATATTTTCATCGTGCCAAAAAGGATAATCAACATGGAGAATTAGAGGTAACTTTCTATGAATGTATGAAAAATGAAAAAATAAAACTGGTGTTCCCTATATTTAAAACTAAGATAAATGAAAAGATGAAAAGAAAGAAATTCTTAAAAGTTTCTACATCGATTTCCAATAATGACTCCCTATCATTAATCAAATCAAGTGTTTATAGTGCCAAATGTCTCATGGAATAAATTGTGGTAAATGATGAGGATAAATGTATCGAGGGAAAATCCTAAGGATATACATACTACATAGACAATGGGTTCTCAAGACACATGTTCAGTGACTACTCAAAGTTCAACCATATTTAAAATCCTGATTAAGGCCATGTAACCTGTGGTGATAACTCAAAGAATAATATCATAGACATATACACTATTGGTTTTTTAAATCATACCATTATTAAATTTTTTTCATATAGAAATGCATTAAAACATAATTTTCATAGTATAATCCAAATGTGTGATAGTGGTTTTAAAGTTTCTTTTGAAAATAATGTTTGTAATGTTTTCGAATCCAAATGAAATCTATTATTTTGAGCTTGTTAATTTCAAAATGTTTATGTTATTGATTTAAAATATCTTTTTAATACAACATGTTAAATTTATTAGTGAAAAAGACAGATATTCATGTTTATGGAATGGATGCCTTGGTCATTGTATCACACACACACACAAACCCTTTTCAAAATCAATTGAAATAAACCAGTATGTGATTTTCCAAAATTTCCTTCCAAAAATGAAATTGTGTGTGATCCCTGACAACTTGATATGAAATAAAATTCTTCCTTTAAATATAAAAAGAAAGTACCCACATCAAATTCCCTTTAGTTTGTATATCTTGATTTATTTATTCAATACCCAGTTGAAATTATACGAGGTAAACCTTACACATTTGTAATTATCGATGATTATACAATATTTACTAAGGTTTATTTCTTAGATCATGAAAACAAGGCTTGTATATTCTTTATTTAATATTCCAAGACGGTTGAAAATGAAAAAGGTTATAAGTTCATATCCATTCAGATTGATCATGAATAATACATTGATAATGAATATTTTTATGAACTCTAAAATTCACACGGTTATAATCATTTTTTTCCTACTCTTAGGACTCCTCAAAAAAATAGTGTTGTCAAAAGATGGAATCAAACACTACAATATATTTTAAGAACACTCTTGAATGAATTTATACTCCCCCAATATATTTGGGATGAGGCGGTCAATACCTCTTGTTATACCTTGACTAATGTTATTGTAATACCCATCCTTAAGAATACCCCCTATGTGATTAGAATGTAAAAAAACATAAAGTTCACTATATTAAGGTTTTTGAGTGTAAATGCAATATTATTAACACCAATGAAAATTTCAGAAAATTTATTCCCAAATATGATGATGGTATTTTCCTTGGACACTTTAAATCATGTAAAAAATATCTATAACTCCCCAATATTTTAGAAAACATTTCCCTTTAAATAAATTTAATTTCTTTGATATCTTTCTTTATATGAAAAACTGTGATTAAATAAACCTAAACATACCATTGAAATGTTATTATGTTATAGTTATCACCAAGACATTAGATTATAGAGTATGAAAAATATTTACAACATATGAAAAATATTTATAAATATTCCATTTAACACAAATGTATTGATTAATTATTAGGAAATATGCACTCAATTTTTAGAAATAGAAATTTTATGATTTCTTCAAAAACGATTTTATTGATTTTTTGAGTGAATATTATAATTAGTTCATAGAATTTTTATATATTTTATTTGATGTAAATAATATTCTTCTTGAAATCATCATCTAAAAATTATCTTAGCGTAATATTTTGAATTCTTTTTGAAAAGACTGATTTTTCAGTGAATAGTGATCACTATCGATTTTTGTAAAACTGTTATTTCTTTTCATTAGAAATTAACATTAAGAATTTAATTTGACTTAAAGTAAAAATAATAATTATTTAATTATATTTATTCTAATAAACTAAATTTTAATCATCATTAATCATTATTTTGGTATAAGTTCAATTTTGGGCATAAAAATTTCATTTTTCTAAAAACTACTTTTCATTACATTTTACTCATTTATATTAAAATTAATTTCTAGAAATTATAGAAATTAAATATTAAAAAATGGATTCCATATTTGGAATCAATAGGTTCAAATTTGGTAAATAGGTCCCTTTTATTTTTTTCATTATGATTACTAATTGTAGTAAATATTTGTCCAATAAATAGGGGTAAATTGGGTAATTAAGCTTAATAATAATATGATAAGGCCTAGAAATATCCATAAAACTTGTATTAATTTGATTTGATATGCGTTTTTATACCATTACCATTAAAGGCTCAGCAATATGGAATTTTTTTCTCCACTTTCCTTTGATAATGACCTCAATATTATTTTAAATAATGAATAGGTTATGTCCATTTATAATTTTGTATTCGAAATATGAATGACTTGTTTTCATCAGGGTAATTATTTTTAAATTTTTATTGATGAAATAATTACTTTAAATGTTCACACAACGCCGACACAATACTTGTGTAAACAGTAGAACAATCATGTAAATGATTTTAAAAACACTAAATGTAATATTTTTTCGGGGATTTATAGTGTCCGAATAATTTAATTTATAGATATAACCTATTAGGGATTTTTTAAATTTTTATATTCTAATTCAAGTTTTATCTTGATGACTTTAAAATCTAGTTAAATGAATAGTTCCAAAAATGACTTTGATGATATTTTATGATAAACAATATTTTATTAAATGATTTAAAATTAATACAAACCTATCTTGATACAAGATAAGTAGATATGGTTTAAAATATGAACCATGGTTCATTTATGGTTAAATTTTCTTTTTATGGTAACATTATTAATCCTTAAATGATAAAAAAAACTTTGATACTACGGTAAATGTCCAAATGGTTGGGGGGAGGTTAAGACTAAGAGATAAGGGCTAAAACATAAATTAAAATTGAATAAATATTATTGGATTAGAGAATTTAAACTTATACTCATACTATATTCATAATATATCAATTTTGGGCCACATGAACATGAAAATTAATTTATATTAATTTAATACTTTATATAATTCCAAGAGTGCCTCTCAACTCATTTATAAAAGGGAACCTTTTATCCAACCATATTAAAAATGTTTGAACCTAATATCTCAGACAATAACTAACCTAATACAATCTCATATCCTTACCTATGTCTTATATCTTATGTTCTTTCAAAAATACCACCCTTTCATGGCTTAATATGTAAGCCAAATGTGGTTACTCAACAAAGAGTTATAACTCTTTACTGATTTTTTTTTAAATTTATTTCATCATAGAATTAATATAAATATATTATAATAATAATAAAATAATTACACTAATATCATAAATATATTTATATTTTATTATCATTATGTGATAATTATTTTCCACCTCTTTTCCATCCCATTTAAGGTGAAGATATTACTCATGCATACGTACGACTTACCATCTCCACACATATGTGTAATTTGTTTTTCATCACAATTTTACTTTTATGGTTATAGATATGGAAATAATATATATACATATATATATATATATAAAATATATATGACATAAATATGATTCTGTTCATAAAATATATCATTTACCTCCTTACCCATCTACTCGTTAAATATGATAACGTCGCTCGTGCATATGTGTGGACTATCACCTCCATGAAGCGATGTGATTAATTTTTCATGTAAAACATTCATGGATAATTTTCAATATGTATATAATAAATATATATGATATTTAAACCATGATTAACATTCTGGAGATGATGGAACCATGAGATAGATATATAGACTGAAACCACCAAACAAAATCTTACATGAAAAATGGAACAATTAACACAAAAAATGATCATTTTAATAAATAATTGTTAATAAAATGGTATTTTAATGTTATAAGTGGATAATATATGATGTTATAAGTATGAATATTTTTTTTAGAATTATAATAAATCTACATTTATTATACAGAAGTTTAAAATCACTTACATGGAAAGTTGAACTTGAGGTAAGTGATTTCATTCATAGTCTTAATTTTATTTTGGAACTATTTAAGCTTTAATTTATTTTGAGGTAAATTATATGATACTTATATAAAAATAAATTTCATTTTATTTTTAATTAATAATACCATTCTCTTCTCTTTTCTACTTAAAATGTTCTTGAAAAATGTTTTGAAGAAAAAAAGACTTTATTTTCTCTTCGGTCGGGAATATTTTTATTCCATGTTCATACATTCTTTAAAAGGTTTTCAATAATATTTTAATAATATAATATGGTTGTTTAAAATAATTTTTAACCATGTATGAATTTCAATAAAAAGTTTTAATAATCATATTCTTTTCATTTTCTAAACGAGGTATTTTTTATAAAAAAGTGTGAACAAAATACTTATTTTAACATACACTACACGGAAAACTTTTCTTGCCATAATGACTACTCTTTTCTTTGATTATTCCTTTAAAAATTTCCATTGTTATTTTAAAAGAATATATTTTTCTTAATATTTTGTAAATTTTTAGATTTTAAATATGTTTTCTTAAAATGAAAATATTATTGTACTTAAGAAATGTTCTAGTGATATTATAAATGTATTTTCATCTATGAAAACACCCATTTATGTTACTGGGGATATGATCCAATGATAGTACATCTATTATTTCTCTAAGATGGTTTATGATAATGAAGTATTAGTGTTATGTATTCTTTATTCAATTCATATAATTGATGAATTAAAATGAATTTTGATAATAAATAATATTTACCATTAATAATATAAGGAATAAATTGTTTGTGAAAGTGATGGGTGAGTCCCGATTATAGATAGCTTGTCGACACATTGATCGGTATCATGAAGAAAAATAGTGGTCATTCCATATTATATGATTATTCGGTTTAAACCTACTCTCTTATTAAGAATGATTTATATTTTTTGAGAGGCCATAATGATATGATTCATGATATATTGGTTGAGAGGTCCTGATAATGAATGTTAAAAATTATTCATTTCCTTTTTTAGGAATTCTGTTTTCATTATCCAAGTGTTTTCTATGTTGATATTAGTTGTGGATTCACAATGAAAACAATTTTTGATTTAATGTCATGTGTTTTTATTAGCCACTATTCCATGTTGATTATTCCTTAGTTAAACATGATTGTTTTCATGTACATAACCCTTCTTGAGTATATGAGCTCACCATTTATTGGTTTTCCTTTCCACAGGATTTGAAAAAAGATGTTTTGAATGATATCAAGGATGTAAGAATGTTTCCTATGATATGTTTTTTTATATTTATAATTTAATATGACAATAATATATGTATCTAGTATTTTAAGACTGTAAAACTAATAGATCCATTGAGATGAGATTCCATGTATCTTATACCAATATAATAAGTTAAACACTGATTTAAGGTAAATGGAGATTGAATTTCTACAGTTTCCATCAGCGTATGTTTAGTAGGATCCCTGGGAATTAGTTTTTTAATAAACATACCATAGATGAGAATTTTAATAACCCTTTCTAGTATTTTAGATCTTTTACCATTATGGGGTTTTTTATTTTATGGATCAATATTCATAAGGAATATAAGTAAAAATAGTGTGTTTCGTTGTTTAGTGATGGACCCTAATGGGAGAAAAGGAATCAAAACCCATAAAAAATGTAGGGATTCCCCTACTGAGAAATACAAGACTAATGGTGTTGGAATTGAGAAATAATAGCCATATTAGGGCAGCTGAATTGGATTATGATGAATAATCTTGCCTGTATATAATAACCTATTCTTCCAAAATATGATTCACTAATACTGGACTACTTAATGTGACAAAAGACACCATATTTTAATATAACTACTAATTCATGTGTATTTTGTAATGGATTAAGTCCCATATAAAAATATTCCCAACTTTGGGATGTAATGAAAATTAAATGTTATTCTGAATGTGTATTGTTTAAAATGATATTATGATCAATGGTGGTCATTTATCCATAACACTAAAGAGGTTGAAAAAATAGAAAACATGGAATTGAGAACTTTTAAAGTGATATTCTTCGGGAAATACTTCCCTAGTGAACAACAAGGGGAAATAGTGAAGATGTTGCCTATTTTAAAGCATAAGGAGGAAAAAGGTGATGCAAACTATGTGGATAAATCTACAATATTATACATACATGCTACAAATTACATACATAATCCAGAATGAAATATTGACCGTTGTATGATGGGATTAAACCAAGTTTCCTTAAGTAATTTGTTTCTTAAACATTTTCATCATATGATGATATATTTTAGAGTTCTATTAAGAGAAAAAAAATAAATTTCTAGGTCTTATATCTTCAAGGGTGGTCATGAAAAAAAGAGGTTGGATGATTACTAATAAAAAAGAAATGTGTCAATGATGAATAAAGGGAGGATGATATTTTCAACATGTGATAATTGTGGAAATAAACACAGAGAAAATTTCTTAATGGTAACATGACTTTGTTTTAAGTGTGAAGAAATGAGTTATAAGGATCTTGAATGAAACGTAATGAATGAAGCCATTATTATCTAGTGCTTCAGCTAAAATGAGATGAGTCATTATTCAAACCAAGGACCCAAGCATCAAGGGAACATACCATACATGAAGAAAAGGGGATAATATAAGCTTCTTTAATTACTACAAATATAGTAGGAGTTCAAAATGATGTGGTTAAAGGTATACTTATTATCTACTCTAAATGTGAAAATGTTTTATTTAATTCAGGTTCTTCCCACTCTTTTATATCTAAATATTTTTTCAAGGGTATCACATCACCACCCCAATAATTATATTTTGAGTTGGATGTAATGATTTAAAATGGTTATATGATCATATATCAAGTCTATACCTCCTCTTAGGAATAATTTTTTTGGAATGTGCTAAATGAAAATATTTTTTTATTCCTCTAATAAAATTTGATATAATTTTGGTCATGGATTGAACCTCTTTATATGGATCCCACATCAATTTCTGATAAAGGGATGTTATATTTGATATTCTAAATCAAATTACCATCGTCTATCAGTGCGAATATGAACCTTAAACCCAATTTAAATTTCTTCCGTCATATCGATTTTGTAACCTATTTACGAGGGATATAAATCTCAATTTTTTTGGAGAAACTAAACATTGAAAATTTTCTATTTTTTGGGAGTATGTCGATGTATTTTTGGAGGAATTTCCTAGTTTTCCACAAAATCATGAAGTTGAGTTTTCAATAGAATTCATACACGGTGTTATGCCTATTTTTATGAATCCTTTTAAAATGGACACTATTGAGTTGCAAAAATTGACGAAGAAACTCCATGAGAATCTAGATAATAGATTCATTCAGCCTAGTGCTTCACTATAAAGTGTACATATTCCTTTATGCAAGAAGAAAGATGTGTGAATGAATCTTTTCATTGATTAATGGAAACATAACCAGATCACTTTTAGAAATAAGTAATACCTACCCTGTATTTATGACCTTCTTGTTCAATTATGAGGAGAGAAATATTTTTCCAAGATTGATCTTTGATTTGGATATCATTAGTATAGTGTCATGATTGAGTATATACCCAAGAAAACATTTATTACGAGATATGGTCATTATTAATTTATTGTAACACCATTTGGACTTAACAATTATTTTTTTATCTTTATGGATTTAATGAATAGAGTCTTTAAATATTAACTTGATATGTTTTGTGTTATATTTATAGATGATATTATTATATATTAAAAGATCAAGGAACAACATGAATAACATTTTAGGATTATGTTGATGACCCTGAGGAAGGAGAACTTATATTCAAAATTTACCAAGTGTTAATTTTATCTATAAAAAGTATCATTATTTGTTTATATAATTTCATGTGAGGGAATATTGGTGGATCCTTTGAAGATAGAATTTATTGAGAAATATCCCCGACCAACCATGGTGAATAAGATATATAGTTTTCCTGGTTTTATTGGATACTACTGATTCATTAAAAGATATGTTTTATGATTATCTAATTCACTCACCATGTTTACCTTAAAGGGAGTTATGTTCTTATGGATAAATGATTGTGAGGAGAATTAAAAAAACTGAAAAAGGATGGTCAGTGTGCCTTTTCATACACCACCCTACAATAGGTAAGAGTTTTTGATATGTAGTGATGAATCAAAGAAGGGACTAGGATGTGTCCTCATATAGAATGATATGGTGACCACTTATGACTCTTTTTAATTAAAAATCCATGAGAAAAATTACCTGAATCATGATTTGGAGTTGGAAGAAATATTTTTTCAATTACAGATATGGTGAAGTATTTTTATGGTGAAAGGTGTGATATATATATATATCATAAAATCATGAAGTATATATTTATGTATAAATATTTGAATATGCACTAGAAAATATGGTTGGTGTTGATAAAACATTATGAATTATCAATATATTACCACCCTAGGAAGGAAAACAAGGTGGATGATGCTCTGAGTCGGAAATACCATGCTAGTATTTCCATAATGTGGATTGAATGAAATCAAATATTTATATATTTATAGAAGATGGATCTTGAAATATTGAGGAAAGTGGACATGTCCTATCTTTCTCAGATGAATGCTCAACCTTCCATCCATGAGAGGATCGAGAAGGTGAAAAAGGAAGATGGGGAATTATAGAAGAAGGTGAGGAATATTCCTGAGTTCAACCATGATTGTGTTAAAATGACAAGGTTTAGGAACCGAGTATGATTTCTTTCAATACCATACTTGAAGGATTTGTATGATGAATCTCATAGTTCATCATTCTCTATTCATCCTAGATGTATAAAGATTTATATGGATCTAAATGAGTATTTATATAGGGATTACATGAAAAGGGATACTATAGATCATGTATTCTAATTCCTAGTATGTCAATAAGTTAAGGTTGAGAGATGAAAGTCTAAGGAGATATTAGAACCATTACCCATACTAGATTGTAAATAGGAAAATATTCCCACGTATTTCATTTTCAGACTCCCCAAAACATCTGAAGACGATAATTCTATTTTGGTTGTAGTTGATGACCATACAAAATTTGTTCATTTTATATAATTAGAGAATATGTCACTGTTAATAAAATTACTTGATTATAAATTAATGAATTTTTGAGATTTCATAGAGTACCACTCTCAGTCATATTTTATTTGGATCAACGGTTTACCATAATGTTCTAGAGAAGTCTTTAGTGGGATCTGGATACTGAGTTGAGTTTCAATACTTCTCATCACTCCTAGACAAATGGTCAGTCTGAGATGGCCATTTAAACTCTAAATGACATTATGAGACCTTTCTATATAGATTTTAAAAGTGAGTGGGACCAAAAACTTCCTTTGTTGGTTTTTTTACAATAATAGCTTTATCATGAGCACTAATATGGATCCTTTTAAAGATCTATATGGTAGGAAGTGTAAAACTCCAATCTAATGGGATGAAGTTTGAGAAAGAAATATATTGGGATCTGATCTAGTTGAGGAAAGAGTAGAAAATGTTAGATAAATTCAATATCAAATAAGGGTAGCTCAGAGTGGACAAAAAGGTTATGGTGCTAATCATCAATGAAATATTGAGTTTGAAGTCGGTGATAAGTTATTCCAATGAATATCTCCTTGGAAGAGTGTTCTGAAATTTAAAAAGTATTGAAAGTTGATCCCTAGATATATTTCACCCTTAATAATTTTTGATCATATCAAAATGGTGGCTTATCACCTAGAACATCCACTGAATCTCTCTCAAGTTCATAATGTGTTCTTGGTATCTCTATTGAGGAAGTACATACCTGATCCTTCACCTGTACTTAAACCATATGTTATACCCCTAGAGAAATATCTATTTATGATGAAAAACCAGTTGACATTCAGGATTATACATGGATGTTTCTATGAAACAAGACCACTCACTCAGTCAAATTTTTGGGGTGAAATGATAAAATTGAGGAATATACATGGGAACCTGAGGATGTGATGAGGCAGAAGCATCATTAGTTCTTTAAATCAGAGTAAAAAAATTTCGAGGCTTAAATTCTTAAAAGGGGGAAGAATGTAACACTTTTATATTTTATGATAAATGTCTTTTAAATAAATTTAATTTCTTTGTTATCTTTCTTTACACACAACATCGAGTTTCAAAAAATCACAACACACTATTGAAATATTATTATGTTATAGTTACCATGTATCCATTAGATTGGTGGGTATGAATAGTATTAACCCAATTGTGAAAAATAAGTGTAAAGATTCTATTTAATATTAATTTAATGATTAATTATTAGGAAATAAGTACTCAATTTATAGAAAAAGCTTTTTTTCCTTTCTTCAAACACAGTTTTATTGCTTCTTCCAATAGAATATTATAATTAATATATAGAACATTTATATATTGAATTTAATAAAAATAATATAATTTTTTATATCAGTATATTAAAAATAGCTTATAGTAAAATTTATATATTTTTCTAAAATGATTAATTTTTCATTGAATAGTGAAAAATACTTATTTCTGTATAACTAACATTTATTTTAATTTAAAAGTCACATTTTTATTTTAATTCGATATAAAAGTAAAATAAGTCTTCATTAATTCTATATATCATAATTAATTACATTTGAATCATTGTTAAAACATATTTTGGTTTAAGATCATATTTGGGAGTAAAAATCACTACAGCATATATAGCCTTTTACGGCGGTTTTTTAGCAGTGCTTTATTAAGCCACAACTATATTTCATATAAATAATTTTCCTGTAGTTTATTAAAAATTGCCGCTAAATTTTTTCTTTTTTAAATGTCGAATCCCCCCCCCCCGACCCCCGCACGACCTGCCTTCTTCCCCTGACCCCTACGAGACTCCCCCCCCCGATGACCCCCGAATCCCTATGCCTCTCCTCAGCGTGCCTCACCACCTCACTGCCTCGCCGCCTCAATGACCCTCAACATGGATCGCTGCCCATCGTCGCCGACCCCCCGCTGCCCTAGCTCTCCTCCCCACTGTAGGTCCGGACATGTGGTGTCGCTCGACGCTTCTCGCATCCCCTCAATATCATCCTTATCCTTCTTATTTTATCCTATAGTTATAATAGTATCACCTAGAGGCCATAATCAGACACATGCACATGATATTTTCATCTATAGGAAGTATATGATTATTAACCCTCCACACCATCAAATTGACCATTAAGAAAATATCCTCGTACCATAGCAGTTCACCCAAAACATATAGTCCATTAGATAACATTATTTTAACTATTTTCGAGAATTATATTATCTAATTTATGATAGTAATTATAAAACATTTTTGTAGATAAAATAATAGATAGTTTTTTTTAAATAACATTCATTTTTTGATAAGCACAAAGAATATTATTATTTTCACAACATTGTAAAAATAATTTTTTATATAATTTTTTTAGAAATTGGTGAATTTCAAAATATATTTTTTGATATAATCAATATTCTGTTGTAACTGCATCCCATTATATTGAACATTGATTTTGATAATTCAGTTTTTTTGATTATGAGTTTTTACTTATCATTCAGGGATTGATTATACTTATTTTTTTTTTGATATTTCTATATTAAATTTAGTTCGGAAAACCCTTCATCATGTTTTCAACAAGAATATTTTAGATCATTATAGAATAGGTTACTAGAAAGAGAATAAGAGGGAGAGGATGAATTTTTAGTGGAAGATGAATAAGAGTAAGATTTTACATCATGACTAACCTCTATTTTAGTGATGTGAAACTAGGAACATTTTTCCATTGATTCCCTTTATCAGAGAGTTTAATTTCTCACACACTAAGTTGAAACATTGAATGTTTCCATGATTTTTATTCTTCCCCTTGTTCCTTTTGTTAGTAATATAGAATTATGACCTTATGTGATCCTTTTCTCCATTGTAATTACATCATTTGTTATTCTCTATCATTATCCACCTTATTTTATCAATTTTGTGATTTATTTATTTTGATGAATATGTTCATTTTGTTTGATTGATGAGCCATTTAATCATCATTATAGGTTTCATCATTAATTTCTTTAAAAGAAAACATTATTTTATTATTGGATTATATGAATTTATATATTAGCATGTATCTTCATTGTGACCTCTTAAGTCATTATAGATCCATATAGATAATAAAATGACATGTTTATTATTTCATTTTCCTCTTGGACTATTATATATTTAAGTTTCATATTACTTTTTATTCCCCAAAATATTTTTAACAATAGATATTCTATAGTATGAGTATAATTAAGAGAAATTCAACTGTTTCATATGTTAGTAATGTATAGAAATGATTACCTTTAATGAATTATTTGAAATAGGATTTCAAAGTGGATTAAAGTGGCCTAAAATTCCGATTATTTTAATAAGTCACATTTGTAAAATTCATAATGAAAAACTTATAATATATGTAATACCCTCAATGATTCCTTATTCTCGTTAGATGTCTTTATGTCATGGATGATATTTTTGGTGTTGTTTATTGCAGGGGTGTTGATGGTGAGGTAAGATTTATATTATGTTGTAGCACTAAACATGTAACATGTTTGATTACTCTTCTCCTATTATTTCTATCATAGGTACAGTAGGGACTGAAAAGAGGCCTATAGGGGGGTTAGGGGGTTGCATGGGTGTGGGGGAGGGGGAGTGGCCTATCCAAGGAGGGTTGTAGGCTTTCTGGGGGGTAACAGTGGGCTGTCCAAGTGGGGGGGGGGGGTGGAGTGGGCTGTCCATGGGGGGGTTTTCTATCCAGGGGGTGGGGGTGGGGGTGGCTCTCCAGCTGGGGGAGGGGGTGTGGGTTGTCCAGGGGGAAGGGGTGGGCTGTCCACGTGGGGGAGGGGGTGTGGGCTGTCCATGGACGGGGGTGGGATGTCCAGGTGGGGGTGGGGCGGCTGTCCAAGTGGTGGGTTGGTGGTTTTCCACGGGAGTGGAGGGGGGGGGGGGTTGATAAGGTGGGGGTTGGTGGGGGGTCAAGGTGGGGGTGGGGGTGGGTTGTCTAGGTGGGGGTGGGGGATGTTGAGGTGGGGGGGGGGCAGGGGTGTAGTGGGGCTGTAGTTGTGTGGGGGAGGGGGTGTGGGATGTCTGGGGAGGGGGTGGGATGTCTAGGGGGTGGGGTGGGTTGTCCAAGTAGGGGAGGGGGTGTGGGCTATCCTGGGGGTTTGGATGTCCAGGGGTGGGGTGGGCTGTCCAGGGTGGGGAGGGGGTGTGGGATGTCCAGGGGTGGGGTGGGCTATCTAGGAGGGGCAGGGGGTTGTGGGTTGTCCAAGGAGGGGGGTGGTGTGGGTGGGGAATTTCCATGTGGGGGTGGGGGGAGGGGGTTCTCCAGGGGCGTAGGGGGGGGGAGGCTGTAGTGGTGTGGGGGAGGGGGTTTGGGATGTCTAGGGAGGGGGGTGGGATGTCCAGGGGGTGGGGTGGGGTGTCCAGGTGGGGGAGGGGGTGTGGGTTGTCCCAGGGGTTGGCTTGTCTAGGGGTGGGGGTGGGCTATCCAGGTGGGGGAGTGGGTGTGGGTGGTCCAAGGGGTTCGGGGTGGGTTGTCCAGGTGGGGGAGGATGTGTGGGATGTCCAGGGAGAGAGGGCGGGCTGTTGAGGTGGGGTTGGGGTGGGGGCTGTCCAGGTTGGGGGTGGGGGTGGGCTGTCCAGGTGGGGTGGGGTGTGTGTGTGGGGGGGGGGGGGGGTTGTCCCGAGGAATAAAGGGCTGCATGGGTGGGGGGGCTATCCGTTGGGGTGGATTTTCCAGGTCAGGGAGGGGGTGTGGGCTTTCCAGGGGGTGGGATATCCAAGGGGGGTGGGGGTGGGATGTCCAGGTAGGGGAGGGGTGTAAGATTTCCATAGAGGAGGGGGGAACAGGTGGGGTGTCCTGGGGCATAGGAGGGTATAGGGGTTTGGGGGCGGTGGTGTGGGTTGTCTAGGGAGGGGGTTGGTTGTCCAAGGGGTGGGTGTGGGTTGTCTAAGTGGGGGAGGGGTGTGGCATTTCCAGGGGTGGGATGTCCAAGGGGGTGGGCTGTCCAGGGGGAGGGGTGTGGGATGTCCAGAGAGGAGGGGGTGATCATGTGGGGTGTCCTGGAATTAGATCATAGCTAGCCTCTCAGGGCATCAATAGGCCACATACCGAGCTAAAAATTTGGAGGTGTGTTTATAATCAAGTGTGTTTTTATTTTTATGTATGTTAGTTATTGTTTACACCAACAGTATTTTGGGTCATCTATAATAGGCTTGAAGTCATGCTACAATTGGATAGTGATTGGCTCTATGAGTCACATATGAAATGTCATTGGGGAAAGGAGAAATCACCTACATCGTTAATTCCAATTTAAAAATTCGGACAAGCACTTAGGATATCTTTATACTATTTTATGGATCTTTTTAATTTTCATGCATTGGTTTTCTAATGGGTGGGTTCATAATTTACCATATGTATTTATATAAGAAGACCTTATTTAGCATATTTATATATTTTATTAACTAGTGTATATGAATCTCATTCCCTATTTATTAATAATTATGTGTTTTAATTTTTTTTAATATTGTGTAGGCATATTGTGATATACATGGAGAAAAGCTAGATCACATTATCGAGGAACACACCTTAGTATTTTAAGGGTTTAGAGGAGTTTTTAGATTTTGAAATTTATAATCAATCCGTTGAAGGGATAATAAGATGTCCATGTCCTAAAAGTTAATTTATAAGATGGTTTAAGAGAGATGATGTTTATGAACATTTAATATTGAAGAAATTCTCTGGTCAATATTTTTGTTCGACTCGTCATGGAGAATCGAACGTTACAGAAAGGTTTAACACTGATGTCAATCCACATAATGTGCTACCAACATCATCGAAAATGGAAAATTACATAAACACCTTATAAATGATTCCTTCGGCACTGCAAGACACCACCATCAACCTCAAAACATATTAGAACAACTAGATGAGGGTGCTGCAAATAGCAATGTGAAAAGTGATTTTTTTGAGACAGTAAGACAACCAGATAAAGACTGTAACATATTAGTGGATCCTCCTCTTAATTATGTGGAGACTAATTTAAGAGAAAACATCACTAACGAAAATACATTTCATGATTTATTTGACGATAGAAATCAAGAGTTTTATAGTGGATGTTTGAAATATTCAAAAATTTCTTCTCTGTTGAAGTTGTACCATATCAAATGTCTATGTAGAATTACAAATAAGGAAATTTCCAGGATATTGTAATTGTAGTGTGGTGGATATACTGAACCAAACATCCCCGAGTATTTTTATGATATGAAAAAAGATTTTAACAGTCTTGGTTTGAATTATACAAAAATACATGGGTGTCCAAATGATAGTATGCTTTATGGGAGAGAGGATTTAAGTTCACATCCTTGAAAAAAAATGTTCTTCTTATATATGGTAGTAAAGGGGTGAATATAAATGTATTAATCAATATACTACTATGAAGAAGAAGAAAACGAATACACCTACAATGTTTTTTCATTACTTTCCTTTAAATCCTCGATTACAAACATTATTCATGTCATCAAAAACCGCTGAACACATGGAGTGGCATTTCTGTATATAATAACATTGATGGGTTAATGCAACATCCACAAGATTCAAAATCATGGAAGGCATTTGATTCATTACATCCATATTTCTCAGATGATCCTTGGTATGTTCAATTGGGGTTGGCTGCAGATGGATTCAACCCATTTGGGATTTTGAGTAATTGTTATAGCATTTGGCCAATTTTTTTGATCCCTTATAATCTGCCTCCATGGATGTGTATGGAACAAACGTCTATTAAAATTTCGATGATTATTCCTAGAAAAACATTCCTGGAAATGATATTGATGTATACTTACAGCCTTTAATTGAAGAATTACAATAGTTATGGGGCAACAGTATTGAGACATTAGATGCTTCTTCTAAACCAGTGTTCAAAATGCATACTGCTTTAATGTGGATCATTGGGGACTTCCCGGGAATTGGGAATTTATCTAGATGGAACACTTACACGGGTTTGTCTTTTCCTATATGTAACATAGATTTTGAGCCCAAACGGCTACTTCAGAGTAGAAAATAGTGCCTCTTGTGCCATCAATGTTTTCCCGATGCATATCATAGATTTTAGCTGAACAGATCAAAATTTAATGATTTCATTGTTCGTAGACCACCTCCAAATTTGTTAACTAGTTCTGAATATTGACACATCTTCAAAATATTGAAACCAAATTTGGAAAGTTTCATCATTTGAATGATAGTAGGAAATGGGTTCAAAGTGCATCGTCAAGTGAAATTAGAACGCAACAATGGAAGACAAAAGTATATTCTTAAACATCCATATTGGGAATTTAATTTGTTGCTACATAATCTTGATGTGATGCATATTGAGAAGAATGTATGTGACAATTTTATCTGCACATTTCATAATGAGAATAGAAAGTTGAAGGATCATCTCAATTCTTGGAAAGACATACAAGTAATGAATATAAAATGTGATCTCTGGCCTATGAGAAAAAAAAGTATAATCCGAAAAAAAATTCAATGAAAAATAGGGATAAAGATACATTCCATAGAATTTTAAAGCATGTGAATGTATCTGATGGGTATTCAAGTAAGATCTCAAGGTGTTTTGATTTAAAGAATCATAATTTACATGGATTGAAATGTCACGATTCACATTTTTTTACAGTAGTTACTACCATTGGCATTACGTACATTATTACTTGAGAAAGTTACTACTGTTTTACTCCAATTATGCACATTTTCAAACAAAAATGTGAGAAATCTCTACATCCATTTTATCATTTCATCCTTCAAGAGAGGTTTGTGTTGACACTTTGTGAAATGGAGATGATCATTCTTCCGATATTTTTTACTGTCAAGATGCATTTAACTGTGCATTTGGTTGAAGAAGAAATATTAGGAGGCCCTGTTCATTATCGATGGATGTATCCAATTGAGTGGTACTTTATTTATATATTTTTCAATTACATAAACAATTATTAGCACTTAATTAAATAAATAATTATGTTTGTTTATTTTATTTCAAAAATATAATGGCCATTTGAAATCATACGTGAGAAATAATGCACAACCAGAAGGCTCTATTACTGAAGGCTATTTGGCTGATTAGTGTCCTACCTTTTTTTCTAGATACATGGATGATATTGAGATAAGATTTAATCGAGTTGTACGTATTGATGAGACATAAACTCAATCTCAAATATATGGTAAATCAAAAATATTTCCTCCTATTGGCCAATCAATTGTGAGGACCTCAAATGTTACACTGACAGAAATTTATATATTTTAGGCACATAGATATGTGATACTAAATAGTGAAATTTCAGATCCATTTATTGAATTGTTGAGGATAAAAACAAAGAGGAAAATGAGTAGCAAAACGCGAAATGAGAAAGACATAATGAATGATGTTAATAAATAGCTTTTAGAATGGTTTGCATGATGTGTAGGTTCATAAATATTGCAATAAATACGAATATTATGTTGACACATATATTTTATAATTATAATAAATTATATTTCTTTTTTTAGATCATGAATACTGATACTCGAGCAGAGTAGTCAGAAGATTTAATGTTTCTAGCTCGTGGTTCTCTAAAACAAGTTAGAAAGTGCGACAATTACAACATGAATGGATTTATATTTCGTACAGTCGATCGAGAAGAGGGTTTAAAAACATATAATAGTGGTATATTTACATTGGTGAAGTGGGATACTATGAATGTCATACCGATATTATTGAAATAAACCACCACATGCATTGTTTATTTTTTTTATTCAAATGAAATTAGGTCGATATCATCAGAGGTGTTAAAAGAGATTCCTTGAGATTTACTTCTGAAAACTTCTCTAACTTGATGTATGTTGGTGATCAGGAAATACATGATCCATATATCTTAATATCGCATAAAAAATGGTATATTATGTGAATGACTTTGTGGATGAAGGTTGGAGTGTAGTTGCTCATGTAAAAAAAGAGATTTGTATGAAGTGGGTGATGAAGTGAAATACTTGACCTCTGACATTGAATATCATCAACAACAAGAATCATAATTATTTGTCCATCATGATATTGAAAATATTAGTCTATCAAGGATGAATGAAGTGGATGAAGTAATGGAGCAATAAACTGTCATGATTGAAGAAGAAAATGATTATATGTACAGTTATGCATTAATTTAGCAACCACTTATCTCATTTGTGCAATCATTCATTATCATTATTATATTTTTTTACTATGAATATGATATCATTATTAATTTTCTCAGCATAAATTTTTTTTAAATATATTTTATGAAGTTAATTTTATTTGATTAAATGATAGGAATTCCAAGGAGGAAGCAACAAAATGTTTCATCGACCACTATGACAGATGAAGATCCATATGTCTCCCTCCATATGGCATCTGAGCCACCATCCACTTGCCCCCCTATACCATCTCCCGGTGCACCATCTATCACACCCTCTTTGAGTGTCCATTCTGTAGCCCAGTCATCTCCTCCCACTTCAGGAGCCTCAGTAGTGGGGGAGCGGCGTGCCACTTCTAGTTTTTCATGGAGATACTGGATGGTGAATGTTTTAGGTACAAATTTTAATATGAATAAATTTATTGCATTCTTTGTACTAACGGTTTGTTTAGTAAAGATGGAAACAATGCAAGTGTAGAGAAAAATAAAAAAAGTTATAATGTATGGAATCTGGCCGGAGAGAAGATAGATGTCCCTTTTGATTCATATGGTGTCATGAGGATGACGCCGCAGGATTACTTTGACAGATTTTAGGCCAGCTAGCCATGGATCCCGATGTTATTACATCGAGTAGTGGTGAGCAGGTAAATCAAAAAAATTAACAATAATTTATATTGAAAACTTTTATTGGTTTTATGATTAAATATAAATGTACAAAAATATTTAATTTTCAATATAATGTTCTTACAGGTGGTAATAGGAAGTAGAGATGGAGGTGGAGAGGGTGACGAGATGTGTTCATCATCAGACCATGATTAATTGTATTGTTGATATTTTGGAAAAATATATTAACTGTCAGATGGTATATGTATCATGTGTGGCACATAGTATCCACCAAACATTTTCATGACCTAAAATTTTCTTGATTTCTCATGTTTCCATTTTTGTATTTTATTGATTTATGATGATTCCTTTTATGTCTTGATTTCTCTAGTGTGGTATGCACCATATATGTCTTGATTTCTCGAGTGTTTTATGAACTAAATTTATGTTGAACACTTGAGTTTGGTGATCCTATTAAGGTATAGGGACTATCCACTTTAATAATATTAGAGTTTACAAATATATATTGATCACTTGAATGTCTTACACTACCATAATTTGTATCTCACAAAAAGATGCATTTGATAGCTAAAATATATAATACATTCAGGAATCATGTCTTATATGGTTTGGATCATCCTTCTTGACTTCTCATCGATCTGAGGATAAAAGTTTATACACAACTTCAACTATCAACTCATAAACTTCTATTATAATTATAAAAACTATGAGGTAAAATAGGTCGGCCCTAGGTGAGCATCCCACTTCAACTATCAAATCTAACACTACCAGAAATTATATGCACTCTAGGTTCAAAATAAACCAAAAAATCTATCTCCAAAATGGTTCTATCATGATCATTTCAATGCTTGGGCCACAACTACAAATTTACATAAAGGATTAGAGTATTTTATCTTGTGGGTTAAAAGCTGATGAAACCCAAAGTGACTAATTTATCACTCGACATCATAACATATCCTAAGCCAGAACCAGATGCGTCACATTTCACAGAATGTCCAATGTTATGCAAAATAATTCTTAGGATCAGAGCTGACAACAACCACTTCTTCAACACTGTCGAAACTTCCTCACACCAGTATGTACAGTCATGCATTAATCCATTCTTGGTAATTGTGGTCATTAGAAATGCATAGTGAGAGATCTCAAAAATGATTATCCTTTAATTCCCATACAATCCAATAAAACATAAACTATTGATTACATTCCTCAGTTATGACAAATTCACAAATACATCAATATACTCAAGATCAACTACTATCCCTGATTGGGAAACCACTATATGCAAAGGTGAAACTTAATGTACATAGAATAAATTTTATGTACCCAAATCATACTAAACCTATTATTATTGTATATATCATGTGATTCTTCAGAAAATGTTGGTATTCAGGTATTCTTTTGTATATGGGATATATTTGCGTGTGAAAAAAATAGTTTTTCCTTCCAGGGCACTAGTATTGGGGCTGCATAATCACCTATTTTTTTTTTGAAAATCATGATTTAGTGGTGGTTAAAACCGCCGCTAATATTTCGGTATATTTCAATCCTCTGAGGTTAAAACTGCAACTACTGACAATAACATAGCGGCGGTTAAAACCGCCTTGGAACAGTTTTCAAATTCCTTTATTATTTGGCGGTGATTGTCTTTGTTTTAGGGGCGGGTTTCATGGAAAAAATGATGTTTTTTAGTGCTGGGTTTAACCACCGCTATATAGTTTTCATATTCCTTTATTATTTCATGGTGGTTACCTTGATTTTAGCGGTGGATTTACCTTTGGAAGTGTTTTTTATAAGTGGTTTGAACATCCTCTAAAGTCAAAATACATTTCCAAGGAAAAACCCCCACTAAAACCATGATAACCACTACGAAATGTGTCAACTGCGAAGGTTTCCCTAAACCGCTAATAAATCTAGTAAACCACCGCATATTGAATTCTGAAACATGATTTAGTGATGGTTTTTGAGACCTCTAGAGAATCATATGGCGGCGGTTTAAAACAACACAATATGCAAAAAACACCATCGTGAAACCGTCATTTTCTTATAGTGAATGCATTTTTCTAAAAATTGTTTTTCATTACGTTTTACACATTCATATTAAAATTGATTTTCACCACTTCTAGAATTTGAATCCTGCATAATGTATTCAATATTTTTAATTAGTGGGTCCAAATTTTTTAAATAGGTCCCGTTTATTTTCTGTTATTATGAATAGTAATCGTCGTAAATATTTCTCATGTCAGTAAGGGTAAATCATGTAATAAAGGTTAAAAATAACGTTATAAGGCCTAAAAATATACCTAAAACTTTTATTAATTTTATTGTATATTTTTTATACCATTAACCTAAAAGGCTCCAAAATGTTTCAATTTATTCACACTTTCAATCGATAATGATCCTAATATAATTTTAAATAAATAATAAAAACAAAATGTCACTCCTTTTATTTTAATATCTCAAAAAAATCATGTGGATAAAATATGTCATTTTTGCTTCTAAATGTTCATTTCAATGTTAATTTTTTTTATCACGGTAATTTATTTTTAATTTTTAGTGTTGAAATAATTACCTTAGATGCTTACACCACGCCAACATTGTACTTGTGCAAGTTGTATAAAAAATGTTATTGTTTTTAAAAACTCTAAAACAAATATTTCATGGGTTATTTATAGTGTCCTAAAAATTATATTTATATACATAACATATTAGGGATATGTTAAAAGGTTTTATTCGAACTCTATTGTTATCATTATGACTTTAATGTCTAGTTAAATGAATAGTTCTATAAATGAAATTTTTGATATTTTATGAAATGATTTAAAATTACTAAAAATAATATCTTTAGAAAATTTAATGGTATAGTTTTTAAAATATATAACGTGGTCTAATTATGGGTCACCTGTCCTTTAGGGTAAAATTCAAAACCCTTAATGAGAAAAAAACTTTGATATTACGGTAATTTCTAAAAGGGTTATTGGGGGGGGGTTAAAACTAAGGGATATGGGTTAAAAATCACTTTAACTTGTATAAATATTACTTTTTTAAGGATTTAGACTTATCATAATAATATATTCAAAAATATATTAATTCTGAGCCACATTAACCTAAAAATTAATCAAAATTAATTTCATACTTTATTTAATTCCATGGGTGCCCCACCCCTCACTTATAGAAGGTAACCCTCTCTCCTCTATTATTAACAATCACTACAATAATTACATAAAATATTAATTACCCATGTCCCAAATCTTTTTTTATTTTCAAAATACTATCTAGATAAGGACCACAGTGTAATCCAAAGGAGGTTTCTCAACGAAGAAGTATAACTCATAACTGAGTACTTTCAAATTTATTTCTTCTTACGATTTATATGAATCTATTGTACCCATCCTAAAATAATAACTCTATTATAATAAATATAATGAGATTTTATTATGATTATGGTAAAAAAATCCACCTCTTGTCCACCCCACAAATTGAGAAAACATCACTCATGCGTACGTATGACTAACTGTCTCTACACAACGATGTAATTTATTTTTCAACACCATTTTACATGAATGGTTATAAAGATGGAAATAATGAATATATATAAATTTTATGATATAATTATTATTTTTTAAATATAATATACCATCTACCATTTTACCTTTCCACTCTTTAAAAAATTACAGCGTCACTCGAGCGTACATGTGGACTACAACCTCCATGAAGTGCTGTATTTCAGTCTTAATGTCCACCTTTCATGGATGATTTTAAATAATCATATAATAAATATATATGAGATTTATATAATTATTAAAAAAATTTAGATTGTGTAATTATGATAAATATTCAAGGAATGAAACCACCAAACCAAATCTTACATGAAAAACAAAACAGTTAACACCTAAAAATGAAAATTTTAATAAATAATTATTAATAAATGGGTATAGGAATGTTATAAGTGGATAGTTTATGATATTATAAGTGTTAATATGTTTCTATTATTGAGTTATAATAAATATAAATTTATTATATTGGAGGTTAAAATCACTTACGAGGAATGTCAAACATGAGGTAAGGGATTTCGTTCACAATCTCATTTTATTTCAGGATTATTGATGCTTAAATTTCCTTTGAGGGAAATTATAAGATAATTATATTAAAAAAATAATTTTTTAAATAAAATTACTATTTTTATATCATTGATACTTAATTTATTTAGGAAAAATATTTTTAAGAAAACCAGACTTAATTTTATATTTGGTTGGGAATCTTATTCTTCCAAGTTGATATTTTCTTCAATAGGATTTAAATAATAATTTTTATTTTATAATATGATTTTATAAATTAAATTTTACCCATTTTTTAATATATATATATATTTTTAAAATATTATTCTATCCATTTTTAACGAGGTACTTTTTACCAAAAGTGTGATCAAAATCCATGATTTATTGTACCCTATTAGAACAAAATTTTCCTCTATCATGACTACTCTTTGATTTGAAGATGTTTTTATAAGTTAACATAGATATATTAAAATAATATTTTTCCCTAATATTGTCGAAATTTTTATATTTTAAATATGTTTTTTTTTCAAAATGAACAGGGTATTTTCCTCAAGAAATGTTCCATTAATATTTTAAAGGGATTCTCATCTATGAAAATAACCATAGATGTTACTTGGGATATGATCTGGTGATATAATATTTATTATATATTTAGATGATGTATTATTATTATGTATTTATTTTCCATATTATCGATTCAATACAGATAATTATTGACATATAATGAATTTTAATAATTAATTGTATTGATCATTCAAAATATGAGGAATGCATTGGACATAGAAGTGATTGATTAAGACTAGATATATATAACCCCTTGATTCATCGATAGGTCTCATGAGAAAAAATAGGTGCCATTACATATTAGATTGGTATTTGGTTTTCACCTAATCATTCATTAAGAAAGTTTCACTGGTTGAGAGGTTGTGATAGTAAGATTCAAGATATCTTGGTCAAGAGGCATTGATCACGAATGTCCAGAATAATGAATTTCTTTTATTAAGAATTAAATTATCATTATCCATGCTTTTTCTTTGTTGATATTAGTCATGGATTCTCATTTAACTCAGGTGTTCATTGAATGGCCTGGGTTTTGATTATCCACTCCACCATATTGATTATGCCTTATAAACTCATGATAGATTCTGTTGTATGTAAACCTTAAGGAGAATCTAAGCTCACCATTTATTTATTTTCCTTTCCCCAGGATCGAAGAAGGATATTTTGAATTATATAAAGGATACAAGAATGTTTCATGTGATATGATTTTTTATATTTCCAATGTAATATGGAAATCATGTATATATATCTATTTTTTCTAAGACTGCTCTCCTGATTGATCCTGTTTGATGAGATTCCTTCTATCTTGTACCAGTAAAATAAATTAATCATTAGCTCTAGGTTGCTAGAGTTAGGGTTTCTAATACATTACATCATTAATAAAAGGACAAAGTCTATATAATAATCAATTTAAATAATGTTTGATGACCTTACCTAAACATAGTCCCCAAATTGATGATGGTAATGATGAACTAGATTATTTAACCTTAAATAAACCAACTAATTTTAAATAAATTGAATTTTGGGAATAAAAACCATTAATCCCATTTACCCAAGGCTTGGGTGAACTCTAAAGACCATCCTTTAGAAAATGGTATCAATAATTTTCAAGATGGAAGACGTACTAGAAGATTAGTTTTGAATGAGGCTGAACATCATGTTTTTATTTCACACATAGAACCCATTAATATTAATGATTATATTAATAATGAAACTTATAAATTGTTTATAAAAGAAGAGTTAAAACAATTTACAAGGAACAATGCTTGTAATCTTGTTGATTGACTCAATGAACATCCTATTATTGGCACTAAATGGGTTTTTAGAAATATTTTTGATGAGAAAGACAACATCACACATAAAAAATCCAGAATCACAGCTAAAAGAAATAATCAAGAATACAATAGTGTTTATGGTGACACCATTTCACCCATCACATGGCTTGATTGTATTATAACCTTATTGACATTCTCTTCCCATTTAAATTTTAAACCTTTTCAAATTGATGTTAGATGTGATTTTTTGAATGGTTTTATTTCTAAAATAGTTTTTGTTGAAAACCTCCCAGTTGTTAAAATTCAAAATATGAAAATCATGTTTTTAAGTTAACCAAGTATATTTATGGTTTGAAACAATTCCCTTATACTTGGTATGAGTATTTAACTAAATACCTATAATAAAATGATTTTAAAATGTGAAAAATCTGATTATACTTTTTTAAAAAAATATTTCAAAGGAATTATTAATTGTTAAAACACATATCAATGATTTTATATTCAGTTGTAAAAAATATATAATTTTAATGAATTATTAAATTTAATGATAATATAATTTGAGATGAGTTTTATGGGAGAATAAAAAAATTTCATTAGTTTTAGAATTTCAAAAATAAGGATGATATTTTTATAAGAAAAATCAAATACACAATTGAACAATTAAATAGTTTTGGAATGGATAAACATGTGGAAATATGTAATCCTATATGTAATTATTGTAGGCTAATAGTCGAGGAAACTGATAAATCAATTGATAATAATATTTATAGAGGTGTGATTGGGTAAATTCTTTACCTTACCGTGAGCCTAAAAGAAATTATGTATAGTGTTTTTCATTGTGATTGTTTTTAATCCAATACTATAATAACTCATTTAAAATACATTTGAATAATTTTCCAATATTTAAAATGTTTTAAAAACCTCATGTTATTTTCTCCAAAAGACACATCATTCGAACTTACTATTTTTTTGGATGATGATTTTGAAGGATTCCAACTAAATTGGAAAAGAAATGGTGAAATATTCCACCTAATGTGAAAATTATTAGTCTATTAGTGTAGGAATATGAAAATATATATTGCACTATTAATGGATGAAGTAGAATATATATCCCTAAGGAGCTATTGTGCACAAATAATTTGAATAAAAACTCTCTCTTAGATTATAAACCAAATACTAACATGATCCAAATTAATGTGATAACACTAGTACAATTAATATTTTTAGGAATACCATTCAACATTCACATACCATGAAAATTGATCTTAGGCACAAATTTTTGTGATATCAATTTCAAATGAGAGATATATTGTTAGAATTTACTAGAACAGATCCTTAATCAGACTACATTTTCAAAAAACCCCTTACTTTAGAACACTTTGATTTTACTAATGGGGAATTAGGTATGGATCCTTTTTGATACTCACTTTTGAGTTAAGAAAGTTTGATTTTTATCCTTTCTTTTTTTTAAAATATATCTCTATTCAAATTGATTATCAATTTCATTATGTATTAAATAAGATTTAAATTTTAGTTTTGTGTGTTTTTTATAAATCTCATTTAAATCTCCTTTATTTTCTTTTATTGTCATTGTGGGACGATCGCTGGCTTTATTATGGGATATGTTTAGCTATGTATAGATTTTATACCCTTTGCATGGATCTATATTTTTTGTATGTGTTATCCATTACGTATATAACCTTTGTTTTTGAGTTTTTGATAACCAAAAAATGGGGAGAAATGTGACAATGCTCTGATTTCTCTAGAGGACATATGAGTTTAATATGATTATTATATTTATTCGAATCCTTTTAAAATTTTGATTAATTAGTTATTTTTAATTCTCCTTTAAAAATTTAATATTGTGTTATATTAATTTTAAACATCTATTTTCTAGATATTCATATAAAATTTTTTATTATAGAAAATAATTTTAAATTTTATTTTAAATATCATTATGAAATATTGAAATTTATGTAGAAATTAACATATATATATATATATATTTATTTGAAATGAATCTTCTGTTTTTGTTTTAACTTATTCTTTACATACCTTTTATTTTAAGTATTTATGATGATCAAAAATGGGGAGATTTTTGTACCTATCACTCTCACCGTCATTTTAATGATCCTAGAATCCTTTTATGATTCTAACCATTTTACATGATGTTGTTTCAGTTACTTTTTTTGGCTACCATATTAGGATATTAGTTGGTCAATAAATAGGTTCAAGAGTATTTTAGAGGAACAATTTGAAGCCCCTAATTGGGAATTTCTACTAGTCAGTAAAAGGAAAACCACTGGCCAATTGGTTTGTTGGATAACAGATCCTGAACACTGTCTAACTTCACCCTCAACTGAAGGCCAACCACTCGACCACTAGTGTACTTGAAAGTGGAACCTTCACACTTTCCAGCCTCACCAACCATCTAGTGAACGAAGGATAGTGGCACTTGCACACCACCTCACCCACCAACCAACTAGTGGAGCCTAGTGACTGAGCAATGAATATTTCCAAAAAGTTAAAATAGTTGTTGAAAGTTGTCCCCTCTAGCCTCTTTCACCTCATAATGGATTATTTATATTCATAGAACCTAAAAAATTATCAAGGGACCTCTACGGGATATAAAAACACTCCCAAGAAGGCTTAGAAAATATTGGTTACTTAACAATGACATCTTGGTTAATATTATGCCATCACTTGAGTTATCACTTCCACTAAAGTGAGTGTTTTGGGTTTCTTATTAAAAACATTTTAAAAAGTTTCATTATATATATTGGTTTTCTTACTATAACCAATTTAAAAATAATGTTTTTGGGTATCTTGCCTATTGTTAAATACAAGGGATAATATAACCCTCATGAATTTTAAGGGATGATAAGTATCCACTCATATTGAGTTTTTGGCTGAACTCCTTTATAATATTTTCTCAAAATTTATTTTTCATTGTGATTATATCTTAAATTTATTTATCACATAATTTTATTTCATTATTTCTTCGAAATTTTAATAGTAAAATGTCCCCCCCTTTCTATCCTACTCAGACCAACACGAATAACCACGAGCTCCTTGAAACCTAGGTCTTCGTAAGTCCCTAGCCTACAGTACTTTTTTTTAGAACTGATTGGGAATGACAATTGAATTGAAAACAGACTAGCTGTCCACTTACCTAAGGGGTCTTCATGACCCCCCTGGGACGAAAATATGTATCATAGGAATATAAATTATTCATTGAGTATTATTTCACTGTGACTATCATAATTTAATAAGCTGTGAGATTCTACCAGTAGAGACTCGAATCCTGACGTACATGGACATTACATTACTTTTGCGGAATACTTAGTACATAACAAAAACACACACACAAGGACCGTAATAGTTTAGTGTCTTTGGAAACTCGGAATATAATCTTCTAATCGTGGTTAAATATCTTCAAAATCTCCCACAAAGATCCTTCTTTTTTTACCTAAAACATTTCTTTAAATCCTGGGGAAAAGAAAACATAAAAGGGTGAGCTCAAATTCTCAGTAAGGGTAAACAAATGAAAAATCAATCACATCATATTCATAAGAACATAACATTTTGGAAATCTTAACCTACAAAAGAGAGCATAATTTCATAACATGGGATAAATCATAGTAGTGAAATGAAATCCCAATAATCATAACTTAAAACATGAAACTTTTGGGCATACACACATAATCATAGAGAATCATTTCTTATTAGTTAAGACTCATTGCCAAGACTATCTTAGTGGACAAAGTCCCTTTCTGAACCGAGTCACCCTCGTTTCAATCTTGTTTCACTGAACCGGTATAACCTACCATTCCAGACATGTCTATCTGATGAGATATAAAAAGGATACCCAATTCATTGGAGGGAGATATAGGTCCCACCCATCTCATAATGATACCATTCTTATTGTGCCACAAAATCATAAATCATACATCATTGCATAACCCATGTAATAAAAATCGGAATCTTAAATATCATGACATCCTAAAACAATTCATATAAGATAAAGGAATTCATAATAATAATTCCATCACAACATAATCAAATCAATGTAATAATAGGGATAAAAAAGGATCCCTTTATTATCTTAGATGGAAAATAATTTTGATAAAACACTTGAACTCCATTCTTGAGGAAAATATCGTTTCTTCTTAAAAAACATTTTTCCTTTATTAACATGTCATACAACTTTAAACTAAAAGAAGTTGATTAAAAATTAACGTGAAAACTTGTAAAGGATACTTCTTGAAAATAATGTTTTAAAAATCCATTCATGTCGTATAAGTTAAAAAAACATTCTTCGTACTTTTGTCGGAAAAGTCAAAAAGTACCTCGTACGAAAAATGACAAAAGATTCCTTTCATATCTTTTACTAAAAACTCACCGAAGGGTAAAATTAAATATAAACTATTGTAGAAGGATATAAATATTACATATTGAGGAAACATGGATGTGGATGATAAAATACACCCCAGTAAATGCCAAAGTATAAAAAATCTCGGATAAAAATGAGATTGTGATATTCCCCTTACCTTAGGTCCGATTTGCTTTGTGAGTGTCCAAACCTCCTGTATAATGATTTAAATAATGTCATTGACTTATTCCAGAATCATACTCATTGTTATGATATCATATATGGTTCACTTATGACTTTATTTTACCCGTTCTTTTGTAAATTCCATGTTAAAGAGCGTTTTGGGTAAAATCGTTTCATTTGTCATCCGTGTTTTGACTTGTAATTATTCATTTGATTACTTAGATCATGATTACTTAATTCCAGAATATAAAACATTATTTATATATAATATATATTCAGAATATACATATATATAATAAATCAGTAAATGGAAATAAATACACCGTTCATGGAGACGGTAGGCCGTACGTACGCATGAACGCTGTTTTCGTTTCCTTATTGAGTTGAATGGAATTAAGTAGATGAAATAAATATATATACACATAAATCCAGTATCATTATTATTTCATATATTTAATGATTACTTATTATGTGTACTTTATAATCATTCATGAATGGTTAAAGTGGAGAATGAATCTCATCGCGTCATGGAGACGCTAGTCCGTACGTACGCACGAGCGATGATATCATTTTCATGATTATTTAATTGAATTGGAGTGGATGATACAATATATCAGAATCAGTATAATGTTATAATAACTATGTATAGTTATTCTTTACACCATTATACCCATCCATGTAAGGTGTTGGTGGAAAAAACAGATTACACCACGGCGTGGAGACAGTATTCCGTACGTACGCACGCGCGGTGAATTTGTTTTCCGTAGGATGGATAGAAGGTGAAATGGGGTTGTTTCATATTTATAATAACAAATCAGTATATTAGTGATACTGATGTTATTACTTTATAATGAAAAAACTAAAGAAAAATAAGTTGAAGAAGAATGAAGCTTGAAAGAATCAGGAGAATAAATTACCTCTTCTTCGATACGCCTCTTTGAAACCTCCTCTTAGGGCACTAAGATTGGTCTTTAAAGAAGACCATAACCTCTAGGATGTTTCTAGGGAAGTGGAGAAGATAATTTGGCAGGTTTTGGCCGAGATAGAAGGCTCAAATTGGTGTGAGGAGGAGAGGGAGGAGGTGCCCTTTAATAAGGGAGGAGAGGGGCACCTTTGGAATTCTAAAAAATATTAATTTATAATAAATCTAACCCCACTTAAAAACCTCCAAAAATGACTCATATTAGAATATTAGATGAGATAGGGTTGTAATATCATCAACCAATTAAATTTAGAAATGTTCGGAGCTTATTTTAAACCTTATCATTTTGATTTATCCTTATTTAATCTATTTATGTTTATTTGTGGTAAAAAAAATATAAATTTTAAATTATAAAAAATAATTACTTATTTGTTGTGAATTTTTCATAATTTTTTAATTTATAACATTATAGACCATATAAATTGAAATTTATAATTTTTAAATATTTTTGTGATTTTTAAACAATTTTATAATATGTTATTTTTATAAAATAACAATAGTGTCAATTTTGACACTATTCATTTATTTGAATTTAAATAAACTATATACAGAAGATATGTTCTAAATAAAATCTTTAATAGATTAATTAAAGGTCATATGTATCTATAAAATTAGTGGATCACATTTAATAATTCATATAATATTTATTTTATTATTTTTAAAACAATTTATCTGGTTTATCTCTTAATAAAATAATTACTACAACATTTTTGTATAATTATTTAATATACTTATTTTTGCATAAAAATTTAAAATAAAATCCTATGATGAAGATAAATATATTACCTTTCACAATAATACTTTTAATAGAATTTAATATCATAAAATCACAATATTTAAATTGTTATATTTATTAAATTATGAAGGTGACAACTTCAGCATCATTTAAAATAAACTAATATAAGTGTCATAATTGCTTGTATAAGACTCCAAATGGTCAAATATTCGACCATTGGATGATTATAGTTTACATTTACCTGACCAATAAGTTTTGGTCAGGGCTTGGTTCCTTTTATGGTCACTATTAGTTTAATAAAAACTATATTCTTGATTTTTCAGTAGATAAATAATTTCTGCATCACTATTGTGTCACAATTAATGATAATTATTTAATCCCAAAAAAGTCTAAATAAATTCTAATGATGTAGATAATTTGTTATATTTCTGGATACTATTCATTTTCGATGTTTTATGATGTTTATCACTATGTTAGAATTATTATACTTATAAGATTTAAGAGAGTGACATGTTGTCACTTTCTTTGGTTTTAATAATAATTAAATTATTTTCATAGTTAAAAGTCCATAAAATGAATCTAATCCGACCCTTAGTTGATATGGGTTGACTTTTAGCCATCAAATAGAATTTTGTCATGTGTTAGGGTGATTTTATAATATTATATTTAACCTTAATTACCCGATTTAACTTTAACCATGGTAAATAAAATTTACCGCAGTTACTATTCATAATTCCCAAAAATTAAAAGTAGCCTATTAACATAATTTGGACCCACTGATTCCAAATATGGAATCCATTTTTTCAAATTCAATACACAGAAGTTGCAGAAATTAAATTAAAATTAATCCCATTGTCAAATGAAAATGAGTTTTTGTTTAAAACATTGCAAAACATTGAATTGATTTAACCTACGAATTCAAGGTAAAATCAATGCTAATGACATAAATTATATTAAATGGTAAAAATAGATTCTATTTATACTTTAAAACCATTCAATATTATAATTTTTCCACCTAAGATATTACGATGAAAAATGTTGTTTTTAATTAAAATATAGCGTGTTTTTACTATTCATTAAAATATGAAAGTTATCGGAAAAATATAAAAACATTATCTAATGTAAATTTTTATATCCTGATTCAAAAGAAGAATTTTATTTTTTCAAATTTAACTTATAAACATGTCAAAAACTAGATTTAATGTGGGTGCTCCATCAAAAGGAGACAAAACTGCATTTTTTGAAAAATACTTATTTTACACGAAAAATTTATTTTGTTCTTATACCATGTTCTAGAAAATGTGTAAGATGAATAATAATGTTATAAAATTCTAAATTTAGTTAACACTATTCCTAACATCTGGTTCATAATAATATATCGTTGTTTAGTAAATCCCGGTATTGCGTACAACACACGCTATCGAGGAAGGTCATGATTGCGTGTAATGCGAGCCAAGTCAGGGTTACGTGTAGTGCACGACTCCTTTGTTGCTTCCTATAATAGAATCCAAACATATTTTATTTATACATTGAATATACATATATATATATACACTCAATGTTGCATAGAATAACTTCTATCAAACGAACTTGAAATTGTGTGTTACAAGAGCCAAGAAAAGTGTTGCGTATACTACAAGCTAATACGGTGTTGCGTATAGTGCCAGATAATTTTGGTGTGTCGTACAATAGAAGAAATTAATGAAATTAAAAAGAATGTATCTTATAAAATCTTGGGTTTTTACATTCTACCCCCCTTAAAATGAATTTCACCCTCGAAATTCGTCGGGGTTATAAATGGTTTACTATTCGAAAGTTTCATTAATAGAAACCCAGATCATAAAAAGAAATACCAAAACTGAACTTTAAAAACTAAAGAATGAAATATAACGGTTACCCAAATGAACTCATCACTGGGTTTCCATATAGGAGAAAATATAGACATGGAAGAGAAATCTTACCATCATGTTCTAATGGAGAGTGGTAGAGAACATGGCTATGAAAAAGCCAACAATCACAAAGCTATAGATTTGTGATGATCTAAGGTACCATCTGATTCATCGGATATAAGGGAACTAGGAAAACATTTTTGGTTTTCAAGATCATTTCCCTAAAGTTGAAAATTTTGAATTAGAAGAAATACTTACTTGATTTTGGTACAATCTTATTGTTGTTCGTGCATTGAAGAATTTCCACTTCATCTCTTAAAGAAATGAAGTTGAATTTGTTATTCGTTAAGTGTTAACAGATCATGTGATAGAATGATGGGTCATTCCATCTCTTTCAAACAAAAGGTTAGCAAAAGTTATAAGTCCATCTTATGGTTAGATTAATCGTATATGGTTCCAAAAAATGAACTTATACTTAATATATCATACCACTTAATAAAATAATACTAGTTTATACTAACCAGGGACTTCCTATAGGCCAGTGGTAGGCGATAAAGGCCAGTCACACTTCGGTTGTGGGTTCGATTCCCACGACCTTGTCCGACGCGATGGGCTGTCGCCCGTCCTGCAGGTTGTCCTTTTTCTAAAACTATATTACTATAACATCCCATCAATAATATGGAAAAAAGTTCTATCCTTAAACAATACTTAGCATATGTCCAACATAATCCATTCCAATATTCAGGCTTATCTAAAATACTTCGGTCCAAGCTCATAGTATAATGAAAATGATTACTTGAAATGTCATCAACCAAACATGTGAATACCATCATTTATCCCTCATATATCTTGTTCGTCACATTCCAGTCATGTGAATACCATAAAATGAATACCCATTGAATCTTAGTGAAAACATGAATACAGTTAAAAGTTAACACTTTCCACATACAAAAATCCTCAAAATTCTATATCCTCAAACCATGATATCACTTAGACCTTATATCAATCATGAGCTCATGAATACTGTCAAACATTTCATTTTCTCCTTATCCCTTAAATATGCGCATATCATCTGCTTTCCAAAAATATCAGAATAACCTTTCATGGTTACTGGTACCATTAATCATACACTTTCAAAACATAAGGAAAGAAAACAGTGTAACAATCCTTAGATGTCTCTTTATTCCATAGTACCATGAGATTACTTATACAACATTACACATGATAAACATGTAATCATTCCACTACATTCTTAAACCATTGACCGAGATTCAACAATTCTTTCATCTCACATATCATTTGTAGTCTCTTCATCATCATCCACATAAATACTACCCATACGACCATACTGATTCTCTTCATGAGACTTTCCCTTAGGGAATTGGTTTGCATAATGCCCGTACATTCCACATTTAAAACATTTAACCTTTGTTGATGTCGTAGCAATACCATTATCCTCATCCCTGGTGTTAACTGAACCTTTTCCTTTTCACTTACTGGATTTGTGTCCTTCTTTTCCACACCCAAAGCATATTCCAGTTCCTTTGAAACATTCTCCTTGATGCCTCTTCCCACATGATTTACATAGGGGAAATTGAACTTTCTTTCCTCTATGATCATCATGAAACTCCATCTTTCTCTTATTAGCCGAGTCAGGAAACTTTCCAAATTTTACTTTATTGATCATATTATGAGATTGCTGATTCGGCATAATAATGATGTTTGGACATCCTAATCCCATTTCATTTGGTTTCTTATGAAGAATATCATTCCATTGTCCATCATATCCTCCACTATCGTGAATCATCTTGTTTCCAGCCATTTTCTAAAACCCAAAAAGAATAGTGTGAGAGGAAAAAATCATAATAAAGGGGGAGTAACTTCAATATCTAACATCTTTGGTTTAATCTAATATCGTTACCATAGTTCTAGGACTATATCCTATACATATACTTATCCTTAGGGACTTCCCTAGACATACCTTAGAAATATCTCTAGGGATCTCACTAACGTTTTCGCATCCTAGTTTCCAAAGCTTGACTAAACTTTTCCTCTGATACCAACTATAGAGACCCAAAGCCTGACGTACATGGACATTACATTACTTTTGCGGAATACTTATTACATAACAAAAACACACACACAAGGACCGTAATAGTTTAGTGTCTTTGGAAACTCGGAATATAATCTTCTAATCGTGGTGAAAGATCTTCAAAATCTCCAATAAAGATCTTCCTTTTTTTACCTAAAACCTTTCTTTATATCCTGGGAAAAAGAAAACATAAAAGGTAGAGCTCAAATTCTCAGTAAGGGTAAACAAATGAAATATCAATCACATCATATTCATAAGAACATAACATTTTGGAAATCTTAACCTCCAAAAGAGAGCATAATTTCATAACATGGGATAAATCATAGTAGTGAAATGAAATCCCAAAAATCATAACTTAATACATGAAACTTTGTGGCATACACACATAATCAAAGAGAATCATTTCTTATTAGTCAAGACTCATTTCCAAGACTATCTTAGTGGACAAAGTCCCTTTCTGAACCGATTCACCCTCATTTCAGTCCTGTTTCACTGAACCGGTATAACCTACCATTCCAGCCATGTCTATCTCATGAGATATAAAATCTTTACCCAATGCATTGGAGGGACATATAGGTCCCACCCATCTCATAATGATACCATTCTTATGTGTGCCACAAAATCATAAATCATACATCATTGCATAACCCATGTAATACAAATGGGAATCTTAAACATCCTAACATCATAAAACAATTCATATAAGATAAAAGAATTCATAAAAATAATTCCATCACAACATAATCAAATCAATGTAATAATAGGGATAAAAACGGAACGCTTTATTATCTTAGATGGAAAATAATTTTGATAAAACACTTGAACTCCATTCTTGAGGAAAATATCCTTTCTTCTTCAAAAACATTTTTCCTTTATTAACATGTCATACAAAATTAAACTAAAAGAAGTTGATTAAAAATAAAATTGAAAACATGTAAAGGATGCTTCTTGGAAATAATTTTTGAAAAATCCATTCATGTCATATACGTTAAAAAAAACATTCTTCGTACTTTTTTCGAAAAAGTAAAAAAGTACCTCGTACGAAAAATGACAAAAGATTCCTTTCATATCTTTTTCTAAAAACTCACCGAAGGGTAAAATTTAATATAAACTATTGTAGAAGGATATAAATATTACATATTGAGGAAACATGGATGTGGATGATAAAATACACCCTAGTAAATGCCAAAGTATAAACAATCTCGGATAAAAATGAGATTGTGATATTTCCCTTACCTTAGGTCTGATTTGCTTCATAAGTGTCCGAACCTCCCGTATAATGATTTAAATAATGTCATTGACTTATTCCAGAATCATAATCATTGTTATTATATCATATATGGTTCACTTATGACTTTATTTTACCCGTTCTTTTGTAAATTCCATGTTAAAGAGCGTTTTGGGTAAAATCGTTTCATTTGTCGTCCGTGTTTTGGCTTGTAATTATTCATATGATTACTTAGATCATGATTAATAAATTACAGAATATAAAACATGATTTATATATAATATATATTCAGAATATACATATATATAATAAATCAGTAAATGGAAATAAATACACTGTTCATGGAGACGGTAGGCCGTACGTACGCATGAACGCTATTTTCGTTTCCTTATTGAGTTGAATGGAATTAAGTAGATGAAATATATATATATATATACACATAAATCTAGTATCATTATTATTTCATATATTTCTTGATTACTTATTATGTGTACTTTATAATCATTCATGAATGGTTAAAGTGGAGAATGAATGTCATCCCGTCGTAGAGACGGTAGTCCGTACGTACGCACAAGCGATGATATCATTTTCATGATTATTGAATTGAATTGGAGTGGATGATACAATATATCAGAATCAGTATGATGTTATAATAACAATGCATAGTTATTCTTTACACCATTATACCATTCCATGTATGGTGTTGGTGAAAAAACAGATTACACCACGGCGTGGAGACGGTATTCCGTACGTACGCACGCGCGGTGATTTTGTTTTCCGTAGGATGGATAGAAGGTGAAATGGGGTTGTTTCATATTTATAATAAAAAATGAGTATATTAGTGATACTGATGTTATTAATTTATAATTAAACAACTAATGAAGAATAAGTTGAAGAAGAAAGAAGCTTGAATGAATCGGGAGAATAAATTACCTCTTCTTCGATACACCTCTTTGAAACTTCCTCTTAGGGAACTAAGATTGGTCTTTAAAGAAGACCAGAACCTCTAGGATGTTTCTAGGGAAGTGGAGAAGATAATTTGGAAGGGGTTGGCCGATCTTGAAGTCTCAAATTGGTGTGAGGAGGAGAGGGAGGAGGTGCCCTTTTATAAGGGAGGAGAGGGGAACCTTTGGAATTCTTAAAAATATTAATTTATAATAAATCTAACCCTACTTAAGAACCTCCAAAAATGACTCATATTCAAATATTAGATGATATAGGGTTGTAATCACATCATACAATCAAATTTATACATGTTTGGATCTTATTTTAAACCTTATAATTTTGATTTATCCTTATTTAATCTATTTAAGTTTATTTGTGGTAATAAAATTCTAAATTTTAAATTATAACAAATAATTACTTATTTGTTGTGAATTTTCCATAATTTTTTACTTTATTACATTATAGACCATATAAATTTAAATTTATAATTTTTAAATATTTTTGTGATTTTTAAACAATTTTATAATATGTTATTTTTATAAAATAACAATAGTGTCAATTTTGAAACTATTCATTTATTTGAATTTAAATAAAATATATACAGAAGATATGTTCTAAATAAAATATTTAATAGATTAATAAAAGGTCACATGTATCTATAAAATTAGTGGATCACATTAAATAATTCATATAATATTTATTTTATTATTTTTAAAACCATTTATTTGGTTTATCTCTTAATAAAATAATTACTACAACATTTTTTGTATAATTATTTAATATACTTATTTGTTGCATAAAAATTTAAAATAAAATCTTATGATGAATATAAATATATTAACTTTAACAATAATACTTTTACTAGAATTTATCATCTTAAAATCTCAATATTTAAATTGTTATATTTATTAAATTATGAAGGTGACAACATTGGCATCATTTAAAATAAAATAAAATAATTGTCATAATTGCTTTTATAAGACTCCAAATGGTCAAATATTCGACCATTGGATGATTATAGTTTAAATTTACATGACTAATAAGTTTTGGTCAGGGTTTTGTTCCCTTTATGGTCACTATTAGTTTAATAAAAACTATATTCTTGATTTTTCACTAGATAAATAATTTCTGCATCACTATTTTGTCACAATTAATGATAATTATTTAATCCCAAAAAATTCTAAATAAATTCTCATTATGTATATAATTTTGTTATCTTTCTGGAGACTATTCATGTTTTACTTTTTATGACGTTTATCACTAAGTTAAAATTACTATACTTATATGATTTAATAGAGTGACATGTTGTCACGTTCTTTGGTTTTAATAATAATTAAATTATTTTCATGGTCAAAAGTCCATAAAATGAATCTAATCCGACCCTTAGTTGATATGGGTTTACTTTTAGCCATCAAATATAATTTTTTCATGTGTTAGGGTAATTTTATAATATTTTATTTACCCTTAATTACCCAATTTACCTTTAACTATGGTAAATAAAATTTACTGTAGTTACTATTCATAATTCCCAAAAATAAAAACTATCCTATTAACATAATTTGGACCCACTGATTCCAAATATGGAATCCATTTTTTCAAATTCAATACACAGAAGTTGCAGAAATTAAATTAAAATTAATCTCGTTGTCGAATGAAAACGGGATTTTGTTTAAAACATTGCAAAAGATTGAATTGATTTAACCTACGAATTCAAGGTAAAATCAACGCTAATTACATACGGTATATTAAATGGAAAAAATATATTCTATTTATACTTTAAAACCATTCAATATTATAATTTAACCACATAATATATTACGATGAAAAAAGTTGTTTTTAATTAAAATATAGCGTGTTTTTACTATTCATTAAAATATGAAAGTTATCGGAAAAATATAAAAACTTTATCTAATGTAAATTTTTATATCCTGATTCAAAAGAAGAATTTTATTTTGTCAAATTGAACTTATAAACATGTCAAAAACTAGATTTAATGTGGGTGCTCCATCAAAAGGCGGCAAAACTACATTTTTTGAAAAACACTTATTTTACCCGAAAATTTTATTTTGTTCTTATACCATGTTCTAGAAAATGTGTAAGATGAATAATAATGTTAGAAAATTAAAAATTTAGTTAAAACTATTCATAACGGCTAGTTCATAATAATATACCGTTGTTTAGTAAATCCCGGTATTGCGTACAACACACGCTATCGAGGAAGGTCGTGATTGTGTGTAATGCGAGCCAAGTCAGGGTTGCGTGTAGTGCACGACTCCTTTGTTGTTGCGTATAATAGAATCCAACCATATTTTATTTATACATTGAATATATATATATATACACTCAATGTTGCGTAGAATAAATTCTATCAAACGAACTTGAAATTGTGTGTAATAAGAGCTAAGAAAAGTGTTGCGTATACTGCAAGCTAATACAGTGTTGCGTATAGCGCAAGATAATCTTGGTGTGTCATACAATAGAAGATATGAATGAAATTAAAAATAATGTATCTTATAAAATCTCGGGTTGTTACACTACCAACATTCAAGCATGACCCTCCCGTAATTTAGATATACACACAAAAGTAAAATAACAAGTTTAATATAAACTTAAATAATTTAAACACGCAAAATATATAACAAAGGAAAAATAAATCCCCCAGGATCACCTTCTAATTCCCTCACACAAAACCATCCATTCTTCAACCACAACCTCCACATATATAGTGTTCCACCAATAAACAAAAATAAAAGCGATAAATAACCTATGTGTTTGAAGATACTAAAACACTAAAAATAAACACTAACATACCTAGATATATATCAAATGAGACCTAAGGTCATGCTCTGTCCAAACATGGATACCATTCTTAGAATCAAGGTAAGAACCTACAAATCCACTAAGTTTACAAACACCAAGTGGTGTCAGTAGGGTAGGAGATTGATAAACTAGTTGGTAATCACCACATAGCACATGATTTTCATGAAAAAAAATTATAGTTTTAAATACATTTAGAAAATATATTTTATAATTGAGATATGAAAACCAAACAACATACTATACCATTTTATGAAAATCTCACCCCATATTCGTTTTAAATGATAAAAATTACTTTGAAATCATTGTCTTTTCCTATGTTTCATATATTAAATGCACACATTTAGAAATAACTTTTTTAAACCCACATTAGAAGATCCTTTAAAAATTCAATCCATGTGAACCATGCCTCTAAAATACCCATTTTTTACTTACTTTAAAAATACAAAAATAAGGAAAACACAACATAAACAAATGAAACACCAATAAAGTAATTAATAAAATAATCTGAATAAGATATTAAAGTGTATAATAAGTAAGAAATAAAAATGAATCAGGTTGAAGATAAACAATCACAATATTATCCATAAAAGTGAGAGTGGTAACCAACCAATATGTAACACCACAAGAATAATCCACAACATATGGGGAGGATCTCTGAAATATAGGTTTTCAAGGTAAATGGATCACTCATGGAACACTAGACGACTATGTGACCTGAAAAAGTAAACCAAACCCGGGATCCCTCAAAGTCTCACTGACAATGACCCCTAGCTAGTCCACACACTAAGAAAGAGAATCAACTGTCTGGTTACTATCTTACACATGATTTCCCATGTGGAAACTAAAAAATATATATCACCAATAAAATCCCATAATAAAGAACATAGTTTTAAACCATTCCTCATTTCGAAATCCCCTTTGAAAAACCACATGAAAATCAAAAAATTCCTTGTGTCTATTTCACAAAAATTTGGTAAGATCATAATATTTTTAAATGAAAACAAATCCTTTAAAAAAACCTCTTTCAAAACATTTTTGAAAATCAAATTCAAAAATAGAGCATAAATTTAAAATATTACCATTTTAGACATTATACACATATTCACTAATATATATATAGATATCTATCAATTCACATATTCACATTTTCTCATGTGAATATGTGAACATGTGTATATATATAACCATACAACTGTGCACAAGAACTGAACATGTCAAGAGACATTCTTAACATTGGACATTATTAAATAACACGAGGAACAAATAATTAAACTTAATAAAACCCCTCAAACAAGGAAACCCCAAATAATATAACATTGACAACATGCGTCACCTGATGAAATTTCATGAATAACCTAATATAATTTTTAAATACATAATTACGTAATGAAAACAACCATAAATATTTTATAGGATAAAATATAATTTATTCATTGAAGCAAGATGGAAATTAACGGAAAATCTATAAGAATCCAATTAGAAATAAAACTTAATTCCTTAAAAACCTTATCAATGTACATTTAGAAATACAAATTGAACATAAATGGAATTTATGAATTTAAATAAATCCAATTTAAATCACACAAGAACATGAATTATATTAGGGGAAAGCAGAATCATGAAAACACCTACCTATGGTGATCACAGGTAATGAAAAACCACCACCAATGATGGGAAGAAGGTCTTGATATAAGATAACACACCCAAAAAATAAAATACATAAAATTTTGGAATCTAAAACCCACCTAGGGTACGTATAGAGAAAAATAGTGAGAGGGTGGTTAGAAAAACCAATCATAAATAAGAAGGGGAGGAGGAGGAGAGAATATAACCTTACTTAAATGGAGATCCACTCGAAATTGAATGAGAAATCACAAAGTGGAGGAGGTCAGAGGAGGGATAATGTGAATGGGGGAGGGATTACTTAATGTTTCATGTAAGAGGGGGTAAAGGAGAGAGGGATAATTAATTTAGATAAATAGAAGTTGGAAAATTGTAATTTTTTTATTTTTGTAAGACTCTAGGTGTATCGCAAGGCTGCCACATGGTTTACCTAAACCATAAAACAACCATGGTCCCTTCACTTGGAACACATGGAACTCACATTTTTATATTGAATTATTATACATCCCGTCACAAATAGTTTTAAAATCCTCTATAAACCATTGAATTGATTTTCATAGTCTCTACACTGTTTTCACTAACTATGAACTAATTGTGAGGTAGGCCAAATTTCATAAAAATTTAAAACAATTTAAATGGTCTGGCCTCGAAATCCTAAGAAAATATTAATAGAAAAAAAAATAATGTAATAAAAATTTGTGTTTCACATAATTGGTTTAGATATATAAAAAATATCTTAGTCTTCCAATCATTATTGGGAGGTCGAGAAAAGTAATTTTCCAATCAATTCCTATGATGGTCTGTAAACATATTAGTGGTTGGAGGGGGAAGTTCCTATAAATGGTGGGAAATTATTTCCTGATCAAAGTTGTGGCCCAATATATTCGGACATATGTCATGTATTTGTTTAAAATAAAATAAAAATTTATTGATTAAATTCATGCAACATTTTCAAATTTATAGTGGGGGCAAGAAGTTGGGAAAAATAAAAAACATGGGCTTGATTTAGTGGCCTCGATTCTCTCTCAATTAGAACTAACCACTTTCATCCACCCTCAACCATCGTATACCACCACTTTAATTCTCTCTATACTGTCTTCCCATTTTTATCACCTTCTGAATCTCCCCCCTTCCAATATAAATTTTTGGTTTGGGTTTATTATTTTCATTTTTAGTGCATCGATGATATTTGTATTTATATTTTTAACTTTGATTTTCCATTTGATTTTCCATTTTCGACCCTTTTCTTTTCTTTTTGTATTTGTAGTTCCAATTATTCGTATTTCTAAGATATATTTTAATTTATGAATTATTTTTTGAGATTAAGGTTTAATTAAATCATTATTTGAGGAATTCTTGTTATAAATAATGATATTTTTCATGATTAATGTGTGTATATGGTATGCCTTTTGACTATATTTTGAATGAGGTATTTTAAGTTTTATAGGATTTTGAAGCATGAATATGAAGTATTGATAATAAATATTTATAGTTTATTATACTAATTTCAGGAAATTTTTTATTATTTTATGAAATAATGGAAATTAAATGTATTCAAAGTAATATTTTTTATCCAATATGTTGTATTTATTTTTTATAAAATATTTCATTTTTTTATATTTTTATTTATAAAAGAAAACATAAAATTAATTTCAAAATATAACAACCTATTTTAAATTATTTATATTTGTTATAGATAATAATGATTCAATGTAAGATTACCGCACTATGAATAAATGATGAATATATGGAAGGCATTGATGTTTTTTTTGTAATTTTAAAAAAAAAATTCTAATCAATAACATATTTTTCTATCCATCCATAAAATGCTTGAATATGAAGAATTCAAAAATCAAAGAAATCAAATATCATTTAAATTATCATGGTTTTATCCCTAGTTACAATCCTTGGATTCAGTATGAAAAAACTGGCCATAATTCAAGATCTATTGATGATGATTTTCATGATGATAATTCTGATCAGATTTCAGAAATGGTTTATTATATTAAATTTCAATCAATTATGAAATAAAAAATAATTGAGAATCTATATGTTGATTCTAAAAAAATATTTTATCCATATTTTATTGAATTTAAAGTTTTGTAAATAGTCTTAAGATTGATTAACATGAAGGTGAAAAATGGATGGAATGTCAAGAGTTTTATAAAGTTACTACAAGTTTTGAAAGATATACTTCTATATGACAATGATAATCCAAATTCAAATTATAATGAGAATAAAATATTATGCCTGATGGGTTTGTGGTATAAGAAAAAAAAATACTACTTGAATTTTTGTGTGTTTTATTGGATGGAATATGAAGGTTTCTGAGAGTGTCCTAAATACAGGACATCGTAAAATATGTTGGGATTAAAATCACCAACCAATTTAAATATTATAAATACTTTTTCTAAGGAAATATGGGATCTTCCTAAAAATTTTCATTTGAAACATTTATTTAAAAATTAAAATTATTAATAATGATAAGATGAAATATATATGAGTAGATATATAACATGAAGTTATGTCATCTAGCTGATTGTCCATAGTTGAAGAAAATAGATCAACAATTTCCTATATTTGTAAATGAAGTTAGAAATTATAGACTTGGATTATGATTAGATGGAATGGATCCATATCGAATATTTATTATGAAAAATAGTCCATGGTCTATTTTATTGGTAATCTACAACTAATCACCTGAATTTTGTATGAAAATGAAATATATAATGTTGAGTTTAATGATGTATGGACCGAAATAGTCTAAAAATGATATTGATGTTTTCTTATAACAATTTATCGATGATTTGAAACTTTTATGGGAGGATGGTATTATAGTGTTTTATTCTGATAAAATGGACAATTTTCTAATTCATGCGATGATTATGTTCACTATAAATTGATTCCAAACATATGGAAATTTTATTGGATATAGTGTTAAGGGGCATAATCTTATCCAATTTTCGAAAAAAAACCATTTTATCAATTACAACAAGAGAAAAAATAGAATACATGGGTCATTAGAGGTTTTTGACTATGTATCACTCTTATAAAATATAAAAAAAGGAATTCAATGACTCAAAAGAGTTTTATATTGCACTAAAACCTTTTTACACCAATCAATATTTTGAGATGGTGAAAAAAATTACATCACATTCAAAAAGACACAATGATATGGTAATGATAGAAATATTTGGATGAAAGGATCAATATTTTTTGAGATTCTGTATTGGAGATATCATAAGTCAAATATAACATTGATATCATGCATGTGAATAAGAATATATGTGACATCATGATTGAAATACTGTTAGATATTGAAGGAAATAATAAATATGGGTAAAATGCATGATTGGACATAAAATCATAAGGAATATGTTTGAAAGTACCTCTCACTCCAAATGGAATATGAACTCACCTGACTCCAACTTTTCATACATTATCTAAGATGGATATAATGACATTTTTTGAATGTATGCATGGTATAAATGTGCCGCATGGTATTTCATCAACTGTAAAAAAATTTGTGTAACTTAGTGATTTGATGTTTTCAGACATGTAATCTCCTGATTTTCATTTCATGAGGAAACAAATCCTACCCATTTAATTGCATATAATATTTTTCATCCATGAGAAAATGATTATCATGAATGTGTGATATTTTTTCAATTAAATTTTTAACCATGTAGTTGATTTGAATTCATTGAACGATTTGGATATTGATGGAATTTCTATACATTATCAACTGAAAATGTATATTCCTCTATGTTTTTTGATAACATGGGGCATTTAATGGTTCATTTGGTGTGAGAAATAAATAATTTAAGACTTGTATATCTATCTCAGATATATCCTTTTGAAAGGTATATGAATATATTGATGGAATGTGTTAATAAAATTTATCGACACAAATCCACTAATATTGAGAAGTATATTTCTAAAGAGTTTGTAGTCTTTTTTACAAGCTACTTGTTTGTATAAGAGAACATCGGTTTGTCTACATCTCACCATGAACAAGTCAATTATGGGGGAAATGGGATCTGTGTCTTGAAAGTAAAATCACTAATAATTGAGTAGATAAAGGAAGTAAATTTATTCATCTTGAGTAACATTGGTGATGCTAAACCATATATATCTTTTCATATTAATGTGTTAAAACAATGTTATGTAATGGAGAAAGATATGAGTATTTTAAATGAACATAAAAACCCTTTCTTCTATATTTCAAAGAGACTATGTGTGGTAGATCATATGTATTGGAAACATTGGGAGGGTTAGTGGGAATACAATGTTTAAATTTGATAACATGGTTTTGGTATGAAATTAATGGATATACATTTCATATGATAGACCAAGATAATATAAGTTCTAATCATAATAGTATTGTATTTGTGTTCGTAGAAGCAATTATTATTTCAAGTTCCAAATAAAGAAACCAAAACTCTACATCAAGTGCATATTACATAATCATTAAAGAAATATGGGAGGTTGACTAAATTGTGTTTTATGTTCCATTGTTTAACTATAGATGGGTTGTCGATAACAATTGTGTCAAACATGATGAATTAGGTATGCCACTATTTTATATAAATAGATTGGTATAAAAAAATAATCCTTTTATCATGGAAACATGTGAAAATCAAATTTTATATATTATTGATCCAACAAATATATAGTGGATTATCGTTTAATATGAAAAAAAGTTTTATTTGGTGATGATGATTTATGTGAGATCCCTACATCCATGAAAATATTGATAGATAATATTGATGTCGATTTCACAGACATGGTTTCTTCCATATGTAACAATCATGAGGATATAATTTAGGAAAAAATCCATGAGTAATTTTCTAATGTCACAATTTAAATATATTTATTTCTTTTTTTCATTTTAAAATTTCATAAAATGTTAGATATATATATATTACTTAAAACACATATTATAAATAATATGTTAATTTTTTTTATATTAGTCTAATTTTTTTTGGTTTTACCCTTCTATTATTGGATTTTATGGGAAAAAATTCATTATAATTTATTGTCAAGACCCATACCCCGAGGCTCATGCCGTGACTACCCCAAGCCTGCCTTCTAAAGGCCAGGGGCTAGCGACAAGCACTGAAGGAATCAACCTACATGTTGGAGGCATTTTCCAAGTACGTGTACACATGCACACTCACAAACCTCGCCCATAATAGTGAAAAGGAAAATCAATATGCCATTAAGACAACCACAGAGAGTATAACAGTCTAAACTAGAAGTGAAGGGGCTAGAATAAAAACCTAACAAAAAATGTGGAAAATAAGAAAGTAAAAAAGTCCCTTAAATTCTATCCACTAAAAACCCTACATGAAGGGTAGTGTTAGAGTGATTACTGGAATCTATAAGACCATTCCTCGCTTGTATGATCTCACTGGGGACTGCCTACTCCTGGGCCACCAAGGCCTCCGTCAAAGCACCGATCATCTGCACAAGACATGACATGTGTGGGAAAAGTCCGTGAAGGGGTGAGTAACACAATACTCGGTAGGGACCGAAAACCACAAAGAACGAACAAAAATGAAAAGTATACATGAATTAATGGAAAACACACATAGGTATAATCTAAAGGAAGGAAAGAAAGACAAACAGTCATAATGCTTAACACCTTATACTACTGAAGCACTCATCCCAGATGAGTGCTTGGGGCTACTGAATCACCTAGAACCACACTTCATATGGGCCAGCTTTATCACATATATCCTTTCATCTCTTGGTCTAGATGGATCACATAGACCCACTTGTCTCTTAGGATAGATGGATCACATGGACCCGATTGTCTCTAGGGCCAGCTGGATTACTCAGACCCGCTCATCTCTTGGGCCAACTGGATCACTTAGATCTGCTCGTCTCTTGGGAAAGTTGGATCATGTAGACCGACTCTTCTCTTTTGTGAGATGGGTCATGTAGACCTAATCGTCTCTTGGTCCAGCTAGATCACACAGACCCACTCATCATAGTCTTCTCGATACATCCAACCACAAGATTCCTGCTTATAGCACTCTTGATTCCATGATAGTCTACCCCTCAATACATAGTTTATATCTAAACATCCAAAAAATCCCAATTAGTGTGTAACAAAATTACCACCTAATTGTGGGGGTCCCAACACCTCAAACATATCGTCAATCGGACATACGGTTTGGAAGTTATACCTGTTTTTCTGAAAATGGATTGTTGGGTCCGAGTCTGGTCCAACCAGGCCAGGACGACCTGACCCGATGTGGGTCCATCACGCTAGGAAAGCCCAGACAACTAGGATATACTGAACTACTATGAGTGGGGAAAATAATCTTTCTTGGATGTGGCGGTGGTCGTCGCATTTCCCCCTTGTCAATGCAGCGATTTCGCTTTGTGACCACCCCACAGTTTGCTGTGGGCCCTCCTACAACAGTCTCGTTGGACTACAACCCTCCGGCCGCAAGGCAAGGCTCGGTGTCACATTCGTGAAAGCCCCACCACCAGTAATTTCCATCGACCCTTGTCACCACCCCACGATGGTTTTCATGGGGTTCTCCACCACCACGGCACACCACCTTCCGCACCACCATAACTTGTTGGTCACGACGTCCTCCACTCGATACGGTGCCATGCTGGTGTCGTGGTCTCACACCACCGCAGCCCAATGGTCACAACCTCCTCCACTACGTCATGACACTGGTGTGCACTAGATCTCTCATGTGGCCATTGCCTCATTCCACCTCTACTGCTGACCTTCGAGCTGGAAACCCCATGTTGTCGCGGCTTCCTACCACATTATCCTTTCACTGCCATTGTTTTCTGCCACCATGTTGTGATCATTGAGGTATTACAGAGATAGATATAAGAGGAATGAAGAATAGGGGAGTAATAGAATCACATGAACACCCAAGGTGGATGGGTTGGGCCTTGTCTGTGTCGGCCTTGATCCATTCATGTATGAAATTTAAGGGCGGCTAAACAAAGTTTTAAATAAAAAAACAGAATCAACATGAATCTATTTTCACAATGTTTATCCCAAAATAAAACGCATCCCACATGAAAAAACTACCCATGGATCAACCTATTGGTGGGTTGATAAACAAACATTGTTTTAGAATGAAGGAAAGAGAAATAAATTCACAAAGAATAATCCCCTTCCTGGTGAACAGGTTCGATTGGAGGAAAGATTTGTTGTTGAAGATGATTCATCCGCAAAAGTCCGTGATTCTTCATCGAGGGAGAGATCTCTCGAAGAGGAGGGGGAGTTCTCAAATTTGTTGGTGATCGGTGTTCATCATTCATCAATGATGATCCTCCAATTATTTTGAGTGATTTTCCAAATCTAGATCTGATCTCCAATTCATGTTATCCCCTCTAAATGGGAAAATGTTTTGCGGCATTCCTGTTACGCTGAGTTGCTTCCATTACACTATTTAATTTATGAATAATGTTTCTATTAAATTTCATTGTAGATTCATTATGTGACTTATTTTATGGAATCCAATAGTTTGCTTGTCGCTGCATTGTATTGAAACAATTTTGAATAAAATAAACATTTTAAGATTATTTTATTTTTTTATAAAACGTCCAAAAAATTACTTTTTCCCTCAATCCGCACAAGTTGAGGTTAGGCCCATTCTAAGGTAATTTCAGCGTTTTAGATGCAATGGTGCACTTGTATTTTTAATTCATCCACACATTTCGATGTTTCCAAAATCATGGACACACACCATTTTAATTAGCATAAAAATAGTTCAAAAATTTATTTCAGGCACATTCGTCCTCGGAATCAAGTTCCTTCTAAGAGTTTGGTCCTGAAATAATCCCATATAAGTTACCAAAAAATTACATGGAATTTTGGGATATTACACTACTCCAACCTTTAAGGATTCAGGTCCCTGTAAGCCAAAACAGGGGCTAAGCAAACCCATGGGGGTATTGAGCATGAATCTAAAAATACCACTCAAATGTGCTCTCATAGTGATTCCGGTTCTACCATCAAACGCACACCAGATGAATCCACCGTCTGTGAAGGATCTTCTCATGTGAATACTCAACCTCTACCAGGAACTCTACAAACATTTCACCATCATCGATGTCTAGATCGCCCCAGTCAATGATTCATGATGGATCATACATGTACCTCGTCACTTGCGACACATGGAAGACATCATGCACCCGGTGCATCTGTGGGGGGAGATCTAAGTGGAATTCCACCCCACAAACTATTCTCAGAATATGAAAAGCACCGATAAATATCATAGACAAGTTTCTGCCCCAAAAAGATCTATGTAATCTCTATCATGGTGAGACCCAAAGGATTACATGGTATCCCTCCTCGAAATCCAAGGTCCTAGGTAAGTTGTCGGAATAAATTTTTTTCCTACTCTATATAGTCCTCATCTGCTCCTCTATGACATGCACTTTCTCGGTGGTATCCCGTACCAACTATGGACACATGAGTTCTAACTCCCTTGTTCTGTCCAACATAAGAGTGATCTGCATGGTCACCCATAAAGAACCTCAAAAAGTGCCATACCAATGCTGGAGTGATACCTATTATTTTATGAAAACTGCACCAGTGGTAGGAGATCCTCACAACTACACCTGATGTCCAAGATACAAGCACATAGCATGTCCTCTAAAACATGGATTGTCCTCTCTATCTAACCATCTGTTTTTTGGTGGAATGTTTTGCACAAGAGAAGCCTAATCATGAATGCCTCATGCAATCCCTTACATAAATGAGAGGTAAAGTGTGTGTCTCAATCCGTGACCATCGTCAATGGTACCCCATGTAGTCGAACTATCTCCATCACGTAGAGGCATTCTAAGCCCTCTACTGATCCCTACTCTCAGATGGGTATGAAGTGGGCTAACATGGTGAGTCGGTAAACGATCACCCATATAGTATTGTGGCCACTAGATATCTATGGTAGTACTTTCATGATGTCTATCGAGATACCATCCCACTTCCACTCTGGTACCTAAAGTGGTTGGGTCATGCCTATTGGAACATGGTGATCTACCTTCCCTTTCTGAAAATTGAGGTACCTTGAAAGGAACTCTTCCACCGCTTTCTTTATCCCGACCACCAGTATATTATCAAAGATCCTGGTACATCTTTTCCAGTCCTGGATGCACCGCTAAATGGAGGTTTGGAACTCACTTAGAACCTCCTCCCATGACTCCACTGGCACAACAGTGCCCCTTTGCAAAGGATGACATGCTTCCCACCCATCAGAAATACATTAGGATCTTTTCTTGAGTATAAATGAGTATGATAGGCCTCACTCTCAAAATCCACAAGCTGTGTCTCCCTAACTCTCTGTAATAGTTTCGGAGTGACAAACATCTACATAAGGTAAAATACTCCATCATCATCCACAGAGGATATCTACATCATGGATAACTGCTTTCTCCTGCATCAGGAAACAACCCTATCTAGTTCTTGGTGCTTCATCAGAAAATACATACCCAACACCGTACTATGGTAGTCTGAAGATGGGGGCACTCACCAATCTTTCCCTCATCTCTTGGAAACTCTTTCAGAACCTCTCTATCCACATGGAGGGCTATCCCTTCCATGTCAAAACTAATAAGGGTGATTCTTCACTAGAAAATTTAGGCACGAACATCTGCCAGTATCCATCCAAACCCAAGAATCTCCTCACCTCAGTCATGCTCTTGGGTGGCTCCCAATCAAGCACCTCCTCTATCTTTGCTGGATCCCACGTGACTCTAGCCAGCAATATAATGTGTCCCATAATGTGGAACTCATGATTCCAAAACTGAAACTTTAAGAGATTTCTATAAATTTGTTGCCCTCAGAATGTGTCCAAGACTATTTTCATGTGTGTAGTGTGCTCCTCCTCAGACTCCGAGTACACCAGGATGTCATCAATGAATACCACGATAAAAGGGTCAAGGTAAGGCTGTATGATCCTATTCATGAGTCCCATGAACACTGTTGGGGAATTGGTCACACCAATGGACATCACCATGAAATCATATTGGATATACCGATATCTAATGGCTATCTTTAGTACATCCTCATCCTGTACACGAAGCTGATGATAGCCCTATCTAAGGTCTATCTTTGAGAACCATTTCACTCCCTTCATATGATTGAAGAGGTTATCAATCCATGGAAGTGGAAACTTGTTCTTCACTGTCACCTGGTTTAGGCACCAAAAGTCCATTAAAAACATAATACTACAATATTCATTCTTGTTAAACAAAGTTGGGGCTGCCCCCAGTGAAACACTGGGTCTTACGAATCCCTTCTTCTACAAATCATCCAATTGTCCCCTTAACTAAAAAAGATTTGCGGGAGACTTCCGATATGCTGTTTTGGATATCAGTGTTGTTCTGGGGTATAAATCAATGCATAAGTCTCCCTCTCTATGAGGAGGTAAACCCATGACATCCTCATGAATGATTTCTTTGTACTCATCCAGCACTACAGTAAAGTGAGGACTCCTCTCATCCACCACACAGAGGGCGAGGCTATCAAACTGGTGAATGATTGGATACACCCTATTATTAGAAATTCAATCTTGTGTTGTAAGAGTTCCCTTCTTTCTGGTGAATGAAAACCTGGTCCTATCCTTGAGGACACACCGCACTTTTCACCTAAGACAGTCGATCTGAGCATGAACAATGGATAAACAGTTCATGCACAGAATGACATTCTAAGGACTCAACACCGCTACTAGGAAATCCCATCCAAATATCTCACCTCCAATATTAAGATCACAATACTGAAACCAGTGTTTAATCGTCAAATCCACTCCTTTAAGAGTCTTTAATCCTAAGGATCGAGCCAACAGTTCCTATGGAATATCCAAGCTCCGAACAAGGTTCATGGAACGGAAAGAGTGACTGGTACCTGTGTCTATAATAACTATAGCTAAGGTGGAGAAGATACATATCATACCTCTAATCATCTCTAGAGTGGCTTGGTCATATGTCTCCATCACTTGATGATGACCTCGTCCCTGTCTACTGGCTCTCGGAGCCCATGTTGGACCACCTGGTGGTGGTGGTGGTAGAACCTCGGACCACTGCCCACCTCACACTTCTATTCCCTCTACCTCACCAATCCGCCTCCCTACAGACCACCTTTATCATCCTTCTGCCTCTGCCTCATTGGTCCCTAGACTGTACACTGATCATCTGCATGGCCAGTCGAGCAGTCACGAGCCATGTGTCCTTACCCTCCACAAAAGTAGCACACCCTACTCCTCTGCTGAATCCTACTACTCCAGTGGTCTCGTACCACTGACCATGTGTCCTGGGGTTGTCCCCTGAATGTATTGACCCATTTGGTTCTTGGTTCCAGCTGCCTAATACCAACAACTAAAGACTCCACCGCTTGGTGTCTACCAATAGCTTTTGCTACTGGCGCCTACTCGATCAGGAAGCTCTCAACAAGAAGGGCTCTCTCTAGCACCCCATCGGGATTAGGGATGCTAATATATACCATGGACACCCTGATCTCTCGGCTTAGTCCATTTTAAAAATCCTAGTCCTAAAAGAATAGATATCTTACCATATCTTTAGAGTAGTGAGAAAGCTCAATGAATCTCGTTGAGTACTCCAACATTTTCTTACCACCCTATTGTAGGTGCAGTAGCCCCTGTATGCGCACTAAGTGCAACGTTTCTAGGAAGAAATCCTCACTAAAGAGGCACTCACAGTATATCGAGCTGTGGGTCGCATCATTGTGTGTCTGGATCATCATGCTCCATCATCTCCCCACTGAGCCCTAAAGAAGGCTCATGGCTAAGATGGCCATCCGGTCGAGAGGCGTCCCCACTAGACAGAACACTTGTGAAACCACCTCAAGACAATCGTCAGACACATGGGGGTCTATCTCACCCCTCAAACAGAGAGGTCTCTGCCTATGGAACTCGTGTAAGGAACTGAACCTATGCACGTCCTCTACTGGTAACGCTGGTAGGAACTGTTGATCGGTAGGTGGAGGGAACACTGGTGCACCACCTGGTGGGTCCATCTCTAGCATCATTCCCTGAATAGAAGCCTTGTCACTGGGTATACCATAATTGTGGTCACGTACCGAAATCTTGGATGGCTGTATGCATGAAGGCATATCTAAATAGATCAAGATGAACTAAATTCAATAGATAATACCTCGTGAACTGACTCTGACAAAAAAGGACATGAGAAGACATTCAATTCCTATATGATGAATGCAACCAGCATTTTCATCTACCATGAAAAAAAATAATTCCGGGTCCTAGTGTATAGATACGTCAGCCACCTCACCAACACTGGACTCCCTGAGTCCGAAGGTCAAACTCGAAACATTCAAAATTGTTTCTCCAATAAAATACCACAGACTCCATGTCATGGAGGTTGAACTGACCACCTCAGATACCAACTTTTCATGACCCATCCCAGGGGCCCGTGCCACGACTACCCCGAGACCGCATCACAAAGTCCAGGGGATGGAGACTAGTTCCAAAGGAATCAACCTAAAAGTAGGAGACATTTTCCAAGTATTTGTACACACACTCACTCACAACCCCAACCCATTATACATTAAAAGAAAATGAGTATTCCACTAAGACATCCTCAAAGAGTATAAAAGTAAAAGATTAATGTAAAGGGGCCAGAATACAAGACCAACAAATTCAAGCATAAAAAATGAAGGTACAAAGGTCCCTAAAAATCAGTCCACTAAAAACCCTACCTGAAGGGTAGGTGTAGAGTGACTACTGGAAGCCATAGAAGTACGAATCTCCTATCTGATCTCATCGGGCACTGCTTGGTCCTGGGCCACCAAGGTCTCTGTTGAAGCGTCGATCGTCTGCACAAGACACACCATGTGATCATGGAACCCATGTAGGGGTGATTAAAAAATACTCAATAGGGACCCCAGACCATAAATAATGTCCATAAATGAGTATTTCACAGGAAGCAATGGACAACGCACACATGTATAATCTAATAGAAAGAAAGAAATGCTAACTGTCATAACACTTAACACATTGTACTGCAGAAGAACTAATACCTAATTATTTTATGGATCTACTAGATCATATAGACCTACTCTTCATAGGGATCAACAGAATCACATATTCCCCCTCATCTCTTTTTCCAACTAGATCACTTAGACCAACTCATCTCTTGGGACATCTGGATCACTTTGACCCGCATTTCTCTTGGGCCGGCTGGATCACTTAGACCCACTTGTCTCTTGGGATTTATGGATCACATAGACCTACTCATCTCTTGGGCTAGCTAGATCACTTAGACCCGATCCTCTCTTGGTCTATCTGGATCACTTAGACTCGCTCATCATAGTCTTCTCGATATAGCCAGCCGCCAGATTCCTGCATTTAGTGTGCTTGATTCCGAGAGAGTCTACTCCTCAACCGATTTTCTGCTCCTAATATTCAATTAAATTATACTTAGTGTATAATAAAATTAATCCTTATTTCAAGGGTCCTAACTTCTCAAGCGTCTCTTCAATCAGACGTACGGTTTGGAAGTTATGCCCATTTTACTAAAAAATGGTTGGTTGGGTCTGGGTTCGGTCTGACCTGGTTAGACCGAACCGACCCAACCCTTGGGCCATCAACATGACCCAATTAGGGTCTGGACCAGAATGACTGGGACATGGGTCTAGCCCCCTGGGCCATGGGCCAACGTTTCTCACACGGATGCAGTGGCGGTCGTCGTGTATGCCCCCTGGTTTGCGGGTGTTTTTACCGCATCATTGCCCCATGGTTCACCACAGGGCCCTCCTATCGCGGTCCCATTAGACAGTGGACCTTCAGCCTTCAGTTGTGGCTTAGTACCGCATCCACCAATTTACCACCGTTGGAAGTTGCTGATGGCCCTTGTTACCGCCCCACGACTGTTTTTGTACGGTTCTCTACCACCATGGCTCACCGTCGACGCGCTGCCCTCTGCACCACCACAGTCCGATTGCTACGGCTTCCTCCACCTGACACAAAACCTCGATGTATCTATGGTCCCACACCGCCATAGCCTGATGTTTTTGGTCTCCTCCTCTTTGGCATGCCCCTGGCACGTGATGCCTCCGGCATTCGACCATTTCTACATTGTGCATTCGCCACCTGCCATCAAGCTGGAAGCCCCATGTCCCCACGACGTCCTACCATAGTATCCATCCACTATCGTTGCGATATATTTCCATGTTTTGAAAATTGAGTTTTTGCGGAGACATATATCAGGGGAATGAAGAACATTGGTGGAATAGGCTCACATTAACACTCAAGGCGGATGGATCAAGCCCTTTTATTTTGGCCTTGATCCATCTATGTATGAAATTTATGGGCAACTAAACAATGATTTAAATCAAAACACATATTCAACATGGATCTATTTTCTCAATGTTTATCCCAAAATAAAACCCATATCTCAAGAACAAATGACTCTCCAATCAACCTGTTGGAGGGTTGATCCATGCTAGTTGTTTTAGAAAAAGGAACGAGAAATGAATTCACAAAGAGTAAACCCCTACCTAGAGAACAAGTTTAATCAAAAGAAAGATTAGTCTCTAAAGTTGATCGATCTATGAAATTCCTCAATCCATCATCGAGGGTGGGATATCACTATGTGGAGGGGAAGTGGTCAATGTTGTTGGCAATCATTGTTCATTGTTTTTCAATGGTGAACCTCCAGATATTTAGAGTGATTTTACTGATCCAAATCTGATATGAATTTCATGTTATCCTATTATATGGGGACATGTTGTAATGTTCCTGTTATGCTGAGTCATCACCATTACACTGTTTCATTTATCAAACAGTGTTTTTGTTATATTTCATTGCAGAATAATTACACGACTTTGTTTATGGAATGGAAGAGTCAGCTCGTCACTATGTTACAGCGAAACAATTTCAAATAAAATAAACTTTTTATGTTTTTTTTTTCATAAAACGTCTGAAGATTACCATTTTTTCTCGAACCGCACCCGCTGAAGTTAGGCCCATTCTTAGGAAATGTCAGCATTCCATAAACAATGCTACCCTCAGTTTTTTAATCTGGGAACCCGTTTAGAGCATTCCAAAGCCCTGTATGGGCGGCATTTTAATTAACTTAAAAAATGGTCAAACATTTATTCCGAGCTCACTGGGCTTCAGAATATAGTTCATTTTGAGAGTCTGGTCTCAAAATAATCCCATCTAATTTTAAAAAAAAAATTACTTGGAATTATTGGACATTTTATTTCACATATAAAGTAATATTAAAATTTTTATATAAGAATATATTCAATTAATATTCTTTTTGGGGTAAACAATAGTGTAATATATTGGAGGATTTTTACTATTCACATAGAATTTTGGAGTAACTCTACTCCAAAATGATGTATTACATTGGTGATACTCTAAAAAATATGATAAACATTGGTTTTTTTAGTATTTTTTTTCTTGTATCATTTTAAAAGTTTAATTCAAATTTTTATGAAATAGCTAGATTTTATCCCTTTGTTTATGAAATTTTATCACTCATTAATGTTGTTAGAATTTTATTAATCCACTTTAATATATATGAATAAAAATAATTTTTGTTTAATTTACTCTTTGTTGAATCACTTTTCATTTTATAATTAATTTTTCTATAATAGGTGGATTTTTATATTTGTGTAATATTTTTTGTTAATATTATTTATAGGATAATGTCAGATCAATCATTAAATTCATCATGAGATTTTGGGAAAGATCATAAAAATACTTCTATTGAGGAGCATCCTCATACTTTTTCATAAGAGAAATTTAATTCCATATGGGAAGAGAATACTAGGGTTGGAAAACATGGAAACCCATGTTTACTAAAATAAGTAGTTTCCCATAGTTGGGACCAGAGGATACCAGTTAGTCAAAATCCATATTTTTTGTATTTTAGAAAAAAAACTTTTTCTTGTTAAGTGAGGACCCTACTAAAACAAACCAGATCCTATTAATACCAATAGAAAATACACAAAAAAATCAAACAACAAAACACAATTCAAACAAAAAATTCATTAAATAATTCCATCCCATCCCACCATTTCATTATCACCACAATAGTGAATCTCATTCTCCATGTCATTGCCAGTACCAGGCCATGATTATATTGTAAATTCAAAATTCAAAAATGAAACGTAAAAAAGTATTGGGCCCAACACAAATGTCCTTGGGCCATGATATCAAATATTTTTCCTCAAACCATGCCCCTAGATGTTGATCAACCCATAAAACTCACCAACTCACTAGTGAGATCACTTAATACATCGGAGAATCCCAAAACACACTCCCCATAATCCATTAGATATGAATAAGGATACATCTTCCCCGATCAAACAACAACCAGATCAAGTCGCTACAAAAAATTTCCTAACAGACCATCTTCATCAATTACAATGTAATAAGAATTACCAATAGGTACCGGAAGGGGGATAGTCCTATGACTGATTTTCCACCTATAAACTATTTTCCTCTAATAAAACACCTCCCAAAACCACCTTGGATACCGCCGCACCAGACTTAACGGGAAGAGAGCGATGCACTATACCATCATAGAAGAGTTTAGGGGATGAAGTCCTTGTTATAGGTCTATATAAATAACATAGTACCTACCTTTTAGGACCCATGGAACCTGAAAAACTCCATTGAAATCTGTTGGGTCCAACATAAACAGGTCAATAATATCTTTTCCGGTGTAAACTATACATTAGTGAGTCAACATTAGGGATTCCCATTTCCCCAAACAACAAAAAAACCCAATTAAAATAGTTACAAGACCAAAATCAAAAAATAAAAAAGGTCCATAGATTACAAACAATATAGGAAGAAGATAAATAAATACATGAAGAGCCTCTTGTAATGTAATCACCCACCCAAACATCACATCCTAAATCCTTCTTTATACCTACCGCACCATAGAAACCCGGGGTGGAGAAACATGGTAGGAAATTAGAGAAGAGTTGAAGCAAGATATGGGAGAAACATTGGCACATGAACAACACAATCTGTGACTTCTGGGTCACTGATTATGACTCAACCAACAAATCCAAAACAATCCCTAAAAACAATCACTACAGACCTGATAGAGGTCGAAACATAGAAGAAGATGGAAAGAGCAGAGGAAGAGGCACCTTCATCTTCAATAGAATGAAATTACCTTAAAGAAAAAAAAATGAATGCACTCGTATATTTAAGTCATTCTTGAAGGAACACCAATCTATAGGAAGAAGACAATAACCTAACATAAGGAAACACCATCAAAGAGAGAGTTTCCAGATGAAATGGCGATATAATCCAAGGGACTCCAGAATAAGTAATAAATATAAGAGGTGGATAGGGGGAGGCACATCCAAATATCCCATAATAATTCCCTATCTAAATCGCCATAGAGGGGAACCCTAGTTCGAGAGAAAGGGTTGTTGAAAAAGGATTCCAGTTGAGTTTGATGATACTGAAATTCCTAGGAGCCCTAATTCAAAACAATTTATGACACTTATTATAGTGAATGATTATTATTTATTGTTATTTTGATTTTCAATTTCATAAGTGTCTAAAAATAGAAAATATATCAATTATGAGAAAATTTTTTAGTAAGATCATTTTTTATTATTTTAATTATCATTATTTTTTATAAATATTGGTTTCCCCCTTCTTATCAGATGACATATGATATAAATAACAGTAGATCACTAAAGAATAAATATTTATCTTTGTAAATTATGATATATAAGGATTTTATGTCAACCCTCACATCATATTTCTTTTTTGGTATGAAAAAAAGCCATGTGACATTTACCCATTTCTAGATGAAGATACCTGGAAGCAGTTTGTTGAAAGTAGACCAAATTAATCATATTTTTTCAAGTGCAATATTATATTTTCAATTTTTTTATATTAATGTTAATATTAAGGATTTTTTTATTCTTAATTTATAGTAAATAATGAGACATCATCTAGAGATCCAATCCAAAAATATATACCCTCATAAATTATCTTGTGGAGGGTATATGTTAATGGAAGAAAAAAATGAAATCTCGAAAAGTTCAAAAATTGAGAGATGAATCTTTAGGATCTGTAGAGGTTGATCCTCTATCCCCCCAGTTAGAAATAAAAAATGAAAGAGGGCCCAAATGATCACAAAAGGAAAATATATTATAGAACATTTGAGGGTTGTAGCTGAGAGGATTATAAGAAGTTATTTAATTTATTTATGTTATTTTAGTTAATTAAAATATTTATATATTGTGATTCACTAATGAATTTTTTAAATATTCTATATAAGAATCCCTTGAGAAAAAGATCACGCATGGGACCTTTTTTACTATGGTTAGGAAGGATATTTTAGCTACTGCATTGGGAAAGACTAAACACTCAGGTCGTGCATGAGGATACACATCAGGTGTATCAGTAATTTTTTTGGTTGTTCTAAATCTTCATAAATGGAGGGTGTATATAAAAGAAAAATATAATATTTATAAGGTTATGTTTTTGAACTGGGTGAGAAAATGGAGGATAGGATCAGAGCTTCAGTACAATCGATGTTTGCAAACATACAAAGACAGTTTCAGGTTGCATCTCCCACTCCTCCACCGCCATCCAAAAATCCCACTCCTCCACCTACACCTACAGATGACAATCCTTCACCTCTTCTTGAAAATCCCACTCCATAACTACCTCCTAATTACCCATATTCTACACCTCATCATCCATAACTTCCCATTTATTTTGAGTTATTTGTTGAGGATCCACAACATAATTATGTTTTATATGTGATTATATATTATATTAGGGATGTTTTTTATCATTAACAAATAGAGATGATGATTCTTAGGGTCACAATGTAGGATATTATAGATAGACCAAAAATAGTACAATTTCTTATATATGATGTGACTACATTTGGATAGAGTATCAGCCATTTTTCAGTCTTTCCATCTAGACTAATATGAAAAATTACCATTGAGGTATGCATATATTATATCCATTATTTTATAATGGTGTTAATTTTTTTTTAAAAATTTAAAATTTATATATTTATCTATTTTTTAACAGGAACAATTTAAAGGTAAATAGATACTGTATAATTCAAAACAATTATTGAATACGTAAGTTTGATTATTTGAATACTTGTATATATTATAATGATATTTATTTTTATTTCATACATATTATTTTCATAGAGGGCATGGTATTACATTATAGAGACAATAGGAATGAGGAACACAAAGATAAAATAGGTAAAATAAAAGATGAATTATCATTTATAATTACGATATTTTGGATGGATGTACTTAAAATATTATTTTCAACTGAAACAATATTTTTATATAGATCTTTTAAATTCATGATGTAAAGGAATGTAGATACTATGCTATATGCTTATTGTTTAAAATAATTTTAACCTAGATAGTTACAAACTTCCTTATGGGAAGATTTTATTATAATCATTCCTTTAATTTTTTTCATTCCTTAATTAAAAATACATGAAAAATGACTTCTTTTAAATTTTCATCTTTTTAATGAAAATAATATTTATACTAGATAAGATATATATCAATTAGAAAGATAATGGGTAGATTATTTCATAGTTTTTATTGAGTTTTAGTTTTTTTATAATATAAATTGTCAAATTTAAATTCCGAATTATTATGTTATAATGATTTGAATTTGTGATTACAGTTTGCAGTTGTTTTTCAGCTATTTTTTTGGTTCTTTTATTTTATTATTTTTTTATTTTTTTATTTAATATTAAAAAAAATATGATTCACATCGGTTATTATATAACCGATGTGAATTTTTTTTAAGTTAACATTCACGTTGGTTATATAAAAACTGTTGTGAAAATTTATTTTACACATGAGTTATTTGAAATAACCAATGTGTTTAATAGTTTTGACATCTATTTTAATATAACCGACATGGAAAATAACTCAATCAATAGTTTTAGGCTAGTTTCTATGACTATATTTTGAAAAACCAATTTGATTCACAAATGAATTTTTTCAAATCATTTTTTCACTTCACAACATTTTCTACAATTTAGTAATAGTGAAAAATAGTTTTTCATGCACGATTTTGCTGTCAATCAGTTGCACTAATTTAGATATTATATGGTAAGAGACTAGTTCTATTGCCTTTGTATATTATTAGTTAGAAGATGGTATTTCAAAGTTGGTATAGTTTTTTGGATACATATGTTTAACAAGAATTTTTTATGATTTCATGGTTTATTTGGATGTGACATAATGAGATTTTTATCAAAAATAAATTCTGGCCTGAAATGGGTTGGATGCAAAGGTTTAACAATTTTATTGAGATTTAGAGAAATAAAAATGATGAAGTTTCTTTTATAGTGTAAGATATTGTAAATAAGTGTTCGATTTTGGTGAAAACTGGGATAGTTAAGGTTAAAATTGATGTTATGGTGTTTGAGGAATATTGAGTTGTTGTAGGTGTTGTTGGTCGGTGCTCCCTAGGCCATGTTTTATGAGGCAAAGAAAAAAACTTATTGTATGTTGGAGTCCTATGATTTCTATGGTAAGGGTAGTTTTTTGGGTTTGTAGTTTGTGAAGGTTTAAGGCTTTTGTGAAACTGAATTAGAGTCAATTTTTTTATTTATTTAATTTTAGACCGATGGTTTTCATTGTACTAGGGATATTGTTGGAGGATATTTGGTCTTCTGAGTATTGTTTTATATCCAGTTCACCTTTTACCTTGTGAGGATAGAAGGAAATATAGCATCACATAATGTTTCCCCATATAAGGATATATTCAAGTTCAACTTTGGTTTGATGGTTTGCCTTTTTCCATTATTCCATTAATAATCAAGTATTCTGACCATTAATATATTTTTTAGTTTGGATTCAAAAAATTATATCAAAGAAAAAATGATTGAAATTCTATGTGATATAAATTATATGGTCAGTCCAAATAATAATTTATACTTATATATAGGGATTCAAATGAGTCTGATAATAATTATTTGAATATGTGGAAGTCATTTCAATCCTTTCTCAAGATCACCCATGCATGAAATATAAAACCTACACCAAAATAGAAATTAATAACATGTTATATTTATGTGTAACGTACACTGAAGAGAAACTGAAACATTTCAACCATAATCACATGGGCATGATAGAAATCTCTAAGGGAAGAAAAAATATATCCCATCTCCATAGTGTATTCATGGGATACACTAAACCATCTAACATTCATATGGGATCTATTCTTCTTCCATGATGTGCTAGCACAAATCAAGGGGAATGAAGAGAATGAAGAGAGATACAAGTATTTGGGATTCTCTACCAAACAACACGAAAACCAAAAACACCTATTCCCATTACATGGATATGATATATCTATTCACTTGTGGAAGCTCCTTGGGTGCTGATTCATTTACTCTTGTGTTATAACACACAGATAAATTCTTTGACTTGTGCATTCACCATATGAATCCTTCTCCACCATTTCATTATATCTCATATAAGTCCTTAATATATTATTGTCAATATATATGATTAAACACAGTCATAAGTAGCAAAAAAATATGCAACCATAATGCATGAAAAACATATTTATATAAGAGAAAACACAAACACACACACAACATATATATAATCCTTTATGGAATATCTCCTTTAATATCCCACTTGCACTAAATACTATTAGACATAATGATATTTCACCTTATATTTTATCATATACAATATCCTCTAAAACCATATACAAAACTCATCTTGGATATTATCCAAAACAAATTTTTAATGTTATCATTAACGTCCCCATGTATCACATAATTTGGAATAACTTGTGAATACCCATCCAAAATAGTTTTCGATTTACTCTAAAACACTTTTAGAGTAGGTTTTTGAGCCAAACTCAATCCGAATTCAGTTATCCAAAAAGTGTGACCCCACAATCCTTTATAGTACTGAAAATAAAAACTAATATATGGAATCATGAATGTAATTAAAGAGATGCATAAAGAAAATTGTCAATGTTTCTCAAGCTATAAAAGAATCTAGAATGATATCCATCAAACACACGTATCTCTATACAGGTGTCCACCAGTCTATATCATATGAAAACATGCTTTCTCATCTTTTCCATTTATCCAAGGCATTGAGTGACTATAGGGCATAGATCATGTCAATCCCATAAATCCAACTCATATGTTATTGATTCTTAGAGTATAGAATAAATTGGTCGGTGAATATATCACATATCAATCACCCTTATGGTTAAGTACATCATATGTCCCTTATCTGGATAGATATATAATATATTGGTGAGGTCTCACAATCACATAATATATCTCAATTGTGTGCCTATATATTATACAAGTCATAAAAGTGGAAGAATCCATTCTTAGTTAAGCTCTAACTGGTGACATAATCAATGACATGCATAACTATCCCCATATTAGCTATGCCAATATGTTGACTTATGTAAGTAGGGTATCAATATATAAAGTTTCTCATGCTAGGTTTCTCGCCAAACATAGATATTGGGGACTCAAATATGTTCCATTAACCCTATTAAAACCAAATAAACATGTATAACACTCTATGTGGTATACCTAGTGGGTCCTCCAGATCACAAAACCCCCTTTTCACCTCATTATAATATTTTTTATCTCTATTTAAGAATCCTACTCATGATAAAATCAACATTTAACCATAAAATATAATAATTAATTAATAAAATTGATTAAGAAAAACTCAAATCCATACATTGAGTGGTAAATTATCATTACACTCACAAAATGTTTATCAATATATACAGATATGCTTCCAATGTGAAAGAGTGATAGTGTGAAAATTTCCTTTCATCATTTATGATGCATTTCATATTCTTAATACTAATTTAAGAATATTTAACAAACCCAGAATAAGCTTCAGTTAATCATATCATATATAATAAACTGCAAGATTAGCCTTATGTCTACTGTACTTTTTAGGATTTGTTAACTCATCACATAATTTTATAATCCATGCCATATCTCTATGTGACTATATGATAAATCCCTAGCATGAACCTTTTAGTTATAAATATCTATGAATTAATCAAGCATGAATAATGGTGTTATTTAGGAATCATAATCCTAACCGTTTAAATTATTGAACACATTCATACTTCATAACATAATAACATTAAATGTTATGACAAAAACGTTTGTTGTTTACTCAGAACTCATTCAAATTTTATCACCATAATCATTGGAACCATTTCCAAAAAAAATTCCATGAAATATTGTAACTACATACATTATTGTATACCAGTACATCCTAAACTTTTTTATGATAGGGTGATATACATTTTTTCTGATAACTAATATAACTCTTTACATTTATCTATACAACAATACCCAAATGTATTCAAGGATATAAAGTGTAATATAATATATAATTTGACACGTAAAATCCGATAGTTATATCCACTGATCAATGATAACATTAACATCCCTCCTTGCACCCATTTTCTTGGGAAGAGTTAGTGGCTTATAACGGCTTTAGGTGACATCCCCAAGACAACAAATACTTGTAACAAATTCCAATGACATCAAGAACATTTGAGGGATGATTTTCCCTTTAAAAGATAAACATCCCAACCATAATACATTAACCAAACGAACCTATATACGATGAAATATTAAAAAATACCACATAATAACATAACTAATGATATATAACCAAGCCAACCAACATATCATTGTATAATCACAAACCAAGTGACATAAACAAAGGTATAAAAAGACAAAAAACCCAAAGACTCTAAACACATAAAACCAATTGTAATGTCCCAGATCCAGTTGCAGCCCAAAGGTTCCCCATACCTGGTTGGTCAAATGGCCTCAAGCTCATTTCCTCGAATGCGAGAGGCTTCCATCTAGCAGTGAGGGTCTTGGGTGTGATAGTGGGGAAAGTATTCCCTTGTAGGTAGAGTAACACAATGTAAAAAAATAGTAAATAGTAGTGGAAGTTGTAATACCATTCAACAGAAGTAAACAACAGAATAATGAAGGTATAAAAAAATGTAGGATATATAAATTAATGATGCATGTCACACATGTCTAGGAAAGAATCCAAACAAGTCACAATGTTGGAAATATAATACTGAAACAAAATTATAGAAAATAGTAAACACCAATAGCATTGCAAGCCTCAACATGGTCACATGCTCTCTAGATCCAATAGGAACCAAGTACCCTATGAAGAAGGGAGATTTCCCTTATCTATACATGCAACCATATAATCTGTTTGGGTCCAAAATCATGACCTAGATTGGTTGTGAGGCGAATCCCAGTAGGCAACCACCAAAAGATACATTCCTAACTTTCAATTATTATATATATCATGTAACATGAAGAAATGAAGCAATAAATTATAAATTACTCAAAATAAAACAATACTATCCTTTTTAATTACATTCAACTATGTTTAATAATTATTCAATCCATTGAATAATGTAACCTCGGGATCTAGCCAAAGCTCTATATCACCCTGTGTAATAGTAAAAAAGTAGATGCCTCAGAAGAACATCTAAAAAAACAAGTGAACTATGTACAAGATTGTTCTTGGGCTGGGAAGACATGTCATAATCATTAAATCAATCATTCATAACAACCCTCTTGGAAGGCTCTCACAGTCTAACCCCTTTGGTATAACATAATACTAATCTGTTGAAAACAACCACCTGGGAAGCTATCATGGTTAATTCCCCAAGGTCCACATGGAATCAATAAATTACACATGACCTATGGGTATCTCTCACGGTTAATACCCCTGGGTCAACCTATTGTAAATAATCATAAATGACAACAAGGTATCTCTTATAGTCAATAACCCTTGGGTCAAAATATAGACCAAGGCTCTCACAGTCCAGTGTAAATAAACATTGAAACCCACAATTTTTTCCTAGTCTAAGGGTCTCAATGTCCATGGAAGATCAACGTGCATTCAACATTCATTAAAGGCTCTATATGAAATTCAAAATATTACATGGCTTAGATTTAATCAAATAATAAAAATAGACTTCACATATATCTAATCAACTACATCATAACAACTCAATGCCTGGAAATCACGGTATGCCTCATAAGCAACCCAGGACAAATGGAAAATAATAGTAAAATAAGGGAACACGCCCATGGGGTGTCCCATAAACAAGGGTATACAATCTTATGGATAGGAAACAACCCTTAATCAAAAAACCAAACTATAGTGGGTCTTTTATAGGGTCATAATCCAAAATTAGAAATACCCCAACATCGGTATTTGGAACATTAAGTTTAAATAATCCAAATACTATTAAATAAATTCACAAACCACCTACCATGATGTTTAATGATGAACACTCTGGTACATCTTCCCTTGAATCGCCCTAGAACTACCTAGATCTACGAAAAGTGTAAAATCAATCAACCCTTGATAACTCATGAGAGTTGAGAAATCAGGAAGAGAGACTCTATAGAAACATAGAAATCACCGGTGGGAATCGAATGCAACCAACGGTGTATCGATTGTATATTGGAAGGAGGAATGAGAGAGGTTCGAATATCTTCGGTCGTATGTCGCTCTCCTGTATGATGCACATAAAGAAGATGTTAATTCTGGAGATGAGACACGACCCTTTTCTGATTAATCAAATAAAAATAAAAGTACACAACGTGTTCATTTAATGTACATGACGTGTACTAGCCTCAGCCGGCTCCCACTTTAGGCGGTCAGCCTGGTCACCCACACGGCCATGTACTCGACCGTTATACAACCATTATGTGGCTACACATGGTAACCGGGTACACGGAATGTACTCAAGATTACACTATGTGTACTTATAAAATTTCCAAACACTTCCTTTTTCGAAAAAAACAACATTAAATAAGGATAATTACCTGAAATAAAGATCTAGGTTCGTACAATCATCACCCCTTAAAGAAATTCTTCCTCGAATTACCCTTCCAAAGGTGGAGAAGATGAAACTTCAAACAACTATAGCCACTGGTATCATACGTTGGCCTCCCTCTCCCAAGACTCATCATGTACTCTCCCATGATACCATAGCTCCAATACTAGAGGAACAGACCGACTATGGATAACCGTCATGCTGTGATCCACAATATGAAGAAGGTGTTTCATGAAGGATTTATCCACCTCCAACTCGACCTCCTATGGATGAAAAACATGAGACGGGTCTAAAAAGTAATGTCATAACTAAGAAACGTGGAATATTTCATGCAAACCCTGGTACCTTTGATGAAACAGATACCAATAGGCAATTGACCCGACTCTCTCTAAAACCACAAAAAACCTGACATTTAGTATCCATCCACTTTCAAATCAACACCACATGTTCAGTGGTCTCTTGGACAAGACGAGGTCCCAACATAGTTGTCTCTCCTGCCTCCAGTCATTATAGGGGTGATCCACATGGCCTACCGTACTAATCTTCATATGGTTCCATCTGAATCATCATCTAAAATAGTTATTATAGGAAAACTACAATAGGGTTATGTGTATCTCCTAAGACCCCCCAAAATTGAGGACACATGCTCGAAGAATGTCATCCAAAACCTAAATCGTGCACTCGAACTGAAAATATGTTTGGGGATAGTAAGTTTTTCTCAGAAGTACCTATGTTCCCAACACCCTTTATAATCCCTTCTAGACACAAGAGGTAAACCGGGAATCCCTTTCTGAAACGAAAGAGTGACGAACCCCATGAAAACGTACATTCTCTTAGATGTAAAACCTTACAATCTCATCAACGCTGAAGGTTTCCTTGATCGACAAGAAATGTGTAACCTTTGTGAGCTTATCAATAACAACCCAAACAACACAATTCCCTCAAGGGGACCTCGGTAAACCTTTCATTAAATCCATCATGACATCATTCCACTTCCACTCAAAAATAGGTAACTTCTGTAAAATCCCTACTAGTCACTGATGCTATCCCTTCACCTGCTGACAGGTGGAACATCTCATAACAATACCAGAAACACCCCTCTTCATTCGTAGCCAAAAATACTGACGGTGTAGATCTTGATACAGCTTGGTGAAAGTAGGATGACCTTCCTAGATTGAGGAATGAAAATACCACATTAACTCCCCGCATATGTCTGCTGACACCCATACGTACCCATGAAAATGCAAGACCTCATCCTTATCTATAGTCAACCCAGGAGTTGGGTCCTCTCCTGACACACTCTCCTGTAGGACTAGAACATCAGAGTCTGATAGCTTCCTCATTCGCACATGATCTAGAAGATTATAGGTAACATCTATAGAATAATTAAACTTATGTCCATGTCTATCATGTACCTCCAAATGCTTCTCATAGAACAGAACCATATGCTTTCACTCACGGATTTCCTCCTAAACTAACTAAATTTGAGTCCTCCTACTCAACGTATCAGCCACTACATTTCCTTTCCTAGGCATGTAGGCAGGCTGAAAGTAAAAGGACTGAAGGTACACATCCAACCTTCACTGTTTCAAATGGAAATCATGCTGAGAAAAGATATACATGAGACTTTTGTGGACAGTGAATACCACAAAATTCTCTCTGAAAAGATAATGTATCCAATAGCGTAATTCATGCACAACTATAGCTAACTCATGATTGTGCATTGGGTAATTATTTTTATGTGGCCTCAACTATCAAGACCCGTACACAATGACTCCTTACCCCTAAATAAGCATAGCTCCCAGCCCGATAACTAACACATCACACTAAATGGTGTAACTCTTTACCGGATTAGGAAATATCAGTATCAGTGTGTAAGTAAACCTCCCCTTCAGCTCTTGAAAGGCTAAATCGCAGGATTCTATCCACAAGTACATTTCACCTTTCTTAGTGAGGCCCAATAGTGGTGATGAAAAGTGTGAAATGTCCTAAATAAAGGGATTGTAGTAACCAGCCAGCCCCATAAAACTCCACAGCTCAAAGAAATTCTTTATATTCTCCCAAGAAACAACTGTTTTCACTTTATATGGGTATACTGATACTTTCGTATACGAGATAACATGACCTAAGAAGTGAATCTAATCCACCCAAATTTGACATTTTGAGATATTTTCATACAACTGATGCTCTCTCAGTGGGCTCAAAATGATATCAAGATGGCTGGCATGGCCGTGTCGAGTGTGAGAGTACACCAAGATACCATCCACTAAGACTACCACAAAAGAATCCATGTAAATATAGAACACTCAGTTAATCTCTGTCATGAAAACTGTTGGTGGGTTTTTGAGACTGAACATCATAACCAAATACTCATACATACCATACCTGCTCTAAATGCTGTATGAGGTATATCTGAATAGTCTTACAAGAAATTGATGATAACCGAATCTCATGTCAATATTTTAGAACACCAGAGCTCCCCTATGTTGATCAAATAGAACATCAATCCTCAGAAAGGGATATCAGATCATGAATGTCAACTGGTTTAGCTTCCGATAGTCCACATAATGTCTGAGGGTACCATCCTCCTTCTTCAAAAAAGGACAGACGTACCCCAAGGAGAAGTACTGGGTTGGATGAAACTCCTTTATTACAACTCCTCTAACTACTTCTTGAGCTCATGTAACACTGGTGTAGCCATACTATAGGGAGGAATGGACATCAGTGCCACTCCTGGAACAAGATCAATAAAGAAATCAACCTCCCACCTTGGAGGTAAACCTAAAAAATCTTCTGGAAATACATCTCTGAAACAATCCACCACTAGATAAAAGTCCATTTGTGAAGTCCCCTGGTCATCCATATATAAACTAGAAATGTGGTTTATAATTCCTCCTAACCCATAATTCTTGGATCCCTCACTACTCGCCTGGACATCCCATTCTCCCTTGTGTAGAAAATACCTTCCCTCTAGTGATGAGAAACTCATCCTACAACAATAGCAGTCATGAAGGGCCAAAAAGTAGACTAACCAGTCCATTATGAGAATGATATAGAATCATGTCATCTCTACGACATAGAGGTCCCACAAGAAGTTACAACCACCGACCTCAAGAGGGAACTCCTTGCACTGGCGTACACTATCCATCCTCATCCCCAATGGAGTTTCTAGCATCATTACATTCTTAGAAGTAAAGATACAGATCCCAAGGATCTCCACAATGTAAAAAGATATGTAACTATGGGAATCCACTGTATCAAAAAGAGTTGAAGTTAAAACTGAAGTAACTAGAATCGTACCTCTAGCCATAGAGGGTTTTGGATCCTTCTCTTTTTGGGTCTTCTCCATTGTAAATGTTTGACCTGTATCGTGGCCCTGCAACCCTGCCTGACTACCCAGAGCTCATCTACCTTGTTTTCACTGAAAAACCAAAGCAACTCTATAATAGCCATGACCCCCTCCTTGGCATGAATGTACTGAAAAATTGAAGTTCCCCAACTGAGGAGAAACTGGTGGTCCTTCTCTTGAATGTGGAGTCATAATAGATCTCATCTCACTAGAAAATAGTAAGATGAACCAGTAAAAATGCTGAAGATGACCCATCTTTCCGCAAGCTCGACACTCTACTAGGTCTCTCAAGCACTGAGTTCTCATGTGCCCAATCATTATGCACTAGTTGAACCTCACCTGACCACCTGTAGATATATCCTGACTACTGTAATAAAAGCATTAAGTCTCCTGATGGCACTTCCTACTGTTAAATAAAGGAGTACTAGCCCGGGATGCTAAACTTCCTTGGATCGTAGCTCCCAACTCCCAAATACTGCGCTCAGTAATCAGCACCGGATTCAATATAGCCATCACTGAAGTCAGATCCACAATTTTCATATCTAAAACTACACAATCCATAGTTAGGGAATGTAGTTAGTCAAACTGTTCACTAACCATGCACGAGAATTGGTCTCAAGACACCGCTCACACGATTAGCTCACATGGTTTGACAAATTGTGGGCGAACCATGCTATTACTCCATGAACCTAACTGTGCACTTACCCAGTGACCACTATTTCACATTCATGGTTCCCTAGAGATTATGCATGGTTTCTACTAATCCTATACCTCAAGAAAAGCCTCTAAAAGTTCCAAAACCCCTCTTAACATCCACAAACTCAACCCAATCATTGTACCAATTCAAAATAAATGAATAAATATTCATGAACCCAAAAATAGGGGTGTTATATTATCTACTCATTTGGTCCTTCCATCCTAAAAAAGTAGGATACCACTGACATGTTGGAAGAGTTTGGTCCATTTCCCCATACTTTTTTTTCTCACCCCCACATTTCCTCCTAAATAAGACCTTGTTTCTAGAAAACCCACACTAAACTAATGATTTCCCCATGAAAGAATATCTATTCCTATCCAGAATCCATACCAGCACATGAACCAACATAACATCCATCATTGGGTCAATGTGATCCCATCAAGTCACATGGTCAGGATTAGGCTGGTACTTCTTTTACTAAGATACATGAAGCTCATTGTGCACTAAACTAAACCTTGGTGGAAAATCATTCTGATATTACAACTCCCCAACTCATTAAATTATTTCAAAAAGGCCTATTTATCGAAGAGATATCATGACTTGATTACTAAAATGATGATGCCTAAGCCTTGGAGATATTATCAAGAACACATGACCACTCACCTTGATGGACAATGGTCATTACAAGTTGTCCACATATAATTTTTAATGACTCTGAGCCATCATCATAATCTTCCTTATCAACTGAATCTCCTCTATTGATTATTATACAAGGCTTGGCCCAACTAGTGAAGTCTCTCCTATTTCCACACAACAAAGTGGAAAGAAATAGGGAATCCCATATAATTCTTCTAAAGGATACCTATGTATCGAGTCCGGATAACTATTGTTGTAAATGAAATCCACTAATAGTAAATACCCTTCCCTTCAGACACCAAAATCCATTACATAATCCCTAAGAATGTCCTTCAATTTTAAGATTGTCTATTCAGAGTATCTAGTGATTTGAGGATGGTAATCCATACTCATTGTCAATTGGGTTCCAAGGTCTTACAGCAAGGATTTCCAAAATTGAGACGTAAATCATGGATCCCCCTCTGATATGATTGAAACTAGTACGCCATTCCTTTTTATCACTTCTTAAATATATTGTTTGGATAAGTCTCCCACTTTATTATATTGATGAATAAGGATGAAATGGGTTGAATTTTGGAGGTAATAAAAAATCACCCATATGGAATCATTTTTCTTAACCATTCTCGGTAGTCCTGTTAGAATATCCATAATTATATACTATCATTTCAACATAGTAATTTGTAATGACTACAATATAATTTATGGTTGTTGATTATCTTCCTTGACCTACTAATAGGTGAGGAATCTCGAAACAAACTCCAACACTTTTCTCTTCATTCCCACAAACAAAAAATATGATTTCAATTCCCTATACAACTTTTATATTCTTGTATGAACATCCCATTTCGAATTTTAGTAAGAATTAATTTTTGTTCCTGATATGTCATAGGTACCCCAATCTGATCTCCAAAACACAATATAGATAACCCATAAAGGTGTTATCCCTCAATGGTATCCCCGCAATTGAGATTTGACCTCATAGAAACACATTCATAATCTTATGTCTGCAAATACATAACCTTATCAACCAAATCTTGAATAATTGTAACTGGAATGAAAACTGCAACCTTACCTTGATCCACACAATCCAAGTGTATATCAGCTATCACTGAAATTAGTTTCCATTGATCCAAATAATATTTCTCTAACTAAATATATAATGAGTCCTCCATAGAGTTCCCTTAACCTAGTATATACATTATGTCAATGTCAAAAATTTGAAGATACTTCATACATATCATTATCTTAGATTCAGATATCATTGTAAGAAAATGTGTTTTAAGATCTTATGATCCATAAACACCATAAATTTCTCACCAAATAGATAGTGATTCCAAGTCTTCAAAGCATGAATCCAAACAACCAATTCCAAATCAAGTGTTTTTAGTACTTCTTATGCACCTTTAACTATCACGAGATATATGTAATCACCTGATCTGCCTGTATGAGAATACATTTCAACCATGATCTCAAAGCATCCAAATACACCACATATCCTCATCATGATTTCAAAAATATCATGATAGTTGCAGATTTATGTAGAATTTTAGGCCCTTTAAAATACTTGTGACATTCATTGTTCTACTGTAATGGAACAATATTTCTCATCAAAGCTATCATTGGTGAAGCTAGTCATGCAAATCCACAAATAAATCATTGGTAATAATAAGATAATAAAAGGAAATTGCTTATCTCAAACACATTATTTAGTGATTCCCAAGAGATAACAGCCTCTGTCTTCTAAGGATCTAAAAACACCTTTTTAGAAGTGAAATAGCCAAGGAAATGTACCTCATTTATCCAAAATTCACACAATTAATTTTTTGAATAAAAATGATGATCATGAAAGATACAGAACACTACTACTAAGTGTTGTTCATGATTAATCTTTGTTCTTGAATACACTAGTATTGTAATGAACCAAACTTTTGTTAATGAAAATCCCTCTAAATCCAATTAATTGTCTTGTTATAAAGAATGATCATATATAATGTAAACACTTCCTTAGTATTATGTTTTTGGATTTCAAAATACCATTATGAATTATGAACATTTCTAATATATCCATTAAATAGTGATCAAATGATTATTATAAATATTGGCCTTTAAAAAATCCAATTTACTTAGAAAAAGGATGTGATGGACTCATCTAGTAGAATTTCTCCATACAAAGCCCATTTTTTGGAGCTCGGAAAGGAGGTGGTGTCATTGGGCTTTGTTCCTGAACAAGCCCAAGCTAATCTTCCACATGTTAATCTTGAACGGAATAGTATACAAGAGATCTAGAATTTGATTGATATTACCTTGCATGCAATGTAATCTGAGACACCCCATGAGTCTGTCACCATCGCGCACCTTACCCTTAGGTCTTATGCGACTGTTTTAAGGGGTTATGTAAAAAATACCTAAAACTATGATTATATGGACTAGGTTTTTATAGAATAAATAATAGACATTCGTTTTTATTATTCTTACTTTGAAAAGCACAAATAGTATTTTTAGTTAATATTTAACTAATGAATATATTTTCACAAATAAAGGGATTTTTGAAATAAATAATAATTTAATAAAATATTATTATTAGTAAATTAATTTTTATTAAATATAAATGAAATTATAATTTTTATAATACAACTTCAATTTTTATTAAGTGTTGAAATCTATTTTTTTCAAAACCAATGAATTTTTTATAAATGTTGGTTTTATTTTAAAAGAAAAAATTTACATTTTTATAAAATTATTTAGATAAAATTGATATTATTTTTTGAATCAGGATGTAAAAATTATCTAATGGTAAATTATTCATAATTTTTTGATACAGTTAAATTTTTGGGTAAAAATTAAATACCGTTTAAATAAATAATGTGTTTTTTGACATCATAATGACACAATAGTGATGTTATAAAATACGATAAACATTATTTTCGGCCAATATATGTTTAAAAAATAAAATAATGTAATTTTCAGTTTATTTGATTTATTTTATAAAGCCTTAATGGACCCTCCAAAACTTATAAAGCATTTTATCTTTTTAGATTGTTTTCCTTAAGAGTGTGACTCATCTCCACATAAGAAACCCAATTATTTTTAAAACGTTTGGCCATTGGCCTTATAAAATATTGTTTTCCACTCCCCATTGGAAAAAAACATGGTAAAAACCATGGGAAGGTTTTTGGTTTTGATTAGTTTAATGTGTGGTGTCCCAATCCTAAATACTAAAGAATTTCCTCTCCTTTCCTATATAAACCCACCCAAGTTCCCACTTCCTCTTCACTAAAAGCCTTTGGAGTTCTTCAAACCTCTTCCCTCCACTCCCTATAATCCCCCCAAGGAACCCCATGCTCCCAATATCCTCTCTCAAGCCTCTACCAAGCCTTTGGGATCACACTTCCAAGTAAGGGATTCCTTCCTTCTTCATTTTATCCAATATTATTAATTTTCTATGCCCTTTTACTTTCAATTATAAATGTTGGGCTATGATTTCACACCTCCCCCATACTTCCCCAATTATTTTCAAATGATTAGAGACTTTTTTATCTCTCATTTAATGCCTCCCATGTACACCTATTACCATGCCCAAATTCATAATGAATTTCTCTCTCCTCGTTTATATTAAATAAATTCCATTTTATTATGAATATAAAATCAATTAATTATGTGGGTACATGTTTCTATATGAACCAATTACATTCCATTTCATGTACTTATGATGATAAACCCCATTATCTCTCACCAACCATTTTTTCATATTTTTATGTCACATCATTATGCTGCCGAAATTGCACTGCGATATTCCAATCCAAAATCATTGTGTAGTGAATACCATACCCATGTATCTATAAAGGGTATTCAACATTAAGAAAATATTCATTTTTAATGGTAATTTTATTTATGTATTCAACATTCCTTAATCATATAATAGATTATGATGTAGAATGATTCCATGTTATACGATCCATGTGGCACACTTTTCATTAAATGAAATTTTTAAGAAGGGTGCACCCTGACCGCGCTCCAATGCATTTGGTAAAGATTAGTAACATGATAAATACAAGGAAATTAGGGTTTAATCATGGTAATTAAAGTGAAATGAGGGTTTACTCATGATCTATGTGCAATGAGCCTTGGCTCATGCTAATACCATGTTAAGTGTTGTTGCCACATTTCGAAGTTATGATAATCATGCTATATCATGCCATTATGTTTATGTTTATCTTTCACTTCATTGATATTAATATTGCCTAAAATTTATTGTAATATTCATGTTATTCTTTGTTTACTCCCTTGATGGGCTTTGTATCTCACCCTTTTCTTATGTATGTCCTCATGTTATGCCATGTAATGCTAAGTACGAGAGAATGTAGTGGTTGTGTAAGGGATGTTTTCAATAAATATGTTGTGTTTCATGTTTTAAGTCATTATGTAATGTTCTTAAGACCCAAATACACTATAAATGTCAATATTAAATGTTGTAAAAAGTGATGGTCTTTATGTAATAAAGCATTTTTAACTATGAAATAAAAATCAGGGTTGTTGTAGTTGGTATCAGAGGATAGGATTATTTATTTTTGGGATTAGGTTTAAAAAAGCCTAGTGAAGCCTTAGGGATAAGACTAACTATAATTAAAACATTCCATAATTTTTGTTTTTATTGAGTTTTTTGTTTATCAAATAAATACATCCATGTCTAGATATGAGCATGTAGATGCAGCTCTGGCACAAATGTACCTAGAAGTGAAAACTCCGACAAATAATTTCGGGCATGACATGGGGCATCCTAGTACACGACAATGGGCCTTTCTTCACACTTGGTTAAGACACTCCCAGGTGATATTCTTTGGTCAATTCAGAAGCTCGGAATGAATCATTATTTTGGGAATAAAAAAATTCCCCTAATAATATATGTTAGAAAGTAAATCATTGATAACATAGATTGAAGCCTATAGATTCATAAGATAATGAATAAAAGTAATTTACAAGTCATCCATTTTTTTCCGTGGATTACCCTTTATGTGTTACCCCAAAATTTTGATTCATTTCTACCAATGGCTGATAATAGGACTCGGCTAACAACCGTTGTGAATACCAATGTGATGACTGTTCTAATGAGATGCCCAATCCGATGGGAGTGGGAATCACAAACCTGTTCATGATTTTCTCTTAATTATCTAATGCTATGAATAGAAACATGGGTCAAGAGGAATGTTATGCCACCATAAGAAATAACATGTTGCCATCTAGAGCTTCATGTGACAAAGGCCTCCTACTTTTAATGGGTCATCTGATCCCTCAATCACAGTAAAATGGACCAACTCCATTTAAAATATTTCCTCCATCCTTCAATGTTCCGAACAAGAGACGGTTCTTATGGAATCATATCATATTGAGGGTGAAGATGATCAATGGTGGACATTGATCACAGAAATGAATCCTGAGGAGGAGATAAAGGCATTGAAATGGAAGGATTTCTGTAATATATTTTATGATAAATATTTTCTACGCACCCTCTGGCTTAAGATGGAAAGAAACATCCATGCCCTCATGAAAATAGATGATGAATCTCTTGGAGTGTAGGAGTCAAAATTCACAAGGCTTGCACGATATGCCTTTGGGTTTTTAATTACCCCAGAATGCAAGGTTGACTGCTTCTTTGGTGGGCTGAAACCTAGCCTACAAAAATCCTTGACGATCCATGACATCGATTGTTATGATGAAATTTTCCGATGTTCCCTTAAGGTCTATATATAGATTGAAGAATATTAGGGGTATCATGGTGATATGATGGGTAAGGTGGACTTCAATTATGGTGGTCTGATAGATAAATCCAATGGTGCTAAGAAAATCCAGAACCCCACTTGCCAATGGTGCAGAATGAAGCACCCAAAAAATTTCCTGAAGGAGACAACGAAATTCTTTAGGTGTAGAAGAGAAGAACACCTAGCTGTTAACTACTGAAAAGAAACACCCACTGCTTCAATAGAGTAGAAGAATGCTCCGTTGAACTATCAATGCACTGTTCATTGCATCAACTACAAATAAACCTAGCATCTTGAAAATCAGTTCCCCAAGCCAAGGGTTTTTCGAGGAAACCAACAACCTCCAAGAACGTAAGGGTGAAATTTCACCCTCACTACCACCAAAGTGAACCCCGAAAAATAAGTGGTGATAGGAATACTAGTTATTCATTCAAGAATCACAAACTTACTTTTTTATTCTTGTTCTGTGCATTATTTTATATCCTGAAAGTTTAGTAGAGAAATCCCAACACTGCCACAAATCATGGAAGTGAAGATGACATTGAGTACAAAAAATGGGGAAATCATTGCATCCCATGAATATAACCCCTCCTATATCATAATCTTGGTATTGAGCTTCTTCGTGAACCTCTTCATACTCCCTCTAGTAGAATTTTATGTATTTCTCAAAATGTATTGGTTTTCCTTATATAGAGCCAACATAAATTTCCGTGAGAGGGAAATCACTCTCCATGTAGATAATTGACCCCCGATTCTGTACATGTGCAAGGAGGAGGATGAATATTCTATATCCCCATAATCTCAAGCATGGATATTAATTCTCTATGAGCACGTTTATTTGGCTCAGATGATTGAGTCTAAGAAAGAAACCATCCTTGAAGACATGCCTATTGTGAGGGAATTTACTGAAGTGTTTCTCGAGGAATTGTATGGTCTACCTCCAAGAAAAGATGTTGAATTCTCAATTGATCTTATACCTGGGGTGTTTCCAATATCCAAGACTCGGTATAAAATGTCTACTATGGATCATGAGGATCTACCGAAATAACTATCGTAGAATCTAGATAAAGGGTTTATACGCCCAAGTGCTTCACCATGGGGTGCACCAGTCGTATTCGTCAAGAAGAAGGATGGGTCAATGCACCATTACATTGATTATTGTGATCTAAACAAAATCACGATAAAGAAAAATTATCTTCTTCCATGAATTGATGACCTGTTCAATTAAATACGTGTAGCACAATAATTTTCCAAGGTGGATTTTCGGTCGAGATATTACCAAGGGTGAAGATGGAGGATATGCCCACGAATGATTTTCATACAAGATACAAGCATAATAAATTCATAGTAATTCCTTTCAGTCTCTCTAATGCTCCAGAAATATTTATGGTCTTGATGAATAGAGTCTTTAGAGATTACCTTGATGAATTTTTGGTAGCCTTTATAGATGATATTGTAATATACTCTAAAACCACGGAGGATCACGAGGAGCATCTATGAACTATACTAGAGACCTTGTGAAAGGAGAAGCTCTAGGAAAAATATAGCAAGTGTGAGTTCTTGTTGAAGGGGGTCTCTTTCTTGTGTCATATCATCACAATAAATGGGATATCTGTGGATCCCTCATTGACAGCTATATTAGAGGGATGGCCATGGCCAACATCGGTAACAAATATTCATTTCTTGTTAGGGTTATCTGGATATTATCACTGATTTGTGAGAAATTTGTCATGATTTTCAAACCTATTACCATGCTAACAAGGAAGGGAGTCAATTTTGTTTGGATTGATAAATGTGAATAAAGATTCAAGGAGTTAAAAAGGAGGCTTATCACTATGCCCGTTCTCACTTTACCACAAGTACAGAACTTTTTGTGGTATTAAGTGCTTATTCTAAGATGGTTGTAGGCTGTGTGTTGATGAAAAATGAAAAATTCAATGCCTATGAATCAAGGTAATTGAATGTTCATGAGCATAACTATCCAACACATGACTTGGAGTTGGATTTAGTGATCTTCGTTTTGAAAATTTTGGAGCATTATCCCTTTGGGGAGAAGTGTGAAATATATATGGACCACAAAATACACAATTATATATTCACATAGAAAGATTAGAGCATGCGCCAATGAAGATGGTTAAATCTGATCAAATACGATGACTACTCAATCCATTACCACCCTGGGAAAACGAACAAGGTGGTTGATGCTCTATGTAGAAAGGATCAAGCATCTTTATCAATGATGAGAATTAAAAAGGACCCAATCTTCTTATATTTGAAGTCGATGGACATGTGAATCATTAAGGGTGGAACAACATCAATCCTGTCTCAAATGATTGCTCAACCGTCCCTCTTGTAGAAAATTAAGGATGCTCAAAGAAAGGATGTAGAAATTCTGGAAAGGGTGGAAGATATCAAAAATGGAAAATCCTTAGAGTTCGTGGTTGAGAAGGATGTAATTGTGAGATTTTAGTCACGATTATGTGTACCATCCAATCCATAGATAAAGAAGGAGCTTCTGAATGACGCAAAATTATCAACCTTCTCTATTAACACGGGGAGCACAAAGATGTATCGAGATCTCTGTGAAAACATTCGGCAGGACAATGTGAAAAGGGAGATTACTGAATATACATCAAAGTTCCTATAATGTCATCAAGTGACGGCTAAGAGGAAAATGTCTAAGGGGATTATAAAACCACTACCCATACAAACCGGAATGTGTGAAAACATTACCCTGGACTTTTTCACTGGACTTCTAAAGACATCTAGAGGAAACAATGCTATATGTGTCGTTGTGGATCATCTTATGAAGACAAATCACCTTCTCACGATTCAAGAGGACTTATCATTGTATTATCATGCACGGTTTTACATCAATGAAGTGGTAAGGCTGCATGGAGTACCACTATCTATTGTATCTAATCATGATCTGAGACTCACCTCAATGTTCTGGAAAAGTCTCCAACATGCTCTAAGCAACGAACTGAACATCAGTACGGCCTATTATCCTCAAACTGATGGCCAATCTGAACGAACTATTCAAACATTAGAGGATATGTTAAGATCATGTTTTATGGACTTCGAAGGAGGATGGAACAATCATCTTCCACAGGTTAAATTCTCATTCAATACCATTTTACACTCGAGCATCTGAATGGCACCATATGAAGCTTTTTGGGGAAAAGGTGCAGAACGCCGATGTGTTGGGATAAAGTTGGGGAGCGTACGCTTCGAGAACCTAAAATGGTTGAAGAAATGGTGGATAAGGTGAAAATAATTCAACAACATATCAAGGTATCCCAAAGATGACAAAAGAGTTATGTAGATAACCATCGATGAGACCTTGAGTTCAATATCGGAGACATGCTATTTCTACACATATCTTCGTGGAATAAGGTCATGAGTTTTGGAATGAAAGGGATGTTAAGTCCTAGGTTCATCGACCCCTTCGATATTATTGATCGTGTCAGGGGTGTGGCCTATTGACTATCACTTCCACCTACCATAGCCAAACTACATGATTATTTCATGTATCCCTCTTATGGAAGTGAAAATGAGACCCTTCACATGTAATCTCTTCAGAAGTATTATAGTTAGAGGATTATCATTCTTATGAGGAGAAACCAATGAAGATCATAGATCATAGAGATAAATTTATACGAAGTAAGACAATGCCTGTCATCATGGTGTTGTGCAAAACCACATGTTTGAAGAAGCTATGTGGGAATCAGAAGAAGAGATGAAGTAGAGTTACCCACATCTGTTTTATTGTGGGAAAAGTAAATTTCAAGGGAGAAATTTATTAATGGGGGATTATTATAATGACCCAATATTTTGTTAATGAAAATCCTTCTTGATCCAATTAAATATATTATTATGTAGAATGATCATATAAAATGTATGCACATCTTTGGTTTTATGTTTTTTGATTTCAAAATACCATTAAGAATTATGACCATTGCTAATATAACCTTTGAACATGGATCACATGATTAGTATAAATATAGGGCTTTAACAAATCCAATTTACCCATTCAAAGGAAGCGATGGCCTAGTCTAGTAGAATTGCTCCATACGAATCCCATTTTTTGGATCTCGGAAAGGATGTGTCATCATAGGGATTCCCTCTAGACCAATCCCAATCCAATCTTCAACATATTAAGCTCGAATTGAAATATCTACGAGAGAAGTGGAAGTTGATTGAGTTTACCACACCTACAATGTTAGCCGAGCCACCCCAATAGTCTGTCACCATATAGAACCTTACCCTTAGGTCTTATGCATCTATTTTAAGGTGTTATGTAACAAATCCATATCACTATGATTATGTGAACTACTTTTTTATAGAATAAATACTAGACATTCATTTTTATTATTGTTACGTTGTAAATAGTTTTTAAAAGCACTAATTTTATTTTTAGTTAATATTTAAATAAGAAATATATTTTGATAAATTAATGGATTTTTGAATTAAATAATATTTTAATAAATTATTATTATTATTAAATTACATTTTATAAAATATAAATGATCGCATACTTTTTATAAAATAGTTTTAATTTTTATTAATAATTGAAATCTATTTTTGTCAAAAGCCGTGAAGTTTTTATAAATGTTGGTTTTATTTTAAAAGTAAAAATTCACATATTTGGAAAATTATTTAGATAAAATGGATATTATTTTTGGAAGGAGGATGTCAAAATTATCCAATGGTGAATTTTTCATTATTTTCTGAGATGATTTTTTGGGTAAAAATTAAATACTGATTAAATATATAATGAGTTTTATGACAACATAATAACCCAATAGTGATGTAATAAAATAATATGAAAATTATGTTTGGAAAATATATGTTTTAAAATTAAAATAATGTTTTTTTAGGTTTATTTGACTTATTATAAAGGGCCTTAGTGGACCCTCAAATACATATAAAACATTTTATCTTTTTAGATTGTTTTCCATAAGAGTGTGACTCACCTCCACATAAGGAACACTATTATTTTCAGATGTTAGGACATTGTAATTATAAGATATTGTTTTCCAAAACCCTTCGGAAAAAACCATTAGCAGAAACCATGGGCTGGTTTGTGGTTTTGATTAGATTAATATGTGGTGTCCCAAACCTAAATAATAATGAATTCCCTCTCCTTTCCTATGTAGACCCACCAAAGATCCAACTTCCTCTTCACTCAAACCCTTTGGAGTTTGTCCAAAATCTACCATCCTCTCTCTAGAATCCACCCATGGCCCACCAAGATCTCAGTAATCCTATCTCAAACCTCTCCCAATCCTTTGGAATCACACATCCAAGTATGGTATTTCTTCCATCCACATTTTATCCATGATTATTACTGTTGTTATGCCCTTTTAATTTCAATTATAAATGTTAGGGTATGATTTCTAACCTCCCCCATACATCCCTATTTATGTTTTAATGATGAGAGAGCCATTTCTGTATCATTTAATGCCTCCCATTTACACCCGTTACCATGCTGAAATTCCTTAAGGATTTCCCTCTCCTTTATTACATTCAAGCAATTCCTTTTTATTATGAATCTAAATTTCATTACATATTTTGGGACATGTTTCTATATGACCCTCTTACTGTACATTTCATGTACATATGATGAGACACCCCTTTATCTCCCATAAACCATTTTTACAAATTTTTATGTCACGCCGTTATGTTGCCGAAATTGCACCGCATTTTTTTAAGCCAAAAACATTGTGTAGTGAGTACCAAACCCATATGTCTATCAAGGGTATTCACCTTTATGAACATATACATATTGATTGGTACTTTCATGTATGGATTCCAAATTTTTAAATCATGGAATAACTTATGATGTTGAATTATTCCATGATATATGATCCTTGTGGCACACATATGCATGAAATTAATTGTTTAAGAAAGGTGCGCCCGGACAGTGCTCCAATGCATTGGGTAAAGATTAGTATCATGATACATCAAGTGGATTGAGGGTTTAATCATTATAATTATAGTGAACTGAGGGTTTAATCAAGCTCCATGTGCAATGATCCTTGGCTCATGATAATACCATGTTAAGTGTTGTTTCCATATTTCCATGTTATGATAATCATGCTATGTCATGCTTTTATGTTTAAGTTTCTCTTGCGATCTGTTGATATGTTTGTTCCCTAACACATATTGTAATATTTATGATATTATTTGATTACTACCATACTAGGATTTTAGATCATCTTTTTATTATGCATGTCCTCGGGTTATCTCATGCATTTCTAAGTACGGGGGATGTAGTTGTCTTGTAAAGGATGTTTTCAATAAAGATGTTGTGTTTCATGTTCTATGTCACTATGTAAAGTTCCTAATAACCAAAGACACTAGACCTCTTGATACTCTATGTTGTATCATGTGAGGTTTTTTATGTAATGATTCATATTTAAGTGTGAAATGAAATTCAGGTTTGTTCTAAGTATTCCATCCGCAAACACCACTAAAAAATAATCCAGATATATTTGAAATAACTGATTCATTAATTCCATAAAGATGGATGGTACATTCATAAGACTGAAATATATAACCACATAAATATAATGGACATATATACTTTTGAAATCTATCTTCAAAATATCCTCCTTATGAACCTGAATTTGTTGATTCCCTGAATGCAATTAAATTTTAGAGAAATACAAGGCTCCCCTCTATTGATAAAATAGATCTTAAATGCATGGAAGGGGATTATGATACCTTTTTGTAACATGGTTAAGCATAATATAATACACAAAAATATTAAGAGTTCCATCAATGTTTTTTAAAAATAAAACTGATGTTTCCCATGAAGACATACTTGGTCGAATAAACCCTTTACATTCAAAATTTTCCAACTGATTCTTCAATTACATTAATTTTCATAATACCATATAATAAAAATCAATTGAGATAGTACTAGTCCCTTATAGGAGATCAATCATAAACTCCACTTCACTTTTGGGAGGAAACCATTAGAAATTTTCAAAAAAACAATAGAAAATTGGTCGATAATGTTTTGAAAATATATATTACTGATCTCATCCATATATTACAAATATACTGATGCCAACTAATAAGAGATAGTTCTGACTATTGATGCCCTAGTCTCTATTTTACCAGCATTTACAACCCAAACATCTCTAAAGTGATGCTTGACACCATCCAAAAATGTGAAACAAACCTTTCGATCATAAAGGTTGATGCTTGTCTTGAATGATGTCAAATAATCCATACCAATGATGAATTCATATGCATCCATCTCTAAAACTGATAAATCCCAAATCAACTCAACCCAATCGATTACTATACAACAAACGTTTCACCTAAAGTCTTGGCATTCCCTTTGTCCAAGAAGTGTTTTTTATTTTAAAAAGGAATCATATCAACACACAACCCCATATAATCAGTAACATGAGAAGCAATAAATGTGTAGGACATGCACATATCCAACAATGTTTTCATAATGATATAATTCAAAAGAATAGTAACTCTCATTATCGAAGGTCCTGATTGATCATCCATGATCACTTGCTTAGCTCCATATAATTTCTCACTCAGTGCACTTTTCTATTTGTTAACCAATTGAGGTCACATTGCCTGAGGAGTCAGGGTATTCCAAAAATCACCCTGGATCTCTTTATTTTGATGACAAGAGTTAATCTACTACAATTTTCGTATTGAAGCATAAGATTCCTGATTAGTATGAGATATTTCTTTAGCACCTGACCTTGGAGCACAATGACAATAGTTCTAATGATGTCCCATATGATTGTAATTGTGACATTCTCTAGTTGGTTCCATTCAATCTAGCTTCATATTCTCAAAAGAACCATTGAAATCATCCCGTATTACGATTCATTTGAGGAGGAAAGTTGACCGATCCCATGGTCTAATTTTGAGATATTCCACCCCCTTAAGAATAGGTGTCCATTCTCTTGTTTCTGCCATTAGAGTTCCTACCTATTCCCATAGGAATAAATATTCTTCCTACAAAATTGTTTCACAAGTTGTCTCTTTCTTATATCGCTACTCTCTTGATCATCTCCTTATAATCCATTATACAATGAACAACTATCTTTGAGTGAGTTTTTGGTTTCATCCCCGACTCAAAAATTAATTACTTCAAGGATAAAATTGTAGAAACTGTCAATGTAAAAATGGACTAAATTCATAAATTTAGCTACATACTCTATTATCATGAGATTGTATTACTTCAAACAGAAGAACTCCATGGTTCCAGCAATCTGAAAGAAGTGAGGATATAATTTTTTTGAACAATTCTTCAAAATCCTCCCATGTCATCCCTTTTTCTACTTTAGCATGAGCAACCAAATCCCACCTTTATTATGCTAGGTACTATAACATATACGTTTCTATCTTCACTTTCATCCCTGCTGATGTCCCAAGAAAATCTAAGATTCAATTCATCCTATTCAACCAATCTTATTATTTTTCCATCACAGAATCCACCAAAAATTTTGGTGGATTTTTCATTTAGAACTGAATAGTATGATCAACATTCCAAGGGTCATACTACCTATTAACCTTATCCACATCATTAAAATCCTGGATGATACTATAGAATAACTATTGGTTCACCTGTAGCTTAGGTGTAGCCATATTCTTAGTGGCCTCCTCCTGGTGTTTCTTATGACGTTTACCCAGTTCCACTCACTATAACTAATAAAAACTCCATTTAGTCTCACTTATTAAAAATTGAAGGCTTATAAATTTCAAATTTATCACATCAATAATACCCCAAAATTTATTTCCAAAATATAACCATTTCACCTTTCAAACCATTTTTATAATATCACCACCATACTTTTCAAAATTAAACAATTTCATTATTTAAAAAAACACACACCATTTTCACCACACCACGGATCATTAATCAAAATGAATGATGCAATCCTACATGAATTCATTTCAATAAATTAATGTCATTCTATTCTAATCAGGTAAACCCCTGACGATGTGGTGAGAAATCCTAGAATTGTATCAAACACTCATGCACCCAAACACCTTTATAACTTGAAGCTCAAAATAAAATGGTTAGCTATGTGTTTTTATTATACAAAATTCATGTTCTGGAGAACCTATCTCCTTAATACCAACCAAACTCAAGAACTGAACAACTAATACCATTTAAGGACTGAACAAGATGATAACATTTTTAACATCCTTCCCCTCACCCATTGAACTGGGAAGAGGCAGTGGGTGTTATTGGCCTTAGGTGACATCACAAAGACAACAATGGCTGGAAATAAATTCCAAGGCCCTCAAGAAAATTTTTGGTATGCTTTTACATTTAAAATATAAACATCCAAACCACAAGAAAATAACCAAAGAAAACTTTATATGATGCATGGGTATAAAAATACAAATAAAAAACACAACTAATGATACCTAACAAAGAAAACCACTATATCAGAGTACAAGAGAAAACCTTATGACATAACCAAATGAATAAAACAAAACAAAACCCAAAGGCTCCAAAGACATAGAATCATAATCTCTCAACCTTATCCCAAATCCAACATGAGAATCCTTGCATATGGTATCATGAATAATCACTAAAGAACCATGACACCATGCCTTTATCTATGTATTGATAGATGAAATCTACAGATGAAAAAAAATTCCCATGCAGGGGGTGAGTCTAAAATTAGTAGGATTTCCTTGATGACATACCAACTCACACCACTAGGATAAATGTTTTTAACATAATTTATATAAAACAGTTTGAAAATATTTAATCCATTTATATATAACTATAATAAATTACAAAGGAAACAATTTCACAAAGAAACAAATCTTTTCTCCACTATTTGAGAAACCAATATCCATGTCTCCACTCACACACCATGCAAACTGAGGTAATAGTTCCCTACTCATGAGCAGTCTCTCATCCCTCCACCAATTCATATCTAGGAGTCCAAACTCATTGTTCCCTAATGGAACATGCCCCCTTTCCAGGGTCATCTATCTTGTACCCCAATGGTACACGTCCCTTATTCAGGGTCATATTAAAATCATGAACTCACAATAATAATGTATTCCAAATACTGTGGAAAATTATTCTAAATAAAACCCATCTTTCCTTAAATCATTCCAAAAACCATTTTCCATGCTTTAAAACCAATTAAAATTTAAAATCATAAACCAAATCGAATTTACTACAATCCATATGATTTCAATAGTTTCCCAAAACCATCGCTAAATTTATTTCCAACAAGAATCACAGTAGGTTTTCACAACCATTTCAAGAAATTAAATCAATTTAATACCAAAAAATTGTGTTCTAATAAAGTGATTGTGAGAAATAACCCACCTACCTCAAAAACCTTTTGATAAAATAAGATCAAAACAAAACAATCTATATATTTGATTAAGAAGCACCTTTATTTCCCTATATACACTAATAAAAAATCACAATTCCCATCAAAGAACATGATTATATATCTATAAAAGATCAAAATTAAGGTTCTAGGAAAGAGAAGGAGAAGTGATCTAATAAGAATGGCCAATGAACCAGATTTAATGGTGAATATAGCTATCCAAATGGCTTTAAATATCTGAATACATTCTCCTAGATTTAAGGGAATATCCTCTTAAGAATTTAGAGGAAAAGAAATTCATGATTATAAAAGATTAGAAAATAAAAAGAGATATTTGTTATTAATATAAGATAAATCATAAATTTCTGGATATGAAACTACATGGTGCATTGTTAGGGTTCACATTTAGTCAAACAATGCAATATCTATGCATGAGTTATTATCTTATGAACCCCTCACATGGTTGTATCACACAGTTAGAAAAACTATGTATCAAACATGCAATTCCTCTCTGTCCAAGCATGTACGGTATCTCCTAAGAATCCACACAATATTTCTAAACCATGCACATTCCTAGTGGCCACTATTTCACTTGCTTGTCTTTTGGAGACGTATCATGATTTATACTAATCATGCACCCAGATATTATCCTCCAAAATGTGAAAAAAGTCTCATAAACTCCTGAAATTCAACCCAAGCATTATACCAACCCAAAATAAATTTATAAAGAGACATGTACATAAAACTAAGGGTGCTACATTCTCCCTACCATTAGCCTTTATATCTCTATAATTTTGGAAACCACCACAATGATGGAAGATTTAAATCCATTACTCCATCATTTTCTTTTTTGGATCCAACATTTCCACCTGAATCAGACCACATTTCTACAAAATATGTACTAGATTGATGATTTTCCAATGAAATAATTTATCATGCCTATCAAGAATCCATAACATCACATGAACCAACATAGAATATTGATCTAGGTCTATATAATCCCATTAAAACACATAGTACGTATTAGGCTAGTACCTCATTAACTTAGATACATGAAGTACATTGTGAACTGAACAGAAATTTGGTGGAAAATCCAACCGATAAGTCACCTCCACAACTTGTTCAAGTATATAAAAAGTGTCTAATTATTGAAGAGATAACTTACCCTAATCAGAAAAACAATGATTCCAAAGCCTTGGATATATTCTCATGAACACATGACCACTCAAATCAAATGAAAATTTCATCGACGGTGATCCGTACATGGGTTTTTAAGACTCTGAGCCATCACCATACTCATCTTCTTAAAGTTAGTATTCTCTATTTATTCGTTCACAAGGCTTATACCAACTAGTAAATTATCTTCTATTTCAACCCAAAAAAGTGGAGAGAGATGAGGATTCCCATAAAATTCTTGAAATGGATCCATATGTATCGAGGCCTGATAACAATTGTTTTATGAGAACTCCCTTAATGATATATTCTCTTACCAAGAGCCAACAAAATACATTACACAAGACCAAAGCATTCCCTCCAATGTTTGGATTTTCTATTCAGACGGTCTATCCATTTGAGGATGATATTTCATTTTCATTTTCAATTAGGTTCTATGTGATTTCTACAAGGCTTTCAAAAAATGAGATATAAAACATAGATCTTAGTTTGATACAATCGAAATAGGTATTCCATTCCTTTTTACCACTTCTTAGATATAGATTTTGGAAAATTCTTCGATCATATTGCATTCACAAATATGGATGAAATGTGCTGACATTCTGAGGTGATCCAAAGTCACCCATATAGAATCTTGTTTCTTAACAATTATTAGTATACTTGTGACAAAGTCAATACTTCTCTTCTTCCATTTCCGCATAGAAATTGGTAAATACTACAACATACCCACTAAGTGTTGATACTCTACCTTTACCTACTGATAGGTGAGGAATCTCAAAAAAAATTACTCCACATCTCTCTTCATTATTTCCCACAAAAACTATGCTTTTAGTGTCCTATACATCTTTCATATTCTTGGATGAACATTCCTTCTTTAATGGTGGTAAGTATGAAGAATTGTTTCTTGATATATCATAGGTACCACAATCTGATCTCCAAAACACAACACAATTCTCTCGTCAAGCATCCATCACTCTATGGTCTCCAAACTATAGATTTTTGACGTAATGTAAAAACATTCATAATTGGTTGTTTTTACAGCATTAAGCTTCTCAACCAAATAATGAATAAAAAATACAAGAAAGATATTTGCATTCATACCTTGATCCACATAATCCAAGTGCATGTCATCCATCACTGACATTAGCTTCCATTTATCTGAAGACTCTTTTGCTAACTGACTATATGGCTTCCATCTTAATTCATATTCCATAGAGTTTCATTTACCTGTTTTATACATTAAGTCGATGTCAAGCATTTGAAGATACTCCATCAATATTTGTTTTCTTATATTTTCATATATTTATTATAAAATGGGTTTTACTCTCTTATAATACATACACACCATAAATTTCTCACCAAATAGACATTGACCCCAAATATTCAAAGCATTCACATAATTGATAATTTCAAATCATGTGTTGTGTTTTTTTTCTCATGCACTAGAAACATTGATGAGTGAAAGGAAATGAAATGATCTCCCTTTGTGAGAACATATCCCATCCTGGATCTCGAAGCATCCCAATACACCACATATCCTTGTCCAGATTCCAGAAATATCAATATAGGAGATGATGTAAGGTGAAATTTATGCCTTTTAAAAGGCTTATGAAATTCATCATTCCATTGTAATGGAATAATATTTCTCATCAAAGATATCATTGGTGAATATAGTCATGAAAAATAACACACAAAGAATCAATAATAACTGAATCATCTGAATAAACTTTGTATCTCAAACACATTCTTTGGATGTTTCCAAGACATAAAAAAAAATATCTTCTCAGGATCCATAGAAACAAACTTTTTAGAAATGAAATGTACAAGGAAACACAGCTATTTTATTAAAAATTAACACTTTGAAGTTTTTTTTATAGAAAATGATCCCACAGGATACCCAACAATACTACCAAGTGTTGCTCATGATCTTTCTTTTTCCATGAATACACCAATATGTCATCCATAAACACCACCAAAAAAATAATCCACATACCATTTAAATATCTGATTCATCAGGTCAACAAATTAGGCTTGTGTATTCGTAAAATTGAATGGCATAAACACATAAACATAATTTCTATATCAACTTCTGAAATAGTTCTTTAGAATATCCTATTTTTGAACCCACATATGGTGATAATGTGAATGTTATTCTATTTTAGAAAACCATTGGGATCCCCTAAATTGATCAAAGAGGTCATCAATTCAAGGAATATGATATTTATTCTTTATCATAACTTGTTTAAGATTAAAACAATCCACAAAAATCCTAAGGGTTTCATACTCATTTTTCACAAACAGAACGCTTAATTCCCATAGAGACGTACTCGGTCGGATGAGTCCTTTAATTTCATCCTCTTCCAACTGATTCTTCAATTCCCTTAATTTTATGGTGCTATAAGATAATATGGAAGTGTGATAGTACTATTCCATTTTAGGTGATCAATATTAAACTCCACTTCTATTTTGGTTGTAAATCCTAATAAATTGTCATGAAAAAAATCAAAAATTTTGATGACGATGTTTGGAAAATACCTATTCATGATCTCATCCAAAAATTCCAAATATAATATGGCCAACTGATAAGAGATAATTCTAACAATCAAGGACCAAATTTATACTATACTATCCATTACTTCCCAATATCCTCAAAATAGATGCTCGATGCCAACCCATGATTTAAAAAAAACCTTCCAATCAGAATAATCAATGTGACCCTTGAATGATGACAACCAATGAAAACTCGAGATCAATTCAAAGAAATCCATCTCCAGAACTGAGAAATTCCAAACCAACTCAACCCCATAGATTGTTATGAAAAAATATGTTCTCTTAATGGCTCAACATTATCTTTTTTTGAAGAGGATTATGTAGTTTTAAAACAAAATTCCTCATCTCAAAACACAAACCCATATCATCAATAACACAAGAAAAAATAAAAGAGTGGGACACACCCGTATCAAAAAAAAACATTCATAAGGGTATAATTAAAATGAATTATACCTATCACCATTGAATATCCTAATTTATCATCCATGATAACATGTTTAGATCCATATAATTTCTTACATGTTTCACTTTTCTCTTTGTTACCCTATTGAGATTCCATTTTTAAGGAGTCATGGTATTCCTAGAATCACTTTGGGTTGCTCTATTTTGATGATGATAGTTACACTATTGAACTCATTCTGTCAATGTATAAGATTCCCGATTAGAATGAGATGTGTCTTTAGCACTTGACATGGGAGACCTATCACAATAGCATTGAAGATGTCCCATCTAATTGAAATTGTTACATGATCTAGGTGGTTCTATACAATAACGCTTTATATGCTCAAAAGAAACAAACTGAAAAAATCCATGATTTCTCTTTGATTGAAGAGGAATGTTGACAGTTCCCATTCTATTATTATGAGATATACCACCCCCATGATATTATGTATCCCTCATCTACTTGTTTCAAGTATATGAGTTCCCACCTATTCTTGTAGGAATAAATATGCTTCCCCTAACAACATTTACCAAGATTTCTATTTCTTCTACAATTGACCTATTGAACATATATGTATAATAAGTTATAAAAATGAAAACAATATATGAGTGAATTTATTATTTCAAACATAAATAAAAAATTCATACTTTTAAGGATTCACATGATACAACTTCTAGTGAAAAAACATGCTAAATTTATAAATTTAGCCGCATACTCTATTACAAAGAGATTATCCTGCTTCAAACTGAAGAAGTCCATTACTCTAAATAGCTAAGAAGTGTGATGATATAATTATTTTTTGAATAATTATTCAAAATCCTACCAGGTCATGCATTGGTTTACTATTTCATGAATTGATAAATCCAAACATTTTTGTGGTAGGTCATTTAGAATATTTATTTCTAACTTCACTTTCATCCTTACTGGTCTCCCAAGGAAATTAAATATTTAATTCAACCTATTCAACCATACTTATGAATTTTAATACTTGAAATCCCCCTGATAGATTTGTGGATTCTAGTTTTTCAACTGAACTAAATGATCCACTTGTCCAATATCAACACACCTATCCCCTTGTCCATAACATGAAAATCATAGTTGATACTATGGAACAACTGTTGATTCAGCTATGGCTCAGGTGAAACCACATTCTCAATATCCTAATCTATTTGGTTTCTATGAATTAAACCCAATACCATTAATTATAACCAAGAAAAACTCCATTTAATAAAACTTATGAGGAATTAAAGGCTTAAAAATTTCAAATTTAACACATCAACAATATGAAAAAATTGCTTTCCAAAAACCAACCATTTTAGCTCTCTAATCATTTTTGAAAATATCACAACCATTCTTTTCAGAATTAAACCATTTCATGTATTTTAAAACTCCAAACCTTCCTCACCATATAAAAAATCTTTTCTCAAAATTAATGATGAGATACTAGTGGGAAGTCATTGCAATCGATGCATGTCATTATCTTCTCATCAGCCAAACCCATGATGTTGAGTTAAAAAATCCTAGAGGTGTCTCAATTACTAATGTACATCGACACCATGGTAACATGAAGTTCATAATAAAAAGGTAAGATATGTATTCTTTATTCTATACATTTCATGTTTTGACAATCCTACCTCCTTGATACCTACCCAACAAAAGAACCGAACAATTATATGATTCAAGGACTGAACAAGATGATATTGTCAATAACATCTCAACCCTCACCCATTGAATTGTGAAGAGGTGTTGGGTGTTACAGTTCGGTGACATCCCCGATACACCAAAGGTTGGAAATAAATTCCAAAGGCTTAAATAAAATTTTGGGGATTATTTTCCCTCTAAAATATAAACATCCATACCACAATGAAATAGCCAAAAAACCTCTATATGATGAATGTGTGCCTGAATAAAACTCAAAAACATAACAAAAAATACATAACTACGCCAACCACCATATCAGAGTACCAACAGAAACAGAGTGAAATAAAAAAAGGAATAAAAATAAAACAAAACCAAAAGTCTCTAAATACATAAAGCCATCATCTCCCAACAAACTCCAAGCTCTTATTCGAAAAACCATGACCACAATATCAAGAAGAATCACTAATGAACTGGGACACCATTCCATATCCTATGTATTGATAGATGATATATATAAATGTACAGTAGTTCCCATGAAGGGAGTGAATCAAAACCCAATAGGATTTCCCTAATAACTTTCCAAGTCACACCAAAAGGATGGAACTTGTTTGTATAGTTTATATAAAATAGATTGAAAATATTTAAATAGTTAATATCCAACCATTATCAATTTATAAGGAAAACATTTCAGAAATCACAAAAACCATTATTTACATTATTTAGACTAGCCAAATCAATGTCTCAACACACACACACACACACACACCATAAATTCCCCTGTGAATATTCTATATTCATGAATGATCTCTTGTCCATCCACCAAGTTATCACTAGGTTCCCAATATACTTGTGCCCCCAATGGAACACACCCCTTATCCAGGGGCACATATCTTGTACCCCAATGGTACACTCACCTTATTTAGGGTCACATAAAAATAATAAACTCACCCTAATTTTTATTCCAAATACCATGCCAAATATTTTCTAATAAACATTTCAACAACCAATTTTCATACTTAAAAACAATTTTTTAAATCATCCTTTTGAAATCATACACTAAAGATCATGTTCTATAATCCATCCTCTTTCTATAATTTCCCAAATACATCACTATATTGGTTTCCAACAAGGATCAGACAAGTATTCCACAACCATTTCATGAAATTAAATCTATTTAAAACCAATCCTTCAAGTTACAATAATGTGACAATGAGAAAGAAGCCACATACCTAATAAAAGGTTATCAAAACAAATAAAGGAACAATGATTCTATAGATTCGATCATGAACCACCTTTAATTCCCTATATCCAATCATAAAACATCACAGTTCCCATCAAGGAACATGGATTTATCCATAGTGTATCATATTTAAGTTTATGGGAAATATAATGAGAATATATCTAAGAAGAACCACCAAGGAAAGAGACTTATCGGCAAATCTAGATCTCCAATGAGAATCAAATTTCCTATAACTTTCTACCAAATCAAAAGGAATCACCTATTAATACTTGAGAGAAAAATGAATTCAGTATCATGAATGATTAGGAAATAAAAAGGGACCCCAAGAATTAATCTAAGTTAGAACTACAATTTTTGGATATGAATCTACACAATGCATGGTATGGGCTCACAGTTAGTCAAAAAATTCAATAGCCTTGCCCGATCTACTATCACAAGGCACCCCTCACACAATTGGCTTATACAGTTAGGAAAACCTTGTGCTAACCATGAAATTCCTCTCTATCCAAGAGTGCATGATTCTATTGGGAATCAACATGGTCTGGAAACACCGCACACCTATCTGTGCGCCAACCCAGTGCCTACAGTTTCACTTGTATGATTTTTTGGAGTTGCTACATGATTTCTACAAACCATGAACCTCCATAAAAACCTATGAAAAGTTCCAATACCCCTCAGAACCTCCTAAAACACTACCCAATAATTGTACCAAATAAAAATATATGAATAAAGTGTCATGTACCAATAACTGTGGGAGATATAATAACTAAATTAAACTATCTTCATTTTCATTTATCACCACATATCCTAAAATATTTACTTTATTAAGTGAAGAACACATTAAACATTCACTAGTTTCATCCTTTTTTTAACATTATACTTATCAAAGTCCAAAAATACTCCCACTACCTTCATAGATACCATATTCTATGAAAATATCTCGATAAGATATGAAATCCCTTTTGTGTTAGGAAAAAATACTTAATTTCTCTTAGTAGGAATATTTAACAAATCAACCATTATCTCCATATCATATATGGAATTATATGTGTTTGAAGTATTTTTATTTTTGAAATGATTTTTTTTAAAATAAATCACTGATTGGAGGTGAGAACTCATTCTCTTATATTTTAATAAATATCTATATATACACTTTACCATGGATAAAACATTTTTAGCCATATATTTATCTCAAGAAATGTTATAGAATACAAAAAATTTTAAACAAGGTGTATATAGATAATCATATCATGTTTTTCATAAGAAATATTTATTATATATAAAATTATTTTACCATATAAGAGAAATTAGATGATGTTACCCACACTTTTCTTAGATTTATCCTAGCGTGATACGTTCTTTTATAATCAAATATTTATTATAGCAACTAATTCCAAGATCATTTAACTAAAACTACAATATCTATAAATTATTACCTTTATTTTAAACTCCTTTATATTTATAAAACTTATAAAATATATATTTATTATCACATACCCTTAAAAATTAATGAATTCAATTCTATAACCCCTATAATTGACATGAACATTTCATGGAGTTTCCTAAAACCCCTTCAGGTATCTTGATAATCCATCATACAGAATTATTATCACTTCTCCCTTATAACCCTAGATTTTAATTCCCTTGACTAGATTCTTATGTAAACATTTTTGAACTTTTCAATTAACTTTTATTTGCCCAGTTTTAATTTTTACCCATTTTCACAATTAACACAGTGCCTATATCTAAACATAATATTCCCAGTTCATCTATTCTCCATACTTTTAGAATATCATGTAAAATATTCATGAATCCATGCACAACATCAAAAAATTTCCATTAATGGCAATAGGATGAATTTTATAACTAGAATAAACCATACATAGTCTAGCATATCATGTTATATAAATAAAAAAATCATAGAATATGTGTATTAAAAACCCCATCTTGTTTTATTAGACATAATTATTTGCAAGCTATTTCCAAGAGAAAAATGGTATAATAAAACTCTTATGACATGTTTATCCAATCTTGAAACATCCAAGTTAACAATACCACAAATAATTTACTTAATTTTTTCAATCTCCATTCATTAATTCTTTTCTATTTCTAGCCATTTATATATTTAAAACTTTTTTAAATCATATATTTGATGTCACAGATTTTTTAAAAAATAGAAATGAATTAAATAACCCATAATGATTTAAATAAACCTTTATTCTCACTGATTCATTAATATATTCAATAATATTGAATGTCATTTTTCATACACATCATATTGTATATATGAGACTAGAATTCCTTAAATTATTGATGTATCCTATCAGATTGATTACATGTGTGGTGACTATGATTAATTTGGTTTCATTGCATTTAATGAATTTAAAACCTTAAGTTAGTCATTCTATGTTTCATAAGAGTCCAAATTCACTTATTGAACAATTTAAATACTTGTTTACTTAGGAATTTGTACTTTTCTAATACATATAATATTTATTTAGATTAAGAAATTTTCTTCAATTACCAGTCTTAAAAACAACGTTCGTTAAGATTCTATTTAAAAGTATTAATCTCAATTTTTTTATTGATGATGACGATATTCATCTATAATAGAAGGCTTTATTAGATACATATCATGTTTTATAATCATTTAATAACAAATTTTATTAAATGGAATCCCACTAAAATGATGACCCCTTTTAAAATCCATCATATCAATTAGTGGACCAAGATCCATATTTCACTATGAAATTAGTCCACTTTGACATTTATATCACTACGTAGTTATTTTGGTTGGGAATGACACCGGTCATATCATATATGACTATAGGATTGTCGATCGGACAACTCGTTGTTCAATCTATCATATGGATAAAATCAACCTAATACTCTGGTAACCTAATCCTATGAGGGTCTCCTGGGTAGTGTAACCTAATTAAAAATCCATGAAAATTATATACAAGGATTATCATGGTTAAAAAAATCTATGGCATGACCCACCCAGTGAATTTATAATGTCACCTATCCTTACTTGGCTTACACAGGAATCCTTGGGGCACCTGGCTATGACATGTCCTAATTGATTGGAAGATCAATGTATTGATAACTATCACTTTAAATGTAATATAACAATTAGTATTTTACGGGAATTTAATATTACCATCACATATCATGTTATTACCTATTATATATGCTTACTTCTAGTGATTTATTTTGAAATCCCATTCCCTTCACCAAACTAATATGTTCAAACCATATTGATGTGTTACTCTTTATACAACCCAACAGATTTTGTTACTCACCAAAAAATAGAAGCCAATTATATTTTCACATATTCAAATACATCATATCCATAAGGTATATGAACATTTCATGTAAAATAATAGGGTTATATGAAGTTGAAAATCTTTACATGAGTAATGCCATTGTGACAAATAGCCATCTGCATTCTCCTTTTTATACAAGGCATAAGCCTCCAGGATGGTAGGTAGTCCGACCCCAAGATCCTCAACGCATGGATACATTACTCAAGACAAGATTCAATTCATTGAAACTCTAAAACCTATAATGCATAATCTATATTAAAAAACTAAATTCAATATAATATCCTCAATTAAAACCCAGGGTTAAGGTAGATGAAAAACTAAATTTATTATTAAACATAACATGTAATACATGGCTCTATTTCAAAAAAATAGTTTAATAGTTAAACTAAAGCATTCATGAATCATAATACAAATAATTTATAATTATGAGTAGAATAAAGAATAAGCTTTTAAATAATTGAATAATTCAAATATTTAAACATGTGATCATCAATTATGAATAATTCATAATAAAATATAATTATAATCATTTTATAATCATGATTATAATTATGAACATACAATAATTTTTAATATAAACTCTTTGTATTCCTTATAATGTGATAACATTAATATTATTCCATATATGAAAATTTTCATTATATGAAATTTTATTAATTATAAACAATTTATATTCCAAACTTTTACAAAATCTAAATATCATATACTTAACATTATTTAAAACATAATCATATCAATAATCAAAAATATTTTGATGTGGCCTAAATATAAACCCAAATAAGGCCCTTTAATTTGAACAATTTAAATTTAATAATTAAAAAAATTCAAAAATTAAATATAACCAATTTATTTTTTGGCCTTATTTATATCTCTTTATAAATTACCCTTTATGATTTCTAAATAAACATTTTATTTCTAGATCTTAAGGCATGATTTATAAATTTATTAAAAGGTATTTCAAATATCAACATTTAATATTTAAGGAATGTTTATTAATAAATGATTCAAAAAAATTTATTAATTAATTATAAACACATTATAATGAATAAATTAATAATTTTTTTAATTAATAAATATACCCAAAATATTTTTTTAATATAATTTACAAACCATTTATAAATTATAATAAAAAAATAATAAAATATAAACTTTTGAAAATTATTTGTTACCCTTATGTAATAGGAGATACCCATGTGAAGGTAAAATCAATTACCTTGACACAAGACACCTTCAAAAAAGTTATGCTAAATTTTTTCACTTGCATAAAAGTAAAACCTATATTAACTTTACACATCTTCCTTCATATAAGGGTAACCCAAGAGTTGTCTCCTGTGTAAATTTTATAAAAAAATATCTTTACATAGGTCTAATATATACGTGATTATCTTCAAGTACACCTCACTATGTAAATGTACACATTAATTACCTTTACAATGACCCATTTGTGTCAAGGTTATATGCTCTGAACATTACATAGACCCCTCTATGTAAAAGTAAAACCCCAATGATATTTATGTTGAATGTTTCTACATAAAGGTATCCTAAGATAACCCTTATATAGACTCTTCTATGTAATGGAAAAATAGAACAACCCCTATATAGACAACTCTTTGTAAGGGTATAATGAAATAAAATTAACATAGAACTATTCTACGTAAGGGTGACTCATTTAGTATAGAATTTTCATAATTCTAATATATGATGATCTAATTTTCTATTTTATTAATTTTTAATTCCTGATTTCATAAGCATAATGTATGGGATGGATTATATACCATTTAATGGATTCAAACGAGTCTATTAACAGTTATTAGAAGACGAAAAAAACTGAATTTATTATATTCCCAAGATTAACCATACATGAAATACGAAACCTGTGTAAAACTGGAAATGAAGAACATGTTGTATATATTTACACCATACATTGAAGAGAAACTAAAACATCTCAATCAATATCACATGGTATCGAGAGAGATAACTAAGGGAAACCAGAATACATCTCTTCTCTTTAGTGTTTCTACCGGCTATGTTGAATCATATGACTTTTAGATGAGAACCATAATTATTTTATGATGTTCTTGAACCACTCAAGTATAAGGAAGAGGATGAAGAGTGCTTCATGTTTTTGGGAGTCTTTTCCAATAATGTTTTTAACCACACCACCTAATTCCATTTCAAGAATGTGATATATATTATCACTCATGGATTCTCCTTCTGTATTGGAGAATTTTTTCAAGCGTTATAACACATGATTAAATTAATTGAATGATGTATTCATCATAGGAAGGTGTCTCCAACATTACATTATATCTCATACAATGACTTAATAAATTATTTTCAGTGTGGCTGATTGATTAAATATGTATGAAACATGAAATGATACACCCTTAATGCATGCAAGTCATAATTTGTATGTAAGATAATACAACACACACATACACAGACACATATATATTATATACTTAGAAGGTATTAATGAATATCTACTTAACTATATCTATTTAATAAAATTTTACATCCATAAGATATCTACTTATGTTAATCGTAACATTTTTTCACAACCCATGACTTTACATAGAAAACATTTATTATTGTGATGCCTAGACATGTACTCCTAGACCTAGTGCTAAAACACTTTCCTTACAAACTGGATTTGATACCAACTATATATTCCCATACATAAAAATCACATAATTAGAGGACATAAATAAAATAATCTATTACACATATTCCAATGAACATTTAGGTTTAGATATATATATAATTAGTAACGATTATAAACTAATAAAGACCATGAATTTCTCAAATAATGGATATTCATTTTTCCACTATATAAGAAACTAATTAATCCACAATATGTCTTAAAAATATCCCACAACTTCTCCACTCAAGATATTATATTAGACATATCATGTATAATACTTTTATTTAAATCTTGCGTAAATATAAACCTAATTGTAACATCTCTAGTTTTTAAAATTAAACACTATGTTCGATAACGTATAAGATAAGACACATTGGGCTTAATTGAAAAACAAAATATTATTAGTCAAATGTTAACATTATAACCTAGCCATTTGAATGGAGGGTATGCACCAAGATTAAATGAATTATGTAATTAATGTTTACAGATTTATATATAAAATATTCTTTGATCAATTATTTATAAATGAATATTATCCCCGTTTTAAAATAATAGAAAACGTTTTTCTGAAAAACATTTTAAATGCACAGAACTGTGTTATCTACCAATAAATAAAAAAATAACACTTGTTAGATTATATTTAATAAATTTATAATATATTCAATATAATGTTTAATATTCATCCTATATGTTTTCTAGACATGATATTAGAACAAATCCAATTTTAATTGTGCATTATTCTAAAAAGGAAGCTTTGTCACCTTTTGATGATGCACTTGTTTTTAATGTAGTATTGAACATTCTATAAATTATATTTAACAAAATAAATTTATTATTTCCATTAATAATATCAAAATTTACATTGGTTAAATTTTTGGTATTTTTCTTATATGTCTTATGTTTTGATAAATAGGGAAAAATACTACATTTTAATTGAAAATAGATTTTTCATCTAAATAATTAATCATGCAAATTATGTTTTTAATTTAATTTAAAATATAATTAGATAAGTTTAATATAATTTAATCCAATTATTTTCATTGGAATACATTTCATATTTAAATTTTATATAAAATCATTGTGAACTTTTGAACATTTTTACATTTAAAACCTGTTGTTTTGTCCCATATACGAGATTAATTTTTAACTAATTTCTAAAGCTTTTGTGAATTGAATTTTGAAAAATGGATTCCATATTTGGAATATTAATTTTAAATTTTTTTAAATAGTTCCCTTCTAACTTTTGACATTATGAATAGTTACTTTCGTCATTTTTAATAACATAATTAAGGGAAAATTTGGTAATTAAGGGTAAAAATAGTATTGTAAATATTATAAAATTACCCTAAAACATGTAATAATTTTTTAAGGATTTTTCTGATCCCTGATAATTAAATTATTTTTTATGTGACCATTTATGGCCATTTGAATGATAATTTACCATTTATAATATTTTCTTAAAAGAAATTTTAAATTTTTCATTCTTTTGTTTTTTACAATTTAATTTTTTTAATATGGGGTAATGTACGTGATAAGTTCAACTATAAATAGTAATTTAAAATATAAAATTTTTATATACATCATGGTAATTTATTTATAATTTTATGTGTCAAAATAATTACCTTAAATGGTGACACAATGATGATGCAATGATTGCTTAATCAATGGAAGAATCAAATAAATGATATTAAAAATATTAAAATAAACATAATTGGAAATAATTAATTTCATAGAATAATGGTATTGATGATTTTGACATGTTATTAATATTTTAAAATATTTGGTTCGAATATATCATGTTTTTATGATATTTTTGAAATGTCAAGTATTGAATAGTGTTAAAATTGACATTAATGATATGTTAAAATATTTAATATTTTATTAAATGATATAAATTTTTTAAGAATAAAAAATTACTCCAATGATTTTTATAAGGATTAAAATTTCATCAATGACTCATTTATTGGTATTTTATCATTTTATAGTAATTATATTAACCCTCAAAGTGTAAATGACATGATATCATGGTAAGAGATAAAAAGGATAAATTAGGTTTAAAATAACAAGATAAGGATTAAAAAATTATGAAAACATGTATAATAATAATTTTATATTTTTATTTTGACCCATAGTAGTCAAATATTTTAATTAAATAAGTTTTGAGCCATTTTGAATTGAAAATTAACTTATATTAATTAAATATTTTGAAGAATTCCTGGAGTACCATTTTCTTATCCTATAAGAGGGCCCCCTTATTCTCATTTCTTGACACATAAAAACCTATTTTTATTATCCAAAATCTACCCAAATCAATTCCTATAATCCCTCCTCACATTATTATGGCCTTATTTAAGGAATGATACCCTTTTAGTGGTGTTATGGTGTCAATCAAAGAAGATCATTTGAAGAATAGGTATCATTTTTTTAAGTGTTTCTATTTTATTTCTTCTTACACTTCCACAAAATATTATTAAACCATGATAAAATAATATCATCAATATAATACATAAACCTATATGTTATAATGGTAATATCATCACCTATATCCATATCATTTTCCATCACATGTGGAAATAATTCATTATCTCTGTGTAGGGCAGACTTCCGCCTCGTGAATAGATGATTTTTTTCCACAAACATCACAAAAAAGTGGTTAAAATGTTGGAATTAATGTTTAGATATTATATATTTATCATTATAAAATAGTAATATATCATTTACATTCTTTCCTTTTCCTGCACAAAAAAATGATAACATCGTTCGTTCGTACATGCGATTTATCACCTCCAAGAAGCGTTGTGTTTCATTTTTCATCACCACATCACATGGATGATATATATAAGTACATTTAAATGATTAATATGATATAAATTATATTATTATCATTCTATAAATATAAAATTATACTTATATTCTTTCCATAATGATCATTGAAAAATGGAAACGTAACATATGCGTACGTACGACCAATAATCTTTAGGATTATAACATAGATTATTTTTCATAAAAATAATTAATTATTATATTTAAAAGTATAATTTTTATATAAAAATTATAATAATTTCATGAATATTATTCTGGATATTCTGGAATAATGACTACCTTGACGAAAGATATCATACCAAAATTATTTTGGACTTAAGTACCAAATATCGACAAAACCTAAGACATGAACTTAAATTATTAAGTAATCATTATAACCAGATAATAAGTGATATAAAAGGAATAATAAAATTTAAAAAGGTTTCTGATAATGTAATTAATTAACCTATGAATATTATTTAGTAAGATAAAGATTGTACGTGTGGATTCATACTCAAGGTAAGAGACAATCTTTTAAAAACCGTTATTTAATGTTCCTTTTTAACTCTTTTTAAAAAGTCAGAGGGAATTTTTTTTAACTTATGTAGCATGAGTGGACTATCCCTATTTCATGATACCTTATTAATTTAATGTTTTTATTTTTAAAATTTCATATTTATCTTCTAAGAAAATTGTTTCATTATTATTTTTTTTATTTTAAAAGTTTTTTTTACAAGAAAAGGGTATTTTGATATCTAAAAGTGTTTTTATCATGGGTTTAAACGATTTTTCAGGGGTTTTATTCATGATATGTTCCTTTTAAATTTTTTAGTATGAGTTGATCAATTATATCTCAATATATGATGGGTTAAACCATGGTATAACTTAATATATGATGGGTTGAGCACCACTATAGCTGAAGATATGATGGGTGAGCCCCATTATAGCTCTCCAATGCAATGGGTACTATAGAGATAAAAGTTGACCATATGTTTAATCCATTTTTAATGGTGAATTTAAGATTTATTTTTTAATGATGTCCTAAAGAACCTGAATTTTTTTTCTATTCAAGTTAATTATTTTTTAAGAAAATGGTTTTTAATGGGTTTTCATGTTTTCACTGGACTAATGATTTCTTTATTTCTGTCCACTACTAAAAATTTATGCTCATCATAAGTTTAAAAATAATTAAATTGGGTGTAAGGATGGGTAAGAGAATGAAGTAAGTATATTTTTATGTCATGAATATTTATCCTGAAAAATAAACCATTTTTTATTTTAAAAAGTTTTATATTACAAAAAATGGATACTATTTTAATATTAATCATTTTGTATAAATGTGGAATGTTCGGTATGAATTATGAAATAATTATCCAAAAAATGATACCTGAATGTGAATTGTAGTTCAAAATCCCTAGAATATGTAATTTTTAAAGTCGAGTCCTTACATTTGGTATCAAAACATATTTTTGATAAATATAGAGGTTTGGATGTTATTTAATCATATGTCACAAGTTGAATATAACCACAATTCTTATAATGGTAGAAAGATTCATAGTTATTTTAGATAAATTTAATGAGTTTGAGATAAAATAAAAAAGGATATTTTAATATTTATCATCCTCATATGAAAATATAATACGATATTTGTGCTCACACTAACCTTTTTAGTTTTAATAAATGTTTGGATGTAGTAGGATCCAAAGTAAAATTGTATGTAAAGGAAAATAAGGTGGTTCTCTGAATAAGCAACCGAATGAAATGGAACTACAATTAGAACTATTGTGGTTATTCTAAACCAACTATCAGGAGTAACGATGAACCACTTAATACTTGGTGAGTTTTTTAATGTATTATATATGAGTGAAATGAATCATTGTCAAAGTTCAGGTAACTAGGATCATAAAGGTAAATATATTCAATGACATATGTTCCAAGGATGTGGAGAGAAACTCCTAGTGAAATGTCTTAAAGGGAAAGGAATATGTTTTAAATGTGGTAAAGTAGGTCATAAATAAATAATATTCTAAGGAAAATGGAACTATTCAGTTTACTCCTTGAAAGGGAATTAAGTTCTTCCTGAGTTATCAATTGAATTTTTCATATGTGGGGATTATGGTCATTATAAAAATTGATATCTTAAGAAGAAGGATCATGAATAGGGTCAGTAGGACCATACAAATATCTATTTTGGAATACCTAATTCTATTAAAATTTATGGCATGTAAACTGAAAATGACATATGAAAGTTATAAATTATTTATTAGTTTATGTTTTAACCTTAATAAATATTAGGATATGATTTATATTTTTGTTTATAATAAATCAGTATAAAATAATAAAGAGGAAAACAATAGTTAAGGGATTATGAATAATGATGAATGATTAAGATGTATAGATACAAGGAAATCAAGAGTTATACGAAATCTAATGAGGATGGAATGTTTAAAAGTGTTAACACTATTTTGATAATTGTAGTACTTTGGAAGACTTTTTTAGTTTTTGTTATATGTAACCCTTTAGATTGTTATGTGAAATTTTTATTTAAAGAATAATTATCAATTTTTTGGAAAAAATTATAAATGTATGGATAACCATTATGGTTTATATGATCATTGATTTTGATGTAATTATGGGATATTAATGTTTCAGATGCAAAATAAAATGTATAAGATAACCTTTGAGGTTGAAACTTATTATGTTTATTTTTGAGGATTTTATATTTTTTTGTAATATTATAATAATTATATAGTTTTATAAATAAGATAACATGAAGGATGGGCGAAAACCTATCGCATCTGAAGAGGTTGCGTTAATCAAACTGACAACCAAAGGGTGACAAGGGTGAATCACTTACAACTAGCTTGCATGAATTCTTGGTCAGTATGACTTTTTATTTTTTGTTAGATGATTTTATAGATGAAGAATAAGTTTTTTTGGGATCATATGTTTTTTCAAATATATAACCTTGGGATTGGAAAATGATTTAGTCATTATTGATTAATGTTATTTTAAATGATGTTTATTATTTTGGGAACCCTTTTATGATTAGGGTAAATATAGTACTATTAGATTTTAATGTGAATTTATTTTGACTCTTGTTATTTATGGAAATGGTTATCAAAATTTTACAATTATTAAGACAATTACTTTTTGGTAAAAGACTTCATGAGTTATTGATGTTATTTGGGGATAATTGAAAACATTTATCTAGAAAGACTATGTGATAAAATACTTATGGATTTTGGGTTTTAATCTTAGTTATAATTTGTTGAATTATTTTTATGGATAGTTATAGATCTAATGGTCTATTTTGAACTTTTGGTATTACTACTGAATTTTGGGGATTGAATTTGTTTTTCATAATATAATAGTTTATTATGTTTAAAGAATTATATTATTTTATACCAACCATTTTGTTTTTGGTTAATATTTCAAGATAAGAGAAAGAAATAGTTAATCTTTTTTGACTATATTATTATATAGATGGCAATTCTAGTGCTTAAGATATGAAAAGTCCATCTTGAATACTAATTTTATTGGAGAAAAAGATGAGTTTGTGGTGGAAATTGATTAATGAAAGAATATATACTTGTCAATGTATGAATATTTCTGTATGTTTCTAGTCTAGATATTAAAAAAATTGCTCAAATATATGAAAATAATCTTGAAAAAAAATGTAATCCTTTACATTTTATTACTATGTAATAAATGAACTTTTAACCCACCACAGATTAATGATTTGTTAATTATTAACTATCCCATGAAAAGATTCTCTATCACACTCCATCAGAACATGATAGTTAGTTTTCTCTTCTATGTCCACGTTTTTTTATATGTAACCCTCTTATATGTTATCTCAGGTGACCTGCACACTTCCCTTTCTCTATTTCAAAGGGGAGGTTTTATTAATCCTTTTTCGGATGTGGCATTTCAAAAATAGTATTTTGAAAATTCAAACCTCTAGTTTTTTATCATGAGTTCAAATTGAGAGGACTAGGTTTATTAAAGGAGTGTATAATGTATCATCTTGAGTTCTTAAAAGGAAACACTATGTTCGATAGCATACATGATACGCCACATCGATCTTTAATGAACTACTAAATATTATTATTTAAATTTTACCATTACAACATAGAATTAGAATGGATGGTATTAATATGATTAACTAAATTATGAAATTATTGTTTACACATGTATATATAATAAATTATTAAATCAATTAATCTATAATATAAATAAATACTGTTTATGAATAAAAGGAAATATTTTTGTGAAAGCCTTTTTAAATGTTCACAAGTGTGTTTTACAGAAATAGATAAAAAAATAAATCTATTTTTATAATATTAAATAATTTTATAATATATTAAATATAATTTTTAATAATCATCCTTTAATTTTTCTAGACATGAGATAAGAACAAATACAATTTTACTCATGTATTATTCTAAAAAGGCAGTTTCTCTACCTTTTAATGGAAAACTTGTTTTAAATCTAGTTTTTGAAAATTTTGTAAGTTATATTTTGAAAATATGAACTTATTATTTGAGAGAAGATTATAAAAATATCCATTTGTTTAATTTTTGGTATTTTTTTCACAATTTTCATGTTTTTATGCATAGTGAAAAATATTGTGTTATAATTGAAAACAACTTTTTCTGTTAAATAATTTATAGTTTTAAATTATATTTTTAAGTGATTTTAAAGTATACTTAAATCAATTATATATTATTTAATCCAATTTAGATCATTGTAATTAATTTTATATTGAAATTGGTTATAAAAATATTGTGAATTTTTGAACATTTCTACTTTAAAAACATGTTGTTTCATCCCATCTATTTCTAATTTTTGAACAATTTCGAACATTTCTACTATAAAAACTTTGTAAACAATTCTAATTTTATTTCATGAATATATTTTTTCCCTAACCATTAAATTATTGGTAATGTGACCATTTATGGACATTTGAATGATAATTTAACCTCTATAATATTTTATTCAAATAAAAGTCATATTTTTCAGACTTTTGTTTATAACCAGATAAATATTTTTAATGTGCAGTTATATACGTTATATGTTCATCTATAAATTGAAATTTAAAATTTAAAATATTGATCTACATCAAGGTAATTTATTTATATTATTTAGTGTTAAAATAATTACCTTAAATGGAAACACAATGAGTATGGAGTAATAATTTAATTAGAGGTGGGTGGTTGGGGATAACTTGATAGACCACGAAACACTCTGAAACTCCCCTCCACTGGCAATTCATAATTACCTAGACATTTATACTAGTCGTCGGCCCCCCATCCATGGGGGTGGGGGGAGTCCCTTATTCCCCCTCAATCGCTCATCCCCCTCCATTAATTCTATTTTTGAACCCATATCTTCCCCGACCATCCCTATGATCGTTCTATGTCCTAAAGTGGTCGACCTCTTAAATGGTTACCCACTACTTTCAATTTTGATGGCGGAGTTCACAGAGGCTTAGAACTTGTTAAATATGACTTTTCTTGTGCGTTTCACTTGTCACCACCATTCGGTTGATGTTTTTTATCGTTTCGTCTCCAGTGCATGGCGTTGGTCCAATGCGATGATCTTCGACCTCTTTCACCGGCATCATATAATCGTACATTTCTCCATAGAGGAAGATTTTATTTTGGCATGGTGTTTAGCTCTTTGCATCTTCCAGGGATCTCATTTATTTATATTCTGTTGGACTTATGATCTTCACAGGAATCATGATTCTCCATTGATGGAAATATGTGAAAGTCTCACTAAACCCCCCCTCCCTTTCAGAATCCATCTATTCTTTTTATGTTATAGAATTTGATAGGCCATTTTTTTACATGGACAAGAGAACCAATGTGGTGAGTCAACATGTTTAACCGCGTATACATATGGAGATCGATGTTTTCACACCTCTAGTTAACTGGGTGTATATATCAGTTGGAAAGGTGTTTCGGTATAAGAAGAGGGTTTTCTTCGAATTTTGGTCCAACAATAAAGAACACAGAGAATGGGTGGGGGAAGCACAAGAACAAAGGTGTAAGCATCATTATACAAGAATTATTAGAAAACGATTTTAAATCGGTAATATCTATTATGATATCAAGTCAAATCAATAAATAAATTTAAATCAAGATTTCAATTTATTAATATGGGCTCAAGCAACGGATTAAATAATCATAGATCAAAAGTAGATAATAAATCAATGCTCAATATTTTAATCAAAAGGGAGAAATCCATAATTGATGATCCCTATCTCGACTCAAATCGATCTTTTGTGAAGAATTTTTTCCCTAGTGGTGAAGAATACACACTACCTTCAATGCCTCTCATTCCATTTTGATCTGATCACTTTTCATTCTTTGATATGACTCTCCAATGAAGAATGCTCAGAGATCCTCTAAATTCTCCAAGGGTTTATGCAAATAACCTTATGGAATTTTTATAGAAAAGTATTTATTGAGGTAATTATGTCATGGATAATTAAAAAAATTAAAAAAATAATTATTTAATTTAATTAAACGCACCTCTTACATCTTCCTCAACCAAATGTCTAGCTTCGACCAACCTTATGTTATGCCTAGGGTAAACCCCACATTCCAGAATCAAATGTGGTCTTATATTTCCTCTCCAAAATTCCATTTGGATTTTATTCTATATTTTCTGGAAAACTACATGCATGTGATATTAATATATTTATTATATCATTTCTCGACTTACTCAGCCTAAGAATCTCACACAGTCTCATCACCAAGCTATTAAAATAATTCATATAATATTCCAATGTAATACATGAAAAAAAAACAGATTCTATACAGCAATTATTACATAATCTATAAATTATGTTTAAAAATTTAAAATAAATTTTATCAGATTAAATATTATGCATGAAGAATCAACCTTAACATTAGATCATGTAAAGCGTAGAAACCTATTTTTAGAAAAAGGGTATTTTTAAGATTAATATAAATGTGTGGGGTAAAATTATTAGTGTATTGGATTTTTCTGATTTAAATTGTTTAATTATAAAAAAATTAAAAAAATTATGTGGATTTTAAAGTAATATAAAACGTATTTTTTCTAAAATAACATTTAATTAAATAAATAGATTAAAAACAATTTCTTTTATTAGAAAATATTAATTATGTTCATTAAATGTTAAATATATGTTTTATAAATTCATAAGTTTATTTAAAAATGTATATATTTACTAATTAATTACATATTAGAACAATTTATAAATTTTTTAAATTTATAGGTCTATCTATTATAATGTTAAAGTCATAAAATTTATAGTTTTTGTAAAAATTGTATATCTCACTATTCACCTAAAAATAATCTATTTTAGAAGAATACCAAAAATTAATATTAATTCAATATAAATATTCTGAATCCAAATATTATGATCATTTTGTAAAATTTAAATTATAATAGTTTATAATTTACCTTTTAAATGAAAACATACCAATATAATGAAAACTATTTTCATTGGAAAATAACTTTTTATCAATTATCAACTATTATTACTCTTATTTCCTAGAAATTACTAATAAAAAAGTGTTAATATATTATTCATATAAAAATATCCTTTATCTAAAATATTTTAATTTTTTCAAATAAAACACATAATTTTTTTAGAAATTTTATATTTTAATGATTAAATCGGTAATATTAGTTATTTTTCTACACTAATGGAATTTTCATCAAACCCTTAGTGTTAGTAATGAAATTTATTTTTTATTTATACATATATTTCATAAATCTATTAGCTCTATTTGTACCCACCAATTTTATGACTAAATTATAACTGTTATATAGTTCTCTACGGTTCATTTTGATTTAGTTTTGCGTTTGAATAATGGTATTGACACATTAGGTTTTAAAGGAAAATATAAAATTTAAAATCTCAGGCTGTTAAAATTTTCCCCCATAAATAAATTATGTCTTAATAATATTAATTATCCCATAAAAATAAAATTATTCAAGGGTATCTAGAAGATATACATAACTTCAGATACAATTTCAAATGAGGTGTCAACCTTAACATCATAGGTGTTACTTGAAAACACATCTTTTAACTTCACCTTTTTAACCTATTTATTCATATTTCCTTTGAAACTTTTTTCCTTATTTCCACCTTTTCCAAAAATGAAGCATATTCCAGTTTCATTGATACATTATATCGGGTTCCTCACCACATATTTTTTACATGTATGAAGTTTAATCTTCATTCCTCCATCATCTTTCCACCTGAAGTTTCATCAGACTCCCTCAACCTCTAATTTGGCATGTTTTGGAATTAAATTGAGTTTATATTGTGAATCATAATTCTTGATAGTTTATTTGGAATAATCACAAGGTTTCTTACTACGACTCCTATCCTTTTTGGTTTCCCATTGGGATAATCTCCCCACTGTCCATGATAATCATTTTTTACTTGGTTCTTTTGGGGTCCAACCATAACTAAATATAAAAGGATTTAATAATGAGCGATGAAAAACAGAAGAGAATTATTTTAACATAATTATATGGAAAATAAAATATTAAAATGTCATATTCTTCAAAATTATTAAATTAGTCATTTGTTCAATGGAAATCACTATCGGTCCAGTCAAGGTTTCTTTAGGACGAGTTCTCTCAAATTCCCTAAAATAATAAATCCTGCATAATTTCTTGTAAATATAATGTGATTAACCAAAACATATCCCTTTTGAGTGTCTATTAGGGTGTGTAGTATGAGGTCCACTAATAATGAACTAGAGTGAAAATTGAGTTAATACTCAACCAACCTTTTTCATGGTAATTACCTCTTGTTGTATATTTACCACAAATATATACACATTATAGTATACATAAAGAGGTATAATTTCTAACAGAACCACACAATCTCTACTTTAACAAAAGTTTAGGATGTTAAAATATATTTAGAATTATACCTTATACTTATCCATAGAGGTTTCACTAAAGTTATCGTATCCTAATCCCTAATATATTCAATACTACCACAAAAAAACCTAAATGGTTATCTATAACTCTAAATTTATAATCATCCTTAACTTAATAACCATTAATTTATTCACAACTAATATATTGATCTCTAAAATTATCTAAACCCTACTATGATACTAGCTGTAGAATCCCATACCCGCACTCCCCGATCTAATGCTAAAACACTATCTTTATATTTTGGATTCCATAACAACTATAGATTCCAAGACATCACTCTCCATAATTACATAACATAAATAAACTATTTTATTACATACATTCTGATTACCCATTAGGTTTATATCTTTATGGAATTAGAAAAAATCATAAAACAATGAAGACCATGAATTTCCAAACTAATGTACATTTCCCAACTATATAAGAAACTAATTAATCTATAATAAATCTTCAACATCTCTAAAAAATTCTATACATAAGTTATACTATTAGACATATCACATGTAATAATCTTCATCATAACCCGGGGAAATGGTAACATAAGAATATGTGAAATAAAACACCCCATAAGGGTAAAGATAAGTGATAAAATTAAAATATAATAAGTGATCATAATATGGGAATAAATAATATGTTAGGAATAGATAAAAAAATTCCATAATAAAATGAAAATGAAATAAAAATACATCGATGGATTACAATGGAAATAGAAATATCACATGGTTAACAATAACTGAATACATAGAGATGAAATATATAATGACAAACAACTATTTCCATGTCCTAAGACAAGTAATCGATATCATAGACATCATGGTATTACCATCAAGTCCCTATATCTATGAAATATTTTTTGGGAAAACATACACCAAAATATCCAAGCTATTTTGTCTCATCAGACCCATTTATGAATAAAGGGGAAATTTCAGGCCCTTCCCATAACTAATTATATCTAATTAAATAATCATATGAAGGAATTAATAATATATACATTAAATAAGAAACATTATTTAGATATAAAGAAACATCTATATTTGAATAACAAGTATACATATTTTCATCATTTCCCAAATGAAAAAATGGAATAGTCTTTCATATAAGCTTCCCTTAAATTAACCTCATATATAGAAAGTGGTATACTTTGTAGTCATTAATTACCCAAATCAATTATCACATGACATCTAGGTTAACACTCATCAATCAATGGAAGAAAATATATAGTGTTCATATAGAAAAGAAATTTTAATAAAAATAATTCCTATAAAAATGGATAATATTGCAAGACAAAGAAATGATGAATTATTTATTTGATAGAAAATAAAATTCCATAATCTATATAGAGAAATAATTTGGATGATATCATTGAATAATGTTCTCAATAAATCATAACATATATTAGAAGGAAATAACATAGATAAAAACATTTGAAAACATGGGATGAGAAAAACCAATCTCGATAAGGGATATAAAAATAAATGAAAACCGTTAATGCATTTTAAATTCATTAAACCCCGTAATAATGTTTTTATTTTCTCATAATAAACATTGAGTTTAAAATAATCAATCTTACTCTTGAAATCATCTTTTTTCGAAAAATTTTCTTATAACATTTTATAAGAATGGATTAAGGAAAAATAATAATTCATGAGGTTTTCTTGAAAAATATGACAGATTTCCCTTTAAATCAATACTTTTGAAAATATTATAAAATAAAACATCTTTTAAATCAAACATAATTTTTTTTATTTTATGAAATTAAAATATTTCCATAAAAATATTAATAACTAGAACATTTAATATATCCAAGGATAAAAATATAAATATTCCCATGGATAAAAATAACAGTTTTCATAATGATGGAATTAATAATGTTATAAATCATATTCATAAAATCAAGTCCTTATTCTAAGACATCACAAACAAACCATAAAGGCCTCACTATAAGATGTTATATAGAATTAGGAAGACATACACCAAATACCCATGATAGTTTATCTCATGAGACTAACTAATGAATTGAGGTGATATACCAGTCCCTACCCTTCACTTTTTAAGTCCAATTAATTCATTATGTGACAATAGTGAACAATCAATATAGTAAATATCTAATATAAACATTTGTATTGAAAAACTAACATACTAAATGTTAACATTTACTCCCATCAATAAATATAAAAACATGATCATAATTCATATGGAGAAATAATGAAAATGTTATAATTAGTGTATATCCATTGTAAATCATAATAATCATTAAATTATTTTCACATAAATGAATATAACATTAATATAACATTCAATAATTTCTTAATGAAATGAAAAAATATATTTTTTAAAACATTTTAAATAAAATTTTTGAGAATATTAAGGAAATACCTTTATTTGAGAAATCACAAATAATTGAAATTTATTCATCAAATTAAATAATTTTCATTATGCTGGGAAATATTTTCATTCTGTATATGTTAAAATTGAATATTCTTTTCAATCATTCCTAAAAATAAATAGTGAGTAATATAATTGTTTTGGAAAATAAAAATTTTAATCATTTGTATAGAAAGTATGAAGTATTTTAAACTGGACATTAATAATATTTTAAATAAAAAAACATTATCAAAAAATTTGATAATTACATACATGAAGAAGAAATATTTTGTAATGAAACTTTAAAATAAATAATTAAATGAAAATCCCTTACCCTGTGTCAAAAATTGTTTTGTATGTCCTCAAAATCCTAAATAATAAAATTATATTATATTTCAACAATATTAACCAAAAATTTCATTTCAATTTCATTACCATTATTACTTTTATTTTATTTATTAGCATGACTTATTTAGTTACCAAATTAGTTTATTTTTTATCTGATGTTTTGAGGATGTTCAGTTCATAATCCCAAAACAACATTGGTAGGTTGACCAATGTGAAAGGGGCCATTATCCTATCATATCTAGAATATTAATAATCAAATAATTATAATTTTTATTCATTAAATACAATTTAATAATTATTCATGTAATGTGGTCCTGAAAAATAAATCACATCATTTCATAGAGATAGTAGTCCATATGTATGCATGAATGAATTTTTTTATTCTGCTAGGTGGAAAAGAAATAAAGTAGATAATATTTTCCTTTTATATAATCAAAAATATTTAATAAATTTTATATTTATTCATTATTTCTATCCTTATTACCATCCCTGTGAGACAACAATGATAAAAGAATCACATCGCTTCGTGGAGGTGGTATTCCACACGCACACATAGATGATGTTATCATTTTCCAAAAGATGTAAAGGGTAAGAATGTAAGTAATATTTTATATTTATATAATCATAATAATATATTAAAAATATTATACATTCTTTAATTACATTTTTATAACCAATAGCGTGAGGTGGTAATGGAAACAAAACACATCGCTTCATGGATGTGGTTGTCCATACACACACATGAGTGATGTTTTTATTTCCCATAAGATGAAGAGTAGTTCCAAAATCATAATAATATTTCATTATATTTAAGATACTAATGATATTATTTCATTATGGTTAAATAATATTTTAAGGTCTTAGAAGAAGAAATAAACATGAAATACTCGGTTAAGAATTATACATATTCTTTGGAAAGCCTCCATTGACTTACACCATAAGCCTTCTTAGGTTTTTCTTTTGGTGATACTAAGAGATATCTGAAATATTTAGTAAGGTATTTAGGTACAGATTTAATGATATAAATTCTTCTAGGGGTGTGAGTTAAATAAGACAAGAGATGTTCTCTTATAAGTGAGGTGGGTGGAAAACTTGTAATTTTTTTTAAATATTATTATATATTATGTGCCTAAATCATGAAAAATAAATCAAAACTACCATATAATTTAATATAATGAGTTTATGGTCAAAATATTATCAACAAATAAATTTTATATAGCTTCATATGTCATTTTAAACTTTACCTTTTGGTTTAACACCTATGTTAGCCCTGTTTAACCTTAACTATTGTAATAGATTTTTTTTATTTAAGGGTCATGAAAATAATTTAAAAATACAATGTGGAACTTAAATTAAATATTAATTATAATATAAAAAATTAACATCCACTTGAGAAAATATTTTTTTTACAATTTTATTATTATTTAAAAATAATTTTTAAACATTAAATACCATTTATTGTCATTTTCAGAACTATTCATATATCTTTAATTTAAGTGCATCAAGATAATAATGTAAGTAGAATATAAACATTTTAACCACCAATTGTACATTATAATTGTCCAACAACTTCACATAGAATCTCAATTCATCAAATATATTACTTTTAACATTATTAAAATAATTTACTTTCTTTTTCTATTGCATGCGCAAGCGTTTTGTTGCCATTGCACAAGCGTTCATGTTAATTATATCATCACTAAAAAATAAAAATAAATAACTATAATTAAAACCATTTATAAAAATTTATAATTTATTTTTATCCTAGGAAGACATATGAGACATATTAGAAGAATGATATTGACATTTTGTAATTATTATTTACTTAAAATATTATAAAGATCTTTATCAAAAAATAAATGATACCAAATGTCCATAATTTTAAAGCTTGAATGAGGATGGTAAAAAAACTCATAAAATGAAATAAATTAGAGTGTTATAATATATTTTAAAAAGTATCCAATTGTTTCTAATCCTATTTAACCCATTTTACCTTTTAGCATGGTGATAAACTTTTATTATGGGTACTATACATAATGATCAAAAATGAAATTGACCACATTAATAAATTTGAACCTTAAAATTAAAAATATATAATTAATTTTTCAAAATTAATATTTTATAAGTTTAATAAATAAATTTTAATATAAGTTCAAAAAATGCGATGAAATCCTATTTTTTAGAAAAATGTGTTTTATACCTAAAAATGAACTTATACCAAAATAAAATATAATGATAATTCATATGAACAATAATTAGATTATGAAAATAAAGAATATATCATGTTACATAAATAATAAATTCAAAAGATAGTGATACTTTAATATTACTTGATTTAAAAAACAATTTTGTAAAAATCCACATTTTCACTATTCAGTCAAAAGTCAATGTTTTTTGAAAAAATTCCAAAAAATTATATTAATATTACATTAAAAATATTATTTAAAAAATTAATTCCATTTTATAAAATAAAATATATATAATTATTATAAATTAATTATAACATCCATTCCCAAAATGAAATACAAATCATTTTTGAAGAAAATGTATACTTGACGCATAAAATAACATCATTGTCATTATTTTCATAATAAATATAGTTTTAATAAATTTTATTTATTTTTGTTGGATATATAATATAAAAATTTAATTAGATTAATTTATCACATTGTTATTAATTTAACCCCTTAAGATAAAAATACATTACACACATAAAAACAGCTTAGTGAAGAATATTTATTTTTCCCTTCAAATATTTTTATCTTCATTTCTAACCAATATAGAATTAATGTTTGATTGATTTTATGTTTTATTAAATAAAAATTTCTACATATATTTTATAATATGGTTATTCTTAATCATACCCACTAAAACAACTATGAGGTGATCACAACCATATTTAAATGATAATATTTATATAGTATATCATAATTATTTTAAGCTCAATATTGCGTATACCACACACTATTAAATATATAACTTAAAGAAAATAAATTCTAAAATATTGGGGTGTTATAGTAAAATTTATGTTTGAAAAGTTTTAGTAGAAAATAGAAATTTCACATTAGATAAAACATAATTAAGGTTTCCAAATATAAGAGATAACATTGGAGGGAAAAGAAAATATGGATAAGGAGGGGATAATGTTATTAAAGAGGATGAGAGTTATTATTAAAAAATATATTCTCTTTATGGGGAATAAATTATATAAGAAGTAATATTTAAATTAGAAGTATCATTTTACCTAGATATAAATATAATGTAAAATGATATAAAATATTAGGGTGGAGGAATCCAATGTTGGAAGAAAGATGTTCAAGAAGAAACATTATAAGTCAATGAAGGGAGTTTATTTAACAAAAAACCATACAAAATTGGTATCTTTTGAATCGAAGTGAATTTAAATAATAAACACAATATGGATCTTCAAACCCCATTAATTTCATGAAATTGGAAAAAATGAATTCATTAGGAAGTAATCACACCATATAAAATAAATAAGGGCATATAATATCATACATGTATCATGGATTTGAAAATGGGACAAAGAAACCCTTACCATTTTTCTTGAATTCCACTAAAGAGCTCAAATATCCTGTATAAATAAAATAGATATCTTAATTACCCATTTTTGGACCTTTTTAATATTTATAAGATTTAATAAACTTCATTTATACTTAATATTTACTTGTATATTAGTTAGTTGTTATTTATTTTCAATACCAGGATTGAGTAATCTTGATCATTTTGAGCAAGTTTTGTAACAGCAATGTTATTCTTAATTATTCTAAAAACTATCTTCATTATTAGAAAATAAAAGGTACTATAATTGATTATTTTCAATTATTTATAATGTTATAATTTCATTATATGGGAGTTTTGGTTATGATACTTAAAATATAAAATTGATGATTAAAATGTTTTGGTTATTTTTAACGAAAAAATGTTGGTATCTTTATTAATGAGTTTAATATTAATGTTAAAAATAAAAAAAAAGTATTAAATAAATAATTATTTATTGATATAATGTATTTTAATTAATTAATTTCTCATAGTCATCTGTGATATTATTTTATAAGATTGTTCAAGTAGTTGGTTTGACCTACCCAAACATAAACATATCATAATTATTAGAATATTATGACTATAAAATATGCTTTACTTTGAAAATAATATAATTATTACAGAATAATAATGATATTATTCAGATAATTTTAAGGTGTTGAATCATATTTTAATATTTTTTTAATAAATTATAAATAAACTAGACGAAAAATGTGATATGTTACTTCATGGAGGTGGTAATCTATATGGCGCCGGATTAACGTTTTCATTTCTTGAATAATGGGAGGGAAAGAAGTTGGATAATAATTTGTATCTTAATAATAATATTTATATTATATATTGCATATTTATTCTTAAATTTTACCCTTATAACCTGCAATGATATGTATTGCTGAAAAGCGAAAGTCATCGCTTCGTGGAGGCAGCAGTATGCACAACACACAAATATCAATTTTGTTTTTATTAATAGAAAATAGGAAATGTGGTCAATAATTTTCCATTAGAATAATATAATTAAATAAAGAAAAAATAATTATTTTATTATATAGTATTTATAAAATTTTATTTGGGAATGTAATGGAGAAAAGAAAAGAAGTTAGGAAATAGAACTCACGTTGAGGACTTGGGTTTTCCCACCGAAGACTCTTTGTAAATGGAGATATTGGGATAATATATTATGATAATAGGCTCAAGGGAAAAGAATATGATAAAAATATAAGTAAAAAATGATATATTTTTAGTAGAAAACCTACTTTTTATGGTGTTCATGAAGTGGTGGTGAGAGTCCCCTTTTATAAGTGGTGTTAATGGTAATTATTAAAAATATTTAAACATAATATAATGAGAGAACCTGTTTGGCATATAAATAAGACTCCAAATTATAAAATAATATAGTTGGGGGAGGGGTACAATAATGTATATAATCCAACAAACATTCATTTATACGTATTTTAAGCATGTTTTTAAGTCCATTACTTTTAGAATTTTTTACTTTCATTATTTTTTGGTCGTACCTTGGTAACTATTTTTACCAAAGTAAATAATTTTTATTCATAAAAATAACATGTAATTTATTTAATAATTTGGAACTAATGATTCCTAATATAAAATCCATTCTATCAGATAAAATTTCTATGTTTAAGAAAAATCAAATTTAACATTAACGCATGTAACGCATAAAAACCCGATTTGAGAAAAGTGTATTTTTAAGATTACAAATTTTGTTTATTGTAAAATTGTCAATATATTTTATTTTTAAGATATAAATTGGTTAACAAAAAAATAAAATTCATGTGTATTTCAGAGAATACCAAACCAAAATTTTCCAAAATAATATTTAGTTAAAAGGAAAAAAATTTATTTTATTGGGAAATATTACTTATGTTCATAAAATGTTAAGAATAGGTTTTATAAAGTCATAATGGTATTTAAAAGTTAATATTTTAATCCTTAAGTGAATATTTTATTAATTAAATGTTTTTCTGAACTCATTGGTCTTACATTTTGAATAATAAAGTCCTAAAATTTACACTTTTTCTAAAAAAATTATTTTTCACCATTTATCTAAAAATAAACTGTTTTAGGCAAATCAAAAAAAGAATCTTAATATAACATGAACAAGTTGAATATAAAAATAAATTTTATTTTATAATATTAAAATTATAAAAGTTCATAATTTATTATTTAATTAAAAAGAAAAGAATATAATGAAATGAGTTTTCATAGGAATATTTTTTAAAAAATATTAACTATTATTATACTTATTTCATATAAATTATATATAAAATTAGTAATAACATATTATTCATATCAAAATTATATTTTATCAATAATTTATCTAGTTTGTCAAAATAAAATACACAAAAATACTTTTTTAAACAAATCTTCAGTTTAAATCTTAAATTAGTCTTATTAGTTATTAAGATACAATAATTAAATTTTCATTAAAGACTTAGTATTAATATAATATTTATTTTTATTTATACATATATTTCAGGAATAATTTAACTCTATTTGTTTCCACTTATAATACGGAAACATTTTAATGGTTATATAAAGGTCTATAGTTCATTTTGGTTTGATGTTTCATGTGAATAATATTATTGTATAAATTAGGTTTTAAAAGAATAAATATAATTTTAAATCATAGGGTTTTAAAATTATAGAAAAATTGATGATTTTATTTGAGTTAGTAATTACCATTTTACTCTCATATAATAAATTCATTCCACGTGTGTAACACACTGAAAATTTAAAATATGAATATAATAATCGATAACATGTATGAACCACAAAAACAAGTGTATAAAGGAATATAACAACACATTGCTTGATGATATTTTCCTTTTAGAATAAATTTAATTTTGTTTTTATCTTGATTTACACAAAACACCAAGTTAAAGTTATGTTACACAAACCATTGAGTTTAGATTTCAATGAAAACAACATAGAGTTAAGATTTCTATATACGGAACACAAAGGATAGCTTTGGTTACAAAAAATAATGACTATTTCATGGCTTGCATTACACGTAAGACTAGGTTTTCCCAAAAAACAATATAGTTTTAAAATATAAATATTTAATATAGTAAGATATAATCATGCCATTAAATTTGATGTTATGAATACAATTAATGAACTTATGAAAATATATGGTTGTATTCATTGTTTACAGATTAATTATAAATAAATATAAAAACATATTGAATATAAAGAATTATTTTTATAAAATCTTTTTTAGGAACCTAAAGGAATTTTGACTTAATAAATTAAATTAATTTCAATTATTGAATGATATTAATTAAATATATATATTGTATATTTAATAAATTATTTTTAACATTCATATATAAGGTTGGATTGGCATACGATAAAGGAAAATCCAATTTTATGCATAAAAGATATATTTTTCTAGTTTTATATCCTTTTAATAAAGCACCCCTTTTAAAATTAATTTTTTAAAATTTTATATTAAAAATTATATTTTATTTTTTGTATAATAATTTCAAAATAATCTTATGTTGATATTTTTTTATTTTTCTATGAAATTTCATTTTTTGATGTATATTGAAATATACCGATTTTTAATTGAAAACTGACTATTTATATAAATAATTTATAATCTTAAATTATGTTTTAAATTTGTTTTTAAGTATTATTAGATATATTTTACATAAATTTAAACAATTTAGGTCATTGGAATTATTTTATATTGAATTTAGTTATAAAAACAAAGTGATGTTTTGAATATTTTCACTTTAAAAACCCGCTTTCATGTCCAGTATGTGAGATTAATATTAAATTAATTTAGACCACTTCTGTGATTAGAATTTCAAACAATGGAGTCTATACTTGGAATAATAATAATTTAAAATTTATTGTAAGGTAAAATTTTTTTTTATCCAAAATATTAGTGAAATCAACACAAATTAATTGTAGTAATTAAGGTAAAAATGAGTTTACATAGGGGTTAACCATTAATCATAAGGGTTAAAATGACCTAGAAACTTGTAAAAAGATATTTTATGGGAAAATTTTGACAATTACACATATTTAATATAATTTTAATCATTATATGATACACATTATGCAAGGGATACATTTCAATTCTATTCACTGTTTTATATTTACTAGAATGCCACTCCTTCACTATAAAAAGGCACTTCCCCCCTAACTTATTCACACTTATCAAGCCATTTTTCTCATCCAAAACCAGAAAAAATAATCTTCAAAAATTCCTAAATTATTAATAAAATCTTTTTTTATACATAAAGGAATCCAAGGATGGATTTTGGTATAAACCAAAAAGAGTTATACGAAGATGTGGTAATGTTCTTCAACGAGCACTTTCATTTTATTTCATTATCCACCCCTTAAATTATTAATATATATTTATTATATAATTAAATCAGTATCCTAAATATAATAAAATATTTTTATTTTAAGTTTAATACATACACCCACACACACTTCCATCAAATGTTCTATACAATCATTATTTGTCTGTACAACGGACTATTGCCTCACGTACAAATGTTGTTTGTTATTCCATTACTACCTTTCAATGTTGAGAATAATGATGTATTTATAGTTTATATATGATATTTATAATGTTTTTATTATTATTATATAACACATACCTCCATGCATTCCATTTTGTGGTAATACAATAACATCATTTGCAGACGTGTGGACTACCTCCTCCACAAAGTGATGTGGTTGATTCACGCTTTACATGGAATGTATTAAATATGTTTTCAAATAAAAATATATGATAAATATGAAATTAATATGATAATGGAATAATAATATAAATTTATATAAATTTATTTTCTTTTTTTACTATGACATGAAATGAGAGTTGCGTTCATGCGTACGTACGACCCACCGTCTCTATGAACAACACATTTCATTTCATATCTCAAAATTTAATAGTTTATTCTAAATAAATATAAACTGAATATATATGAAATATAAATAATTTTTTAAATAATATAGATAATTTCAAAATTATCTATGTATTGGAACAAAAATAACCAAGTCAAAAGTTACTCGATATACAACACAATTAACAGAAGAAATGATGAAAATAATGAAATGTTATTAATGAATGGGTAATTGTAACACCCCAAGATTTTATAGTGTGTTATTTCTTCAAAATAATTCAATGACTTTCATTACACGAAACACCGATTTCAATTACACCATGACTTACCAAACAAGCCATTCAAAAGAGGTTATGAATAGTATTAGATAAATTTTAATGTTTATGTAATCCTTATAATTTTAGAATCCATATTATGAGTTTCTTAGATATAATGCAAGAAAAAATTCATTTTCAGTATTGCACTTTTATCAACTTTTAATAGTGAACCATTTTTAAATACTATATTTTAAACTTTTTGACTAAATTGGGACATCAAAAATTTAAAATGAAACATCCCAAGCTTCTACGGTACGCTTCTCTTTGAATAATGTGATAGTGTGTGTTGTACGCAACACCGAGTTCTAACAACCAATTAAACTAGCCGTTATGAATAGTAATAACTACTTTTTGAAATTATATATATTTTATATATGAAAATGGACTTCATTTTTGGACTCGGAATATCAAAATTAGCCTAGGGTGAAATTTTGGTACAATTCGGATAACTTTCATATTTTGATGAATAGTGAAAATTTCTAAATTTTAATTAAAAACAACTTTTTTAATCAAAATAATTAATAGTGATAAATTGTGAGTTTGAGTGGTTTTAAAGTATATTTAGAATATATTTTTACCATTTAATATAATGTTGGTCATTGGAAATAATTTTACAATTAAACCGAACATAAACAAGTGTCAATCTTTTGATAGTTATTACCTCTTAAAAACACGCTTTTTTGTTTTGACAATGGGAATTAATTTTAAATTAATTTCTGCCACTTCTGTGTTTTGAATTTAGGAAAATGGATTCCATATTTGGAATCAGGATGTCAAAATTATGTAAATAGGTAACTTTAATTTTTACACATTTTGAATAATTACTGCGGTAAATATTTTATTTACCATGGTTAAAGGGTAAATCCGGTAAATAAGGGTTAAAAAATAATATTATAATAATACAAAGATACCCTAAAACGTGTCCTAACCTTATTGGATGACACATACCCGACCATGAGCATCCTTGGGTCAATTTGGGGACCCCTTGGAGCCACTTGTATGTGGTAGGGACACATTATATTAATAAAGTTAAAATAAAAATAAAAATGGCATAAGCTTACATCTTTTAGAAGAACAATTTTTACATAGGGTTATACATGTTGGATTTTTGATTATAAATAATCATTAGAAAGCTAAAAAGATTTCCCACATGAGGATATTTTATTTATAATTTTTAGACATCAAATAAGTTAAATTATTAATGACACAATAATGATGAAATGTTTACCTCATTAATAAATCATTTAAATAAATAAGATTATAATGATTCAAATATTATCTAAAACCTGTCCAATTCTTATTGGTTGATGTTATTTAGAATATGGGTCATCTTATCTTCGACCTCAATGATTTTTGGACCATTATAAACCGAATATAATTATATTATAAAGTAATACTTTCACTCTTTCCTAAAGAGCCCCTCCTCTCCCTTATAAAAGGAGACCACTTCTACTCATTATTGACACCTCTCAAGCCACTTGGCTCGTCCAAACTCTGCCCAACTAAGCTCCCCACATCCCTCTCCTCCTCCTTGAAGCTTCCCCTTAGGCAGAAAGCATTTCAAGAAGTCCTTTGGTTCCAACCAAAGTGAGTTACCTAAATTAAAGGTAACGATTTCTCTTAAATTATTTTCATTTATTTTGCTTCTCCAACCCCCAAACTCTTTTTATTTCCTTTATTTTGTAACAACACCAGTATCCTCAATATACTAGGATGTTGTTATAAGAAGGATTAAAACTACACATACACACAACTCCATCTAATGGATGATGAACATAATGTTTCTGTGGATGGAAAACTAACGCCTCACGAAACGATGATTGTTCAAATACATCTTACCGCCTCTCATGGTGGCAATTATGATGGCACTGTAATTAAATATGATATTAATGATATATATTTTATATATAAGCTTCTGTAATTCCATTTTATTTCATACCATTATTCGTTTCATGTTGTATATACATACGATAATTTCATTTGAGGAAGTGCGGACTACCGCCCCCTTAAAATGATATGACTCGTTCATACCACACATGGAACGTATAAAGGATGGTGTTAATGAACTTAAGTAACATATATAAAATATTATATTATACTGGAATAGTAATATACCTATGTATCATTTGTATTCGATTCTTTTAAAATAAAAATTAAATGGAAGTAGCGTTCGTGCGTACGTACGGACTACCGTCTCCACGAACGCGATGAGATTAATTCTCCATCGTATCCATTCAAGTATAATTATCATTTAATGATTTAAAAATGATGTTTAATGACTTGATATCATTCTGGATATGGATAAGATACAACAAACATGACTTATGTAACAAAACATATAAAAGAAAATGAGTAAGTTAACACCCGAAACGGCGATAATACTAAGATATTATTATCAAATCAATATTAAAAGATCATATATGATATCATATTAATGTATATGATTCTTGTATAATTTAATAACAATTATTTCACCATTATACAGGAGGTTAACCTACCCCAACCAAGGAAAAGTACAAGGTAAGGGTTATTTCACAATCTCTTCATTATCTGAGGTTGTATTATACGTAATAATCTACTGGGATCTCTTTATCATCCACATCCACGTTTCTTCGAAATGTATTTCAAAACATTTTTACTATTTACAAGAATATGGGTTAAAGTCATTTATACCTTTGTTTGACTTTTTATAAGAGGTTTATAAAGGAATCTTTCCGTCGTTTTCAAAACAAGGTCCTTTTTAACCTTTTCGACAGAATTGAGGTAAGAATGTTTTTTTTAACTTATACGGCGGGTGCGGTTATTTTCCGCCGTTATAAAATCGTCGAAGCTTTCCATACAAGCTTATAAGAATATTTTCAAAGAAAATGTTTTATTTTATATGGATCTTAAATGATTTCAAAATAAAAGGAGATATTTCTTTAAAAAGAATTTTGATTTCATCTATGTCAACATCCTTTGATGGATTTTAAGATTATTTGAAGTTGATTTATTATGATACAAAACTTCTATATTGTATTGAAGGTTTTGTGATATGTTTGACTGTGGATGTGCTATTTTTATACCATTCATAGTTTATGGTGAAGTTATTGACATTTCGTATGCTAGTTTTAATACGAATGTTTATGTTATGTTTAAACCTTTTCATATGGGAATGCATTGGACTTAATAAGTGACGGGTGGAGCCCGCTATAGCTCCTCGATGCATCGGTAGGTCTCATGAGACAAACTAGTGTCTTGGCACAAGGCCTCGACAAAATCTTACTTGTAGTCTTGGCACGAGGCCTTGGCTATGTGGTTATGATAGTCTGGCATTATGCATTCCAACATTATGAAAGTGGTTATTGATTTTTGCATGTGATTATTCGATTAGTAGAATATCCATGTGAATAAGTAAATGGAATTATTTCATTTTATTTATGCCATACCATGTTGAATGTTCATGTTTAAAAGGCTTTTGTTTTAGTTATACATTGCCTTAAATGTTTATTCTTATTTATGAAAGTTTCCGCTATATTGTTATCCTTACTGGGCATTTGAGCTCACCCCTTTTCTATGTTTTATTTTTCCCAGGTAGTGAAGAAGTAAATTATGAATGACTTTCAGGGATATTATGAGGGGTTAATAGTGTGGATATGAAGACTTTGTTGTTGTAGTAGTTTTTTTTCACTTTGAAATGTAATGTAAAACTTTATGATTATATCTAGTGTTTCCAAGGCTACTAAACCAATCGGTCTTTCGGGATTTGATCTTTCTTGTGATCATGCCAATGTTATGTAAATAATGCACCGACTCTGGGTAACTAGGGTCGGGGCGTTACAGTAATAATATGTTTTTAAAGGATAATATATTATATAATTAATATTAATATGGTTCTAGAACAAGTTATTAAAATATTTTAGACCACTGTACAGGAGGTTAAATATCACAAATATAAAAGGAAATGTAACGTATGGGAATTTCATCTCACCTTTTTATATATGTGAGATACATGCCATTTTCGTCACTCATTTATTTTGTGTGGTGTATATACTTCCCTATGACATTTTATATCATGAATTTACATTATTTCATGTTATTAAATGTTTCAATTGATGTTATTCTATCATCTATCTCATTATTCAAAAGTTACCGTAGTATTAAGAGGCTTCATCTCAATTTAAATTCAATTGAAACTTATTTGTTAGAATGCACCAATTAAATTTTATATAGAGTATATAAAACCTATTTTAAATTTAATATCATGATAAATTAATAATTAATGGTGTTTTAATTTTCACTTTCAATGATCTCATCCAAGGGGATTTGGCTTAAAATTAACAAGTGAAAAATGTTATCATTGAATCTTAATTCCTATTGAGATTGTTAACATTACCTTGAAACAAACACATTATTATAGTCATTTATCATCAGATGCAATATTAATTTTAATATACATACTCTATTATTATGGATATGATTATTTATTAAACTATTTACTATTTTTATGTATAGTATTTCCTTAGAATGTTATACAATTTATTGGGGAAATATTGATAAATATGTATCCTTTACTCGATAATCTTATTTGATAAAAAAAAATTTATGACTTAAATTGATTAATCAATATATGAGGAATGTTTTTGACATAAAATATATGGGTTGGGGACTAGTAAATGAAATTCCCTTTATGCATTGGTAGTATCCGAAGATTAATTCTGTTGGCGACAAACCTTTATCATTTGTTTCCAAGAACCATTAAACTACATGGAGGATAGATCATGATAGTAGTGTCTTGTGAAAGGTCTTGACACAAATCAGATGAGTTTCTACCCATAGACTTAAATTTTCATGATGGTAGATCATAACAGTTACTATATTTAGGATAAATCTTGATAGTTCATATGTTTATCATTATGAATTCCATCATTATTGTTATTACATGTGATTATTTCATTCGGTAGAATATCCATTGTCAGGTTTCAAGATCCTATAATTATTTATATATAATTACTCGATCATCTTTAATTCATTCCATATTTATTATTCTTTATCAAGTTATTTAATGGAATGAGTTCTCATTTATTTACCATTCCATATAGATTATGCTCATTGATTCATTATCTATTCTATTGTAATTAACACTTAATAAGAATTTCTGATCGCCCTTATATTATTTCTTATCCCCAATAAATGAAGAGGAATCCTTTGAATGAGCTTCAATGATGATGTTGATTTTATTTTATTATATATTAGGTTTGATTTTCCATTCCCGATGTAAAATGGAGTTCATGTGTGTAATACTATTATCATAAACTTTTAAACTGATTTGTCTTTTGGTATTTGAATATTTTATCTATGAAAATGTAATAAAGTCGTTGTATTTGGGCTACTAGGTTCATGGTTGTTACAGTTGGAATCAGAGATATTTTAGTATAAACATTGAGAATTAGAAGTAGTAAAACATATATTAAGGAACATAACCCTATGATGGAATTTTAGGATAAGTATAAAAGAACATCTAAAATATTTTATAAGATAGAGATTACCAGGTATTTCCTAGGAATACATCCCTATCTAGAAAGTATCATAGGTTTATGAGTTTAAGATTGAATATAAGTTCAACTAGTTAAACACCTCTTTTTATGATTTATGTAATCGGATTCTACCATGATTAAGTACCTTTAAGAGAACTTAGTTAAATTATATTCTTTAGTGGAAAAGTTATTAATCTAATAAAGACTATATATTTTATAGACATAATTTTAAAGGCACTAAAAACCATTAGGTTTAATATGATCATTATAGACAAATAAAATTATTAAACTTTGTGAATAAATATGTTGAATTGAAAACCTCAGTACAAATCTCATTTAATGATTAATTTCATTTGAGGGAAACCCATCATAATTTTTAGAAAATTTATAAGAATTATATTAATGTAGATTAGAAGAAGGATAACCCGCATGTAGGGTGAAAACCCGTCACATTCGGAAAGGCAATGGGGCATAAACCCATGACCAAAAAATAATAAGGGCTTCACACCTACCACTAGCCTACAAAATTTCCTAGTTAATTTTTCATAATTTTTAATTAAACAAATTGATGAGTAAATATTTACAATGGACCAATAATATAAATAGTTTTAGAGAATAAGGTATTAACCAAATTAGTTTTTTAAATAGTTAAATTCAAATTTAAAGACTTGTTTTGTTGATATTACGATTCATTAAAAGGAAATTTTAGTGATTCAGAAAAAAAATGATTTTTGGATATTTATTCATTAGAGTAAGGGATAAATTGAAAATTTATTGAAGCAGAACCAAATAATGAAATTGCTTTTATAGAAATATTTCAATTATGTATATTTCCTCATATAATAAGTTAATAATGAATTATTCAATATTAGTTAAAGGATTTTAAATAAATTTATCCTAATAACGTCATTTATGTTGAACTGATGGTCTTTTATATTATCACAATTTTATGGATTTGAGCCCCTTACCATTCCATTAATCATTGATCTCTATCACTCTCTATCAAAACGTGATAGTTATATTTCTCTTCTATGACAATGTATTCACTAATGTTCTCCTATTTTAAATCCTTGTTTTGTGGTGGCCTTTACATTTCCATTTCCTATGATTAAGAAGAATTGTTATCAACCCAAATACGATGTGTGTTTTTTAACAATGGGTTTTTCAAATATCAAACCTGGTATTAACAATATCATGTTTAAATTATGAGGACACAATTTTTTTAATGTGGGGATCATTTACACACTGGAATTTTAAAATATGAATATCATATTCAATATCATGTAAGACAAAAAAAAGTGTAGAAAGGAATATAAAACCCCCAGACTTTACAATATTTTTCTTTAAGAATAAATTTAATTTTCTTTCTAGATTAAATTACACAAAACACCGAGTTAAGATTATGTTACAAGAACCGTTGATTTTATCTTACATTATACGCAATATGATGTTTATCTTGACCTACACGGAACATCGAGGTTATCAAGCGTTACACACAAAAATGAATTTCTTTGATGGAATTCATTACGTACAAGGTCGAGTTTTATCAAACATAAAAATATTATTAAAATATTAATTTTTTAATATAATAAAGTATAACCTAGTTGTTAAATTAGTTGTCAGGAACCAACTCGGGTCAACCCTGAACCGATCACCCGAGCCGATCCACATCATGGTCTGAAGGAATTCCCAATCCCCACGGGCTGAAAACAAGTGACAGGAATCAACAGAGTAACAATGAGAATGATTTGTAAAAATATAAATAAATAAATAAAATAGTGTAGAGATATAAAATAACAAAAATATGAAAAAATAAAAAAACTGAACATATTTTACAAAAAATAATAATAATAAAATAACTAAAAAAAATACCCAAAAATGAAACCGGACGACCACAAAGTCTCCATGTGAGATCGATGGTCACTCTCCGTCACCAAAACCAAAAATCTCCCTTGATGATTAATACCAAGATGAACCCCACACCACAAGCTTAAAAATATAATAACTATAGGTGTAAGTATTAAAACATAGTTGGCATGCCCAAATAAATCTATTCCCAATGCACTCCCTTTAAAATAAAAGAAAAATCAACATCACGTTTGAAATACAATATATAAAAGTAATCCTTTCCACACATTATCCACTTTAAATAAAATCATGGTCCATTAACCATTTTAAAATTTAAAACCACACTCTTATAAAAGGAGGATCCATATGAATTTTAAAATAGAAAGGTGACATTTCATTTATAAATGAGAGGAAGAGTGTAAAATATTTCCAAAAAAAATTTCATGAATACACTTAAAAAAAATTACATCACTATTATCAAGAAGTTGCATTGCTCAAGAAAATAATAGAAAAGGATATCCAACCAACAATTATATCAGTCATTCACTGCAAGAAACTAAGTTTAAATAGACATGGGAGGAACCTAGGAGATCATGAATGATCAATAATATACTAATAATTATTGACTCATCCCGAAAAGCATGCCTAACTCGATGACATCAAAACAGCCAACATGCTCTGCCATACACCACATGGTGTAGACTGAGGGCCCTTATCCCATTAAAATAATAACAAAATATATCCTATATGTATGGGTTAATAGATAGTGCATAATCTTACTAGTGCAAAAATTATTCTAAAAAAATTCAACAATTATTCCAAGTTATCCATGTAAAGATTTATTGAAAAGGGGTGGGCCAATTGATGTGAACTGATAATCCAATGACATTCACATATATCTTAAATAATAATCCACATAATAGGCATTACCCCGAGCTACACCAAGGATCGTTCTCTTTCCTTACAAAACATAGATCACATTCCATTTCATTCTTAAATAACCAAACACACACTGTGTGAAATTCTAATCCTTTTATAAATCATTTTGATGTACCCAAAACTACCCTAAAGAAGATAAAAAACATTTAAGAATGAAAAAACATTTTTAAAAATTCACAATCCACGTGTGAAAGCCAAATGATAATTTAATCAAGCACTTGGTGTGCACATTTATAACAAAAAAACCAATTTATCACGAAATAAGGTATAAACGACCAGTTTGCACACCAAAAAAATATTCGAAGGATCACACATCAATATTTATCATATAAGGAAGGTGAAAAAATAAAAAACCAACAAATAATAAATTAGAAAGGAAAGTGCAATGGGAAACGTACCTCAATCTCACGACACATCATCAATGCATACCCAAAACCACTCAATGATAGTTCCAAGATCCAAGATCTTCTAAGTGGAAACTTAAAAAAGAAAAAACTCCAATATAAACCAAGAAGAGACATGAATCCTATGTCCAATAGACCATTGGATATTAAGAACTCAAAGTAAAATATAAGAAAGAAAAAGTGGGAGGAGAGGATAGGAGGATACCTTGAGAAATCTGTCCCCAAACCTTGAATAAACCCTTGTTCCACACCATGGGAGAGAGGTGGAGGCTCAGAGAAGAAATGGGAAGTCCATTTAGGGTCTCACAAACCTGGGGGAGGATATGCATTTTTTGGTGAATCATGGGTAAGAATGGTGTTTCTCTATTAGCCACATGGTATGTTATGTTATGTTGATCCTGTAAATATGGTTTTGTAAACATCTCAAAGACTATCACACTGTTGGAACATGGTGATGTGGAATTTATTTAGATTTTTCCTCTACTTCTATGTTGTGTTTTTATTGAGGTTTTGATTCCAAAATTATTTTTATGATGGAAAATTCAATAATTCTAGGTCATTTAAAGTTTAATATGTTATTCATTGAATATTATTTCAAATATGTTTTTTAGTATTAATGTGATGAATTGTTCTTGAGTTAAATTTTTTATATATTTTAAAGGGCATTCATTAATGTGATTTTTCGGTAAATATTCCCTAAAAATATATTTCTCATGTGATTTCTTATGAGGTTTTTATTTCAGAATAATTATTTCATAATTCCATATTTGGTATTAAACATCAGTTATATAATTCATATTATTTATAAATTTATTGATTTTTATTTACTAGAATTTTTATTTTTATTAAAATAGATCATTTTTATTTAATTACTATTTCTAGGTGTAAAATGGTTCTGAATTATGTAAAGATATTACAGAAAAAACCATGGTTATTTCCTAAAGAGACCATGCGACGATGTGTCCATGTGGTCAATGGACTGACCACAACATCAAAATTTGATGTTTTTATATGAAGAAAATAGAGAATTCGTAAATTTTAAAATCAGATAAGTGAAGCCACTTTAATAATGAAATACCGATTTACCACAAGATCAAAATTCCGATCAACCACATGAATAAATTATGAAAAGTGTAATAGTTTCTATATAACCAACTTCAACCGATAATGTGTGTAAAAATTTGGAAATCTCCTTAACCTATTATGCCCCTCTACTAAACCTACAATTAGGGAATCATCCATTATGTTATTACTTAATCTTAAATCAACTAAACCTAAGGAAAATATAGATACACCCCCCAAATCTAAAACAAATTAAAATACAAACCAGTCTCCAACCTATCGGGGATGTTCTGTGCAGTCGACTGCATCTTTAAACAATTCAATTGAACAGAAATGAAAACTGATTGAAAGCATAGGGGCGATTAAATCTACCATTCCTAAGTAATTTACAGACTAAATATTAGGATCACTAGATGAAACCCAAACAAATAATTTAATTGAACATGTTATTTAATTTGAGCATGAAAGTGATACTGAGCCAAGATTCACTAAAATATAAATATGACTGAAATTGAAGAGGAAGTCATATAGATTATGATATGAACTAAACCAATTTCATCCTTGAATGAGAATATATGATGAACATATAATGGCACAAAATCCCAATTTAATCCATCTAATAATTTCTAAATAAGACACTAAACATGGAGCCACCGCTTGAAGACAACTTGCATGAGGTTGAGCTCACCGATTGAAGCTTGATGATAAAGATGAATGCCAAACAACTTGAATATATGACACATTAGATGGAACATAGAAATATAATTGAATGTGATAATGCATGGTTGAATAAGTGAGGAAAAGGGGTTTGAGAAACACTATTAAAGGTCAGTAGACCTGGTTTGAAGATATATTGTTGATCAAGATAATTAGTGGAAGATCAAGAGAGATTCATATGATGTTTATGTAATCTGGTTGAAACTAAACTGAGATAGTCACAACGATGAAGGTAGAATGTTCTTTCCAGAAATCCATGTGAGGCTGAGCTCGATTATGTTTGGGATGAAGTTTAAATGTGGCTATTTATCTGAGATTAAAGATTTTTTTCCTTCCATAGAGATGAATAAATGATGAAGACGGAGACTAGATCTCCCTAATAGAACACTTGTGATGATATATGAGGATGTACACAAGGATATAATAAAAATTCCTGAATAAATGCATGATGTAGGTGAATCATTTATATGAATTATTCAATCATGGGGCTCAACATCTTTCAAAAGATAATAAATGAGATCAAGCATTACAGTTGATGAGTGGTGGAGGCCTTTGTTGATAGGGATATTTTATTAGTCATAATGGATTCAAAAGTGAGAAATACAAGGCTTAACAATATTTTGAAATTGAACATAGAATATAGCTTGACTACACTCGAGTATATTCAGATGAGGGTAAACTAAGACTATGATTGAATTTGAGAGGATGTTAATAAAGTGGAGTTAAAATTGTGGACCATTTTCATAATGAGTGGGACCGTGAAGTTCTATTATACTATTTTTTAGAGGAAGAAAAACTGAGGTGGAATTTTTTCTAATGTTTAGTGGTAATTTAAAAGGATATTTTATGATTATTGAGTTCCATTTGATTGATTAGACGCCTCTTTCAATGGTTCATTAGTGTTCACGCATGATGGATTTAACATGGGACCATTACACTAATTTCCATCCTCCTAGGTCCATGTTTAGAAATGATACTAAAATTTAATACCTAGTGGAAATGATCATTCAATATTCTCAATCCATCCTATGTGAAGATAACCCATCCTTTTAATTTTCTAAAGAAATTATGCTTAATCTATTTAAGGAGAAAACTGGCAAGATAAACTAATTTTTAAAAATGAAATTACTGATAGGATGAAATGAAGATTCTATCATATATTATAATATTTCTAGAGTGTTTGAAGTATATTCCATTACATTCTTGGGGACATTTCCATGTGAAGGGGGAACATTATTTTACAAGATCATTTCTCGGGTCTCCAGAGGGGAATATTCCAAAGTATTCATGTATGTGGAGGGAAGTGAATTTAGTTTGGAGGGATTGAGTTGATCCTTAAATGAAGGAGATAATCTAAAATAAAGGTATTATATGGAATCTAGGGAGATATTTTATGGATGTATGACCATGAGATCAAGGTAGGGATTATTACACATAGAATTATTAAGTGGAGAATCATCAAACAATTGGGGGAGATTGAGAATTCTAGAGAACTTCTAGATACATATGATTGAGGAATGGGAGTATAACTGATCAAAGTGAGATGGTAGAAGGAGGGGGATATACTCAATAATAGAATATTTCTTTCTCTCTTCTTCTACATTTTTTTGATTTTTAAAGATTAAATTAGATTAAAAATATTAATTCTTTAGGAAGTGAACATGATCATCAGCTATATTTTTTATGGGGAATAATATTATGTTGGTAAAATATTGACTTCATTAATGTAAAATTTTAACTCATCCCCTCACCCAATATTCAATTTTATATGATGTTTTTTTAAAGTAAAACATTGAGTTAAGTTATTACTGATCTTAATCAAAATTTATATAACTGCTTATTTTTCTAGGATTCATCTTTCATGTGAACAACTCATGATAGTTTCACACAAGTTTCTATGAAATTTTGATTCTGGTTATAATTTGATCATCTTTAGTGGATGGATAAATTCTAAAGTTGGAAAATTGTAAAAATAAATCACTCATAGGCCAATCAACATACATAGTGGTTTAGCCACATTTAACTCAATTACAATGATTTTTGTGCATGAATGAAGGGAAAAATATATTAAACTAGAAAATAAAAATTAAACTACAAATAATATTATTTTTAATTCTTACAATTTGATTTTTTATCTCCTTTTTAATGGATTACTTACATCCACGCTTCTTTACCACCACCACCATAGTTTTCGTTCATCAATATGTCACCTCTTCTCCATTTGTTTTTAGTTTTTTTTCTTCCCTAGTCACACAAACACTGACAAGATTCTTTCTAATGGACTGATCACTTATTTACAGTAATATATTTCTAAGTGGGTTTATAAATAATTAATTTGACTGGAACCTAGTCAAAAACCTAGGATTACAATTATATTTTAGAATCTTTACCAATTATTTCATGTGTAACCAAGGAAATTCAAAAATTAGAAAAGTCGAATCAAAATAATTTTCAAAAAAACCATTGAATCGGTGTCTTTATATATACAAGATGTACTATAAATAATTTGGAGCCATGTCTATCTAAAATCAGCAACAATTTATGTGCTCTCGAATTGAAAAATAAAACTGAAATTTAAGATCATAGGGAAAATTAGATTAATCAACAATATAAAAACATAAATCCACCTCCACCTAGAAATGAAATGATATAGACGACTAGCCTTATATAATTCAAGTTCAACATGTTTTATAACCACCCATCATGTATTATGCATACATAATGATCAATAAAGATAAAATAAAAAATAAATGTTCTCCATGTTTTCTTCCTTAAATGGAATTCCCAACGTAGTCACACTTGACTTTATTAGGGTCATATACTATCTGATTTAGTAGCTACCACAAATAATACTTAGTGAGGAAGAACATAAACAAAGAGTGTCCAATTTTATATAAAAGTAAATATTATAACTTGGATTAAATAATTATATTAATATATTTTTGACACTTTGGAACAGTTTAATAATGAAATTACCCTGAAATTCAATAATAGAAGGATGACCATCAAAACTAGGCACAAAATTACTAGGTTTTTTCTCGATTTGGTAGATCTTTTAAACAAAATGTTTGATGGATTTGGAGGTTTACATAGGTAGTGTCAGTATCACCAATTAAATCCAGATATTATTATGAGAAAATTCGATAATATCCTCATATCATATCACTAAACACTTTTTGACCAATCTATAGGAAGATATTTTAGTGATAGAAAATTAGAGGATCCAAAACAAAATTTCAAAACATTAGATGAAATACAGAACATAAGTTCTCTAGAAGAAGAAAAAATATTATAAAGGAAAATAGATATGTTCACCAATATTATGTCCAGACTACAGAATTTTATCCTGGAAACAATCAAAATACCCTGAGGGAGAATTGCCACCACAAAGGAACGTTAGGGAAATCAAATTAATGTTGCCTAAAATTTTTATTCCATTCCAATATGTTAAAATTGAATATTTTGATGGATATGGACAAATGATCAAACCCATGGATGGACCATTGTGAAAAAATATAATCATTCCAATCAGATTCATCCAAATATATCATGGAGAGAGTAGGGAGTTCTATGACCTACTTCTCTCTAGGATATTCACAAAACCATAAGAAATAATTCCAAACTCATCTAAATGATAAATCTTCTAATTCCAAATGGAATTTAGATTGATAAGTATCTCTTGATCTGGATCGTAATTTTAAGTAAAATAGACTCCCAAGTGAAAATTCTTGAGGCCCAATTTTGTAAACCAAAATTCCAATATGGTGAAAATATATCCTTGACTGATAATAGGATAAAAAACATTGAATCACAAATGGAATAGCTAGGTTGTGGAAATTACGTAATGGAAATGGAATGTTTCCATGAACCACTAATGTTAATTCTAGTTATAATCTAATGAATATTATAGTTAGTACTGCTCTACAAGCCCTATAAGAATCTAGGGATTCCATAAACCTTCTAAATTTGGGAAACTAGCTGAAAATGAGTACCAAAATCTAGAAAAAATGGAAACTAAAAATCTCTGTAGCCCTGAATAAATCACCTTAAAATATAATGATATTTCTAAAAATAATATTAAAAGGTCTTGAAAAAAAATAAGATGGAGAAAAATATTGATGATGAAAATGAATTAATTCCAACTATAATAAATAATTTATCCAAATTAATTCATTTCCCTAAAATAATAGTGAAAAATATCCTTGAAAATGATATAATCACCTTTCTAAGTCCAATTAAGAATCTTTAAATTGTATCACCTCTTATTGGGGATTTACTTCAAAAGGTATCTTATCTCAAATCATTGAATAAAATTTTTTCAAATAAGAACATATTTTAATAAGTTTATGCCTATAATATCTTTGTAGAGTGTTGTGTTGTCTTGAAAATTGTGATGCCTCCCAACCTTCAAGATCCATGGAGTTTTGCATTGCATACACTTTAGGGTATATTGTTATGTATAACTCCATATTTGACCCTGGTGAATGAATCAATTTGATACCAATTACACTATTCCATAACTTGGGATTAGGATTTCTATAACCCACTATTATTGTTCTACTACTTGAATAATGACCCATTAACCACCAAATATAACGATCTTAGGATGTTTTTAGTAGGTGTAATGAAGCTTTACCTTTCTTATTTTATCATACTCAACATCGAGTGTAACAATAAGGTATCAATCATCCTAGGTAGGCACCTCCTTGCCACATGATGATCTGTTATAGACATGTGAATATTAAAATTGATCTCCAACTTAGGATATCAAAATAAGGAGTTTCATGTTTTCAAAAGAACATAAGAACCATCACTATGTCAAATTTATCCATGTGATGAGAATCAAGTGATTAAAAAATTGTTTATTGACAAATATGAAATGTTTTAAATAATTATTGATAAAATAAATAGCAGGAAAAATTATCTACCGACACTTTCATAGGTATTTTCTCAAGCAATGATGATGACATTTTTGATGTATTTTTTGGAGAGTTTATATAATACTTAGCAAAATTTTACTTAGAAAAATGTTTGAACATAGTTAGAGAATCTAAATGTGAGGAGAAAATTTCTAGGAACAATAGTGATGAATAAGATTCCTTCTTTATGGCCTTATTTAACATGAAGTCTCAATACCTTAGGCCCCATCAGTAATAAAATATCCCTTCTAGACAATAAGCTCCATATGTGGAACTCAAACCCCTTCATGCTAATTTGAAATAATAATTCATGGGTGAGTGTTCAACATTGCTTATTAAAATCTCATATAAGTTAGAAGTGTCCCAAGTGGAGAGTTCATTATCTATTTTGATGAAATAAAAATCATTCTTTGGTTGGTCCACATATAAATGAAGGGAATAATTATTTCAAAATAAATTAATAATCTTATCATTGAGATAGACAAGAGAATGATATTGGAGAGGAAGAGAAGGTAAAATCGGATCTTGACAAAATTCATTATAAAGGAATCGATCAGATTACTAGATATTGGGATCATTTACCCCATTATAAACATTCTAGGGGTGATCCATTTCCATGTTTTTCTACGAATAGGGTTTCACAATTTTTACCAAAGAGAAGAATGAATAAAGTTAGTTTAGGAAAGAAATAATGTGGATAGTATACATAAAATATAATAAACTCAATCCTACCACTAAAAAACACCACATAAAAATTATTATTTTGACCAAATATTATAGACCTGTTCTATAAATGAGTACTTTTTTTATTTATGGATATTATGGTTACAAAAATATTTCAATGGCTTCTATGAAAAAATATAATATCACGTTCACAATTCTATTTGTTTCATTTGACAACCGAGGAATTCTATTGGCTTGTGTGGTGCTCCCAACACATTTCAAATATGTATGATAGAAATTTTCATTGATATGTTTAAAAGAACAATAGTGATATTGAAGGAGAAATTAATAATTTTTGGAAGAAATTTTAAAAAAATTCAGGAAAATTTAGAAGCTAATTCAGAAAATTTTCTAGAAACAAAACATGTTTTGAACTTGGAAAAGTATCAATTCATCATCAAAGAATGAATTTTATTACGATATAATGTTTCAAAGATGGGAATTGAAGTTAATGAATCTAAAATTGAGGTTTTTTTAAATCTATTATCACCTAAAAATGTTAACATAATTAGGATTTTCTTAGTCCATGTCAATTTCTATAAAAGATTCATCAATGACTTTTCCAAAATCACCAGGCCTTTATACTCACTTATTTGTAAGGAATCACCATTTTTATTTGATAATAAGTGTTTATATCCTTTTAATCTAATTAATTAGATGTTTACATCTTTACCAATGATTACTACACCATACTAGAAAATAAATTTTCCATGTGACGTTTGGTGCAAGTGATATAGCGGTGGGTGTTGTTTTGGGGTAATGGAAAGATAAGAGGCTGTATATAATTTACTAGTCTATTAAGTTGTTGTATGATACCCATAAAGATAACAATACCAATAAAAAATAGTTTTATTATGTTATGTTTTATATTAACAAGTTTAATCAATATTTTATTGGGTCTAATGTTATCACTTTCAAAGAACACTCTCCTGTCAAATATCTTCTGTCTAAAAAAATAAAAACAGTGGCTTCAGAGATAGACCCTTCAGGTTTAGGAATTTAAATTAGAAATAAAGGATAAATATGTGATTAAAAATAGTTATTACCCACTTTTATAGGTTTCTCAATTATCAAGATGAGGAAAAAAATGAAACAAATACCTTCTTTTAATATTGAGTAACTACTTTATTCATTAGATATGAAATCATCCAGGTTTGAAAATTGTGAAAACATTCATTCTATAGTAGTAATTCCCAATGACCATTAAAAAAAGAAACACATATTCTTTTTTTATTTAAAATATTTTTTGGGGGTGATATTTTACTATTTGGAATATGTGATGCTGTCCCCATGAGGTGATGTGTGGATAATGAGTAAATTCTCTCCATTCATGAGAGATTTAATTTTTCACAATGGTATGGAAATAATGGGGGAGATAAAACTACTTATAATATAATACAAATTGGTTTATACTGGCCAAATTTTCTCAAATATTCTCTAAGTCTTATGATAGGTTCTGAATAGTTTCAAAAGCTGATAAATTTTGGCAGGGAATATTAGCTTCCCCAAAAGAGGATTCTTGAGTTGAATTTAATGATTTGTGGGATAAATCCATAATTGGACATTTCCCATAATCTAATGGGAATGAATACATACTTGTGTCTTGGAATTATTCATCCCAATGGGTTGAGGATGTTGGACTTCCAAATAATATTACTCCTAGTGCTATCAAATTCATCATGAATAATATTTTCTCAATATTTATAGTTCTTAACGAATATATCTAAGATAATAGATCTCATTTCAATAATTATAAGTTAAAAAATTTAATGGATAAGAATTGGTGTTCTCACAATTCGAGAAGAACCTATCACCCATAGTCTAATGGACATGATAAAATTTCAAATATAGAGCTCAAAAATGTATTTAATACCATATAAAGGTGTTGGTAAATGGTGTTATTGAGCTATTTGGAAAATAGAATTGACCATTTCTCATCAATTATAATAGTATTTAATATTTATCTAAGGGGAATATGAATGGATTGTATACCATCTCCTTTCATGAAACATGATCCATCACTAATGTTAACTTATGATTATAACTTCAATGTTTCATGTTACCTAACCCATATTAATGTTATTTTTTATCATGTTATCCTTCTTTTAATAATGAAAAATCTTTTTTATATTCTTTGAGCACTAGATAAAAATTGAAAATATACTACAGTACAATATAATATGTAATGAAACTAGAAATAAACCCATTTTTTGAGCGACTACAAGAAGGAGTTTCATCTAGGAACATTCTAAACAAATTTTAACTAAATAAAACTCTGGTTTCTATTCATTTTTAGATTTCATAACTTGGAATGTTCAATTTTGGCCCATCTGGGATATCTTGGACCTTTTATTTCCTTCAAGGAGGCCTGAAAACATCATAGTTTTATTGATGAAATTCTGGATGACGGTCAAAGGGATACTATTGATGACATTATTTTAAATTATGATATGGATAGGTATGTGTTTACTGCTTCTAATACAGGGGATATTTCTTTAAAGAACTTCAACCATATTTCGACTCCTCAAGGGCAGTATGATACATGGAATAAAAAGGTATGGTGTAGTTGTATTCCTACTATGTTCAACTTTCTTGTATAGATGATAAGTATCCATGCTATTCCTATAGATGAGAAAGTGAGGAAGATACGAATTAACCTAGCTTCTAAGTGTAATTACATCATGTTATATAGGGGGGAAGACAATAATCATCTTTTCTTTGACAGTCATTTGGGCAGAGTAGTATGGAGATTCTTTGGAGGGTCTAATTGTATTTTTTCCCATGATCTTGTTGAAAATTCTTTTATGGAAAGATGGTTCAATGGTATTAAAGGTGTGGTATTAGAAAAAATTTCCAAAGTTGTAATCATAAGTTTTGGTTGTTGGTGCATCTGGTGGGCATGGAACAAGGCTGGGTTTGAAGGTATTATTGCCAAATAATGGTCCATTTTTAAGATGAATAAATCGCTGCTGATTGATATGGTTAATGGTTTTAATAAATGTAATGATGCTCCTTAATTTTGATCCTTTTATGGGAATGGTTCTATGATTCAGCAGCCTGATCATGCGATGAGATTGAATTGGGTCATGTGGGTGACGAAAAACACAGGTTTAAAGTTTAATATTGATGGTTCATGCTCGATAGGTATTATGTGAGGAGGAGGGGTGATTCGTGATGCTTGGTGGAGTGTCCTGATTTCCTTTTCTATATATTTTGGGATGGGAAATTTAGTTCAAGAAAAAGACAAAGCTATACAGAAGGGTCTTGTTTTGTGCTCCCAGAAAAAATATTATGCTTGGCTTGGTTGAAACCGATTCTTTAATTGTTCATGTTGCAATTCATGGTAAACTTTCCACTCCATGGTTGATATCATACTCTATAAGAAATTGCAAAGCTATCCTCAACAACACCAACATTCATATTTCTCAAGTGTGGTGGGAGGGAAACAAAGATGATGATTATCTTTCATTATTAGCAGTGGAGGATCAATGTAATCATGTCATTTGTTTATCTAGTTCACTATAGTTGGATTCAAAGGGGGTTAATTCTATTAGAGGGGATCAATTGGGTCTCCATTATTTTAGGCCCCCCTAGATAGTTTTTCTTTATATTCTTATTTATTATTGTTTTTCTTTATCATTAATAAAAAATGAAATGTGGGATGTGTAGGTACTTGAATATAGTTAGTAAAGGGACTTCTCAATTATGTAAAAAAGAATATATCTAGATAATCTCTAATGATAAAATATTCTAATATTAAGGGAGTGTTGTTGTAAACTACAAATATAATTCTTTTATAGTATGGTGCTGGGAATTAAGTGTGTGGGAATCCATCATACTATTTAGAACAAATATAAGTGAATATTTTTCTATTAATATGATTTCTTGGATTTTTGATAACTATGATGTTGAAATTCATTGGGAACCATATTTAAAACTTTGTTTCACTCATTAAAATGCATTTCATTCAACTGCTGTTATAGATGATTTTCATCATGGGATATTTTGAGAAAAAATTTAACTTTTTGTGTTAGATATTAGAAATAAAATAATGACATTTTTTATTTATTTTCTTGTTAGTCTAGATGACGAGGAAAAATTTATATTAATATTCTTGTACCCCTTCAATCATATTATGAATTACAAAATTGTTAACTGTTTTTGAAAAAAAATGTTCTTTTTCTTCAGATTCAACAATGGGGATAATGTTATGTTTTAGTAGAGTGGGATAGGGGTATTTAAATTATTTAATTGTACATTAATGATTTATTTTTATCACAAAATGATCCCAAAAATAAAAAAACACTTTCAAAAATAAGGTTCCTTGAGATATAAATTGCCTAAAACTACTATCTTGTCTATTAAAAAATCACATTCTAGTTACTAAGGTTGATGTTGAGTTTATAATTATTTGACATGCATGATTACTGGGTGATTTCAATCACCTTTTGATAGAAATTATGTCTCAGAATAGGGAAAGGGTGTGTTTTTGGATAGAACCTTATGGAGTAAGATTTAGAATAAGAGGTAACTAAACATTTGATCATGAACCTAGGGGACTCTACCTTTGTAAAATATAACACCATAGAAATAAAACTCAATAGATGGTCATATAAACCCTTTAAGTCTAGAGTAAAATGGGAAATTGGGATACCATAGTGAATCTATGAGATATTAGGTAATAAAAACAACAACAAAAAAATCCACATGTACATTCAATAACTATTTTGGGAATTCATGGATTCCAAAAAAATCAATAAATTGCCTAATATTAAAAAAATAGTTCATTAAGGTGAGGATAATTTTGAACCCAAATGGATAATGTGGAAATTGACTTATAATATATTCATTATAGTTGAATAAGTTTAGTGAAAAAATGGATATTCGATTTTTGGAACCTAAGAGAGAGTGATAATTAAAATTTTCTATTATTAAGATTTTAATTCCACTTAAATCTACCTTGTCTACACTTCTAGAACTAGATTTTGAATTTGAATTGAAGTAGGATAGAGGGTGATTTCATATAGGACACCTAGAATTTTCACGGATTAATTTGACTATTCTTTCTCTACTTATGATGTGTATTTGAATCTAGTTAGGACATATTCTGATGATTTCATGAAAATCTGATCCCACCTCAAAATCATGTTACTTTTAAATAAATGTTTCAACCCGATTCATTTTAATCTAATAAATGAAATATTGTTTTCTATTTACAGACTAAAATCATCTATTTTTTGAGGACAAACAAATATTTATGTATGGGATAATTTTATGCGGTGTTTATTTAATATATTTTTTCTTATATATTTCTTCTTTTTATAGAGGTTTTGATTGATAAAGTTTTTTGATAATGGTAAATTATATAATTATGGGTAATTTTATGTTGAACGTTTCATTAATTGAACATTATTTCAAATTTTGGTTTCTTGTTGTTCTGGAGAATAATTATTCATGAGTTTAATTATATATATATTTTAAAGAAAAATCCATATTTTGATTTTGTGGTAAATATTCAATGAAAATATATTTATCAAGTAATTTTTATGAGGTTTTGATTTTTTAAATGATTCTTTCATGATTCCATATTTTAAATTAAACATAAATTGGGCAATTCCTCCTATATGTAAATTTATTGATTTTTTTATTATTTAATTTTTTTGGTATTGAAATAGATCATTTTCATTGAATCATGATTTCTATGTGAATAGGGGACGACACCATGTGATCAAATCATGGAAAATAAACTAATCCCAGAAAATAGAGTCGTCTCATGTTCAAAAATTAGCAAAGGAATGCTACCAAAATTATAAAATACCAGACAACCACATGATCAAAATTCTAATCGATCCCAAGTATAAAATTGGAAAAATATGGGAGTTTCTAAAAAAACTTGTTCAACCTTCCATGTGTAAAAGAGTTGGAATTCTCTAGGAAATACTATACCTATCTTATCAACCTACCATAAGGGTATCATCCAAGTTATCATGCCTTCATCTTGAATCGAACACAACTAAGGACAAAGTGGATGCACCCACTAAAGCTACCAAAAATAAAAATCCAAAATACTCCCCAACATACCATGAAGGTTTAGTGTGGTCAACTACATGATTAAACTAAAACCCCTTTAAGAAACCACAATTGAAAAATTATGTACCACATATTGGAGATATAAACATTTGTTCCCAAGAAGTGAACGAGCCATAGAAGAGGATCACCATACAAAACCCAAATTGGGAAATAAATTGAATATGGTATTTCAATTGATCATGATGGAGATGTTAAGTTGATATTTTCTTGAACAAGAATATGATTACAATATAATAGGAAATTTAAATAAATTTTATATGACTTTCACCAATGACAACATTTAAGGTGACGAGTTTTATTAAGGATAATGGCATGTGAGCCTAATTGAAGCTGACTGAAGCCTGCTAGTGAATACACTAAATGAAGATCCACTGCTTGATGATGAGTAGCATAAGGCTGAGATCACTAATTAAAGATGGATGATGATGATGATTACTGAATCATTTAAGGATAAAACACAACTGATACAACTGAGTAACAAAATTATAGGTGATGATCAAAGGTTGATATTGAGAGGTGGAAAGAGGTTTATGAAAAACTACTGACTATTGGTGGACCTAGTTCGGAAAATAGAAGTAGTTTTAGATATTTAGTTGATTATTTTGGAAGATTAAAAATAGTTTATTAGATATGATTGATGTTTAATTAAGCTTGTCAAAATGTAAAAGTGATCCTATGATTTCTAAAGAAGAAACATGATGCTAAGACTAAGTCAAGTTGTGATAAAATTTGACTGTGGTTTTTTTATTAAAGATTGCAAAAAAAAAATATTTTATTCCATTTGTAGAAATGAATTGATGAAGAATATGGAGAATCAAGTTGCCCACTAGAGATACTATGATTATATGTTAGGAATCACACAAGGTTCTCTAAAAAAGTCCCCAAAAAGGATTTATGTATGTGAATCATTAATTTATAAGAGTTATTCCTGGGTCTCAATCTCTTTCAATAGTCAAAAAATTAGATCATGAATTATTTGGGATGAGTGATAGAGGATCATGATGATGAGGACCTATTCCATGTCATAAGGAACGGGAATGAGAAATTTTAAGCTTTACTAAATTTTAATTGTGAAGATGGAATATATTTGGACCCCACCAAAGTATAATCAGTAGAGGATGAATTAATAATATGGGAAAATCCAAGAGGATGTGCATTAAGTGGAGATAAGATTTTTGATCATTCATATGATTGGAAGGTAATTTAAATTATCTTTGGTTGTGGTTGTGAGGAACCAATGTTGAGATTTAATTTTTAGCGAAGATCAGTGGGAATTTTGATGGCGATTTTATGGTTATCATGTACCATCTAAATGATTGGAAGCTCATTTGAACATTTTTGTGTGTTATCACATGATTGATTCGATACATAATTTCTCAACTAATTTCCGTTATCCAGTACAATGTTAAAGAATAATCCAAATATTTAAGTCCCAATAAACTAGTTTTTTTAATCATGACACTCCAACCTATGTGTAGGGAACCAAAATTTTCATGTTTTTAAGAGCTAGTGCTTGGATCATTGATCAAGACAACTAGTGATATCAAATATTTTTTAATTCTTCATGTGATGAGGATATGATGGGAGGATTCTAAATCATGTAATAATGTTAAAAGAATGTTTTGAGTAGATTATGTTACTATTTAGGTGAAAAGACTACATGTAGGGGTGCACATTCTATTAGTTTAGATTCACTGGTGTCTCCAATGTGGAAGATTATAGAGTATTCCTACATGTGATAAGGGAGTGAATTTTTTTTGGAGGCCTTAGCTTAGGTCAGTGATAAGGGATATGGTTTATAGTGAAGGTTCTACATGGACGTCTGGGAGATTTTTTATTAAAGGTATGAACATGATCTCAAGGTAGTGATTTGAAATGTTATTGTTTTTAAGAGAGAAATTATCATATGATTAGGGGAGATAAAATATTCAAAAGGAATTCAAGAGACATCTGATTGGGGAATGTGAGAAGATCTTATTGGTGTGAGATGTGAGAAGGATGGGATCTACTCAACAAAAGAATATTACTCTCTCTCTTATTCCTTTTTCACTCATTTTAATGGATCATATTATAGAGAAATTTTTAATTATTTTTTGATTTAACATGATCATTGGATAGCCATTTTTATTGGAATAATATTGGGTTTGAAATCCATTTAATTTGTTCATGTGTGATTTTCTCTAGTCACTTCTTCCAATCTTCAATTTCATAATCTATTTATCTTCAAATAAAAACAATATGTTATATGATGACTAGTCTTGATCAAAACTTTATTTAACTACTTATTCTTCTTAGATTTGTCTAGAAATTGAACAAATTTGGGAGTTCCGAACAAAAATAGAGGAATTTTTTTTGGAGATAAATCAATCATCATTAGTGAATTAATAAATTCTAAAAATAGAAAATCATAATAATCAATCACTCATAGGATAATCAACTGACATAGTTGTCTATACACATTTAATTTAGTTTTATTGATTTTAATTCATTCATAAATAAAAAACCATAAAAAACTAGCTAATCAAAATTCCCTAATCGATCATCTAATTGTTCTTACTATATTTTTGATATACTTTTTCTATCATTATTCCCACCTTTCATCCACACTACATCATCACCACAAACATATTTTTCATTCATCACTACATCACCATTTCTCCATTATTTAATGAGTGTAATTTCTATCGTCCTTACTCAAATAATCACTCGCATGTTTTCTCACCCATTAATTAACCTTAAATAACCACTAAACATGTTCTAAGTATGGTTATAAATAACTAATTTGACCAAAGAATAATAAAAAACTAGGATCTTAGTAACAATTCATGGAGAAAACGTGCATTCAAATGGTCCAAAATTATGCATCACATCTAAATATATTGTTTTGATCCCACATGGTTTGGGATAAATCGAAAAGTGGTTCCCAATTATTAAAGATAAATTCAAGGTAAAATTGATATTTTTTTTAATCTCTTAAAATTAAATTTTTTCATAGTTTATTATGATGTTTTTTATTCCATATATTTTTTAATGTTTTGTTAAACCATTTGGGTGAAAAGGAAAACTGTACAAAGAATTTGGTTTCAAAACTATTTTGACTCTATATATTTTTGAAATTATTACTGTCTTTCACATTAGACATTTAGTATTGTGGTTGATTTTTTTATGATATCCAGGGAAAATATTTTGAAATTTATGTTTAAATCTATGAAAATATATTGAAATGATTATGGTAAATCTATATATGATTTCAAATTGTAAAAAATTGAGAATTTTTTTTTTTGAAATTTTTCACTTGTAATAAAGTTATATAATAGTTCATGTAGTATTTAAATGAAATAAAAATTTTATTATATTTTATTATTTTAAAATACGGTTGATCTATTTTTTAAGTTTATGTATTGGAAATATAAAATTTTAACTCGTCCTTGAAATCTATTCTTTTCAAGAAAATAATATTTTATGATGAGTGAATGGTGTGATTTAATTTGATAAAATTATATTTTTGGTTTTTTTCACTTGGTTTTTAATGGTGAATATATTGTGTAAATGGTGGTACATGAATTTAATAAATTCATGTCTAGTGATATTTCAAATATTCTTCCAAGAATGGTAAAGAAAGAAAGTAGATGGCTTGGATCTAAGAATGGTTCTCTCAATGAGTCCTTTTTATCCCCCAAAAGAAGTTTCTTTTCTTCTGGACTCTACCTAGGATCAAAAGGTAGTGGTATATTTGGAATTTTCTCAACCCTTAGATCATGTATTTATTTTGATCATTAGTTCAACTTCTAGGATTTAGGATTTTAATATGTTTTTCGTTCATAAAGTGGACTGGAATTTGGTTAAGGAATTGGTAAGATTCATAAAGCGTGTTTATTTTTTGGGATTCTTGAATGTTTCATGGGATTATTATTGTTTTTGGTTATTATTTTTCAACGAATAATATTCAATTTCTTGGGGAAAATATGTTTTAAAGGTTATCCATTTGTGGGCCTATTCCTTTTAGTTATAGTTTTGGGATGTTTGAGGATGATTTTTGATGGGTTGAATAACAAGGAAATTTGGGCCCATGATAAAGAAATTAGGACTGAGGATTCTTTTTGATGAGCACTTGAAGATGCTGATTTTGTTTTGTGGGTTCTACAGGAGATAATTTCCCATTTATGAACTTGTAGTTTCCCTATATTTAGTGATGGCCTCAGGTGAGTGCTCATGTTGTTTCATATCATGGATTGGTTTCGAGTGTTGTCTTGGACTGGTTTGGAAGGGAAATAATTTAATGAATCCCTTTTTGTTTGATGAGATCATTTAGGGGTTGTTTGGATGATTTTAGGTATGTTATATCTATTGGATTTTGATAATTTTTCTTGTATTGGTCATCTATGTTAAGTTTATGGGGCTTGTATTTTGGTGACATAATTCCCTTAACAATGATTCCTTTCATTTCACCATGTTAAAATAATTCAAAATTTTGGTGAGACAATGATGGGTCTCTGTACACTTGGGTATTCTAGTTTTATGGGTATTGTTTGATCAGTGTTTGAGGTTTCTTGGTGTGGTTTAAGTATTCTAATCCCATTCTTTGAGGGTTATGGTTGGATAATCTTGAGATTTTGGACCATGTTTAGTTGTTTTCACCTTGTTTGGTATAGGTTTCATTCAAAATACTATTTTTACCAAATTATTTGGGGGGGTATAAATGTAATGCCCCGACCCCAGTTACCCAGAGTCGGTGCATTATTACATAACATTGGCATGATCAGAAAAGATCAAATCTCGAATGACCGATTAGTTTAGTATCCATGGAAACACTATATATATTCATAAAGTTTACATTACATCATAAAATGAAAACTACAACAACATAGTCTCCATAGTCTACACTCTTATCCCCTCATTCTATCCTTGCAGGTCATTCATAATTTACTTCTTCTTATCCTGGGAAAAATAAAACATAGAAAAGGGGTGAGCTCAAATGCCCATTAAGGATCACAATATAGTGGAAACATTCATAAATAAGAATAAACATTTAAGGCAATGTATAAATAAAAAAATCCTTTTAAACTTGAACTTCAACATAGTATCGAAAAAATAAAATGAAATAATGCCATTTACTTATTCACATGGATATTCTACTAATCTAATAATCACATGAAATATCAATAACCACTTTCATAATTATGGAATGCATAATGCCAGACTATCATAACCACATGGCCAAAGCCTCATGCCAAGACTACAAATAAGATTTTGTCAAGTCCTTGTGCCAAGACACTAGTTTTTCTCATGAGACCTACTGATGCATCGAGGAGCAATAGAGGGCTCCACCCGTCACTTACTAAGCCTAATGAATTCCTCATATGAAAAGTTTTAAACATAACATAAATATTCGTATTAAAACTAGCAGATGAAATATCAATACTTTATCCACAAACCATGAATGGTATAAAAATAGCACATCCACAGTCAAACATAACGCATTCAATACAATATGAAAGATTGTATTGTATAATATTAACCTCAATCGAGAATGTTGAAGGATATTGACATGGATGAAAATAATCATCAAAACAATTAGAATGAAATGTCTCCCTTTTTCTTGAAATCATTTAAAAGTCACACTATTTGTCAAGAAGCCATTTAAAAATAGATTTTTGAATCAAAGTGTCCCATACCACTTTGAAACATTTAAAAGGAGTTTTAATTTTAAAACTTTAATGTCCATATAAATATATCCTTAAAACCATTTTTAAAACATGGATATTAATGAGCATGATTTAGAAGAATATGTCTTTAAATCATTTAAAAATTGTATTTTAGTTAGAGTTTATAAACAAAAGAGAGACACTAGAATACAAATTATGGAGGTAATCAAAACATTGTAATATCATGATAATAAAGGGATTCATGATATACTATGTCACAGTACATTATATACACCACATAAAAGTGATTTAGTGTATAACAACAAAGAAGTCTCAATGGAATGTAAATTGAGATGAAATCTCTCATAAAGGCCATATCCTTAGGTTAAGGATAAATCAACGACATAATTATGTGTGAAAAATATAAATACACTAAATATGATGGGATATTTAGTGTAAAACAATCAAAGGACATTCACACATATTCTTGATAAAACAACACCAATGAATTGGATGTTTATCTCAATAAATCGAGATTGAGTAAAAATTACTCTTATCAAGTTCATACCGATGACATGAGAATTTATCAATGGAGTTATTATGTTTATAAAATGTATATCCACATAAAGGGGAGTTGAAATTATTACATAATCAAATGACCATTGATTCCACACATAAATGTGGAGTAAAATAATCAATAAAGTATGCGTAAAGCTGAATGAGTGGAAATTGAAATTCCAAATTCCCTTATTGATTTGGTTACATACAAAAAATACAACAATGAAATAAGGATCATACAATTATTATGTAAATATACATTAATTAAAGTATATTACACAATTAATACAAACAAGGGCAGTACACACACCACATGAAATAAATTAGTGGTGAACAATGGAATTCTCACGGAATTAAAAGTGAGATAAGAATCCCCGTACCTTGTGAATTTCCTTGGTTGGGGGAAGGTTAAAATCCTGTATAATGGTGAAATAATTGTTATTAAATTATACAAGAATCATATACATTAATATGATATCATATATGATCTTTTAACATTACTTTGTTAATAATATCTTAATATTATTGTCGTTTCCGTTGTTAACTTACTCATTTTCTTTTATATGTTTTGTTATGTAAGCCATGTTTGTTATGGATAGGTTGTATATTATTCATATCCAGAATGATATTAAGTCTTTAAACATTATTATTAATCTTTAAATGAGAATTATACTTGAATGTATACGATGGAGAATGAATCTCATCACATTCGTGGAGACGGTAGTCCGTACATACGCACGAGCGACAATATCATTCTCTTGATGTTAAAATAATATATAATTGGATGGTATATCATATAGAAATAATAATTATCATGTTATATTTATTATTTACATGAATTAAACATCATTATTATACCCATCCAAATAAACATTTATTGAATGACAATTACACCACGACGTGGAGACGGTAATCCGTACATACGCAAGTATGGTGACATGCCATTCAAAGGATGGATAGAATACTGAATATGGTTGTACCAAATTTATAATAACATTACAGTATATAGAATATATTGGATTTATTATTTTAGAATATAAATAACAAATAAAGAATAAGTTGGAAAAGAAAGGAACTTGAAAGAGGGTGGTGAAAACAATACCTCTTCTTCGGGTTCTTTCTTTTGATTTGATCAAAAGGGATCATTTGGTTGTATTTCTGATCAAACTAAGGCATCTAGGGTGTAGTGAGGGAAGTGTATAGAGTATTTGGGCAGGGTTTGTCTGGGGAAAAAAGATTTTAATGTGTTAATTAGTGAGAAGGGGGAGTGCCCTTATATAAGAGGGGTGAGGGGCACCTTTGGAAAAGCTAGAAATATTATTTTATAATAAATTCATATTCGGTTTCTAATGGATCCAAAGTGGATTATTTAAATTTTAAGGTGGGGATGGGTCGAAAACCACTCAACCAATAGAATTTAAACAGGTTTGGGTTATTATATTATCCTTATCATTATGTATTAACTCATAGTTAATTAGTTTCACTTTTACAATGTCTCTTTGTATTTTTAAATTATATGGTAAATAAACTTACTATATACATCCAAGAGACCCCCAAATGGTCCATTAATGATACACCTATCATGAAATACATCTTTTTTCCGAACATTAGATTTTTAGGAATTGAATATAAATTAATAATATAATATTTGTTTTAAAAACTCCTTTAGGTCAATTTTGACACTATTGGCTATTTTGTTTTTGCTAAATTCATAACAGAATTATTATTTCGAAAAAATTTTATATAATCAATCCTAATATGTCATATTAACCTAGAAAATACGTGTAATTCATAAAACGTTTCATATTACATTTATTTTGATAGTTATAACATCAATTATTTTAATATTTCATTAATTAAGTAATTACTGCATCACCATTGTATCATTAATTAATTAAATTATTTAATGTCTAAAAATTATAAATAAAATACCATAATGTGGAAAATCTTTTTATCTTTCTAATTAATATTTATAGTCGAATTTATCTTATGTATAACCCTATATTAAAAATGTATTAGTAAATAGAAATTGATTTTAACTCTTTTAACTCTTCTTTGAATTAAATAATAATAAATGTACTAATCTAATACAAGTGGACCTAAATGATAATATTTTACTCCTAAGGTTGTTTTTGGTCTAGATAAACTTGTCTAATAGAATTAGGACATGCTTCAGGGTAATGTTAATATCATTTTTACCCTTTATTACCCTATTTACATTTAACCGTGGCAAATAATAGTAAAAAGTTACTATTCACCAAAAATTATTTACATCTAATTGAACCACATTTTACTCCTTGATATTAACTATATCTCTTGGAGTTTCTAAATTCCACTCAAAAAAGCAGTAAAATTATGTTTTAGGAAAAAATCAGTCTTTTATCTACCACTTAGTGGTTTCACTATTCAACAAAAAATGAAAGTTTCCAGAAAAATACCAAAAATTAGGCCTATGCTATATTTGATATTCTGAATTAAAAAATGATGTCTATTTTACCAAAATCAAAACATATCATTTTCATTAATTAATTTAAAAATTAATTTCCGTCGTCAAAACAAATAACGTGTTTTTAAGAGATAATAACTATCAAAACATTGACACTTGTTTATATCTAGTTTAAATGTAAAATTACATCCAATGACCAAAATTTTATTAAATGGTAAAAATATTTTCTAAATATACTTTAAAACCACTCAAATGAGTAATTTATCACTATTTATTATTTCGATTAAAAATGTTGTTTTTAATTAAAATTTCGTAATTTTCACTGTTCATCAAAATATGAAAGTTATCCAAAAGTACAAAAATTTAACCCTAAGCTAATTTCGATATTAAAAATCCAAAAATGAAGTCCTTTTTGAATGATAAAATTTATAAAATTTCAAAAAATAGGTATTACTATACCGACTAGTTTGATTGGTTGTGGTGTGTTAGAATCTCGAAGTTGCGTACAATGCACGTCATTGCATTATTCATAGGGAAACGTACAGTTGAAGCTTGGGGTGTTACATTCTCCCCTCCATCAATAAATTGTGTCTTCAAAATTTTTAGAATTGGTCTTGGGAATGTAATGGAAAGTCCCACATTAGAAAAATAGTCAATAAAACTATCACTTTAAAAGAAATGAAGAGAGGTATAAAGGTCACCCAAGATAACCCATACAAGGACTTCATGTAGGAAAACATGGATATGGACGATAAACTTAGTGTTATGTTCTGATGGAGAGGGATATAAAACATGAGAAGGATAAAGTTAAAAATAAGAAAATCACAAACGTGTGTTGGGAAAAACAGTCCTTAGTCTCCTAGTAGGAAAAGTAAACAGAAAACATTTTTTGTTTTAAGTTACATTACATAAGGACGAGGAATTAATTTATGATATTGACTAAGAACATATAGATATATACTTACTTTTTAAGTAGAGTTTCATTCGTTAATAAATTTTTACCACTAACTCATTTTTTTGAACAATGAGTATTCAAGAAGACGTGGTCACAATGGAAGAGCTAGAATAAACTTCTATAGAAATACATGATCCACATAGGATAAAATATATATTTACCTTGTCTGTAGAGATTAATCAAAACCAAAATAGTTAGTATATGATATGATGATCCCCCAAATGGATATTCCATTAGAGAAAAAAACTAATCTTAATTTATAAAATTAAACCATCAATACCCCAAAGTTAAATAAATACCATTCAATAATCAATTGTCCTTAAAATCCTTCAATATTATCCAAACTAATATTGAAACCCAAAACGTATAAGAATGTTGTCTTCAACATTAAATTGTATCTCCAAATGACATTAATTACTCTTAAAGACACATACTTTAAAGTAATTAACCTAATAATTTCCAAAAATAACCCAAATCACTATAAATCCACAATAAAAACATAGATAAAATTCCACCATTACTCCTCAAATGAAATCCCATACTATTCTATTTTCCTTGGTCATATAGTGTTCACAACAAAGCAAACAACTTCCAAAATAACATTTATCACTTAATCACCAAGTCATTTTCCAATACTAAAGGTATTAATTTGATAAGACATAAGATCCCTAATCAAATTATTATTGATCAATAAAATCATTTATCTAAAAATAATAGTCACACTAACCAGGGACTTCACGTAGTCCAGTGGTAGGCAATAAATCCCAATCTCACTTTGGTTGTGGGTTCGATTCCCACATCTTGGTCCGACGTGATGGGTTGTCACAGGGTCTGTGTGTTGTCCTTTTTCAAAAACTATATTTTATAACATTACCAGAATGAGATAAATTCCTCAAAATAACTATAACATAATTTAACCACAAATCTTATCTCATACCATTCATTTTAATCCCAAATTATAATAACTTATAATTGCCTCAAACCCAACAATCATATAAAACAAAATGGTTATTTATAACTATATCCATAAGAGAAAAGATAATTCTTCCTTAAATATCATTCTCACATGGAAAACTACAGGGTTAAAAATACAAGAGAAAATTATTCCAAAGTAAACCCATCAACAAGGAGCACTAATAATTTTTAAACATTTCTCCAACCATTTATTTCCACATAGCTTCCTCTTTGACCTGGAAAATATCCTATAGAATAGGGTTTTAACTCGGGTAATCGCTAGGTCCCCTACATTTATGGAAAATGGCTGTAAATGGATTCTTGGGACCATTTTTATCTTCGTCCATAGTACTCTTCATTTTTCTTCAGAAATTCTTCACTTTATGTCCTTACTTCCCGCACGTAAAGCATTTATTTGTCCCATTGAGACACATTCCTGGGTGTCTCCTTCCGCATTTCCAGCATGATGGAAATTGAGGAATCCTTTCTCCATGGTCTCCACTGCTGGAGCTCTTATCATTCATCACCTTTCTCTTCTTTGTTGAGTCCGGGAATTGGTTAATATATATATTGTTGATCATATTTTGGGAAAATTTATTTGGAATAAAGACGATATCTGTTATGCCTATCAACATTCCATTTTGTTTCTTATTGCCACAAACGTTCCCACCTTGTACATCATTCTCAACGTCAATATGAATTCCTTGGAATCCATCCATTGACTAAAAACAGAAATAATTGTGTGAGTCACAGTAGTAAAAAATCATTTAGAGAATATCATATCACCATATTCTTAATTTTAAACACATTAGGATTATCCATGGTCATTTACTCTAATAATATATATATAATACTTCAAATTGGTTTGTAAAGAAAATGTAAATTATCCTAAGAATATCCCACAAGAGTGTCGTAACCAAGAGTGAAAAAAGGATCGTTGTTGTGCACCAGTTCCCGTTCGAGTCTAGCTCAAAGCGATGTTTTTGTGTTTTACTTCTAGGTACATCTGTGCCAGAGCCGCCTCTACCTGCTCGTATCCAGACAGGGATGTATTGCTCGGAAAACTCACAAAATCTCTACTATACCAAAATTCTAGAAAGTTCTTTTATACTAATCCTCAAAGTCCATCTTAGGTCTACATTCTCTAATCAGAGTTTATATGAATCTAGCTTCCAAGGTTTGTACTAAACTTGCTCTGATACAAACTGTAACGCCCTAATCCCAATTACCCAGAGTCGGTGCATTATTTCAAAACATTGGCATGACCACAAGATATCAAGTCTCGAAAGACCGATTAGTTTAGTATCCTTGGAAACACTAGATATATTCATAAAGTTTAGATTACATCATAAAATAAAAACTACAACAACATAGTCTCCATAGTCTACACTCTTATCCCCTCATACTATCCTTGCAGGTCATTCATAATTTACTTCTTCACATCCTGGGAAAAATAAAACATAGAAAAGGGGTGAGCTCAAATGCCTAGTAAGGATAACAATATAGCAGAAACATTCATAAATAAGAATAAAAATTTAAGGCAATGTATAACTAAAACAAAAGCCTTTTAAACATGAACTTCAACATAGTATGAAAAAAATAAAATGAAATAATTTCATTTACTTATTAACATGGATATTCTACTAATTGAATAATCACATGAAATATCAATAACCACTTTAATAATGATGGAATTTATAATGCCAAACTATCATAACTACATAGCCAAGGCCTCATGCCAAGACTACAAATAAGATTTTGTAAAGGCCTTGTGCCAAGATACTAGTTTATCTCATGAGACCTACTGATGCATCGAGGAGCTATAGCGGCCTCCACCCGTCACTTACTAAGTCCAATGCATTCCTCATATGAAAAGTTTTAAACATAACATAAACATTCTTATTAAAACTAGCATACGAAATGTCAATACGTTATCCACAAACCATGAATGGTATAAAAATAGCACATCCACAGTCAAACATAACTCATTCAATACAATATGAAATATTTTGTTGTATCATATTAACCTCAATCGAGAATGATGAAGGATATTGACAGAGATGAAAATAATCAACAAAAAAATTAGAATGAAATGTCTCCCTTTTTCTTGAAATCATTTAAAAGTCACACTATTTGTCAAGAAGCCATTTAAAAATATATTTTTGAATCAAAGTGTCCCATACCACTTTGAAACTTTTAAAAGGAGTTTTTATTTTAAAACATTAATGTCCATATAAATAAATCCTTAAATCCTTTTTTAAAATATGGACATTAATGACCAAGATTTTGAAGAATAAGTATTTAAAACATTTAAAAATGGTATTTTAGTTAGAGTTTATAACCAAAAGAGAGACACTTGAATACAAATAATGGAGGTAATAAAAACATTGTAATATTGTGAGAATAAAGGGATTCATGATATACTATGTCAAAGAACATTATATACACCACATAAAAGTTATTTGGTGTATAACAACAAAGAAGTCTCAATGGAATGTAAATTGAGATGAAATCTTTCATAAAGCCCATATCCTTAGGTTAAGGATAAATAAACGACATAATTATGTGTGACAAATATAAATACACTAAATATGATTTTATATTTAGTGTCAAACTATAAAATGACATTCACACATATTCTTGTAAAAACAACACCAATGAATTGGATGTTTATCTCAAAAAATTGAGATTGAGTAAAAATTACTCTTATGAAGTTCATACCGATGACTTGAGAATTTATCAATGGAGTGATTATGTGTATAAAAAGTATATCCACATAAAGGGGAGTGGAAATTATGACATAATCAAATGAATAGTGATTCCACACATAATATTGGAGTAAAATAATCAATGAAGTATGCGTAAAGCCGAATGAGTGGAAATTGAAATTCCAAATTCCCTTATTGATTTGGTAACATACAAAAAGTACACCCATGAAAGAAGGATCATAAGATGATGATGTAAATTTACATGAATTAATGTATATTACACAATGAATACAAACATGGGCTGTACACACACCACATGTAATAAATTAGTGGTGAACAATGGAATTCTCACGGAATTAAAAGTGAGAGAAGAAACCCCTTACCTTGTACATTGCCTTGGTTGGGGGTAGGTCAACCTCCCGTATAATGGTGAAATAATTGTTATTAAATTATACAATAATCATATACATTAATATGATATCATATATGATCTTTTAACATTTCTTTTTAAAAAATATCTTAATATTATTGTAGTTTCATGTGTTAACTTGCTCATTTTCTTTAATATGTTTTGTTATGTAAGCCATTTTTCTATGGATATGTTGTATCTTATTCATATAAAGAATGATATTAAGTCCTTAAACATTATTATTAACCTTTAAATGAGAATTATACTTGAATGGATATGATGGAGAATGTATCTCATCGCGTTTTTGGAGATGGTAGTCTGTACATACGCACGAGCAACAATATCATTCTTTTCATATTAAAATAATATATAATTGGATGGTATATCATATAGAAAGAATAATGATCATGTTATATTTATAATTTAAATGAATTACACATCATTATTATACCCATCCAAATAATAATTTATTGAATGACAATTACACCACGACGTGGAGACGATAAGCCGTACGTACGCACGTATGGTGACATGCCATTCAAAGGATGGATAGAATACTGAATATTGTTGTACCATATTTATAATAACATCAAAATATATATAATATACTAAAGTTATTATTTTATAATAGAAATAACAAAGAAAGAAGAAGTTGATGAAGAAAGGAACTTGAAAGAGGGTGGTGAAAACACTACCTCTTCTTCGGGTTCTTCATTTTGATTTGATCAAAGGGGCTCATTAGGTTGTCTTTCTGATCCAAATAAAGCCTCTAGGTTGTAGTGAGGGATGTTTAAGGAGTATTTGGGAAGGATTTTGCCGAGATAAAGGGCTTTGAATGTGTGAATTAGTGAGAAGGGGGAGTGCCCTTTTATAAGAAGGGTGAGGGGCACCTTTGGAAAAGCTAAAAATATTATTTTATAATAAATTCATATTCGGGTTATAATGGCTCCAAAGTGGACTATTTAAAGGTTAAGGTGGGGATGGGTCGAAAACCACTCAACAAATATAATTTAGACTGGTTTGGGTTATTATATTAACATTATCATTAAGTATTAACTCTTAGTTAATTAGTTTCACTTTTACAATGTCTCTTTGTATTTTTATATTATATGGTTAATAAACATATTATATACATCCAAACGACTCGCAAGTGGTCCATTAATAATACACCTATCATGAAATAAGTCTATTGGCCGAACCTTATATTTTTATGAATTGAATATAAAATAATAAAATAATATTTGTTTTAAAAACTCCTTTATGTCAATTTTGACACTATTGGGTATTTTGTTTTTGATAAATTCATAACAGGATTATTACTTCGAAAACAATTTATATAATAAATCATAATATGTCATATTATCCGATAAAATTTTTGTAATTCATAAAAAGTCTCAAATTACATTTATTTTGATATTTATGTTATCAATTATTTTAATATTTCATTAATTAGGTAATTACTGCATCACCATTGTATCATAATAAAATAAAATTATTTAATTTCTAAAAATTATAAATAAAATGCCATTATGTAGGAAATAGTTTTGGATTTCTAATGAATATTTAAAATCGAATTTATCTTATGTATAACCTTATATTAAATTTTTTTAGTAAATAAACAATGATTTAAACTCTTTTGACTCTTCTTTGAATTAAATAATAATAAATGTCCTAATCTAATACAAGTGGACCTAAATGACAATATTTTACTCCTAAGGTTGTTTTGGTCGAGATAAACTTGCCCAATAGAAATAGGACACGTGTTAGGTTAATATTAATATCATTTTACCCTTAATTACCCTATTTACTTTTAACCGTGGTAAATAAAAGTAAAAAATTACTATTGACCAAAAATTATTTTCATCTCATTGAACCATATTTTACTACTTGATGTTAACCATGTCTATCGGATTTTCAAAATTCCACTCATAGAAGCCGTAAAATTATGTTTTATGAAAAAATCAGTTTTTTAACTACCAATTAGTGGTTTCACTATTCATCAAAAAATGAAAGTTACGAGAAAAATACCAAAAATTAGGCCTAAGATATATTTGATATTATGAATTAAAAAATGATATCTATTTTACCAAATTCAAAAAATATCAGTTGAATTAAATAATTTAAAAATTAATTCCTGTCGTCAAAACAAAATGCGTGATTTTAAGAGATAATAACTATCAAAAGATTGACACTTGTTAATGTCTGGTATAAATGTGAAATTACAACCAATGTCCAACATTGTATTAAATGGTAAAAATATATTCTAAATATACTTTAAAACCACTAAAATTAATAATTTATCACTATTAATTATTTTGATTAAAAAAGTTGTTTTTAATTAAAGTTTAGTAATTTTCACTATTCATCAAAATATGAAAGTTATCCGAAAAGTACCAAAATTTCACCCTAAGCTAATTTTGATATTAAAAATCCTAAAATGAAGTCCATTTTGGAAGATAAAATTTATAAAATTTCAAAAAGTAGGTATTAATATAACGGCTAGTTTGATTGGTTGTGGTGTGTTAGAATCTCGAAGTTGCATACAATGCACGCCATTGCATTATTCAAAGGGAAACATACAGTGGATGCTTGCGGTGTTACAATAAAGCATTATATTGGGGATATTTTAAAATTCTATTTTATTATTTATTTTAATAAATATTGGGGTAAATAAAATGTTTGTATGTTTTGGGATTGAATTTTAAAAGTTTATGTAATTTTTCTTATATACATAGTTTAAGCAGGGTCACTGCCTAGTTTTTTAAACAAAACAAATGAACCTTCTATATGGGAATATTCTCTACGTGGTATTGTGAACACAGTATAGTCTAAACCGTGTTTGTACCATTAAGTAAATGGGTTCTTTGTTTTTGAGCATTCATGATTAACATAAATGTGTAATACATAATTAAGGTGAGTCCTAGGGGAATCCGCACATATTAACCTTCTGTGTGACTCTTCATGTGGGTGGTTGCACATGATTTATGCATGGTTAATAAAAATCATGTGAGTTAACAGTATGTCGAGTCATAACATGGAAATTTTCATCTTCATGGTTTATAAAAATGCATGGCCAAGCCATGCGGGAAATCCAAATATCATTTAAAGGTGAATTTCCCTATTTTAGATTCTATTTTTTAAAAAACTTTTATTCACTCCTCCTACCTTAATCATTCATATGAATATTAGTGTATCAAGGGGTGATAAATATTTATTCTCATTAAATTTTTGGCGTCTTCTGGATTTTAAGTGGTTTTCAAGGTAATTACCCTTCTTTCTCCATTTTCCACTTCTCTCCTCTTCCTTATTCTATTTACCCATCTATATCCTTATCCAATGGAACCCTAATTATTTATAGTTGGGATCTGGGGTTTGGGTTTTATAATATTTAGGTTTGGTTATTTAGGGCATGTAAAGGTTTATTCATGGCTTGTTTTGTCATTCACCATGGAAGGTGATGTGTTGGGACATTATAGTAATAATTTTGAACTAGTTCTTTCAATTTACTTAATTTATTATTCTTATCATCGATGCTTGAGTGTTAGAAATTCATTTTTAAATCAAGGAATATGTTTTATTATGATTTTTTAAATGTAAATATAAATTTTGTCTTTGAAATTGTGGCGTGACATAAAAGGGAATTTCCTATGGACATATATATTATATTTTATTATAATTGTTCCAAGTGTTTATAAAATTTTCCTATGGGTTTATTTAAATGTTTTTGATAAAAAACACTCCTTGAGCCTTGTTTAATATTTAAAATGGAACGATTCATGTTTTTAATGAAATTTTTTTGTTTGAAAAAAAAGAGTGTGTCTTGAGTTATAAATATCATTTTGAATGGATGAAATTTTGATAAAAAGGAAAGGACTTGGCATTCCATGTTAGTTTCCACATAAAGGCTCGTCTAACAATTATAAGCGGTTAATTTCTTCTGACAGCGCCATTGATTTCCACTATGTTTATTTCACCCTATTTGGGGTTTTTATTATTGTATGGTGATATGATGAATGATGTGAAAGGGGTTATTCAATGAAAGTGTACTAGTGGTGATGTTTGAGATTTATTTTTTCTTTATCATGGTAATTATCTAGATTTCCTTCTAACCTCCACGATAGTTTGTTCATGGGAATGATAGGTAACTTATCAGATACCTGGTAGAGTGAAAAAGCCTTAGGAATATTATTCTCTCTCTATGGGGTCATTTAGCATAGAATAAGTGTGATACAAAGGTAGATTATGTACGCAAGGTAGCATTGAGTTCCTAGAATGGTCATAAGTATAGGCTAGTTTGGTGAGACTACATAGAAATACATATTCATTAGTGTTGTCCTAGTGTCTATGTTTCTAGTTCACGATTATATTGTGTGATTAACCAGTTTTTTAGACCATGAAGTGCATTTATAAGTGGTACTATATAGGAGACTTTATTTTTAGTATACCATCATGCTTTCATGACTTGTGTAGCCTCCAATGTTATTATTTATTTTCATTTTATTATTGATCAGTTGGTTCAGTTCTACTTATGATCTTTCATCCATGGGTAGGTATACACATGAAAAGGTTTTAAAGGTGGGTTTGAAAAGATGTTTTAAAAAAATAGAATATTTTGATTTTTTTAATGAAGGTTTTTATAATGGAATTAAAAGGGAATTTTTTATGAAATTATAGAAAGAAAAAATGATTTTTTTTCTTCGATATTTTAATCAAGATGGATTGAAAATATGAAAATTGTTTAAATTATTAAAATAAGGATTTTTTATTGTATCCATTATGGGTTATAAAATGGAAAAAACATTATTTGGTTTGTTATATTTAAAAATATCATTTAATTCATGTTTAATTAATGGAATTATATAGGCTACTTGGAAAGATCCTTGTGATCTTGTTATCTCACACTATACATACACACCACTATGTGTGTATGAAACTCTAATTTATTATATAGGATTTTGGTTCCATTTTATCTTGGTTATTATTTATTCTGGTCTATCAATGGTTATTTGTGTTGTAGAGGTAAACCATGGGTTTAATTTAGGAACATGGTAATTTGGTTTGAGTATTGTCATTATTTTGGTATAATGATGTATTGGCCAGGATGGCCTTCCCTTTTTACATTTACCCAATTTATTTCTGTTTATTCTGGATGTATATTTAATCTTGGATGATGTAAGTATGTTGAAACAAATGGTTTGAATCATTATTACTAATTATTAATCTTTTGGTTTTCTTTTCTATTTTGTTTTAGTTTATTTGTTCTTTTATGGACATATAATGTATGGATCTTCTGTGATGGATTTTTGGAAAAAATATATATCATGTGTTAACACTAATTAGAGGATGAAATTGTAACCAAGTGTGCTTCCTTGATTATCAGGAAGTAGTTTCCATCCTATAAGGATGAAGAATTCCCATCAGAACCTACGACGGGTCAATTCCGGTGATGTGTCAAGTCATCCCAAGTTAGTTAATTACAAATTTCTTTTAGATCCTAGCATCATGTTAAGGCCATATAGGATCTTCAGGATTAACTATTTTTAATTGATTTATGTCATTTTTGTTTGTAGATAATGACATCAGACCCTAGGAGGAAGGTATGGGAGGATCCTTGTGATCACCTTCTCATTCAAAACATCAAGTTACCATGGGTATTCGTGTCTAAGACTTATATTTTGATTTTTTATCAACTAGTTAATGTATTTTTATATGAGGGTATGATATTTTAATAATAGATGAGCATTCCAAGTTATTTTAGGTTTTCCCTAATAATTTTATAATAAATTAATGATAGAACTAGCCTAATCCAGTTATCTTATATAGTCTGTAAAACCATGTGGAGCCCTTGTATATGGTTTCATAAGTTACTCATAAGATGCTACATGGTTGTAAAATTGTTATTATCCAAAATTTTATAAATTAAATTCCATTATTAATGAATATATGCCTTATTTTACTAATGAAGTCATCTAAAACACATGCACTATATTTCATTTGTTATTTAAGACTATTATAAAATCTAGCCAATATTGTAAGTTTGACATAGATTACTGTAAAGAATCATAACCATTAATAACTGTCATTCTACAGTGACCATTATAATTATTATTTATAAAGGGTTAAAATCAAATCTAATTGATATATATGGAAGAAGTGATGGACTCAACCAGTAGAATCATACCTTATGGAGTTCATTTTTCAGATCTTCTAAGGGAGATGGAATAAATAGTATTTTCTCTTAACTAATCCCAGGATAGGAACAAATAACTAAACTTGAATGAAACCAACTATGGTAGACGTTCAGGATTATATATATCACTAATCAAACCATGTTCATCGAACCACCCCAAGAAAGTACTACCATCACACACCTTATGTTTAGGGAATATGATGGTGTAATAAGTGGATATTTATCTAGAACCTATTACTATAAATATATATATTTTATTTCAACTAAATAATGTTTATATTGATCCATTTTAATGGTCACATAAAACATGATTACATAATGAGTTTGATAAAAATTATATTTGATTAAAGGTAACCAAAATATTATTCTGGGGAAATATATAGTTTCAATTAACACATGATTTTAAATAAATCCAAGAGTTTTAGAATAAATTTAATTTTCAAAAAATGTTATTGTTAAATTATATTAAATTTAATGTAAATGGTAATATATTTTAATGAATCCCCATTTAATTATTATAAGGATCAGAATGTTTTTTGTGTCGTAAAAACTAGAATTTCGTAACAATTAAGGATTTTTATTTAAGAAGAAAATAATATATTTATAAATTTTATTTGGTAAAATAAATATAATTTTTGATAATATTATTTCAATATTAGTTAATTGTCAATGTTTCATAATTTTCTAATATGGTTGAAATTTTGGGTGAAAATTAAATGTGGTATAAATAAATTCTTTGCATTGTGATATCAAAGTGGCCTAAAAGTGAATTATTAAACCCTATAAGAGGAATCCATGAAAAAATTAGTTGTTTAGTTTAAATTAATATATTTTTTAGGAAATTTAATTAATTTTACAAACCTATTATGAATCCTCTAAAACCTATATTATATTTAAATGGTTTAAAAAAATTATGAGCATGACTCGCTCCAACTTAATGAATGGTATTATTTTAATCAGTTCGGTTGTTAACCAAATCAAATATTTGAATCCTAACCTTTTTAGAAGAAACAATGGAATAAAACCAAGGTATGGATTGTGTTTTTTGGTTATTTTATTCCAAAGATTCCAAAACCTAAGTTTAGAAAGTAATTAAAAATTCATCTCTTTTGTTATGAATCCCACCCAACCTCACATTCATATTCACCCAAAACCCATTAATAATTATCTTCCTCTATATATACCTCTATAAATCCCCCCCATTGTGTCCATGTGTTCTTAAAAATATCCTTTAAAGATTTTATAAGAACCCTCTCACGGTAAGGAATTCTCTTCTTCATCCTCTTTATTAAAGTAAACACTTTGTTTCAATCCTATTGATTTCCAACTGTTCATATTTACATGTATTTTTACACATACCTATACTTTCATTATGATTCCTAGGTATTGAGAGACCATTTTTCTCTCATTAATCCCTTCTATGAACCTTTATGTACACCCATTATGTTGTTGAAATTATTCCAAGATTTTCTATGCCAAACTTTTATGTTGTGAATATTCATCCCTATTTCCATAAAATTGTATTCACCTAGTTGTACCTATCCTTAATTGATTAGGAACTTATAGGTGTGAAATCCACACTCTTTAATCATGGCATAAAAAATTATAAAAAATGTTTTTATGTTGTATGGTCTATGTTGCACAAAAAGGCTTGTACATGTTATAAATATGATGTGTGAGACCAGAATTATATAACACTCCAATTTATTGGGTAACATTTTTGTCTCATGAGATACTATGTATTGTGAATGGGATGTTACCCTAATAACACTATGCTATGATGTCTCAATGTTGAACCTTGACTTATACATATGATGTCATGTTTTATATTTTTGACACCTTCCTACGATTCAATGATGTTATCATATTATTCCATACTTCAGTAATAATTATAATGATTATCACCTTTTTATGACGCCTTTTTAGTCCCCTTGACTCACTTTTACAACCTTAAATTATATTATTATTTGGTTATTCCCTTATTAAGATTTGTTGTTCACCCATTTCTTATGTACATCCATGGTTTATACCATGTAGTATTAGAAGATAATTATATTTTAAGAGAATGTTATAAAGTATTTTAATACTTTATCTGTATCGCTTTCTCATTCTATTGTGTTGGGTACCTAATTTTTTAAATACACACGGCCTCTCGATCTCTGGGATTTATTATGTTTATCTTTATATAATAAATCATGAAATAATGTGTATAAAGAGTATGTTTTATCTTTGTTGGTATCAGAGTAAGGTATAGTTATTTTTTGGATTGGTATTAGAAAACCATAGTGAAAATCGTAATGTTAAGGTTAAATATGTGAAAATATCCCTAAATTTTGGTACATTTAGATTTTTTGGTTATTTGAGAACAAACATCCCTTTCTGAATAAAAGAAATTGGATATGGATATAGAATAGATGTAACTATGGGTAATAACATTGAAAGGAATCATTTGGTATTAACCAAACTTGTACCCGGTATATAAAAAACCGTCGTTACACTACACACATCTCCAGACACTCTGGAGGGATATGTTTTTCTTATTCATGTGTTTTTTACAAACCATTATGAAGGGAATAATTTTTTTATGAAATTTAATTTCAATAAATATGTTGTGGATAATGAAGATTTAATCCTAGAAAATTATAGAATAAGGATTACATGTCATTTATAGGTTATCCCTTCAGCATTCATAATTTTCATTTTATTTGTTTAATATTTTTAAAATTATCATAACTAATCTTCTTTTACTTTAATCAGTATCCGGAAATAAGAGGAAATGAGTCAACAACCAATTAGTTGGGGAATGTTATGACTTGCCAAATAAAAATACAAACCCAATAAGAGAAATAATAAAAAAAATTACAAAAATAATATCTCAATTAATTAATGTTTTGAATATAAAAATAAATTATATTGAACACACACATCCCCCTAATAAAGAGAACATTTAAATTGATGGCTTTCTGTGATAAAGGCCATTGAATTTTAGTTGTACTTATGATCCCTTAATCACATAACAATTGATTATCTTCATTAAAAAGATCATCTCTATCATTAAATGATTCAGACAAGATAATGTCATGCTATATATTTATAATTTAAAGGGATAATCTAATCAATGTTGTATATTTTTTTGAAGAATATGAATCCCAAGGTAAAAAATGATAGAGTCAGGTGAATTCAAGAAAATATTTCGCAATAAATGTTTTCCATTCACTCTCGGAAATAAAGATGATAGGGAGTAATGTTACCTAAAGAAAAAGGAGGATGAATCCATCATGGTGTATGTATAAAACATGAAAATACTTTCATGATAAACATTTTTATTTTTCATTGACCTAGAATGTAAAGTTGAAAAATTATTTAGTGTTTCAAATCCAAATCTATGAAAATAATTTATAATTTGATACTGTGAGAGCTATGAATAAATTTTCTAATAATCCTTCAAATTCAAATAGATAAAAGATAATCTCAAGGGTCTCATGGGACTAGAGATATAATGTAGAGAATAGAGTTTAATTCTAGGGTATACATGTAAAAATATCACGGTGTTAATAATGTCCAACATTATACATGTCAAATGTTTAGGAAGAATCATCTTGAAAATTTCATGATGGGAATAATGAAATGATTTAGGTGTGTTAAATAGAGGCACCAAGATAGAAAATTTCAATGGGATAAACCCTCCAATGTGATAGAAGAAATCAATTCCCTAGTAAATCCTTATTCTATAATCTAATGTGTTAACTACAAGGAATGATGACACTCTAAGAACCAATATACTAATCCAATGATTATCAAAGATAACAGATGACAAAAACATTTAGTTCCTAGAGAGAAGGGTGATTATATTCTATCATAATTGCTGAGGTGGATCTAGAAAATGAACTTGTTATGGGTAAATTGTGTATTCATTTAAAAATAACGGAAGTAATAATTTATTCTAGTTTGATGAATTTTATCATATCATGAATGTTTAGTAAAACTATTAAAACACCACCTCAATATATGGTAGTTGAGTTATATATGAAAACAATAAATTGGGAAATTATTTTATTCTATGTATATAACTTCTCCCTTATCTATATTTGTTAGTTTAATTTCCTATAGAACCTTGTGATACTTCCTTTAGGGGAATTTTATTATTTTTTGGGTATGGATTAGATTTCCTTTTATATATCCAATAAAACTTTTTGGGATAGGGAAATAAACCTATGAATTTTAAATCACTCTCTGATTCTATAAGATTATAAGGAGGAGGATGAATCTCCATTTGAATCATCTTCTCAAGGGAGGATATTATTTCTTTATGAGAAAGTGTGTCTAGCTCAAATGATTGAGATTACGGAAATGATCATCATTGATGAGATCCCCATTGTATGAGAATATGGTGATATGTTTCCTAAATAATTTCCAAGTATTTTTCCCCGTTGATAGGTTGATTTCTAGATCAAACTTATACCTGGATCTTTTCTAATATCCACGTCTCCATATTGAATGGTCAATTTTTTACTTGAGAACCTAAATAAGTTTCCATAGTAGAATCTAAATAAAGGTTTTATATTAACTTGTGCTCCATAATGGGGTTCACCAACACTTTTCATAAATCATAAGGGTGTTATAATAAACTTTATCATTGATTATTATGAGCTCAATTAGGTCACGATAAATAAAAAGTATGCACTACCAAGGATTTGTGACTTGTTCGATCAGTTACATGGACCCCATTAAATATATAAGGTTGATATTTTGTCAGAATATTATCAAATAAATGTAAAAAATGAGGATAACACCAAAAATTATTTTCAAATAAGTTATGGGAACTACGTGTTCATGGTGATTCCATTTGTACTCACTAATTCTCCAGCTATCTTAATGGACTTTGTGAATAATTTTTTTTGGGATTACTGAGAGTTATTTGTGGTAGTATTTACTTAAAATATTATTATCTATTCCAAAATCTATGTTGACCATGAGGATTATTTGACAATTATGTTGAAGAACTTGTCAAAGGATGTTTTATATTCTAAGTACAATAAATGGGAGTTTTGAACAGAGGAAGTAACATTCTTAGGGTGTGTTATCACAATCAATGGGATATATATATATATGTATATATTTAATTTGAAAATATAGGTAATTAAAGGATGTCCTATAGAAATAAATTTTATTTAGATCCATAGTTTCCTATGATTATTTGGGTATTATCATCTATTTGGGAGAAAATTTTCATGATTTTCAGAACCACTACCAAGAAAACTCTAAAGTAATTTATGTTTTTCAGGACTAACAAATTTAATGATATCTTTAAAGACTCAAAGAAGATTTAAATCACTATTCCTGGGCTAAAATTCCCCACCAGTGGGGAAGGATTTATGATATACTATGATTTGTCTCAAAATGTATTAGATATTGTACTAATAAAAATGAAAACGTAATAGCTTATTCCTCCATCCAATTAAATATACTTGACCATAACTATCTGATGTTCGATTTGGATTTAGCTGCAGTGTTCTTCACATTGAATATTTGGAAAAATTATCTCTATTGGTATAGGTATGACATATATACTGATCGTATGATCCTCATGCATATATTCACACAAAAGGATATCAATATGCTTCAATGAAGGTGGTTAGAGCTAATCATGGTTTTTGATTGATCAATCTATTAATATCCTAGGATGGAAAATAAAATGGTAAATTCTATGAGTAAATATAATACCACAACACTATCCACAGTGAGGATTTAAAATGGATCTAATATTATTGTACATGAAATGTATGGAATTTGGAATCATAAAATGAATTTAATCCTAAATTCCTCTAATAAATTATCAACCATACATTATTGATAAAATCAAGGAGTACGAAAATGATGATGGGGAGCAATAGATAAATGTGGAAAATATTCTGAATTTCATCATTATTGAAGATGGAGTTATAAGGTTTGGAACACAAATATGTGTCCCATGAAAACCAAAACTAAATAAGGAATGTATGGATGATTTTAATAGCTGATACTTCTATATTAATCTAAGAATTACTAAATTATATAGTTATTTAATTCCAAAATTCAAATGGGGTAACATGAAAATAGAGATTATAGAAATTGTATCCTGACGCTTGATATTCCAAAAAGTCATGGATGAATGAATATAGTATAAGTGTATGGTGCAACTGTTTCCCATACGAGAATGGAAATGGGAAACCATAACCATAGATTTCATCATAGGACTCCCCATGACATTTAAAGACAATAGCATCATTTGGGTGGTAGTTGGTCGCCTTACAAAGTCAGTGAATTTCATTACTATCAATGATTATTTATCTATTGAACAAATCAGTATGATATACATAATATAGGAGGTATGTCTAAATGGAGAAACACTCTCCACTGTATTTGATAAACATCGAAGGATTGCCTTTAGGTTCTAGAGAACATTCACATGAATTAGATTTAGAGATGAGAATCAATATTTTTTGTCCCCCTCATATGGATAGTTATTCTGAGAGACAAATACAAAATCTATAGGATATATTGAGATCATGTTAAATCAGTTTACATGTTTATTGGGATTATCAGTTTCCTCTGGTTGATTTCTCATATAACCATAGTTTCCATTCTAGAATTTAATTGGATCCTTATGAGGATCTGTATGGGAAGAGGTGTCAGAATTGACATAATAGGATTAAGTTATATAGTGGAAGATAATAAGTCGTATTCATATCTAATAGATGATAGAAATGGTCCAAACTATTCAGTTTCAAATAAAATATTTGAAATATAGATAGAAAACTGATGTAGACAATCACTGATGAGACCATGTTTTAAGGTCAAAGATAAGGTATTCTTTGTTATATTACAATTAAATAATGTCATGTGGTATGTAAAAAATATAAAAATTATTACAAGATATATCATCCCCTTTGTGGTACTCGATCACATCAGAGTTATGTCCTATTGAAAAGCATTCACACCTAACCCATCCCAATTACATTATGTGTTCCAGGTATCCCTCTTAGAGAAGTACATACCAGACCACTCGAATGTATTGAATATTTAGGAGGTACTTTGGAGAATGAAATTTCATATGAGTAGTAGCCAATGAATAGATTATATCATAGAGATAATGTAATATTAAATAAGACAACTCTCTATGTTAGAGTAATATAGTGGAAAACCTAATTTGAATAGGAAACATGGAAACCCGAACAGGTAGTGAAACAGAAGTATCCTCATTTATTTCAGTGTATGAATTGAAATTCTAAAGGTGATAATATGAAGGGTAGAATAATTTAATGACTCATACTTTTATAAATTAATTTCCCTTCTAAATTAATATATTCCTTATTAAGTAATGTAGTTAACGAATACAGTTTCATTATATTTAATTTGATATGTTTCCCTATTATAAAATATAGACATAATTTTATTTCTTTTAAAAGAATATTAAAAATCATAATCATTGTTAAAAATAGAAATTCTATATTTGATGTTAATATGAGTATATATTAATGGTTATAAAAAATCTACATGGCACAAAAAGAAGAAGCGATGGCTTCAACTAGTAGAATTGTAACCTATAAAGACCATTTTCTTATGTTTATGAAAGAGATGGAATCATTAAGATTTTTCCTTTACTAAGCCCAATTATATATTCAATAGTTTAAACTCAAGGCAACTCGTTTATGGGATAATTTTAAGCATTTCGAGATCATTTCTCAAAACAAGTTCATCAAACCACCCTAAGAATGTACTATCATTTCTCACCTTACACTTAGAGTGTATGCTGGTGTAATAAGCGGTTATGTATCAAGACCTTAGTAGTATGAAATTTTATTTATTAATTTAATAAAATAATAATTGTATTTAACGCCTTTGAATGTTAATTTATACATGATTAATGAGGTTGATTAAAATTAGTTTTTTGTAAAAATTAACAAACATTTTATTTTAGGGAAATATATAGTTTCAAATTAAACACTATTTTTTTAAATCCAATAAATTTGGAATAAATATTTTCTAATAAAATATTATTACTAAATAATATTAATTTAAATATAATTGGTAATATAAATTAATGAATTCCCATATATTTTTTGTAAGGGTGAAAAGGTTATTCATGCCATAAAGGTAAACATTATTCCATAAATAGGAATTTTTATTATAAAAGTGGAAGTTTTTATATTTTAAAAATTATTTTATTAAAATTAATATTATGTATGAAATTATTAATTAAAAATTAGTCAATGGTGAATTTGTATTAATTTTCTAATATGGATGGATTTTTGGGTAAAAATTAAATACATTAAAAATATACAGTTCGTATTATGACATATTAATGGCCCAAATTTGCTGTAATAAATGTTATATAAGAAATACATGATCAAAATGTTTTTTTAGCCTTTTAAATAATTCTTTTTTAATTTAATTTCATTATTTTTAAAAATCTACAATAAATCCCCCAAATTCTAAATTATGATTCAATGTTTTAAAAACAATTATTGATGAACATGAATCACATCAACATCATGAATGATGTTATTTTCAATTATTTCAGTTCTTAACCAAATAAAATATTCATAAGAAATCATATTTGGAAAAACCCAATGTAAAAAATAATGGGTTGGATTTTAGTTTTGGTTATTTTATTACTTAGAGTCCAAAACATATGTTTAGAAATTAAAAAATAATTCCCATCAGTTTTTCTATAAATACCCCCCCATACACCCTTTCCTCCTAACTCAAAACCTATTGAACATTAATTTACTCTTCATATATCTCTATAAATCTATCCCAAGGGGTCTCTAATATCTTAAGAAGATCCTCTCAAGCTTCTAGAAGAACCATATCAAGTTAAGGGATTATCTTCATCTTCCTCCTTATTTAAGTACTTTCTTTGTGTTATGCTTTTTGATTTCAATTTTTTAATTTTCAAAAATATTTTTAAACATAAATTTACTATTATTATTATTCCAATGTAATTAAATACCACCTCTCTCTCTAATTAATACCTTCCATGAACATTTATTTACACCCATTTTTCTAGTAAAATTATTTGGTTATATTCCATGAAAAACATTTCTTTTGTGAATACCTATCCCCAATTAAAATCAAGGGTATTAACATAGTTTTAACTCTCTTTAATTTATTTTGAAATTTCATGTCCTTAACCCAAACTCTTGAATTAGGGGATTAAATGTTATAAAAAAAATTATTATGTTGTGTGATGTACATGGAACACAATTACATGTACATAAATGATTATGATCGGTGGTCCCATAATTATATCACCCTCCATTGCATTTGGTAATGTTTTTATCTCATGATATTACTTGAGTGGTTCAAGATCAGTTAGCCAAATCACACCATGTTATGATTTCTCATTAGTTATCCATGAATTATTATTATGATATCAAGTTTTACTATTTTTTCCATATTCCTATGATGTCTTGATATTATCATCTTATGACATTCATCAAAGTATATGATAAGATTCTCACTTTTTTATTTCTAACATTTATTACTACCTTACTTTATATTGTGGTTTGATTATTACCTTATTGGTATTTATTATATCATCCCTTTCTCATTTACATCCTTAAGGTATCCCATGCAGTATTAGAAGATCAATAGATTTTAAGTTCATGTTATGTATTTGTTTATGAATTTCATTGAATCCCTATTTAAATCTACTGTGATATGTACTTGATTTCTAAAATAAAATAGGAATATCATTATTTCGGATTTTATTATGCATATTTTTATATAATAAATCATGAAATAAATTTTATAAATGATCTGGGTTGTCCTATACATGTCATGAAAAACTATATTCCCAAACTATTCATTACATTTAATCCCTTCAATGTTTTTTTCCATCATGGTTTTTTATTTCTCCAAAACTAGTTCACAAATATTGGAGACGAATTAGGGAGGGTCTTGATGGTGAAAAATAAATTTCATGGTATATTGGTATTATAATAATGTAATAAAATTGATTATTTAGTTCATAAATGAAATATGGTGTTTCCAAGGTTAACCTATTTTAAAAGAAGGGTGGTTTAATTTACAATGTTATGTGTAGGAAAAATGAAATTTTTACTACTGATAGAAATCAATTATTTTAAAGAAAATAATTTTTTTTATTACTTGAAGGTTCGTTTTGATTTTGTGACTTTAGATTTTTTAATATTTCCCCCTTTGTCTGTAAGGGGGTTGTATTTTTAAAAAATTTGGGAAAAGAATTTAATATATTAATGTTCTATGTTATTTAAAATATTCCTCCTAAAATGATTAATAATGAAATTACATGGAATATTTCTAAGGATGATCATCCTGATTAGTCCTTTTTACCCTATAGATGGATTTTTTTCATTTCTTACTCTACTCAGACTCTGAATGGAGTGGTGGATTTAGAACATTTTCTACTCTTATACCATTCCCTTTCCAGGATTTTTGGGTATCTTTCAGGGGGTTTTGATTATTGTTTATTCTATGGGTACCTTGAGTGAATTAAAATTTGGCTAAGGATTGGGAATATTATAATATAGTGTTTATTTTTCGGTGATTCACAAATAATACATTGGATGTTTTTTATTCATTGTAATTTTTAGAATTTGATTTGAATTATATTTATTTGGGATAATTTATTTTTGATGTCATCCAATTATTGTGATATTCCTTGTAGATCTGGTTGTGGGCTGCTTAAGGTTGGTTCTAGATAGGCTAAACATGGGAGGCCTCTAGTTCAATGCTTAGGAAATCAGGAAATTGTTTTCCTTTCTGTGAGAAAATAAGGGAACTATTTTTTATGGGTTCCTCATGAGATGATGTCTCATTGTTAACATGCAATTTTACCTTTGTGGGGTGATGGGTCGAGGTTATCACCAATGTATTTTCTTATTACAGTTGGGTTTTGAGGGTTTTTTTGCATTTTTTGAATGATAAGACAGTAATGGATATTTTAAAATTTTTATGAGATTATTTTTTGACTATTTAGATGATATTTAGTGTGGTACACCTCTTTGGGATTTTGATTGTTTCCATGGAGTGTTCATCTATGGTTAGTGGATAGGGATTTTTTTGATTTCCTTCTCTTAGTAGTGTTTTCTTTTGCTTCACCACATTAGAAGAATTATAAATTGTGAAGATACCTCGATGGGTCTCGATACTCTTGGGTCTTATGGAGAGATGGTTTTGGTTTGATTGATGTTTTGTTTTGGTTGGTGTTGTTTGACTATATATATTCCATTGTTTGAGGATTTTTTTGGATAGTCTTGAGATTATGGACCATGTTTAGGTGAGTTTTTATAGTTACCCATTATTTTCATACATAGATATCACATCTTAATAGTTTAATGTTAATTTCATAGAATAATGATACATGCCAAAATTGTATATCTCTAGTGCCGATAGAATCATAGACACATAAAAAAATATTTCATATTAGTTCTACATAATCTCCCACATATGTCCTCATAAATAGAACCCTTCTTTCAAATATAATACATAATACATTTCTTCATAACCCATGGAAAGTAAACATAAAAAAAGGGTGAGATCATATTCTTAGTAAGGATAAACATGGGAGATATCAATGATTATATAAGAATAACATGAACATATTGGTATAAGAACATGAGTATAACAATTAAAAATCATACAACATAAATAATAAATCCTAATTTTGAGTCATAGAATAAATCATAATAGTTTATAAGACATGAATAATAAGTGAATCAAAGAACATAATTCATGGAATAAGGACATTGGCATAATACATGGAATTGTAGCATACACATTAGCATAGAAAATCATTTCCTTAGTAGTCAAGGCTATTTTCCACGACTATCATAGTGGAATGGGTTCACTCCACAAAAAATCATAGTAATCAATTTTAATTCCTAAAACTATCATAGTAGACAAATACCCTAACTGAGCTTGATTCACCCCCAATTCATTTCCTATTCATCTCATGTGATATTAATCTTTACCCATTGCATTAGAGGGAGGTATAGGTCCCACCCATCATATAATGAAATGCATAAATATGTGTTCCACAATATCGTACAAAATTATCCATATCATATCCATGAAAATAAATGTGTTTCATTAACAATTTCCTCATATTATATCTCATTGAAATGAAATGGGTTTCTTAAACCATTCATCATTTCATTAGAGCATAAACTATGGAAAATAAATGGCTTCCATAAACATTGTATCATGATATTTATAACAGATAATGATAACGAATAAGGATGGTATCCTTGGGACATATCCACTATAAATCAAAATTGAAATCAATGGTTTTTACCTTTGGTGAATAGAAATACCATTAAAATATTATTAATATATTCTTAAAGGAAATAGTAATTCCATTTTTTAATTCAATTATTTAAAAAACTATGAAATTATAATGGAAAAAAATTTTATTTGAAAATAAACATTTAAAATTTTAAATAATGATTCAATTTAAATACTATTAATGATAATGGTAAAATATATTCATGACATATAGGTAAAAGAAACATTTTATCTATACTTTTATTGGAAAATCCACAAAGTACCACATTTGGAAAAGGAAAAAAATATTCCATTCAAAAAAAAATTAAAAAAGTAAAACATGGTTAAATATGACATTAAAAAATAATCTTAGAATAGTAATAAAATTACTTAATTTTTTTAAAAAAACATGGATATCAAAGAAAAAGGGGTTTCAAAGAAAGAGATAAATGAAGTCGGTTTTCCTTAAAAATATATTTTGGTCTATTGAGTGTTTAAGTTGATAAAAATGAAATGGAAACATTTATTTTCAAGAAATAACAATATTATAATAATATTCATGTTTATCTTGAGTGTTTCATCATAATATTTCATCATTATAACTTCATCATGAATCAAACCACAATTAATAATGAGATTGTAACATAGAACCTTTACATTGAGTTTTCCTTGATTCGAAAGAACTCGAAATGATTTTTTAATAAGTTTAAATTTATTATAATTCAATAAAATAGTCATTTTTATACTTATAATGTCATATATGATCACTTTAGAACATTTTATCCCCCCTTTATCAATTATCCTTTAAAATCAGCATTTCTGGTGTTAACATTTCATTATCTTGAGTATTTTAGTTCAGTGGTTATGTTCCATTCATATTGATCATAGTTAAATAATAATAAACATGTTAATATTTATATTAATATAATATATAAATATTCATTATATGAATATTTATATAGATCCATAAATTTTACAGATATAAAAATAAATTACACCGTTCATGGAGACGGTAAGCCGTATGCACGCATGAATTTTGCTTTAATTTTTCAACGGATAGAACAAAAGAATGTTAAATATTAATTAACCGTTATAATATCATTATTATATCATAAATATTCATCAAAATCACTTCAATTACCATAAAAGTAAAATATTAATGAAAAACGAATCACATCGCTTTGTAAAGGTGGCAGTCCACACATACGCACGAACAACGTTATCATTTTCCAAAAGGATTTTATGGTAATAAGGTAGAAATGATATTCTCATTAAAAAGTATAATTTTTTATATAAATATCATATATAAACATTAAATCCATCATAATAATCATCCATAAAATATGGCATTGATAAATGAATAGCATCTCTACTTGAAGATGGTAAATCCTGTTGGAGTTGGTGGTCTAGAACCAACTACTTTGTACTTTATTCATTAAATAAAATCCTTATCACATCTTGATTGTTCTTCTGCATGACATGTCATGTGATAATTTCCTAAGGATAGCTATTGCATTAAAGGGTCGTAGCAGATCCCTGCTATGATGAGAACCCGAAAGTGCCATAACACTGTTTTTGAATGTATGTTCTATGGCCGGATGATATTATTTGAGGGAAACAAATAATACAGGTCTTTAGGGGTGAGGACTCATAAAACATTGAGGCACCTTCTCATGGTGTGCGCCCTTGGTAATCTCCAGGAAGATATTATGAGAACGAGACCCGCCAGTAGGAAATCCACATTTCATAGTGTCATTGGATGTTCCTATCTACGGACGTGTGTATTGATCCTTAGACTTAAAGATTATTATTAATGGGTATTACAACTCGCGCACTGAGATGTATTGACTAAAACTGCGATGACACACTGTTCGCAGCGAGGTAGGATACGTTGGGTGCGTCACGAGTAATACCACATTAATAGATAATGCGAGAAAGGATTTGTCCCTTCTGTTCCAAAACGGAAGTAGATATCTCAGGCCCTTTGATGGAATTGATATAGCCTAAATAAATCCATGTCCATGGTAAGGTATGGGAAAGTTCAATTCCAGGAAGTCAAAGAAAGAATAATCAAGCACATGGGTTGATGGAACTAGCATGCAACCTGCTTGATTGGAGATATCGAGACAAAGGGATTATATTACACGGTAAGCGTTCGTAGGAGGTGACACGTCATTGCGTCGTTAACTTCTTTCTCTATGGGTGCCTTGGCATGTCGCTAGACACTAACCTTGGACTTTAGGCAGGCTCATCCTATTGCCACTGAGAAAGAGGCCTAGAGGGTCACACACTAAGTGTGTCCATGTATCTCAGTTAAATATTAATTTAACAAGTTAAATAAATATTATTCCCGACTGTGGTTTAATAATTATTTAAGGATGTCTGATCGCATTTATTTTGACACTAGTTATTCGAGAGAATATACTGTGGATAAAATAATATATTTATTAGCGAGTAATTCAGTTACATTTATTTAAGAAATAAATAGTCATTACTCAAGGTCTAATAAATGTGGTGGAGAAAAATGGAAAATAAAAGTACACGCCGTGTATATTAAATATACACGCTGTGTAGTTTTATGGAAAAAAAGTACACGCCGTGTATTAATTCTTACACGCCGTGTAGTTTTTCAAATTGGGATTTTGTGGATTTAATATTGTTTTATTAAATGATATTTATTATAATCAGCGTGGGCACATGTCATGGAATTAATAATTCGACATGGGGGTTTTCAATAAGAGTTAATGAAATAAATAAAACGTGTAACGCGTTTATTTATTGTCATAACTCTATTAACCTCAAACCTGATTATAAATATCCTCGCAAACCCAACATTTTTTTAGAGCCATTGTTGTGCACAACGGATTTGGAAATACTCTCAAGCCAAGAGATAATTCCCTTTCCACCAAGAACACCCTCAAGTTACGAGAGCAACATCCTCCACCGGATCAAGGCGGCTGAAGGCGGACATTTCAAGCGAATGTTCTTCCGCACTAGCACCGGGAGATCTCTTCAGTGATGTCCGGAGATACGTGACCCACGTGTGGATCACCGCTAGAGGAATCCTACACATGGATTCTACGACGCAACGACGGATCACCGAATTGTGATCGGACACATCAACGAAGAAAGAATTCCAACAAGGTAATTCTTATGCATTAATTGAATTAATTATAATCAACATATGATGATCCTCCTCAAGGGTTCTGGGACTCTTCTTTTCTTTTCGTTCTTCATTCTATTCCGAAGATTCGGCGTTTTATATCGTGACAGATCTCGGATTGAATGTTGTTTAACGTTAAAATTAAAGGTGGGCAAACCCACCAACGCGCTTCCACTGTGCCCGGAACCTACAAGTGGTATCAGAGCGGTCATATCGTTGGTTATAATTATTTAGTTTTTTGTTGGTGATTTATGCATTTAATAATTTAGTTATTTCAATTCATGTTTAATCGTTCTGGAAATCTGAATATCGAGATTTGTTCCTCCTCTCTCGTTTCTCGTTCACCGCACAGAAACTGATTTTTCTTTTAATTTTGATTAAAATAAAATAGAGGAACTCATCCGGAGGAGCCAAATGTTTCTGGTCGTATAACACCAGAATACACGGCGTGTATTCGGAAGTACACACTGTGTAGTCTAGGTTCAATGCATTGACTGATCCGCCAAATAAGGACGTTTATTGGATTCTTTCTAAGAATTTAAGACACCGTGTGTTGACCAGAAACAGGTGGCACACGGTTTCCGGAATACATGCCATGTGGTCCAATGAACATGGCGTGTAGTCCCTTCGGGTTAGGGTTGGGTCGTGTACTCCATACATAGCCTGCCCGACTGGAAACCATGTAACGCGGAAACTACACAGCGTGTGTCCCACTGTACACGCCGTGTACTCCGAAAATTTCCGAAGTACATTAACACCCCCTATCCCCGGGTGTGTACTTCGGATGGACGGTGAAGAAAAAGTACACGCCGTGTAGTCGGAACTACACGCCGTGTACTCACCCAAATTATGAAGATTTATTAAAATTTATTAATATATTTTACAAACCCTTGAGACGTGTACCATGGTGCAGGCATAAAGCTGAGGCACAACACGTGATAGGTGTTTTATATATATGTGTTTAATTTAACATCTTTGTAATAAATGGGAATTCGTCGGGTTGCCTCCAAGGTACAAGTTGTATACAAGGATAATTTTAAATGAATTTATTTGTTTAAAATTATGATGGATGAGAATCTCAAGGAAATTCAGAAAAGGGATTTAAGATAAAAGGATTGATTAATTAAAGATAATTAATTGATTCGAGCGTGATTTATCTTAAACAAGAACGATTAATGAATTGAATGCTAGTTTTATTTATGCGTAAATATCGTTGCATGTATGGATGATCATGAGCTAGACCGAGACCTTTGTATTTGAATGGTTTCTTTTAATTTATTTATTTAAATTAAATTTGTTGGCCTGCGAGCCATCTCCTCATTAATATGTAGGGCCTGCGCGCCCAAGGATTCTTTTATGTAAAAACCCCTTTTTTCCCCTCACCTGCGTGTGGGATAAATGCATATGTAATTGATGGAGCTCCCAAGCTAGTGGAGGCGACTCAAGTCAGGAGCCAAGATGAAACCAATCCAAGGAGATACAAAGGTGGAAAGGTGGAAAGATGTAAACACGAACCCGAAAGGTTCAAGGTGTTTCTCCCCTAGGTCTTGGGTTAGTTTATCAACCGCTATATAAACTAACCAATAGAAAAGCTCTTTATCATACCATTTATTTTATTTCTGTCAGTTGCATGGTTTATTTATTGTGGGTGTCTTGTCACGATCTCACAATTAATGAATTAAACGAGCATGTAAGATGGAACTAAAATAAAATTGGCTTATACGTAAATATTATCTTAGACATGGTTAATCACTTAAGTATATCCCACTTAATATTAAGAAGCATGTAATCAAAGATAATAAAATGGAAATTTACATATAAGGATAAAATCCCTCAAAATAAATATTAAGTCGGCATAGCCTTCCATAATCTTTGTTAGAATCGAACCATAGTTCAAAGTGCTTGACCAACCCTAGTTGGGGTGCTTTCAATTATCGGGGAATTCTAATTCAAGGTTTTGGGTTTACTTGATTTGGTTTGCATCAAGGGTTGACTGCCACAGCAGGACTTGGTGTGACCAAGAGGCAAAGGTTGAGGAAATCCAAAAAGGATTTCAGGAAAGGGGAGTCCACTCAGCGGATCAAGGAACTGCGTGTTAATGCAGTTGGAATTTGAAATGCCTACCTAAAACCCTTCACGTTGCTTGACCAACCCTAGTTGGGGTAATGCGAAGGGCAATATGGATCGTTGCCACTAGAATATTCACGCAATAGAATATTCTGAAGTCAATGGTGAGGGCTATTGGATTTCGATAATATAGTGGGAGACTAATAACCATTAATTTATTTATTTGTCTCAATTTTTATAATAAAGTAATAAACCTTTGCTCATCTTAAATTGTAGAAACGGAAAGAAAATGACTTTAAACATATCATTGCGCACCATACTCGAAAAAGAAAACCTTCTCATCGGCACCTATTTCCAAGAGTGGCAGAGGCGTTTACGCGTCGTCCTTCGCCACGAAAGGAAATTATATGTCCTGGAAGAGGCTATTCCAGTTGTGCATGAGAAAGAGGCTAGTGATGAGGAATTATCTCTCTACATGAAACACATGGATGATTCCACAGATGTCCAGTGTTTCATGCTATCGGCCATGTCTAATGAGCTCTTGAAGCAACATGAAAACATGGATGCGTATAGCATGATGTCTCACCTTAAAGATCTCTACCAAGAGAAGGCGAGACAGGAGAGGTATGAGATCTCCAATTCATTGTTTACCACGAAGCTTGGAGATTCTATGCCAGCTGGGCCTCATGTGGTCATGCTTATTGGCTACATTGAATGCTTGGACATCTTAGGGATTAAATTCCCAGATGAGTTGCATACAGATCTCATCCTATCATCATTTCCCAAGACCTTCTCTAGGTTCATTGTCAACTATAACATGAGCGGCAATGAGAAGAGTCTATCGGAGCTTCTGACCCTGATTCGCCAGGTAGATAAGGACATGGGGCATGACAAACCCGCGGTCCTTATGGTGAACAAGAAAAGGAAGGACAAGGAAAAGGGGACAAAGACTTATAAACGGTCTGAAGCCCCCGAGCACCATCCCTCCAAGAAGGGGAAGATCCAGAGGCAGGGCAAGGAAGGGGAAGCAGTGTGTTTTGCATGTGGCAAGCAGGGCCACTAGAAGAGGAACTGCACCCAGAAGCGTGGGGACGCTAAAGGTGCCTTCGTTATCGAGTGCAATCTTTCTATTTCTACACATTGGGTATTAGATACAGCTTGTGGGGCTCACATCTGTATTCAAATGAAGGAACCAAGTAGATTAAGAAAGATTGCCAGATGAGAGGTGGATCTTCGAGCTGCCAATGGTGCAAGGCTGGCTGCGTTGGCTATTGGCGACTATCACCTCTCATTGCCAACTGGCATGATTTTGGTTTTAAAAAACTGTTATTTTGTGCCTAGTGTTACCAAGAACATAACTTCTGTATCTTGTTTAGATATGGATGGATTTATTTTCATGTTTGGAAATAAGGGTTGTCACTTTTATAAGAACAACGTATGTTATGGTATGGCACATTTGAATAATGGTTTGTATGTATTAAATTACTAAAACCAAGTGTTGGCAATCGATAATGAAACAAACTCACATGACTCATACATCACCCAGTTATGGCATCACTGCCTTGGTCATGTGAACGAGAAGCACTTGACAAAGCTCTACCAAGATGGCTATTTAGACTCTACTGAGCTAAAACAACTTGATAGATGTCACACTTGTTTACAAGGAAAAATGACCAAGCCGCCTTTTGGTGGAAAATGTGAAAGGGCCACTGAGCTTCTAGGATTGGTACACACAGATGTGTGTGGACCATTTCCAGTAGAAGCTAGAGGTGGATATTCTTACTTTATTACTTTTACTGATGATTTGAGTAGATATGGCTATGTCTACTTAATGAGATATAAGTCAGAGTCCTTAGAGAAATTTAAGGAATTCAAGAATGAAGTAGAGAATCAACTTGGTAAGAAGATAAAGAAGCTTCAATCGGATCGAGGTGGAGGATATATGAACCAAGAGTTCATCGATCTTCTACGGGAGTCTGGGATTCTATCTCAGCTCACTCCTCCTTATACACCACAGTGGAATGGTGTTAGTGAAAGGTGGAACCGCACCTTGTTGGACATGGTGAGGTCGATGATGAGTCATGCAGATCTTCCATTATCCTTTTGGGGATATGCATTACAAACTACAGCATACACATTAAACTGAGTACCAACTAAGGCAGCAAATGGAATTCCATCCGAGTTATGGAATGGAAGGAAACCCACTTTTTCGCACACACGTGTATGGGGATGCGAGGAGTTTGTTAAGGCCTTCTCAGGAAACAAACTAGCACCCCGGGGCACGAAGTGTATCTTTATAGGATATCCCAAGGAAACAAAAGGATATTACCTATATAACCCCCGAGACAAGAAAGTGACTGTCTCCAGACAAGCCTTCTTTCTTGAGAGGGAGCACATCCTCAAGAAGGATAGTGGGAGAAAGATTGACTTCGACGATGTTTATGCTCAAGATACACAGGAGTTGGTACAGGAACAAGTTCCACAGGTCCCCGTGGAAGAGGTTCCAGAAACACAAGTATTGCGTAGGAGCTCAAGAGAGGTAAGGGAACCAGAGATTTTTGGTTTCCTAGTCACGGAGGATGGTGAATCATTATTGTTGGACAATGATGAACCTCTCTCCTACAAGGAACCAGTAGAAAGCTCAGAAGCTGCAAGATGGCTAGAAGCTATGAATTCTGAGATGGATTACATGTATCAGAACCAAGTTTGGGTTGTGGTTGATGAGCCAGTTGATGTAAAGCCTGTTGGATGCAAGTGGGTATTCAAAAGAAAGATGGACATGGAAGGTCAAGTTAGCACCTATAAAGAAAGTCTAGTGGCTAAAGGATTCAGACAGTGTCAAGGAATTGACTATGATGAAACCTTCTCGCCAGTTTCCATGTTTAAATCCATAAGAATCATACTTGCCATAGCAGCTTACCATGACTACGAGATTTGGCAGATGGATGTCAAAACAACATTCCTTAACGGGAACCTTCAGGATGATGTCTATATGACACAACCAGAAGGGTTTGTGACACCAGGTGAAGCCAAACGGGTTTGCAAGTTGCAGAAATCCATTTATGGATTAATGAAAGCATCCAGGTCATGGAACATTCGATTTGATGAAGCCATAAATGAATTTTGTTTCATTAAGAACGAATGTGAGCCATGTGTTTATAAGCAGTTTAATGGGAATGCGGTCATCATCCTAGTGGTATATGTTGATGACATATTGCTTATTGGAAATGGCGTACCAGCCTTACAGTCAGTTAAGGACTGGTTGAAAAAGTGTTTCTCCATGAAGGACTTAGGAGAAGTAGCCTACATTCTAGGGATCAAGATCATTCGTGATAGATCCAAGAGGCTGCTTGGACTAAGTCAGGGTACATACTTTGACAAGATACTAAAGAGATTTAGTATGGAATGATCCAAGAGGGGATTGGTTCCAGTGTCACATGGCTTACATATGTCTAAGAAAATGTGTCCCCAGACACAACAGGAGAAAGATAGGATGAGAAAGATCCCATACGCTTCGGCTATAGGATCCATCATGTATGCCATGTTATGTACCAGGCTTGATGTTGCCTATGCACTGAGCATGGTAGGGAGATATCAAGCAGATCCAGGAGAACCACATTGGACTGCTATTAAGACTATCATTAAGTATCTGAGAAGAACTAAGGATATGTTCCTGGTGTATGGAGGAGACGAGTAGCTTGTCATCAGAGGGTATGCTGATGCTGGTTTTCAAACAGATCAGAATGATCTGATGTCGCAATCTGGATATGTTTTCTGTCTCAATGGAGGAGCTGTGAGCTGGAAGAGTTCAAAGTAGCCAGTTGATGCCGATTCTACAGCGGATTCCGAGTATATAGAGGCTTCTGATGCATTCAAAGAAGCCATTTGGATTCGGAACTTTGTCCAGGAGCTTGATGTGGTTCCTAGCAGTAAAGATCCCATTACATTGTATTGTGATAATACTGCAGCGGTGGCTCTTGCCAATGAACCAAGGTCACATCAACGGACAAAGCACATACTCCGGAAGTATCACCTCTTGAGAGATTTCTATCAAAGGGGTGAAGTTGCAGTGAGCAGAGTGTCCACGGAAGAGAACGTGGCGGACCCCATGACTAAAGGTCTATCTCAGCAGAAGCATGAATATCATGTGAGAGTTAACGGGTTAAAGGTTGTTAGCAGTTGGCTCTAGTCCAAGTGGGAGTCTGTTGGAGTTGGTGGTCTAGAACCGACTACTTTGTACTTTATTCATTAAATAAAAGACTTATCACATCTTGATTGTTCTTCTGCGTGACATGTCATGTGATAATGTCCTAAGGACAGCTGTTGCATTAAAGGGTCGTAGCGGATCCTTGCTACGATGAGAACCCGAAAGTTCCATAACACTGTTCTTAAATGTATGTTCTATTGCCAGATGATATTATTTGAGGGACACGAATAATACAGGTCATTAGGGGGGAGGACTCATAAAACTTTGAGGCACCTTCTCAGGGTGTGCGCCCTTGGTAATATCCAGGAGGATATTATGAGAACGATAGCCGCCAGTAGAAAATCCACATTTCATAGTGTCATTGGATGTTCCTATCTACGGACGTGTGTATTGATCCTTATACTTTAAGATTATTATTAATGGTTATTACAACTCGCTCACTTAGATGTATTTACGAAAACTGCGACGACACACTGTTCGCAGCGAGGTAGGATACGTTGGGTGCGTCACGAGTAATACCGCATTAATAGATAACGCGAGAAAGGATTTGTCCCTTCCGTTCCATAACAGAAGTAGATATCTCAGGCCCTTTTATAGAATTGATATAGCCTAAATAAATCCATGGCCAGGGTAAGGTATGGGCAAGTTCAATTCCGGGAAGTCAAATAAAGAACAATCAAGCACATGGGTTGATGGCACTAACATGCAACCCGCTTGAATGGAGATACCGAGACAAATGGATTATATTACACGGTAAGCGTTCGTAGGAGGTGACACGTCATTGCGGCGTTAACTTATTTCTCTATGGGTGCCTTGGCATGTTGCTAGACGCTAACCTTGGACTTTAGGCAGGCTCAGCCTAATGCCACTGAGAAAGAGGCCTAGAGGGTCACACACTAAGTGTGTCCATGTATCTCAGTTAAATATTAACTTAACAAGTTAAATAAATATTATTCCGGACTGTGGTTTAATAATTATTTAAGGATGTTTGATCGCATTTATTTTGACACTAGTTATTCGAGAGAATATACTGTGGATAAAATAATATATTTATTAGCGAGTAATGCAGTTACATTTATTTAAGAAATAAATAGTCATTACTCAAGGTCTAATAAATGTGGTGGAGAAAAATGGAAAATAAAATTACAAGCCGTGTATATTAAATATACACGCTGTGTAGTTTTATGGAAAACAAGTACACGCCGTGTATTAATTATTAAACACTGTGTAGTTTTTCCAATTGGGATTTTGAGGATTTAATATTGTTTTATTAAATGATATTTATTATAATCAGCATGGGCACATGTCAAGGAATTAATAATTCATCATGGGGGTTTTCAATAAGAGTTATTGAAATAAATAAAACGCATAAGGCGTTTATTTATTGTCATAACTCTATTAACCTCAAACCTGATTATAAATATCCTCGCAACCCCAACATTTTTCTAGAGCCATTATTGTGCACAACGGATTTAGAAATACTCTCATGCCAAGAGATAATTCTCTTTCCACCAAGAACACCCTCATGTTACGATAGCAAGATCCTCAATCGGATCAAGGCGGTCGAAGGCGGGCATTGCAAGCGAAGGTTCTTCCGCGCTAGCACCCGAAGATCTCTTCGGTGATGTCCGGAGATACGTGACACACGTGTGGATCACCGCTAGAGGAATCCTACACTTGGATTCTACGACGCAATGACGGATCACCGAATCATGACTGGACACATCAACAAAGAAAGAATTCCAACAAGGTAATTCTTATGCATTAATTGAATTAATTATAATCAACATATGATGATCCTCCTCAAGGGTTCCGGGACTCTTCTTTTCTTTTCGTTCTTCGTTCTATCCGAAGATTCGGCATTTTATATCGTGACAAATCTCGGATTGAACGTTGTTTAACATTATAATTAAAGTTGGGTAAACCCACCAACGCGCTTCCGCTGCTCCCGGAACCTACAAATCCTATATAGGCACGAGTGATACTATCATTTCTCATTTTATGGGAAACAGGGGGTATAATAGTGTCTTCATAATAATAATAAAATTTAAGAATATTTAGGAAATTTTTTTTATTATTTTATGACAAAGATCACATATTTAGTTGAGGTTTAATAGAGTAGAAAAGAATGTGATCAGTTAAGGTGATTACCTTTTCATCGAAACGGCTCCATTAGATCGCAACTAAAAGAATCTAGTGTTTATTTTTTGGGAAGAAAAAAACATCTACAATGTGTCTAGGGAATTTTACAAGAAACATTGGTAGATATATTTGAGATATACTGATAAATGTAGTTTAAATATTTGAGGGAGGAGGTTTCTTTTTATAATAGAGGTTAGGGGCACTTTTTTAATTTTCAAATGATTAAATTATTATATATTAATTATCATGAAAAAATTAATCTGAATGGTTATATATTCAAGGATAAGGTAGGAAAGGGTTTTAATCCCATAAAATATTAAACTTTAGACAAGTTTTTATGTCATTTTAAACCTTATCATTTTGATTAACCAGTAGTCAACCAATTTTAGTTTTAATTACCGTAACAAATTTTCAATATTAAAAGGTTGTAATTTTTATATAAAAGGTTAAAATTGACCCATAATTGTACAAGTTATGCAATTTTCAACTATAGCATATCCATATTTTATTGTTTATTGTTTTTTATTATTTTTAAATTACTTAATAAAATATTATTTGGATAAAATATAATTATTATAAATTTTAAAAAATTTCATTTTATTTGAGTTAAAAGAAATAAAGAAAAAGTTTTAATTAGAATAAAAAATTTAAACATAACACTCGTATGTCATATTTACATATAAAATTTATTTAACATGATAAATTATTTAAATTATATAACTTTTATATTTTTAAAATTATTTATTTTATTTTCCAATTAATTGAATAAATATTATTTTAGCATTGCGTAAGAATTTAAGGTTATTATATAATACCTAAAAATTATAAATAAATTACCATAATGAATATAATTTCATTATTCAAAAAAATAATTTTAATATTCATTCATAACAAGTGTCTTTACCTATAGAAAAACAATAAGTATATTTAAACCCGAGAGGGTGATATTTTTTAACTTTATTTGATTTAAAAATTATATCAATCATTTTCATGGAACATTTTCCATTGAAATAATAAAATTAGAGACTAACATTTTAATGGTCGAATTAAATTCATAAAATTATAATTATTATGAAAAATCATGGCCTTATCACTTATATTTAATCTACATTTACCCGATTTACCCCTTAATGAGGTGATAAATCTTACCACGATTACAATTCATATTGACTAAATATAAAAGGGTCCTATTTACAAAATTTTAAACTCCGGATTATAAATAAATAATAAATTTTTTATAATTCAATACTTATAAATGGAAGAAATTATTTTTAACTTAACTGCTAAAAAAGAAACAAAAACTACTTTTTATAAAAAAAAATATTTTTAAGCATAAAAATAGATTTATTATTATATTATTCCTATAAGATATATAATAAATATTTTAAAAAAAATCAAGTAAATAATATATAAAATTTCATTAAAATAATTCACTAATACAAATAATTTTAAATTATTGATAAAAATCAATTATACGCATAAAAATATTTTTTCATAAAATCATTACTTTTATTTTCAAATAATTTTTGTTTTAAATTCTAACCATTTGATAACAGATGAATTAATTTTATAAATATGTAGACTATTTAGTTTTCATAACATATTTATTACTATTCATAACCACTAATCTAATAACTAGGTGGTAACAGATATATAATATTTTAATATTTTTATGTGGTTCGTTTAAACTCGATGTCGTGTGTAATGAAAGATACCAGAGAAATAAAATTATTTAAAGAGAAAATTTCCATAAAATTATCTGGGTATTTCATTCTACTTTTTGTAAAATGAATTTCCCCCTCTAAATTTTTCACTCTGATATAAAAATATTAGGAAACTTTTTCCTTATTACATCGTCATGTCCTCACATAGGTTACTCAAATTGATGTGTTCACCACAAAACATTAACTAGATAAATGGTCTTGTTTCATACAACATTCACTATATAATCCAGAAAATGTATTGGTTATTCTCAAAAACTGCGATTATGTTAGTTGTGGTTTGAACCTCTACTAGACTTGATTATATATAGTGGTTGTTTAAACTACATTTAATATTTTTTTGACCACATATAAAAGTTATGTACACCATCATTAAAATATGTTTGACCAAATATTGTGGTAGTATAAACAACCAATCATCTATCCTTGAGTATATTCTATAGAGTCAACAGTAGGATAATGATTTCAGAGGAATTTGAGAAACCCATTATAGTGGGGGGACCATTTATCGTTGGTCTCTCCCTTTAGATGGTATTCTATGTTTTTGGAATTAGTTTTTCATAAAAAAATCTATGATCAGATTAGTTTTGTTCAAATGTCATAGTTATACATGGTTCATTCTCTGTGGTACTATGAAGATGTATTATGACATGAGATGGTGATTCTGTTGGCCATATCTAAAGCATGACATTGAAAATTATGTGTCCCATAGTTACACATTCCAATAAATAAAGTCGGAGTATTATAAACCTTTGGGTTTTCTCTATCCTCTTCTGTGTCTAGTTTAGAAATTGGACAAGGTGCCCTTGTATTTTTTTAATATATTACCATGGATTCCCTTGGGGTGAAATTCTATATAGGTGGTGATTTATTTGTTGAAAAATTTATCTCACTTCAATCCAATAAAGGACACCACTATAGTTCAATATATGGGTAAGATCAATGTGTTAGAGATCATAAGATTACATGGGGTTACTTCTACAATTGTTTCAGATAGGGATCCTAGGTTCACATAAAGGTTATGGATAATTCTATAAGAGTTTATGGTAAATTGGGATATGTTGAGTACAACTTATCATCCACATAAAATGGACAGAATAAGCATAATATTCCTATTCTGGAGAATATGCTCTGTGCCTATGTCTTGGATTTCAATGGATCATGGGATAGCTTTCTAGGACTATTTGAGTTTTCATATAACAAGAATTATCAGTAATCAATTAGAATGTCTCCATTCGGGGCATTAGATGGTCACCCATCGAGGCCACTCATCTATTGGGTAGAGGTGGGTGAAGCAACTTTGGTTGGACTGAATCTTGTTCCAGAGACATTATTTGGGATTTAGGATATATGTTAAAATTTTGATTTTGATTAGAGTCAATAGAAATCATATCTTTATTTTCATCATCATCCTTTGGATTTTTCTATTGGTGGATGGTTTTTCTTGATTGTTTCTCCTTGATTGGTTAATGTTCATATTGGAAAATAAGGAAAATTGGATCTGAAATATGTTGGATAATTTGAGGTCACTGAACGACTGGGGAGGGTTGCTTATTGTATTAGAATTTTTTGTTTTTTGAGTAGTATTCAATATATTTTCCACATATTTCTGCTGAGGAAAACCCTCTTGATCCCTCTCAAATTTTGAGTCTGGAAGAGAATGAGTTAGTGTCAGACATTTCTATTATGGAGAATCCATTGGATATCATTAACTATAATGTGAAGGTAGTCTATGAGAAGTTGATTCTATTGGATTCGGTGTTTTGATGACACAAATTAGATTCTCATGAGACTTTTCAGTGTGAGTCATTGATGAGGGAGAAGTGGCATCATCTCTATTACAAATGACATTCTTCCATAAGTCTTCCTAGGGAGGGAAAATATTATAATGGGGTGTTCTTACAATACTGCTACCCACTTTTATGTATTTATCTACAATCATTTTTTTCCTCTTTATATGGGTTCATATTAGGACTCTCGATGATATAGACAATTTTTTATGGAAAATGACATAATGTTCATGGATGTTTGTATTTTTGAATTAAAGGAGTTTGAGTATAAATGTTTTAACGAGTTTTCAAGGTTCTCCTAGATTTTGGAGAACACCAAAGTTGATTTTTTTTCTTTTAAGAGAAATATGTATTTTCCGTTTATTCCAAATAAATATATGTTGTTTAAATCTTTTCCACACTATGTAATGTCACCAGATAGATGTTGTGAGTTTGGTTTAGAGCATAAACCTCTTACATGTCATGAGAAGTTTACACATAGCGTAAATTGTAAATATGTCATGTGTTGGCTTCCAGGTAGATGACTTGAATCAGTAAAAAGTGTGAATATTACACATCACAAATATATTACACACCTTATAGTGGGAAAATCATGATTTTTTACTCGAGGTGATGAGTTTTTTAGTATAGTTGGGTTTTTTGGATTAAAAAACATGAAAAGGGATTACACATCATGTAATACGTTGATTTTTATTTTTCGAGAACTACCCAATTTAGATTTATTCATTTAGACATAGTCTTATTCCCTCTTGACCTAGGATCTCTCTTATTCAAATTGGGAGACCTCTTATCCTTCCAATTTGTTTGGTTCAGTGACTAATCATCATTTCTATTACGGTACATTTAAATAGGTAAGTAATCCTTCCGATACTTCATTTTCAATGATCATGGTAGCACTTTGGTGTTGCATTATTGGATCTATTTATCTATGATCATATTCATCATTATCCTATCTATATCCATTGCATGATCTTCCTCTGAATTCTAACCCTTGTGTTGGTTATAGTTAAACATTCATGGTTCTTTAAAGTATTTTGTGATTTTTCATCATCGATAAACCATTTTCCTTGTTCAATTGATTCTATGATATGGGTATTAATTATAGGACCTCTATTTTTTTATAGTCATTATTCCTTGTTGGTGGATCATGTTGTAGGCATGTGTGAACTGGGTTTGAGGAAGGAGGTTCTATCTCTTGCCTATATTGGATTAACAGAATTGATATAGTTTTTATAAATTGTTTTAAAAATGAAATGTCCTGACAGATTGATGGATTTGTGTATGTGGAATGTGTTGTTGAAAAAAATATGATTTTCCTATATTATATTAAAAAAAGTATTTTCAAATCATTGTGAAATGGATTTCTGAAATTGCTTTCAATGAGTGGTTTTGATGAAATGGTATATAAAATGTGGCACATAGGAAGCCTTGGGTACTTAGGTGGAAAGTCTAGCTTAGGGCCACCACCTATGTATTGTTATGGGTTTACTCATGAGGTGTACCTATTCTCCTGGGTCCCATTGTTCTAGTAAATTGATTGACATTTTTGGGGTTCACACAGGGGGTTTACTAATGGGGTTCTCCTCTGGTCCCTAGGCATATTGTTCTCTAGAACAGATTGATATTTCATGCATTCACTCATAGGGTGTTCCTTGGTTTTTAAGATTGTGTTATAAGGAATTGAGTGTGCATTGGTCATTGAATTTGGTATGATTAGTCTAATATCCTAACCTGTAGTGATATTTTGCATGATGTTACCTATTTTGATTTAAATTGGATTTAATATGATATGTGATGCATGATTTTATTTGATTTTAATTCATTAATGTATATGAAATGATCTGGAACTATTTCACTTGTATTATTTTGGAAATGTGGAAAATGGTAAAAATAAATATTTTTCAATACATTGGATATAAAAACAATGAAATTGTTCATTATTCCATTTTTTCTTTAAATTTAAGAAAGTTAAGATTATTTTACAAACACTTCTTGTGGAACACCATGGTTGGATCCTACTGAGCCTATTGGCCCAAACCCTATGATCCCCTTTGCCAGTGCATAGACCTTCTTATGTATTTAGATGCAGGGAAAGGAATGATTTCGCAAAGTGATGATGATGTTTTTTCAACTGAATCTCGGTAGGTGGTGCTGATATGGTGGGAGTTTCCCATACTATCACATAGAGTAGTCATTTTCTATTTTAGTTGTCCTTTGACATTGGATGCTTACCTTGGAATGTTCTGGAATGCTTTTGAGTTGTTTCATTTCCTTTGTATTATTTTAGTTATGGAAAATTTTTATCTCTTCTTCTGTTTCTACATGTTGTATATATACTACATATTGTTACTTTGGGTTGGTTGAAGTCATTCCATCTGGTTTTTGTTGACACTTGGGTACTAGTCACTGGCCTTTGTGGATATATAATTCCATTAAGGGATGTGGTAATTCTGGTTGGGTACTAATTTTAGAGAGTATTCGGGTCAAGTTCATCATAGAATACTTTCATGGTATGTAAGTAAAAAATAATACTATATACAAGGAAAAATTGCTCATGAAATATAACATATCTCAAAGAGTCTGAATTTATACTAAGAAACCCTCACATCATCGTTACCTTCGGAATTGTAAAACCCTTAAAGGTTAAACAGGAATTGGATTTTTAAATCACTTATATTGAAATAGAAATAATGTTAAAATATATTCGGGGCCAAAATATATACCAAAAAAATGAAAAAAAGTAGTGAATAAGCATCATATCATAATGAAGTAGAATTAAGATGCAAAAACAATTACCTTGGTTCCCGATTCATTATGCGTGTGCACCTAACTTCCTAAAAATTTAAATTAAATTTATTAAAAACATTATTTATAATATTTTCAATATATATTTCATTTTCTAAGGTCTATTAATTATCACTCATTATTCATTTACTAAATTATTTTTTCTAATCTTGGTTAGATTGGGTGGTCTGGTCAATTTATCTAAAATATCCTTGGTATATTGTTCTCGCTAAAATTTATTGTAAATTAGCTTTATAATCACCAAAATTATAGATCTATACATATTTTATTTTTTCATTAGAACAAAATTTATATGGTTTCTTAGGTTTTCCAAAAATAGACTACGATAAAGAAAGGTGCCTTGATATGTTCGTTTAAGGAAATTAGGTTTACTATGATCTTTTATTGTCAATATCACTTATATAATGACTAATATTATATTTATAGAATATTAATATTGTCATAAATAAAACTTATATACATTAAATACTTTTTAAAATTCATCATTGTAAGGAAATAATGGAAAACAAAACATGTTATTCCAAGGAGGCGGTAGTCCACACGTACACATAGATGATGCCCACTTTTTTATAGTACGAAGGGAGGTATAAAATAAACTAATATATCATTACATAATCATAATGTTACAAATAATAGAATACATCATTCATGGAGGTTTTATTCCATACATATGAATCAAGAACTTTTAATTTTTCAAAATGGTTTTGGGGAATGGTAAAAAAGAGTGATATTCCATTATTATAATTACACTTCAAAATACTAATAATACTGATTTTATCATACATTCAGCTCATAGAAAATATTTTAGGTGTAGAAAAAGAAATAATTAAGGGGTCTTAGTTGAGAACATTACCTCCCCTTTTGGATTCTCTCCTTTAGGTATAACATTAATTCTCCATTGTTTGGTAGTTTAGAAAAAACAAGTCTTCTAGGATGTTGGTAGGGGGTTGAGGAGAATCAAGGAAAGAGTTTTGGATAATCTAAATCTTTGTAATAGGTGGAGAAATTTGGTGGGAGTGTTCTCCTTTAATAAGTGAGGTAAATGGTATTTTTTTAAAAACCCATTACATTTTCAACAATATCTGACACTATTCATGGGTCAATGGATCTAAAAGTGAGAAATAAAAAATTTTGGTGTGACATAAGGTCCATAAATCCTCTACCATTAATTTTCACTCATTTTTTAAACATGTATCAATTCTTATTCTACAAGAGTTTTATATTTAAACATTTTGGTTTATACCTTGGTGATAAGTTTTTATCTAAGTAATTTACTTTTAATGATTAAAAATACAAAATGAATTGTTACATAATTTGAACCTACTGATTCAAAATATGAAACACATTTTATTAAATAAAATTTCTATGAATAAGAAAATTTAATTTAATCATTAGTCTATATAACATGTAAAAATCTATTTTTAGAAAAAGTGTATTTTTAATATAATTTGTATGTGTATGATATAATTATAAAATTTTTACATTTTTATGATATAAATTAGTTTATTATAAAACAAATAATCTTCATGTAGATTTTAAATAAATACAAAACCACAATTTTCTTAACTAATATATAATTAAAATAAAAAATAAAAAATATTATTTTTATTGTAAAATATTACATAAGTTCATAAAAATATTAAACACAAGTTTTATAAATTAAGAGTAGTATATCAAAAAGTATAGTTTTACTCCATAAATACATATTTGATCAATTAAATTAATTATTCATCTTCCCTCGCAAAATAGTTTTTTATGTCCTCCTTTCCCAAACATAAAAAACCTTTCAATTCCTTGAAGACATTTCCCTAGGTTCTTTTTCCATCATTCTTGATATATAAGAAATTGAGTATTCCTTCCATCATCATATTTTCACCTGAATATACATGAGGCATAATAATTCTATTATTTTTTCTATTTGGAAACATAACTAATTTCATGTGGTTGATAAAAATTCTTAATATCTATTATGGAATAATCACAAGGTTTCTCACTCTAACTAATCTCCTATTTAGCAGCTTATTGGGACAATCACTGTATTGATGTGGAATCCATTGTCAACCATGTTCCTTTTCGATTCATCAATTACTTGAATTAAGTAAAATTATTGATCAGAATACTTAATTTTATAATATTATAAAATGTAAAACTATTAACATAAAATGAATAGAAGATAAATAAAATATGTCCCCTGACCAATAAATTTATAGTTTACAATATAGACAATTCATTGTCTATATATTATTCGGTTCCCTAGACATACCATAAATATATGATCAAATCCTTCATAATGTTTTTATATAGATCATATTATTAACTAGATAATATCCTCAAGGAGTGTCTAGAATGGTGTGTATTATTAGTCCTACCCATCATGCACCATGTGAAGATTGAGTTAATACTCAACCAACCTTTTAAAGGGTAATTACCCCTAAGTGAATCGGTGCCAAAACCACATAAACATTATTGTAACTAGATAGGTAATTAATTTCATAGAGAAACACATAATCTTTAATTTACAATAATATAAATTTTTTTCCTATATTTAGACACAATCCTAAGATTCTCTCTATATTTCTCTCATCATATTCCCCAAACAATATAGAATATTCAATATTACCTCATCCAACCTAAAGGGTTAACTATAACAGTTAAATTATGATCAAGCTTAACTTATCTAACCATTATGAAATTTATTACTCTTAAATTATCCTCATGCAATTACATCCTAATCTCTAAAGTTATCGAAACCCTTCTCTGGTACCAACTGTAACATCCTTAATGTAATTTCTCATAAATAAATGATTTATACAAAATATTTCATTTTATACATTCCTATGAAATTTTAGGTTTAGATACTTAGAGAATTATAAAAATTAATTAACTAATAAAGCTCAGGTATTTCACAATTAATGGACATTTTTTCACGGTATATCAAACAAAATAATCCATAATAAGTCTTCAATATCTCGCACAAGTTATATTTAGATGTTATTCTTATAGATATTCCACGTGTAATAATTTTATTCATATCCTAGGGAAATACAAACATAAAAAGGGTGAGATAAAATTCTCAGTAACATAAATAATATACAAGAATATATCATAGAATAAACAATGTATGAATAATATGGTAGGAAATAAATGATAATTAAATAATTCTAAAAAATAGATCACATGAGCTTGAAAAAATGCATGGATGAGAAAAAAATATAAAAAATCCCATGCATAACAACAAATGATTTCATAATGATTGAATGCATTATGTTTTACATGTCAAGTACTTGTTTCAAGACACTGCATATCATCCAGGTCTTGTTCCAATACATCTAATTTCATTCAACACCATAGTAAAGGCATCAAAATAAATGGGTATGCATAAACCAAATAATCTAAATAGTTTATTTCATGAGACTTATAGATGCATTGAGGGGTTATTATAGGCCCCATTCAATGAAATAATGTGGATAATTAGGTGAATATACATCAATATTAATATTCATAACATAATGGAAAGTACCTTTATCAAAGGAATGATAACAAGGTAGTAGTGAGTAGTACTTTCAAAGAATAAGGATATCAATAAGAAATGATCCATCAAAAAAGTTTCATAAGGATAAAATTTAAATACATATAAATTGTAGTGGAAAGAAAATTTTATATAACAATTGAGTAAAATAATTCAACATAGTATAATGGTGTTCAAGAATAATAATTATAACTCAAATAAAGGAAATAGAGTTATGAAAACCCCTTACAATAATTTTATTTTGAAGGAAGTATCATTATAAAGGGGTTTTGTAATAAGGAATTGTAAATTTCCTATAAAATAATAGAATATAGATCATAATATAGTCATGGGTCAGAACATACCAAAATTATATGAATAAATTTTAAAATGAACAATCATAACTCAATGAAAGAAAGACGAGTTAACAATAACCCTTTCGGTTTAGGTAACACTTGAATTGAAAGACGAATAAAGAATGTAACACGATTTAGATTTTTTATATGATGAATTAAATTAAAAATATAGTACAATAATTTCATTATTATTAAATCAATAGAATAACATATACATGGAAAAATGGTTCACCAAATATGAAATGTCTTAAAGAGTCATAATTGTGATCAAGAAAACATGACATCATTATTATCCTTTAAATTGTAAACTAATGAAAGGAAAATAATTAGTTGTGTTTGTAAATAAATTATATTTAATAAAAATTATATTAAAATAGATCCATGTCCAATATATACATCAAAAAATGAAATGAGGGGAGAGTATGCATTATATCTCAATGAAGATAAAATTGAGACGAAAAAAATGTTACCTTAGGTCTTGGTTTATTATGTGTGTGAAACAAATTTCGAAAAAAATTTAAATTAAAATTTTGAAAATAATTCTTAATAAAATTATTCAACTACATTTAATTTTCTCATGTCTATTTATTATCATGTTTTATTCATTTATTAAATTTTTTTCACTTATGTCAGTTACATGAGGTGGTCAAGTAAATTACTCTAAAACTGCCATTGTATATTGACAATGGTAAAAATTATTGTAACATATATTTTTAATATCTATATTTTTATATTTGAATTTATTTTATTATAATTATTCATAAAATTTGTATATTTTCTTAGGTTATTCCAAAATGTAATGAAATTAAGAAAGATTCCTTATTATGTTCATTTAAGGTGGTTAAGTTTACTATGATAATTTATTGTTAATATCACTTATATAATTAAAATATTATCTTTAATAAATTTTAATAGTTTCATAAATTTAAAATTTAAAATTTAATTACATTTTTAAATCTTTCTGTGTTATGAATTAATGGAAAACAAAACACATCAATTTGTGGGGGCGATTGTCTGTACGTACACACAGACAACGTTAACTTTTTTCATAGTATGTGAGGGTGGTAGGAAATAAAATAATTTATCATTTAATAATATTAGTTATTTTATAAAAAATATATTTTTTAATTAAATAATTATTTTTATCAATCCATGTAATGTGGTTATAAATAATAGACAACATCACTCATAATGGCGGTTGTCTGCACATACGCACGACAATGTCATCATTTTTTGAATGGTTTTATAAGATGGTTAAAAGAAGTCATATTAAATTAGTATAATAACATTTCAAAATATTAACAATACTTATTTTATCATACATTCATGGATTAAAAATTATTTTAGTGGGTAGAAGAAGAAATAATTAAAGGATCTCAGTTGAGAACATTTCCTCTCCTTTTGGATGTTCTCCTTTGGGTAACACTATAAGTGTAACACCCTAGTAATTTGTTTTATAATTTTAAATAATTTAAATTGGGAAAAATAATAAATTAAAATTATGTGTTTATATTAATAATAATACTTATAAATACTTATAATTTATATCTTTAAAATTAATTGTTTAATGTTCAAAAGAAACAAATACAATGTTAAACAATTATTTCGTGCAAAAGAATATTTTATTATGAATATATTTATTTGATCAATAGATTATTTAATTAAATATTTTAAATAATGATATATAATAACTATTATAATTACATTGATAAATTCCTAATTATATTGTGATTATATTCACCATTAATATGACACCCCAAGATTGTATGGTATATTTCTTCTTTAATAATTTCAATTCATTAGATAGCTTATAATGCATGAAATGCCAAGTCTCTATTAAAAAAACATTTTTATAGATATAAAATAGCCATTAAACATAATGTTTCCACTTCTGTATTTTCAATCTCAAAAAAAGGACATACACGATTGCATTTAGTAAGTTATTTAGTGTCCGATTGGATCAACTTTATTGTTGGCGAATAGTAACTTACATTAGGAATAGTAACTTACCATTATGAATAGTAACGTACCCTTATAAATATTAACATGACCCATATTAATAGTATCCTCACCCTTGAAAGTATAAATAAAATTGAGGCACCTTATAAATGATGGTTAATATTTTAAAAATTAATAATTAAGTGTTTATATTTTTGTGAGAAATAAATATTTAATTTCAATTATATAATTAATAATTTTATTTAAAAGAAAATAAATTTTCATAAAATTTATTACTAAATAAATATTTTTATGTCCTATAGTTTTAGGAAAATCTAATGAGACCTTAGACAATTTTTTGGGGTATTATTAAATTTGTTATAATTTTAAAAACTTATTTTTCGAGCAATGGTGATTTTAATTAAAAATTAAATTTATCACATTTTGGAAATTATTTTCATAAAATGGAATCCACTTTTGAATTATACATGTCAAAAAATGCTCAGGGTAAATTTTAGAGTTTTTTCTGAAAGACATGAATTTTTGTGAATAGTGAAATTCAAAAAATTACGAAAGACGAAAACCCCTACCCTTTAAGAGGTTCTCATGGAGTAAATTTCAAGAGGTAAACCCTCTACCTTTTTCTTTTAATTTCATTTTCAATTTTTTTTATATTATTATTTTATCCTAATCTCTTATATACAATTTATCATGATAAATCCAGTATCATCTATATAATGTATTTATATCATGTAAATTTAATAACCATTATCTGTATCCTTACTCACCCTCTTTTATTTAATAATTTAAATCATCGTCTGGGAGGTGCCAATTTACAACCTTCATGGATGACGAAGTTTCATTCCTAAAATTATCCTTTAAATCTATTTATTAAACCATTTTAATGGTGGAGAAAGATTTTGAAATTTATAATATAACCCTTTTTATGTTCTGGATTTAACATATTTACATAATACTAAACGATAAAACAAAATGAGATCGTTTTGATCAATAACCGCTGTAATAATATAAATGATAATCACTAAATGAATTATCTAATTATTCATCCTCATACAATGTAAAAATTTGTATAAATAACCATTTAAAATTCTATATTATCATTAATTATATATAAATTCATTTCTGTATAATTATATCAATTCCACATGAAATTTTGTTCTAATATACAAGTATACTAATCGTGAAAACCAAAGAAACAAATTCTCTCGAGTGATAAATTTGTATATTATAACTCATAAAGACATCCATAAATGAAATTATACTAAATTAAATTCATGTATAGAAGGTTCTGAACTATTTAATTAATGGATTTAATATAATTATTTAGGACATTAAGATCAAGTGAAGAACACATCCGGGTATAATGTAAGAGGTTTCTCCTCTAGCTTTTACTTCCAGGATATTTTCCTTATTCTCCACATATTTCATGTATGTGGTGTATGTATACTAACATTTGATATAAAATATCAGGATTCCCTTTATATTCGTGGTATTAAATGATTCATTTTATGATTTTTAATTTATGGACATACGATTCGATTGATTACAATGTGGTAGGGGACTTCGTCTCAATTTTCATTTCATTGAGACTTACTTGGTATTGTGCACCTAATCATTCATATGTTGCTTATCTACTACCCCTTAGAGATAATTTTTTATTTGAAATTATAATTATATTAAATATCCATATTATTGTGTCATGGATATGATTATTGTCTTATCCATATACCATATTACATATAGTTTTTATTTTTAATTCATTTTATCTGAGGATATATTGATGAATATGTATCCTCTACTCAATATGAATATAGAAAAGGAATATTGTAAGATCCTGGTTCTACTTTTTGAGGTACGAGTCTCTTTTTTTCCCTTTTCCTTAAGAGTTTTTGAGAAAATAAGGAAAATGGGGAAAAATCCAAAATTTTGTGGGTACACACCATATACTTTTCCACACACCGTGTACTTTGGCTCTGTGGGATGAGTACACAGGGCGTGTAGGCCTGTCTGCAATGAAGGGTGTAAAAACTGACTACACGTTGTGTACTTTTTATTTCCATGCCATGTAATCAGTCGGCTGGTGAACAGTAAGGTAGTGGAGGCAGCCGCCAGTAGAACAACAGTACACGCCGTGTAATCAAGAATACATGTCATGTACTCATGTCTATGGATGAACAATGTCACGATAGAAAGAAGCCACAAGAGAAAAAATTTAAAAAATGATAAGTACATGCCATGTACATGAGTGTAAACCCTTTGTAGTTTGATTTTTTCTCTTAAAATGGGTAGTAGCCTCCTCATTCGGCAGAGGAGGCTTTGAGTTCGTTTTGGAGCTCAGGAGGATGGACGAACCTTGGGGGATCACCCGATCGCATACCGGGAATCCGATTTCACCTCTGTCGATCACGTTGGGACCGTACGGGTAAGCCCTCCCCTCTCCATGTGATTTTTTACCAATTCTTCCCCTAAGGTAAGGTATTTATGTTTCAATGGGAATTATTTTATCCTAGATCTATGTTTTTCTTGGATGATTTGGGAGGCGTCGTTTACGTATAATGATCAGTGACGATCGAGGTAGGTGGTCCGATGTTCCTTTCAACTATCATGTTAAAATTGTGTATCGTTGTGCTATGCCCTCATGATTGGGGTGTCATATGGCTTAGGCCTTTGGTGAAAAGATATTTAGAATTGTGTAGATAATCTAATGATAAGTTTAAACTACTGTTTGGGATCACTGCATGGATCCAGGACCACCCCAGGGGTGCATTCCTCTATTTATCCGATTGGCAAGGATACCCGATGGTATGCCATGATTATATTGTACATTGAATTTCCTTGAGAGAAATTTTATATAAATTATTTTTTATTCATTGGGCTTGGCCCAGTTCCTTTATCCTGGGGGCAACATTCTATTAGCCGGTATACAGTGTTTTACTTAGAATGTGGGTAGTGGTTGGTTAGCCTGAGGGTAACCTTTGTTTATTCTTGAGGGTAGTAGTTTCTGTGCCTGAGGGAAATATCAGGTATGCCTGAGGGAATTGATCGTTATGCCTGAGGGAAATCACCTGTGGGTATTTGATTCTGTTACCTGAGGATTAGGATAGTATGTCTAAGGACACGACTATTTAGAATATTCACTATGGTGATTTTTTATGTTATATCTACCAAGCCGAAGCACAAGCTTGGAGGTAATAATTAATAATTAAAATGGCAATGAAACTGGAAGTGGTATCTACTTTTGAGTACTTACTAGTTAGTTATTTTACTTTTTCACACATTTGTTTCACTTTTTCCCTGAAACTTGGGAACGGGCCTTTGGTGGGTGCCTACTGGTATTAATTTCTCACACCCTCATTGGGTCATGTCTTCGGCCCAAATAGACTATATTGCAGTAGGTTTCGACAGGAGAAAGGGTCCCTATACAGGTACATGATTGTAGCAGAGGAGTAGGAGAGCATGGGACCGAGCTTTGGATTGCAATGCTGCTGCATTCTGTTTACTCTACTTTGTTTTTTTGGAAGTACCTTGTACTTTGAGTTGTATTGTATTGTATTGTGGTGTATCCTGTTCTAGCTGCTTTAATTGAATTAGTGACACACTGCAACGTTATATAAATGACTGTTGGTTCTCATTTACTACAGTTTTCTATTCCAGTTGTATATGGTTTAAGGCTTCAGTTGTTTTATGTTATTTATCTTGTTCGATGCGCTACACATTGAAAAATGAGGGAATAGTTTCCCCACTAATAGACATGGGCCCTCGCTGCTAGTCAGAAGCCTCTGGCATTTGGGAAAATACACTTGAGTTCATGTGACCAACTGGGTTTGGGGCACCCATTGTGTTGCACCTGGATCCGGGATGTTACAAAGTATTATCAGATGGATTCTTTTCTTTGACTTACTATTTAGATCCTTAGTCAGGGATATGACAGAAATGGTATTTGGTAATATGTTCTGCCATAGAGTAGCTAACCCGTGTACAGAGAAAAGCCAATCTTCCTCGTTGTTGCAATTATTACTAGTTTTTCAATTTTACAGTTTATTTTATTTTCACCATTGAGTGACGCACTTGTGATTGTGCTATCTATATGTTATACATGGGTTCTAATTAGTTATAACATGATGAGATGAGGGTGTAACACCTCATGCATCAATTAGGAATATGCTAGAAATCACATGTCATGCATTCCTTCCACGCCATGTATGTTCATGAGAAATTGCATGTTGTTGTGATAGTTGATGTGCTAGAAGAGCATGATGTTGTGATAGCTGCTTTGAAAAATACCTACATTTGATATGGTATTGTTGTGTACAATTTTGTAGAATGAATGCCAAACTTTGGTTCATGAGGAGTATGGGCCCTCAATGACCGGAATTTCGGGAATCATTAACGTTTTTTCCTTTTTATAAAATGTATAAAATTCCAAACATTGATTCACAGGGATTATGGGCCCTCACGGATCTGAATTTTCCACTTAGGTGTTTGTTCTGTGTTTTTTTCATTTCCGTAGTATTTTCTGGGGCTTACTGTCTGGAAAACCCAGCATACACGCCGTGTAGTTCTATGGACACATTCTGTGTGTTCTTCTATTTGGGAAGAAATGAAAACTTTTTAAGTACATTCTTTGTACCCTCCGTACACACCGTGTAGTCTCTTCACGTGTCATAGGCCATGTGGGTGAGGACATGGGGTAGGAAATGGCTTTGGGGAACACGCCGAGTACCTATTGTACACACTGTATAGTTTTTCCACGGTGTCTGCCTGTGTAACTAATAACACGGATGGAGGAAACCTTAATACATTCACTCCGTGTCTACATTGAACACGACGTGTAGTCTGACCCAGGTATCCGGCCATGTCACGAAAAACATGGGTCGGTGTTATCTTTCAAAGTACACATCGTGTCTGTCTGGAAAATGCCGTGTAGAATCATCCAAGTATCCATCTATGTAGTGAGAAACACGGGTTGGTCTGGGGCTTCTTTAAACACGTCGTGTCTTTTTGGAACACACAGGGTAGTGTGACCTGTGTACACATGTCATGTCACAAAAAAAACGGGCCGACAAAAGCTTGTATAGTACACACCGTGTACCTATGGGAAACGCCGTGTAGGCTGGTTTTAGGAGAGTCATGTGGCCTAACTGTGTATATGGACTTGGTTAGGGAATAATTATTCAATTACATTCCACGTAGTTTGAAATACACGCAGTGTATTTGGGGTGTTACATGAACTATTTTAGGTAGAGTACACGACCATGTGTATGACCTGTGACAACACACTGTGTAGTATTTATACACGTCGTGTGGTCACGTTTTGTAAAATGTGAATGCATTCATTCTCATGTAACCTTCTTACACTCCTTTTTTTCAGTCGTTCATGACCATAATCTAAGGTGTGTGTTTGACGTTGTAGAGTCATGTCGTCGAGATGACCACTGGTTGTTCTCCAGAAGAACGGAAAACCTTTTGCGCCTGAAATGGTGGGCCATGGGCTACTAGTGGTTCCTCCAGCAGTGCCATATGTGGCACCAGCCACTATACCGGACATGGGCGCAGAGGCACAGTTCTGTGAAGGCTTCATGTGGTTCACGTAAATATTTCAGGGAGCACTTCATGCCACCACATCTAGGGTAGAACTGACGCATATCTTCCACCAGTAGCATCCACATATATATTCAGGGGATGGTGGACCACTGGCTACAGATTCTTGGATAGATTATATGCAAATGATATTTGAGAAACTAGAGATGCCTCCTCGGAGGAGGGTCATGCTCGCTACATACATTCTGCGTGATTCTGCTGAGAGGTGGTGGGATGTTACCACCCAGTCTAAGCATCAACTAGACATTGCGTGGGAAGATTTTCAGGCATCCTTCTATGACCTCTTCTTACCAATGACGCTGCGGACAGATCGAGCTTGAGAGTTTATGAATCTGTAGTAGGGCACCATGTCAGTGATGGATTATTCTTCTCGCCTCCCCAAGATTTATCCTTTTGCACCTGTTCTGGTGGGTGATGAGATAGTGCGGGCTAGGCGCATTTACGATGGTCTTTGGAGTGACATCCAAGCGTTGGTGAATGTTTTTAAGCTATCTACCATGCATGCTATTCTGAACCAAAAACTGATTACATTGCGGATCCTGTGGGAAGCTAGTGGTGTGGGCCAGGGCGGTTCGACACTAGTTACATGTACTATTTCTAATGGCTAGAGGAAGAGGCAGATGGATTTCTCTCATTGTGGTAGTAATAGCCAGAAGAATACGTCAGGTGGCCAGGTCATTTGCCATCAGTGTGGTAGAGAAGGGTACAAGAGACCTTAGTGTCCACGAGAGACAGTGGAGTGATGAGCATCGGCAAGATGGGTAATCTTCAGCGTTTCTATAGGGCGTTTACACCGGTGGCTAGTGAGAGGGGTTCTATGCAGACTCTGCCTGTGGGACCAGGACCAGCTGCTTCTTACCTGTCGGGAAATTACGGTATGTCTGGGCGTGTTAGAAGAGATGGTCATTGTGGAAATGGTAGCCAGACACCAGGATCTCAGAGGTAGTAGGGGGGGGGGGGGTTCTGCTCAGGGTACCCAGGCTGTGTCGCAGGGCTGCGACACTAGGCAGGCATATGCAGTGCAACAGACCCAACAGGAGCAGGATCCCATACCTTCTACAATCAATGGTACTATTATAGTTGCATCTGTTTTATCTTATGCACTTTTTGATACTATAGATACACATACTTTTATATCTATTGTCATTATAGAGAGGCTTGGGCTCTTTTTTTCTTCTTCTTTGGAGGTTATGGTGCTAGAAACTCTTTTGGGGATTAGAACGGTAGGTGTGTGTTAGTGCAGGGAGTGACACCAAGTGATTGGTGGGTGTCACTTTCCATGGGTCCTCTATGTCTTAGAGATGACGAGCTATGATTTCATTCTCAAGATGGACTGGTTGGTTACCTTTTGAGCGTTTGTAGATTTCTATCATCACAGGGTGAGTTTCACGTCACCATAGGGTGGAGAGCTTCTATACAAGGGAGAATGGGATGTCCAGGAAAGTCGAGCTGGACCTGAGCATTGTGGGTGAGGTGGTGTGACAACCCATATCGAGAGCTTATATCTGGATGATCATGGAACTTGTCAGAAGGATTTACCTCCAGTGGTTACCCATTTCAGGTATGTCTTCCTGGATGACTATTCAGGTCTACCTACAGAGCGTGAGGTAGATTTCTCTATTGATCTTGTTCCAGGAGTGGCATCGGTGTCCATTCCTTCTTATAGGATGGCTACAATAGAGTTCTAGGAGCTCAAGAGGTAGTTGGAGGAGTTACAGGAAAAGGGTTTCATCCGACCTAGTACTTCTCCTTGGGATTTGCCTATCCCGTTTACTAACAAGGTGGACGGTACCCTCAAACTTTGAGTGGATTATCGGAAGCTGAACCAATTGATGGTCAATAAATGATATCCATTACCGAGGATTAATGATCTTTTTGATCAACTTCAAGGATTACGAGTGTTCTCGAAGATTGAATTGAGATCTGGATATCATCAGTTAGGTGTTAGACCATCTGACCTACCGCTTATAGCCTTTCGGAGGAGATATGGTCTCTACGAGTACTTGGTCATGCTGTTGAGACTCACAAACACACAAGTAGTTTTCATGGCTCTAATGTATTGTGTGTTCTATCCTTATCTGGATACATTCGTGGTAATCTTTGTATATGACATCTTGGTTTACTCTCACACTCGACACGAACGTGCCACCCATCTTGAGATCGTACTGATTACACTGAGAGAGAATTACCTATATGTTATGCACTCAAAATTCCACTTTTGGATGAACCAAATTCACTTCCTAGGTCATATTATCTCAGAGGCAGGAGTTGCAATAGTCCTAGAAAAGGTGAGAGCAGTAGTTTCCTAGGAGCAGCCTAAGAATGTGTTAGAGATATAGAGTTTCATGGGGTTGAATAGTTACTTAAGGAATTTTATATAGGACATATCCCACTTATCAGTGCCATTGATGGGTTTGACTAAGAAAGGTGTGAAGTTCATTTGTTCAGAATCATGAGAGACAACCTTTCAGAAGCTAAAGGGAAGGTTAACATCAGCACCAGTCCTGATACTTCCAAAGCAGGGGAAGTGCTATACAGTTTACTATGATGCATCAGGCATTGGGCTGGGAGCAGTGTTATTGTAGGATAATTGACTTGTTGGTACGGGTCTCGGCAGTTGAGGCCACATGAGAGGAATTACATGACGCATGACCTCGATTTGGCTGCAGTTGTTCATGCATTGAATTGTTGGAGAAATTACCTATCGGGAGAACATTTTTGGTGTTTACAAACCAAAAAAGTCTCAAATAAATCTTTACCCACTTTGAGCTGAATCTGAGATAGTGTAGGTGGGTTGAATACCTTCAGTCCTTCGACTTTGGGCTTGCCTATACACCTAGTATGGGTAACGCAGTTACTGATGCACTGAGTAGGAGAACTCATTTGTAGGCAGTGGAGGAGGCCAGTGATAAGTGGCAGCTTAAGGCTTTGTTCTCTGAGAAGCATTTGGAGGTTCATGGTAGCCATGGGAAAAAATATCTTTCCTCTATACCTGTGACTTCAACCCTCCTAGATAGAGTGTGGATGAAACAACTATCAGATTCAGAAGTCCTAGTTCTACAGGAGTCGGTGGAAATTGAGGACCCTCTTCCTGGATGGACGATAGGAGATGATGAGGTACTACGTTTCCATGGATGAGTGTGGGCTCTAGGGGATATACACGAGGAGCTGAGGTAGGTGTTTCATTCTTCATCATGGGAAGTGAATCTCAGAGATACCAAAATGTACCATTACGTGAGACATCAATATTGGTGGATGGGTATGAAAAGGAGAGTATCCGGTTTTGATATGAGATATTCCACCTGTCAGTAGGTGAAGGTGGAGCATCAAGGGCCAGCTAGATTGTTACAGCAGTTACCCATTCCGTAGTGGAAATGGGATGCTATCGTGAGGGATTTCGTGACCGGGTTTCCGAGGTCACCTCGAGGTAGTGATTTTGTGTGGGTTGTTGTAGACAGACTTATGAAGGTTTCATGATCTTTTACGATCAATGATACCTTCGGCGTTGACGAGATCAGAACGTTGTATATCCGAGAGGTAGTACGTCTTCATGGGGTCCCTCATTATATTGTTTCTAATAGGGACTCCTGCTTTATGTCTCGTTTATGGCAGAGTTTTCTGAGGGAACTTGGTATACAGGTTCTTCTAAGAACATCTTACCACCCTCTGACCGATGGCCAGTCATAGCATACGATACAGTTTCTAGAGGACATGATGCGTGCATTCATCATAGACTTTGGGGGCTCTTGGGAGAAGCATATACCTCTGGTCGAGTTTTCCTATAATAACAGTTTTCAGGAAACTATTGAGATAGAACCTTATGAGGCATTATATGGTAGGCCATGCCGATCACCCTTGTGCTGGTTGGAGGCAGGTGAGGTATCTTTAGTCAGGCCACTTCTCATATATGATACTTATGAGCAGGTCTAGTTGATTAAGAAGCAGATAAATACAACACAGTCTTGTCAGAAATCTTATGCCGATCGCTGCAGACGACCTTTGGAATTCATGGTTGGGGATCAGGTTTTCTTGCGTGTTTCACCGAGGTTGGGACATATGCAGATCAGGAGATAGGTTAATCTTTCACCGATGTATGTGGTGCCTTTTGAGATTATGAAGATAGTTGGGTCAGTTTCCTACCGATTGTAGTTACCACAGAGGTATTGGTCCATGCATGACTTCTTCCATGTATCTCACCTGTGCCCATATCATTCAGACCCATCTCATGTTTTTCATCCCGAGGAGGTTGAGCTTGAGTCGATGCATCCTTTGAGAAGCATCTAATTCATATTGATGATTGGATCACGATGGTTCTCCGAGGTCGTTCAGTTCCACTCATTCAGGTGCTTTGGTAGCATCGCCAAGTGCAAGACGAAACCTGGGAGTGGGAGACTGACGTACGTGCTCAGTGGTCTGATTTGATCAATGTTATATCTTCACCACCATTGGAAGGGAAATTCGGAAAAGAATTTCTTTATGGTGGAATGTTTGTAAGAACCAGTTCTTCTTTTTGAGGTACATGTCTCTTCTTTTCAATTTTCCTTAAGTGTTTTTGAGAAAATAAATGAAATGGGGAAAATCCCAAATTTTGTGGGTACACACCATGTACCTTTCCACATGCCGTGTAATTTGTCCGTGTGGGATGAGGACACAGGGGGTGTAGGACTGTCGGCAATGAAGGGTGTAAAAACTGACTACATGCCATGTACTTTTTATTTACACACCGTGTAATCAGTCGGCAGGTGAACAGTAAGGCAGTGGTTGCAGCCTCTAGCAGAGCAACAATACATAAATTTAATAAGAAATACACGTCTTGTACTCATGTTGATGGATGAATAGTGTCAAGGTGGAATGAAGCCGCCAGAGGAACAATTTAAAAAATGAGATGTACACATAGTTTACTTGAGATTACACGCCGTTTTGTTTGTTTTTTCGATTAAAACGGGCAGTAGCCTCCTCATTCGGTAGAGAAGGCTTTGAGTTCATTTTGGAGCTTGGGAGGTCATCCAATCATTGGAGGATCAACTGATCGCGTACCGACAATCTGATTCTGCCTCCGTCAAACACGTTGGGACCGTACGGGTAAGCCCTCCCCTCTTCTTGAGATGTTATTACCAATTCTTCCTCTATGGGATGTTATTTATGTTTGAAGGGGAATTATTTTATCCAAGATCTACGTCATTCTTGGACGATTCAGGAGGCATCTTTAACATATATCGATCAGGGACGATCGAGGTAGGTGGTCTGATGTTCCTTTCAATTTTCGTGTTGGAATTGTGTACTATTGTGATATGCGCCCATGGTTGGGGTGTCGTATGGCTGAGTACATTTCTGAATAGATATTTAGAATTTGATAGATAATATAATGATAGGTTTAAAGTGATGGTTGGGATAACTACATGGATCTAGGACCACCCCAGGGGTGCATTCCTATATTTTTCCGTTTGGCCAGGATACTCGAGGGTATGACATGATTATATTGTACATTACATTTACATGATAGAAAGTTTATATAAATTGTTGTTTATGCATTGGGATCGGCCCTGTTTCCTTATCCTGGGGGTAACATTCTATTAGCATGTGGGCAATGTTTTACATAGCCAGTGGGTAGGGGTTGGTTAGCCTGAGTGTAACCTTTTTTTATGCATGAGGGAAGTAGTTTATATGCCTTAGAGAAATATCACGTATGCCTGAGGTAATTGATTGTTACGCCTGAGGGAAATCACCTATGGGTATTTGATTCTGTTACCTGATGGTAAGGATCGTATGTTTGAGGACACATCTATTTAGAATATTCACTGATGTGATTTTATTTTTTATACCTGTCAAGCCGAAGAAAAATCTTAGAGGTAATAAGTAATAATTAAAATTGAAATGAAAATAGAAGTGATATCAACTTTTGAGTACATACTAGTTACTGCTTTTACTTTTGCAAACTTCTATTGCACTCTTTCACTGATAGTTGGGGACATGCCTTTGGGGGGTGACTACTAGGATTTATTTCTCACACCTTGTTTGGGTCAGGTCTTCCTACCAAACAGACTATATTGATACAGGTTTCGACAGGGGAATGGGTCCCTATACAGGTACATGATTGTATTAGAGGAGCTAGATAGCATGGGACCGAGCTTAGGCTTGTGATGCTGCAACGTTATGTTTACTCTGCTTTGTTTTGTTTGGCAGTACCTTGTACTTTGAGTTATATTTTACTGTATTATAGTGTATCCTGTTTTGGATGCTTTCATACAATTAGTGACATGATGCATCTTTATATATATGAATGCTGGTTCTCTTTTACTTCAGTTGTCCATTTAAGTTTTATATGGTTTACTACTTCCACTGTTTTATGTTATTTATCTTGTCCGCTGTGCTACACTTTGAAAAATGAGGGGATAGTTTCCCCTCTATCAGACATGGGCCCTCGCTACTAGTCGGCAGCCTCTGGCATTTGGGGAAATGTGCTTGAGGTCATGTGACAAACAGGGTTCAGGGCACCCGTTGTGTGGCACCTAGATCCGAGATGTTAGAAATATTGTTCTTGTATTAAATCTATGTATAAATAATTATTTGGACTTTTGGTGATGGTAGGGGCTAGCTATATCCCCTTGATGTATCGACATGTCTCATGATACAAAATAGTTGGGGAAAAACCCTTCGAGTTTGTTTCAAAAACATAATCCGACAGGTTTCTAAGTATAAGCTTAAACGGCCTCGACGTTATGAAGGTTCATGTTCCAGATACATGACATCCAAATAATAAGTATTCTCTTTATTCATAATTCTGTTATTACATTCAATGAGTTTTTCACTATGAAAAAATCTATGGATGCATTGTCATTCTCAGTTTATTGATGGCATGTGTTTTTATTATTCACCATGTTATATTGATTTTTTTGTAATTGATTATGATGAAATTATTATCATTTCCGACTTCCTCTATATTTAACCCTTACTGATCATTTCAGCTCACCCCTTTAATTTTTTTCATTCCCCATGTTATCAAGAAGGGATCATTTATTGAGTTTTCAAGGATGCAGTTTATTAGATTTTGTGATGTATTATATGTAGTTTTCTTATCCCAATGTAAAATGTATTCCACGTATGTATCTAGTTTCTTCAAGATTAATAAATTGATCGGTCCTTCAGGATTTTATTCCTTGTAATCATGCCAATATAAAAAAATAATGCACCGACTCTGAGTTTTTGGGGTTGGGGCGTTACATTAAGTATCCTTAGATTGATATTTTGGAAATAATTTGAAATATTAAGAATGGGTAGAGGGTTTATAAGAGACAAGGGATGAGTTTTGGTTGATCAATACATTTATAATTGGTAGAGAAATGATGTGTAAGAGATCTCTTCTTATTAGTTAATATTATGAAATTTTTTTGAACACCCATTACTTTATCAAGGATGGAATAAAACTATTCAGTGGTAAATGGATCAAAATTGATTGAAATAATGAATTTTTGGTTTATAGAAGGCCAAAAAACTTTCTACCGTTCATTTTCATTCACATTTTAAACAAGTGTAAATTATTTTTCCACTATATTTTTACATTTTACTGTTTCGGATTTTACCATGGTAACTATTTTTTACCAAAATAATTTACTTTCATTGATTAAAAATCACATGAGAATTAATAAATTATTTAAATGTAATTATTGAAAAATCTAAACCCATTTTATCAAATAAAATTTCCGTTGTATGAAAAAATAACTTTAACATTAGTGCATATAATGCATAAAATCGCATTTTTAACAAAAGTTTATTTTTAATATTAAAGTTTATGTGTATGATAAAATTATCATTTTTTTATTTTCATGATATAAGTTGGTTTATTATAAAACAATTTGAAGTCACATACATTTCAAAAAAATAATAATTTTACCCAAATAATATTTTACTACGAGAAAATACAGAAATATTTTTATTTATTGGAAATATTACTTATGTTCATAAAATGATAAATATAGGTATTATAAATTATATATATTATTTAAAAATGTATATTTTTACTCCTTATATACATATTTGATCATTTAATAGGATTTATAAACTTCTAGTCCTTTCTTCAATAATGATTAAACAATAAAATTTACATTTTTGGTAAAAACCGTGTCTTTATTATTCAACTAGAAGTCAAATATTTCAGAAAAATCCATAAAAAATTAATATTATTCTTAATATTGGCATGATTAATCCCAAAAAATTAAATATTTCAAATTAAAACTACAAAATTTAGGAATTTAATATTTAAATAAAAACATAAAAAATATAATTAATAAATTTTTTAACAATTATTATTTTTATTTCCTACAAATTACTAATTAGATTAGTGGTAATATATTATCCATATAAAAAATATATTTAATAAACTTTAAATCTTAATTTTTTTAGTTTCATAAATTATAAATACATAACATCTGAAAAGGTAATTTTTAAGAAATTTTTTTACCATAAAATGATCGTATAAATAATTTTCTATAGTATTTTAGTTTATCATTGAATTGGTGTTTAAATAAAACTTCATTTTTCTTTCTACATAGATATCAAAATATTATTACTTCAATTTATACCCTCTAATTCAAGTTATACATTCTAATGGTATCATTTTATACTTTTAATATTATCTTCCTTGAAAGGTATCACACTTTCATTTCAGTTTGATGTAGTGTGTTGACAAGATATTAAACAAAATATTTATTTAAAATATAATTACTTATTGGAATCTCAATGTGTTATAGAACTGAAAAATTTTATGATTGTAAGCACACATCTGGTGATTCATTTATCATTGGTGGAAGGGGTAAATTTTTTCATTATAATAAATAGACATTAGTCAATTTGGCTAATTATAAACAAAATTATTTGTAATTATCTCATGATACCCCAAAATGACGTGGATGATGCCCCAACATAAGGATATGTTATTGATGGTGTATTTTCTATTAGTAATTGGGTTTGATAACTAAATTTTTATAAAATTATCCAATAATTCAATGCCACAATAATCGTTGAAACAAATTGAAAAAAATAAGACTTTTTCACCGAGAAAGTAGAGTGAAGAGAACTAAAAATGGAGTATGTTTTAATAAAGGATCATGTCACTAAAATATCAATGAAATCAAGGTCGAATAAAAAATTTAGAAATTTTTATTAATTTTGGGAGCGTTACCTCCCAAAAAATCATTATAGGTATCGTCTTTGTGCTTCCCTCTTTTATTGGTTTGATTTTTTTTAAAGGGGGGATAAAATCCAGGAAGCCATCCACTGTAACATGTGATGGGGAGATTTTATTAAAATAGTAAGTGTGTTTAAGCTAAAAAATCATGAATTAATTTCCATTAGAAATAGGTATGAGTGGCTTCTATTAAATCATTTCATGGAAATATAAGAAATTATTTTTGGGGATTTTTTAATTATGAATGGATTATAGATAAAAAAAATTATCGCGGGGTTTTTTAAGGGTTTTTATTGTAATGTAGTAAAAAAATCCAAATGTGGGATTAAAAATACCAAGATGAGAACCAATGAAGAACTATGATGGTGAATTAGTGTTTAAATACAAGACATGGAATTCTCTAAAAAATTTCAATATATCCTAGGATAATTTTTCAATATTATCTCACATGAATATTGATAATTTGAATGTATTGATCTAAGGGATGTTTTATAGATTTTTTTTGAATTTTTATATTTTATAATGTAATCTTATGTTTCATGCTGTATTTTTTTTAAAATTGAAATCTATAATTTTTAGAGGTAATTTAAAAAGGATTAAATAAATTTTTAGGATCATTTTATCCAATTTAGGTATGTTTAGAAGCTATTGAATTTAGACATGGGAATTAGAGGTTGAAATATTTATTGAACACCAAATGAAAAAACATGTTTTTTATCCATTATAAACCCATTTTTTTCAATTCTTTTTACTAATTAATGATTTATATTTTGATTATTATAGATTTAAATTATTATGGATAACATTGAGAATCATTGGATCATTGTTTGAGTGATTTAGAGACATGATAAGTTAGTCTATTGAAGAATATGTCAACATAAAATGTCCATTCCACTAAAGGATATAAAATTAGTTTTGTCTAGTACAACTCACTTTTTAGTAGTTTTGAATCATAAAATAGTTATATATAGGTCTAAAAAGATCTATTATACTTTTTTATAAATTGAAAACAAAATTGGAGTACAATTGGAGGTTGTTTGGTTGAGTTTATTGATAATTACAAAACACTCAAGATGTTGTCAAACTAGTTCTGGACAACTTATAGAACATTTGTTTTTTAAACAATTTTAGAATAAAAATAGAAGGTTCAGGTGATCAGACGATATAATTAATATTAATTCATCACTTAATATTCATATTTATATTTTAATCACCTCAATCAGTGGTTTCTAAGAATAATTATATCTTTCAAAATTTACTATTTTTTATCAAATAAACAACACATTACCATTTGAATGAGGTTTATTCAATGAATTTTTTTGTCAGTGGTAGAGATTTATTTCATCAAGTAAAAAAGATGAAATTTGTGTATATAAATAAAAGAAATTGAGTTAAATTTTCTTTTTGATTACATGTTAATATTATTTTACTTATCAATAATGACATCCAAACATTCCAGTATATAATCTATTAGTGGTGAAAAAATTTCTCAATCAAATACATGGGGGAAATAACCAAAAATAGTTGAATGAGGATATATAAATATGGAGATATAGGTTTCTTTAGTACAATTAAAAATATAAATATATATTTGTAATGTGATAACAAGTTTATAATAGAAAATTCAATGAAGATAACTTTACTTGTTTTTCATGGTAAGAGTTTTCAAAAATCTCAATGCATTTCTATATATTTAGAGAGGGAACATGAGATTAAGATTATATTCTTTAATTATATGATATATCATGTATGATTTATTGTTTTAATAACTAAATCTATCTATTATTCTTGAGTAGTAATTATTAAATAAAATTTTAACTCTGATGGGGATCACTGAGTGGATATCAATAATATAATATGTTACATTAAAGGATTAATTATGTATTCTTAGTGTTTGGTGGGATTTGGTATTGGGTTTAATGGGGATAACACCTTTTCAAAATCAATGAAAACATACATAAAAACTATGACACAAGATCTAACCAAGTCTATTTGAATTGATATATATAAATATAATAAACATGCATAGCTTTTAATAGTTAAAAAGCTCAACTGTTTGTCTCTTTTTCTAATAAAGAGAAGTCTTGCTAGACGATCTTGAAGGAGATATCTTAGTGGTAGCTCAATGACTATCACCTCAAAATATATCCATGGTTTGACTTAATTTCCAATAATACTTATTTTTTGGATTCACCTTCACTCCATAACCTACTAGGTTCTCAATAATCTGAGTATATGAATGAATTATATTGTTTCTATGGATTTTTTTGGTTCAAAAGATATCCACACATCCATGTAATTTTCATTAGTTTTGTAATAATATTGTATACTTCTTGAAAGCCCCTTAATGATATTGAACATTTCATAAATTTTTAATTTGTGATATGTTTCATGATTCCAATCGTTTCACAAACCTTTGAATTATGAAACGCATTGCAAACACATTATATCATTCATCCAAATATGAATTTTAGGTTTAACACATTAAAGTTTAACTAAACACATTTTAATATCATCAAAGAATATTATAACTAAAAAATGATACATTAAAATGGAATAACAATAATGGTTGGAGGATCTATTTAATATATCATAATATTTTATAGATAGGGACATGGATACTATACTAGTCATGTCACCAAATACCACAAAAATAGTCTTAATATCACAATATTGTTTATATTAAGATATAAGCTCCAAAAAGATAGTTTTATGTGCATAAATTTACCTATGTAATGTTATTTATTGTAAAAGGTCCATCAATATCCCACTTTCACTAAAAGCTCATGAATTTTATACACATTTCATCTTATATTGATTCATATATATCAAATTGTAAAATTATTTGAAAAATTACTTGTGGTATCCTCCAAAAAATCTAGTGGATAATTTATTAAAAGGCTCCCTGAGTTTCTTACAAATATTTATTAAAACATTTAATCATCATCAATGAAATCACATTTTTTGAACACATGTTCCTTAATTGAATTATTAATAATTATGAATTATCTAATCAATAATTATAAAAAGCGAACTCTAGTAAATAATTAGTGCTACTCATGAAACAATGGTAACTAATGTGATCTCTATCAAACACATGTATCTTTACACTTGTGTCAACCAAATATATCTCATATATCAAACATAATCATTTAATCACTTATCCAAATAGTTTTACAGACCATAAAACAAGTTTTATGTCAATATAATGTAGGATGACTAAAACATTATCAATTATTTAAGTAAGAATTTAATAAAATGTATTAAAAAAACTCATTTCATTCATCTGTGTAAATTAGTACATAAAATGTTTCTCACTAAAATAGTCATTCACATAACATGTCCCTTATCTACGTATATAATTTATAATTATTTCTCAATAAAGGTTCTATATTTCATACCAATCATATTGGAGGGAAAATCGTATCATGATTAACAAAAACCTACCACATGATCAGAATCAGAATCAGCCCAATGGATGCCCTGGTCATTAAGATTTTATTCCCACAAAAAATAATTTATAAAAGAATTTAATTTTTCACACACCCCTTTTGGAATTCTAAAAAATATAAAATCAAAAGAAATTAATGAGAGAACCATTGTATTAATCAAAATATTCCTACCAATCTTAAGTAACATATTCCCCTTTACCTATATATCTGTTTAAAAATTTATTACTTCATAGTAGAAAATCATTATAGAATAGGCCTACACACAATAATTGGAAATCCAAGGTACCTAAGATAGTTTTTATAATAACTAGCCTCAAAGAATTGTTTTTGTAAATACCTCCCCCCTAGTTTATTGGAGTCGATGCCTTACTTTATTACATTGCTACTATGAACAAGAAATCTCATCCCAAATGACTGAATAGTTTATTAGGTTTGGAAAGATACAAATAAACATAAGTATTAAATTAAAAATTAATATGAAATACAAAATAAGCTACATTTGAAACACCCATTAACTCATATATTATCCATGAAATTCATTTATAATATACATCTTTTCATCGTGGGGAAATATAAAACATATGAAAAGGGTGAGCTTAGATTCTCACTAAGGGTAATAAATATAGCATAATCTATAATAAATAATCAGAAATAGTAAATAAAGGTAAGTAACTAAAATAAAATTCCATTAAAAAATAATCTCAAGAATAATATTGAAGGAATAATAGCTGTTTAAATAATTCCCTATAAATAATAACACGAGTATTAAATGTTACCATTGATATTCTACTATATGAATAATCACATTGATATTTAATTATTAGTATCATAATGAGATAATACATAATTTTTTACATTATAATCAAACCCTCAAGCTTTCATCCAAGACAACATACATAAATGGGTAAAAACCCAATCAAGTTTTTCTCATGAGACCTACCGATGCATCAGGGCCCCCCCATCAAATTCTAAGTCCAATTAATTCTTCATATTTAGAATAACATATTCAAAAAATATATATTTAAATAAAATTTTCACATACCAATTTTAAAAACTCGATTCATCATCATAGAAGAAAATACTATAAAATAATTGATAAATTCTTGAGATAAATACCCTTTTACTTTGGGAATAAGATTTCTTATTAAAAATAATTACTATTTGTCATAATATTAAGTTATAAAGATGAATATTTAAAAAAATTAATGAAAATTAACTTATATTTGAGACATAAATTAGGTCCAACATGTAAATATAGTTTTTAAGAAACCGTAGAATTGTCCCATTTAAGTGCGGTTTAAGAGAAAATATAAAAGAGTCTTTAAAACGGAAAATACTTAATTTTTTGTATAAAACCAGAAATTAAAAAATAATTTTTCCATGAAAAAGGATTTATTTTTGAAAAATTATGGTTTCTTAAAATATATTATGGATGGTGCTGGAAAATGGGTAAGAATTTGAGAAGTTTCCTTTAATTGGGCTTGATTAGTGAGAATAATTGAAAAGGCAACCATAAAAAATATGTATTTACTAGCTAAATAAAGATTGACTAATCTGGATACATGATTTTGGAACAGATACATCTAATTTAGATGAATTATATATAAATAAATAAGAATTACATTGGGGTAAATAGAGTGAAATCATAACCTAAATAAAAAATGGAGGTTTGGGAAGAAACCATTACCACTGTGTAAACATTCAAACCTATGCCCCATAAAATCAATAATAATCATATGAAACATTTAATTCCATGAATATTAATATATTCATGATATGATACCTAAAATGGAAGTATAAATTCACCAAACACAATAAATAGTGGTGAACAAGGCTTATCTCAGATAAATAAATATGAGATGAAAAAACCCTTACCTTATGTCTGAAAGTGTTCTACACTTGCACTTAATGTCCCGGATAATGACATTAGTCTAATTAATAATTTAATTCAGTACCTACTGAACATGTTTTTTAATTATTAAAATTTTATTAAGTTCATTTATGACATATTTTATGAGTTATAAGATTCAATTTTGTCATTTGGGAGTGTTCGTTTCCTTGGTTTTCATGATCAGTTCACTTGTATACGTGTACGCAAGATCATGTGAAATTGAAAAAGTTATCATAAATTGAAATTATTTATTATAAGTGAACATATATGAGATTAAATGGACTTTTATAACATTTTTTCTATATATGAGGATGATTCATTAGATAAATCGTTAATTATAACAGTTGGATTATTTTGGCATTTTTTCGATTGCCACGAACTGGTGTTGTCTTATGAATTAATATTATGTACATATAATGGCTCTATAATATTAAATAAGTAGTATTACATATTTTAAAATATTTTTTTAACCATAAAAATTGATTTTTGACCATCCTTTAAAGCCTAATTGAGAAACAAAAACTTTTCATCTACGAAGACGGTAAATCGGCACCTCACAGACGATGTTTTCATTTTTAGAATAAAAAGGGGAAGAAAATAAAATTGATGGTTGATTTACCATAATCATAATAAAAATATATTATATATAAGATAATAGATTATCATGAATTTTTGGATTGTGTCGGTTAGGAAATGATAATAAAATAAAGTAAATTGAAAGATAATTAAATGAATGAAAGGGGATTTTGCCTCTTGAATTCCTCTCCTTGAGAACCTTCTTAAATGATCGAAATGGTATTTTAGGTGAGACCAGAATGACCAAAACATGGGGGGAGATTGGGAGATTTATTGGGTAGAAATTGGACATGATTCATGGATTTGGAGGTGTGATTAGAATGGGTGGTGAGGAGTGGTATTTATAGCGGAGAGGGGGGGGGGGGTTGAATATTTTATTCATTTTATTTATTTTGGCTCAAAATTATGAATAGTTTGAGAATTATACATATATATATTAAAATAATGAATTATAGTTCAAAATTACGATTATTACATCATCAATGAATCAAGGAATAGTGTATTTAACTTATAATGTATATATTTTGCAAATTACTATGTATTTTACTATGCACAAAAAAATCATATATTTTTGAAAAAAACTAATAATTCACCATAAACATTTTTCAAAATGTAGAATTAAAAAATTAACACCATTTTTTGAAAATATTCTCTAAATTTGAGAATTTTATTTTTTTATTAAAATCATCATTTATTCAAAAAATAACGATTTTAAAATTATATCAAATTTTATGACACCTTCAAAAATTAACTAATATCTGCTAAAATTATCAAATAATCATAAGGAAACAAAATATTAATTTATGTAACTATTTTATGAAAATAAATATATATTGAAATCGTCATATTAATTATAACTGTGTAAATAAATATTTACATTAAAAAAACAAATACTTAATATATCATTTTAATACATTTATTTACTTATTCAATGATATAAATATATCAAATTTTCATTTATGTGATTAGAAAATTTTATTTATAAATTCATAAGTGAAATAAAATTAAATTCATAAATAGACTTCTAATATATTGAAATTGACAGTAATATAAAAAACGAGAATTTTCACTATTCAATGCAAAATAAATATTTTTCGAAAAATACCAAAATTTCACTGAAATATATTTTTGACATTAAAATTTTAAAAATAATGTTTATCTCGTTCAGTAGAATTTATAAAAGTTTACAATTTTAGTTTTAAAATAAGTTCTCCAATAAAAGGGAGTAAAACTAACTTTAGAAATTATAGTATTTTATGTGAAAAAGTGTATTTATTATTATATTAAACATATAAAATTTGTCAGTTGATTATAAAAAAATTTGAATGAATATTTAATATATATGTTTCATTATGATCTTACAATAATAGTTTTTAATTTAATTTATTAATATAGAATTCCATTTTTGTAATAAAAATAGTTCCTTTATAAAAACACATATTTTTATGTTCAATTGATTTTTATTTTAATTTCTAATTAATTTGTAACCAACTAATTAATTTTATAAATATGTTTAAACTATATTTTCATAATTTTCATATTCTATTTGATTCCCTCCATTCCAGCGGCTTGGTGATAACTATCACAAGAATATTTAATCATTAATTTAAGTTTTATGTTATTTATAATGTACACTATCGAAGAAGATAAATTTAAAAAGTGACATATTGTACAATATTGGGGTATTTTATCCTCCTCTCCTTCTATAAATTGTGTCCTTTCAATTTAAAATCACACTTCACAAAAATAATTTCTCATTCTTAAAAATTCATTTGTGGAAATCCCACATCCTGAAAAGGGTTTATAAAACTTCCTCTTAAAAATAGGTATAGAGAAATGTAAAGGTCAACAAAGAATTATGATTCTGAAATAAACTAAAATTCATTACAATATGGTGATGAAATAGATATCCAAATATCATGTTCTAATCGAGAGTGATAGAGAACATGGTTATTATAATATCTACCATCACAAAATTGTGAATTTGTGATTGGTTAAAAGACCAATTATTTTTCAGAAATAAAATAAAATATATGATGTATTTGTTATAATTTTTTTTCCCAAGAGATCAATGATTATTTTAATATTATGATAATCACTTTAGAATGTAAGCTTACTTGATTAATTTCCATGTTATAAGTATAATCTTGTCTTTTTGTTGTGCTTCGATCTATTCTCACATCATCACTCATACTTGGAAATGAAAATTCAAAATCAATATTTCACACCTAAAGAACTTTCATGAAATATAGGATCTACCAGTCATTCTTTAAGCCTTTAAATATTTACTAAAACCAAAATTATTTTCAAAAAATATCCAATAAATCATACTTTAACGTCACACAATAATATCCAATTTTCAAGTAAACCCATTCAAACCATAAGACTCATCCAAAATACGTCTATCCAAATTTACATACAAAAAAGGTATCAAAATTTACATGATATTCTAACCATTTTCATAAATAACCTAAATCACTATAAATCCACAATAAAAACATATTTGTCACCAAATTACAATTCAACTTTTACTCCTTAAAATATTATATGTTTGGAGAAATAACTTTAAAAAATTAATCACAAAATCATTTTCCAATACCAAGGTTATATATTTGATAAAACAATTGTCCCTAAAATCAAAATATCCATTATCTATAAGATATAAAAATATGATATTCAGCACATCATGTTGGATAGTGATAGGAGTTTCACCATTTTGTCCCTTATGTCATGGATTCAAACCTTGCGGCCTTTCCGGACATGATCAGTTGTCACCCAACCTAAGGGATTCCTTTTTTCTAGATCTATATTAACATAACTTCCAAAATAGATAAGATGGACATTAACAAAATAAGTTTAATCACAAATGTCATCAAAAATACCGCTATACATTTATTTCCACATAGTCTCTTACTTGGTCTATATATTATCCTATAAAATTGGTAATTGATTCAGGTAATGAAAATGTTCCTCACATTTAAGGGAATGAACTAAAAATAGATTCTTAAGATGTGGTTTATTTCCTTCCTTCATACTCTTCCTTTTTCCTGAGAAATTGTTTGATTTATTTCCTTATTTCCCACACATAAATCATTTCTCAATTCCATTAAGGCATGTTCTGAGGTTTATCCCTCCACATTTCTTGTGTGATGGAAGTCGATTCTTATTTTCTCCTTGGTCTCCACCACTAGAGCTCTTAGAAAACTCCATCCTTCTCTTCTTTGGTGATTTTGGTAGTTGGTTAAGGTATATGTTGTTAATAATATTATGGTAAAACTACTTATACCTGAACATGATATATTTCTATTCTATCAACCTCCCATTTGGGTTACAATATACACATCCATGTCCCTCATATTCAATGTTAACATGACTCCATTGGGTTTCACCCATTGACTAAAACTAGAAAGCATTGTGTGAGTAACAATATTCATAGTGAGAAAAATATATAATCATTTATAGGATATAATGACACCTTATTTTAGACGAAAAAAACCATACGTCTGTCCTAGGTTATTTATATTCATTATATATTCAAATCCTTCATAATAGTTTGTAAAGATAATGTGAAATTTCCTCAACATACCCCCTAAGAGTGTCGAACTAGGTGCGCAGTTAGGCTCACATTCATTTACCAAGTTACACCGAGTCATGCCTAATGCACCATGTTTGTGTTGTCACCCTTAGATACATTTTTTCTAGAACCACACCCAATTTTAGTATCCAAACAGTGATGTATTGCTAGGAAGACCCACATAATCTCTTTCTTACAAAAATCCTTGGACATTATTCTATCTTTATCCTTAAATCCAATTTTATGGTTGTGTCCTCTAATATAGAATTTCCTAAAGCTAGTTTCCAAAGTCCCTACTAAACATTCTTTGATACCAATTGTAAAGACCCCGACCCCAATAGCCTATAGTTAGTGTCTTACTTTATTATATTTTTACTACTAACAAGTGTTCACATCCCAAAGGACAGAATAGTTTAGTATCGTATAAAGATAGATAGAAACATAAGTATTAAATTAAAACTTGAAATGAAATACAACATATAAACTCCATTGGAAACACCCCTAAACTCATAGATTACCCATTCAAGTCATTCAAAATATAAATCTTCGCATCCCGGGGAAATATAAAACCTAAGTAAGGGGTGATCTCAAATTCTTATTAAGGGTATGAAATACCGAATAAGCTATCATAAATATTCATAAACAATAATTCAAGGTGGTCACTAAAAATAAAATCCATTAAAACATAATCTTGAGCATAATATGGAAAGAATAATAGCTGAGTAAAGAATTCCATATAAATAATCACATGAGTATGAAACCTAACGATCAATATTCTACTAGTAGAATAATCTCATGCATTTTAAATTTCTAGTCTTATAATGATGGTATGAATAATGTCAAATATCATAGAAATTCATTCAATGATTCAACCCAGACAATATATATATTAAATGCTAAAAACACGGTCTGGATTGTCTCATGAGACATACCGTTGCATCGAGAGGCAATGGTGGGCCTCGCCCATCACTTACTAAGTCCAATACATTCCTCATATGATGAATAATAGATTTAAATGAAATATTTAAATAAATGTGTCCCATACCACCATTAAATATTTTAATTATAATCATAGATGAAAATACTCAAAAATAATTGATAATTTTTTGAGAGAAATGCCATTTTACTTTATAAGAAAGTGTTATTCTGGAAAATAATTTGTATTTTTTATAAAATAATATTGTAAACATAAATATCCCAGAAAATGAAAGGTAATGGAAATGAAATTATTTTTGAGGCATAAATTATTTCCAACGTGTAAAAAGAGTTTTTAAGAAACATTAGAATTGGGCCACTTTAGTGTGCTTTAATAGAAAATATAAAAGAGTTTCAAAATGAAAAATTCATAACTGTCTGTTAAAAAAATTATAGATTTTATGAAAAAAATAGTGATATTGGAAAAATAATGGTTTCTTAAAAGAGATTATGAATGGTACATAAAAATGGGTAAGAAATTGTAAAGTTCCCTTTAATCGGGCTTGCTTAATAGGAATAATTGAAAATGGAACCTTATAAAATATCTATTTTCCAATCCAAGGAAGATAAACTGACATGTGTACATGAGTTTGGAAAATATACATGCAATTTAGAGGGATTATATAAAAATTAACAACAATTACATTGGGTTAAATCAAGATTAAACATAACCCAAATGAAAAAATGGGGATTCAGGAAGAAACCTGTACCATTATAGAAACAGTCGAACTGTGTGCCCCATAAAATCAATAATCCTCGGATGAAACATTTAATAATGTGAATATAAATAAAATTATGATATGATACATCAAATAGTAGTATACATACACCACACTCTAGAAATAATTTCGAATAAGGCATATCTCATGGAAATAAATAGGAAAAGGGAAAACTCTAACCTATGTCCAACAGTGTTTTTTAAAAGCACATAATGTCCTAAAAAATGAAATTAGATTAATTAATAATTTAATTCATAACCTATTAACCATTTATTTTATTTATTTTAATTTTATTAGATTCATTTTTGGATTTTTTATGTGTTATAAGAATCAATTTCATTATTCGGGAGTGTTCATTTCCTTCGTTTTCATGATCGGTTCACTTGTATACATGTATGTAAGATCATTTGAATGGGTAATAGTTATATATTATTGAAATTATTTATTATTAATGAAATTTTAGGAGATATAATGGTCATATATATCATTTTTTAAAGATATGAGTATGATTCATTAGGTAAATCATCAATGATAAATGTTTGGATTATTTGGGCATTTTTTCGATCACCATGAACTAGTATTGTCTTATAAACTAATATTTTGTATATATAATGGTTCCAGAACATTAAAAAAGTTTTATTACATAAATTAATGTCTGATTTAACCATAAATGATTTTTTATGACCAGACATGAAGGTGGAATTGAAAAACTAATACTCCTCATCCGCAAAGGTGGTAAATCGCCACCTCACAGACGATGTTTTCATTTTTAGAATAAAAAGGGGAAGAGACGAGAATAAATTTATGAAATCCAATAATAATAATAAAATTATGGTATGTATAAGATACTGTAGTATTCATGAATGTTTTGATATTTTAGGTAAGGAAATGATAATAAAATATAATAAAATGAAAGAAAATTATGTGAATGAAAGGGTATTTTACCTCTTCAATTCCTCTCCTTGAGAACCTCCTTAAAAACGTTGAAATGGTCTTTTGGGTGAGGCCAGAAAGACGATAATGTGGGAGAGAGGTTTGGGATAGTCATTGGTCAGAAATTGGAAAAGCTTATAGGCTTTGTGGGTATGAGGAGAAGGGGTGATGAGGGTGGTTTTTATAGTTGAAGACATAGGTGTTTTTTGAATATTTTATTAACTTGTTTATTATTTTGTCTCAAGACTAGGAATAGATTTATCAGAATCGATATATATATTAAAATAAATAAGGTTAGTTCAATGTTATGTCTATTAAATCATCAATTACTTAGGAAATATTGTATAAAACTTATTATGTATATATTCTGTAAATTACTATATTATACATTTCACAAAAAATTCATGTATTTTAGGAAAATCCCAAAAATTAACTCTAAACATTTTAAGGTGTAGAATTCAAAAATGAATTAAATTTTTTAAAAATAATTTTCAAAATTTTATAAGAGGGAATTGACTAAAGTAATGTACTTTTTACATATATTTAAGTCAATGAACTACAAATGGTTTCTTAGGATGTGTTTTATTTACTTCAATAATACTCTTCATTTTTATTAGCAATTATTTGAATTATGTCTTTCTTTCCCACAAATAAATCACTTCCAAATTTATTCTAGGAATGTTCCTAAGTATCTCCTTCCACATTTCTTGCATGATGGTAATTGATCCTTCTTTTCTCCATGGTCTCCACCATTGGATCTCTTAAAAAACATCATCATTCTCTTCTTTGGTGAGTTTGGGAGTTGGTTAAGGTATATGCTGTTACTAATATTTCAAGGAAACTAATTAGGCATGAACATGACACCTTTCACTTCTATCAAAATTCCATTTGGTTTCTCATCCCCACCACCTCGTCCATCATTTTGAATGATAACATGACACATTTGGGTTCCATCTATTGACTAAAATCGAAAAACATAGTGTGAGTAACAACATTCATAATGAGAAAAACATATAATCATTTATAGGATATCATGACACATTATTTTAAACCTAAAACACCTTAGTTTTAACATTTTTTTATTTAAATTATATATTCAAATATTTCAAAAAAAATTAGAATGAAAATGTGAATTATCCTAAGAATATCCCCCGGGAGTGTCAAACTAGGTGTAGACTAAGGCCCAATGTTATGTACCAGGTTACATAGAGATAGGCCTGGCACACCATGTTGAAGTTTTTTCCCCTCGGTACATCAGTTTAAAAACCACATCCTATTTTAGTATCCAGAAATGGATTTATTTTTAGGAAGACCCACATAATATATACCTTAACAAAAATCTAGGATGTTCTTCTATGCTTATCCTCAAATCCTATCTTATGGTTATGTTCTCTAATCTAGTATTTCCTAAACCTAGTTTGCAAATTCTCTACTAAAATTTCTCTGATACCAAATGTAAAGATCCTAACCCCAATAGTCTAGACTTGGTGTCTTACATTATTAAATTTTTACTATGAATAAGAATTGAAATCCCAAAGGACAAAATATTTTAGTAGTTTTAGAAAGATAGATACAAACATAAGTGTTACATTACAACTTAAAATGAAATACAACATAGAAATCCATTAGAAACACCCATAAACTCCTAGATTATCCTTTCAAGTCATTCATAATATACATCGTTGCATCATAGGGATGAATAAAATATAATAAAGGGGTGAGAATAGATTCTTAGTAAGGGTAAGAAATATAGAGGAAGCTAACATAAATAATCATAGACAATAAGGCATGGTGAATAATGAAAAACAAAATCCATTAAAACATAATCATTATCATAATATGGAAAGAATAACAGAAGATTAAATAAAGAAATATAAATAATTGCATTAGTGTGAAACATAACCAAGGAAATTCAACTAGTCATGTAATAACATTGATTTTAAATTAATTAAAAGAATTTGGTTCGAATTAATAAAGTTGTTAAGACGTTAAGAAAAATCAATTATTAAATATTGTCAAAATTGATAGAAATGAGTTTTTAAAACAAATATTATATTATTAATTGATATTCTATTCCTAAAAATCTATGGATCAGAAAAAGGAAATATATCATTATAGGTGTATCTTTAATGGACCACTTGGGGGTCGCTTGGATGAATATAGTAAGTTTGTTAACTATATAATATAAAAATACAAATTGACATGGTAAATGTCAAACTAATTAACTAAGAGTTAAAAATAAAAGATAAGGTTAATAAAATGAACCAAACCTATCAAAAATCTATTGGTTGAAAGGATTTTGACCCATCCACAACTTAGACTTTGAATAATCCACTTTGGATCCATTAGAAACCGAATATGAATTTATTATAAACTAATACTTTATGTTTTTTCTAAAGAGCCCCTCATCCCCCTTATTAAAGGATACTAATTCTAACCAATTATTCATACCTTCAAAGCCTTTTGGATCGGCAAAACCCTGCCCAAATACTCTTTCAACATCCTTCACTTCAACATATAGGCCTTAATGTTATCAGAAAGTCATCCTATGGAGCCCTTTTGATGAAATCAAAAGGAAGAACCCGAAGAAGAGGTAATGTTTTCACAACCCTTTTTCAAGTTCCTTTCTTCTTCAACTTCTTCAATCTTTGTTTTTTATGTTCTAAAATAATAACTCCAGTATATTCTATGTACTGTGATGTTATTATAAATATGGCACAACCATATTCAATATTCTATCCATCCTTTGAATGACATGTCACCATACGTGCGTACGTACGGCTTACCGTCTCCACGTCGGGGTGTAATTATTATACAAAAACATTATTATTTTGATGGGTATGATAATGATGTGTAATTAATGTAAATAATAACAATAACATGATAATTATTATTTATATATGATATACCATCCAATTATATATTATTTTAACATCAAGAGAATGATATTGTCGCTCGTGCGTACGTACGAACTACCGTCTCCACGAACGCGATGAGATTCATTCCCCACCGTATCCATTCAAGTCTAATTCTCATTTGACGATTAAAAATAATGTTTAAGATCTTGATATAATTCTTCATATGAATAAGATACAACCTATTCATAACAAACATGGATTATGTAACAAAACATATAAAAGAGAATGAGTAAGTTAACACCCGAAACGACGATAATACTAAGATATTATTAACAAATCAATGTTAAAAGATCATATATGATATCATATTAATGTATATGATTATTATATAATTCAATAACAATTATTTCACCATTATAAATGAGTTTAAACTACCATCAAACAGGGAAAAGTACAACGTAAGGCTTTATTTCACAATCTTTTCATTATCTGAGGTTGTTTATGCATAATTATCTAATGGGACCTATTTATCATCCACATCCATGTTTCTTAAAAATGTATTTCAAAACATTCTTAATATTTTACAGAATATGTTTTAAATTCATTTATACCTTTATTGAATTTTTATAAGAACTTTATGAAGGAATCATTTCTTTATTTTTTAAACAAGGTCCTTTTTATCCTTTTCGACAGAATTAAGGTTAGAATGTCTTTTTTCAACTTATACGGTGGGTGCGACTATTTTCTGCCATTATAAAATCTTAGAAGCTTCCCTTACAAGCTTATAAGAATATTTTCAAAGTAAATTTTTTCTTTTATAATTATGTCCCTTTTATATGATTTCAAGAAAGAGATATTTCTCTCATATAGTTTTGATTTCATCTATGTCAACATCCTTTGATGGATTTTTAGCTTATTTGAAGTTTCTTTATTACGATACAAAACTTCCATGTTGTATTGAAGTTTTTGTGATATGTTTGACTATGGATGTGTTATTTTAATACCAATAATTTTTTATAGAGAAATTATTGACATTTCGTATGCTAGTTTTAATATGAATGATTATGTTATGTTTAAACCTGTTCATATGAGGAATGCATTGGACATAATAAGTGATGGGTGGAGCCTGCTATAGCTTCTCAATGCATCGGTAGGTCTCAGGAGACAAACTAGTGTCTTGGCATGAGGCCTTGACAAAATCTTATTTGTAGGCTTGGCACAAGCCCTCGGCTACGTGGTAATGATAATCTGACATTATGCATTCCATCATTATAAAATTGTTTATTGATACTGCATGTGATTATTAGACTAGTAGAATATCCATGTGAATAAGTAAATGGAATTATTTCCTTCTCTCTTTTCCATATTATGATGATTTTAAATTTTAAAAGGCTTTTTTTAGTTATACATTTCCTTAAATGTTTATGCATATTTTTGAAAGTTTCCGCTATATTGTTATCTTTACTGTAAATTTGAGCTCACCCCTTTTTATGTTTTATTTTTTCCAGGATTTGAAGAGTATTTTATGAATGACCTGCAGGGATATTATAAGTGGATATGAGTGCGGAGAAAAGATGTTGTTGTAGTTTTCACTTTATGATGCAATGTAAACATTATGAATGTATCTAGTTTTTCCATGGATATTAAACTAATCGGTCTTTCAAGACTCGATATTTTGTGATCATGCCAATGTTATGTAATAATACACCAACTCTGGGTAACTGGGTTCGGGGCGTTACTGTTGGTATTAGAGGATGTTTAGTACAAACCTTGGAAGCTATATTTAGATAAAATCTGATTAGAGAACATAGCCCTAAGATATACTTAGAGAATTAGTATAGACTAACTTCCTAGAATTTTGGTATTATAGAGATTTTGTGAGTTTTCCAAGAAATACATCTCTGTCTGGATACGAGAAGGTAGAGGTGCCTCTGGCAAAGATTTACCTAGGGGTAAAACCCGAAAACACTGCTTTGAGCTAGACTCGAACGGGAATTGGTTTACGACAACGGGTCTTGCTGCACTCTTGGTTATGACACTCCCGGGGGATATGCTTAAGATAATTCTCATTTTCTTTACAAATCATTATGAAGGGTTTATGAGTATATAGTTTTCAAAGAATACATTTTTATGACAATAGATTAAATCCATAAATTTTTTTAATTTATGTTATGTGTTTTATATGTTTGGGATTAGGTATTTCTATTCATAAACTAATCTAGTGTATGCCATTGTATAGAAATGGAACCCAGTAGAAGGAATGTTAACTCCAGCAATACGTATGATCCAAAGAGTAATAAGGATCATATATTTCACTGTACTAAGACAACATTTAGAATGGAAATAGTCTCCCATATATTATCATCATATGAAGAAATAGTATTACGTGTTGATAAGATAAGTAAAGAGTTCTTAGAGTCCCATGGATTTGAAGGGAAGACAGAGATGAAAAGGATTGCAGAGAGAAAGACAGATAAAGGGAAAAATGTAATGAAGGATTTTCCCATATGTGATAATTGTGGAAAGAATCACCTTGGAAAATGATTGAAGCGAATGGGGGTGTGTTATATGTGTGGAGAATAAGGACACCACTTTTGTGATTGCGACGGTATGAAAAAGGTTTCAAATGTACAATTCTTCATCTACAAGGAGTAGGGACACTACGCGAATCAATTTTCAAATCATCATAGTATTCCATAAATGATACTGTTGGATAATAACAATGTTATGATACTACCACAGATGATGAGTAATGACTAGTGCTCTTATGTTATTATTAAAGAATTATTTCATTTGAGTGTTGTATCAAAGATGTACTAGTTATATTAATTATGGAGATAAATAAGGATTGTATCGCAGTACTATTTCATTGAGGATTGAAGATAATATGGTACTATGAAAATCGACTCAACAACAAGTTAAACATTTTTTTTGAAAATACATGGTTGAAGGAAAGGTAATCCTAAATATAGTCTTGAAACTGAGGCAGAAATTTTGGAATAAGAGATGGTAGATTTGGATAAATCATATTGGATATCCTTGACTACATTGGCAATGATTAATGGTTTTTTTGTTTCATCATTGTTGGAATATTCAATGTTTTTGGATATAAGGAATATATCTAATATTTCATAAGGAATAAGTGATCATGAATGTAATCAATAAGGTTTTATGATAATTCATGGTGTTACCATATTTTATAATAATACATGATGAAGGTATTCACATTTTATTACGAGGAAAAAAAGATATTCATTATATTTACCTTCCTTATAAATTTTGGACTGTGAGTTTGGAAAAAAAATTTGGATTAGTCTAAAGGATGGAATAGATTATATTTGACATTTGATACAATTTTTATGGTTAAAGAATTTCTGAATATTATTTTTAGATTGTTATAAAAATGACAACTCGGAGGTCGGGTGACAACCCGTCGCGTCCGGCAAGGCCGTGACACTGGAACCCGCAACCGAATGGCGACAAGTGTGTATCACCTACTACTGACCCACGTGATGTCCTTGTCTGAATAATGTAGTATTTTTAAAGGGTCGGAAAGATTAATTATAAATTCATTTTTTGGAACCCTATACGAATAGGATAAATAGAATATTTTTTTAAGTTATATTATCTTTTAGAGTTAAAGATGAGTTTGTGGTAGAAATTAGTTAATGGATGGAACTCTACATGACAAGTATACACTTTTTTCTTATATTATTCTATGAAGAAATAAATTCTTAAACATTAGGTAAGGAATATTAAAACCAAAAATGGGTTATCCTAATACCTTACGTTTTGTTGAACTGATGGTATTTAAAATCATCATAGATTGGTGGAATTGCGGCGCAAAATTCTATAATTGTTTGTGATTGATGGCCTCAATCACTCCCTATAAATATTTACATTTTTCCTCTTATTATGTGTCTCTAATTTCCACAAATGTTCTCCTAAACATGATAATAATTTGGTAGTGACTTTTTCATTCAGCTTTTCCTATTATTAAAACTAAATTTCATTAACCCAATTTCTGATGTGGGTTTTCCCACAAAGGTATTTTCTATTTCCGACCTTTTATTTTCAAAGAACAATTTCAAATTGCGAGGAATAAATTTATTTAAGTAGGGAAGAATGTAACACCCTAAGATTTCGTAGTGCGTTATTTCTTCAAAATAATTCAATAACTCGCACTACAGGCAACACCAAGTTCAAGCCCACCACGACATACCAAACTAGCCGTTCCAAAGAGGTTATGAATAGTATTAACTGAATTTTGAACATTATATAATAATTATAATTTTTGAATCCATATTACGTGTTTCTTAGACATTATGTAAGAACAAATTCATTTTTTTCAGATAAAAGAAGTAATTTTCAAAAAATGCACTTTTACCAACTTTTAATGGTGAACCCTTTTTAAATCCAATATTTGAAACTTTTATATATTAAATTTGAAAAAAATAAACTTCTTCTTTATAATCAAGAAATAATAATTTAGTTTGATCAATTTTTTAGTTTTTTTTTGATAACATTCATATTTGGGTGAATAGTGAAAAATACTATATTTTAACTGAAAAACACTATTTTAATCAAAATAATTTATAGTGTTAAATTATACATTTGAATGGTTTTCAATTATAAATATATTATATTTTTACTATATAATCCAATTATGGTCATCTTATATAATTTCACATTGAGATTGTACATAAACAAGTGTTAATCTTTTGATAGTTATTGTTTTCTTAAAAATACACCATTTGGTTTTGACAACATAAAATAATTTTAAATTAATAAATCCAATTATAGGATTTTAATTTGGTAAAATGGACTTCATTTTTGGTTTCAGAATATGAAAATTATCTTAGTGTGAAATTTTTTTACTTTGCGGATAACTTTTATATTTTGATAAATAGTGAAAATTACTAATTTTAATTAAAAACAAGATTTTGAATTGAAATAATTAATAGTGATAAATTATAAATTTGAGTGGTTTTAAAGTATATTTAGAATATATTTTTTCCAGTTAATACAATTTTGGTCAATAGACATAATTTTACAACTAAACCGGACATAAACAAGTGTCAATCTTTTGATAGTTATTATTTCTTAAAAACACGCTTTTTGTTTTGATAGTGGGAATTAAATTTAAATTAATTTCTGCCACTTCTATGTTTTGAATTTGGAAAAATGGATTCCATATTTGGAATCAGGATGTCCAAATTTTGTAAATAGGTAACTATTATTTTTATAAATTTGAATAATTACTTCGGTAAATTTTTTATTTACCATGGTTAAAAGGTAAATCAGGTAAATAAGGGTAAAAAAATAATATTATAATAATATTAATTTACCCTAAAACGTGTCCTAAAATTATTGGTTGATACATTTCCGACCATGGGCATCATTGAGTTGATTTTGGGACCCCATGGAGCCACTTGTAGGTGATAATGACACTTTATATTAACTAAGTTAAAGTAAATACAAAAATGACATATGCATATATCTTTCAGAAAAACAATTTTTACATAGGGTTATATATGTTATATTTTCGACTATAAATATTAATTAGAAATAAAAAATTATTTTCTACATAATGGTATTTTATTTAAAATTTCTATACATTGAATAATTAAGTTTATTTATAACACAATAATGATGCAATATTTTCCTTATTAATGAATGAATCAAATAACTAGTATTATAAATGTTAAAATAAATATAATTTGAAAGTTTTGACTTCATAAAAGACTTTTATTGGTTAATATGACATGTTAGGGCTGCTTAAATGAATTTTTTTAGAATTAATAAAGTTCTTAATACATTAATAAAAATCAATTATTAAATATTGCCAAATTGCCAGAAATGAGTTTTTAAAACAAATATTATATTATTAAATGATATTCTATTGCTAAAAATATATGGTTTTTCCAAAGGACTTATATCATGATAGTTGTATCATTAATGGACCACTTGGGGGGTCTCTTGGATGTATATAGTAATTTTATTAACAATATAATATAAAAATACAAAGTGACATGGTAAATGTCAAACTAATTACTTAAGAGTTAAAAATAAAAGATAAGGTTAATATAATGACCCAAACCGGTCTAAAATATATTTTTTGTAAGGATTTAGACCCATACCCAACTTATACTTTTAATAATCCAATTTTGAGCCATTAAAAAACCGAATATAAATTTATTATAAATTAATACTTTATGTTTTTTCCTAAAGAGCCCATCTTCCCCCTTATTAAAGGACACTACTTATAACCAATTCATCGTACCTTAAAAGCCTTTTGGTTAGGCCAAACCCTGCCCAAATACTCTCTATACTTCCTTCACTTCAACCGAGAGGCATTAGTGTTATCATAAAGCCAACCTATGGATCCATTTTTATCAAATAAAAATGAAGAACCTGAATAAGAGGTAATGTTTTCGCCACCCTTTTTCAAGTTCCTTTCTTCTTCGACTTCTTATTTCTTTTTTATTTACATTCTAAAATAATAACTCCAGTATCTTCTATATAATTTGATGTTATTATAAATATGGTACAACCATATTCAGTATTCTATCCATCCTTTTAATGACATGTGACCATACATGCGTACGTACGGCTTACCGTCTCCACGTCGCGGTGTAATTATTATTAAAAAACATTATTATTTGGATTGGTATGATAATGATTCTGTATATATTATATACCATCCAATTATATATTATTTTGACATCAAAAGAATGAAATTGTTGCTCGTGCGTACGTACGGACTACCGTCTCCACGAACGTGATGAGATTCATTCCCCATCGTATCCATTCAAGTATAATTATCATTATATGATTAAAAATAATGTTTAAGGACCTGATATCATTATTAATATGAATAATATACAACCTATCTATAAAAAACATTGCTTATTTAACGAATCATATAAAAGAGAATGAGTAAGTTAACACCCGAAACGACGATAATACTAAGGTATTATTAACAAAGAAATGTTAAAAGATCATATATGATATCATATTAATGTATATGATTCTTGTATAAATTAATAACAATTATTTCACCATTATACAGGAGGTTATCCTACCATGAACCAAGTAAAAGTACAAGGTAAGGGTTTATTTCACAATCTTTTCATTATCTGAGGTTGTTTATACGTAATTACCTACTGGGACCTCTTTATCATCGACATCCATGTTTCTTAAAAATGTATTTCAAAACATTCTTACTATTTTACAGAATATGTTTTAATGTCATTTATACCATTTATTGACTTTTTATCATATGTTTATAAAGGAATCATTCCATCATTTTCCAAACAAGTTCATTTTTAACCTTTTCATCAAAATTAAGGTTAGAATATCTTTTTTTAACTTATACGGCGGGTGTGGTTATTTTCTACCATTATAAAATCTTTTAACCTTCCCTTAAAATCTTATAAAAATATTTTCAATGTAATTTTTTCTTTTATAAATATGTGACTTTTAAATGATTTCAAAAAAGAGATATTTTTCTCAAATAGTTTTGATTTCATCTATGTCATCATCCTTTGATGGATTTTTAGATTATTTCATGTTGATTTATTATGTTACAAAACATACATATTGTATTAATGTTTTTGTGGTATGTTTGACTGTGGATATGATATTTTTATACCATTCATGGTTTTTGGAGAAAGTATTGACATTTCGTATGCTAGTTTTAATACGAATGTTTATGTTATGTTTAAACCTGTTCATACGAGGAATGTATTGGACTTAATAAGTGATGGGTTTAGCCCGCTATAGCTCCTCGATGCATCGGATGGTCCCATGAGACAAACTAGTGTCTTGGCATGAGGCCTTGGAAAAAATATTATTCGTAGTCATGGAACGAGGCCTTGGCTACGTGGTAATGATAGTCTGGCATTATGCATTCCATCATTATAAAAGTTGTTATTGATATTGCATGTGATTATTTGACTAGTATAATATCCATGTGAATAAGTAAATGGAATTATTTTATATTATCATTGCCATATTATGTTGAATTTCAAATTTAAAAGGCTTTTGCTTTAGTTATACATTTCCTTAAATGTTTATTGTTATTTATGAAAGTTTCCACTATATTGTTATCCTTACTGGGCATTTGAGCTCACCCTTTTCTATGTTTTATTTTTTTAAGGATGTTAAGAGTATTTTATGAATGACCTGCAGGGATAGTATAAGAGGATATGAGCATGGAGACAAGATGTTGTTGTAGTTTTCACATTATGATGAAATGCAAACTTTATGAATGTATCTAGTTATTCCAAGGCTACTAAACTAATTGGACTTTCGAGACTTGATATTTTGTGATCATGCCAATGTTATGTAATAATGAACCGAATCTGGGTAACTGGGGTCGGGGCGTTACAACCAAGGTATGAAGTTTCCTAGGATTGGAAGGGTACTATTAGAAGTTTTTACATGACTATTCTAGGATATTGTCACCCTTGATAGATTTGACACAAATGGGGAAGCCATTCATGTGGATAAAAAAGTGCCGACAGTGCTTTTGGGAGCTACGATAGAGGTTGAAGAGCACTCTCATCCTAATGTTACCAAAGGAATGTGTCAAGTACATTGTGTTCTAAGATGCATAAAAGACATTTCTTGGTTGTGTCCTAATGTATGGGAAAGCGGTGACTACCTATGGTTCATGCCGGTTTAAACCACATGAGAATAATTATGAAACCCTTGAACTTGTTCTAGAAGTGTAAGTATTCACTTTGAAGATGTTGAGATGCTACCTGATGGTCGAGTGGTTTATTTTCTACTTTGATCATAAGATTCCCAAGTATATCTTCTCTCATAAGGAACTAAACATAAGATAGAGGAAATGGCAAGAGTTCCTCTAGGACTATGACTTCGATTTTTTCTATAATCCTGGGAAGGGAAACATGGTGGAAGATACGCTCTGTAGGAGATCTAGATTGCATTTGCTGAATCAGGTGTCAGGGTAGGTGGTCACATTGAAGATATTCATTGTGGATGTAGATAGAGAAGCTTACCTATAATAAATGGATTTCAAACTTCCACTATTACAGTTAGTTATGGTGGGACATCATGGGGATACCGATTTAGAGACCCTACATGCTCAATTTTCTATAGGGCATGCTCCAGATCAATATTCTAATGGTAGGGCGAATGTTTTTCTTTATATAGGGTTCACAGTTGTATCATTGTATTTGTGGGAGGAGGTTCTGGGAGAGTTCTATAAATCCCCTTTGGTGGTACATCTAGGTGTGGTGAAGATGTACCCGGACCTCCGTCATTAGTTTTGGTGGATTGGAATGAATAATAATGTTATCGAGTTCATATCACGAAGCCTCACTTATCATTAAGTGAAGGCTGATCACCAGGTTCCAGCAAGTTTAGCTTAACCCCTTGAGTCTCCAGAATGGAATTAGGATAAGATATTGATGAACTTTGTCTTAGTTTTAAAATGTATGTGTCGGGGAAATGATTCCATTTGGGTGATTTTTGAATGACTCACTATGTCGTCCCACTTCCTAACTATCTTAGAGAAGAGTTTTATTGAGATCTTGGGAAGCCTCTATGTGTAGGAGATAATTAGGCTCCATGGAGTTCCATTGATGATATTTTAATATCGTGATTCTCACATTACATTTTGGTTGTGTAAGGGATTGCATGATGGTTTTTGGAATCCGTTATACTTGATAATAGTGTTCCACACAATGTCTTCCATGTGTTTCGTCTGAGGAGGTACATGCATAACCCATCACACATCATCGACCGGGGAAAGCTATACATCAAGGATGGGGTGGATTTTTCTGAGTACCTAGTGGAGATTGAGGATCGATAAGAGAATATCTTCTGTGGGTGGTTGATTCCTCTGGTGTGTGTCCGGTAGCAACACGGGAATCTCTAGGAGAGCACATGGGAGTGGGAGGAACCGATTCATGCTCAGTAACCTCATCTGTTTGACTTGAATTGTTTTGGATTTTGGGGATGTAAAGACCCAAGGCGGGGAGAATGTAAAATCTCCAAATTTCTGATGTATTATTTTTATAAATTATATGGATTAATTTAGAGACCATTCACTGAGACGGCATGTGATTCCGAGATCCGATTTTCGGGGAATGATTATTTGAAGAATATTATACCATTAATAGAACCTGTGTGATGTTCTCCTGAAAAATTTGAACAACTCTTAAATTGGTTCCCAAATTATAAATACAAGGGCACTCTTGATCTCAGAGTAGTGGATTTACCATTGGTGCAATAATCTTTTGTCAGTGCAGGTGGTTTGTAGAAAAATCCATGGAGGGAAAAACTGTAAATAAAATATTTTTATAACAAAAATATTTTTTTAACACAATGAAATTCCTTTTAATTAATCCTTTTTCGAGAATTCAGGTTTATCACCATAACACTATAATTCCTCTGATGCATGGAGAAATATCTCTTTTGAATAATCGATGATGGATAATGGATTGATGACTGAAACACAATCAATTAGAAGGAAAATCACCAACGATTACGAGGCAATGATCACTTGTCAATGATCGGTCCAAATCATGGTAGGGTATTTTCTCTTTTGTGTATTCCCTATTCTTAATTTCCATGATGAATTCGGGTCAATCCACAAACATAGTGATCTGCGGTTTGATCATTGCAGGACGGGCAATAATTGATGGGATTTTTTGTGGGTTTCCTTTATTTGTTGTTCATTATTCATTATAATGAGAATAAATTGAGGATGCTACAAAAAAAGTTTTATGTTCATTCCTATGGGTGTTCATTGTGCATTTCTCACCCTGTTCTTCACCATTGGACCCCCGTGGCCATGGTTTGACTTTCCAGGTGGCTCCAAACGTGTTTGGAATGCCGAATTTGAAGAAAAAATATAAAAGAGGACAAATATGAGTAGATTGGGACATGAGGATCCTAGATCTGCCACAGTCTCAAATTTCAGGCATCAGACGATGCTCAGTGGTCTGCAAAAGGGACTACAGGTGTGGTTTTTTCATGGTGATCTGACAAGACCAGGAGTCATCACGACAAGGTGCGACAGCAGTGGGGCGGTGATCTGAGGCAGTGATGGTGATGCGGCAGGCGATTGTGGGTTGTGGAGGGGCCTTGGGGAATGATGGGGCCACATTGTATAATGAGGGAGTCCTCATGGGATGCAAATCGTGGATGCGGTGGGCTGCATGTGGCGGCCCAAGCAGCCCACGTGTAAGAGGCCCGAGCCAGGGGAGACTGGTTGGCAACAAGATGAATAGGATGTGCCCAGGTGGAATGGGTCGAGTGGAGAAAAGGGTTGGGATGAGAAATGGGCTTGGAATATTGGGTCAAAATGAGAAATTCAGATCAGACCTAGCAGTTGGGACCCAGTCAGTCCGGTCAAATCCAATGAATCTGGGTCGGACCCAGGTCGGACCATGGGTCGACCATGTTGGTCGACTGCCACAGAATCTCAAGCTGTTGTGATACATATTGACTATATATGATCTAATGGTGGGTGTATTTACCATGGAGGGTCAACCACGGAGCATATTTACTATGGACGGTTGATCGTGGGGTGGAACGAACATGGCGGTCGACTGCCACGGTTAGTGGACCGACCATGTGGTCAGTCCACAGGCCCAGTGACCCCCTTTTGATTCATTAAACTACGATAACTTTCAATGAGGGTGTCCATTTTATTATTCACGAATGGAATTATAACCCTATCATTGAGATAGTCATTTCTAAATAATGTGGGTAGTTTTTATCTTGGACTAGTATATGTGGAGGTCATTCCCTTTGGTCCTTTCCTTGATGGTTCAATACAACATTATGTCCACATCACAAGACTACAATCCCCTCTGGAGGTTGAGTCCCATATAGAGTCATGTATCCCTATCCAATATTGGAGTATAATCCTCTATAACCCCTAGTGGTGTTTTTTTGGAATCCACATAACCACCGAGAGCTGGGAGTTGGTCCTCTATCTAGTGGTCCACATTAATAGGGTTAGTAGTATTCCCCCAGGTTTTTGGAAGGATCCCCTAGGTTGTGAATTGATTCAGATTGGTTTAATGGAATTCCCAAGGGTGTTGGGGAGGATACCATATCTGTGTATCATAATATTCCATGACCAATACATTCTCATTTGGGAAGGGTCCAAATGAGCTAGACCTATTTGTTAGTGTTTCTGATTATATAACAACTAGAGGAGTGAGTTATCCTAGAACGAGCATGATTCGAGTAGAATTTTTTGGATATAAATTAGTGGTGGATTAACTCTAGACATTTTATCTTGGATTGAGTATATCCGAATAATCTTTTTATATGTACTCATGACATATACTATTATGGAGCTAATTGTACTTTCCATTTTTGTATTTATTTCATGGTATTTTTTGTGATATTTTACTTTATGGTTTCTGGGTGTCCTAATTAGTATTGTTATATTCACCCATGAATAGGATTTTGCCACACGTGTAGTGTCTTTTGTAGATGATCGACCATTTGATGGAGTCCTAGGTTGACCAGGACTAGATGGTGCATAGTGAGGTCAAAAAACTGAGGTGTGTTCCCGTAGTTCAGATAGTATTCATAGTTCCTCTTTTTCTACAGGATGGACTTATAGTTACAGAAACATTCTAGTGGGCTTGTATTATGGACCTGTTTACATTACAACACATTTAATATCGTACTCTTATTGTGGGATATAGTGGTTCCCATGCATTGTTTACTTAGTGTTTTTACATTTCAGAATTTGTGTCATAGAGGTGTGTATGTGTGTATACATATTTTATGCTAATGCCTCCCATTTGTGGGATATTCCTACTAGGTTCTAGTCACCATCCCCTGGCCTATTGGAGGAAATATTGGGGGTAGTCATGATGTGGGCCCCTCCGACATGGGTCTTGACAAGCATGAAGTCGAAGCATGTTGTTGTTTTATTTATTAATTATTGAATGAATCAATACACATATTTATCAACGTATTTCATACAATTCATATCATATTTTTTATTTTAGACATGGAAGTTTAAAAATTCTGAGTTATACTCATATCCTATTCGGTTTTTTGTTTGGTACCTGAGAAGACTACTTGGATGTAGGTTTCCACATGGGAAAAGGACCTTGATGTTGATTTTTTTATTGCTGGATGGGTAAGAGTTTGGAGAGGGGACCACGTGGGGTTTAAGATGAGAAATTTTGAGTCTTTATTTTAGGCTTCTAGTATTTTAATTGTATTGTTTCTAGCAGGAAATTTATATACATTCCCACAAGTCATTACATTATTCATTTATTATTTATTAGATTATTCAGTTTTCTCTTATTTTTTACTTCTAGTATGTCAATAATCAGATTTTTTTGTTTATATGGTTTGTATACTACTATAACACTTCATAATAGGAGGTATATTATCCCCAATATACATTTAACACCCCCACTGCTCGTCGATAGCCTATGACAAATGGGGAGGTGCGCTTGAGGTCATGTAACTGAACCTCCTTGGAAACAGGAGAGCGTTTAAGACTATGAGACAATACAAAGTGGCATCAAATGAGTTGATTTTTCGTTCTTCTACTTTACTAGTTATAAATGGTATAAAGTATACGAGTATATTTCAGGTCATAGTAATGATATTCATCATGGAAGTAGTTAACTCATATACAAAGGGTAATCTATGTGCCCAGGGATGGGATTATTGATGTGTTGTGTGCTTATTACAGTTGACGTTATTTTACCTTGGGTGATTCACTTACTGTGTGAGGTTATTGTTTTATGATGTCAGTGTTTGTTGATATATGTACTTGTGTCTTAGTATGGTGCGAGATGTGAATACATGCCTCATAATTGGGACATAAAGATATATTGACATACATTTTTCATGATAGGGGTATATTTATTTTTTCATTTCATATATAATTTCCCATTGATCTGTGATATGGGATATCTATTTCACAGGTTAAATGAAATGAATTGATGTCTCTTATTAAAACACATGTAATCCATGTTTAGGGAGACCATGATTCATTTGTTCTCTTTTATAATCAAATATATTGAGTTGAATTTATTGTTATCCAATTCTCTAAGATGTGTGTTTTTCATATAGAGAAAAGTCTTCATCATCATATTTTCCTTGAGCATAAGGATAGTGTAAATAAACACAATCCTTATATAGATGAAATAGAGATTACTAGAGTTCTTGAGGATTATATGGATGTTAAGCTTCACAACAGCTTCAGAAGGGTCTTGTGATCCATGTAAAGGGAGATTGTCCATACCATTCCTTTGATGTATGAGCTAACAAGAGAGTTTCAACTACAAAATACACCAATATTAACTTGGGAAGGAGGACCCCAAATAGGTGAGTTCTTGTTCGAGTAATTCCAGATGGTATTCAAGCATCTTGAGACACTTGCAGATAGATGGGTGAAGCTTTATGAATATATTCTTGATGAACCAACTAAGCATTGGTCAGATATTATGGAGGAATATGGGAAGTATGAAGAGAAATCTTGGAAGGACCTAGATACAAAGTTACATATCCACTTCCATCCTCTAAATTTTAGGGATGAAAAATCACATGGGTTATTGAATCTAACATAGGAGTTCATGTCCGTGTTGGACAATGTTGGACATTTCACAGACCTAAAACACATGTTCTATCCATGTAAGCTGATGAGATCTCTAGGGTGATACATTTTCTGGAAGGTCTTTACTATGAGATCAGGTCGTAGGTGAACATCATCCTTTTAAGTAGATTTGAGGGTGTTATGAACCAAACAATCATGATAGAAGGAAATTTGAGAGTTGATCTGAGTGGAATCCATCCTATTTCTACAAAGAAAGCTCAGAGTTCTTCTTAAAGTGGATAGAAGAACTCCAATGATTGTTTCTTCCAAGGAAGTAGTGGTCAAAGTAGTCAGTTAACTGTAAAACCGTATCAAGACCATTTTTAATTATAGTGCTATTAGTGTGGAATGTTTATCCACAAGCACCCACAGTGTCCATACCCCACATTAGAGTGTCATATCTATTGAAGACTGGGTCATATTCAGAGGTTTTGTGTGAAATTTACACAGAAGATCAGTGGAAGGGGATCAAGAAAGACATCCGAGTTGGGAAGGGGCACAACTACCCCTCAGCAGGAAGGTTGCAGGAGTTCCATTGACCATTCATGATGAGGTAGGTGGCATGCTACATCAGTGCTTGATCAGTAGTACCTGCAATGGGAAATAGATTATGGTAGTCAGACTAGAGCCTAGGGAATAGGGATAAATCATGTATATGTCATACATACTACTTTGACTATTAGAGATGCAAGATCATAAACCATTACAAGTATGATTATTATATCATCAACCTTGGACAGTGTTTTTTTGGATACATGATCACTACATTCTATTATATTTTATCTTTTTTCAAATAGTTTGGGCTTTAATGTTAAAATAGTGGATGGTTATTTTACCATCAACATGCTATTGGGAGTCATGTTAGATAATATCAAACGTTGCAAGGAATGTTCTCTAGATATTGGTGGTTAGCATTTTCTTGGGAACAGTTCATCCTAAAAATGATCGGATTAGACTTCATTCATGGTATGGATTTGTTAGTTCTATACTAGGATCATATTGATTTTTTACAAATGAGAGTTAACTTCCTATATCCAGAAGTATATATCCATTCTCACCAAGGTGTGTGGGATCTTCAGACTGGTGGTGCTAGAAAAATTCAATATAGATTGTATTGTATCCCATATCAGATATAAAGTATTGATCTAGATGATGGTGGAATATTGCATCATTATATTCATCCAATGGTAGAACATTTTAAATTTGTTTTACCTAAATTCTTCTATGACTTACCACCTGAGAGATTTATTGAGTTCATGATCGAGTTGGTTTCAGGGGAAGTTCCAATTTCTATCCTACCATAAAGAATAGAAACAGTGGAGATTCAGGAGATGAAAGTTCCATCGGAAGATCTAGAATCTATAGGCTTCATATGGCCTGATACATCTCCTTGTGGTTCTCCAGTTCTACTTTCTATGAAGGATAATGGATCTTTATTCTTATGTGTTGATTATTGGAGGTTAAACCAGATGAAGGTAAAGAACCGATATCCACTTTAACACATTAATGATCTTTCCTGTCAATTGAGAGATGCTATGATCTTCTCCAATATTTATATGAGATCGGGGAATCATTAGTTGTGGGTTATACTATTAGACATATCTTAAACAACTTTTAGGAGAAGTTATGGCTTGTTTTAATTCATATTGAATCCATTTGTGTTATCTAATGGACCAATAGGATTCATGGACAAAATGAATAGGATATTAAAACCTTTACTAGACGAGTTTGTGGTGGTTTTTGTCAACGATATCTTTGTGTAACCCCATTTAGCAGATGATCATGCCAAACATCTTGACATCATCCTGAGTACATTGAGAGGGCATCTTTTTTATGCTAATCTAACCAAATACAATGTTTCGATTAATAAAGAGTACTTCCTAGGACATTTCAACTTAGAGGATTTCATTTCATTGGAACTAGAGAAAATTTCAGAAATTATATCTTGGGAATAACATAATAAAGTCTTTAAGATGAAGATATTTCTAGGTTTAACATGATATTATCGGTTATTTATTTAGGATCTATCCTGATTGGAAACACGAATGTTTGGGATGAACAAGAAATGGGTTACGTTGGTTTGGTCTGATGCTTACAAGACTGATTATTAAGATATAAAAGGCAGACCGACCTTAGTACCTATCCTCACGTTACCTATGATGGATAAATCACATGTCGTGTACTATGAAACATATAGAGTTGGGATCAGAACATTTATAATGTAAGAGTAATGAGTGGTTGCGAATGGATCCAGACAATTGAGACTATATGAGAGGAATTATGCTAATCACCATCTAGAGTTAGCAGCATTGGTACATGTCATGAGATTTTGGATACACTTTCCCATGGGTGAGAGGTTTGTGGTATACACGGACAATAAGATCCTCAGGTACCTCTTTTCTCAACCAGAACTGAAACATCAATAGAGGAGGTGGGTAGAGTATCTATATTTTCTTGACTTAGAGTTAAATTGTACAACAGGAAAGGGAAACATCATTGCAGATCCCTTGAGACACGATAAATAGATAGAGTAAGTATGGTAGTCATGTAATAATAAGTTGATAATGGCCCTCTTCAAATAAATGTTTCTGGATGTTCAGAAGTCAGTGGGTTGGGTAGCTCTAATATCAACATGTATTATACCCATGCTTTTAGACTAGATTAGGATAGAGTAATTATTTGATCCAGAGAGCTTAGTTATGAGAGAAAAATTATATGGTGGGGATACACCATCAGGATGGTCTCTCGGCTATGAAAATTCTATTCTTTTCCATGGTCGTGTATGGGTTCCTATGGGCTTACACAAGGAGCTGATGAGGGAGTTTCTAGTTGGGTGATGTATCTTGTTTTAACAAAGATGTATAAAAATCTCAGTTGATAATAATTGTGGTTAGGATTGAAGATGGAGGTGGAATGATTTGTGTCTATATTATTCACTAATTAGTAGGGTAATGATAAGAATAATTGGCCTGTTGTGATTTTTTCACCTTTTCTGATTCATGAGTGGAAATGGGATGATGTAATTATGGTTTTTGTGATAGGATTACCCAAGATAAATCATAAGTATGATGTTTTATGGTTGATTTTGGATTTATTGAATAATTTATCCCACCTTTTAATGATCATGGAAACCTTCATAGTTGATGATATGAGATGTTTTTATGTGTACGAGGTAGTTCGATTGGATTGTGTTCTGAGGAGTATAGTTTTAGACAGATATACTCATTTCACATCCTGTTTCTAGTAGGGTCTTTAGAAGGCTCTAGGATCACGTGTTCTTTTGAGAATCTCCTAGCATTCACATATTGGTGTTCAATCTGAATGAACTACTATGGTTCTAGAGGATATGTTATGAGACCATGTTTTGGATTTTGGTCGTTCGTGGGAGAAACATGTGGAAATCACTGATTTTACATATAATAATAACTTCCTGGAATAGATTCAAATTGAACCTATTGGAAATTTGTATGGAAGGATGTTCTGTTTTTCTCTTTGGTGGCCAGAGGAAATTAAGTCACCACTCGTTGGGCCTAGTCTCGTTCCGGAGACATTAGTGCATTTTTAGTTGACTAGAAAATGGTTGATGATCATGTAGAGTAGGAAAAAATCATATTATTGTCATCAAATATGACCTATATAATTTGTGTTTGGTCATAATGTTTTCCTTTGGGTGCCTTCTATGTTATGGAAACATCATATTAAGAAACAAGGAATGCTAGAACCTAGGTTTTGGCGGGTCCTTCAAGATAGTGGGAAGGGTTGGTCTAGTGGAATACCATTTAACCATTCCAAAAAGCTATAGTTTCATGCATTATGTGTTCCACATGTCAATGTTATACATATATCATCTAGATCCTCCCCATGTGACAGACATAGCAGAAATCTAGCTTTGTACCGACTCATCCTTTAATGAGAATCCGATACGGGATATTGAGCTTAGTGAGAAATGTATTTAGGATAGGAAATTACCAGTGATATAAGTGAAGTGTAAGTATGTGTTTATTCAAGAGGATACATAGAAGGGAGAATCTAATATGTGAACATAGTGGTCATAATTATTTTTAGAGACCTCATAGTGACACTTATATTATCTTGGGGAAGAGCAGTTATATGGTTAGTAGGTTGTATGTTCTCATCTTTTTCCATGTACATCACCCTTTGTGTTTTTATTTGAGTCTTTTTAGTTCAATATTATTTAGAGATGGATATCCTTTTTTAGTCAATGGGGAATAATGTTCAAGAATGTATTCTTGTTTGAATTAATGGAGTTTGGGCATAAATGGGTTAAGGGTTTCATGGGTTCTTAGTAAGTTGATAAGAATTAAAGGATGTTCGAGTTATTTAAATGGAAAATGGGATGAAAAATAATTTGAAAAACATTTAAACAATGTGTAAATGGATTACACATCATGAAATTGTTTGGGTGTTTAAATTTAATAAATCCAAGGAAACAGGTTTTTCAATGTATTCCATTAAAAATATTGACATGACATCTAACTACATTACAGACATTGTAATTCCCCAACATATTTTTTATGTATTATTCATGGATGAATATCATTCTATTTATACTATAACCATCGCCTCTTTACCCTAGGGTATCGTCCAAGTGAATATAGAGTTCCAAAATCCATTTTGAATGCCCTGCTTAATGCATTTGATCTATTTTAAGTGCATTTGTTCATGTTTTTGTTCTCTCCTTTAGTTCACCAAACGTTTTGGTGAAATACATTGATCGTATGCATTGTTGATTTTTATAATGATAATTTTTGATCTAGGTACCTCTTTGTGATCATACACACCTTCTTCATTATGGTTTTTTCCATTGAAATCATTGTTGGGTCGTCTGTTAGAGGTAGGGGTCTAAATCTTAACCCAATGGTTGGATAATTTACAAGTTTATGAAATATTGTGGCTGTGATAATGTATAATTCAACAATATAAATTAAATAATGAATGAGATTATTCCTTGAATTCTTTTGGATTCAACTGGATTCTTTCATGGCTTATGGTTCCCCGTTGGGTGAGAAAACCTTGAAAATAATTGAATTTGTTAAAGGATTAAAATGTTTTAGTATGACATGAGATCTTAAGTGATTGACTGGTATAAAATCTGTAAGTGGTGGAATATTACTTATTGATATAACATTTAATAAATTTTGATTCAAATTTAAAGTGGTATTTGGATGAAAATGGTAATTTAAATAATTAACCATTGAAATATATGATGTGATATTATGATATCCATGTTGTCTTGAAGGAATTGTGTCCCATGCTCAATTTCTTATATATCAGGCTCCACTTGAACACTTTCCAAATAATTTGATGTAATGTAGATATTGAGTGCGTTTGGCCCAGTACCATGTTTTAATGCTTATAGAGGGTAGGAAATTCCCAATCCATTGTTTTAATGCTTATAGGGATTTGACCGGATGCTATAGTGCTTATAATACTTTGACCCGAATTGTTTTGACTATACCATGGTAATTTGGTTGTGGTTGGCATGGTCATAAGACTTTATCATAGGTAATCCAACATGGTATCAAATAAGGTTATTTTACCTTGATTATATGGTTTTGGTTGACATGTTTGTAAGATATGTTCATAGATATTCTGGCACGAATCCTATGTATGATGTTGTGGTATTTTATTAATTTTTTAATTAATTAATACACCTGTTTACCACTTTTTTGCATACAATTATTATCACAATGGTTAGTTTAGGCATGGAGGTGTCGACTAACTGAGTTATACTCACTACTAATTCTTACCTCCATTTGGTACCCAAGATGATTATATGGATGCATGTTTGGACAAGGGAAAACCACCTTATCGTTGATTGTTTTCTTGCTGAATGGGATGGATTTTGGATATGGGACTTATGCAGGGTTAGAGATCATAGATTTTTGAGTCTTTATTTTAGTTTTCTAGTATTTTATTTGGATTTTTCTAGTATAAAAGTAGTTACATTCCAACATATCATTAAATTTTTCCTTTTTTATTTATTGGATAATTCAATTGGATCTTAATATTTTCTTTCGCTATGTCTAAACATTGATTTCATTTTCTATAGGGTTTATTTTATAATACTTTGATAGTTCATACCTGTGAGTATAGTTTCTCCACTATACATTTCATACCTCTACTAATAGTAGACATCCTCTAGCATAAGGGAGGTGCACTTGAGGTCTCATAACCAACCCTTTTTGACCTCATAAGAGAGTGTCAAATTGAGGGACGTTATAAAATTCATTTTGTTACGATGATCACATGGGAATTTTAAAGAACTAAATTATCTTATTTTTGCACAAAAGTCTATATAATGATGAACCAAAATACTTTTTACATGTGTGTATGATCTCGAGGGTTCCTCACTTAGTTCCTTCATGCTATAATGATTCAGTGATGAGTCATGAATGTTGGGATCACATCATTCCACCTAGGTGTCGTTTTATTATTTCTCTTAATTTACTCATTCTTAAATTCAATCTTGAAAAGATCCACAAGAGAATTCAAAAATTTACATTATTAATATTTTGTTCTGACATAGTTTTGGTTGAATTTTTGTTCATACTAATATCGATCACTTATGATGCATCCAAATCACATCATGTGGTATATGGGTCATTATATACAATTTAATTTGAACATTTTTAATTATTTTTTACATAATTAAATTAGAGGGATTAGATATTGTCCCATTTCCACACAAAATTTATAAAGAGGATTTTAGATTTCTGTGAATTGACACCAGGAAGTGGAGTAGAATTTCGAGAGAGAGAGATGGAAGAGGTATGGCATGCGCCATACACATGATGAGGGGAGGGGATTAATATGGGAAATGAATTATTATAAAAAAAATAGAGAAACTTATGTGGAGGTTATAATACACTACCATTTCTAACTACACCAGTAGAGCAGTGGGGTTGTACCCTACATGACCTGCACCTCAAATTATGATAAATCACTTTTATTCATGATTTTTATTATGAATTTAATTGTTTATTAGTTAATTTGTCTAATTTTTATTTGTTTTAATAATTTATGGTAGGAATACCATATATTTCAATTTGGGAGAATTTTGAAGAAAAATTGTAATGAAATGGAAATAAATTCATGTGAAATCCTACCAAAATATGATTAACTCACATGGAGACCTACGTATTTTAGATTAAATCCTAAGTTAGTAGTTGTGTAATGATATTCATGTCAATTTGATGTCTACGTAAGGAATATCACATAGAGCCTATCCCACATAGGGATTGAGAAGCACAAAAGAGGCTAGTTGACTCACATATTAATAAAATACATGGTGAATTCATCACATCAGAATAAACTAAAGGCCCTAGACCTAAGGTTTGAATAAATATATGTTTTAGAGGTCCACTTAAGAATAAGCATGGTGGGAGAAATCACCGTTCAATAATAATTCACATGGGAACCCATGAAATATCTCTCTATGTAGGAATAAAATGGATATCATGTCATAATAATTCAGGCCAGAGACTAAATATGTATGATTAAATGAATGCATTATGTGTGATTAAATGAATCCACACCACTATTTGTGTGATATTAATTCTTCATCATGTGATATAAAATATGGGGTAACAAGGCCACATAAGATTAAAATGAATATGTTTAAGATGAAACTGAAAGATTATTTCTTTGTGAGTCACTGTAGTAGATTAATAAAGAAGAGGAAACAACTCATTCCTCATCCTACAACCCTTTCACTATGAACACCTAAATACATGGGATATTTTGAAATCCATGAATTCATTTATGCCATTGTTTTGGGAGGATTCTCTATGATGGGACAATAAGAATTTAGATAGAGGAAAAATGAATATTCATAATTAAATTATTATTCCAGGAGGATGTATACTATGTCTAGTAGCATTGCTTAAATAATGTTTTTGATGAAGAAGAAGATGGTTCTATGAAGTGAATATGATGGATTCAATGTGGATATATTCACTTGTTTCATGATCATGTGAATGTTATAAATTTAAGGTGGAGAAAAATATCTTGTTTCTCATGAGCCTATTTTGTTGCACCATGATAATATATCTACATAGAATATTGCCTGATGATTATATCCTATTTTATGGAACATTGAATATATTTTTTTAATAGATTATTGGTATTATTTTATGTATAATTTTAAGGATCCTTTATTATGTTTTATTTTGTTTTAGGTAAAGATACCTGGAGTTATATAAGAAGGATTCTTTTTGTAAAAATAAAGGTTATAACTGAACATAGAATATAATATTTTTAGGAGGTTAATTTTTGGTGAACTTGGCTATATGTTAGAAGGGTATAATTTTTTTAATTTGATATAGGGATTTTTTAAGTCTTCACATGGATAGAATGGGGTTGTAATTTTTTTTGGAGATGAGTTTCGTATAGAAGGTTAATTTAATATTGAAGTATTTTATTTTTAATGGTAGTTTTATTAGGTTTTGTTCATTCACCTTTTCTTCAATATCTCTTCTGAACTCTTCATGCTTAAATATTGTGTGTTAATGGTTGATATACTTTATAATTCATTAATTTTGTCTTATATTATTTCATTAACATTGGGATGTTTTTGTGACATATGTTAAATAGAGTTTCTGTCACCTGATTTCTAAAAAAATAGAAGTAGTTGACCATATAAAAAGGAGAGATTATTACTTAGAGAGTGAATGATTGACCATGAGTTTTCTTAGATCTGATTCCAAAAATGACATGAATAACCATTTAAAAACGTTTATGATTCAATATCTCATGAACCTATATTTATAAAAAATCAATGCACTCCAAACTCATAGTATTATTATTTATTAGTATATTTTATTTTTAATTATATTCATCATCTTAATTATTGTATTAGGAATTTTCATGCTAAGTACTAGTCTCTCTGGGTTTGAACATGGACTTGTGAGGTATTATAAATAAGTTTTTTTTGTTCTAAGGAAGTGTAATATAAATTTTTGAAATTAATTCCCAATGAGAATTAATAATGACTCTTAGGCCACCAATGCTTTTGGTATCATTACTTAGGACTAGGGACATAGTAAAAGCTTATGTTCTATATATTAGGATAAAAAATTCTCATCCCTTTATATTTTTTAATTTTAGTTTAGGTTATTTTATTTTTTATAATATTATGTATTTATGGTTGTGATGGAAGGTTCTGAATGAATCCTGAGTGATCACATTCATTTTTCTATATATGTTTCAAATATTGTACATAACATTGATCAACTCAAGGTGAAGGTATACAGATAAGGATATGTCCCATATATGTACCCAAGTGATGATGAGATACTCATATATTACATGGAGTGAGTGTTCAAATAGGCATGTAAAGACATGGAAATAAAACCAAAGGTGGATTATGGATCAATGGATGTACCCAAGGTGGATGATGTATTTGAGACCAAACATAATGAGAAATTTAAATGGGAGGATGAGATTGAGGTTGAATATTAGGTTATTTTTAATGATTAATCCAAATTTGAAATAGAACCCAGGGAGTCGACCATCAAATATGAAGAAACTAAAGAGGAACAAAAAGGGTAAGCCTTACTAGATAAGGAAAATATAGAATATGATGTATATTTTACTTAAATATATAGGAATATTGAATATTTTGATGAGTAGTAGCATGGAAAAGTTACAATGGAGTAATATTACTAGGTTTGGTTAGTCCATGATTTATTTCCCCATTCTATAAAACAATCAAAATTCTGGTTTTCACCTCAAGTAAGTATCAAGATAAATTCAACTAAGAAGAAGAGAATAATATCTATAGATGAGTATAAATTCACGACATGGTCAAAAAAAGATCGGGTAACTTTTTCTATTCTCCTATTACGTGATTGAAAAAGAGGTAATGTATATCTGAAATAAATTAAACAAACTTCATGTGGGAGAAAACTCAAATTTTTTAATGATTTCATTAGATTTAGTTTTTTGGGTTTTATTTTATTATTTTTTTTAAGATGTAAATTCCATGAACCTGTATTCTTGAGCTTTATTTTGAAGAACCTTTTATTAATTTTTTTTTATTATTTTGCATTAAAATAATGAATATCATTGAAAAAAATAAGATTACCCCACACACCAACACATGCATGTAACTTTTAAGGAAATAAATTCCTTCCAAGGATCATGGAAAATAGGCTATAAAAAACATGGAATAATTTCAATCTATTTTATTATTTTGATCCATCCCTTTTGTCCACATAAAATAATAAATGCATAAATCTCTAAAAATAGTCAAACATTAAATAAAATGTTTAATTTAATTGTTGTTGAGAAAACCTTGGACATCACTTTTTATTTTTTCCCCTGATTGATCTGGGACACATCATTAATTAGAAGAAATTTTTTTACATGTTAGAAATATTTCATTATTCTTGAAAATAATTAATAGAGATAGGTGGAAATTTTCTAAATTTTCATACTTATTCCAATTTAGAGTTATTTTAAAATGATTGATGATATTATTATTATGTTTTATTTTAATCTTTTTAAATTTGAAATTTGTACAATGATCTTTTTTTTCATTCCATGACATGATTTACCAATACATTTTGATTTCAATTACCAAGTTGTACTCTAAGACTTTTTTATATATTCTACCTTATAAAGTCATTATTTATCTATTCTTGTGATATAAATGACTACTAGAAATTTCTTTTTAATATTATCAAAGCATGATGATTTTTAACCACATTAAAATGATTGAGGCTATAATTTAATTATTTTATGACCATTTGATCTTGATACCGACCCCTTATTTCAAATTTTGCCAATTAGTATAGACTATGAATTTACATGGAAGAATACAAATTATAATATTATTTTCTCATCGCACTTTAATTATTTCATTTAAATTCTTGGTTTTAAATGATCTTCAAAAGTGAGTTTGGGTGATTTCATGGAGCTATTGGAAATTATAAGGTAAAATAGAAATTGTGGGTATTATATCAAGATAGTTTAGAAGAAATTTCAAATTATATTTAGTTATTATATTACATTTATTCCATTATATTTTTTATAATAATAAATGAAAAGAAAAAAGACGGAAATGGTGAGAGATGATACACCTTGGATTGTCATTGGGCTACCCACCATCTCCATTATGATATTAACTATCACAAATAATATTAATAATAGATTGATAGTGAGTATGAATGTGCTATTTTGGTTTTCCTTCCAAGGGTGCAATATTTTTTCATGAACAAATTCCATTGAAAAAAATGAGATAAAAAAATTAAAAAAGAGGACAAATTAATCATTTTTTTGAAACTTGAAATTGAGATATATTGAGAAAGAAGTGTAAATTAAAGTGGTAAATAATGTATTTTAAAGGAGAATAAGGAAATGATATCATTTATTAACAATAATTAAAAATTATTCACTTTACTTCATAACTCAACCTCCAGTTTATTCATTGGATGCAATTGTTACATCAATGCCAGCCAACCATTATCCTCAAAGAAATTAGAACCATAATGAAAAAAATCTATCTATATTTATGGTTTGACCAATATGTGTAGATTTATATAAATTTAAATCATATGGATATTGTGTATATATATTAGATAGAACATAACTCCATTAATATTATCTTGATGAAAGAGTGTCTTTATTATCAGGTGAGTTAAAACAAAAGTGGCATGGAAATTAATGAAATGTTGAAAAAATTATCTAGAAGAGAAATAGTTTCCTGAATTTAGATTTTAAATGAATCATGACTGAAAATTTTTAAATTTAATGTGTTTTGTGACTTTGAAATTATTATTTATGAATTTATGTTTATAATAATGAATGATTGAATGTTTCTATTATTAATGTATGGAATCTTTTTGACATGTTGTTGAGATAATTCTAGGGTAAATGACAAAATGTAAGTATGGGGGATACAATAACTCAATTTATACATCTTTTTTTGGGAATTTAAATGTTTTTGTTATTTACTTATTCTACTTTTTTGTGTTTAATGTCTCATTGTAGGAATATCAAATATTTCAATTTTGGTGAATTTTCAAGAAATGATGAAAAAAATGAGGAAAATTCATGTGAAATCATATATTTATAGTATAAACTAGAACATTTACCATCACATGTTAGATTAAATCAAGGGTTGGAAGTAGTGTAAAGAGAGTCACATGACTTTTAGGGTTTCATAATGAATTTCCCATGGAATCTTGGTCATGTTTGGAATGTAAAGCATAAAAGATATTGGATGGAACACGTTAAAATAAAACATGTTGTAACTTTGTTATGTTGGAATAAAATGAAGGCACTTGACCTTATGCATGTATAACTCGGGGTTTTAGAGGATCATGTAAGAAAAATAATGGTAGGATAAAACATTATATAAGATTAACTAATATTAGAACCCATTTTTGATCTTACTATAGAGAAATAAAATAGATAATGTATCAGTTTCATTTAGGCCAATGACTACCTATGTGAGTTTAAATAAAGGGATTTCATGTTTTTAATGAAAAATATTCCACTATCTACGTGATATTAATTCATTGTTACATGGGATTAATGTTTTTTCCTGATTTTGTGTAAGATTAAAAAGAAGATGCACAAGATGAATCCGAGAGATAATTTTACAGTGAGTCACTACAGAAGATTAATAAGGAAGAGGAAACACCTTGCACCATGAGAACCTATATTCATGGAATATTTTGAAATTCATGAAGGAAATTGATCCATATTTCATGGAGTATATACAATAAAGGTAGAAGAATAAGTTAGAAATATGAAAATGGAATATTCATAAGGGAAGGTGTTGTGTCACAAGGATGTTTACTGCAGTGAGTTATAGCGTTTCCACAATAGTTTTGATAATGAAGTATATAGTGGTGAGATGAAGGTATTATGGCTACAACATAGAGATATTCCCTTTGATCATGATAATGTGAAAATTAGAAATGAGTAGTAGAGAAATATATCTAGTTTCACTATTACCTATTTTTTGTGTCTAGATAGTATATTAATAGTATATTTAGACTCATGATTATCTTCATCATTTAATTCCGTTTAATTATATATTATTGGGTTATAATTTTTGATAATTTTGTTATATTTTTAAGGAAATTTGGATAGTTTGAGAAAATAATATATGACGATTCATGGATATATCAAGGGAGGTTTATTTGCATATAAATAAAGGTTATCACTGCACATTGAATTCAATATTTTTGGGAGGTTCACTGTTGGAGTACGTGGTTGGATATCAGAATACCAGATTTCCTAGTCAATTGACATAATGTTTTCTTTAAAACTCATCATAGATAGAATTAGGTGGTAAATTATTTTATACTGAGTTTTTTTAATGTAGAGATATTGGATATAGTACTATTTTATTTTTAATGGTAATTGATAGGCCCCACGGTACCCAAAGAGTGTTTTAAATTATGGTGTGATAGTATAAAACCATTTATCCCTTTAAACTGATTTTTCTATTTGAAAATTATTACCACATGGATAAAATAATTGTTCAACCAATATCTAGAATTTACAAGAGATTCACCTTAGTAATATGAATGCATATATATTTGAATGCAATTCATGAAGACACATAATGATTTTTACTTGGTTCACCCACATTTCGATAAGTCAAGGAGAATGCTAACAATAATGTGATTATACACATGAATCCATGAGGTTTACTACCATTTGGTGGACATATAATTTCATGGTCGCTCCACACCTTGGCTCACTACCTTTCAACTATTTTGGGTGGAATCACTATATCCCAAGTCTCACTTCCTTTATTTTCCTTTACACAATAAATTGGGAAGATCACTTCAATATTTTATAGACATGTAAGTCCCTTAATATATACCACTTATTTTTTTAGCAGTTAATATGGATGATTACTTTGAAATATGGGTTTCTACTTCACATGTCATCCATCGATACCTCCTCTAAAGAAAAAAAACTCATTTGGTAGTTATGGAAAATATCTCACTTCTACAATAAATATGGAACTCCTTCTTATTCACTTTACTGTAACGAAACAACTCCTTCCCCTCTTTATGAAATTTAGATATTCAGGTTGATACATGTTCATTTTCTTTGATGTATGGATTTCTTCAAGGAATGAAGTATCATTGATATTCTATTTTTTCTTTTGAACATAGGTATTATGATGTTTTTTGTAGAGTATCCCTCAATTTTTTATTAATTTTCATCCTCTTTATAGAATAAAAATTATTTATCGGAGACAACATTCTATATTTAAAAAATACATATACACCATAAATATCTGACTAAAGATTTCACCAACATTAATTTTCCCTTATTTATTGGTCCATATTTATTAAAATATTTCTATAAGAAATATATTTCGATATTTCAATATTAAAACCATCGATAATTCCTCCCTCTTTAACTTGTCACAACCTCCTTAACTCCATGCATGTAACTAATGTGCATTATGGGTCCTCATATTTTAGCATATTTAAACATTTCTTTTAAAATTATATAATTCCAATGGAACAAATTTGTAATTTTATACTAGAATCACAATAATATTTATTATCATGATATTTTAATATATTAATTTTAATTCATGAATCATCTGCTAAGGTCTCATATTCCGAATATTAAAAGCTCTAAATATCATGGAAGAGTTACTTCTATCATTTAATCTTACTATAATCATGGAAAAAAATCTCCATGACCCACAATATTGTTCGTCATCACTATAGCGTGGGTTTTTCTCCTACGATGTAGTCATGTTCTTCCATACCTTTACTATAGAATAACACTTTCTGTTAAACTATAGAATGATAGCTTAATCAGAACATATAGTGTGGAATTCTATCCATGTTGCATAACCTCCTATGGGTATAGTAAACTGTAAATCATTTCTGCTACCAAAAATACACCCTCTTCAATGTGCATACGATGTAGAAAATTTTTAACAGTGTAAGAATATTTCGAATTCCAATTTTAGGTAAACTGGATAAATGTTATGTGATATTTTGAAGTCATGTAGCCCCTACACGATGACCAAATCATATTTATATAAAGATTGGTTTACATTTACATGAACTCTACCCTTACATGATTATTGTCATGTAAAAACCATTGTAGATACATATTCATAGTAGAGTATGACCCATACACAACTCCCTATGCGGACACCCTATGTAACTGGTGAATTTTTTTGCATGACAAAAGTTTATTTAGTTACCTTTATATAGAAAGCGGATACATTGAATTAAACATACGTAGATCATGATTACCTTTATACTTGGGGTCGGAATAGAACAAGGCATGGTATTCTTCTCTTCACTTATGAAATTCAAGGTAATACATTTATGTAGATACGATCCTTTACCCTTAACTATGTCAATTTAAAACCCTTAAATAGATCCATTTAACTCTATATACCCAAATTATTTTACTGTTTCTAGGTCTTACCTTTATGTAGATCATTGTATTTATAGAATACTTTTTCATAATAATAGGAGCTACCTAAAATCGACATTACAGGGCTTGATAATTTAAATTTATGTAGGTGGAGTTAGTTGATACCATGGAACTCTTTATAGAAATATTTTTTTTCCTTTATGGAAAAGATACCAAATAACTTCAACCTTAACAACTTTTTTGGATTTAATAAATCTATAATAGTCTTCCAAGTATCACCAAATATATTCAATAACTACAACAACAATATTCTTATTCAATTATCTATAAAAAAATATCATAAAAATACTCAAAATTCAATAATTATTGTAAAAAAATCCAACATACACCTGTTGGGTGAAACAATATCCCCTTTGTATTTTTTTTAACAATAATACGTCAATTTATTTCTTATCCCCCTTATATTAAATGAAATAAAGATTGTTATTTTCTTGTGATAACTCTTAAAAAAATATTTCCCCCTTTTTCAATTTAGAATAAAATGTCCAATTCAAAGGAACATACCTTTTAATTCCCTTTTTTCAATGGAATGTGAGAGGTAATTCTCTATTACCTTTTAACCCCCTTAATTTATTAGTTTTATGGAAAAAACTCAACTTCATTTTTCCACTTCTTTGTATCAAATTTTGAACATTCTAGTTACACTTCCCAATTCTAGAATTCTATTTTATACAATATAAAAAATAACATTATATATAATAAATTCATAAAATAATTGAAATATATGGTGTGAAATTAAAACATAGAGTTTGAGTTGTCAATATGTTTTTAAACCCCATAGATTCTAGGATTAGTGTAGGAAACAATATTATAAATTAACCTCCAAAAAGCTATCCATGTCACCCATTGATACAAAATAATCAACAAATACTTGGCCTTTCCACTTTACCAAAAAAATCAAAAATGTAGGCATGAACCGTATTGTAATTATGGGGATGAAGTGTGGTGGACCATAGTCAAGGAGACCATTACATAGGAGTGTGTGGTAGTGTTTTGGGGGAAAGAACAAGGGTACAACCTCGAGGTTTAACGGTGGGTGGAGGCTCCCACCAGGGGGTACCTTGTGATATAACCCTTAGGGGCGATGTTTAAAGAGGGGAAGTCCCTTGAGGATGGGTTTTGTTACCCTATAGATGGGTAACATCACATCACATGGGCAACTACAAAGCATAGACCTAGTTAAGGAAAAATATGATGCAATCCTAAGGGGTTGCGCCATGGAGTGGTTTGTTGGGGTACCCCTACCTCATGGTATTCAGTTGCCTTGAAATTTGGGTGGCCACACCACAATTGGATTCTTAGAGAGGGGTTTGTGTTATGTACTCTATATTCATTCTATATAAATTCCCCCACCCATTATTTTTCTATGGTTGAAGATTGTTAATTTATCAGTCGACTCCCCCTTTTTATTTAGGTCATAGGGGTGATGTAGGGTGGGATATATGGAAGGTTCCTCCCCCTCTCCCCCTAGATCCTCCATGCCTGGGGATGATTTTGGAGTAATCATTACATTATTTCATTAATTTCCTTCCATTTTACATTTTGTTATAGTATTCATATTTTTTTGATTTTCAAGATGGTGTTTCAGTGATGATTTTACCGTATCATGGTGAAATCATCATGATTAATTGAGGACTTTGTGTGTAGTAGTTAGAGGAGGTCCTGAAAGATTAATCACATTCCATTGAAGGGGGTTCATTGTGCTGAGGTCACAAAATGAGTTTTAGTTGATTATTACTATTTAATTTAAAATTGAGTAATTAATGATAAATTATTATTATTAATTATTAATGTTGAATGAAATTAGATAGGATCTTGAGTATTGGTGTGAGATTGAGAGAGGCATGAGATGAGGGTGAGATGATTTTAGTTGGATGGTAACTCCATTTAAAAGGTAGGTGATTCCATTAATAAAAATCCATATACCAATTCCCACATTATTTCCCACAATATGGATGTTTCACATGACTATATAGAACGGATAGTGACCGATAATTCCCTAGAGAAAGAGAGAGGTTGAATTTTGTCCTTCTATAGTCATAACATGTTCTTTATATCACTTATATGGGTTGGTATTTCCTAATAAATATTTCACTATGGGGTGAGGATATTTTTTCAGTTAAAAAATAGATACCAGGTGGGTCTCACGCTAAAAGATGATATGTTGTTAGCCTAGGTGTGTTTCCTAGCACTAGTCGGTAGGTTTGAGATGCATATGCCTAGTGGAGATGGGTGAGACAACCAGAAATATCATTCATGATGAGTTACACGCTTTTTATCATATTTCAAGGCCTAGTGAGTGGTGTTAAAGAGTTCGGTCCTCTGGGATTAGACAATCTGTAATGAAGATTTATTTCTTATTGGTGAAAAGTTAAGGAAACTCCCTTAATAGATGTGATATGGGTCCCAGGTGTGGGTTGGGAAAACTATTCAGGATGTGGAATTGAGTTTCCCAAGATAATAGAGTAGAATACCTTTTGATGACCCTTGGATAGTTTGACTGAGAGTATTGAGAACTATTTGTGAGGTTGGATTGAGCCGCAATGTCTGGGTCAGAGGATACTTTGGGAAGTGTTTCCATTAATGGGTGATGGGTGAAATATTGTGTTAACAAGTAGAGACAAGGATGGGTCTATGGACCCAGTGGATTGTAAGATTCCATCTATAATACATGGTATGATTTTCTTATATTTTCATTAATTTTCTTTTTAAATTGTTAATGGAATTCTTCCTAAGAGTATGAGAGGTCTTAGAGATTCCCCAATGTGTTGGGACATGAAAAAGTGGTAAAAAGAACTAAATTGTTTAGGGATCATGATTGGAACATGGTTAGTACTAACCGTGAACCATGACCTTGTGCCGGGTAGGAGGTAGTTGCACAATTGAAAATCTATTCACAAGGGGCCTGGAAACTGTTGAGCCTTGGAAAGATTCAAATCTCAAAGCATCCACATGGTTTTCCAAACCATGTCAGTGCCCTAGAAGACTATGAATCATGGTTTTATCTTGGATAGTGGAGGCCCATAGTTGGGTCTTGATTGTTTAAAACATGGACAGACTGTGCACCTCATTAAAATTTAATAAAAAATCATTTTCCCACTAATCCGTTAGATTATTTCCCCCAATATCTCACCTCATTTATTCTCCAACAAAAAATCTTGCAAACCAAAAACTCCCCTAATCTTCCATAGATTGACCTTCCTTAATTTTAATGTTTTTGGAGTGTTTTTTGTGTGAATCAATCCTCGTAGCAAGTCTTTGACTCAATTTAGATCTTTTATATAGGAAATCTATTGTGGGTTGTTATATTTTTTTTCCAAACCATATAAAATCTATTTCTAGAGGATCCTTTATATTTGTTGATTTTGGTTTTTTTAGTCAGAATCAAGAAAAGATATTAGACCAATGTCCATAAATTACCTTATGGTAGGTGGTATTCAAGAAATTTACCATAGTATTAATGTCGGTTCACATATTTTTGATAAGTGTTATTGCATTGTTATGTTATGAAATTTTTTTCTTATTATAAATGAAAAATGGGGCACAAAAATGATGTGATAGAACCTCCACGGATCCCATTGGTTATGTGGATAATTATTAGACTAGGACTTAGGACACCCATGGTGTTTTCCATTCCCATGAAAATGGAGAAATGGATTGTAATTTATGGAATATAGGTTTTATGAGATTAGATTAGTTTCACAAGATGTTTAAAAGGAAAAAATAAAAAAAATGGTCATTTTGTTTGATTTGGGGTTGAATGGTTTATGATTTCATAAATGTGGGAAATGGGAAATGGTTAAAGTGGGAACATACTTTTTATTAAATAGTTTGTAGAGATTTAAAATATTTTTTTTTTGAATAATGAGAATTTATATGTGGTTTAGCATGTTGTTTAATGTGTTCAAAAGGCCAAGTGGTTGGTCCTTATGTCTGGTTATTGATATATGATTGAGATGATGGACATGAAATTCCACAACCATGGTTAAGAAGGATGAACATGATGGTCATTATCCTTGATTATTTATATTGGACATGATGTTCATTGTCCTTGGATAAGGATAATCAGACATGACACTCCACATCCTTTGTTTATATTGACGAGCATGATGCCTCATAATATTGATTGGATGCCTAATTGGTTATTCATACATAAAAGGTTATATCATGATTTGAAATTTTGTTAGGAAACCATTTTGACATCAAGAATTTATTTGATAAATTCATTACTTTTTTGTTAATTTTTGGGACCCTATGGTTTATGATTCAGAATTTCGGTATGGCTAAAGCAAGAATGGCTTGAGAGGTGTCATAGTGTAGCATTAGAACCCCAATATAAAATTTATAACTAGTTTTTTTGATAAATGATTCACTTATTTACTTGTTTATTAGTTACTATATAATGATTCATACACAAGTTTTTGACTAGATATTGCTTTAGACACCATTAGTTTTGAACTACTGAGATGTATTCACACCCTGATCGGTCCACCATTGGGTACCTATGAAAATTACATGGTTAATTGTTCAGGTAAAGGAAAAAAACCAATGATTGATGGTTGAAAATGGAATCGAGCATGGAATGAGATGACTAGACATGTTTTCTGTCTGGTTGTGGGGATCGTCTTGGTGTAATTATTTTAGTTTCTATTTGGAAATTTAGATTATCAAGACATAACATGTTTACTATATTCCATTATAGGTATTATTCCAATTTGGAAATATGGTATGATATTTTTGGTTATTTTTTTATATTTCATGTTGAATTTTTTTTATTTCCACTATTGGTTACTCTATTAAAGAGGTTTTATTCTATCGACATATCTAATTAGAACATCGCTTCTAGTCACCAGCCTCTGACATAAGGGGAGGCATGCCTGAGGTCATGTGACATAACAACTTGACGAACCAATTTAGTGGATCTCGGGCTAGTGTGTCACAAAGTGAAATCATAAATGATTTATTTTCTATTGTCTTACTATTTCAGAAAGTTATACATGAAGCTGGGATGTTTCAGGCCATGGTAATGAGCGTGGTCATGGGAGTTTCTAACCCAGGTTTGGGGGAAAACCCATGTTCCCAGGGTGAGATTTATGTTCTTGATGTTTTATTATTATGGTTGGATGTAATTTCAACTTGGGTGAATCAATTATTGTGTAATGTTATTATTTTAGATATTTTACTTATCAGATGGTATTCCTATATAATTTTAATACATCAAACATTTTAGGAAATTTTGGGTTTATGTGACATGTATCATGTTATGCATAAATAGGGAAAAGAAAGTGGGTCATGAGAGATAAAATTATTTTTATTTTTTTATAGTTTCAAAAAAAGTTTTCAAATAAAGATGTTGTGATTGATTTCAATTTTTTAGAAATGTTAAATTAATATGGTAAAAAAATTAACTCATAAGATGTGTAAATTTATCAAAATAGTGTTGTTAAAATGGTTGAATTGAGGACATAGCCCGTGATATGTAAAGTATGAGGGTAATGATAATAATGTGGTTGAATATGTTGGGATAGTGCACACAAAGTAACATGTTATGGCTATTTTTGACCACTACTTTTTAAAGTTGTCTAATGATATTTCATGTTCCCTATGATGTGTATTGGGTATTGTAGTGAAATTCCCACATGGTTACATTTATTGGTAGGGAGATATGAAGAAATTTATGAGAATGATTCTCCAATAGTAGAAATATAACTCCATTTGGTTATTGGAAATATGGAAGAAGTGTAGTTACATGAGACCTTTCTCATTTCATGATGTTTATGGAGAGATACCCAGGGTGGGATGAACTGAGTATGTATTATTTGACACAATAGATTCAGTTACAGCATCATCAAATGTTTTATAGGGAGGGTAGACCTGAGGTAGTGGAGTTATAGGTAGAGTCTATCTAGTTATTACTGTAACATTTTGAGACCCCTCAAAATAAGAGGGTGAAACTGGCAGATTTTATGTTACGAGGATAACAATTAGTTGGTGGGATATTTAGGCTCAGGCTAAAAAGAATGATGGTCTGTTATGGAAAGACTTCTAGGAGATGTTTTTAGAGAAATTATATCCAGAAACTTTTATATAGGACAATGAAATAGATTTTAGGTGACTGACTCAGGGACTATGTCAGTGATGGTCTATGATTACCTATTCATGTAATTTTTTTTTCTGACACAGACAAGGGATGATGTTTCCACGACCAAAATTTTTTATGATATAATTTTTTGTGAGATCAATTACTTGGTGATTATATTTTGATCGAATGGTTTTACAAGGTTGTTAATTATGCTATCATTTCCATGGGGATAATTAAGGAGGAATCTAGTGGTGGAAAAATAGTTTCATTTGGGTGGTCAAGTGGTAGAAAATCTCAAGGTAGGAAGTGTCATTATGATAAATTCCATCATGGAATTAGAAGACATGTTAACCATGGGAGTGGATAAACCTTATAGGGAAGAGGTCAAGCGGTCTAATATTAGTGTGGAAATCATGGTTATAGTGAGGGTGATTCATCATACCACTAGTAGAGTGCTGATAATACAGCAAGATAATACACCTATATAAGTACTATATGAACTTTTGATAGATGGGAAGTGATGGGGGGCCTAGAACAATGAAGAGTACTAACAAGGGGTCATCTACCATGTATTATTCTGGAAGTAGGATTTTTATGGTCCATACTGGTTAGTCTAGAAGAAATGGTGCATTAGGATAATCATATCTTTATCATTAGAATAGTTCAGCTCATGGTACTCAAACATGAGTTCAATGTCAAGGTATGTGTTAGCTACAAATAGTCCATCTTATGCTGGATATTTGAGAGGTGGGGTCTTTGATAGTTCAAGGCATGATTCTGTTATCTACCCCTCTTTCCAATGCCTTATTTGATACATGAGCCTCTGATTATTTTAATTCATCTAGATTTGTAAATAGTTTTGGTCTGGTGGTGGAGTACCAATTTGGGGTTATGTCAATAAACAAGTCGTTAGGTGTACAGTTAGAGGGTACCCAATAATTTAAGGATTATTCCCTTGAGATTGGTGGGTACCATCTCCTTTGGGTCTATATATGCTCGAGATATCATGTGTCAACCTTATACTGGGATTGGAATGGTTGGATATATACAAAGATCACATTGATTTATGTTGTAGGATATTGAGTTTCACATATCTTGAGTGTGAACTTTATGTTCATCATGGTGAATGATATATCTAGGAAGGTCATGCCAAGATATTTTGTCTAAAGTTAGGTGATATAATAGACCAGGTGGTGTGAATCATGCTTGATGTTGGTGGAGTGGATCATGGTGACTTCCCTCCAATAGTGGATCAGTCATAGGATGTGTTTCATAATGATTTTGTAGGGTTACCACCTAAGAGGGTGATTGAGTTCATAAATTATATGATGCTTGGAAAAGAACCCATTTATATTACACCTTATAGAATGGATAGAACATATATTTAAGATCTTTAAGATTTAGTTGGAGGATTTGGAGGATAAAGGGTCTATCATTCCATGAATTTCCTATTGGGTATCTCTAATTTTATATTCCATGATGGTTTTCAGGACATTGCGATGTATTTCAACTATCTAAAGTTAAAATTGATGATGATTATGAACTTATATCCCTTCCATGTATCAATTATCTTTTTGACTAGCTAAAGGGTTCATGTATGTTCTCAAAGATTGATTTGTTATACAGGTATCATCAGCTAAGGGTGAGACCTTTTGATACACCACATACTACTTTTAGGAGAAATAAGGGTTTTTATGAGTTCATCATGATTCCATTCGGGATAAATAATTCTCATGCTATGATTATGGATTTGATGAACAGATTATTCCACCGATACTTAGACCATTTTGTTGTTATGTTCATCGATGAAATATTTGTGTACTCCCAAACACGTGATGATCAGGATAAACATCTTAACATCATTATGAGTACACTGAGAGAGCATAATATATATTCTAGGATATCTAAGTGTCACTTTTGTATCGATAAGGTACATTTCTGAGGTTATATCATCTCAATGTAAAGTGTGACAGTGGATCCTAAGAAGGTTCAATAGGTTGTTTCTTGGGAGCAGCCTAGAATCTTTTTTGACATATAAAACTTGTTAGGTTTGGTTGGATATTACTAAAGGTTCATCAAATATTTTTCACACTTAGAAGCAACACTCACATGCTTGAAAAACAAGGGTTTGAAGTTTGAGTGATCTAGGGAATGTGATGATTCCTTTAAAGAGACAATGATTCATTTGAGCACCACACCAATTTTGATATTAATTGAGCTGCGTGAAGAGTATACTTTTTTTATTCATCTGGGATTGTACATGGGGAAGTGTTGATATAGAGAGATTGATTAATAGTGCATTGATAATGATAGTTGAGGCCAAACGATTAAAAAAATCCTACACACGACTTCAAGTTGACCACAATGGTATTTGAATTAAAGTATTATCAACATTACCTTATGGGTGAGAATTTTTATATCTTTACAGATCATAATATTCTCAAATACAAATTCTTATTGAATTATTTAAATATTTGACATCAAATATGGGTTGAGTACATGAAATATTTTTATTTTGAATTGGATTATACGCTAGTTTAATGTAATAGTGTTACAGATGATTTGAGAAGGAATATGTAGATCTAGGTAGTTTAAGAGTCTAGTTTTGAGTGGAATGTGACACCTGTGTCTATAGAGAAGAATATCAGTGTTCAGGAGAAGAGGGAATATGTGACCCTTTTGTCTTTATACATTGAACACACTCTTTTTATATAGGTAAATATGAGACCATAGTAGGATCTCGAGTTTCTGGTGTTGATGGACATCTTCGATGGTTGGGTGTTCCCCCTGACATGACCATTGAAAAAGATGAGATTATCCATATTCATGGATTCACTATTATAATTACATTAATGTACGATGAACTCATATGTGAGTTTCATTCCTCAAAGTTGGAGGTGCATCACAATTAGACCAAAATTTATTGTGACCTTTGTAGATATTATTGGTGTCCACAAATAAAGAACATGATGATATTTTTATGATGTGATGCTACACTTTTCAGTACATGATGTCCATGCATCATTGTCTTTCTAGGTTGTTATAGCCATTTACCTTTCCAAAATTGAAGTGGGACAGTTTTACAATGGATTTCATGGTGAGATTTCCTATGACCCCTCAAAAATGAAATGTTTTATTGTTTAATGTGGTCCAGTTAAAAAATTTTGCCCATTTCTTTCTAATCTAAGAAAACATGACCATTTAATAATTGGGTGAATTGTACGTTAATGAGATAATTTGTTTTCATGGGCTACAACAAAGTATAGTTTCAGGTTAAGGATGATGTTTTATATCATTATTTTATAAGGGCTTGGAGATGGTGCTTCTTTATCAGGTGTTTTTGAGTACAAACTATCACCCATAGATGGACAGGCAGTTACAATGTACTATAAATGTGTTAGAGTGCATGTTGAGGGAATGCATCATAGACTTTAGTGGATCTTGGGAGAAACACTATGTTCTTGTTGAGTTCACGTAAGAAAATAGTTATCATGAGACAAATAAAATAGAACTATATAAGGCGATCTATGGTTTTCCATATAGATCACTATTGTGTTTGATGGAGGATGGTGAGTCCAAGTTAATGGGGACGAGTCCCATGTAGGAGACATCAGATCATGTTAAATTGATCAGGAAACATATGGATATGGTACAAAGTAGATAGAACTGATATTATGATTGAACTCATCGAACTATTGTTTTTATGGTGGGTGACCAATTATTTCTTTTTGTTTCACTATAGTTGTGTCATTTTCAGATTTAGAAATAAGGAAATTTTGTTCCTAGGTATGTTGGAACATTTGAGGTTGTGGAGAGGATCAGATCGTTGGTATACCGATTGGATCTTCTATTGGGATACAATGTTTTTCAATACTTTTTTCATGTGTTACTACATCGGTAGTATCACCCTGACCCTTATCATGTGATGGATGTTGATGATTTTAAGAATGAGGTTGACATGTCTCTTATGGAGCAAGTGGTTCGTATTTTTGATCATAGTGAGAATGTTTTTTGGGGTAACTGTACTATTGGTCCAAGCTATGTGGAAGCATAGCCATGTTTATGAGTAAATGTGGAAGAGGGAAATTGATATGTGGGCCTAGTGGCCCAATAATTTTACAATGTAATCTTAGTAATGAGGGAGAAGATAACATGACGATGAGATTTTATAAAGCAGATAGGTTGTAAGATCTCAACTATAATATTAAAATTTATTTGTTTAAATTATGGTTAAGTTAATTTTTAAATATATTATGGAAGTCTTCTTAAAATTATGAGAGGTGACAAGGTTTTAATGAGGGGTTGAGACTCAAAAAAGGGGTAAAGTGACACAATGTAAAAGGATCATGGTTGCTGCACATATAATAATAATGGTGTTCCAATACCATGTGGCCTGGAAGAGGTAGTTGTATGGTTTAGAAACCATGCACAAGGGACCTGGAAACCACACAACCGTGGACAGAGACAAACCATTAAACATTCTTATGATTTTAAAGACTATGAGGTACCCCAAGAGATCATCTAGCATAGATTTATCTTGGATAGATGTGACCACATAGTTGACACATTATTGTTCAAAAAATGTTGCCAAATCATGCGCCTCATTAAAAGTGAAAAAATGAACATTTTTCCTCCCAAACATTATACATTTTTACCTGATTTTCACCCCATTTATTATATATAATTAACCCTTTTGAACCAAACCCCCCTCTTCCAAGGATCGATCTACCATGATTCAATGGTGTCTGGAGTGAAATTTTGTGTGAATCAAAGTACAGTGTAAGACTTAGTTTCCTTCCTTTTTCTGGAAGAACCATTGTGGGTTGTTATATATTCATCCAAATATTATAAACCCTATTTCCAACATATTCTTCCCCTTTTTGATTTTGGTTGTTTTAGTTTGAATCATGGATGAGATTTGGTTAGTTTCCACCAACATCCTTAAGCTAGGTCTATTAAAACCTATTTCCCATATTGTTGATGTTTTTTAATTCGTATAGGACATGGTTTATTACTCTGTGTTGTGTATTTTTTTTCTAGTTATAATGATAAATTGGACATTTAAATGACATGATAAACTCTTCACGGACCCCATTGGGTCCATGGATGATTATTATATCGGGCCTAAGGCCACCAATGGGGTGTGCCACTCCATTGAAATTGGTGAAACATATTGAAAAGGTTATGTAGTAGGGCCTTGAGTTTAGTTGTTGATATATGATTTTGATGATGGATGTGATTTTCCATAGCCATGTGTAAGGAGGTTATACATGATGTTTCTTCTTTATAATTATGGATATTGGAAATTACATTCCTTATATATGGATAAGGATGTCTAGACACGATGCTTTGCATCCTTAGTTAAATTGATGAGCATGACAGATCTTAATCATGATTGGGTGGTGACATGGAGATTCAAACAAAAATGGTGATGACATGATTTGAAATTTTATTGGGGATCCCTTTTGGAATTAAGAATTGAATTGATAAATTAACACACATTTGGTTATATTGTGTGACCCTTTTGTGTTTGATTTTAATTTTCATCATGGAAAAATAATGTATGGTTGGTGGGGTGTTATGATTGAACTCTAGAACAATAATAACTGGTTATTGTGATACATGATACACTAATTTACTTATTTATTAGTTATTATATATTGTCTCATGCATAGTTGTTAGACTGGATATTGCTTTAGTCACCGTTGGTGGTGGCCTACTGAGATGTACTCATACCCAGCATGGGCCTCCGTTGGGTACTCAAGTAGATTACATGGTTTCTTATTTAGATAAGGGAAGGGTGTTGGATTTGGTTCCCTAGAACCAACTTCTCTATACTTTATGATAAATTGTATTCATGGTTTTGGATATTAATAAACTACTTATCACATCATGATTGTTCTTTTACGTGACATTGTATGTGATAATGTCCCATGAGTAGATATCTCACTAAAAGGTCATAGTAGTTCCCCGTTAGGATGAGAACCCAAAAGTGCTATGATACTATTATTAAATATATTTTCTATAGCCGGATGATATCATTTGATGGAAAAAATGATATAGGATATTAGGGGTGGAGACTTATTGGACTTTGAGGTGCCTTCTCATGGTTTACGCCCTTGGTAATATCCAGTAAGATATTATGCTAACGTGGTCTGACAGTAGGAAATCCATATTTATATGTGTAAATGGATGTTCCTATCTGTGCATATTTGTAATGTTCCTTTGAATTTAATATTATTGATAATTAGTATTATGATTTGTGAAGTTATATTTATTGATGAAAACTATGATGTTAGATGTTTGCGCTGAGGTAGGATTGATTGGGTGGGTCATGAGTAATATTTCATTAATGAAAAATAAGAGAAATAATTTATCCCTTCTATTCATTAATGGAAGTTAATATCTCATGCCCTTTTATGGGAATGATATAGTCTAAATAAATCCATGACCATAGTGTTCTATAGGAAATTTCTATTTTCAAAAAGTTAAAGAAAGATAGATCGGGCATATAGTTTGGTTGCACTGGCATGAAACCTACTTGATTATAGATATTGTGATAAAGGGATTATATTACATAGTAGGAGTAAGTATGAGGTAACATATCATTGGGACATTAAATTCTTTCTCTATGGGTGCCTTGGTGTGTTGCTAAATGATATTCTTGGACATTAGGTTGGTTTAGCTAATTCCACCGAGAAAGAGGCCTAGATGGTCAAACAGTAAGTGTATCTAGAATCACAATTAAATAATATATTGTTATTTATTATTTAATAGGTTTAATTAGTATTATTCCTGTATGTGGTTGAATATCTATTCAATAATTCTTGATCACATTTGTTCTGTCTATTTATTTGGGAGAATATATTGTGGAGAGAATTATTTAATAAATAATTATTTTCTATTTAGTGAATAAAATATTTATTTATTTTTTCGTAAATAAAGCAGTGACATTGATTTAGTAAATAGATAGAAATTATTCAAGGCTCGATTAAATTGCATAGATTTAACTCACTTTGAAGGAGTTGATTTCCAAAATGGGTGAGGCCCTCATTGGATCCCCCTTATGACTAGAACACCCTTTTGAATTATGAACCAATAAGGGAGTTGTTTATATTGATGTTTCTATATGGGATTATTATGAATTAATGTGAAATGGTGTATTCTATGTAATGGTGTAAGAGGTAAGATGAGGTTTATTTGAAATTATTATTATTAGATCTATGCGATTATTGTTTTCTCACATCTAGTTTACTTGTCATGGGAGTCCTAGGAATTTAAGTATAGGTATGGATAAGTACAACCCCTGGTATAGTTTATTCACTTGTAAAGGAGTCATTTCCTATAAATAATGAGTTCTCGTGGGATATATTATGTTCCCATAGTAGCTTTAGTGTTCTTGAGATGTTTATAGGGGATGGCTAGTTTTATTATACTATCGGCATAGATGGGTTCTTAAGTGGCATCCTATGGATCATGTCTCTAGTTTGGATTAGGTTCTTGAGACTTATGATGATTCCCATTACACTTAGGTCATTATTATGATGACTGAAGTTATCCCATTCTATAATTGGTTTGTATAACCTATATCTCAATTTTATGAAACCAATGATTGGTTGGGTTAATATTTTTTATCTGTTATAGATTCCCCAGGTGAAATTTGGTGATTTTATTTCACCTTGTGTGTGTTTTGGTACTTTAAAAATGATTTCTAAAATAGTTTGGAAAATATAGTTTAAAAGGAATGTTTTGAATGTTTCTTAAATGAGTTTTATGAAATAGGTTTTAAGTGGGTTTATTTCTGAAAATGAGATTTTGATATAATGTATGGAAAGTGGAATAAAAATTAATTAATTTTTCTATGATTATAAACATACGCTTCCGTTATTTTAAAATCGAATTAAGTAAAATAGTTGTCATTCTTTATTTTATGTGAAATGGTGGATGTTTTATAAAGGCGAGAGTGGCATGTTATTTCATTTATTTTATAATGCATATGAAAATCATATTTTACACTATATGTTCAAACAAGATTTATATATACTATATTATGAAGGGAATTGTATGGACTCATTTATTATATCTTTCTAGGCATGTTTAGCTCTCACCCTACATATTCACTAGTTACACGGGTTCCTATACAGAACTCATGTATCTCATTCAGGTTCCTAGTTAAGTTTCAATCCTTTGAGGTTTGGGTTGGATAGTTAATGGGAATGTGGATATGGTGGGTGAACAGAGGCCATCGGTGGAGATATCAATGTTGTTTAGGTTTTTTATGTTTTCCTCTAGGATATTAGCTCAGCCAATGTTTCCTAGTGTGTTTATTTGTATATATTTATGATCTATTTTACTTAGTTGTATATATTTTATGGATTATTATTCGTTATTCTGTATTTAGGTGGTTTATTTATTTGTTTCTACTTTTTTATTTGTATTAAAATCCAAGGGAGAAATAGTTCTTGAGTGTATGTGCATAATACTCAGGAACCAGTTTTTAGCTTGTGGGGATTATATATGCCCTTTGGGCCTAGTGACAGATCGGGTAGGGTTACATGTCGGGTAATTCCTAGCTAGTTTTTATAGTTTCCTAGGTCTCTTCTAGGTTAGTATGAAATTATTATTCATATTGGTGTTGGGTGGGACATCCAGACACCTCATGTATAGTGATTGATAACCATATGAGGTTGTATTGTGGTATAGTGAGTGTTGTGTGTGGGATGAGTCCTTTAGGAGAAGACAGGGTGTGATGGAGAGGGATTTCTTCCATGAAATGTCTTGAGGAATCTCCCTTAGGATATTCGATATGGGACCCTAGTGTGGATTAGAAAAACTATTCAGGACTTGGAATCAGGCTTCCAATGGTCTTAGAGAAGAATATTGGGTGAGTGTCCTTTGTTAATATGACCAGGATTGTTTATAGGTTTTGGTGATGTTCGGTCGGGACTTCAAGTCATGGTCGAAGGAGACTTTGGCTAGTATTTTCATCAATGGGTGATTATAGAAGGATTATATCGATGGGAGGATACCATGATATATCTGGTGACCTATTGGACACCCTGACATGAGATATGAGATGTGATTAATGATGAGGGTTTATATACAAATTACTAGAAATCGAGTGATGAGTTGGTGTTCTTTGTGATGGTCTCTCAGCCCTATTTTTTGTTTCATACATGTTCTTGTGTTGTTGATAGGTGACAAACTAGATGGGGGAAATAAATATTGAGGTCCATACCCACTATGAGTTAGATTTGATCCTTATGTGCCTGAAGAGGATATTAGCTTATGTAGGCTTGTGTCGGGATAGTGGACCTTACCTTGGGTAGGCTTTGGAATGGGATAATATACTGCCTCATGTGAGATGGTTGTGTTTTTCACAGTGTGATGCATGAAAAATAGACCATACATTGAGTGATAAGGTAATACATAGGGATTGGATGTAGGATAGTACCTAGTTCATTTGAGAGTATGGATTAGGTCATGGATGATTCCTATAATAATTCATAAGGTATAGGGTGTGTTATGTGTTTTATAGAATAAGGTGAAGTAGTTTTGAGATTCCTGCATGGAAAAAATGTAGGTATCATCAGGTGTGATGAAGACTGTGTTTGTGGGTTGAGGTCTTGGAGGATGTCTACCATGAGTCTTCATGTACGGGTTGGGTTATGGGATTTATGGCATGATTGATGGTGATGATGAGATTATATAATGGTGTTAAAGTTGGTATGATCAAGTATCATGGTGGTCAGGTTAGCACATGATGGCCTGATGCACATGGAGTCATGGTGGTATGGTTAATTCACGACGTCTGACGATCATGCATGGCTTTTTTATTTTCTCTCATTCATACATGTATATAATTTTGTATACTAAGAAAGCATGGTGGGGCCCTAATGAGTTATATTTATAACACCCTTCAATGGAACCCCATTGTGTCTGTATAAATTTTATTTTTGTACAGTTTTGAGTACAGGTCATGTGATAGATTGGGTTGGAGTAGTTCATGGGTATCAGGAGACTAGGTGTGCAGTGTATCCCAATGATGGAAGTTGGATCAGGTTTTTTATGTGATTGTCCTAATGGGTGATCAATTGCATTATTTTATGGTTGTATGATTGTATGAATTCTACATAAGAAATTTATTATGGATTTTTACTATTTATTACGTGTATTCAGATAACATAATAGATGTTTAGGTTATTTTTTTACTATTGTTTGACTCAGATTCGATGGCATGGTCTCCCCACTGTATGGATCTGGTCATCATCACTAGTTGGTATCCTATGGTTTTGGGGAGGTGTGATTATGGCCATGTATCCCTTCATCTTATATGGGTGTTCTGGGCCAGGGTTTTAAAACATTAACTAGTTATTAAATTATTTTATAACTATTGCGGGGTTTAAGTGTTATGTTTAAATATGATTTTGTATCACCTGATTTCTAAATATATTAAATCATGTGACCATATTAAAAAGGAGATTATAAATCAGAGAGTGAATTTATAACCCATGGATTGTTTAGAACCAATCCTGATAATGATATGACTCCCCATTACCGGTTTTTATGCTTCAATATCTTATGTATCTGGTTTTATATAAATTTAGAGTTCTCGTCGTTCATAATGTTCTTTTTTAGTATTAGATTTAATTTTTTTAACAAATTTGTTCATCATTACTATTGGATTAGGTTTTTGCATGCTCCTTTCTGTGGGTTTTATCTCAAACTTGATCTATACTACACCTTAGTAGTTTTATTTTAAAGGAAGAGTAATATAAATTTATAAACATGATTCACTATGAGAATTAACAATGCCTCACGGGAGGACAATTGGAATAAGTAGATTTTATTTTATTTTATTTTTTAAATATTTTGGACACCTCATAGATCTAAATTCATTCACCGAACCCAGGATGGGAGAAACTGGGTCCTCCCTTACCCAAATAACCTTATATATCCTCTCTTATTCCATTTTTTCATTTAGAGCCACCTATAAGGTCTACATGAACTTGATAAAATTTTAAAAAATTATTAATTTTAATTTAAAATATAGGGAATTTAATAAATTATTTTGGGATACATGATACCTATTGATAATGAATTAAAAATATATTTATTATAATTTAGTGCATTAAAAATTCTCTCTAGTAAATTCTCTCTTATTTAATTATTTTTTTCAATATCAATGACTGTTTGTTGATCATGATCTATTATTGAACCATATATGTTGGGTTTAATATTATTTAGTTTTAATAACTGTAATAAGTGGCATTGTGTAATAATTAGTTATTAAATATTAGTATTTGATTGTCGGTGAATCATCTATCCAACAATTAATAGTATCACGGTATGTGTGTCAATATTTATGTTATGAAATTTATTCTCATATATAAAATTCCCCCTAACCGTCATGTGGGTATACATCATAAATAATGGAGATGCTGATGATGAGATAATTCAAGATAATATCAGTTATAAATCCAAATGATTAAAATACATGGGATGAAAAGAACACTCTAACTCAATATATGTTGACAATATAAAGAGTTTCCTTAGGGGGGTCAGTCCAAAATAAACTCAATGAAATAACCTATTAGGATTGGCTTGAGAATCAATTTTTTATTCTAGTTTTGATTTCATATAAAGGGTGTAACTTTTGATGTTTTTACTTCAATTAGATGCAGATATATTAGCTCTCAGAACCAAAAGTATTGACCATAAAAACAATGGTAGTTGTGAATGTTCAAATAGATTTAAGCATCGGATCTAAAGGACGGGCATCAAAATATGGCACAGTTTCACTATTAACCAGGTTATCAAGTTGAGGAAATGATTACATTTAATTGAGTGATTCGATGTTCCTAAAGATTGTATCCTTGATCCTTTCTCTCTGGGAAGATCATTTGGTTAAGGATTTCGTAAAACGATAAGATGACTACAATATATCTCCAGACTAGGAGTCATTTGTACTATAATGTGTGATAAAGTTATTTAGTCAACCTTAAGATTCTATTATCTTGTGCTTTATATATGATCTTCTATTTTAATCTCATATTTACTAATCTAGTATAAGTTTTTGTTTATCATAGATTATGACTTTTTCAAACCATATAACTCCTTTGGTTCATTTAGCCTTTCATTACTTTCATTCTCTGTATGTATATTATTTGAATGTATACTGTGAGGGTATCATTCCAAATTGAGTTGTAAGGTTCGAGATCAAGTTGCATGGTAGTGATGTTTTGATTCTTCATTATAGAGACAACTTCCACTAGAACCAATATCTTCTAGAAATTCATGTGTAATAATTATACACTTGAGTTCTAGAGGTTTTAAAAATCAAAAGATACATATTCCAATGTTGAAAATGGTATCGAAGAATGGTTTAATGTTATGAAGGGAAGATCAGACATCAACCTCATGAAATTATGATTTACTTTTCCATTACCATACTTTCAATTTAGTGGGTCTTTTCTCTATTTGATGAATGTCCTTAGAAGAGTTCATGTTGAGATTGGATAATTTTTATGGTTTAGAAATTGGATTTTGGAAAATTTTTGTAGTTGGGTATTTGTTTCAAAGGGATCTCAATCCTCCATTGGATAGGAAGAATTCTAATGTATTGAAAAATATAGATTATTAAATGCAGGATAGGAAGGCACTAGTTCTCGTCTAGATGATGCTAGCCTAGAATATTGAAATCAACATCTATGAAAGGAATAAAACTATAATATTGATGGCTATTGTTGTGACTATATATGGGAAGCCTTAAACTATTAAAAAAGAGTTCATGTTGCAAATAAATTGCCACTTCGTTGGTGGCACAGTGGTGAAGAAGAGGGGTACAACAAAATCATTATTTCGGAGGTACAGTGTTCAAATCCTGGGATTCCCCTTTTGGGGTGAACCTCTCCCCCAGGATCCAGTTACCTTGTCGGGTCACCTAGTTTCTGACTGGGTGGGAAAAATGAGGAGCAACCCACCCGTGCTAATGGATTTCTTGACGAACCATTGTTGCCCAGGTTTTCACCCTCCGAGACACTCTGCCCCCTAGACTGGAAACAGATCCTTCTAGGATGGGGAACTCTCTGAAGTGACCTCTTCGTGGGGAGGGGGTTTCCTTTTTTGGAGGGTTCAAAAAGTCCACACATGGGATTTCATTTAAAAAAAAGTACAAAGTGTTAACATTGCAGTGACTTTTCTGTATGAGGTTTTCAAAAATAATTTCTATGAATGACCATATTGATGAATTCAATATGTTCCAGAGTTATTTGGAGTTAGTTAGAGTGATGTTTAATGAAGGCGTTCACGCCTTAATACTATTGTCATAACTTCTCCAATAATGGGATACAATGATGATAGTTGTGAGTAATTTAAATGGATTGACAGACTTGGTCATTATAGTGACCCATGATCTAGTCTTGAATGAAGTTATCTAGAATAATGTGGTACCATCTACTTCTAGATAGTTTTCTCATTTTTTCATAATATATAGGACTCATTACCTAAAATATTCATATGAAAATAGGAGAAAATAGAAGAGATAATAACTTCAAAAATACATATATTCCTGAAGACTCTGTATGTTGGAACTGTGGAATGAATGGACACATATATAAGGATTAACCAGATAGGAATGTAAACACTCAAAAGTATGATTTTTGATCGTCCAACAACATTTCATTTTTAGGTTAGTGTGGTATTTTGGTTCTATGTGTGATGATTTAAATGGATTTACGGTTCCATGATTTTGGATCATTATTTAATTCAACTTTTGAAAGTGTATACATGTGAAATTATGTATTTAAAATCCTTTGAACAGTTTACCTTTTGAAGGGAGAGGTGTATGAGGTTATTGGTAAATTATATGTGATAATTCAAATAATGAATGTATTTTTGTTTCATTTTTGTGGCCTCTGGAATATTCCAGGACTAAATAATAAGAAAATTTTCATTGGTTTGATTAATGATATAGGGTTCTCTAAGCTGTTCTTTATAGTGTGTGGAAGATAACCCAAGGTTCCATGGTGGTGGACCATTGTGTGAAAGATATAAATTTATACCTAACTATGGTTATAGAAGGTATAATTTATTTTAGAGTAACACCTTATAGAATAGAAAATCTGTGACGTGGCCATCTGGTAACATTGGTGAGAAAGGATTAAGGATCATGGTTGATAGTGGATTTTAGAAACTCCATTGTATGAATTAAAAAACATGTGGGGGTTTCATCCATAAAATATAAGTTTATAGTTTCATTTATTGAAATGAAAGGAAACCTATAAAATATAATCACAAGCTGGTTTACATGGATGTACAGGGACCAACACTCATTCGTTCTCATTAAGGTACCCTTTTTATTCTCACCTCCATTAATGATTTCTCATGGAAAGTGTTGGTATTTTACTCAAACAATCATCTAAGATCTTCTAGAATTTCATCGAATGGAGAGATATTGTGGAAGTTGATATTATAATGATGTTTTGATGAATTTAGTTTGATGATGGAGGTGAGTATTTGGGAAAGGAATTAAGAATGTTCTATATGATAAATGGAATCTAGATATAGAATATGGTTATTATAAAACCTTATTAGAATAGTGTTATATAATGGATGAGATAGATACTGAATGAGATATCCAAGATCATGAGGTTATGTTCTAGTTTCCCAAAGTAATTTTTGGCCTAAGCGATTAACCATGAATGTCATCTCTTGAATAAGAGTCCTTTTGAACCTTTTGTATAAAAACTTCTTAAGGAGCTCTGTTATGACCAAAAGGTGTGATTTTATTACATAGGAGTATTCAAAGGTTTCACATATATCCAAGTCAATGCCAAGGATATAGATAATTTTGGTGATAATTCTTGAACATGTTTCTTTATAGGATACAATGCTCAAAAGTTTTATTTAAAACTCTGGAATAATAGTTAATGGATGGTAAACAGTGTTCAAAACATCCCCTTTAATGTGGAAATTTTATGGAAGGGTAAAAACCTGGTAGAAGATGTTCTGGGAAGTAAGGAACCAATAGAGCAGGCCGAGGTTGAGCTGAGTAGAGGTCAGGTGATGCATGACAGTTTAGGGAGAAAGAAATATGGAGTCTGAGAGGTATAACCACAATTTGAAATTGGGGAAACTATTCATGTTTTGAAATTATAAAGGCTCAATGTACAAAAATGTGTATGGACAACGAAAACTCCAGGATGAGTTTCAGAAGAGATATTTTTTAATGGAGTGGATCCTCATGAATTTAGGTGTCTACCAAAGATTGAATGCCAGTGCAAATGGTTGATTCTCAAATTGACATTCTATTTATCACAGATGGTGGGGAACATGAAATCCTGATTAACATGAGAAGCTTTTTCCAATCATTTCATTGGGAGTTAGAAATTTTGGAATAATTATATTCCTTGATTTTTACCAGTACATGGGAGCTAAAACATCTTTTGGAAGGTAGGAGGGAACTATATAATAATGGTTTTATTTTATAAAGGACAAAATAAATGGCAGAGTTTGGTACAGGGAGTGAATGGTTGTGAAGGGGATCCAATTATAAGAAGGTGTGGATTTTAGTAAGATTTTATCTTATGTTGTGAAACACTTAATGATTCAAAGATTTATTATATTGGTTTTTATGGAAGGCTTGTTTCTAGACAAATAGGATTTCTAGACAGTGTTCCCTCATGGAGATTTTGTCAAATAAATATATATGTAGAAACCATAATTTTTCTACGATATATGTTTTTATTGGGTTCATTTGTACTATACTGTGTAATAGGGTGATTTAATTGATCATATTTTTGTACCATCTTCTTATTTAGAGTTCATATTATATTATAATATCTTGTTTACTCCTATAGTAAAATATGGTATTCTAGTGGTCTTGGACTCTTTCTGAACCATATATTATTTTTTTCCTTTTTTACTTACATTCACTCATTTCATGTTTCCACTTTGAGTGTCATCTATGAGTGTCTCATTTAAAATTTTAGATAGGAGGTGAAACGTCAAGGTGATGGAATGTGTTGCAATAATTCCGGATTATGAAGAAATATTTTGTTGGCACCAATATCTTCCAAACTATTGGTTTACTTTTTTCGCACTTGAGACCCTTAGGTTCGACAGTTTAGAGGATACAACGTATGATGCAACACAAATAGTAACATACAACTCATGATTATTTATTTGTTTATTTATTTTTACAATTCATTGTTAATTATTTATTATTTTAATTCATGGATGGTGTATAATCACATAATATAGTCAAAAATCATGAAAGGATAAAAATTAAGGAATTAAAAATGAATTATTTCAATTTATATAGGGTTAATTTTGTGAATGCGATCACATAGTTAAATTAATAATAATGATAAATAAAATATAATTTCATTTTCTAATTTAATAAAGATAAAATACATAAATGTAATATTAATCAATAAACATAATCCATCACTTAAATCTGAATGAAACCAATGTTTGGGTTGAATTATAGCCTTAGTATAGTGCGCCTCCTTATATTTGGGAGTTCTAATAAGATTTGCGGGTTTACATAATTACAATTTTCATAAAAAAGAATCCATTTATATCATGGGGAAATTTTAGAGGTAAAGTGTTGAGTTGATCCAAGTTCATAATTTAAAGAAGATGACACTCTACTCAATTGATCAAGGATCCATGAGTTAATCTAGCTGACCAACCAAAATCCGAGTTTAAAACTCTCTACGTATTGGTGTAGCCATAATATATATTATTAATAGAGGCTTTAAGAATCCTTTTTCACTTGAATATTCATGTGGATAAATATTTTGAATTCAATCGTTGATGATTGTTAGAATTTGAAGAAAATAATGAGATAAATTGAGATTAATAATTCAAAATTTCTTAAATAATTTGTAATTAAGATTGAAGTATTAATATTCTAATGGTTTATTTTATTTAAATTTGGTATTTAATACAACAAAAATCATAACAATCAATCTTGTAAAATTATAATTTCCTTATTAAAGAAAATTTTCTGGAGTGGTATTGGATCCTATGCATTGTACTGTGACATGAAAGTAATTTTTTTGTATTGGATTTCCCATTATCTGATGAGTGACATCATGAAGAAAGTGAGAGAGAGAAAAAAACTTACAGAAGACTAATATATGATTAATTTGATGCTTACATAATAATTTCGTCATCAATTCCTAGTGTTTTGTGAAAGAAACATGGGGGAATGGATGGTTACACAATGTTGCTTCATCTCTGATTCATTTATAAATAGAAAGTGAATCCATAAACTATTTATATTTTCAATAAACTATAGAATTATAAGAAAAAATATATAATCAAAGTTGGACCTCATGTAGTCATGATGATAGAGTACAATGATCAATTTATAGAGTTAATATTTAGGCCGACTAATGATCTACCCATACATTCATACTTATATCATAAAAACCAAGTTTCTCGAGTTTTTTTTAGAAATAAAATTATCAATAAATCACTTAAATATGTTCTGGATAAGGTTCACCATGTTGAAAATAACAAATACAGAGATAAATATTTAGTTATTTTGGTGAAACAAGAGAGGAAAGGAAAACAATTTAATGGAAATTACAATGACAAAGGTAATTTTGAGGAATAATTACAATAAAAAATTGATTAAGACTATAGAATAAAACCAGAGGTTTTTTATTCATATTTGGTAAGGAAGGTTACATGAAAATTAATTGAAATTGTTTGAATAAGAATCAATAAAAAACTTACACTTCGGGTATATTCATCATTACATGACATATTTATTATTCTCTTCTTGAGTATTAGATACAATTTTTTATTCCCCGTTTTTATCTAAATATAATAATGAATAATTCTTAGACAATTTACAAGTGTTGAAGTGGATATTAATTTTTCTAATGGAGCTCAAGTCCGATGTTAGTTAGAGAATATCATAATTTTTAATTTCCGCGTTGAAATATCATTGTATTTGAAAACTATTATGATGAATTATGTGTTTCCAAATACATTATCTCGGTATAGAGTTTAACTATGGTGATATTTTATTTAAATCATGTAAATAAAATTATCATGGTATACCATACATGAATATTTGTTTAATTATAATTGAATAAAAGTAACCTATATTGGAAATAAAATATAAATATAACACATATGACTCAAATAATACTCATTTTTTGAAATATAATACCCAGAATAATAATACAAGAAGAAAATGTCAAGGATATACCTAGAAGGGTGTTTAGACACCTTTCAGTTAAAACTCTTTGGTATTTGACATGTTTTCAATAAGGTATAATGACTAAGACACTTTGAATTTTCAAGATGATAAAGTCAAAAAATTTATTAAATTAGTTAAAAAAGTTATATGAAAACTATATTAGGTTGATACTAGTGAAAAATTATCATGCTTTCAAATATTCCGTCAATGGGTTTAAGGAATTTTAAAGGGAAGTAGAGAATATTCTTGGTAAGAAGATAAAAATTCCTTAGTTGAGGTATGTAAAATATATATTAACTAATCACTCACTAATCATTAAATTTAGAGTGGATATAATTCCTAAAATATCATTTTCATATACACATTACTGTAATTATGTTAGTAAATAGGACTAATTAATCTTTTCATTCCATAATGAGATTGATGATAAGCCCTAAAAGTCTTATATTATTTCTTTAAGGACATGATTTTAAAATAGTTTCACTAACACTTAATAATATACCAACTAAAATGAAAAATGTAATTTTATAAGAGTTATAATATGAATGAAAAACATTATGTCACAAAATTTTGTATTAGTATGAAAAGTATTTGATAAGGAAAATTATGGAAATAAACGTGGATCATCAAGACAAAATATATTAATGTATATTATCCTAAAGATACAATGTATATTACATTTACTTTACGAAAATAGCAAAGTGATACTCAAGTGAAATATTATATTTCTATGAGTGGTATCACATATTTATTTGAGATAGTGGGAGTAAGATAGACTCTGATAATGTCAAGGCTCCTGATGCACAATAAGTTTCCATAAGAATAAATTTCAAAAGAGATCATTATAGTTATACATGAACATATAACACAGGAAAGTTAAAAACCAAATGGAGATATTTTTTATAATTTCCATGTTAGGTGATATATTACTTACCAGGTATAAAAAATATTATCCAATAAAGAATAAATAAATGAAAAATAAACTAAATTGTAATTTGAAGATGAATTAATAAAAATTGATTCCATTTACCAAAATGATGTATGTATTTTAAAACCCACTAGGCCCAACATTGTATTCAATAAAGAAGTGTGAGTTCATGGTCAATTTAATACCGATAAAGCAATAATTGTTTTAACGGTATATGGTAAGTTATGGTATTGAATACGATCATAACTTTTCACCAATAGTGATTCTGAAATCCATTTGAACTCAAATTTTCATATTAGTTTACAATTATTATTATATTTAATGATATAATTTCAAAATTTAAAAATTATGAAATAATCTATTCAATATGAATATAATTTTTAACCACAAATGTTGCTATATTATGTGAAATCTATATGGATTCCTTTATGGATCAATATCAGATATTAAATCATGGGATAATTATTTTTAAAAGAGTCTATAAGAGGTTAGGGGTGGTACATTGAATTTCGAAGTGATATATGTTGAAAACATATAGAAAATATATATTAGTATTATAATTAGTTAAGACTTATTTTAAAATATTTCTCTATGAATGAATTAACATATTAAATCAAGTTATAGAGAATAATATAAGTTGAAATTTATCTATGGGTTGATTGGAAAAGTTAAGGTATATAAATTGAAAAGATATTTAAATTTAAATTTTTGAAATATTCAAGAGAGAACTACTTCCTATTTAACATTGAAAAAATCTCAAATCTCCCTGAGATTTTGTGTTTTTTTCACATGGTGGAAAAATATGAAAAAAATATAGGAAAAAATTATTTTTTAGGAATTATTACAATCTAATAAAAATTGAGAAATTATAAGGGACAAGTTATTAGTAATTGGAGAGGAAAGAGATTAAGTCAATATATGGGGCATAAAAATAGAATTAATATAGATCAATATGATCTAGTATCATAGATTAGTTAAGAAAATGAACAGGTGAATATCATTTTAGATATTGGTAGAAAAAAATACAAAAAACATGATTGTGGTGATGGAACTAAAGAATCAGTATAAAACAAAACTTTGTTTCAGATCTTGTAGTGATATCAATCAAGTGTTGTATTTTCACAATAATTAATTGTGTATAATATTATAGTGGTAGTAATAGAACTATAGATCCGCGTATATAAAAGTAGAAAAATTATATACTTCACAGATATCATCTCTTGAGGTATTTTAATCCAAGTGGCGATTTTTTTAAAAATAAAATTAGTCATAATGATATATATGGAATTCTTAGTGAGTAGAGTCAGGTCTTAGTAGAAGCATTAATATCATATGAGATCTAACAAGTTGATAGTTAAAAGGTTGGATTTATTACAAGTGTGATTGTTGTTAGAGTTGGTTACATAGAACCAAATTTATTATATATTTTCACAAGCATGTAAAAGGGGAGGGTTGAGTATAAATAGGCCAGGATAATATAGATTCAGACCTGTTTATACCTTCCCTATTGGTCAATTTTTATGTATGAACTAAATTTTACAATCCCAATAAATTTTCTATATTTCTTAAGAAATCTCAGGGGTTAACCCATTTTTTGTATATAATGAGAAATATAGTATACATATAGATAGAAAAATCTACAATAAAATTTAAAAAATTGTAGGTTGGATGCCTTTTTTATTTAGATAATAATGTTTAGATGTCTGATCGTGTCACAAATATCGATGATTTCCTCCTTTTCTAGACCCTTACTGAAAATATATGATATATATATTTATTTAATAGGTTATATTTCAAAAAATGTGTATGTTAGATGGTATGAAAAGTCACCTTATAATGAATCCATCCTCACAATTGAATTGAATAATTTTAAAATGCTTTATTGGTAGTGGAAAATAGATATTCGGAATTTTCCATCCATTGTGGGGGGGTTTTGTGTGGCTTGTAAATGGGAAACATGGTGAGTGATGGTACATCAAGATAAAAAATTAATAGTGTAAAAAATTAAAAATTAAATTGATTAGAAAAATATTATATATTCATGAGCCAACCTGTATCCATACAGGTAAATCTATATGAATACTATCCCATTATGAAAATCTGGTTTAATCCCATTTCATAAAAAAGTATCAATTTTTAAGCTCATCCTATATAAAATTCACATTATCTACCATGACTCCCTTGGGCTTAGGCATGTTTTTTTCACATCTACCAGAAAATGTATATAGTTTTAGCTATGCATTATTGTTTCTTACCATGATAGTGTCATTACCTTTTCACACACTATTTACAATTTTATGATTTCAGATTACGTGGGATATCCAAATGTTATTATGGTTCCTGGATATAATTAAAACCTCATGATTCTATGAAATTAATCTTAATCATACATCATATAGTCTACAAACATCAATATGATGGTACATAGATGATTATTTAATATTATGTGAAGGGGATCATAATCATTGATACTTAATCTCATGACGTTTTCACTAGGTGATCTCAAGTAATATAAATCATGTGGCATGGCCTGTTAATAGGAACAACACAAGTATTTGGGTTTTATTGGATATTCCTAAATATGATCATGTATATTTGGCCTGTCAATTTAAGATAATTATCAATGTTCATCTTTCAATCTTGTATTTTATTAAATGATAAAATCTATGATATTTTTTTTGGTGATGTATTTTGTGGATGGATGGCCATTAGTGGATTTACATTGATTGAATGATCAAGACTTGTTTTATCACTTTTAATTGAGGAAGAAGATATCTTTGGACCATTTATAGGGTGGTAGTTACTTAGCTAAATCCATTTCCATGGAAGAAAAAGTAAAGTCCATCCAATGAAGTCAATAAAAAATTAATAAATCATAAAAGGATGATGAAACAAAGCATACATCCAACTTTATAAAATATCTTAAGATAAAGAGTTTATATTACATTGTAAATATTCATAAAATGTTGTAACAAATATGAATTTTCCATATCTAATTAGGGATTATGATGTGTTTCTATTTATCAAACTTTGTTTTTGAGTGTAACATACTACTATCAAGATAATGTATTAGTGGTTCACACAGAAAGTGTATCTTGGAGTTCCACCAATTCAAATGAATTGGAGATTAGGGTAGAGTGGGCCTCATGTTTTTTGGCTGATGAACATTTGAGTGTGAATGATAAAAAATGGAATAAAAAAACTAAATTAAACATTATAACTATTTATAACAACCATAATTGGATTTATTTCTCAATGTATTCAAAAGTTATTTAAGTAAAAACATGAATATGATCAAATCAGTTTTTCAATGTAATATTGTTTATTTATGGTTCATTAAGAATATTTGGGTGGAATGTGATGAGTTAATGAATCATATTAATTACATGATTCATGAGAGTGTTACAAGTGAGTGATTACATATTCATGATACTCACAAAAGTTTAGTAAAAATATTAGTGTCTAAACAGGTTAATTTTTAAATTTAGATCTTATAAGAACTAAAGTGAAATTAAATGAAGTTTAAACTAATTATCAAAAATATATTTATGTCCTTATAATATTTTTTACATGTATTTCAGGGATTTGGATCATTCCATATATTCTCTAAATGTTTTGAATGTGAAACAAGGGAGAAGAAAAAGAAATATTCGATTTCTCTTTCTTAGATAAAACTTGTTTTGTTCCAGTGATCTCATGGGAATTATAGTGCACTTCATTTTATCACTCTAGAATGAAAAGGTTGTAGAATGATGAATCTAGAGGTTAAATATATGTGTGTATGATCTAGTTTTATCCTACCTTAGTTTCTTCAATCTATGATAATATTATAATGATCAAAGAAAACTGGGATCACATAATTCACCAAGGTATCATTTTATTATTTCACTTAATTTCCTTATGCTTTCATTTTTTCATATGCAGATCAATGGGGGAATATATTTATTTCAATGCTGAATCTTGTGTTATGACATATATATATATAAATACAAATACCTAACACTTCTTCCATTCCCATTTTTCATCACTAGGATACTTTATATTAAATGAAATAATAATTATAATAATGAAGAAAAAAAAAGAAAATGCATCTATCTAATAGTTCTATCTTGTGAAATTGATTAAAATCACATATTTTCTACCAATTGGTTCTTTCCAAATATAATAATTCACTTGATATTGAAACTATAAACAACTTTTAAAGGACCATTTTTTTAATTTGTTAGTTACACAAGGTCGAATACCCTAAAAGGGGGTGAATCAGGGTATGACATATTAAAACTTATTCCCCTTAAGATCTTGTTTTTATGTTAAAAAAACACACTTACCTCCTTAGCCCTTAGAAATATATGAATAGAAATGAAATCATGAACATGAAACATCGATTTTTACTTGGAATTTCTACAATTGTTTATCACAATACATAATATGTTACATGTGTCTTAGATGAAAAATTATTAGTCTAATCATCACCATGTGATCATATGTGATCACATTGACCGAGAGTTAGATGCTTCTTTGGTTCATATACAAGTAGGGCTTATGGATATGCAAGATAAAGTCTTGTATGGAAAAAGCATCGGTCTACTGTGAGTTTTTGGAACCATGGTCAAATTTAAGAAGAGACTTGGGAATGGGATAAGGAAATTAAAGGGAAATGGTCAAATATATTTCATAGAAATGGTGGTCTTCTAATTTATGAGTACGAAACTACCAATGGTGGAGAGAATGTAGCATCCTTAGTTTGAAGTAAGTAACCCTTTAATTAAATATTTAATTATGAAATGTGTGTGGGTAAATTTTGGGAGGGTATGGAATGATTTTGGAATGTTATTGAGGATTTTCTAAAGGTTCATGGTTAGATAATAATTAGTTGAAACCATGAAATTTTTACAGAAAACTATCCAAAATAAGGCTGGGGCTAAGGTGATGGTTCACGTTTTTCGAAACCATGCGGCCGCCTTGAAGAAACCATGAAAAGTGGGAATGTGGGATTTTTCATAGTTTCCACATAACTTTCTAACCATGAGACCCAACTCTATGAGGTTCCTCATTGAGTTGGGGGAAGGAACATGGTTTTCACATAGTTTGTCTAATCGTTCGACTAACCATACATGGTTTTAAAAAAAATATCCTAAAAAAGTGGATATAGGTCAGGATTATGTATTGACCTATTTTTTCACAAAACCAACCCTAACTCGATATTTATTCCTCCCAAGGGTTGTAGAACCTCTCCCCTGAGGAATTGGAAGCGATATAGATGCGTTTAATGGTTCGTTGAAGCCAGATTCTCATGGCAAGTCATTGTTTATAGTGGGTTTTACATTTTTTTCGTAGATTTACTTCCCTATCTCTCCCTGTTTTTTATATATTGTTCCACAATGGATATATCTAAGGTTGATGATGCCAATCATTTTTATATTTGGAATATTTGATTCTAGGGGAAGAGACATATGGCCAGTCTTTAGCGATTCAACCCGTTTTTGTTGGTGTTTTAGTGTCATTCATTATTTTCACCATAAATCCCAAGGTATGTGTCTTCACTATTGAATCCTCATTTAATAACATGAATGGTTTATTTAAAATTGATTATTTTCTTTATATATATTATGTATTTTTTTGAAATGCTTGATGAAAACCTCCTTTGGTTGTGGTTTTTGGAATTGTGAAAATTGGGTGTTTTGGTTGAAGTGATAATAAAAACTTGAGTTTAAAATGAATATTTTAAAATAGTTATTTGTTTTTGATGCATGGAAAATAGTTTTCAATAATTTTGTTGGTTTTATTGAAATTTTATGTTTGAAAATTGTTTTCAATAAAAGGTTAGTTTTATTATAATGTTTTGTTATTATGTTTTTTAATAAAGGTGTGGTTTATTTAAATGATTTAATTGGTTTGGAATATATATTTTGACATGTTTTTTGGGATTAAATGGTTACGCATGCATGTTATAGATGAACATTAATCATGAAGTACCATAATCAAAAGGGGATGGGTTGGGGACGAGAATTTCCACCATAAATGGTAACCCTAGGCTTGTGTGTGGGTGTGTGTGTGGCTATGTGGGGGTGTTTGATATGGAAAGGGAAATGCAAATTAAATTTTTGAAATTGTTGGAATTATATATTTGGTTGTTTTTTTGGAAATTGGACTATTTGTGAATACTATTTCAGTACCTTATGATAAATTGTTGATCTCTTTTAAATTTATTTATATAGATTATTTTATATAAATGTTCTAGCTTTTTATATACTTGTAGCATGAGTAGGGAAGTAATTTGGGGAAAATCAATTAAGTGTAATTACTCATCTCTACTTTGTAAATTTGGTGATTTTGAAGATATTATTTATCAATATGTGGGTAAAGGTAAAGTATCACATTTCTTTAGTGGTTCATCATGATGCTTGTGATATTTGTTGATGTTGGATCAAGGAGCATGTTGGGATCTTCTGATTTCTATTTTGAAGTTTTTGGATTTGTTTGGATTTGGTCTTCCATTATATAATTTGATGTTTTCTTATCGTAAATTATGGTACCCTTTTTTAGTTGTTTTTGATATCAATGGTATTGCTCTGTGTTGTTTTACATTTTTATTATTCATCAAGTAGGGGTTATTTGGTTATGGAATTATTGGTTGTTTGTTTTAATTTAAAGGTAAAATCATCCCCACATATCAATGAATCCCTTGGAATTTATTACCCGTCTTTTTTTCCTTGGTGATGTCTCTTAATATCAAGTAATTTCCATATGCCTTCACAATCCAATAACGAGGGGTGTGATGTTACAGAACCTGAGTATCACTCATGGATTTCATGGTCTATTTAATCATTTAAGTTCAATTATAAAATAATGTCCTTGTTTGACCATAATTCTAGTATAATAGAAAATTTATGTGGTCCATTTTCTTGAGCATACCACACCTCAAGACTAGTATACTATAGAGGTACACACCTATATTCCATTTTAATTTGAATAATAATAATTCCATGAATATAAAAGTCCTTTTAATTCATTAAATTTACCTTTCTATTATCAAGTAAGATAGATAATTTAATAAAAGTTATAGGTCCAGGTGGGATTCCTATGGTAGATAACACCATATGTGAAATTGTATAAGTCAGCCCATTATAACAAGGGTACCATTTGGAATAATCAATCTCATTCCACAACGATGGGGCCATAAACAATTAGGATATGTCTTGGTCAATAAGACTTACCATAGTATGGTATTACAACATTAAAAATTCTATTTATCAACTCGTTACATTTGATAATACAGCGCACCTCATCAAGTGGTTTTTTTAGAAATCAATTTATTAATTAAAGACATTAAAATATGTCACAAATAAGGGAGGATTAAACTTGAGGCCTATGACCTATAATCCAAAAAAATTAATATATGAGGGATACTAGAATTATGGGATTAGGTTCTACACATTTAATTTCATATTTGATGGGGGCCTCATGGATATACAAGCACGCTGAACAACGACACAATTTATAAGCAATGAGACATTCATGGGGAAATACATAAAGCACCTACCTCGTTCATAAGATTCTCTAAATGTCCAATATCCCGTCTTTGAAGGATTTTTTTCAAGATAAATTGATGAAATGAAGAAATGGCCATAATATAGGGTGAATTAGATCGCACAAAAATAGAAAAAATGAGGAAAAGATAATCAAAGAATGAAGTATGGAAGAGTCATATAAATACCAATATTCTTCCCATAAGATAATCATAACTCAAAATGGAGTCCAGAAAATGGAGTTCTTTCTATACCTAAAGGAGTAATTGAGTATCTCCCTAGAGGGATTTATACATGAGATATGATAAAAGAAAAGAGGGGGAGAAAGAAATAATTAGGCTAGGGAATTTTGTAATTTCTAGTCCCATTAATGAGGCTCATGGTTTGGTCACATGGTTGGATAAATTGTGCACCAATAGTACATGAACCTCTGCCCAAGGAACCTCCTCACACGCGTTGGCCGCACGGTTTGAAAAACTATGTACAACTCATGAAAAATCTCATTGTAAAGATTTTTTAGAACACGCATGACATTACAGCTCCACTTCATGGTGAGACCAAACTATGGAGTCCTTCAGATCCACTTGTTCACCCACCGAGTTTCACATGGCAGGCCGTATAGTTTCAAAAAAACCATGTGCCCTTACTTTTCCTTCTAAACATGAGTTTCAAGGTCCCATCACTCTTGAAAATGATCAGGACACCCCTAAAACCACTCATGCCTTCAAAAAATTCAAAAAATAACACATTTAAGTGTTCGAAAACTAATATTTACATTATTATACTTGGTCTAATGAACAAAACATCTAGTAAATGATAAAAATTAAAATTTAGTTAGAATTTAATTTGATCAAAAACTTGGGACGCTGCACTAGACTTAGTGTCGGGACCCATTTTAAGGATTCTTCCCCTTTCCATTATTTGTTTTTTCCATTCACACTTGGAACTATATGAAATGGCATGGAATATTCACCACTGGTTGTGGGAATTTACCCAGTTTTGGGAAATTAAATATTAATTCTTTTATATTTATTCATATTATTTCCCCTATATCATAATCTATGTGCTGTGGATTAATCCGAAAATGAGGTTATAGTCTCACAATATGCCTAATTAGACCCTATACTTAATTTGATAGACTCTATTGTATTGGATGGCATGACTAAGGTCTTGTTACAAACTGGATCATGGAATTGGTCATTGTGGCACCTAGGCTGGGGCGCCACAGGCCCAAGTGACCACAATTGGATGACAGTTAAGACTACCCTTAAGTAACAGACTTAAACCAAGGATATGTTCATGGTCTATAAATGAGACAAGGAAGTAATCATAAGAGGATATGAGTATTCTAGCTTCCAAACAGATCATGATGGTATGAAATCACATATTAGATACATCTTCACTCTCAATGGATGTGTTTTGAGCTAGAAAAGATGAAAAAAGACATTTGTTTGGATTTTGCAGTAGATTCTGAGTATATTATGGCTTCAGAGATAGTTTAACAAGGAATTTTTATATAAAACTTTTTTCATGTTCTAGACATGGTATTTACAGGTAAATACCCACCCACACTCAATTGTGATAATACAACAAGGGTATATCATTCAAAGGATCGGAGGTCACATCAATTGATAAATCACATACTTTTGAAGTATCTTATCATGAGATATTTGTATTAGAGAGGTGAAGTAATAGTGAGTAGATTCTCCAACAAATACAATATGGTGGACACCTTGACTAAAGACTTAACTCAATAGAAACATGATCTTCAAATGAGATAAAGTGGATTTAAAGTCATTAGCAGTTTCCTCTAGTCCATGTGGGAGTATATTAAAGATAGTTTTCTGAAACAAACATGTTGTAATTGGTATTACATGATTACTATATGAAGTGAATGTTAATATAAGTATCTAATTACATATTGTTTTATAGTTTTTGGTTACTTTAATGTAATAATTTCCTAGAGTATTTTCTGCATTGAAAATGAATATTAGTTTACTTTTATGATGAGAACCTTAACATTCCATGATGATATTATTAAAACAGGTTCTATGGTAAGATATAATTCTATGATAGTTAACATGTCATGTTGATTTTTAGTTGTGATTACTCATAAACACATGATACTTCTACTCATGAAGTCTGCACTTGAAAACAACTAAAATGGGATATTATGAGAACAGACCCCCAACCATAATTCCACATGTTTTTGTGTCACTGGATATTCCTATCTTGGAGAATGGGTAATAGTCCATATACATTAAGATTATTATTAAATCATATAACAACTCATACAATTAAATTTATTATAACAAACCATGAAGATAACATTTCATGGTGATTTTTGGTATGTGGATTGCATCACAAATTTCATGTTATTAATAAATAATTTGAGGAAGTATATGTACCTTACATGTTAATTGATATTGATATCTCACCACTTTGATTGAAATAAAGTAATCACATTAAATCCCATGGTCATGGTGTAAAAGTGAGTTTATTTCATATAATCCATGAAATATGTATGAGCATATAGGTAGATGACACAGGTGTAAAACCTGCTTGATGAAGTATTTTGATAAAAGGGAATATATTACACAGTAAGTTCTCATGTGTGGTTTTTGATGTCGTGGAATTATATTCATTCTCTGGGGTTTCATGACCTATTACTAAATAGTAATCTTGGATTTCATACAAGACTCCATAATTCAATGAGAAAGAATCTTAGAGGATCACAAATTGAGTGTTTCAGATGATCTCAAATAAAATTATTTTGGAATTTAATTATTGGAATAAAAATTGTTCTAAAGAAAAAGAAATAATTATAGTAACGATTTTTCAACAAAAAATATTTATTTGAATATTAAATAAATATTTATTTGAATATTAAATAAATATTTATTTTATATTTTTTAATAAAATAGTTATTTTTTCAATAAATTTTAAATTAAATATTTAGTTGGGTATTTGATAAATGAAAAGGAGGATGAGAATACCAATATCATGTCTGATGATAAATATTAATTTTCCCGATAGTAAAATAATAATTACCATTATGTTATTTAACGCACACCATGGAATAAAATAATAATAATAATAATATTATTATTATTATATTTAAAACATGGGATGGTGTAAGATATGGAATTGAAAATTTTTAAGGGAACTTTTTTATTTAATTGAAATAAAAATCCTTACCACGTCCAAGAAATAGACCACTTATAAAATCAATGATATGTTAATTGAGCATCATTATGTACAATGCATTACTATCTAGAATTCATCTACTCTCACTCACATCATTTAAATAATGAGAAGATCAATAAAACATTATTGAGATCGATGAAAAGTGATGTATATAGATGAATAACACATGACAACTAATCATCCGTGCTAGTACCCAAAGATTCATCGGTGTTGTTATTAGATCAATATAACATGTGTTGATCTCCACAATATGGGTTCTACGCATGGATCCTATGAATGAAATGATATATTACCAAAAATTATTTCATATAATCAACATCTACTATGAAGAAAAGTCTCAGGAACATGGTATTCATTCGTCGAAATTAATTAAATTAATTATAAATTTAACATAAAATTATCATCTCTTGGTTTTAGTGACCTTATTTACAATATTTGATTGGAAAAATTTCATTGGTCATAACAATCACATCTTTCACAGAATTTGAATAATTCATCAAATCTAACATTCACTGAGTTAAGATATACCTTGATAAAAACTATTGCTTCACTCAAATCCATCAAGATGAATATTCAATATATTTCACAATAACACACCCCTAAAATCATAAAGGATTAGTGTATTTGGATACTAGGTACATAATCAACATACTTCATGAAATAATTTCAAAATCCCCCAAAACTTTCTTCTCACATAGTACCATTCTAAGACATATCCAACATAAAACATTTCTTTATAATGTGGGGAAAATGGAACATAAGATTGGGTGAGATCATATGATCAATAAGGGTAAACAAGGTAGATATCAATCAATAATCATATTTACGTAAAAGATAAGTAGAAGGGTACGATGGAATGATCATATCTTATGAAGTTCATACCCAATCAATCAAAAAATCATGAATCATAAACCACAGCACAAATCGTTAACCTTAAAAACGCAATGGGACATAAGTGTGAGGAATAATATTTAGTAAATCTTGAGTCATAAGATCATATTATAATCATAAGAAAATATCTTATGAATTATGGAATAATTATACATATATAAATTCCATCCATTAGTCATGGCCCACTCTCAGCACCATCATCACATATTGGACTAATAGATTGGGTTCACTCCCTAACATCTATTCATTCATATAATGGGTTTACTCCCCATAAAAATCCATACTATCATATAAGATATCAATCATTACCCAATGCATTGTTGTTATTTAACAGACCCACTAGTAACATAATTAAAACCATATGTAAGCATACCAAAAGATTATAGAAACATTTAACACTACATCATAGAAAAACCTATGAAAAATAAGTATGTTTCATAAATATATCATCATCACATAATCATAATACCTCCATATAAATAACTGGGATGGTGTTTTTATATCATATCCCCAATGAATAATAATAAATATAAAAGAATATTGACATAGATAATAGATAATAATAAAATAAAATTAAAACCTTTATTTGAAAGCATGAGAAAAATATGCATTTATTTTTATAACATTTAAATAACTATTTGTAGAATATTAAGATAATTATTTTCGTCGGAAATAAACATGGAAACTTATAAAGGATGATTAAAATCAAAGAATAGTTATTATGGTGGTAAAATTCATTCATTCAATAAATGTTAAAATAGAGATTCCTTTCAGGATTTTGGTAAAAAATGAAAAAGTACATTGTTCAAAAAAACAATAAGATGATTCCTTTAAAACATTGAAAATAAAGTCAAATATAGTTCAAAACTACATTAAAAAATAATTTTATCAAAGAAAATAACATTCTAAGAAATATTTTATAGAACAAAGACATTGAAGAAGAAAATTTTAACCATAGATGAAATAATTCTTAATTTTTTTCATAAAACAATTATCCAACATTTTAATTACCAAATATAGGATAATGAGAAGAAAACAAGATTAAATAAGGTAAAAGTTTCTTTAAAAAAAAGTTATCAGTTGTTTTAATTAACAAACTGATTATAATGAAATGAAAAAAAGAAAACCCCATATATATCTAGAGGAGAAGAAATTATATAAGATTATAATTTAAATAATATATTATTCAACCAAATTAGATTCATTAAAAAAATAATTCAAATTAAAAATGATATTTCAATATAAAGCCTTACCCCAGGTCCAGACATTCTTCATAAAGTCTCTAAATTTATTCTTTAATAAGATTATATTTATTATAAATTTATAACATAACAATATTAGTACATATCTTAAAATATATCATTTTATTATAATTTTTAATTACCCATTTGTTAACAATTATTAATTAAAATCAACATTTAGGTACAAAATTGTCCGTTTTCCATGCATGTTTAGGTTTGAATATTCTGGTCATTTCACCTTGGTCATGGTTTTATAATACCCATAGTCTTAATCAAGTTATAAGTATCATTTTTAACCATTATATACACTTGTATAACTATTCGTATAAATTTGTTATGAATTGTTAATTACATTTCTACATGGAGACGGAAGTACGTACATACGTACGAGTAATGTTTTCATTTTTCAATAAATGGAATGAAGGAGAGGTAAGACATAATATAACTGTCCAGAATCATAAAAATATCTATATATCATAAATATTCATTAAATTAATCTATACGACCATCCTTGAATGGAAGACACAGAAAACAAATCGCATCCCCTGATGGAGGTTGTAGTTCATATGTACAAATGAATGACATTATCATTTCTCATGGGATAGAAGGGAGGTATAAAATGGGTGTACCATTAAAAAAACAATTATTTTTATGATCATGATTTAACCATTTTAATATAGTTATATAATATTATTAAGAGTTTAAGGAATAAATATAATCAAAATTGATCCGTAAATACCATTACCACTTATTTGGAAAACGACCTTTAGCGCACACCTTAAGCCATCGAAGGCTTGTCTTTTGGGAATAACAGAGGGTCGAATATTATTTAAAAGAATGGATGATTTTATTTTTGGCATGGATTTGATGATCTAGATGACTCAAAAGGTGTGAAGGAGTGATGGTTTGAGGACCTCCTTTTATATTGGGGGTTTGGTCCTCTTGTAAATACCTTAATAATTAAAAATATAATAAAGACGTATTCAATTGAAATTAGCACCAATGAAACTGAAATTTGAATATAATATAAATTTTGGCCAAAATAAACTTAAAAATATGGTTTAGATATGTTTTTAGGTTATCTTATCCCTTTTCCTTTTTGTTTAAAACTTTGTTAACCATTTTCACCATTACTATAGAGACAATGTTTGACCATGTTTAATATTAATAATGAATATAAATGAAATTGACATATTTAAAAAATTTATATATGAAAATTACAAATATATAAACCATTTTATTAAATTCAATTATTATAAGTGGTATAAATTTATTTCAATGTTAGAACAGAAAATGCAATGAAAACCATTTTTAGAAGAAAAAAACACTTTTATCCATAAAACTGAATTTATTATCATTCCATTGCTCGTAAAACCATATAAAAAAATGTTAACATATTTTATTGAATATATTATCTTCAAATTTAAATAAATAATTAATAACTATTTATTAATAAAATTTATGAATATTAAAACTGAGATCACACAAAAAATCATTTTTAGGAAAAAAATATATTTGTACCATCAAATTATATTTTTTTTATAATTGATTGAAAAAAATGAATTATTTTTATTAATTTTTTAAAAAATAATTTCTCATGATATTAATTCACCAAATTAATTTTTTTAAAAAATATATATGAAAAAAACAATTCCCATAAACAAAATACTTCAAAACTATATTTAAGATCAATAGTATTTCGTAAATGAAAAATTAATTATTTACATAAATTATATTTCATTAAAATACCTGATAATTTATTAATTTAATTACATAAATTGATAATTCATATAATTTTTCATTTTCATTCATGATAAGATATAAAATAAATTTATATATTCAGGGGAATATATATTTAAAAATATCGGGGTGTTACACTATATTTCATCACATTGTGGTGTAATTGTGATCACATATTGAGAGGATCACGCCCAAACTAACTATAAGGGTTTATTTATATTTAATAAAACATAAAAACAATGCTACACTAACTCACCCCCTCATAGTTTATCCAAATGATCTACTAGGAGTAACAAGTGGAATCAGAGTAAAGGTTCCCTCTATTAGATTCTCTCAGTGTGAAAAAACATGGAATATATCAATTATATTAATAGTATAAGAATTACCACATTTTATTGATTGATTTTTTATTTTTATAAAAATATACATCTTGAATATTTTTTTCCTTCGGTTTTGATGTTCTTGATCTCTCCATAGTGTGATTTCCAACTATATACAGGGTAGAGAAACTTGTATATATTGATAAAAGGAACCCTGATTTTGATGTTAAATCTCATAATTACAATTTAATATCTCTATCTAAGAATATGTTTACTAAAATTATGAGATTAAAAGATAATAAAGATATTTTAGATAAAAATTAAAGTAGTTGTGAAGGAAAATTCAAATAGAAATTAGTCAATCTAAAAATTAATATAAGTGAGATTTAATATATATAAATTAATAAGGGTGAAATAATTAATGATTACTTAGTTATAGTCAATGAAATAGTAAGAAGAATTATATATTTTAGTGGAAAACTAGATGACACCATTATTGTGATGAAACTCCTGGGGAATTACAGTGATTGATTTGATCTAAAAATTTATACTCTAAAATAATGAGAAGATCTCTCACTAGATGAGTTACACAATTTTATCCTTTACTATGCAAGGATAAAGAAATCACACATTAAGAAAGAAGTAAAATATGAGAAGGGTTTTGAAGACATAACAAAGATGAATCCCTATCATGAGATCCTGAAGAATCTGGTAATTTTGATGATGGTGGTGATGATAATGATGATGATAATGATGATATGGATAATAACAGTTAGTTAATTTTATCTCTTATATCCAAAAAATAAAATGGGTTATGTAAAATATAATGTTAAACTTCCCTTGGATTTCATCAAATGTGGTGGAACTTGATATTTTGTATTCATCTTCCCAAAGAATACAAAATATAAGTTCCATGTGGATGACTAAGAAGAGAAACCAATAAATAATATATGATGAAAAGGATCTAAACCAAAGAACACAATATGTGACAATAGGAAAATATTTCCATGTAGAAAAGTGATAACCTTACTGATAAAATAATAAGAGTGAGTATCTTTTTATAGAAACCAATAAAAAGATAATTCACTAAACATGTTACAAACTTTATAGATCCTATGCGAGATGAAGGAAACTCCTCGAGTAGTGATGAGGTAGGTAGTGAATAAAATTGTATGAAAATATACATATATTTGATTCAGAGGCTTTCCTCAGGAAAAATACCAATAGAAATATTGAATTAAAAAACATTAATGATATATTATAGGAACTAAATTAACAAAAATAAATAATCTCTAAAAGGTGTGACAAAAATTAATGACAAACTCAATAAATTGAAGATGAACATTATAGATCATGAAAATATCAACAATGATCTTGATGAAAAACTCATATTAAAATAAGAAGAAATGTGGAATATGGAATAAAAAGTTCTTACAGGTGAAAAAGAGTTAAAAAGAGTGAAATATGACATTTGAAAATCATTTTGATGTCTAGGATAAATAATCAATAATAGAAGAGATTTATAGAACAATAATTCAAGCTAAATATAAACATTAAAATGATCTAAACTGTTAATCTTCCTTTCCTAAAATTGTGGGTCCTATTTCAAAATATATACAATTCTCGGGCATAAAAGATTATGATAAACTCTCTTTTGAATCAAGTGAAAAAAAATAATTCAAGAAAAATAACCCTCCTTGAGGAGAAATACAAACAATGATAGATCTGTAAGTAATGGAAATAATCAAGAATAAAATTTTCAGAACATAATTATAGATTTAATAAAAGATTCAGTTTCAGTGTCTATCAATGGTTTTGTAATAATTTTCATCATAAATCATACACATGTTGTCAAATCATATCATAAATTTTACAATGTAATGAGTCTTGGGCGGGGGGGGGGGGAAGAACTAATGTGAAAATAATGAACATCCAAAGAATAATACTGTGAAAAAAATATACAATGATCCCTACTTAGAATAGTTTGGAATGTCTCAAGAAGTTTGTGAAAGATGTGAGAGACTAGTGCATTTTATTGAGAAGTTCATCAAAAATATCTCTAAAAAATTATCCTAAATTAAAAATGCTAAACAATTACATATTAATAATATGGAAGATAATTTATTCATAGTATAACAAGTATTGAAGTCAATCAAGAGAAGAAGACCATGGATCCTTGATAGGGGGAATTTTTTACACATGACGGGAGACAGAAAAATCGTAAATGTTATGGAAGATAATAAAAGAGGAGCATTTACATTTATAAATGATAGTTCCATTATAATTAAATGTGTCAGAACTTATAAGATTGAATCAAAGGGAATAAAATCGAAATATGTTATATTTGTGGAAGGTCTAGAACACAATTTTCATAGTGTTGTCCTATTGTGTAATAATGGATATTAGGTTTTTTTTCAAGAGAACTCATGCATTATAAAAAGTTTCAAATATGTAAGATCCATCATAGGAGGTTCAAGAACATGTGAGAACTTGTTTCAAATTGGTTTCCCATCTAATCCATGTTATATGAATTTAAAATATGAGAATGATTTATGGTATGGATGACTAGGTCAACTTTTCTAGGAAAACATGACTATGATTTCAAATCCTTTTTTATTGATAAACCTACACAAATTAAAAATATATAGGGAATTATTTTGGGAAACATGCCTTAAAGGTAATATGGTCAAAAGTAAACATGTGAATGTCAAAATTCATTCTACTAGACGATAAAAAATTATATATTTAGATTTTTGTGGTCCCATGAGGAATAAGTCAACCAAAGGTGATATTTATTTCATTACATTCATTAATGATTATACTCTGATGATTAATGTTATCTTATTATGCATAAATTAAAGGCTATTAAATTATTTAAAATCTTTAAAAGGAATGTTAAAAGGTATATTGGTGTTCACATAAAAAAGGTATGATATGATAACAACAAAGAATACATATGTAATTACCTTGACATCTACATAGAAAAGAATATAATAAAACATAAAAATTTCGTACCATATAATGATCATAAAAAAGGTCTGACTGGGCATATAAATCCAATTATTGTGGACATGGGATGAACCATTCTAGCATAACACAAACAAACATATTTCTTATTACGGGATGCTTTGTGCATTATTTTACACCATCAGAATATATGTTTTTTGATACCGAAGACAAAAAAGGCTCCATATGATATTTTTTACCTAAAAAAGACAATAGTAAAATACTTTAAGGTATTTATAATCCATTGTTACATGAAGATAAATAATAGAAATATGGAAAATCTTTAATAAAGAACTATTGAAGGTTCCTTTTTCATATATCATTCCTATCGAAGTGGGTAAAAATTAATGACAAAATTCCAAAAAAATCTAGTATAGTGTAAAAAGGAATAAATTATATAAAATAGTTAGAAAATAGTTGAATTTATTAAGGGTTAAGTATAAATTATTTGATCCATAAACATGTCTATCCAAAAAAAAGTTTTGGATGTGGATAAAAATGAGTATATTAATGGTTTATATTGACACATTTCTGTCCAGAGATAAATAATATATATATATATAGAGGATAATGAATAAATTGATGATGAAACAGATTTATTATGAAAAAATTATTTTTCTAATGAGATGCACTTATTGAAACTAGAATATTGTCAACACTTGAGAACCAATCTGTAATTATTTCTCAAGTTTAACCTCAAACAATTTTTGAATCCACTAATATAGAAGAGTGGACAGTTTCTATGAAATGATATATTGGTCAAATAGAGAAGAACTCCACTTTTAATATAGTTCCAAAGCATGAAAACAAAAACATAATAAGAACTAAGTGGAAACATAAAAACAAATTTAATAGAAAAGGATAAGTCACATAAATAAGTAATGAATAGTTTTCAAGCTTTTTTCTCAGATATAAAGAGTTTAATTTGAAGAAACATTTACACCAATGTAAATTATTAAGACTACAAGGATGTAATTAGTAATTGAAACAAAAAAAATACATAATTAATCAAATGGATGTAGAATCTAACCTAATTAATGGTCATCCGGAAGAAGATGTTTTCATTAAATAAAATGACTATTTTCCACTTGATAATGATGGAACAATGTTGTGACTATTTAATAAGGAATTATATGGATTTAGGTAGACCCTATGATCCCCGTATGTTAATATGGATGGATACTTGAGAATCATGAAATTTTAAAAACTAAAAGTTTATAGAAATATCAATATGAAGGATTTTTTCAAGGGTACTATCATTGTTATAGTAAATGTGAATAAAAAAAGTTTTTTTATCAAAAAAAGTATATTGTTTTGAATAGTTTTTAGAGGAAATAAAAATGTACTTTTTTAAAATTCTTTGTTATTGGGATGTCATACATTATGGGGTTACAATTCATACAAGGAGTTCATCATATTTTCTTATCTCAAGAAAAATACTTCAAGAAATTATTGAAGAGGTAGATAATGGAGGAAGTCTAAGGTATTTATACTCCTCTATATATTTAAACTAAATCATCAAATTATGAGTCTAGAACTTGAGGGAATAAAAAAGAGTATAGAAATATAATTATGAACCTTTACTGCTTAATATCTTATTGACCTAATATAGTATTTTCTATGACACTTTGTCAGACATTACAAAGTTATCCTAAGGATTATCACATGCTAGTTTCCAATATAATCTTCATTTAAATTAGGAATACATTGAATATTGACATTTTTCATAGATCTAGTTTATATTTGACCTTCAATGTTTTTACATATGTTGATTGTCAAGGAGATTATATTAACAAGAAGTCCACTTTTGGTGGAACATTTTTCCTTGGTGGAAGTTTATTGGAATGTAAACATAAAATTAAACACTCAATGGAATTAATAATAGATGAAACCCCATACATATCAGGTTCACATGCTTGTACTAAAATGATATAGACCCAGTTTTAACTAGATAACATGAGAGTTATGATAGAGAAGCCACTATGTATTTTCTACGATAATCAAAGTGATATATATATCTTTCCTTGAATCTGATACAATACTGTAGATTAACTCACATTGATCTTATATATCATTTCTTCAAGGAGAATATTGCATAAGGTAATATGAAACTTTTGTATTTTGGAACCAAGGAACAAGTTGCAAATATTTTCACTAATATATTTTCGAAGGATTCAATGTATAAATTAATGTTAAAATAACATGTTCATCCTTTCCCAATCACATAATAATTGGTATAATCATACCCATATAAGTATTTTGATTCTAATGTTATAGGGAATGAGAAAATTGATTCATGTTTTACTTATTTTTCAAATGGGGGTAGACTTTCAAATGAGGAGTTTAAACTTCCTTACTTATCTAAAGCTATGGTTATTTAAAAAATGGTGTAGAATTTATGATTACATGGGATATATTATAAGGATAAATCATTTTTAACACCTCGTAAAATGTTTCTTATCATATTTGGATTTAATTCCCTACAAAACACTACATTACTCTATTGTGTTCTATGAACCTGAATCTCCTTCATGGTAGGTTCCGATTTAAGGATTATTTAGTGGGGTTACATATCAGTGATTTTTTTAGTATCTTGAGAAATATTTGAAAAACAAATCATTAAAAAATACAAAGGGGATATTGAAGAACCCTATGTATTGGAGGAAATTTTGAAGACATGTGTAATTTATATTTGATTTCAACCAAGTAATTGAATTTATTTTGAGGTGATTTATATTGTTTGAGAAGATTTTGATGTATTTAATAGTTGTTTTGAACATTTATGAAGACTTTTGGAATTTTTGATTTCATATACAAAAATGGTTAGGTCTATAGTTTTTCAAATGGATCATTCTATATGCATTGTAACGATGAAAAGCAGTATGAATTAATAATTTTATCATAAATAACTTGGAGAAATATACAATTAATATGTGCCTAATCATCTTTTTATCATTTTATATGGGTCATTTTTAATTTTGTTAACATGATATTGATCAATGTAAAAATCACGTGAAATGCGTAAACATCATCCTCATTGGCATCATTTTTATATGGATGTTTTAAAACCTCCATAAGGATGAATTAGGCACTGTTTATCCATAATTTTATTGAGTAATAATCATTTCTATCATTCCTAAACATCATTCGATATCTACGTATGGATCAAGACATGGATTGTTTTTTTGAAAAAATCGATTGGATGAAATTATCGGTTACTATAATTATTTTAAAATGAACCATCAGACCAATTAATTCTATAACTAATATTATTATAATAAAAATTAAAATTTAAAATGTGATTAAAGACAAATGAAGAATCTATGATCCAAATATCATTAATAAAAATATTGTAAACATGTTTAAATGAACGTGTGAGAGCTCAATGAAGTGGAAATTAATTTATTCGATTTACAAGAATAATGAAGATGTGATTGTTGTGATGAATTAATGATTATAATTTCCATAATAATTGTTAAATATTTTATAGATTCAATATAAGCATTTTTTATGTCATAGGTATTCTCGTTAGGTGAGATTTAAGATATGTTTCATTATAAAAAAATAAATCATTATTTGATAAGATTAAATCCACTAAGAATTAATATTAATCCCATGAAATTAAAATGGAATTTAGGTTGGGTGTTTGTCAACATCACAACCACATTTTCATTAGTATATATTAATGAATGTCAAAATTTTGAAGTCCAAACTAGCATGGCTATTAGTTGAAGAAGAAAAGGGTGGTTGTGTGAAATTATCATTGAAATGAAATCATGGGAGATAAACCCAAGTAATGGTATTAGTGAAATGTGTGAGAAAATTAATGAGGGCGTTAAACTGGTATTTTATCAATTTTCTCTATGTTAGTAGTCCCGATACATTTGTTTAATATACCAATTCAGGTATATGGAAAATGACATGATAAGTTAGTGTTCTTCCTATACATGAATATAACATTCTCTATGATATAGAATATTGTTACATGTAAATAATAAGTATGTTGGTTGTTTTTTGTGTCCAACAACAATAAAAAATAATCTCATTGTTGTAGTATTGAATATTGTTTTGTGATGATAAGTGGAGGATAAGAATAAGAAGGTGTACATGAAGCTGAAAAATTAGTTAATTTTTTTTATTTTCCCTTATTCTTGGAGTATTTAATCTGAAAAAAGAATAAGAAGTAAACCCTCAAATTCATTTCATACATTTAATTGAGTAGTCTATGTTCATCATTGTTTTTTCACCAGGTATATTTTGAAGTGGAATTTCATGAAAAGAGTCAGTTGTTCTTTCAAGATATTATCCTGCCTGATCAAAGGGGAGGATCTCACACAAATAGTTGAGGAAACATGAATAAAAAAAATACTACACTCATATTGTGAATTTTTTTAATTGTAACTAAAGAGAGATAGTGTAATATGTGTGTAACCACCCAAGATATCATTTTATATTTTCATTAAATAAATATTGTGTTTGATTTCTTGCTACACATGCAAAACTAAACTGAAATCAAAACCATGATATATTTAGGTAAAATATAAAGATTACATATGACCATTAAAATTTTCCATTAAATTGATAGGAATAACCAAAGTTATATATGTGTATAATGAAAATAAATACTAATTTTAATACTAATGAAGTGAAAATTGTATAGCTAAAATAACATAGAAAATCCTTTAATACTTAAAATATATTTTTATAAAACTATAATTATAATTAAAAAAATAAATATAGAATAATTAAATTATAATAAAATATGTTGCTAATATGAATAATATATTACCAATAAAATAATTAGTAATTGAAAAAAAATTATAATAATAAATAGGTTACATGTTTAAAATTTCTTTTCCTATATGAAAAGTATTACACTATATTTTATGATTTAATTAAAATATTAAACTCTAAAATATTATAAATTTAATTTCAAAAAATGAATATAATATTTGGATTAACCCTAAAAATATAATCTAACTATGAAATTTTGTATTTTTCTGAAAAGGTTCATTTTTACAAAAAAATATGGTTTTAGTGAGAATTATATTTTTTAGGATTTTATCATTATGTTAGTGTATCCTAGAAGGTTAAAAATACATTAAATTAATAAAATAATTATATAATAAATTGAATTATTCAAACTAAAATATTAATTTAACATGGAAAATCATAGTCCAAAATTTTTATAATTAAATGAAAATGTTACATTGATGAAAATTGTTTTTGTCCTTTCTTCTAATTAAGTGTTTTGATGGTGAAATTTATTTTCCACTTTCTTTCAAATCAGCCTAGAATTAATTTTTTTATAAAAAAACAATTTATTTTATAAAAATGAGATTCTATGATAATCTAATTTTGTTGGTAAATTTTTAATCTTAATAAAGAACTTTTCCAACAGAACAATTTTTACAGGTTTCGTGCATTTTTTTAAAAATTAACATTTCAAACAATTAAAAAAATTATTTTGTACGATGATTTAAAATTTTGAAAAATATTGATTAAAATTATATAAAATGTATTTTTTTTACTTTTATTATATATATTAATTACAAATGTTAAAAATTAATTACCACAATAAAATTAAATTAGGGTAAAATGCAAAAAGTTAAAAGAAAAAACTATAAGAACTATGGGTTGTATCCAGAATGAGTGGATGAGGGAATTATAGACCCAAAAAAACAACCCCTCCACTTTTTCCATTTAAGATACATTTAACATTGAATATAAATATTACATTATTGAAAATGTGATGGTTATTTCCGAAACTGCACTTCTCTTCACTTATAAAATGGTAACAGTCCCACTACCTCATGTCTCACCTATAATCTGAATATATAATTTATACTCTAAAACATTTATCCTCCTAGATTCCTCCCTCATATCAAATAATTTTATTCACCTTTTTTTTATAAAACCTTCATATCCAATGAGTTTTCTAATAGATTGCTCAAGAATTCAATGTGATATTACATTCTCTTTGTATTTACTTTTACTCTCCTCCAAATGAATATTATCTAACCATATTTATAAAATGTAATATTTATTATTATTATACTAAAATTCCATAATATTAATTTATCAATAATTATTCAGTTCTTACCATCCACTAATAATAAAATAATAACATTGATCATCCATACATGTGAATTACCTCCTCCACGAAGTGATGTTGTACATATATCAACACAACCTATAAAGGTGGCTATCAATGATCCATTTGATGAATAAATATTATTTATTTTTAAAAAATAAAATTATAAATTTACTATTTTTAAAATACACACATTCTTTTAATTCATTGATAAATTTTATTGATAATCGTGTGTACGATGGACTGCATGGTCTCTGAAAAATGATTTTTTTATCATCACCACCCATCATTGGTGTTTAAAATAATGGATTTAATGAGGATATATTATTTTATTACATTTATAATAATCTTTATATGTCACAGTATCAACATCTAAATGATTCCCCATGCTTATTAAATCATCATATCATGTTACCATTTGGGTTGATTTAACCACCTATGTAAATGATGGAGTAACGATTATGTCATAAATGTTTATTGGATATAATATAATGTAAATTTCATGTAATAATGATATATTTAATCTGTTTTAATTATTTTGTATGTTTTTTTAAATTAAAATATTTATTAATATATCTCTTTTTAATTGTTAAACACATTGAAAACTAGTTCATCGTTATTTCCATTTTCACAAGTCGTATTCATGTTTTTAACCTAATGAAATTGGAAATTATTTAATCATTTAAAAAATTGTTATTATATCTTGAATTATCTATGAATTATGAACATTAATTCACTTAGTGAGAATCAATCTGCTCTTCAGGAAATATTTGAGAAACAAACAACTTAATGTTCTAACACCCTAAAGAAAAAACAAACAATAATATGTTAATGTAGTTGTGATATATGTTTAGAAAATCATTATAAAAATATTATTTTGTTAAATTTAAGTCTATGATCTATTTTATTACGATATTTATGATCATTACACAGGGGTTTTGAGCATGGTTGGGTAAGCAGGAATAAAATTTATGATTTTTTACATCTCAATTTTTCTTCATTGAGATTTGAATTGTATTCAACAGATATTTAATATGTGTGGTGTATATATAATCCATTAACTTATTTTTATCATAATTATCACATTATATATGATATTTGAAATTACATATCATGTTATACCTTTTAGGGTCTTCGATATTAAAGATAAAACAATTATATTGATTTTACGTCCTAATTTCTCGTCATTGAGACATGTTTCAATTGTATGTACCAATTTCATATTTCTATGGTGTATACAACAAATATAATTTATTTTTCAATAATACATGATTTAACTCATGGTATTTACAAAATCATATTGTTTTTAATCTTGAAATGACATTTTATTCAAAAATTACTAAATCTAAAATGGTTTTTCATTTAAAATTCCTCTCTTTGAGATATATTTTAATGTATGCACATAATTTATTTTATATAAGATATATTCTACCTAAATGATATTTTATTTAATGAAATATTCATTATTGATGGTAATTTATGATCAATTTTAATTTATCTCTATTTTAATAGGTTTTGAGTTAAATGTACCTTACATCGTAAAGGGTTATCATGACCCAAATATGTTCCCTCAGTCATAATCAAATATCTTTGACTATTATATTCCCAGATTTATATTTATAACAAATAATAATTTTATGTTTTATTTAAAAAAAATTGTGGCAATCACATTTCATGCCAATGTATTCTTCCTTATTCATTATTTCATAAAAACGAATTTTGGTAACAAATATTTCATATTTATTTTAACGGATTTGCCTTCTATATCCATGTTATTAATTCCTCCAATGTTCTAATTTAACTATAGTGAAATTAAATTGTTTTTTCACCAATGATCCTTATATACCACTTTATTTTTTTTAATATAGATAGTTTCTTAGCATTTTAGTAATGTGGATTTTTCATGAATGGCATTTCAAATTATTCATAATCTTTTCCATCCTTTCAAAATAAAATGTTTTATATTCCTATCTACATTTTGTATAACATTTATGTATTTTCAATGTTTTTTTAATTGGAAATATTTATAATACAATTTTAAAATTCTTCTCCATCCCTTCACAGAAATGATTTTTAATGTAATTGTTTCTTCAATGTTTTAAAAGGATTGGTGAAAATATTTATATTTTGAATTCAATTTACCCTCTATGGTTTATATGTTATTATGGTTTGATTAATTTTGTAAAATTATATTTTTCATATCCTGGGATTTATTAATTTCATGTTATGATATTTTTTGAGGGTTTCAAGAATCCTATTTTTAATGGGTTTTTTATGACATGATGAATGTTTTTTTATATGGAACTCATATATATGGATGGTGATGGGTGGGGTCTTATATCTACATATTATTAATTAGTTAAGGTTTTATATGACTTGAGATGATGAAAGTTTTCATGAATGATATTCACGAAGATTTTTTAACAAGTTTTTGGTGTGAATGAGATTTTATAATCTTTGATTAATTCTTTTTTGTTTGAATGAAATATGGGAAGATTTGTTCATTATATTTTTATGTCAATGATATATGGGAATATTTGTTCACAAGTTATTTTGTGAACATGATGTTGAATGATTTTTTTAAAATATTTTATATACTTATGTTTTTTTCATAATTATATTATATACTATGATTCAATGTCAAGACATATTTCTACTTGCCGGTGGTTATGATCCATTACTCATGATTAATGTCTCATGATTCCATGCACTTTTTCCGTGGCATATATTTTTTCATTTGATATTACATATATTTTTATCATTTATTATGGATAACTAATATTTTTCAATGTTCTCTTAATAATAAACTTCTCCCCTTAATTTTTTTTAATATTATTATGATCTAACAATTGATGCCAGGTTATTATGTTTTCTATTTCTAGGTGTTTGAGCTCACCCCTTTCTTATGTTTTCGTTTCCCCTGGTTATGAAGATAATTATAACTTTAAGAAAGTCTGGTAGGGAATCTCTAATGTTTCAATTATAAAAAAAATTCAGAAGTCATTTAATGTAAGGATCCATTTTTATTGGTCCTCATATACACAAATACTTTTGTAGTTGGGATTTTGAGATTATTTTGTGATATGATATTTTTATCTTATGTAAATTATGTAAAAAATGTTGTGTTTAAGGATATTTTTATTAATAGGCAGAATGGGGGTCATGATAATAATTAACCCAACCACTTGTATTGTTAAAAATATATTAATAGAAAATCTATATCCTGGAATAACTACTAGAGGTAGCAAGGTTTAGGCTCTGGCATTGATGTTGAGCATTATTAAAGAATATGTGTGTTGAAATGTTATTATATATCCTTTATAAAATTCATGTGTCTCTATGATTACACATTAATTTTTAAAACAATCCAAAGTTTATTTATTTATAAATTTCCTAATTAATACTATATAGTGATTCGTAGGGTCGAACCAAAGGGAATGATATTAAATTGGAGTGAAACAAAATTTTAAAAACATGATCATAGTAAATAGTGGGATAATTTTCTTTTTAAATTTTTAAAATTTTTTTGGAAGCAGTAATGATAGTATAATTATTTTTTAAAGAACTAGGTTGTAACTTGAACTATGATGAAGCAAGGAAAATAGTGTATGAAAAAAAACAGGAACTGAAACTGAATAAAAAATGATCAAGGAAGATGCTCAGGAATTCTAACTCTAATATCTAAAATTGATAATCTCTTCAAAAAAAAAATTTAATTGTAAAAAAAATAAGAATAATATTTATTAATCTTTCTCTCTAGAAAATTAATCACAAAGAAGATTGATTCTTGGAGGTCACCGCTCTAAGAATCATCAAACCGCGATGAAATTTAAAATTGGTTTAATGGGAATAAAACTAACTGTAATGTTAAAATGTTTTGGAATTTATGCTTTAAGAAAGGAATTACAAAACAATATCACTGATTAACCTTGATGTTATGAAGTTTGAAACATAAATCACAATTATTAGAGTTGTATATAGGGCTTACACACACACTCAGTGCATTGTATGTCATATGTTAACTATGGGTTCTCATTTTCCCATTTTACTCTATTTTCAAATGAATTACAAGACTACCATTTAGATTTTCTCCATAAGGTGGTTATTTTTTATTTTTAAATAAAACTGGTTCCCTAGTTTTCATGTTCAAGCTTTGAGTTTCCTAAAGTAATGATTATAATTCTGAAAGAAACTAATCTTTTATCACTCTCATTTTTATTTCCTAAACAGAATATTAATTAATAAATTTTAAATTTATCCCGCCTGTCAATTTTGAATTCATTGTAAAAGTGATTCAATGAAAAAAAGGAATTAACCAATAGAATTAAAAATCCTCGAACAAAAGTAATCTTATCCAATGATCATATTCAAAACATAAATTTGAAACATTAATATTATAGACTATGAAAATTTAAAAAAATGGTTAAATAAATATCTCTCTCAAATACTATGTTTCTTCTCTACTCTAGTATTCCGTGGTTTTTCAGTATGCTTTTACTCTCTATGTCTCTAAAAAATTTAGATGTCAATATTCAAATCTTCTATCTTCCCTCAATTTTAAGGATATCTATTTATTTATCTATTGGTCGCCAATGTAAAGTACTAATTTCAGTAAATCTTATCAATCACCAAACACATGACTTCATCCTTTTTCATCCTTGGTATGTTAATATTACGCTTCTAGTAAACTTCCTGATGGTTGGTGAAAATAACGTTGATGTTATTCATACTGGATTATGCTCAGTGAATAAAATAATAATAATTAAAACATTATTGAATGTTATTATAAAAGTTTATCTTTTATAAATAATTATTATTACAATTGTTAGATTACTGTCGATATTAAATTAATAAATCAATTAAATTGTATTTCATTATAATTATTTCTAATTATAATTCATAATAATTTAATAATTACTATTTGAACTCATTATTTTAATTATTTTATTTTAATTAAAACTTTTGTTAATTATTATTATTAATAAAATTATTTAATTATTATTAATGTTACTATTTTTATATCTTTAATAAAGATAATCAATTTTATTATTTTTTAAATGATATTATTTTTTTAAGTTAAAATGTTTATAAATTATTTTATTTAACAATATTATTAATTTAATTGTAAATAATTTATTTTTTATGTTTATTTGTTATCATTTTTAATATGGTTATAGAACCAAAAAGTTCAGGCACTGAATGAATTCGGCCCTGAAATTTTAATAGAAAACAAAATTACCAAAACCAAGGGCAGGATAAGGACACACAATCATTTCTTCCCACCACCAAATGAAAAACACTACAGATCATAAGGATCAGATTCATCCCAATGATCATGGCCAGACTCATCAACATCATCAGCAGTTTCCCACTCCGATTGTGCCTTTTGTTTTTTCAAGAGCCCAGAGTATTTCTAACAGAGATTTTGCTGCTCCAGAGTTAGATCTTTGGAAGAAGCCCTAGTGGACCGACCACACCCTCATGAACTAGCTCAATCATCACAACCACATCCTCAACCATAGTTTTTCTAATGATGACGCCATATACATGTCCTAGAATACTGCCATGACCCTCTCAAATCATCTTCAATGGGGTGACCCAGATCCATACTTATACGAATCTGCTTATCCGGAGAATCCAACACCATCATAGTTTTACCCTTCTTGCTAGAGGACGTCAATGCTTGTTTTTAAATCAATTCATTATCTACTTCATCTTGGTTATCCATTTAAAAATTCTTCAACTCATCAAAATCAACAACAGTATCAGCATGCTTCTTCTCTCTTGTAACTATTGAAATATTGAGAATCAGTCCTTCTTGCTCAATAGATATATGAATTAAAGAGACCCCCACCATTTTTTGTGAAGATATATTGTCCCTATCCATTTGGTTATTAATTGATACATATTCCTTTCCAAACTCAGCATCATCTTCATCCACAACAATTTTCACCCAAGACTAAGAAGCCTATTTATTCCAACAACATTTTGGTCAGATTCAGGTCCAGAACCCTCCTTCGGCCATGAAACATCTCCAATGGGCATCGAAAAAAATCCTTTGACCACACCTGTAGGTTCATCCAGAGACACACCCACAGGTGCATCCATTGATGGTGTGGCTTGCACCCCACATCTGGCTACATGATTTCTTGATTTTTTGAAGCATCTTCTTTTACCTTGACCAAGAGCTTTGCAAAGAACATAGTTCTTGGACCAATTAAAATATGAGTCTTCATACCAAATCATTCTACATTAATTACTAAAATTAGTAAATTTTTCATATTCAACCATAAGTTTGAGTTCATCTGAATCACTAGAATGAAATTCCATATCTATTAGGGTTGATGCCCCATCAACCTCTACCAAAAACCTGGGATAATATTCATTGAGAACTAGATCTATTTATTTATCAAGCTTAATCAGGACCCCAATGGATAACGAAATATAATAGAGAATCTTTGGGTGCCACAATAACCAATTAAGGCCCAAAACATTGACCCAAAATTTGACAGAGGAATTACGTAGGTATAAAGGATTGAAATTTTTGTCCCACTCTCAATTATGCATGATGCCAGGTTCTAGAGTGACTGGCCCAAGACCCCACGCCATTAACATCAAATCCTCTATGGGAAAGAGGATGTGAAAAAATACTCCCAACATAGAGACACATCTCCAATCACCAATTTACCATACAAATGAGTGCCACACAACCAAATCGTCCATATTCCATGGCTTGGAAGACTTAGGTAAAATAACCCACATAATGATTGAATGATTGCCCAATTTTTGGCATTCTAATACCTCTTTAGCATCTTATTTGACATAGGAAATGATTGCCTTCTTGTGAATCAGCCCAACTTTAGAGATCCAATGAGGGTTCAGTTCATGGTAAATAGTGACTTCTGTAGATGGGGATGTATAGATCTAAGGAAGTGATAGTTTTTGGTCGTGGCTGTAATTTAGTGGAAGATTCAGCCAATGATTTGTGTTTGATCTTTTTATTGTTGGAAATGACTTCGGATCCAACACTACAGTGGGGAAAGGTCGTAGAACCAACAATGAGTAATGAGCTAAATAGTTGGTGGTGTGGTTGATGTTGATTCATTTTGCTGGAAGAGATAAAAGAATTGCTGCAGTGCTGAGAAGGATCGGTGGTGAGTTAGGGAAAACAGCGGTGGATGTAGGTGTCATAGGGGGAAACATTGGTAGTGAGTAAGGGACTCACCATTAGGTTATGCCCAATGGTGGGTAGACGAAATTTAGTAACGGAAATGGCAGTGGGGTCATTTTTTAGTCATTGGGTCACAACAGTGGATGTGATTTTTGGAAAAGGATGGGAATAATCTGTTGTTGGAAACAACAAAAAAAAAATAGCATCAATTAAACAAACAATAAATAAAATTATAATGATTAGAAAATAAAGAAATTAAAATTTAATAACTAAATTAATTAAATAAATCAATGAAACTAAAATAAAAACATGAATTAATAAATGTTTAAAACAATTTAATAAATAAATAATTCAATAATATAATAGTAAAAAGAAAAAACATAAATTAAATTAAAATCTAAAATTAAAAATTTAAATGAAGTGTAATTAAATAATATGAAAATCGATGTATTAATTGAATTAAAACAATAAATTTTAATAAGGAATTTAATTTTTGAGATTTCACTAAATATAGAAATTGATTTATTAATTTTCTATATCATTAACAACATACTCAAATTAAATTAAAGTTTAAATAGAAAATTGGAAAATTAAATAAAAAAATTAAAAGACGACATTTAAATTGAAAACATAAACGTTTGATAAAAATATAATTTTAAATACAATATAACGAAAATATTAATAATTAGAAATTATAATTTAGGTGAAATAAAATAATATTAAACAAGAAAAAAAGCTAAAATAATTTTTTGGTCTATTAAATTATTAAAGTAAAATTAATTAACATAAAAGGAATAAATAATTAATTAAATGATTAAAAAATTAATAAAATGATGATTCAAATTAGGTGAATTAATGGCCAAATCAAATTTCCCCACACGTAACCATTAATTTTCTTTAATCATTTCCTTGTTTTTTTATTTTTGAAAAAGAAACATGTTTATAAAACATTCAGCCCACAAAGAACCATTTAAATCTATTTATAAAAACCTAGAGTAATAAAAAAATGAACGTCATTCTTTTCAAAAGAATTATTAAAAAGAGTTCATTTTGAAATTCAAAAACATAATATCTGATCAAAGGAGAAAATAATAATTCAATCTCAAGGATGTCATGCCTCTTATAAAAATCCACCAATTGAAAAACATCATTTCAAGTCCATGTTCTACTACTAAGAGTGATTACATGTTACAAAAAAGGTGAATAAAAAATCCAAAACAACAGGAACCTTCAACCATCACTTTATCATAGGATAAAAAAATGAAGGTTTAAATTAATTTTTCTGAATCACTTTATTTATACAACTTCAATTATTTTCAAAAAATTCAATCAACCCTTCTTGATATAGTGTTCAAAATTCACCTCAAATTAATGAACAAATTTTTATAAATGAGGTACTTTATTGTTTTTATATTTTTCATTTTTTTAATTTTACTCAGCCATGTAGCTTATGTATTGCACTTTGCAGATGTACTTTTTTGAAATGTACATAGGTCTTACACACACACTATGCATAGTGTCTCAAATATTCATTATGGGTTCCCATTTCCCTATTTTACTCCATATTAGATAAATATATTATATTACCATTTTTCTGGCTACCTAAAGTGATTTTTATTATTTTTTAAAATAAAAATTAGTCACATGGGATCAAGTTCTAGTTTCTAGTTTCCTAATGTTATCATCATAATTTCACAACTATCTATCCTATATCACTCTCACACATGATTCCTAAATAGAATATTATTAAAAGTTGTAACCATCCTCACTCATCAATTATTCATCCTTAAAAAATCAGATTCAATTTAACCCTCAACAAAAAGTAAGTTATAATCCATTAGGAAAGTCTGAATTTAATTGCAGAATGAATCCTAAAGAAACTCAGATTGTGAAATAATTATGAAAAAATTACCATTTTTTAAACAAAAAAATTAGTGGAAATTGAAGTGATTACTTTAAAGAACAGATTGGCTCAGTTACTTGATACCTTCCTCATTTTATTGATCAAAATTTTAATTTATTATAAAACTCCAACTTACCATTATACAGCGGATCCTAGTGATGAACCCAAGGGGGGGATATTAAGTGAGAGTGCAACCAAATTTTCAAAAAAAGTCCGCTATAAATAGTGGACTAAATATAATTGTAACTTTTATTATATTTTTTGGAATAATTAATGATGAGGCATATATTTTATAAAGAACTAGGTGGTAACTGAAACTATGTTGAAGCAAGGAAAATAGTTAATGGAAATACAAGAACTAAAACAGAGTAAAAATTGGTCAAGGAATATGTTCAGGAATTCTAAAACTACTGGTTGAAATTAAAATTTCCCTTATATATAAATTTAATTGTAATGAACCTTAAAAAAAGATTAATTATTCTCCCTCTCTAGGAAATCAATCAGATAGAATATTGATTCATGGATTTCACAACTCCAAAAATAATCGAAATCTGAGGGTAATTCATTCCCATTGAAGAGAATTTGGGCTTCCGTTTGGGAATCCTTCCTCTATAATGATCATTTGTGGCTTGAAAACATCTAATCATCAAGTGAATGATTGCGTCGGGGGGAGGTTTTTGGTGGTTCTTAGCTTGTAAAGGAATCCAATAGCTACGATGTGTCTTGTACTTCTTTGTGGGGGCATAAGAGTGGCATCACCTTCTTATAGCTTTCTCCATTCATAGTGAATAATGATTTATCTTCAGATATGGTCGATGAGATGTACCAGCTTTAGGTTTATTAGATCAGCTAGGTGTTGGGCTTCAGTTTCTTCCTTTGTTGTTGATTTTTGGTTGCTTCGAATCTAAAAATGGTGAGTTAGGTGTAATCGATGGGTCATTGAAGCATCTGATTCTTTAAATCTGAGAAGTTGGTTTCTTATTCTTTTGATTGACTGTCACTACCATAGCAGGTCTGTAAGTGGAAGCGGCGGAAGGTGTTGAGTCATCATTGGGTAATCCTTTTGGCGGTGATTACAGAGTGGAAGTAATTAAGAGTGATTGCATTAGGAAGAATGGTGGAAGAGAGTGTTATAGGTGATAAAGGTTCTAGGGTAGTAGGAAAGGAGTGGACGGAGAGATGCAGTGGTGGCTGTTGTGGTTCAATTACTGGTGGTGAGTAGGGGACTCAACGTAGTGTAGACTAAGGGAGTCACCATTGGGTTCTTCCCATGGGTAAATGAAGTAAAATGGGGAAAAATAGTGGCAATGGGTAGTGGGACTCACTGTTGGGTTCCTCCAAATGGTGAGTGATCTCATGAGTTTGTCAAAAAATGAGGAGTCATCATTGGATTTCCAACGATGAGTAAGATTCGTTGCAGTGACTAAGTTGAAATCATTAAAATAAAAATAAACAGTTATTAAAAATAAAATAAATTTTAAAAATTACGAATTAAAGAAACTGAAAATGAAAATAGAATTCAATTGATAAAAAAATCCAATTAAAATATGGATTATTATAAATTTCAAAGAATTTCCTAATTAATAAATTCAAAATGGAAAAATTAAAATATAATAACTAAAAAAATTAAAAAAAAAATTAAATTATAAAGTAGATATTTTTATAATATGATAATTAAATATTAATTTAAAAAAAATAACTCTAATGATTTACATTAAATATTGAAATCAAATTAAATATTTTAATTGTAAATAAAAGTTATAAATTATTAGTATTACAAAACAAATAATATTAAAAATAAAGTAATGTATCTATTTATAAAAATAATATATAATGAAAAATTTCTTAAATAAAAGAAACAAACAAAAAAATAAAATTAAAGTTGTAAAGTGGAATTAAAATTTATTAATTAATTAGAAAACAATAAATAGAAAAATAATTAAAACAAACATAAAGATTGTAGAATATAATAATAAAAAATTAAATATTAAAAAATATTATCTAACAAATTAAATTATAAAATTAAAATCATGTAATTATTTTACTCTAACACAATAAATAATTAAATAAATACTAAAAAACATAAATAAAAGATGAGGAAAATCAATGCATATAAAGACCATATCAAATTCCCCCATACACCAGTATTGATTAACCTCAATAAATTTCATGATTTCTTGTCTTTTTAAAAAGATATATGTGTCTTTAAAACATACATGTCAAAATGATGCATGTCATGTGTAACGTCCTGGTTTTGGGTTCCACACAATGGGTGCCCTGAACCTGGTTGGTCACATGACCTCTAGAGCATTTCCCCTAATTCAAGAGTCTTCTGACTAGCAGCAAAGGCCTATGACTGATAGTGAGGAAACTGTGCTCTCATTTGTCAAAGTGTAGTGCAGTTGAAACAAATATAAACATACAACAGTAGAAGCAGTAACAATATCACCCATAAAAGGAAAACCTAAGGAACAGGTAACCAATAATCATATACATATATGATGATGGAATATGTCCTATTTCTATGAAAGTAGTCAAAACAAGATACACTACAATCAAATAAAATACAGTACAAGGTACAAGTACATCATAACAAAACAAAATAGTGCAATAGGAACTCAGCAGCATCTCAAGCCTAAGCTCGGTCCCATGCTCTCCCACTCTTCTACAACAATCAAATACCTATGTAGGGACTCTTTCCCTTATAAACACCTACAACTATCTAATCATGGTGGGCCCATGACATGACCCAAATAGGGCATGAGGAATAAATCCCAGCAGGAAACCATCAGAGTTTCGTGCCCAAATGTTTGTGAAAATGTGAAACAATAGTGTGTAATAATAAAAATGTATTAATCTAGGAAGTACTCAAAAACAGCTACTCATACCAGTTCCATTGCCATTTAATTATTATTTCAGAATAAAATATAATTCAATTATAAGTTCCTGAGACCTGGCATCGGCTGACAATATCATGTACAGTGCCGCAACAAAAACTACAACAGGCTATCTGACAAATAGAAGTTAAAAACAATTCCAAGCTTTCCATTTATCTTGGTAGGTATGACACAAGATAACACCACAATGAATATTTAGTTGAACATTTCCCTTAGGCTAAATAGTACCTTTCCCACATGATAATCTTAACCTTGCCCTCAGGCGAATCAGTACCTTGCCCTATGGAAAATCAACACCTTTCCCTCAAGGGAATCAGTACCTTTCCCTCAGGCGAATCAACACCTTTCCCTCAGGTGAATCAGTATCATGCCCTCAGGAAAATCAAAACTCTGCCCTCAGGAAAAGCAAAACATTGCCATCAGTCTAAGCAATTAATCGGGCCGAGCCCAACATATAAGCAAGTATTAAATATGTTTTATCTAAAGAAAACTCAAAACAATCTATCATTATGGAATACCCATGGGTATCCTGGCCAAATGGCTAAACAAGAGAAACGCACCCTTGGGTGGCCCTGGATCAAGGCAACGATCCCAAACAACATTTAATACATGTTCATTTAGATTATCTATGAAACTCTAGATATCTTAATAGCTAAGGCCTCATCCATTCGACACCCCAAACATGGGCACGTATCACAACAATACACAAAATAAAATCAACAGTTGGAAATAAAAACCATACTACCTACCTCGATCTCCACTAATCGATACACGTGAATGATGCCTCTCGAAATGTCTGAGAAAAACGTAGATCTGGGAATCACAATAACCCATTAAAACCCAAATAACCTCCCCTGAGGAATAATTAGATGAAAAAAAACATGAATATTGATGTTTTTACCCGTGTGGTCCCAATGTGATCATCAATGAAGGAATCATAATCCCGGTGTTCAGTCAGGAGCTCTTCCAAAGTCCAGCCTTCTCTCCCACAGCCTCCCGGAATTCTAAGCTTCCTTTGTTTGAAAGAGGAGGCTACTGTCGGTTTATAAAAAGACACAACTACCCGACATGTACTCTAAAGTACAGTCATGTACTTTCCAATTTTAAACTTTTCCTATGGCATCTACTTTTCACCGCCACACTATTCATCAGCCGACTTTATTACATGGCCTCTATTCCTAAATACACGGTGTGTACTGTTTCTCTTTTGGCAGCTACTCCCACCGCCTTACTGTTTACCTGCAGACTGATTACAAAGCGTGTATATACTATGTACATGGCATGTAGTTAGTTTTTACACCCTTCATCACCAACAGGCCTATATGATATGTATACTCATCCCACACGGGCAAAGTACATGACATGTAGAAAAGTACATGGAGTGTACCAATTTTTTTTGGGATTTTCCCCATTTTCCATATTTTCTCGAAAACAGTTATGGAAAAAGGAAAAGAAGAAACCTGTACCTCATGAATAAGAACCAAGTTCTTACAAAATTCCCCCATTATAGTGATTCATCCCTGAATTTCCCTTCCAATTGTGGTGAAGATAAAGATGAGAACAACTCTAGCCACTGAGCACGTACGTCAGTTTCCCTCTCCCATGTTTCATCCTCAACTCAGCCATGATTTCATATCACCCGTACGAGAGGAACTGACTGGCCATAGAGAACCTTTGTAATCCTATAAACAATATGAATCAGATTCTCCTCAAAGGATGCATCGACCTGATGTTCAACCTCCTTGGTTTAAAAAATGTGAGGCATGTCTGAGTGATAACGGCATAACTGAGATACGTGGAAGACTTCGTGCATGGTCCAGTACCTCTGTGGTAACTACAACCAATAGGCAATCAGATCGACTCTCTCTAGAATCTCAAATGGCCCTACATACCTTGGTGAATGTTTACCCTGTCTCCGGATCTGCCTGTGTCCCAAAATTAGTGAAACACGCAAGAAAACCTGATCCCTGACCATGAACTCCAAGTTTCATCTGTGGCGATCAGCATAAGATTTCTGACAAGACTGTGAAGTAGCCCTCTTCTTCTGAATAAACTGGACCTGCTCTGATGTCTCCTGCACAAGACATGGTCCTAGTAAAGCTACCTCACCTGCCTCAACCAGCATAAGAGTGATCGACATGGCCTACCATATAAAGTCTCGTAAGGTGTCATCTAAATAGTTGATTGAAAACTATTATTGTAGGAATACTCGGCTAGGGGTATGTGCCTCTCCCAATAGCCGCCAATGTATAGGACGCATGCACACAACATGTCCTCAAGCACCTGTGTTATACGCTCTGACTGGCCATCGGTTTAAGGGTGGTATGATGTGCTCAAAAGCACCTGTGTGCCCAGTTCCCTCTAAAAACTCTTCAAGAAACGAGACATAAAATTGGAGTCCCTATCGTAAATGATAGAACAAGGTACCCCATGAAGATGTATTAACTCTTGGATATAAAACTTCTCGATATCATCAACACCAAAGGTCTTCTTGATCAGAAAAAAGTGACCAACCTTCGTATGTTTGTCCATAGAAACCCACATGGCATCATTTCCTCGAGGTGACCTCGGCAACCTGGTCACGATGTCCATCACGACATTATCCCACTTCCACTCTAGGATGGGTAACTGTTGTAACTATTTGGTTGGCCTCTGATGCTCCGCATTTACCTGCTGAAAGGTGTAACATCCCCTAACAAAACCAGCTACCTCTCTTTTCATACCCGGCCACCAATACTGAAATCTCCTGTCACAGTATGTTTTGGTAACTCCAGGATGTACTGCCCAAGCTGAAGCATGGAATTCCTACATCAACTCCTTGTGTATATCTCTTGAAACCCACACTCTTCCATGGATAAACAGTACCTCATCATCGCCTATCGTCCAACCAGAAAGAGGGTCCTCACTTTCCACTAACTCCCGTAGAACTAGGCCTTCAGTATCTGATAGTTGTCTCATCCTCACTCTATCCAGGAGGGTTGAAGTCACAGCTAAGGATGAATGATAAGTTCTTCCCTGACTGTCGTGCACCTCGAAATGCATCTCAGAGAACCAAGACACAAGATTCCAGTCACCACTAGGCTCCTCCTCTGCCTATATTGGAGTCCACCTACTCATTGAAATAGCTACTTCATTACCCTTAACAGGTGTACAGGCCAGATCATAGTTGAAGGACTGAATGTATTCAACCCACCATCACTATCTCAAGTTCTAGTCACGCAGGGTAATGATGTATTTAATACCTTTCTAGTCTATAAATACCACAAAAATTTCTCCAAAGAGATATTGTCTCCAATAGTGTAATTCATGTACAACTGTAGCTAACTCGAGATCATGTGTCAGGTAATTCCTCTCATGTGGCCTCAACTTCCGAGACCCGTTCACAACTACTCAATCGCCATGCATCAACACTGCTCCCAGCCCAGTCCTTGATTCATCATATTAAATTGTATAGCTCTTCCCATGCTTTGGAAGTATCAGGACTCATGCTGAGTTCAACCTTTCCTTCATATCCTGAAAAGCTACCTCACAAGCTTCAGACCAAATGAACATCCTACCCTTCTTAGACAAACTCGTCAACGATGGTGCTCAGTGGGAGAAGTCCTATATAAAGCACATGTAGAAACCAGACTGCCCCATGAAACACAGTATTTCAAACACGTTCTTAGTATGCTCCCAGGAAAACACTTCTCCAACATTCCCTAGGTCTACTGCAACTCCTACCTTAGATATCATATGACTCGGGAAGTGAATCTGGTCCATCCAAAAGTGTCACTTTGAGAACATTGCATATAACTGATGATATCTCAGTGTACTCAGTATGATCTCAAGATAGGTGGAATGGTCAGGTATAGTGTGAGAGTACACCAATATATCTTACACAAAGACTAACACAAAAGAAACTAGATATGGGTGGAAAAAAACGATTCATCAATGCCATAAGAACTGATGGCGCATTCGTGAGTCCGAACGGCATAACCATGTACTCGTACAGACCATATCTGCTCCGAAAAGCTGTAACCGGTCTGTCTGATGGTCTAACAAGAAATAAATGATATCCAGATCTCAAGTCAATATTCCAGAACACTCGAGATCCTCGTAGACGATCAAAAAGATCCTCAGTCCTCAGAGAGGGGTATCGGTTTTTAACCATCCACCGGTTCAGCTTCTGATAATCCATGCAGAGTCTGAGGGTACCGTCCGCCTTCTTCACAAACAAGACAGGAAAACCCCAAGGAGAAGTACTGGGTCGGATGAAAACCTTTTCTTATAACTTCTTTAACTACCTCTTGGGCTCCTGAAATTCTTGTGTAATCATCCTATAAGGAGGAATGGACACCGGTGCCATACCTGGAACAAGATCAACAATGAAATTCACATCTCTCTTATCAGGTAGACCTCAAAATTCATCCGGGAAGACATCCTAGAAATGATTTACCACTGAAGGGAAATCCTTTTGACAAGTTCCATGTTCATCCAGATATAAACTCGCAATCTGGGCTATCATACCACCTCGCCCATAATGCTCGGGTCCAACTTGGCTCGCCTGGACTTCCCATTCACCCTTGTATAGAAACGCTCCGGCCTCTGGTGACGTGAAACTTTCCATACAAAAATATAAATCAACAAAGGCTCAAAATTGTACCAACAAGCCCATCCCGATAATGACATCATAGCTCGTCATCTATAATATATAGAGGTCCCATTGAAAGTGACACCCACCAACCTCTAGGGGGAACTCGTTGCACTGATGTACACCTGCCATTCTCATCCCCAACAGTGTTTCTAGCGTCATGATATCAGAAGTAGAAGAAACAAATAGCCCAAGGATCTCCACAACGAGAAAAGATATAAAGCTATGTGTAGCACCAGTGTCGAAAAGTACTGAAGATAAAACAGAAGTGACTAGAATATTACTACTGACAGTGGAAGGACCATGATCCTGCTTTTGTTGGGTCGGTTGCACTGCATATGCCTGCCCAGTGCTGTGGCCCTACGACACAACCTGACTACACTGAGCTGACCCACCCTGCTATCTCTGAGATCTTGGTGTCTGGCTACCACGTCCACGACCACCACTTTGGCCTAAACACCCTGAGGTATTCCAATTCCTTGATTGGTAAGAAGCTTCTAGCCTTTCTCCTGCACACGGAATCTGCACAGAACCCATCTCACTAGTCAGTGGTGGAAGCACCCTGCAAAAACACTGGATATGGCCCACCTTTCCGCAAGCTCGGTACTCCACTGGGACATGTGGACACTGAGGTCTCTTATGCCCCACTTTACCACACTGGTAGCACACTACCGGGATAGCTGAATAATTAATTTGTCTTGCACTACCACCATGATAGAAATCCATCTGCCCCTTCCTCTTGCCAGTAGAAATAGTACTAGAGACTGGTGTCGAACCACCCTGGTACGCACCACTAACATCCCGCTGGTTCCGCTCAGTAATCAGTTCCTAGTTCTCAATAGCATGCACTATAGGCAGCCTGAAAACATTCTCCAGTTCTCGAATGTCATATCAGAGACCATAATCAAAGAGTCTAGCCCTCAACGTCTCATCACACACCATAACAGGTGAAAAATGCCGTAGCTCAGTGAAGCGGGCAGAATAATCCATCACTGACATGGCACCCTACTGCAGATTCATGAACTCTGGATCTCGATCTACCCTCAGTATCTATTTAATGAAAACTTCATAGAAGTCGATATGGAAATCATCCCACACCATGTCTTGGCGATGCTCTCTCTGGGTGGTAACATCCCACCATATCTTGGAAGAATCATGTAGCATATAAGTTGTGAGCTTAACCCTCTTCCCTAGAGGCGTCTCAAGATGCTTGAAGATAGTCTACAATGAATCCAACCATGTCTCCCCAACCTATGGTCTGCCATCCCATGAAAATGTATGTGGATGCTGCTACTGGAATATACGTGTCAACTCTTCCATAGATGTGGTAGCCGGTGGTGCTCCCTGGAAGGTGTGCATGAACCGCATAAAGCCTTTATAGAACTACGCATATACGCCTGCATCCGGTATAATGGCTGGTGCCACATCTGGAAGAGTTGGAGGATCCATTAGTAGCGTATGGCCTACCATCTATAGAGTATAATCGATGATGCTCTCTTGGAGAACAATTGGTGGTCATCATAGCGGCATGACTATATAATGTCAAATACAAGGCTCAGTTTAAGATCATTAGGGACTAAGAAATAGAACATAAGAAGGGGAAAAGGAAAATAAAACATTCATGTTTTACAAAACAAGACTACATGATGTGTATAATAACTAAATGGCATGTTCATTTAAGTCAATCACTTGGGCGTGTACTTTTTCCAGAACTGTTAGTGTAACACCACAAACACACAGCGTGTTTCCCTTGCACGCGGCATGTACTTGAATGTTCTTCCACTGCACGAGTCCTTCTACATGGATAAGCCACATGGCTCTCTCACCAGTCAAGATTACACGGCTTGACCCACAGGTACACGACTGTTCTAGACGAGCTTCGCCAACCCATGTTGTTCGTGACTCGGCCGGTACATGGCTCTCACTACACGGCGTGTTCCAGATGGACACGACATGTACTAGAAGAGGTAGGATTGACCCAAGTTGTTTGTTACACGGTCGGGTCCCAAGACTAAACTACACAGCGTGTTCGATATTGACACTGAGTGTTTATGAAAATATTTCTATGTTGGTGTTGTCAGTCGCACGGTGGACATAGGGTCAACACGACACGACATGTAATCCTAGTACACAGTGTGTGCCCACAAGAGCTTATATATCCCGTGTTTCTGCCTACAGAGACTATGAAATGGTTAGCAAATAAATGACATGTACTTATAGTACACATCATGTACTTAAAATTTTTTCATTTCCTCCCAAACAGAAGATTACATGGCATGTGGTCAAAACTAAACGGAGTTTATTCTGGATTTTTCTAGACAGTAACCCATAGAAACTTCTACGGAGCCCAGAAAACAATGACAGCAACACCTAGGTGCCAAATTCCGATCCATGAGGCCCTATAATCCCCACGAATCAAAGCTAGGAATCTTATACATGTTATAGAAAAAGTAAACAAGTCAATGATCCACCAAATTCCAGTTAATGGGGGCCCATACACCTCAAGAACCAAATTTTGGTGTTCATTCACAAACCATACATAACAATACACTATGAATTGGTAGGTATTTTATCGAAGCATCTATCACTACAACATGTTTCGTCTAGAACAACATCTATCACAACATCATGCAATTTATAATGCACCTATATGGCATGTAACTATGCATGACAGGTGATTATAACATTTGCCTAAATGATGCATGGATGGAATACCCTCAACACATAAGGTTGAAACTAAATATAACCCATGTATAAACTATAACAGCACTCCATAAGTGTGTCATCCAGTGGTGAAATCAAATCAACTGTAATAATCATAAACAGAAAATCAAAATTTAATTCGAGGCATTCTGGCCTTTACCTGCACACAAGGTAGAAACTCCAGGGCACAATTTATTACTGAATCCCTTATCAATATATCTATATCCATCAATGCAAAATAATAAAATAACCTATGGAAACAAAAGAGCCTCTGATACAACTTTCTAAAATCTCATTTCTAGGTGCCACACAATGGGTGCCCCGAACCCGGTTGGTCACATGACCTCAAGTGCATTTCCCCAAACGCCAGAGGCTGCTGAAAAGCTGTGAGGGACAAGGACTGATAGTGGGGATACTATTCTATTATTTGTCAAAGTGTAGCACACCATAAATTAATATAAACATAAAATAGTAGATGCAGTAACAATATGACCTAGAAAAGGACAACCGAAGGATGAGATAACCAACAATCAAATATATATATATGATGCAATATTTCTGATTTCTATGAAAGAAGTCAATACAGGATACACTGCAATCTAATATAATATAGTATAATGTACATGTATAGAAAAACAAAACAAAACAGTGCAACATGAACTCAGCAGCATCTCAATCCTAAGCTTAGTCCCATGCTCTCCCACTCCTCGACAACAATCAAGTACCTTTATAGGGACTCTTACCCTTATCAACACCTGCATCAATATAATCTGTTTGGTCCCAAGACCTGACCCAAAAAGGGTGTGAGAAATAAATCCCAGTAGGCATCCACCAATTGCCTCTACCCAACTATCATTGAAAATGTGCAACAACAGTGTGCAATAATTAAAATGCATAAACTTAAGAAGTACTCAAAAGAAAATACTCCTACCAGTTCCATTACGATTTAATTCTTATTTAAAAATTCAATATAATTGAAATGTAGGTTCCCGAGACCTGGCCTCGGCCGACAATATCCTGTACAGTGCCACAAAGAAATGACAACATTCTATCTAACAAATAAAAGGTAATAAGAATACCAGGCATGTGCTTTAACATGGAAGGTATAACACAATAAAACACCGTAGTGAATATTTATGTGAACCTTTCCCTTAGGCTAAATAGAACCTTTCCCTCGGGCTATTCAGAACCTTTCCCTCAGGAGAATCACTACCTTTATCTCATGTGGATCAAAACCGTGCCCTCATTTGAATCAGTACATTTCCCTCAGGCTATTAAACACCTTGCCCTCAGGCGAATCATTACCTTTCCCTCAGGAGAATCGACACCTTTCCCTCAGGAAAATCGGTACCTTGCCCTTTGGAGAATCAAAACAATGCCCTCAGGATAATCAAAACACTACCTGGGCCGAGCCCAATGCATAAGCAAGTAATAAATATGATTCCTCTCAAGAAAAATAAAAACAAGCTATCATTATGGCATACCCACAGGTATCCTGGATAAACAGTTAAACAAAGGAAATGAACCCTCGGGGTGGACCTAGATCAAGGAAATGATCCCAAAAAACATTTTTTACATGTTCATTTAGATTATCTATGCAATTATAGATATCTTAACAGCTAAGGCCTCAGCCATACGACACCCCAAACATGGGCGCGCAACACAACAGTACACAAAATCAATATAATAGTTGGAAATTAACAACAAACCACCTACCTCGATCTCTGCTGATCGATATACGTGAACAACGCCTCCTGAAACATCCAAGAACAATGTAGATTTGGGAAGAACGATAACCCATTAAAACAAAAATAACTTCACCTCAGGAAATAATTGAAAGGAAACACACAAGAAGAGGGAAGGGCTTACTCGCATAGTCCCAACCTGTTCGTCGACAAGGGAATCAGAGTCCCGGTGTTTGGTTGAGAGCTCTTCCAAGGTCCAGCCTTCTCTCTCCCGGCTTCCCGGAATTCTAAGCTTCCTCTATTTGAAAGAGGAGAAAACTGCTGTTTTATAACAAAAAAACACAACTACACGGCATGTACACTCAAGTGCATGGTCTGCACTTTCCATTTTTAAACTTTTCCTCTAGAGGATACTTTTAACTGCCACACTGTTCATTAGCTGACTTGATTACAAAATGTGTATTCCTAAGTACACGACGTGTACTATCATTCGGTTGGCCGCAACTCCCACCGCCGTACTATTTACCTGCCGACTGATTACACAGCATGTTGTCAGTTTTTACACCCATTATCACTGACAGGCCTAAACGGCCTGTATACTCATCGCACATAGCCAAAGTACATGGCGTGTGGAAAATTATATGGCGTGTACCCACATATTTTGCAAGTTTACCACATTTTCCTTATTTTCTCTAAAACAATTAAGGAAAAAGGAAAATAAGATACATGTAACTCAATAATATTAACTAGGATCTTATATCAAGTTATTATATAATTAGAGGAATAAAAACTATGAGATAGGCTTTTCGAAATGATTGTTTAAAATAAATCCTTCCTAATTCAAATAGCTATAAAAGATCCAGAGAATAAATAAGAATTCACTATAGGGGATGTCATGCCTCATATATGAAGACACTTAATTACATAATTCAATTCAAGTCTAAGTTATAATTCAATGTGTGATAGGAGGCTATATAAAAGTGGAATTAAGATCCCAAATAAAGCCACCTTCGTCTATCACTTTCTCCTAGATTCCAAAAATTAAGGTTTAAAATAATTATTTTTCATGAATAACTTTATTGAAACAACATAAATGATTTTTATACATGTCAATTTTACCCTTATTTATATGCTGATCAAAATTCACATCACCTTAATGAAACCACTTTTAAAAACTATGCACTTTATTATTATTATTATTCTGTATTTTACCTAACAATGTAACTTCTAGAAGGCAGTGTGAAAATGCACATATTTTTATTGTACAAAGGGCTTACACACACCCAGTTCCTAGTGTCTCAAATATTAATTGAGGGTTCCCATTTTCCCATTTTACCCGAGATTCAAAAGCATTATAATAGTACCATTAAGATGGATCAATAAGGTGATTACATTTTTAATAAAAATGTATCCCCTTGGTTTAAGTCCATATTTCAAGTTTCCTAAATCTATAATTATAATTCTAAAAAAATCAATCATATATCACTATATTTATTAGTTCCTAAATAGAATATTCATAAAACAAATATAAAAAATCACTCAGTAATCATTCATTCTCAAAAAATTCAGATTCATAACAACCCTCGACAACAAGTAAGTTATTATCCATTAAGAAAGTCTAAATTTAGTTGGAAAATAAAGGAAAAATAACATTATATTTCGAAATAATTTTGAAAATTATTAATAGTTTCTGAAGATTAATTTATAAAAATTACATGGGATTAATTTCAAAAATTTATTAGCTCAAATTATGTAGGTCGTCTCCCCCACACATAAAACCCCACTTTGTCTCCAAATTTGAATTCAAAAGTGGAGAAGACAATTTCACATTAAAAGATAAAAATAGATTTTGAAATTCAACAATTAAGAGATTTGTTCAAGGGTCACAGTAAAATTCAAACAATTATTGTTTTTCATAATAAATATTTTACAATAGATTCACATGATTTTTTATTAAATCCAATGATACTAATTTTTCAATTAAGATAAAAAAGTACCATGTGAAAAATGAAGTACACTACAAAAATGGTGTAAGAAAGTATTAATATTTGATTCAATTATATTTTCAATAGAACATAAAAAATTTATGTTAAAATCCTTAGAAAAATAAGAATGGATAAGAATAATCACTTAAAAGAAAACATCAAGGGGTTTAATTACCCCACAATTAATTTCAAAAAGAGATTAAATTTAAACGAAATGCATTTGAAAAAATTCCAGTAAGAAATCAACATGAAGTATAGTTTCATCTAATAGTAAAACATCAAGATAGAAATAAATAAGAGTAGAAAATTGACTTTAGATATAAAAATAAGGTACATCCCTAATAAATTTTTATCCAATTATGCTCAACCCAGTAGCTGCTTGTGATTTGAGAAAAAATGGATTTTTCTCCCCTATTGACACCAGTACAAACCTTCTTAATGTAAAAAGAATAAGAAGACAAAGAACATTCATCTAATGGAAGTTGAAAAAAATACTGAGAATGAAGTATTTTATTCTTATCAAAACATAAAAGTAAAAACGAATTAAAACTATGGGTTGACTACCATGAAGAAATAAATTTTATGACATCAGTTTGGCTATAGTGAGAATCAGTTTTCATGAACGAAATAAATTCCAACACCTTCGGTATCCCCTCAAAATAATTCTGAATATTTTACCATTCATAATCATTGGCTTTTTTTATTCCCCTACAATTTCTATAACTCCATTATTTAACACTGTAACTACATTGAATGGTCCATACCACATATATTTCATCTTTCCTAAAAAGATATTATGTATGTTATTAATGAGAATAACCTTATATCTAGTTTTGAATTATCTATTTTGAATGAAAGAATCATGAAAAATTTTGGACTAATCATTGTAAATCCCAGAATTATCATAGGACTCTCTCTTAATCCAATATAGCTCACTCAACTAAAGTAGTATCCTCTCTCTAGCAGTCTTAAAATCAAAATTTAATGATTTAACTTCCCAATATGACTTATGCTACAACTCCATAGGTAAATTAAACCATTTTATAGATAACAGTCTGTATGGATACATAAAATTTGGGGTTTTTAAAGTTATTTTATCTTCCCCCAAAGCATCAACTAAATTTAAAGACTATCCATTCCATTAGTTTGAATCATTTTTATGTAGAATCTATTTCATATACATTTTTGAGATTACTAAATGTCCACTAGATTATGGATGGTAGATAGTTACCATCATATGGGTGCATTCACATTTCTCTATAAAAGCCTTAATTTTTTAGTTTTTTAAATGGGTTTCATTATCAGTTATAAAATATCTTGTCACCACATACAATGAAAAGATGTTCTTTTTTATAAACTTTATTACACTAATAGATTGATTCTTGGTCAGTGTTATTTCCTCAACCCATATAGATAAATAATCAACATAAACTAAAATATAATTATTCCCATGATATGATGGGAATGGTCCCATAAAATGCAATCCCCAAAAATCAGAAAATTCTACTTCTAAAATACCTTATTGTGGAATTTCACTCTTCCTTCCATAATTCTCAATCCATAAAATCTATCACAACAAACTAAATAGATCCTAGAATCCTTGAATTAAGTGGGCCGTTAAAATTCATCTTGAAGGAATTTCAGAGTTGTCCTCTCTCCACCATGATGTCCCCCACAATGTGATGAGTGAAAAATATATAGTACTAGGAACATCTCTTCTTCTAGAACACACATTCTCATAATCCCATCAACACATATCCAAAAAAACAAGCGATCGTCCAGAAGATAATAAATAAACTATAAAAATAATTTATTTCTCATTTTGATTGTCAAATATTTTTGAATGACACTTGCCACTGGAAATTTGGAAAATTCAAAAAATCAGAAATACTACCAAACTGAGACAATGAGAGACATAAAATCAGGAAAGAAAGAATTTATCACGCATGGATCTTCATAATGGGTATTAGGAATCATATAATGGGGGCCTGCAAATAAATTCCCAGGTCCTTAATTATATTTAATTTTCATTTCAAACTCTTATAACAAAATAATCCACCTAATAAGTCTAGTTTTGGATTCATCCATATAAAATAGATATTTTATGGAAGAATGGTCAGTGAAGATAATTACTTTATATCCTAAAAGGTACTGCATACATTTCTATAGAGAAAATACAATGACTAATACATATTTCTATGTAGTGTTGTAATTTATTTTTGTCACATCTAGTAGTCTTCTAGAATAATAGACCACATGTAACCTCTTATCTCTCATATTTTCTATAACATATCCAACATTTATGTCACTTGCATCACATATAAGTTAAAATGGAAATTTCTAATATGGTGTAGTAATGATAGTTGATGAAGTGGGTTTTTCTATAAGTAAATTAAATGAGTCAATGACATTTTGATCAGACATAAAGTGTTTATACTTGACCGACAAAGAACAAAATATCTTATTAGATTTTGAGAAGTCTTTTATAAACATCTAGTATAAACAAGAATGCCTTAATAATCTTTTGACACAGATAACATTTTAAGGTGGTAGTAGTTTTTGAATTACATTAACCTAGGAAGTGTCTACCTCTAAAACCCTTTAATATATTATATATCTTAGAAATATCCATTCAGTGACCATGAACTGGGATTTCTCCTAGTTATGACCTTGGTTGGTCTCTAAGAAGCATTCTAGTACCAAATCCAAAATTTTGAGACTTGTTTCAAATGTACTACCAACTATGGAGAAGTCATCTATGAAAACCTCTATTATACTCACGATTATATTAGAATAAATAGCCATGATATGCATTTAAAATGTAGTTGGGACAATAGATGCCCCAAATGGAATCCTCCTGTAGGTAAATGTCCCAAATGGTCAAGAGAATGTAGTTTTTTATTGGTCCTCTAGGGATGTAGGAATATATCTATAATTGGAGTAGCTATCCAGAAAACAAAAGAATTAATTTTTAATAATTATTTCAAATATGTTGTCAAGGAGGGGCTTAATAGAATGATCCTTTATAGTGGCTGAGTTAAGCTTCCAATAATTTATATATACTCTCTATTTAGTTTCATTCCGCAATTGAATTTCATCATTTTTTATTTTTTTATTATAGTGAAACCAAATTTTTTAGGGAATAAATTGATTAGAAAAACCCATGAATTATCTTAAATGGAATAAATAGTTCTAATGTGTAGAAACATGATAAATTCATCTCTCACAACTTCATTCATGTTTGGGATTAGTCTCCTTAGTCATTATGTTCTAGGTTTGTAGTCTGCTTCTATAGGGATCTTGAGCATGTAGAAGGAAGGGATAATCCCTTTAATATCCGTTATATTCCATCTTATTTCATATTTATATTTCATTAAAACACCCAAAAATTTTCCCTCTTGGTCATGTTTTGGGTTAGCAGATTTTATGAAAGGTACTGTAGAATTATCAACCAAAAATGAGTATTTAAGGTGTGTTGGGTGTGGTGTTAGCTCCAAAATGGGTGCCTTTTCAAAAAAATTAAGGCTATTAGGCCTGGGAGGAAAAAGATATTCAACATGAATCCTGTACTGAGTTTTAAAAGTAGAAAGGTTTACAATTTATTGACTAGTTTTGTTATTTCCATCACTATTGTCCAAGGTGGAAAGCTCACTCTCAATGTTTTCCAGTTCATAATTATAAAAATTTATTAAATCAGAAACATTATTTTTCATTATCATCTATTCCTATATAAAATAATTTTTTTTGAATGGTTATTAATAGAATAATAAACTTATATTTCCCATGAAAATTCATTAAGTTCAAAAACAGTAGATAAATGTCCAAAAATAGTCGAAACATTGTTACTGTCTAATTATTGTAAATTTTCCAAACTATCATTTTAAGCATATTCAACAGCATGGGAAACGTTATTTTCAGTTTTTAAATTTACTTTTTCATCAAAATGTTGTTTTTCAGATTTATTTAAAATTTATAGTGTTTTTTAAAATTTAAGGACTCCACCCTAGAATTACATTCATAGAAATTTGGTCCCTTAACATTTTTAAATACATTGAATTCCTCTTATTTCTCCCCAATTTTAATTATAAATTTACCCTTATAGGTAAAAAAGATTGCTCCACCAATGGACAAGAAGGGACTACCCTAGATAATGGTCACCTCCTCGTCACACTCCATGCCTAGTAACAAGAATAATTCTAGCCGAAAAATCTTTGCAAAATCCAACCAGTACGACACCAAACCTTTCTAAATGGCACGTGAATGAATGATTATCCAATTGTTCGATGATAGTTGTGGGTTCAATATCACCCAATCTCAACAATTGAAAGTGTGAGAATAGGAGAAGATTAATAATAGAACCTATGTCACAGATATATTTTAGTTGACCAATATTCCCTAATGTATAGGTTATGTTGAAGCAACCATGGTCTTTGAGTTTTTGAGGAATCCAAATTTGAAATAGAAGACTACACTCATTACGGAGGCTGTAAGTAGAAAATTATTTAAATGTTTTTTTATTTTAACAATTTTTTAGGATACTTAATATATAGTGTAATTTGTATAAATACTATTAAGAAATGGATATTCACGTGGAGCAAGGTCAGGAGCCCATGGAATTTAAGAATCTTAGCATTATTATTACTTTTGGGTTTCCAAAAATAGTGGGAAAGGGATGGGTGTAGAATAGTTCCTAAGAATAGAAGGAATATCCCCTAATACTAAAAAATATTTCTCCTTCCTTTTTTATTTTAGATGATCATAAAAATTTTATGCTTTATTATCAAGTGAAAAATTCAGATTTTATTCATTTTTAGTATTTTTCTCTTGATTTTTAGATTGAGAATTAAACAGATTTTGATTTCCTACCTCTTTCCATTTTCCAATTTGGGAATTTTTAATGTCTTTTATAAATCATGTTTGAGTGTTATTCCCACTTATAGTGACTAAAGTCAATAAATTATCCTTAGGGAAGATTTCATAAGTTCTGGGAAGTTTTACCCTATCCCTAGAAGGCATGTATCTAGATAGTTGGCCCATTTGTAACACCAAGTTGCGATTTCTTACATCATATTAAGATTTATCATATTCATGTTGGGATTTAAGAGAATCAAATTTTTCTTCTTGAGATTAAAATATTTTAATCATTAGATCCATTATGTTAATCATTTCCCCTCAAAATTCCCTTGGGAATTGGATAACTCACACCTATATTTATTTTGGTATTGTTGTCTTGGTTTCTATAAGTTAGTAGGGGTCATAGGTTGTATAATAATTCATTGTTCCTTACTAGAGATATTTGGAAGGTTCCTATAACCTTGTTTGTAATTATTAAAAATGGGAGCTTCCTTATTAGGAATCCTAGGACTATAATTAGCAATGTTTTCTTTTTCTTATCAGGAAGCCATGCCAATGTTAGGACTGAAATTTTCAGTGTGCCCAAACATGACACACTGAGAAAATTACTTCCTGATATATTGGTTTTTTTATTGAAAACCCACTTGGTTTACAGATTTTTTGACATTTTTGTTTATTAATGTTTGGATATGGTTTGTTATTTCATCAATTATAGATTTCATTGCCATTCCATTACCATTGTTGTTATAATTTATATTCACTCTTTTCCTTATTGAATTTTATTGTTATGAATTCAAATAATGGTTATTGAAATTTTTTCTTAAGTCTTCATCAGTATTTTCATTGTAATTTCCCCCAAAAGATTGTCCAACCATATTTTTACCAGAAAATACATTCATTCAATGACGGTGTCCATGAGAATGTTGGATAGGAGTTGATGATGGGTCAATGCCTAAGTAGGTCCCTGAATCTTTCCCAAGACACATGAAAGGCTTCACCATCCACTTGATAAAAAATAGTTATTTTAGTTCTCAATTCACTTTTTATACATTAGGGATAGAATTGCATTACAAATGAGTTATAAAATTGGACCCAATTTTCAAAGATGTTCTCATTGAGACTCAATATCCAATTTCTAGCATTCCCTTTAAGTAAAAATAGAAATAATCTCATTCATCACTCATGTTTAGTGAGTCCTAGTAGAGGAATATTTTTCACTGTGTTGTAGAAGTATCTAATAAAGGCTAGTGAGTCCTCATTAGAGATATCATTAAAAGAAAACAATAGTGAGAAGTGGGACTACATAAGCTCACTATTCTTAGCTCTAGGAGATAGTCTGATAGAAAATGGGTAATTTGAAACGTGAGGGAGTTGAAAATCCCTCACACTAGGCTTCTACATTTATTCATTAAGTTTAGGATTAATGTTTTGGAGGATAGTAATAGTAGGAACCCCATCACCTATGTTTCCATTCCAATTCTATTTTTCCTCTTCAAGGAACATAATTTTTTTCTATATTTAAGGGCTCTATTCTACCATTTGAAGTTTTAGTTCACATATAGAAAGAAAAAGTAGCAAATATTCAGTAGAAAAAATTAGAAAACTTCAAATAAGCAACAATTAAAAAAAAAAATAGAAACAATTAAATATAAAAAAACAGTATTGAAAGAACAATTTTTTGAGAAGTTTTCAAATTTAATTTTTTTTAGAAATATTATTTATATATGAATTTTATAAAACTTATTTTATTTAGTTATGAAAAATCTGGTCATTTAAATCCCTCCCTAGTAACAGCACAAAAATCATGACATATTTTTTAATGAAAATGTGCCAATGGTTAATTATTTATAAACTCTTACTAACTACAATATAGTGGAATGTAAGGTCAAACCCAAGGAAAGAAAAAAAAATGTTTGAAGAACCAAATTTACCGAAATAAGACCCACTATAAACAGTGGGTTGAAAATATTTTGATTCAATTTAATTTCTCTAGTGAAAATGAATGGACTTGATGTTATAATTTTTTTCAGAACTAATTGACAAAGGAGAAAATATGATACAATAGTGATAATAATTGAATGAGAAATAGTTATTGAGAAAAATAGTTCAAAGAATATTACCAATGAATTCAATCTACCGGTTGAGATTGAGATTTTCTTCACATTACTTTTATTGTGAACACACCTTAGAAAATATTGATTAATTTCACTCTCCAGAAAATTAATCACATAAAAGATGGTATCATGGATCTCACCACTCCAAGAATCATCAACTCAAATAGAAATTTAAATGATTTCCCTCAAATTAAATTCAATGTAATATTCAAATGATTTCAAATTAGGATTGATGAAATGCATTCAATATCAATAACCCCGATTTATCTTGATGTTTTAATGTGTAAAACAAGATGAATAAAATAATTTTAATGAATTTGATATTGATCTCGCTGATAAAATTTTTTTTCATTATAAAAATGATATGAAGAATTAAAATAATTAACTAATAGAATTAAAAATCCCTAAAAAAAGAAATCTTATCCAATTATCATTTTCAAAATAGATATTTTAAATAATAAAATTAAAAACTATGGAAATTGAAAAAAATGGAGAAATATCTCCCTCTTATATCCCATGTTGCTGCTCTACTCTGGCCTTCCTCAGTCAGTCGTTCAACTTATACTCCCCAGATATCTATGAATGAGAGGTGTGAATGTTTGAATCCTTTTTCTGCCCTCAATTTTAAAGTCCTCTATTGTCTATTCGTTGGTCACCAATCAAAAGCACCGAATTCAGTTGGTATTCTCATTCACCGAAGACATGGCTTCAACCTCTAGCATCCTTTTTAATATAGCATTACCTTGATAATTGAATTCACAATAGTTAGTGGAACGGACTTGAATTCCATTTAGGATGGATTCTAAATAATGAAAACAAACAATAATTAATACTTTTTTGAATGATATTATAAATAATTAACTTTTAAAAAAATAATTTAATTCATTTTGTACATTCCCTATGAATTTATATAAACTGTTTTATTATATTAATTTGAATATTATAATTTTTTGTTAATTAGATTATATTTATTTATTTTCTAATTATTTTTTATTATAATTAATTTTAATTCACTAATTATTATTTCGATTAAGTTGATTAATTATTAAAATTTAATTAAAACTTTAATTAATTATTATTATTAATTAAATTATTAAATTATTAAATTATTAATATTTTTATATCCTTAAAAAAATATTATCGATTTTATTATTTTTTAAAGATTTATTAAATATTATTATTTTATTATGTTAAAATATATACAATTATTTTTTTAATATTATTATTATTACAAATGTCAATAAATAATTAATTATGTTTATTTATTATTATTATTATTATTAGGATTATATTACATTAATAAGGTTATTAATTATTATTTATTTATTCAATTATATTATTAATTAGATTATTTCATTATTATTAATTAATTAATTATTATTATGACAATTATATTATTTTTATTATTATTAATTTAGTTTTATTTTCTAAATAATTATTTTGTTTTCTACTTGATTTTTTTTTCTGTTTATTTTTTTCTCTCTACATTACTGGTCGGGTAGGGGGTGTTCATTTTTTTTCTCCAGATGGGTATGTGGACTCATCTTATTCCCAGACTAGCGGTAAGGGAGAATTCCTCATCCGTAGAAATTCTCCATCTTTGATGGCTTCTTCATTTGGTCTAGGTAGGGATTCTAATGGTGCTTGTTTTTCCTCAGTAATGATTTCAACCGGTGGATTTTTGTTTTCCGATGGAGGATGGGGAGACAACATATTTTTCAAATGTGTGCAAGGGAGACAGCACCAAAGCTCAGATGAAAAAGGTTGCTTCCGATGTTGGCGACCTTCTTTGTTCAGGAGTGAGTCCTTATGAATCTACTATATGGCAGTAGGTGTTTAAACAGTGAGTAGTTTTGATGAAGCTGGCATTGGGTTAATATTGATGGTGGTAGAGGATCCTAGTGGTTGTGACATTTTGAGATCTAGTGAGGGTTCGATTCAATTTCAATGACTTCTTCTATAGATGGGGATGTACAGATATGAGGAAGTGGTTGTTTCTGGTGGTGGTTGAAATTTTGCAGAATCTTAATCTGATGTGGGTGTTGGATTAGTTTGTTGATGGTGGGGACTATAGAGTCACCACTACAATGGAGAAAGGTTGTTTCCCAAACGGTCAGTAAAGAACGTGATTGTGGGTGGCTTGGATGATATTGAGTAAGCTTTCTAGCAGTGAGAAATGAATTGATGTAGTAGTGAGAAGGTTTGATGGTGAGTCCGGGAAAACAGTGGTTACTACGGGTGTCACTGGTGGAAACATTAGAAGTGATTTAGTGACTCACCATTGGGTTGTTCTCAATGGTGGGTAAAAGAAGTTTGGAAAAAGAAATGAAAATAGTGGGTCATTTTACTATCTTTGGGTCACAATAGTGGAGATGATTTTTGGAAAAGGATGGGACTGGTCCTCTATTGGCACCACCAATCTTAAAATAAAATTTATCAATTAAGAAAATAGTAAATATTATTAAAGTAATTTGAAAAATTAAATTAATTAAAATTTAAAAATTAAATTAATTATTTAAATAAATGAAACTAAATTAAACACATGAATTAGTTACAGTTTAAAAAAATTGAATAAATAAATAATTCAACAACAAAATACTAAAAATTAAAAATAAAACATAAATTATAAGCTAAAATTAAAATTATAAATATAGAGAAATTAATTAATTTAAAACTGAATATATAAATTGAATTAAAACATTACATTTAATAATTAAATTATTTGTCAAGATTATAATAAATATTAATATTGAGTAATTAAAGTACAATATCATTAATACCAGATTGAAATTAAATTAAAGATTAAAAAAATTGAAAAATTATATAACAAAATAAAAAGAAAATATTTAAATTATAAACGTGAATGTTAGATAAAAATATAATTTCAAATAAAATAAAATTAAAATACAAATAAGAGGAAACAATAATTATGTGAAATATTATAGAATTAAATAATGATAAAATATGAAATAATTATTTTGACTAATAAATTATTAAAGTAAAAAATAATTAACATAAAAAGCAGAAATAATAATTAAATTATTAAGGACATAATAAAAATATGAATAAAATCATGTGAATTAAATGCCACATCAAATTCCCCCATAATTAAGTATTTATTTTCCTCATCCAATTTCATGTTTTTTTTATTTTTGAAACTAAAACATGTTTTTTAAACCTTCATCTCACTAAGAATAATGTAAATCTATTTTAAAAATAGAGGGAAACAAAACTAAAAGTCATTATTTTCAAAAGAATTTTTAAAAAGATCTCAGATATAAATTCAAAAAAATACTGGCAGATTAAAGGAGCAAAGAATCATTTATTGCTGATGATGACATGCCTCTTATATAAAGCCAAGAATTGACTTTCTTCAGTTCAAGTCCATGTTCTAATAATAAGTGTAATAACATGATACAGAAATGTGGAATTAAAAATTCTAACAATAGGCACATTAAATCATCATTTTCTCATAGGTGCCAAAAAGAGTGGTTTAAATTAATATTGTAATCCCTTTATCGATGAAACTTAAATGATTATCTAACAATTCAATTGACCCCTTCTTCATCTGGCATTCAAAATTCCCCTCACTAATATGAACTTATTTTATGAAAACTACACACTTTAATATTTTTTTCCTTATGGGCTTTTTTTGAATTATACCCAACCATGTAACTTGTGAAAATTACAATGTAGATGCACATATTTGAAATGTACATAGGGATGACCCACACATATAATGTGCCTAGTGTCTTAGATATTCACCATTGGTTACCATTTTCAAATTTAACTGCATATTCACAAAACTTATAAGATTACCATTTAAGTTGTCTCCCTAAGGTGATTATTATTATTATTTTAAATAAAAATGAGTCCCCTTGGTTCAAGTCCTAGTTTCCTATTTTGTAATGTTATGATCATAATTCCACAAATATCAATCCTATATCACTCTCATACTTAGTTGCTAATTAGAATATTAATAAAAGCATTCAACATAGTTATTTAGAAATAATTCAACCTCAAAAAATTTAGACTCAAAACAACCATAAAAAAACTAGAATGTTATTATCGATTAAGAAATACTGAATTTAAATGCATTATAAAGACTAAAGACCCTCTTATTTTGAATTAATACTGAAAAAATAAACAATTTTTAAACCAAAACATTAGTGGAAATTTATGAGCTTAATTTAAAGAATAAATTAGCTCAGTTACTTGACACATTCATCTTTGAAATGATCCAAAGTGTAAATATTTAAAAAACTCCTATTTACTATTGTGTATTAGTTCATAGGGATGAACCCAAGGGAAATATATTTAATGAGAGTGCAACCAAATTTTCAAAAAAAAATATCAACTGTAAAAAGTGGACTACTTTTTTCTAACTTTTGTAATATTTTTTTGGAATAAGAATAGACGAGAAAGTTATTTGGTAAAGAAATAAGTTGTAATTGGAACTCCGATAAAGTAAAGAAAATAGTGTATAAAAAATATGAACTGAAACTAAGTAAAATTTGATCAAGGAAGATGGTCGGGAATTCAAAACCTATGTGTTAAAATTGATATTCTATTCATAGAAATTTAATTTTAAGTCACCTTGGAAAATTTTTATTAATCTCCCTCTCCAGGAAATTAATCACAGATAATATTGATTCTTGGAGTTCACCACACCAAGAATCATCAAACTGTGATGAAATTAGAAAATAGTTCCAATGGAATAAAACTCTCATTTATATTCTAAAATTTTCGAATTTATACTGGGGGGAAGGTATTCAATATAAATATCTTTGAATGATCTTGATGTTTTAATGTTTGAAACATAAAGTGTGAAACAATATTAACGAATTCCAAATTGACCTCACCGATTAATTTTGATTTCATTATAATAAATAATGTGAGTAAACAAAATATAATTGGTAGGAGAATTATAAATCCCCAAGATTAAAAGTTTAGACTAAGTTCATAATTTAAACAAGATTTATGATTTTCATTACAAATTTGCAAAGATAAATTAATGTGGGAGGGAAAGAAATATCCCTCTAAATATATTATAAATATCCATGTGGTCTGTCACAATCAATCTATCTTAGATATCACTTAGTCTCCAGTCTATGTCTTTCTCCGGATTCTCTACTCACATTTCAGAATGAATTATCGAATGAATTCCACCCCAAAGATGTGAATTCAAATAATATGAATCCTTTACTCTCTCCCTATTGGTCACCAATAGAAAACCAGACTACACTCTTCCTTTTCTAAATCCCAGCACACGTGGTAGCTATATCTACATTCCTTGTCAATATAGAATAACACTTCTAACTAACTACTACCCGAGTTTGGGACAAACCAAGACACAATTATATACTGTAAATATATCCAAAAACACTCTGTAAATAAACTAAAATTAAAATGTTAAATAGAATATAAATTTTAAAATTAAATTAATTATATAAGAACATGTTATAAATAATTTTATGAGTATATTAACTAAAATTTTAATTATAAAATTATATCATCTATCATATTAACACAAAAAATTATTATAATTTATTTGATTCATCATTGAATGTTGATGGAATAGAGCCCATGTAAATTATATGGTGATCATCACTACTGGTCGTTGGAGTTTTCAGTTAGTGACCAGCTGTTCTTGAAAGTATAACCCCAGTTGGGTCATCGAAATATTGGGAGCTAGTGGAACATGCATCTATTTTTGTTGGGTCAATCAAGGTTGTTGATAATGTGGGAAATGTTTCATACCATTTTCACTTCCACTACAGCTGATGTTAATTCAAGGTTGGCGCATGATTTTCCCAAACAGTATGCCCTATATGTGAAAAATGTGAAATACAAGGTAGTGGGGTTTTGCATGGTTAGAAAAATGATAGTCAATACACGCATTCTCTTTGTGGAAACCATGCATCCCATTTATAACTGGCATGTTCCTTGCACACAATTTCTCTAAACCTTGCACCTTTTCCCATGAAACCATGAGGGCAGGATTTTAAATGATCTTAATTTTTTTAAAAATTTCTTGAACCCTCTTTTAGGTCCTCGATGGACTATAATGACCTCAAACCATTTTTTTCAGACCTTAGAGCTCCATAGAAGGATTCTTGGACCCTCAAATCCCTCCCAGAAGTGATTGCAAGCTAAATAAACAACCCATCTCATGGTTAGTTTCCTCATTCATATCTCTTTCTTTTGCAGTCTCTATTCTTCTCACTATGGGCTGATGTATCCCCATATTTATTTGTGGATGTAATACCCTATCTTTTGGGATATTAAACCTTGGTTTTATTCCCATATTCATGATCATTATTCTTTGTCGACAAATCCTGGTTTGGGTTTGGAGTTGCAAAATCATTTGATTCTGTTAGGTGGATCTGTTACGATGCATGATTCATCTAAACCATTATTTTGTTTTTTAAATTGAAGTGATGAATTGAATAAAATTTCATTGTTTTGGATTAAATTTCCTTCAATTTTTTTGTTGGAAAACCCCAATTCCATTGAATAGGTTTTTTTTAAGAAAAATCGATTTTTGGGATGAAATTAGAAAACCCCCAATTCCATTGAATTGTGATATGTTTGTGGAAATTGTGAGATTTATATTGTTTAATTTAAATTGTGGATTTTATGGAAATTGAATAAATTAAATTTTTGAATTTAATTATGGAAATGTATTTTTTGTAATATTTTGAGAAACCCCACTTCTATTAAATTGGGTGTTCGTTATGAAATTGATGGAATTTGTTTGAAAATCAAATTGTTGAATTTAATTTGTGAAATTGGATTTTCAAATTGAGTGAATTGGTTTAATTTCCTTAAATGTTAAAAAATGGCATAAATTGTTTTTAATGGAAACCTTAGGGTTTCATATTTTTGAAAATGAGTGTTTTTTTATTAAAAAGAGTTTATAGTTTATAAATGGGAAATTAAGAATTTTGAAATGGAAAAAGGGATTTAATTGTATTTTAAGAACCCTTGAAATAAATTTCCCATCGTAGTTTTTGTACTATAGAAAATACAGCCCTTAGGTAGTTTGTGCGTTATTTTCGGTGGCACGCTATGATTTATAACATTCTAAAACCTCATATCAGCACATCCCATTCCATAGGTGATGGTGATGAGTGCCCATTCGTCTTAGGACCAAAGGGAAGTATGTATATATTTTTTGATTAATAGTATTGGTTCCCTATAGCCTGGAACTATCCTACATATTTGGTATATGACCATGTTTCTCTCTAGTTTGTATTTCAAATATATATATTCCATTTTTGTGAACTTTTTTACATTCCTTATGAATTTATATAAATTTTTTTATATAAAAGTGATTATTTAAGACATTTTGTAAAAAGATCAAGTTGTTTAAATTACCCTTTTATTAATGTTAAATTCCATCATCTGAAATTTATTTCCATCATTTAAAATGTGAAGCATGAATTTCTAAATTATTTCCAAATATGGAAATGTAAAGAATGATTTGTGTAATTAGGCATTTGAAACACAAAATATGTTTATCAGAAAAATTTAATTCACCTTCATAGTTAATTTTATATTGGAATATTTTCATGGAATCTTTTGTAGAAATCCAAATAATATTTGGATCACAGGATACTTGTTCCTCCAGGATTTTTTAGACTATATCCATCCAGGTTTGGGTAATGGGATGGGGTCACATTGAGGTTGTTCTAACTGTTGATCCATGGACATGGTGACTTGAATCATAGTTGGTACTTGTGAATTTTTTCTTATTATATAGTACTAGGTTATAGTAATTTGGGTTGTTATACCAGTTTTACTTATGGAACAATACTCCTAGTGGATTTTCCTTTATATGCATAATGATTTATTATAATTCTTCAGCATTGTTAGTGGAAAGATCATTCCCATTTTTATTTATGTATGATGTTAGGTTCTAGTCGTCGGCCCATGGGGATTAGGAGATCCCATTTTGATATGTCTATATTGGCTCAGTTATTATGTTATCAAGGTACCCACACTGGTTTGGGACAAGGTGGTATCAAAGGAGAAGGTTTTTCATCTTTCTTTGATGTTAGTATGAAATTGTGAAATCTCAGAGGGACATAAGTGGTAGTTACAATTGAGTACCTAGCCATCTCACACCAAAATAAACCTTAACTCACTAGGGGTGGATAGATAAATACGTCTTGTGGATTAGTTCTAGTCTTTTCCTTATTCTAATTTGGATATATTGAAATTCAAATCATTTTTGTTCTATCTGTTGGGATAAAATTCTCATGTTATGACCAGTTAAAAACCATAGAATGTTTTCACGATTCAAATATTCTTATGTTTAGTTAGGAATTATTGTTGATTTATTAAACACTTCTCAATGTTGGCTTTTTTGATGACTGTACTAACTCATAAGGGATTAAATTTTTCATGGAATCAGAAATTTCAAAATTCATTTTTTGAGCTGAAATGTATTTTGACTGCGGTGTTAGTGTTGACTCTTCCAGAAGCTGGATAGGGCTATGTGGTCTTCTATGATGCATTGGGTTTAGGTTTGGGCTGTGTTATTATATATGGTGATCATGTAGTTTCTTCTAGATTTCAAAATATTATGCCACATGAGAAGAATTATACAACCCACTACCATGAAACTATAGCTATGATGCATGATCTTAAGGGAGAGGGGCATTAAATTTATGAAGGAAGGTTTACTATATATTCAGAGAAAAAGATCTTGATTTATATCATCTATAAGAAGATTTTAATCACTGTAAGATGAATTGGGTGGAATACCTGCAATCATTTGATTTCAACATCACCTATACTACATGGTAATGAAATGTTATTGTAGAATCTTTGAGAGGGAAATGTCTTACCCAGGAAGATAAATAATCATCAGAAGAGTGGAATTTGATGATTCCCTTTTCATAGTTACATATTGGAGTTCAGTATAAAGGGGTTGATGTTTCCTTGTCTAGTGTCCAGTTTAAATCCACTCTTCTTGAATTCGTTTTTTAGGGTTACTAGATTGATAATGAGTTCCATGGAATTAGAGACTCTCTTTATGGTTTGGAGACCATATTTGATTTTCATTCTCCTATTATGAAATTATATGCTACAAGAATCTCTTTGTTTTTCTATTAGATGAAAGGAAATTTGTAATGGGGAATTTTCATACTTCCTAGTGGGTAGTGCACCCAAGAATCAAAAATATGTTCTATGATATGTGGAAGCAGTTCCTGTAACCAGGTATGAGATGGGGGCATTTGTGAGTTTGTCTATCGTTTCTATATGTTCCAGTAGGTGAAGGCTGAGAACCATAAGCCTTTGGTTTTTCTTCACCGACTTCCAGTCCCTATATGGATGTGGGATGAGATCTCTATGGAAATTGTGTTTGGGATTCCATTTATGCCAAGAAAGAATGATGCTATATAGGTTGTGGTCGATCGACAGAATAAATCGGCCCACTGTTTCCCCATTTGGAATATTTGAAATGGATAATGGAATTTAATTGTATTTTATATTGTCTTGAAATAAATTTTTCATCGTTGTTTTTGTACTAGAGTTCATGGATGACATAGGTAGTTAGTGATTTATTTTGTGTGTGACTTTATGATTTACAACATTCTAAAACCTTATATCAGCAAATCCCATTCCTATGGTAGTGGTGGTAATTCATATATGGAATTAGGCCCAAAGGAGTGTGTGTGTGTGTGTGTTGTGTATTTTTCATTTAACAATGTCAGGTCCCTATAGTCAGGAACTGTCATACTTATTTGGAAAATGACCATTTTTCTCACTTGTTTGAATTTCAAATGTATATATTCCATTGATTTAAATTGTTTTATATTCCTTATGAATTTATATAAATTTTCATAAATAATAGTGTTTATTTAATTTATTTTTTGACAAGTATCACTTGTGTATATCAACCTTTTAGTAAAAGTATATTCCATAATTTCAGATTTATTTTCATAATTTCAAATGTAAGTCATGAATTGCTAAATTATTTCCATAATTTGAAATATAAATCATTATTTTTGTAAATATACATTTGATATTCCAAAAATATTTATTTGATAAATTTAAATCACTTTTAGGGTTAATTTTATATTGGAATCTTATTATGGAATCATTGGGTGAAGTCTTACTAGGTTTTGGCCCACCCCTACTTGTGCCTTTAGGTGTATATAGACTATCTCCTTCTATGGTTGAGCAAGTGAAATGGATCACTTAGAGGTGGTTCTTGTTGTTGACCTGTGGACTTGGTGAGTTGCGTTGGAGTTGTCACTTGGGCATTTTTCCTATTTTCTGGTACCTATTTGTATTACTTTGGGCTGTTACTCATATTTGACATTTGTTACATTACTCCTAGTGGATTTTCCATTGTATGCATACTGTTTTTTATCTTTCTTCCACATTGTTTGTGTAAAAATCATTCCCACATCCATTTTTGTATTATTTTAGGTTTTAGTAACCAAATTGTGGGGGTCGTGAATGCCCTTCGGGCTATCTCATGTCTGGATTGGTTATTGGGTTACCAAGCTACCCAATCTGGTTCGTGATAGGGATCCTGTTATATTCCATGTTTGTATACCATAACTCTTGATTAGATTTCATGGAACATTTTCTTTAATTGTTTTATTTATGAATTATTGATACCTTGGTTCCTATTTTTGATTATTTTTATTTTATCTATGGTTATAATTTTTTTTCAAATGAATTTATAAAATGGTTTTAAAAGTATTTTAGAATGTAAAATGATGTTTATTTTTTAAAAAGGGAATTTATAAATATTTTTTGAATAACAAAAGTGATTTGATTTTGTTTCCATGAATTTATTAATGAAACCTCTCTCTGGATTGAATATATTATTATTATTATTACGGTTTTCTTTATAATCCTTTCTTACTATAAGTGGGGTATATTTTATTAAATTAATTATGGAATGTTTTTTTGGTTTTACATTACATGCAAGAAAAAAACTTATTTTCTATTAATAATTCAAACAAGAATTAATGGAATGTATTTTTTATTGAAATGGAACAAAATCATTATTGTGATCATATTAAGTGTGTTCAGTTTACTTCCTACATTCACCATTAGGTCCACGAAGTTCTCATGTTTTATTTAGAAGATGGTGGATTTTTTGACTTTTATTTTCGAGATGGTAATTCATTAGAAAAACAATTTCCTTGTTTTCTCTTTTTATTATGTCTATATTTAGTTTTCAGGTTGTTTATAATGATTGTGATGTTCAGTTGTGAATTTTATTACTATTCTGTATTGCATTATTCGGAGGTCTTCTTTAATATTGAAATTTCTTATTATATGAAAGGTTGTCCAATACATGGATGGTCCATGCCTAATTATTGGTAAATACTTCACCACTTGTTTCTTTGTATGTGTGTGAAACTATTCCCAAGACTAAATTCAAGATATTAAGGAACTAGTTTCCATCCAACAAAAATCAAAAATACCCTTTAGGAACAACCATGGACTGGTTCTTGAGACATATTAGGGGATCCCTAGGTGGTTTGTTATAAACAGTACCAATCCCTAGGTTCTTAATGGGTGCCTCGTTTCTTAAAGGACTCTCTTATTTTTTTGAGAGTCAATTAGTATATTTATGGGAACATTTGGTCTCAAGTGGTAAGTGTATAATGTGTCTAAATTTCTTTCTCTTACACTGATCCTTGAGATTCCATAGGGTTTTTTATATTTTAATATTGAATTAGAGTTTTTTTATTTTCATGGATATTTTGATCCTCATTGAGTATGTTAGGGATTTTGGGGGTCTCTTTATATTTTTGGGAGAAAATGGAAGAAGAGGAAAGTCATATGGTTAGATCACATGATCTAAAAAATCATGTAGAGTCTATATATATAGATCTATAGTCCATTTTACAAGTTGTTGCACAGTTGCTGCATAGTTCGCCAACTCATGTAACCAAACTGTACATATTTCTGATTTTTCTTTTAGAATTATTATTTTTAATTCCATAGATTTTTTATTGACACAAATTTTTTTAACGTTGGTTTGAGATTAAATGAGGGAGATTTATGGTGAATTGATGTTATCGGGTGATGTTTTAAGTGATTTTTTGTCCCTTGTTGCTTGGATTTATATTTTGAAATTGGATTTCTGTTTATGGAAAACTGGATTTTTTATTAAAAATGAGATTTTATCACTTAATTGGTTTATGAAACTAATTTTTTAATCTGGATGTAATAAATTTATATTTTAATGCATTTTTTAAATTTGATTATTCCTCCTCATTCCTTTTTATTTAGTAGAATTATTTTAAACTAAAATTATGGCCTTATAAATTGAATTAGTTTATTAAAATAGATGTTACTATTTCTTGGTAAGAGACTTTTAACCTCTATGAAATTATTTAAAATTTTATTATTTAGTAATATAATTTAGGAAATTTATTTGGAAAAGAATAAAAATTAATGTATCTAGTTAAAAATGAAATTATTTTTCATGATAATGTCATGAAATATAAGTGATCTTTATGGAATTTTTGGTTTTATAATGAAAATCATGAAGTGTGAACGTCCTAGTAGGCTCATTTAAACAAACCTCACATGGGGTGAATTAGGTGTGACTAATTTTTACCAAAAAACAAATCATTATTTTGATTACATTACTCCCTTTGGGTCTTTAGAACCTATGCCAAATGTTACGTTGTAAATGGTTCACTAGTAGTTTACCCTAACATACACCTATATTTAATGCAGATAATGAAAGTAAAGGTTGCATAGGTGTTTTTACAAGGTTAAATCCCAATTTGGGATACCTAAACCATTTCATTTTCAAAACCCATTAAGACATATATTATTCTCTAATAATATTATTATCAATTATAGTTAGTGGCCATGTATTATCTTAAAATCAAATTCACCATATTATACAGGCGAGGTCTCCATATTACATAGGTAAAATTCCTTCACTATATTATACAAGTGATTGGATATTTATTCTACATCCCACAATCATTAAACTGGAACCACTCTAGCATGTTCATAGCAACCTTCCTCCCCTTTATGTAGATCACAAATTCAAAACATATCAGGCTCCTTATAGAATTTGATAAATCCAATTTTCAACTCAATTAATACACCAAAAACAACATGAATTATTAATGCTCAAATTTCCAAATATATAGTTCTATATTTCATTCAGAAATCTTTGTTTAAAATTTCTCAAATTATATCTACATGTTCCACACTTCAATATCCCCAGCAGTATGAAAGTCATAACTTATATTAGTTGTTGACATGGTAAATTTTCTTTATGGCATGTGAGCTTCCAAGAAAAAATTATATCTTCTAGTTGAATCTACACCTTACAATGTAGCATAACCATTCCTTTACTTTTTATATATATTGAATAAGTAGTGTTTTTCATATTTAATAATTTTGAAGCACTAAACATTCATCATCTAATTTATTTCTTGTATTTCTATATTTTATGAGATCTCAAAATCCATCATTTCAGGCAAGCGTAAATTCCTAGGCTTCCATCTCATTTTTCTTTTATATCCCTTGAAACAATCAGGAAGACCATCTATTAACTATCTTAAGTATCTCAGGTTATAATGAAATAGACTTCAATGAAATGATCAAGCTTTGATGTAGCATTATCATCATTATTCTTGAAAACACAATATACTGAATTTAGGTTTATCAAGAAAAATTATCTTTTATTATTCTCATTTGATATTTATCAAAACAAGCCTTTTTCATGGATTTCCATGAATCATTATATTTTGAACTCCAATACAGGGATTTATCATCTTCAGATTTCATTTTCATAAAAATTATAAATTATGGATACTCAAATTTCAAAAATTAAAAAGTCCCAAATTTATCTTGCATTGATTTTATTTTTCATGGATTGAAGATCAAATTCCTCTTTAATTAAATGCTTGAATCACATTCCATTTACGGATTTGTTGATGTTTTAAAAACATAAGAATGGATTTAGAATCATCGCATTGGGTTTCTTCTTTAGATATTTAATTTTATAAATAAAATTTTCAATCTATAAATTCCTGAATTATCTTAAAACAAGATGTATTCATAGGTGGACCTGATGATTATGCATAGATGAATGTTTATGACAGAAGAATAAATCATGTTTATGTAAAAATTCATCATGTTTATGTAGGTTAGTGTAATGGTTATGAAAGTCTTCCTAATGGTTACACATTCGAGGATGATGTTTACACATATTAGGAAATGTTGTTTACATATACATGGATTCATTCATTTTCATCATGGATGTTGTTTATATAGATTATAAATGATTCATATATAAGAAAATGACTTATGTTTTTTCCACTCAATAGCACTGGAGGATGGTTATATAAGATAGCGAAAATCCCTATACATAATATAGGGTTTATCTATGTTTTCAAGGTATCAAGAATATAGGTTCAACGATTCTTAAAACCAACTTCATCCTTCTAAATTATTCATCAAATTGTAAATAAACAAAAAATACAAGATCCAAAATATCATGTACTTCAAGGATGTTTTGTGAAAATTCTTCACAACAAAAACAATTATAGAATCTTCCAAATATTTGTCTTTACACTAAGCTACTTACCAAATATTATAGGTAGTAGTCCAAAAATTTCATACTTGTATTCTACATTAAGAACATATCTCCAATAATCTCATGTAATGGGTTTCTCACCATGAAACCAACTTCATTCACCATTACACTAATACATGGGTGATCTTATATCATCATTTTCAAATTTAGGGTAACTATTTATTTTCTTGTTCAATAAAATCCACTCCATTATACATTATAACACATTATATTTCATAATATTTCCAACAAATACAATTCTTACTTTTCTAAATCCAATGTCTCTTCATTCTATCCCTTTAAATTTTTTATCAAATTCAAAAAATTCCCAAATTCAATGTACCTTTCCCCACTAATTAATAATAAATATAGAGGAAAAATTGTATGATCATTAATTTCATGGTAGGGAAAAATTTAGGATGTCCTTATTTCTATTTTTCATGTACACAACTTCGATGGAAGGTTTCCTCTTCTCAAACTAACTCTTTAAATTTTTATAAACTTCTTTTCCCTCTATTTTAAGTTCATCCACTTTATAAGTTCTCCAAAAATTCATGAGAGAAGTTAGGTAACGCATTTTAGATTAGAAAAGTGATAATAAATATCCAAAACTAACTATACATAATATAGCTCAGTGTAGAAAACAAGATTGGTTAATTTAAACAACAATAATGTTTATTTTATCAATTCAACATGGAACCAACATAAAAATTCAATACCTAGAGGATTCTCAATCATATTTTAATGAATTTTTAAATACCTTAAATATACTGGAATACACACATAAAATGATTTAAATTGAGATATATATCATAGAACACGCCTTGTAACTATTTTTTTATTTTGTTAATAATATTTCAGGTTAATTTAAATTTTTTATGTTTTAGGCTTAAATTTTACAGTTTTATTGAGATTTTATTTTTTTCATTGTTTTCTCATGATACTAATGAGGTTTGGTAGACCAGGAATATGACCCTTCTATAGGATACTCCTCTACATGTGGGTTAGAATTTATAGTTTAGAGTAAACCTTCCGACTATCCTTATTTAGTGGCATTAGTAAACCATTTTTGAACATTCATGGTTAATGAGAAAGGGTAATATATACTTAGATTGATTCCCAGGGGAGGTCAGGTGGAATACATTTTCATGTGAGTGTGTCTGAGGGTGGTCGCACAAGATTTTTGAATCATAAGTAGAAACTATTTAAATTAATTATGTATTGTGTCGCAACTTTCACAATTCCATCATCACGTTTGGCACATGATTTAATAAACCTTGTTTCAAAACCATGTGTTTTTCATAGATTTAAATTAACGGTGAATTTAACTATTTTACCTCCCAATTTATAACCCCTTTTCTCATATCCTTCTCAATCAATCATTCAATCGACTCTAGGGAACTAAAGGGGATCTCCAACATTCCCATCCTTTGATTATTGGATCTTTCTAGATTTCAAGGGGTTTTAAGCTAATTACTCTTCTTTATCTCATTTCCACTTATTCCCTCTTCCTTATTCAATTAACCCTTTAATTTTAAATCACCCTTGGAATCCTAGTCACTATATATCTGGTATTATGGGTTTAATTTTTTCTAATATAAAATTTCTTGTTATTTGTGGGTTATATAGGATGATTCTCTACTCATTTGGGAATTCTCCATGGAATGTGACATATTACTGCATAATTTCAATCATTTTTAGGTAGGTGTTTCTATTACATTCATATATTATTAAATTAATGCCTCCTTGAGTTCTATAAATTTATTTTTGAAGAAAAGGATAGTTATGTATTTGATATCATGACTAGAAATATAAATTGTTTCATTAAAATTATCAATTGGTATAAAATGGTTTTCTATTTTGAATTTATATATTGGTGTTTAATTGAATTTATAAATGTTACAAGTGTTTATAAAATTTCCCAATGAGCTTATTTAATGGGGTTTAATAGAAAATTTTGGCCTTGAGATGTTTTTTCTATTTATAGATGAAATTTACATTTTTTTAAAGAATGGTTTTTATTAGAAAAATGGTTATGTCTAGAGATTTAAAAAATGAAGGGATGGAATTTTGATAAAAATATAAGCACGCAACATTCCATTTTAGATTCCACATGAAGGTCCATTTTGGAAAATTATACGGGGTTTTTTTATGATACCATATTGGATTTACCTTATGATGGTTTCACCATTTGTGGGTTGTTTATTATTATATGGTGATTTGATGAATTTTGTGAAAAGAGATGTTATATGCAAGGATGGTGGAGGTTATGTTTGAGATTAATTATGCTTTACCAATGTATTTATCTTGATTTCCTTATATCCTCCTTTATTTTTTTTGTCAAGGTAATTTTAGTTAGCTCTGTAGATACTTGGATGTGTATAAACCCCATATATGGATTTCTCTATTACTAAAGAGTAATTTCATGTATTTTCTAATTACTTTGGGGATGGATTATAAATCCATGGTATCTTTGGGATCGTAGGATGGTTATAGGAACCTGTTATTTTGATGACACTCTCAGGGTGAAGAAGTATTTATTGTTTTCTTATGGTCTATGTCACCTGTTCAGGGTTATATTACTTGAATACCTAGGGTAGTATCCCATGATCTTTGTTACTTTATAGGTTGATCTATATAGCGGATTCTATTTCTAGTATCTCATTATTCAATAAGGAATTATTGGGACTCTTTTGTTACTATTTATTTTGAATTTTCATCTTGATATTCTGGATTCACATTTATTTTAATCTTTAATCCATGGGTGGGTATGCAAATGAAATGTTTTTAAAGGTTATATTTAAAAAAGATGTTGTATAGAAAGATGAACATTTTTCTTTATTTTAAAAATGATTTTGGAATAGATTTAAAAACGTTATTTTTATGATTATGTGGAAAGGAAAATGGTTTTGTTTTAGTTCTATTAGATTTTAATCATCTTGGATTTAAAATGAAAAAGTATTTTGATTATTGAAATAAATATCACGACATAATTACAATTTTGGTTAAAAACTATAAAAAACTATATTTTCATTATTGTATTTCAAACTAGAATTCAAGGAATTTTAAATAAAAATAACTGTATAGACTCATTAGAGATATCATACTGATCCTATTATCCCACACCCAACATACACACCAATGTGTGTGTGTATCATGTTTTATATAGGTTCTGGATTTTTTTATCTTGGTTATCATCTCTTTTAATCAATCGATTATGAGTTGGGATGTGGATAGAAAATGTGGGTTTTAAATATGTACTTGGGTATTTTGGATCGATTTATATCCCTATTTTGATATATTGATGTAACGACCAAGAAAACATTCCCTTTTTTCCTTGCAACCAAATAATTTTATTTTTTCTAGTTTTATATTTACTCATGGAAAATGTCAGTATGTTGATTAAATGGTTTGAATAATTAATAACAGTTATGGATCATTTGTCTTGATTATCTATTTTGGGTATGATTATTTGATATTTTATAGAAATCCAAAGGATGGATGGTCCATGTGTGATAAATAGTAAAATATCTTCCATGTATTAAATCTAATTCTAGGGCAAAATAATTCTCAAGTGATTTTCCTTGATTCCCATGCAATAGTTTTCATTCTTGTGGTGATAGGGAACACCATTTAATTCATGCGATGGTTTGGTTTGGGTGAAGTGTCGAGTCATCCCATGAAATTTCATTACAAAATTGTATTATTTACTAGTTTTGGTTTAACGGACAATGTTCATAGGGATATTATCATTTTTTGGGGGAATTTTGTATTTGTTTTGAGATATGGGTGTTAGAACATGAGATGTATATGTGAGGAGAGCCTCAGGATATCTTTACTATTCAGAACCTCAAGTTACAAGGGTTAGTCTGGATAGAGTCTTTTATTTTAATTTTTTATGACTCATTGATGTATATTTATGAAAGGGGATGAAATTTGAATCCCTGATGAGTTCTAAAAGTGATTTGGGGGGTTCCATATGATTTTTTTGGTGAATCGGTGGTAGGAATGGGGTTTCTATATTAGCCACATGGTTTGTAAAGTTATGTCGATCCCGTGAATATGGTTCTATAAACTTCTCAAAGACAGTCACACTTTTGGAACATGGTGATGTGGAATTTATTTATATTATTCCTCTACTTCTGTTTTGTATTTTCATTGAGGTTTTGATTCCCAAATTTTTTTGATGATGGTAAATTCAATAATTCACGGCAATTTAATGTTTAATATCTTTCTCAATGAATATTATTTCAAATAATTTTTTCAGTGTTCATGTGATGAATTGTTCTTGACTTAAATTTTGTATATTTTTTAAAGGACATTCAATAATGTGTTTTTTCAGTAAATATTCCCTAAAAATATATTTCTCTAGTGATTTCTTATGTTGTTTTTTTTTGCAATAATTCTTTCATAATTCCATATTTTTTATTAAACATCAATTATAGAATTCATGTTATTTATAAATTAATTTATTTTTCATTTCATTAATTTTTATTTTTATTAAAATATAACATTTTAATTTAATTACTATTTCTACGTGTAAAAATTTTCTGAATTATGTAAACAGATTATAGAAAAAACATGGTTATTTCTTAAAGATACCTCGCAAAGAAGTGTCCATGCGGTCGATGGATTGACCACAACATCAAAATTTGAGTTTTTTATATGATGAATATAGAGAATTCAAATATTTTAAAATCATATAAGTGAATCCACTTTAATAATGAAATGCCAATTTACCACAATATCAAAATTCTGATCAACCACATAAATAAATTATGAAAAGTATTATAGTTTCTGTATAACGAGCTTCAACCTATCATGTGTGAAAAAATTTGGAAATCTCCTTAACCAGCAATGCCTCTCTGTTAAACCTACCATTATGGAATCATCCATGATGATATTACATCATCTTGAATAAACTAAACCTAAATCCTAAGTAGATACATCCCCCAATCTACTAAAAATTAAAATCCCAACCACTCTCCAACCTATGGGGAATGTTCTGTGTAGTCGATTGTATCTTCATACAATTCAATTGAACACAAATGAAAACTGATTGAAAACATAGGGGAGATTAAATCTTACATTCCAAAACAATTAACTGACCAAATATGAGGATCAGTAGATGAAAACCAAATAGATAATTTAATAGAATATGGGATTTCATTTGGGCATGAAGGAGATACTAAGCCAAGCATCACTAAAATATGATGATGACAGAAATTGAAGAGGACGTAAAATAGATTATGATATGACATGAACCAATTTCATCAATGATTGAGAATATATGAAGATATGATAATGGCAAAAAATCCCAATTTAATCCATCTGATGATTTCTAAATAAGACACCGAACATGGAGACACCGCTTGAAGACAACTTGAATGAGGTTGAGATCACCAATTGAAGCATGATGATGAAGATGAATGAAGAAAAACATGAATATATGACACATTATACAGAACAAAGAAATATAATTGAATGTGATAGTACATCCTCAACAATGTGAGGAAAAAGATGATTTATAAACACTATTAAAGTTTAGTAGACCTGGTTTGAAGATATAATGTTGATCAAGATCGTTAGTTGATGATCAAGAGAGATTAATATGATATTGATGTAATCTAGTTGAAACTGAATTATGATAGTCACAATGATTAAGGATGAATGTTATTTCTAGAGAATCCATGTAAGGCTGAGCTTGAGTATGTTGGGGATGAAGTTGGAATGTGGCTATTTACCTGAGATTTAAGAAAAAATTTTGTTTTTGTTTCCCATGTATAGAGATGAATAAATTCTGAATATAAAGACTAGAACTCCCTACTAGAACATCGGACTATTCCACTAACTTCCATCTACCCAGGTCCATATTTAGGAAAAATACTAATACTTAAGACCTAGTGGACATGATCATTTAATCTTGTCAATCCATACTATGTGAAGATAACCCAGCTTTTTATTTTTCAAATGTACTGATACGTAAATTGTTCAAGAAGAAAACTGGAAATATAAACTAATTTTTAAATTTGGAAGTACTGATAGGATGAAATGTAGATTCTATCAGATATTTTAATATTTATAGAGTGTTTCAAGTATATTCCATTACATTCTTGGGGAAATTTCCATGTGAAGGGGATCATATTATTTTACAAGATGATTTCTCAGGTCTCTGGAGGGGAATATTCTAAAGTATTCCTATATGTATAGGGAAGTGTATTTAGTTTTGAGGGATTGAATTGATCCCTAAATGAATGATATAATCTAAAAAGAAGGTATCATATGGAATCTAGGGAGATATTTTATATATGAATGACCATGAGCTCAAGGTAGGGATAGACACACATAATATTATTAATAGGAGAATCATCAAACAATTGGGGGAGATAGAGAATTCTAGAGAACTTCTTGATACTTATTATTGAATAATGAGAGTATAAATAATCAAAGTGAGATGGTAGCACAAGGGGGATATACTCAATAATAGAATATTTCATTCTCTCTTATTCTACATTTTTTTTTTGATTTTTAAAGATTAAGTTAGATTAAAATTATTAATTCTTTCGGAATTGAGCATGATCATAGCTAGATTATTTATGGGTAATAATATTGTTTTGGTAATATATTGACTTCATTAATGTAAAATTTTTACTCATCCACTCTCCCAGTCATCAATTATATATGATGTTTTTTTAAAGTAAAACATTGAGTTATGTTATGACTTATCTGAATAAAAATTTATATAATTGCTTATTTTTCTTGGATTCATATTTCTTGTGAATAACTCATGATAGTTTCACACAAGTTTCTAGGAAATTTTGATTCTGGTGATAATTCGATCATCTTTAGTGGATGGATGAATTCTACTGTTAGAAAATAGTATGAATCAATCAATAATAAGTTGATCAACATACATAGTTTTTTAGCCACATTTAAATGAATTACAATCATTTTTGGGCATTAATGAAGGAAAATACTTATTAAACTAGGAAATCACAATCACACAATCAATAATATTATTTTTCATTATTACTCTTTGGATTTTATCTCCTTTTTATTGATTCCTTAAATCCACACTTCTTCACCACCACCAACATAGTTATCTTTCATCAATATGTCCCCTCTTTTCCATTGTTTTTGAGTTTTTTTCATCCCTAGTCACACACACACCCACAAGATTCCTTCTAATGGATTGATCCCTTATCACAACTAAAATATTTCTATGTTGGTTTATAAATAATTAATTTGACTTGAACCTAGTCAAAAACCAAGGGTCAAAATCATATTTTATCATTATTACCAAGTATGTCATGTGAAACCAATGAAATTCAAAATTTTAAAAATACATATCAAAATATGTTTCAACAAAAACCATTGAATCAGTGTGTTTATATATACCAGATCTACAACTAATATTTTGGATCCCTACCTATCTAAAATCAGCAACAATTTATGTGTTATGAAATTGAAAAATGAAACTAAAATTTAAGATCTTACGGAAATTTATAATAATCAACAAGACAAAAACATAAATCCCCCTCCACCTAGAAATGAAATGATATAGGGGACTAGCCTTATAAAATTCTAGTTGAATATGTTTTATAACCACCCATCCTGTACTATTCTTACACAATGATCTATAAACAATAAAATAAAAAATTCAATGTTCTCCATGTTTTCATCATTCAATGGAATTCCCAATGTAGACACACTTGACATTATTAGGGACATATACTATATGATTTATTAGATACCACAAAGAACACTCAGTGAGGAAGTACCTAAACTAAGATTGTTCCGTTTTATATCAAGGTAAATATTATAACTTGGTTTAAATAATTATAGTAATATACTTTTGACACTTTGGAACAGTTTAATAATGAAATTACCCTGAAATTCTATAATATAAGGATAACCATCGAAACTTGGCACAAAATCCATAGGTTTTTTCAAGATGAGGGAGATATTTTACAAAAAAAAGTGTGATGGATTTGAAGGTTTTCACACATAGTGTCGAGATCCCTAATTCACTCCACATTTTATTATGAAAACATTCTATAATATCCCCATATCATATCCCTAATAACTTTTTCACCAATCTATAGGAATATATTTAAGTGGTAAAAAATTTGATTATCTAAAACATAACTTCAAAAAATTCGATGAAATACAGAACATAAGTTCTGTAGAAGAATAAATAATATTAAAAAGGAAAATAGACATGTTCACCAAGATTAAGTCCAATCTAAACAATTTTATCATGAAGAAAATCAAAATACCCTAAGGGAGAATTGCCACAACAAATTCATGTTAGGGAAATGAAATTAATGTTGCCTAAAATTTTTATTCCATTCCAATATGTTCAAATTGAAAATTTTGATGGATATGGAAAAATGATTAAGCCTATGGATGGACCATTGTAAAAAAATATAATTGTTCCTATAAGAGTCTTCCAAATGTATCATAGAGAGAGTAGGGAGTTCTATGACTTAGTGCTCTCAAGGATATTCACAAAACCATAAGAAATAATTCCAAACTCATCGAAAAGATAAATATTCTAATTACAAAGGGAATTTAAATGGATAATTTTATTCTCATCTGGATCATAATTTTATGTAACATAGAAACTTAAGATAAAATTCCTCAGGCATAATTTGGTTAACCACTAATGTTATTCCTAGGTATAATCTAATTAATATTACAATTAGGACTGGTCTACAAGCCCAATAAGAATCTAGGGATTCCATAAACCTTCTAAATATGGAAAACTAGCTGAAAATGAGAACCAAAATCTAGAAAACATGGAAACTAAAAATCTGTATAGCCCTGGATAAATCACCATAAAATCTAATGATATTTCTAAAAATAATATAAATAGGTCTTTGAAAAAATAGTATGATGGAGAAAAATATGATGATGAAAATGAAAAAATTACAACTATAATAAATAATTTCACCCGAATAATTCATTTCCCTAAAATAATAATGAAAAATAACCTTGAGAATGATATACTCACCTTTTTAAGTCCTCTTAAGAAACACTAAATTTCCACACATCTATTGGGGATTTACATCAAACAGCATATTATCTCAAATCATTGAAGAATTTTTTTTCAAATAAGAATAAATTGTAACAAGTTTACACCTATAATCTATTTGTGGAGTGTTGTGTTGTCTTGAAATATGTGATGCCTCCCAAACATCAATATCCATGGATTTTTTCATTGCATACACTTTAGGGTATAATGGAATGAATAACCCCTTATGTGACCATGGTGAAAGAATCAATTTGATACCTCTTACACTATTCCATAAATTGGGATTAGGATTACTATAACCCACCATTATTGTTCTACTACTAGAATAAAGACACATTGCCCACCAAAGAGAATGATATTATTATTTTTTTAGTAGGTCTAATGAAGCTTTACATTTCTTATTTTATCATACTTAACATCGAGTGTGACAATAAAGTATCATCCATCCTTGGTAGGCCCTTCCTTGCCACATGAAGAGCTATTATATACATGGGAATAGGAAAACTAATCTCAAACTAAGGATATTAAAATGAAGAGTTTCATGTTTTAAAAATAACATAAGAACCATCACCAAGTCAGATGTATCCAAGTGATGAGCATCAAGTGATTAAAAAATTGTTTACTGAGAAATAATAAATGTTTTCAATAATTATTGATAAAATAAATAGTAGGAAAAAGTAACTATTGACACTTTCATCGATATTTTCTGAAGAAAATATTAAGACCCTGATGATGTATTTTTTGGAGAGTTTACATCATACATAGCCCAATTTTTTTTGAAAACATTTTGAACACTGTTAGAGAATCTATATGCAAGGAGAGAATTTCTGGGAATAATAGTGATGAATAATATTCCTCTTCATGTCCTTCTTTAAGAGGATGTCACAATACCTTAGGCCCCATCAGTAATAAAATCTCCCTTCAAGACAACAAGAACTATAGATGGAACTCAAACCCCTTCCTACTAATTTGAAATAATCATTAATAGGCGAGTGCTCAACATTGCTTATTAAAATATCATCTATGTTAGAAGTTTCCCAAGAGGATAGTTCAGTGTTTGTTTTGATGAAATTAAAATCATTTATTGGATGTACCATATATAAATGAAGGGAATAATTATTTTAAACTAAATTTATAAGATTATCATTGAGATAGACCACAGAATGAGATTGTAGATGAAGAGAAGGTAAAATCCGAACATGAAAAAAGTTATTATCATGGAATCAAGCAGACTACAAGATTTTGGGATCAATTACCCCATTATGAACATTCTATGGGTGATCCATTTCCATTTTTTTCTATGAATAGAGTTTCACTATTACAACCAATGAGAAGAATGAATAATGTTTTCTTAAGAAAGCAATAAGGTGGAGGGTACATATAAAATATAATAAACTCAATCCTACAACTAAAAAACACCACTTAAAAATTCTTGTTTTGACCAAATATTATAGACCTATTCTATAAATGAGTACTTTTTTATTTATGGTTATTCTGGTTATAAAAATATTTCCATATCTTCTGAGGAAAAAATATAATATCACGTTCACAAGTCTCTTTGTTTCATTTGCCTATTGAGGAATTCTATTGGCATCTGTGGTGCTCCCAAGACTTTTCAAATATGTATGACAGAAATTTTTCTTGATTTGTTTAAAATAATAATTGTGATATTAAAGGATAAATTATTCATTTTTGGAAGAAATTTTAAAACAATTAATGAAAATTTAGAAGCTTATTCAGAAAATTTTCATTAAACAAATCATGTTTTGAACTTGGAAAAGTATCAATTCATCATCACATAATGAATATTATTAGTACATAATGTTTCAAAGATGGGAATTTATGTAAATGAATATAAAATTGAGGTTCTTTGAAATCTATCATCACCTGAAAATGTTAACATAATTTGGATTTTCGTAGTCAATGCCGATTTCTATAAGAGATTCATCATTGACTTTTAAAAAATCGCCAAGCCTTTATTCTCACTTATATTAAAGAATCACCCTTTTAATTTGATAACAGCTGTATAGATCCATTTAATCTCATTAATTAGAAGTTCAAATCTTCACTGGTGATTACTACACCAGAGTAGAAGATACATTTTCATGTGATGTTTGGTTCAAGTGATGTAGCGGTGGGTGTAGTTTTGGGGTAAAGGATATATCAGAGGTTTTATATAATTTACTCATCTACTAGGATTTCTTATGATACCCAAAAAATTACTATACCAATAAAAAAATAGTTGTATTATGTTATTCTTTATATTAACAAGTTTAATCAATATTTAATTATGTCTAATGTTATCACTTTCAAAGAACACTCTCCTCTTAAATATATTCTGGCTAAAAAAATAAAAACTATGGCTTCTGAGATAGACCCTTCAGTTATAGGAATTTAAATTATAAATCAAGTATAAGAATGGGATTAAATATAGTTATTAACCACTTTTATAGGTTTCCCAATTATGAATACGAGGAAAAAATGAAATAAAAACCTTCTTATACTATTGAGTAACTACTTTCTTCTATAGTTAATAAATAATTTTGGTTTGAAAATTATGAAAACATTCATTATATAATAGTAATTCCGAAAGACCATTTAGAAAAACATAATAATAGATTCTTTTTTTATTTAAAATATTTTTTGGGGTGGTCTTTTACTATTTAGAATATGTGATGATGTCGTCTTGAGGTGATGTGTGGATATTGAGTAAATCCTCCCCATTCTTGAGAGATTTAATTTTTCACTATTATATGGAAATAATTGGGGAGATAAAACTATTTATAATATCATACAAACTGGATTTTACGGGACAAATTTACTCAAATATTCTCATAGTCTTATGATAGGTTTTGAATAGTATCAAAAGCTGAGAAATTTTGGCAGGAAATATGAGCTTCCCCAATAGAGGATTCTTGAGTTGAATATAATGATTTGTGGGACCTATCCATCATTGTAAATTTCCCATAACCTAACGTGAATGAATACATACTTGTGTCTTTGAATTTTTCATCCCAATGGGTTGAGGACGTTGGACTTCCATTTAATACTACTAATAGTGTTATTAAATTCATCAAGAATAATATTTCCCAATATTTACAGTTCTTAAGGAATTTTTCAAATATAATAGAACTTATTTCAATAATTATAATTTATAATATTTAATGGATAAAAATATGTGTTCTCACAATTCTAGAATAACCTATCACCCACAGTTTAATGGACATGATAAAATTTCAAATATAGAGCTCAAAAAAATGGATTGATGCCATCTAAAGGTGTTAGTAAATGGTGTTATTGAGATAGTTGGAAAACATAATTGACCATTTCTCATCAATTCTCATAAAATATAATAATTATTTAAGGTGAAGATGAATGTATTGGATACCATCTCCTTTCATGAAACATGAGCCATCACAAATGTAAACTTAGGATTATAAATTCAATGATTAATGTTAACTAACCCATATTTATGTTATGATTTTCTCCTATTATCTGTATTTTTATAATGAAAACTCCTTTTTATATTCTCTGAGAACTTGGAAAATTGAAGATATACTAGAGTACAATCTACTGTGTAAAGAAACTAGAAATTCACCTATTTTTTGGAGCAACTACAAGAAGTTGTTGCATCATGGAACATTCCAAAAAAATTAACTAAATAAAACATTGGTTTCTTTTAATTTTTAGATTTCATAACTGGGAAGCTTAAATTTTGGGCTATCTGGGATATCCTGGACCAATGATTTCCTTCAAGGAGTCTAGTGAATATCATAGTTTTATTAATGAAATTATGGATGATGGTCAAAGGTATACTTTTGATGATATTATTTTAAAATCTAATATGTATAGGTGTTTGTTTAATGCTTCTAATACAGGAGATTTTTCTTTAAAGAACTTCAACCATATTTCGACTCCTTAAGGGCATCACGATACATGGAATAAAAAGGTATGGTGTAGTTGTATTGCTACTAAGTTTAAGTTTCTTGTATAGCAGATAAGAAACCATGCTATTATTATAGATGAGAATGTGAGGAAGACATGAATTAACCTAGCTTCTAAATTTCATTACTGTATATTACAGAGGGAGGAAGACACTAATCATATTTTCTTTGAGAGTAATTGGGACAGAGCAGTATGGAGATTCTTTGGAGGGTTTACTGGTATTTTTTCCCTTGATCTTTCTTTAAATTATTTTAGGGAAAGATGGTTCCATGGTATTAAAGGTGAGGGTATAGAAAAAATTGCCATAGTTGTAAACTTATGTGTCGGTTGTTGGTGCATTAGTGGGCCTAGAACAAGGCCAGGTGTGAAGATATTATTGCCATGAAATGGTGAAAATTTTTAGGTTGAAGAAATCACAGCTGATTGATCCGGTTAATGGTTTAAATAAATGGAATGATTCTGCTTAATTTAGATCCTTGCTTGGGAATAGTTCTATGATTCAGCATGATATTCATGTGATAAGAGGGAATTGGGTCAAGTGGGTGATGAAAAACATAGGATTGAAGTTTAATTTTGATGGATCATGCATGATAGTTATTCTGTGAGGTGGAGGGGTGGTTCGTGATGCTTGGTAGAGTGTCATGATTTACTTTTCTATATATTTTGGGTGGGGAAATTTAGTTCAAGCAGAAGACAAAGCTATACAAAAGGGTCTTGTTTTGTGTGCCAAAGAAAACATTATGCTCAACCTGGTTTAAAATGATCCTTTAATTATTCATGATGCAATTCATTGTAAAATTAAAACTCCTTGGTTGATAGCCTATTCTAAAACGAATTGAAAATCTCTCCTCAACAACACCAACATTCGGATTTCTCATGTGTGGTGGGAAGGAAACAAAGAGGATGATTATCTTGCTTCATTGGCGGGGGAGGATCAAGGTACTCATGTCATTTGTTTATCTAGTACTTTATAGTTGGATTTAGAGGGTTTTAGTTTGATTAGGGGGATCAATTGGGTCTCCATTATTTTAGGCTCCCCTAGCTGGTTTTTATTTGTATTCTTCTTTATTGTTGTTTTTCTTTATCATTAATAAAAATGAAATGATGGATGTGTACGTACTTGAATATACTAAATAAATGGAATTCTAAATTATATAAAGGAGAATATATCTAGATAAACTCTAATGATAAAATATTCTCCTATAAAGTGAGTGTTGTTGTAAACTACGAATTTAATTCTTTTATTTTATGGTGATCGGAATCAAGTGTGGGGGAATCCAACTTACTATTTAGAACAAATATTAGTGAATATTCTTCTATTAAGATGGTTTCTTGGATTTTTGATAAGTAATATGTTGAAAATCATTGGGAACCATATTTAAAACTTTGTTTAACTCTTTAAAATATATTTCATTCAACTGCTATTATAGATGATTTTAATCATGGTATATTTTGAGCAAAATTGTAACTTTTTGTGTTAGATATTAGAAATAAAACCATGATATTTTTTATTTATTTTCTGGTTATTCTATTTGATGAGGAAAACATTATGTGAATATTCTTTTACCCCTTCAATCATATTATGAATTACTACATTTTCAATTTTTTGAATAAAAATGTTCTTTTTCTTAGGATTCAACATTGGGGATAATGTTATGTTTTAGGCTAGAGGGATATGGGTCTTTAAATTTTATTTATTGTACATTAATGATTTATTTTTATCACAAAATAACCGAAAAAATAAAAAAAACAAAAACTTTCAAAAAAAGGTTCCTCGAGCCATAAATTTCCAAAAACTACTATCTTCTCTATTAAAAAATCACATTCTATTTACTGAGGTTGCGGTTGAGTCTATAATTATTTGACTTGCATGATGACTGGGTTATTTCAACCAATTTTGTGATATAAATTAAATCGAAGAATTGGGAAATGGTGTGTTTTAGGATAGATCCTTATGGAGTAGGATTTAGAATAGGAGGAAACTAAATATTTGATCTTTAACTTAGTGGACTGTACCTTTGTGAAATATAACACCATAGGGATAAAAATCAATATATAGTCATATAAACCCTATGAATATAGAGTAAAATGGTAAATTTGAATCTGATAGTGAATCTATGGAATATTAGGTAATAAAAACATCATCAAAAATCAACATGTACATTCAATAAGTATTTTGGGAATTCATGGCTTAAAAAAAACCAATAAATTGCCTAATTTTAAAAAATTAGTTCATTAAGGTGAGGATAATTTTGAACGCAAATGAATAATGGGGAAATTGACTTATAATGTAATCATTATATATTATTTAGTTTAATAAAAAATGAATATTTGATTTTGGGAACCTAAGAGAGAGTGATAATTAAATGTTCTTCTTATTAAGGTTTTAATTCCACTTAAATCTACCTTGTCTACACTTCTACAACTAGATGTTGAATTTGAATTTAATTAAGGTAGAGGTTGATTTCATATAGGACACATTAAATTTTCAAGGATTAATGAAACTTTTCTTTCTATGCTAATGGTGTATATTTGAATCTAGGTAGGACTTATTCTGAAGATTTCAGGAAAATCTCATCCCACCTCAAAATCATGTTACTTATAAATCAATGTTTCAACCTGATTCATTTAAATCTAATCAATGAAATATTGTTTTCTATGTATAGACTAAAATTATTTGTTGTTTTAGTACAAAAAAATATTTATGTACGGGAGAATTTTATGCGGTGTTTATTTAATATATTTTTTCTTATATATTTCATATTTTTATTGAGGTTCTGATTGATAATTTTTTTGATAATGGTAAATTATATAATTATGGGTAATTTTAGGTTGAACATTTTATTAATTGAACATTATTTCAAATTTTGTGTTCTTGTTGTTCAGGAGAATAATTATTCGTGAGTTTAATTTTATATATATTTTAAAGGAAACCCATTATTGTGATTTTGTGGTAAATATTCAATGAAAATATATTTATCAAGTTATTTTTATGATGTTTTGATTTTTGAAATAATTATTTCATAATTCCATATTTTATATTAGACATAAATTTTCCAATTAATCTTATGTGGAAATTCATTGATTTTTTTATTATTTATTATTTATTTGGTATTAAAAAAGATCATTTTCATTGAACGGTGATTGATATGTGAAAAGGGTGTGGCGTCATGTGATGAAGTCATGGAAAAAATAAACTAATCCCCAAAAATAGAGTCGTCTCATGTTCAAAAATTAGTAAAGGAATTCTACCAAAATCAGTAAATACCAGACAACCACATGATTTAAATTTTAATCAATCCTAAGTATAAAATTGGAAAAATATGGGAGTTGCTGAAAACGTAGTTCAACCTTCCATGTGGGAAAAAATGTAAACATCATGGAAATACTATACCTCTCTTGTCAACCTACCATAAGGGTATAATCCATGTTATCATGCCTCATCTCGAATCGAACACACATAAGGATGAAGTTGATGCACCCCCTTAGGCTACAAAAACTGAAAATCCAGAACACTCCCCAACATTCCATGGATGGTTAGTGTGGTCAATTACATGTTTAAACTGAAACCCCTTTAACCAACCACAAATGAAAAAAGATTTATGACATAGGGGATATATAAGCATTTTTCCCCAGATTTTAACCAACCATGAATGAGGATCACCATACGAAACCCAAATTGGGAAATAAATTGAATATGGTTTTTCAATTGATCATGAAAGAGTTGTTAAGTGGATATTATATTAAAGAAGAATATGAATACAATAAAATTGGGAATTTAAAATAATTTTGATATGAATTTCACCAAATTTTAACTTTTTTGGTGACTAGTTAAATTAAGGATAATGGAATGTGAGCCTAATTGAACCTCACCGAAGCCTGCTAGTGAAGACACTAAATGAAGTTCCACTGCTTAAAGATGAGCAGCGTAAGGCTGAGATAACTAATTAAAGCTGGATGATGATAATGATTACTGAATCATTGGAGGCTACAACACTATTGATACAACTAAGTAATACAATTAATGGTGATGATCCAAGATTGAATGTGAGTGGTGGAAAAAGGATTAGGAAACACTTTTGATGATTGGTGGACTTAGTTTAAAAATATAAGTAGTTTCAGATATTTTTTTTATGAAATTGGAAGATTAAAAATATTTTATTAGATTTTATTGAAGATTAATTAATCTTGTTACAAAGCCAAAGTGATCCTATGATTTCTGAAGAAGAAACATGGTGCTAAGACTACGTCTAGTTATGACAAAATTTGACTGTGTTTTTTTAAAGATTTGAGATTTTTTTGTTTTATTCCAATTGTTGAAATGAATCGATGAAGAATATTTAAGATCAAGAATCCCACTAGAGAGACTGTGATGATGTGTGAGGATTCACACAATGTGCTCTAAAAAGGCCTCAAAAAGGATTTATGTAAGTGAATCAATAATTTATAAGTGTATTTCCTTAGTCTCAATCTCTTTCAATAGATAAGAAATTAGATCATGCATTATGTGTGATTAGTGATAGAGGATCATGATGATGAGGATCTATTCAAAGTCATGAGGGATAGGAATGGGAAATTTCAAGCTTTACTAAATATTAATTGTGAAAATGGAATATATTTTGACCCCACCAAACTATAATAAGTTGAGGATGAATTAATAATTTACTGAAATCTAAGAGGATGTGCATAAAGTCAAGATAAAGTTTTTGATCATTATTATGATTAGAAGGGAATTGAAATTATCTTATGTTCTGGTTGTGAGCAACCAATGTTGAGTTCTAATTTTTAGAGATGATTATTGGGAATTTTGATGGATATTTTAAGGTTATCATATACCATCTAAATGATTGGAAGCTCATTTGAACATTTTTGTGCGTTATCACATGATTGATTTGATACATACTTGCTCAACTAATTTCAATTAGCTAGTACCATGTCAAGGAATAAACCCAATATTTAAGACCCAATAAACCAGTTTGTTTAATCCTGACACTCCAAACTATGTGAAGAGAACCATAATTTTCATGTTTTTAAGATCAAGTTCTTGGATCATTGGTCCATACAAAAAGTGATATCAAACAGTTTTTAATTCTTGAAGTGATGAGGATATGTAGGGAGGATTCAAAATCATGTAATAATGTTGAGAGAATGTTTTGGGTGGACTATCTTACTATTTGGGTGACAAGACTACATACAGGGGAGAACATTATATTAGTATAAATTCATTGGTGTCTCTAATGTGGAAGATTATAGAGTATTCCTACATGTGATAGGGGAGTGAATTATTTTTTAGGCCTTAGATTAGGTCATTAACAAGGGATATGGTTTATAGTGATGTTTCTACATGGACGTCTTGAAGATTTTTTATTAAAGGTATGAACATGATCTCAAGGTAGGGATTGGAAATATTATTGTTATTAAGAGAAAAATTATCATATGATTAGGGGAGATATAATATTCAAAAGGAATTCAAGAGGCATATGATTAGGTAATGGAAGAAGAACATATTGGTGTGAGATGTGAGAAGAATGGGATCTACTCAACAAAAGAATATTACTTTCCATCTTATTCTTTTTTCACTCATTTTAATGGATCAAATTATAGTGAAATTTTTAGTTCTTATTTGATTGAACATGATCATTAGATAGAAATTTTTAGGGGAATAATATTGGGTTCGATATCCATTTAATTTATTCATGTGAAAATTTTTTTAGTCACTTGTTCAAATCATCAGTTTCATAAGCTAATTATCTTCAAAGAAAAACAATATCTTATATGATGACTAGTCTTGATCAAAACATTATTTAACTACATATTTCTCACAAATTCGTCTAGAAATTGAACGAATTTAAGTTTTCCTCACTAAAATAGATCAATTTTTGGAGATAAATCAATCATCAATAGTGAGTGAATAAATTCACCAAATAGAAAATCATAAGAATTAATCACTCATAGGATAATCAGCTGACATAGTTGGTCATCCATAATTACATTAGTTTTATTGATTTCAATTCATGAATAAAGAAAAAACCTTATAATGCCAGCTAATCAAAATTCCCTAATCTATCATCTGATTGTTATTACTATCTTTTGGATCAACATTTTCTATTTTTTTTCCTACATTTCATCCACACTACATCATCACCGCTAACATTATTTTCATTCATCACTACCTCACCATTTCTCCATTATTTAATGAGTGTAATTTCTATCTTCCTTTCTCACATAAACACTCGTAGGTTTTCTTACCCATTAATTAACCATAACTCACCCCTAAACTAGTTATATGTATGGTTATAAATAAATAATTTGACCTAAGAATAATAAAAAACTAGGATCCTAGTAACAAGTCATGAAAATAACGTGCATTCAAGGGGTCTAAAATAAAGCATCACATCGAACTATATTGTTTCGATCCCTCATGGTTTTGGATTAATCAAAAAGTGGTTCCCATTTACTAGATATAAATTGAAGGTAAAATTGATCATTTTTTCATCCTCTTAAAATTAAATTTATTCAGAGTGTGGTAAGATGTTTTTTATTCCATATGTTTTTAATGTTTTGTCAAACCATTTGGGTGAAAAGGAAAATTTTACAAAGAATTTGGTTTCAAAACAAGTTTGACTCAATGTATTTTTGAAATTATTACCATATTTCACATGATAAATTTAGTAGTGTGGTTGATTTTGTTATGGTATCCAAGGAAAATATTTTGAAATTTATGTTTAAATTTATGTAAATATATTGAAATTATTATCGTAAATAAATATATGATTTCAAATTGTAATAAATTGAAAATTGAATTTTTTTTTGAAATTTTTGACATTTAATAAAGTTATATAATATTTCATATAGTATTTAAATGAAATAAAATTTTTATTATATTTTTCTTATTTAAAAATATGGGTGATCTATTTTTTCTGTGTATGAATTAGAAAAACCAAATTTGAATTCGTGCTTGAAATCTATGGTTTTCAAGAAAATAATATTTTATTATGAGTGAATGGTGTGTTTTAATTTGATAAAATTCTATTTTGGGATTTTTTTTTCACTTGGTTTATAATGGGGACTATATTGTGTAAAAGGTGGTACATGACTTTAATAAATTCATGCCTAGGGATATTTCAAATATTCCTCCAAGAATGGTAAAGAAGGAAAGTAGATGGCTTGGATCTAAGAATGGTTCTCTCAATTAGTCCTTTTTATCCCCCAAAAGAAGTTTTTTTTGTTCTGGACTCTACCTAGGATCTGAAGGTTGTGGTAGATTTGGAAATTTCTATACTCTTATATCATGTATTTGTTTTGATCATTTGGTCAACATCAAGAACATTGGATTTTAATATGGTTTGGGTTCCTAACGTGGACTGGAATTTGGTTAAGGAATTGGTAAGATTATTATAACGTGTTTGTTTTTGGGGATTCTTGAATGTTTCATGGGATTATTATTATTTTTTGTTATTATTTTTCAATGAATTCAATTCTATTTCTTTGGGAAAATTTGTTTTAAAGCTTATCAATTTGTAGGGACATTCCTTTTAGTTTCAGTTTTGGGATGTTTGAGGATGATTTTGGATGTGTTGAATAATAATGAAATTTGGGCCCACTTGTGGGGATATTCCTTTTATGTTTTTCTTTTTCTGATCGTTTTTGAGGAAAAGAGGAAATTTTGGAAATTTTCTAAGTACATGTCGTGTACTTTATAAGTACACGCTGTGTACTTTGATCCCACGCGAGGCTGTGTGCTGGTCGTGTCCGGGCCAAACACACGGTGTGTAGGGGTGATGTGGAGGCCTCTTAATGCGGTGTACAGAAAATGTTATTACAAGCCATGTACTCAAGAAGTACACACAGTGTACTTGTCTTTTTTATTTCATTAAACGAACTGGGTCACGTCTAATCCCTATTTCCATACTCTTCTTCGCCAAATTACATCCATAGCATCCGAGGAGGCAGAATCTTCTCCATGCCACTGACCCTTCACTAGTTATTTGAATCGAATGTCGTTGGTTGCAATAGAATCGCTGTAGTGAGTTCTTGGTTATTTCTTGGCCACGTTTACTGATTCTTTCTCTTATGAGAGTTATATAAGGTTGAAAGTTTTAGATGTTTTTGCATATCTTCTCCATTCTCAGCTGATTCGCAAGCCAATTTTCAAGTATATCAATCTCCTAGGATCAAGGTAGGTGGTTTGTTGACCTACGTTGAATGTCTTGGAATTTTTGTGCAAAAAGTGTCGGATTCTCATGTATTGGGTATATCGAGTTAGGGTTTTGTACCTGTAATATTATCTGACATAGATTTCATTTATTATTGAGGTTATTAGATTATTAATGATTGCTTGTTAGCATGTCTGAGGATCACCCATTCGGTGTTTCCATTGTTTTGGCTGTTTACCGCCGTTTGGCTTGGGTTTCCAGAGGGGCATACCGTGTTTCATTGTTTTTCTACCGTGGGATAATTGATTTCATGTATTTCCTACTGTTTATATGCTTTTGATGCATTGTAGCTATTATCCATGTAGTTTTTGAACTTACGTAGGGCTGCTGACAGTAGATTACACACGACTAGACTACTCAGGGCTGTGTGAACCTGGTGTAGTAGACTAAAGGGGGAATTCACGATTAAGGGCTTCCCTAGAGAGTCTGTTATAAATTAGTATCGTTTGTAGGACCTATAGAAATTCTAATTTGTGCTTCCTCAGAGTTTCCTTAGTTACGTATCGAGACTATAGGGGGGATTAGACATAAGGTCTTCCTTAGAGAGTTTATACCAATCGTTGCATGACCACAGGAGAATTGATGGTGAGTGTTTCCCAGAGTTTATTTTCCTTTTTATGATTACTTGACTATAGGGGACTTCCAATATGAGCCACCCAAAGAGTCAGGGTCAATTTTGTTTGGTTGGTTGTGACGAGTGCACCAAGAAAAAGGATAATCATGTGTTTTGTATGACTTTTAGTTTAGGTAGTCTTCTAAGATACCTATTGTGCTACATGCTATTCTTTAGGAATATAGAGTTCTTTCTAGATTCCATGGGTGGTAATTAAATGACTGAATTGAATTTCTAATTAAATGTGAATGGAGAATTGTAGGATTGTTTACTTAGTGTACTCATGTTTCACTATTGCATTTATTTCATTTACATTTTCAATGTTGCTCAGAGATAGTAGGGCACAGATCTTGTGGTGATTGACTACTGGGATTAGTCTCACATCCAGTTTGGGTCCTACTTTTCTGCCCAAATAGGTTATAGGGTTGCATGTGCGGATTGGGATTGTGACCCTTCTACTTCAGGTACATGATTGTTGGTTGGAGATAGAGAGCATAGGACCGGGATTATTCATGCGATGCTGCTGGAGTTTCTGTTTTCTTTTTGTACTTTGTTCTCAGTTGTATTTCAGCACGTTGTTGTGTTTGCTGCTTTCCTATGATACTTGTACATGCTGCATCATTTTCATTATTATTATATTATACATTACTTCCACTGTTTAGTTTCAGTTATTGTATGTTGTTTACTGCTTCCGCTATTGACTGTTATTTCATTTTCACTATATACCTTACCAAATGAGGGAATAGTTTCCCCAATTATTCACCAAGGACATCGCTGCTAGTCGGCATCCTCTGGCGTTTGGGGAAACATTCATCAGGTCATGTGGTGAAGTGGGTACATAGAACCAGTTCAGTGGCTTCAGATTTGGGTCGTTAAAAAGTGGTATCAAAGGGGTTATATCATTTTCTATTGACATTCTGTTTAGAGACATTAGACAGTGATATAACGGAATAGGTAAATGGTAAATAGTTATGCTCGGGATTTCTACCACCCGTGTACAGGGAAAAAGCCAGATTACCTTTAATGTTGCAATTTTTAAGTTTTGAAAATGTTATAGTTTACATTATTTCACCTTTGGGTGGTTCACTTGTTTTGTGTTGTTACTATTTATATGATTGTGGTTCTATTTTGTTGCTACCTAATAAGATGAGGGTATTCCATCTCATGCATCATATAAGCACCTGTTAGAAAATCAAATGTTATTCATTTTTCCATGCCATTTAGGTTGCATTAGAATTTTCATTCTATTGTGATAGAATTTGTGGCAGATGATACATGTTGTTGTGATAGCTGCTGTGATAGAATACCTACCACGTTGAAAGGGTATCATTTGTTTAGAGCTTCTTTATCATGGATGCAAAACTTTGGTCGTAGAGGTGTTATGGGCCCTCGAGGATCGAAATTTGGTGGGTTGTGAGTTTGTTATATTGTTTACTTGTTATATGAATTGTTATGATGCCATGATTTGATTCACGGGGAGTATGGGCCCCCACTGTCGGAATTTCACACCTCAACACTTGTTTTTCTATGTTTTCTGGGCTCTAGTGCAGTTCTGAGGCTCCTGTCCAGAAAAACCCAGAATACACAGCATGAACATCATGGATACACACTGTTTAGTTTTTAGTCGTGTCACTGACTGTGTGGACAGGGACACGGGGTTGTGAAAGATCATTTAGGAACATGACATGTACTAGTAACATGTCGTTTAGTATGACATGGGTATTCGGCCGTGTCACGAACAACATGGCCTGGGGGTTTCCTTCATGTACACGTTATGTCCATCTGGAACCCGCCGTGTTGGGTCAGCCATGTGTCAAGCCGTTTCGCTAACAACACAGGCCAGGTAAGGCATGTCTAGTACATGACGTGTCTCCTTTGAACACGCCATGTATTTTTCTCAAAGGGGAGCCATGTGACCAAGCCATGTAGCTGAATACATGGGTTGGAAAAATCCACAGGAAAAAAACATCGTGTACCATGTTGACACACCATGTAGTAGTGGTCTATGTACCAGTCAGTGTGACTAATGCCATAGAGTGGGGAAAATCTTAAGGACATGCCATGTAGTGGACAAACATGCCATGTAGTTTCCTGTTGGGACAGACCGTGTTCCTAACCGTGTAGGAGTTATTGGGCAGGGGTAAAAAGGGTTAGTACACATCATGTAGTTTGAGAACATGCCATGTAGCCGAGTGGTTTACACAACAATGTATGGCCAAGGTACACGCCCAGGTTAAAATTTCTGAAAAACACACTATGTAGTAGTACTAACATGCCATGTAGTCATGTTTTTTGAGAATTTTTATGTTTTTCACCCCTGTTCTGTTTTACACTCTTATGATGCAACTGTGTTTGTCGTTAATTAATGTGTGATCTTGACTTTTTTGAGATATGGCACTAAGACGTCCTCCTGTTGCATGTTAGGAACCAGGCAATGATCTTATGTCTGATACGACAGACCAGGTACTACCAGTAGTTCCATCTATTGTTCTGAACAAGGAACCTGCAGTGATTCCAGACATTGGTGATGACGCCTAGTTCAGATAGGGTTTCATGAGATTCATGCAGACCTTCCAGGAAGCTCAGCATCCTGCCTCGTCTATGGCAGAGCTGATGAAGGTTTTCCAGCAGTATCATCCTCCCATGTTCACAGGGGAGGGAGGACCGTAGGCTGAAGATTCCTGGATATAAGCCATGATATCCATCTTTGAGCACCTGTAGATGCCTCTAGAGAGGAGAGTGATGTTCGCGACTTATATGTTGCGAGATTATGCTAAGACTGGGTGGGATGTGGTTTCGCAGGCAGGGCGCCAATAGGATAATTCTTGGGATTAATTACAGCGTACGTTTTACAACTACTTCTACCCAACGATTCTAAGGGATGAAAGAGCCACAGATTTCATGAACCTGAAGCAGGGCACTCTCACAATTATGGAGTATACCTCTCACTTCACAGAGTTACGACATTTCACTCGTGTTCTGGGGATTGACGTGGTGTTTTTAGTGAGGATGTTTGAGGAAGGCCTCAGACAGGACATCAGATCATTGGTGAACGTCTTTCAGTTGAATTCTATTACTCTGTTAGTAAACCAGGTGCTTATCATGTAGAGAAACCATAGGGAGATTGGAGCTGTGGACCAGGGCGGTTCAGCTTTCAGGTCTGAATCTTATCAAGTATACATCAGGAAGCGCCACTGAGAGTCTACATGAGGTGACCTGAGTAAACGAGGTATTCCTTCTGGTAGACAATATCATCCTTCAAGAAACCAAGTGGTGTTCTATCAGTGTGGGATGAATGGGCATAAGAAGCCTCAGTTCCTGAGAGACCTAGTGGAGTGGCGATCATGCAGCAAGATGGGTCATCTGCATCATTTCTGTATGGTGCTTCTTCTAGAGGCTAGTGAAGGAGGATCAGTTTCGACTCTGCGTATTTTAGCAGGATTACCAATTCCATATCAGACTGGGGGATGGAGTTCTTTAGGTCGTTCAGGCCAGTGTAGTGTCCATAGATGCAGTGGTCATGCTCATGGAGGGCCAGCTCAGGGATCTCAGACTGCTACACAGGGCCGCGGTTCGGGCCAGACTATTGCGGTAGAACAGATTTATCAGGAGTAGGATCCTGGACCATCCATAGATCGAGGTATGATTTTAGTATTCTCAGTTTTATCCTCTGCACTTTTCAATACAGGATATTCTCATAGCTTTATTTCTGTGCATAATGTGGAAAGCCAAAGACTTTCTATTTATACATCTGTGGATATGATGACGCTAGACACTCCCATGGGAATTATAAATGCTAACGTGGGTCGGTGCTCAGACTTCCCCTTGAGGTTGGTGGGTGTCGTTTTTCATGGAGTCTTTGTGTTTTGGAGATGACAGGCTATGATGTCATTCTCAGGATGGACTGGTTAGTTCCCTTCCAGGCCATTGTCGATTACTATCACCGTAGGGAGTGTTTTACATCACCAAAGGGCAGATCTTTTCTTCACAATGGAAAATGGGATGTCTAGGAGAGCAGAGTGAGACCAGAGTATAATGGGTTGGGAGGTGTTACTGCCCAGATATCTAGCTTATATCTAGATTACCATGTCACTTCTCAGATATATTTTCCTCTAGTGGTTAATCTCTTTCCAGATGTCTTTCCAGAAGACTTTTCAGGTTTTCCTCCAGAGTGAGAGGTAGACTATTCTATCGATCTTGTTCCAGGAGTGGCACCGATATCTATTCTTCCTTATAGGATGGACACACCTTAGTTTCAGGTGGTCAAGAAATAGTTGGAGGAGTTGCAGGAAAGGGGTTTCATCCGACCCAGTACTTCTCCTTGGGGTTCGCCTGTCCTATTTGAAAAGAAGCCAGACGACACCCTTAGGCTTTGTGGGGATTATCATAATACGAACTAGTTGATAGTTACGAACTGATATCCATTTCCACAAATAGATGAGCTCTTTGATCATCTTCGTAGAGCCATAGTGTTCTCAAAGATCAACTTGAGATTCGGCTACCATAAGTTTCATTTCATACCATCTGATATACCTCTTACAGCCTTCCGGAGTAGGTATGGTTTGTATGAGTATTTTGTGATACCTTTCAGTCTCACGAACACACCATCAGTTTTCATGGTGCTGATGAACAGATTTTTCCATCCTTAAATGGATTTATTCTTGGTGGTTTTCATGGATGATATCTTGGTGTACTCTCACACTCGACATGACCATGCTACCCATCTTGAGATCGTTTTTAGTTCACTGAGGGATCATCAGTTATATGCTATGCTATCAATGTTCCACTTCTGGATTGACGAGATTCACTTCCTGGGTCTTGTAATCTCATAGATAGAAGTATCAGTAGACCTAGAGAATGTGAGAGCAGTAGTTACCTGGGAGCAGCTGAAGAATGTATTCGAGGTATGACGTTTATTAGGGATGGATGGTTACTAAAAGTGGTTTATATACGACTTCTCATGTTTAGCAGCGCCACTAACAAGCTTGACAAAGAAGGGGGTGAAGTATGTTTGGTCAGAAGCCTATGATTCAGCCTTTTAGGAGCTAAAGAGGAGATTAACGTCAGCACAGATCCTAGTTTTTCCAGAACCGGGCAAGAGTTATGCAGTTTTCTGTGATGAATCTGGCATCGGGCATGGAGTATTTCTTATGTAAGAGGATTGTGTTGTTGCATATGGATCTTGGTATTCGAGGCCACATGATAAGAACTATCCTACACACTACTTGGTGTTGGCTGCAATTGTTCATGCTTTGTGTTTTTTGAGACATTTTCTTCGAGGAGAGCATTTTGTGGTATATACTTACCACAAAAGCCTCAAGTATATCATCACGCAGTGTGACTTGAAGATGAGACAGTGGAGGTGGGTTGAGTACCTATAGTCTTTCAATTTCGAGATTTATTATACACCTGGGAAATGCAACGCTGTGGAAGACACACTGTGCAGGAGGACACAGATACATGCAGTTTAGGAGGCCAGCAACGAGTGGAAGCTTATGGCACTTTTCTCTGAAATTCATTTGGAGGTTCACGACAGACAGGGTCAGACATTTCTTTCTTCTATAGCGGTTACCTCTAGCCTTCTTGACCATGTTCGAATGAGGCATCTATCAGACTCTGAAGGCCTAGTCCTACGAGAAAGTGTGTCAAGAGGGGACCCTCTTCCCAGATGGACCGTAGGTGAGGATGAGATCTTACGTTTCCATGGACACATATTTGTGCCAATAGATATACGCGAGGATCTAATGTGAGACATCCATTCCTCGGTTTGGACAGTTCATCCTGGAGTAACCAAGAAGTATCGTGATCTGCACCACCAGTATTGCTGGCCAGGTATGAAGAGAGATGTTGTTGGTTTTGTCATGGGATGTTCCACATGTCGGCAGGTGGAGTCAGAGCACCAGTGACCAGCATGGTTTTACAGAAGCTACCCATTCCCGAGTGGAAGTGGAATGATGTCGTGATGAATTTTGTGACAGGGTTACTGATATCGCCTTAAGGGAATGATGCGGTATGGGTTTTCATTGATAGGCTCATGAAGGTTGCTCACTCCATTCGGAATAAGGATACATTCGGTGTCGATGAGCTTGGATGGTTTTAGATCCTTGAAATTGTACTATTTCATGTGGTTCCGATTACTATCATTTCAGATTGGATGCCCACTTTACATCACATTTCTGGAAAGGGCTATAGAGGTCTTTGGGTACACAGGTACTTCTGAGTACAGCTTACCATCCTCAGACAGATGTCTAGTCAGAGCGCATGATACAGGTGCTACATGACATGCTACGAGCATGCGTCCTTGATTTTGGGGGTTCTTGGGAGAAACATATACAGCTATTTGAGTTTTCCTACAATAATATTTTTCAATCAACTATTTAGAAGGAACCTTATGAGGCTTTGTACGGTCGGCTGTGTCGATCACCCTTGTGTTGGCTGGAGGTAGGAGATGTAGCTATGCTGGGACCTCATCTGGTTCAAGCGACCACAAAATAGGAGGACTTGATTCGTAAAAAGAAGGATACTGCACAGTCTCAGAAAAAATCTTATGATGATCTTTGGAGAAGACCTTTGGAGTTCATGGTTGGAGATTAGGTTTTCTTACATGTTACCATGAGGTTGGGACACAAGAGGATCGAGAGATAGGGTAGGATTTCACAGAGATACATCGGGTCGTTTGAGATTCTATAGAGAGTTGTGATGTTTGCTTACAGGTTTCAGTTACCTCAAAGGTAGCAAGCTATGCACGACGTTTTCTATGTTTCTCAGCTTCGACGTTATTTCTCAGACCCGTCTCATGTCTTTCAACCCGAGGAGGTTGAGCTGTAGAATGATTCATCATTCGTGGAGAATCCTAGTAGGATTGTTGATCATAGTGTAAAGGTACTCAATGGCCGATCTGTTCCCCTGGTATGGGTGCTACGGCAGCCCGGTCGTGTGTATGATGAGACTTGGGAGAGGGAGGCCGATATGCGATCACATTGGCCAAAGTTATTCGGGGTTTCTTCTTCTCCACCTTGTTAGGGAAATTCGGGGATGAATTTATCTATGGGGGGATGTTTGTAAGAACCTGGGACTTCGTTTTAGGTATGTTTTTCCTTTTCTGGTCGTTTTTTAGGAAAATAAGTAAATATGGATATTGTCTAAGTACACACAGTGTACTTTGATCCCACATGAGGTCGTGTGCTGGTCATGTCTATGCCACACACATGGTGTGTAGGGGTGATGTGGAGGCCGCTTAATGTTGTGTACATAAAAGTTGAGTACACATCGTGTACTCAAGAAGTACACACAATGTACTTGTCTTTTTATTTTAATAAATAGACCAGGGTCACATCTTATCCCTATTTTCGTCTTATTTTTTCCTAATTACGTCCAAAACATCCGAGGAGGCTGAATCTTATCTGAGCCGCTGATCCGTCCCCAGTTATGTGAATCGAACGTCGTCGGTTTCAATAGAATCGTAACAGTGAGTTCTTGGTTCTTCCTTGGCAACGTTTCCTGATTCTTTCTCTTATGAGAGTTATCTAAGGTTGAAATATTTATACATTTTTTCATATCTTCTCTATTCTAGGATGATTCACATGTTGAGGTTCTAGTATACCGATCTCCTAGGATCGAGGTTGGTGGTTTGTTTCCCTACATTGAATGTCTTTGAGTTTTTG